>CM060977.1:171095551-172385551 GCA_030765065.1 Deroplatys truncata | reverse complement strand
AAATGTTTAACGATTTTGATTAAAATATCATATGTTTAAGATATTTTCATGACAAATGAAATGTATATCTCGAATTTTCTGGGAATGTCTCCAAAAGTATTCTTCATTGTGAACGACTTTTGCATAACTGGTAAACCATAAGAAATAGACAAAATTTATATATGTAGATGGCGTTAAAATACACAATTTATGTTATATATATAATTTTTTTTGAGTGAACCATTTTCGAGATATTGCTTGTTATCCCTTAAATTTTCCAATACTTTTTCTCAAATGGGAATCCGTTATTCATTTTTTCATGTCCTGGACATGCAAAGAGAATAGGATACTCCACATAGCAAGCAACTCTTAAAATATTTGACTATCGCTTAAAGCCTAGTAATTCCCCTTGCACCTACAAGAAAATTAGCAATAAGATTAATATCTCGATTAACATGAAGCGTATGGAGAATAAGCGCTTGCAAAAATAGTTTGTACAAGAGTAGAGAAAGTCATGTGAGTGTAGCACATCAGATTTTTTGTTTGTGGAGCTCCGAAACTTTAAGAGATGGACATAAATAAGTAATGAAAAATTTATCTCATTAAATTGTAGGAATTATGCCATAACATCCATTTTGCTACTCACATTTTCTAAATAGTTGCTTTTGCTTGTTTGAATTCTGACAACTATCAAGCGATTCAGTGAAATATTACGCAACCATTCCTGTGTTTCATGAGCGCGTGCAAATTACATGGTTAACCTAAGGTTCTCGCCTGGGTTTTAACCAGGAGTTTTATGTAGTAGGCTTTGCACAGAGTGTGTATTATCCTATTACTTCATAATTTAAATGATTTTTGGTGTATATTGTCGTTGAGTAACAGGAAGTAGAAAGAAGAATATGTTTTATTGACAATAATTTGTAGAACTACGAAAACGAATGCAAATGTGCAGGAAAAGTCTTGTGATTGTTATACATTAGCATTTTGGAATCACAAGGCCAAGTAATATTGCAATGCAATCAATATTACTGTATGCATGAAGAGGTTATTTTATTCGCAGACGGTATATGAGATAACAATAATGGTGAGGTGACCTTGACAGTCTGAAAACGTTCCACTTTGCTTTATCATTGCTGCAAGTCATCATGGTAGTTTAAGTTTGTGTCTTAAAGCTGCTGAGCTCCACTCAAGGTGTGTACGGAAAGTTCATAATTTTGCTCACAAGGTTAAGATTAACAATGGAAAATTCCTGGCGAAGAATTTGCTTCATCACTGAACTCCGGAGTTGCGCCTTCCCACAAAGAGTTGTGGCCGTGTTGTGCAGGTAAGTTCAATAAATAATTTCAGGAGCAGCCCCCTACCTCACTTCCACCTCATTATGAGCATGAAGGCGACAAAAAGGTTGTTGTAGTCGGTTTCCTATCAAGGTGCCTACAGGAGCGTAACCGGTGAGTAGTTTCTTCCAGCAGACAATGAAACCTGCGTCCAAACCTAACCTACAAGATCATGCTCTCTCTGGTCAGGGACGAGCCAGTTAGCCTTGGGTTTCTACGCTTATTTAATCGACGGGTAAAAGAGAAAAACTTGAGTTCACTGTGGATGTATTGGTTACAAGAAAGTTTGGTGTAACACTCACGCGACTTTCTGCACTTAATACCGATTTGATTTACATAATGGACATTGTCCACATGACATATTGTCGACCGTCGTGGTGTAGTGGTTACCATGCTAGCCTCTAGTTCCCGATGTCGCGGGTTCCAACCTGACGAAGGGCAATGAATTTTTTCGCACGTAAAAATCCTTAGCATGACTTCCTTCGGAAGGGAAGTAAAGCCGGGGGTCCCATGTTGTAGATTTACGGCACTCAAAAGAACCTCAAGCCTGATAAAGATGCCTCTGAGAAAAATTTCCGGGTTTTCACGCCCAATATAGAATGGGACGCTAAGGACCACAGCAATTAAAGAGAGTCCATAAATAAAACTGCATTCCACATGACATATTACCCCACGAAAAACAATAATTTTAAAATATGCCAACTTCTTGACACTCATAAAATAGTATTTACCTCAAAGTACTTAAATACAATGTACCTATGCGCGTGTGCGTGTGTATGCAACAAGCCCACAGCTTTTCCTAACATCGTCACTTTTCATATGATTCCATAGATAAGCATTCGCGAGAAATATCTTTAATTAGAAAGTGCTATAGTAATACATAAGTATCTTGCTACAGATACGCAAAAGGCCTAGAAAGTCGACTGTAAAATATGCAGGTCGCTCTGTTGCAGTAGAGACAAGAGCACAGACGAGGGCGGGTTGCGCAGTAGCATTCTCTGAGTCTCGTGACCTGCCAGCGCACAGAGCCGGAATGAATGAAAAGAAAGAGACAGTGTGTTATCTCTTTCCGTTTCTCTGCGCGATGGCTTCGATGTGTGCTCCCAACTCTAGGCGTAGTACAAACTCTTTGCATGAACTCGTCAGAAATAAACGCTTTTATTCAACATAAACTGCAAATTTTAACTAGTAATAACCTTTTTAAGTACATTTTTGCTTAAACCTTATGTAGAGTACAAGGAGAATGAAGAGTATTTCGTAATCAATAAATTGAATATTGCGAACACCTGCGGATGAAGTAAGAAAAAAACGTGCATAAAGTATTGCCCACCAATGAGTCGTATTTAAACGATCATAAAATCGTACTTGATTTTAAAATCTTAAAATAGAATCCTAATCTTAAACCCTTCCATCTTGAATATATTTAAGCTAAGTTTGCTGCTATCTTAGGAAAACACTTTTTTCTACTTTCTCTACCGTGTACATAGTAGATAGAGAAGGTGTTGCATTCCGCTCAAAAATTAGATTCCAAATTCACCGGAAATACATGTTTTGAGGCCCCCTAAATTCAATTAAGGCATTTTTGGAAATATGTCCGTATATGTGTGTCCGTCTATGAACAGCATAACTCAAAAACGAAAATTCGGATAAGTACCAAACTTGGTATTTAAGTTCAGTACCTTCCAAGGATGCGACAGGAAGATTTTCAAGACAATTTCCTCACCCAACTACTCTTTACGTAAAACATTTTTCGAAAACTTTCATTTTCTAAAAAATGTCTGTAATGATTTTGATTAAAATGCTGTATATTAAAGACATTTACATGACAAATAAAATGTATATTTTAAATTTTCTGGGAATAGCCTTTCAAGTTCCTCATCATTCGGAAGGAACTTTGAATAATCTTGTATAACTGGTAAACGTTAAGCGATAGACAAAAAAGTACTACACAAAAAAATGTAGACCTCTTTAAAACACACAATCTATTTCGAATAAGTTTTTTTGTGGGCATAAGCCAATTATGAGATATCCTTATTAATGGTTCGAATTGTTCATTTCTTGGTCATTCTCTTAAAGTCCTGTCAATATTCAGCTGTTTCTCGGATTGCATGGAAACAGTGTGGAACTTTAAGGCCATGATATAGCGTTCAGTTCTAAAGCTTTTGGCTATTGCTGCTTTCTTTGTATCTATAACGAAATGTGTAGCTATTTCTACAAAGGTTTATTTGGATTAAAACGTAGCAGAAAATCATATGAATTTATCACATCAGGTTTTTTAATCACTGTGCGTTTGAAAAACTTGGTTCAGATTCATTTCAGACACAGCAAACTTTGATAAAAACAAATATCAAAACAAGTTAGTAAAATCCTTCGATCTACGGACTGCGCGAGTATTTAGGAGGGATAAATCGCCCCCACTCTACTTGTGTTTTGCCTTTAGTTACTTAGTTATCCAATGCGGTGTCTTAAAGAGGAAGTGGACTGATACGTAGGAAACAAGTGTCACGTCACTGTTGTGAACATAAAAATTCTATAGTGTAGACAAATTTAATAAGATCTTGGTAATTGGTGTCTGTGTAAAAAAAATTAAAGCCGCTAGTTTTCTTAGCAAATCTGCAATTGAAATAATTTGTATTAAGAAAATCAATCAGCGAGGAACGGTTTTCCTTGCAGAGATAGATGGGGGAGTAAAGGCAATGAAAGTGTGAATTAACTTTTGGAAGATATCCCATGATGCTACCTCATGTATGTGAAATGCTATCGTTAGTTGTATGCAATCAATTGTTTTCACTTTCGCTGCACCTCGCTCTTTGCGTGGCCTGTCACACATCTACAAACACAGCATTTTTATTGCAATGATTTTGTGTCTTTAGTCCAGTCTCTACAGTTGAGTTACAACACTGGTGTGGTTAAGTGATAAACGATTTTCTTAGAATAAAATAAAACACGGACTAGGCGAAACTATGGCGTGCGGTGCTTAAAACAGCAACTCAGAGGCATACCCGCCCAAGGGAGTTACAGAATGGGAATACGAGATGTGATCAAAAAGTTTCCGGAATGACGTCATAAATACTACACAACAGCTTGTTTTGTCTAATCTGCACTGTCAACCTCGAAGTAGTCTCCTTGGGAGTCGATACACTTGTCCCAGGGCTTCTGCCACTGCTGGAAGCATCTCTGGAAGTCCTCTGCTTTCAACATGTTCAGAGCCTTCTGCGATTCACAATGGATGACATCAGTGTCCTCAAAACGGTGTCCTCAGAGCCGCATTTTAAGTCGCGGGAAAAGACAAAAGTGCCAAATTTGGAGAATAGGCGGGATGGGGAATAGTATTCATCCTACTTTTATCCAAAAATTGGCGAACAGAAAGGGCTTTGTGCGCGGGCGCATTGTCATGATGTAGGAACCAGTCACCCCTCCTCCATTTCTCCGGCCATTTGCGTCGCACATTCTCCCTTAATCTTTGCAGTACTTGTTTGTAGAACACTTGATTCCTTGTTTGATCCTGTAGCACAAATTCCTTATGTACAATGCCTTTAATTTAAAAAAAACACAATCATTATTGACTTCACTTTGTATCCAACTTGTCTGGCCTTTTTCGGACGTGGAGATGAAGGACTCTTCCATTGTGAAGATTGTTGCTTCGTTTCTGGATCCCACCCATAAATCCATGTTTCGTCACCAGTAATAATTTTCTCCATAAATGTGGGTCATTTTGTAGATTTTCTTTAAGGTCTGTGCAGACAGTCACACGGTTTTCCTTTTGGTCATTTGAAAGCAGGCGGGGCACCAACTTGGTGGCAATTCTTCTCATGTCCAAATTGTCTTTCAAAATGCTTTGAACACTTCCAAAGGAGAGTCCTAACCAGTCAGAAAGTTGTCTTATTGTAATGTGCCTATCATTTAAGACCATTTCCCTCACCTGATTGATATTTTCTTCAGTTTTGCTTTAACAGGGTCGCCCCGAACGATCTGCATCTTTAACTGATGTCACACCACTTTTAAATTTTGAAAATGACTCAAATGCTTGAGTTTTGCCCATAACGTCTTTCCCACAAGCTGTTCTTAACATTTCATAGGCTTCTGTTGCAGTTTTACCGAGTTTAAAGCAAAATTTGATGTTCCTTCTTTGTTCTTCGTAATCTGACATTTTTGCTACGCGGAAAAATCGCAGCACATGCAAAATATGTGTTCACTTATGAGCGTCCACCTCGTCCCTGCATGGTTAAAGGAAGTCACGTGACCTCTCATTTTTATCGGGAGCGAACGCTGCTTGTACAGTCTGGGTAAGAATTAAAGAAATCTCAGCGTCGGCATTGTTGTGAAGCCATTCCGGAAACATTTTGATCACACATCAGCTGATATTTGTTAATCAACTCGGAGGAATCATGCACTTGTAACCATGTTAGGATTTAGGGCATACGACGAAGAGTGACACCTCGCGCACAGCGACGTAAGTGAGAACTAATGTGACCACCACCCCCAGGAGGAAAACGCAGCAAGCTACAGGCCACAGGCAGACAGGTCACAGAGACGCGCGAATGTCCCACAAGTTCCTGGCTCGCGGACCTGTCCCACTAACAGAAATGCCCAGAAAGGATGATGAATGACCCGTACAACCAGACAGTCCTCTGGAGTCCACGGGAAATGCTCTTTCCTCTCCGGCATCGCCGTACATCTAGAAGCCCACCTGAAACATGTGGAGAAAACGGAATGAAAGGTAAAGGAGGTAAAGGAAAACGTTTTAGACGAGAAACCACCTCAGCATTCGCCTATCGACCGTTAAAAACCACAAAAAATTCAAAGTCAGAGTAGACTGCCGACGTAAATCGAAACCGGGACCTCATATGTTACCGCGGAGTCAACACACTCGGTTTGTAACCATGTTACATACATACTGCATCCAAGCAACTTTTAAACTGGGAGAACTTTAACATACAGCAACGAACCATTTCGTAAGTTCTAATACTGCAAAAAAGTTTCACATAAAATCCTTTATTTTATATCTATACTTATGTACGTTTTTGTTCTATTTCTTATAGCATTCCTGTTACATAAAATTTGATAAATAATAAGAAGACTTCACATGCTATTAAATTCAGTAGAAACTTTTCCTGCGTTAACCGCGTCTGAAATAGAAGAGGGATTCATCTAAATTTTCACGCGCACTTAAAAATTTGAAACGGTCACGGCTTAAGGAGCTAACATGTTCTATCAACCTGCCTTTTAATTTTTTTTATTTACTTAGAGTATACAACGTGTGTTTTGCCATTGACATATCACATATATTACAGTATTTTATACAATTCAATTGCAGAAGCTGTTCTTGAAATGAGCGGAAGATGATGATGAAACTTGTCACTCCTAGTGTGTTTCTGTGGGTTTTCATTATATGGCGCAGCTTTGACAATATAGAAGGTTTGAGAAGAGTGTGCATTCCGTCATAGGTATGATGCTATCTGTAGGGCAGCTGCATAATGGAGGGGGGGCAATTTATTAATCCTGTAGAGCAGAGGAGGCGAAAACGTGACTCGCAGGCGCCGTTCCCTCTCTGCAATCGTCCGTTTGTTTTTCACATGCTGCTGAGCGATGCAGTGCGTGTTGCATATTTGGTGACTCGCGGAAGGAAGTCGTTTTCTCCACCCTTGCTGTAGACTGTACAAGTATGATCTGAAGCGTCCATGGTTGGTCAGGAACTACTATGTGAGGATATAATTTGGCCTTAGGGATAAACTGTTTGATATGTAGTGCTACCTCTGATTGGATATATGTAGCGTTCCAGATGTTTCTATAATAATTCAGTAGTTGTTTTGCCAAGGTCAAAGCGATGGAGTTGTATTCTATGTTGTTTCTATATTTGACCGCTGAGTTGGCAAGGCAGTCCGCCCTTTCAATGCATTGTCTAATGCAGAGGTGTCGAAAGCGCGACTCGCGAGGCAGTGTGACTCGCAGGCGCAACTCCTTTTCTAGCCGTCTATTTATTTGTTTTCTATGTGATGCTGAATGGTGTAGTGTGTGTTGCATATTTGAGGACTCCAGAGAGAAAGGCATTTTCGCCACCTTTAGTCTAATGTTTGCGTTCCTGTGTATACTTCTACTGATCTTTCTTCTGCAACTATCCCTGTCCCGACGTGTTAGTCCGTTTTGGAACCATCTCTGAATATCTGTACACCAGTTGGGCTAACTTTACCGCTAAAGTCTAGAGTTATGTTATTGTCTTCCGGATATATTCCAATGTATCTGGTTGGGGGTGCAGCTTTTTTGAGCTTGGGAATTGCTGCGTTGGTAGGTATGCCTCGTCTGACTACTTTAATGTCTTTGTAGAGGTGCAGAGCTTGTTCGAGAGGTATAATACTTGAAGCGTGACGTTAGATACTGTTTTGTATGCTTTGAATCTGCTGAAGTTTGTGACTGGCTCTTTTATAAATATGCTTGCACCATATGTGATCACTAGGAGAATGGCTTGGTTGTAGATTATACGAATGTGATGATATGAAATGCCTCATTTGGCTTTGGAGCATTAGATTAGGTTGTTCCGGAGGCGCAATATTTTGTTTTCTAGGAACTGTGACCAACTTTCTGTTGATCATTATTCCCAAGTACTTTATTCTTGTGAATACGTTTTCCCCCGCTGTGTAACTGCGGGGTGGGCAGTGCATTCTGTCCTTTTTCGAACGAACATTGGAATCAGTGTTGTCTTCTCTTGAGCTATTTACACCAAGCCTCTGTTTTTTTAAGTACTAAGCCACTGATGATGATGATGATGATGATGATGATGATGATGATGATGATCCAGCTGTGCAATGTTGGAGGTAATCTTGGATGATGTTGAAAATGTTTTAAGGACAGTCCAATTTCCACAGACGATCAAGGAGCCCAGGGTGCCAGACACAAAGGCTCCAGCGATATCTAGCATTTTAGTCCTTGAGTCCTGTTTCGTTGTATAGAATCTCTGACGGCTCGTATGGCATCAGCTGTGGATTTATCGGCTGTGAATCCATATTTTTGCTGTGCTATCCTACCGAATTTTCCCGATACTAGTTGAGTCTGTTCGTTATTAAGTTTTCCAAAGCTCTACCCGGTATCGATAGCAGGCCTATGCCCCGATATCCTGCTATTAGGTGGTGTACGCTATGGGGATTGCGATGACCGTAGAGTTCTTCCAGACGGATGGGAAGTACCCTGTTTCTATGCATTTATTGAAGAGTGTCGTCCAGAATGCGGGTATAGTCATATGTATTCTTTTGACGATATTAACGACCATGTCATCGGGTCCTGGGCTCTTCTGGTTCTTCATTATTTTTAAGATTTGTTTGATTTCATATAGCGCCAATTCAGGTCCTGGTTGGGATACTAGCGCGCCTCTTGCTCGGCGTCAGAACTCAAACAACTGCAAGAGATGCGCCAGTATCCCAACCAGAACTCAATTTGGGCTATAATTAGTCGAAGAAAGCTTAAAAAGAATAAAGAACATTGAGAGCTCAGGACCCGACGACATCCAAGAATTTCTCCTTAGTCCAATATGAGCATATAACAAACTGTGCATGCGTAACAATGCATTCTGGTTCTGGAAGTATTTCTTCGAAGTAGTTATCTATGATTGACAGAGAAAGTATAGACAGCTACTCTTTGTAGGGCTGGTCTCCTAACTTCTTTGAAATTACTGATGCAACTGTTATATAGAAGATTTTTAAAACAAAGTTAACCATTTTCTTTTGAGTACTACCGTAAAGCTTCATTCTTTTATCGGAAGCTACAAGCTAAGAAGCTAAATACGTTATGGAAAATAAACTAAAAAAATCTGATGTGTTACACTCACATGACTTTCTCTACTCTTGTACAAACTATTTTTACAAACGCTTGTTCTCCATATGCTTCATGTAAATCGAGATATCGAGACGTTAATCTTATTGCTAATTTTCTTGTAGATGCAAAGGGAATTGGTAGGCTTTAAGCGATAGTCAAATATTTTAAGAGGTGGTTGCTATGTGGAGTATTCCATTCTCTTTGCATTACCAGGACAAAAAAATGAATGCCGAATTCCCATTTGAGAAAAAGTATAAATATTGGAAAATTTAAGGGAATAACAAGCAATATCTTGAAAATGGTTCACTCAACAACAAAAAATGTATATGACATAAATTGTGTATTTTAACGCGATCTACATTTTTTGTGCAGTAAAAGTTTGTCTATCTCTTATGGTTTACCAGTTACGCAAACGTCGTTCACAATGAAGAATACTTTTGGAGACATTCCCAGACAATTCAAGATATACATTTTATGTTTCATGAAAGTATTCTTAAATATATGATATTGTAATCAAAGTCGTTAGAGCCATTTTTGAGAAAGTTAAAATTTTCGAAAAATGTTCCATGTAAAGGGTAATCTGAGGTGGGGGAATTTTCTTGAAAACCTTCGTGTGGCATCTCTGGAAGATACTGAAACTAAATACCAAGTTTGGTGTTTATCCGACTGTTGGTTTCTGAGTTATGCTGTTCACAGACAGACGCACACACAGACACACACACGGACATGTTTCCAAAAATACTTTTTTTTTGGATTCAGGAGGCCTCAAAACATGTATTTCCGGGGAAATCTCGGTATCGAATATTTGGGTGGAATACAATACTTCCCCTACTTACTATACGTAGTAGAGAAAGTAAAAATTAATCTCTCCTGTATTTGGCTTTCTTAGGTTAAATAACATCTTATGCACACAGGCATACATTAGAATAAATTAGCTCAGTTAACGGACTTTCCTTACAGGTAACACACATAGTTTGTTGTGTGCATCTGAAGTAGACGGTTTACAACTGGTTTTTGTGATAAGTGTTTCGTGCGGTTTATTATTTAAAAAATGTACTATGCCACAAGGTAAATGGCGTGAATGATGTGTTGTAATAAAATGCGTCATGCAAAATGTAGCATTGAATGAATAAACAACGTAATTCAGTATTTTAATCACGAATAGCAATGTAAAAGAAACATTTTTATCGGGATGCGAACTACGAAGATGGGAAAAGTAAAAATGTGTGCATGTATTTAGCGATAAGAGAATTTTGGATAACCACCTTTTGCGTTTCTCTTTATTTATTCTTTCTTCTCTGTCTTAACCTTTTCCAGACAATTGCTTTAAAATGTCAATAACTAATTAATTTACAATTTGTCTTATTTTACTTTTGCACCTGAAGTAGAAATTCACAAATAGCACAACTTTATATTCAGAAACAAACAACTTTAGAGCTATAGACTTCACAATACAATCATTTATTCTTTGTCAATTATTCGTTAGTGAGCAACAAATATAGTTTAATGGCAAAAGGAAAAATGGAATGGAAGGAAGTTTGTGATGCAGGTCTATCTTGAAAATCTTCGCTGGTTTGTGACACACCTTTTATCCCCATTTTTGTTCTGGAGCTGAGCTATTCACACACATATAGACACTAACCCAATTTTCATTCTGGAACTGAACTGTTCATTCACACACGCGCGCGCAGACCTTCATTACTGTAGTTCTGTGAGTAATACTATTCATTTTGCTATCACTACTGCTACCTGAGAATACTACTCATGTTGTTATAAGTGCTATTACTTGAGATTACATCTCATTTTACTACACATAGTATGACTTGAAACCGCTACCCATTTATCAGTGTTGCTATTTAAGAGTACTGCACATAATTGTGTTATGCACTACTACTTGAAACTGTTACTCATGTTGCTATCTTATCGCGTAAATGGACTACAGGAACAGTTACTTACCCATAACTTCAGCATGAAAAAATATCAACTCGTACACTAAGGATAGGAGCCAGTGATCGCAGAAGTTTAGTTGGGTGCTGCAAATGAAATTAGCTATATAGATAGTCTAATAAGAACGATAACCAACTGTTCACAGTTACTGACCATTATTATCATTAAAAGGTTATTTCAACTATTTTACAGTAATGTTCACACAGAAAATATTTGGCGCCAGGTGGTTTGGACTCGGTGGCCCAGTAGCATGCCTTCCGCGTTCATCTCAGCTGACACCTCGTGATTTTTTCCTATGGGGTGCCAAGAAAATGAACCATGTTAATTTAATGCATAAATGCTGCAGCATAAATCTAAGAACTAATCCTGGGATCCAACAACCAACACGGCTCTTTGTTACTTGTCACAATGTCAACGGTACGAGTTTGATCACAGCGTGCATTAATCTATAGCATTTAACAATGATAATAATTATAAATTATTCTCATTTCACAATCAAAATTTTATTTTCGAGTTGACGCCTGCAGTGCCGTAACTAAGGTTTTGCAACCGACAACTTCTCTCCTTAAAATACTTTATTTTGAACATGTTTTTCAATTGCAATTTTGTGTACCTAAGTTTTCTATCCTATATATTCGCTTATTTGGGAATGATGCCAACAGAGATGAAAACGCTTAAGTTATTTTTGAAAAATCTGGACTACCCATGGAAGCTTTCAGGGGTCATATTTCGACGTCTAATACAATACTTCTTATACAATGCTGAACAATTTTTGTTCACTACATTAGTTTATACACTGATTTACTTAATTTCTTTACACTTCCCCATAACATCATTACTGTTGTGATGTGATGATTGATGGAGTTTAAGGGCGCTAAACATCTAAGCTCATCAGCGCCGTTACAAAGTATAAAATTTAAAATACAAAATTAAAATACGGACGAAAACCCGCTTAGTCTAAAACACTGAAAACAAGACAGTAAGTTTAAATTACACCACACAAAAACCATGGTAAATAAAGCAAGAAAAGAGTAAAACGACGTCTCAAGAACTATAGAACGCAAGGGACATGAGCGCCATATGTCCGCCGTGGAGAAGAGCCCCCATTAAAACAGACAATATAAAATCACAAAGCTAAAAGACGTTCAGCGCATCAAATGCGCCGATTAAAACCACTAATAAAACGTAAAAGACATGCTACAGCATGCGCGTCGTCTGCCAAACCGTTAGCTATGCCAACAGGCAGACTTACACGAACGAGCAATGGAGCTAAAACTTGACACTCTGTTAAAATGTGACGCACCGTTAAGGGCGCATCATACTGCTCACAAAGTGTTGCGGGGTCACCACTGAGCAGGTATCTATGACTAAAAAGGCAATGACCGATCGTAAACGAGCTAAGAGTACCTCTTCCCGACGAGAAGAACGAGAAGAGGTACCCCAGACTAACGAGAGAGGTTTAGCCTCCCACAACTTGTTCCCACGGAGGGCAGTGCACTCATCACGCCAAAGCGAGAGGATGCGGTGTCATAAAATAACATACAAATCAGTGGAGGGAACAACAGAGGTAAACATCTGGGTGATAAAATTGCCAATTTGGCATCGGCGTCGGCAGACTCGTTCCCTGAGATGCCCACATGACCTGGAATCCACAGGAAGGAGACGCTGATGCCAGAGGCACCAAGCGAGTGGAGCAGGTCATGTATGCGCTGTACGAGGGGGTGGTAATTGTACAGCGCGTTAATACTCTGAAGGGCACTCAAAGAGTCCCTACAAACAACACAGTGCCGTAAGGCGTGCCGCTGAACGTATAAAACGGATTGATAAATACTAAAAAGTTTGGCGGTAAAATTCAAGCATTGCCACGGTAAATGGAAGGTAAAACTATGTCGATCAAAAATAAAGGCACATCCTATTCCAACATCAGTCTTAGTCGCATCAGTATATAAAAAATGACATTTCCCGGAATTGCGCCTGAAACTTTAAAAAGGGATCTAAGGACTGAAGAAGGGGTCTCATTCTTAGGCATCGACGTTAACCCAAAGTGACAGTGGGCCTCAGCGCCCAACCAAGGAGGAAACCGCGATTCCCCGCTGGGAAGGGCCGGCGCTGGCGTAACGTCCAAATGCCGAAGAACCCCTGGAGGGGGCAATGTAGAGAGCTAACGAAATATTGCCGATCAAGTGAATTCCCGAAAAATAACTCGAAGGACGGGTGTCAGGCAGGCTTGAGAGTCGATCCTTATTACTGTCGCATATGCGTTGCATATGTATGTTTAAACACTGGGTTACATATGTACTATTTATTTTATTATGTAAAGAAAAGTGTGGGACAAAACAGACATCATTCTCAACCATCATACAGCAGCAAATAGGAGAACTATTAATAATAATCCTTTAATTCTGATTTTATGCGATCTGATGCAGTAATTTGTATCACAAATTACTTAAATGTAAAAAATGATTGTAATATGAATATGCATTTTTATGTGACATTGAGTTCAGATGTTTATTAATTGTAATTATTATTGGGAAATAAGTTTATACGGCCTTACTTAAACTGTCAATAATAGCGCGCAATAATGCAGTGAGGGGGTGAGCTGTTTATCATTATTGGAAACGAGGAAGTTACGTAATGTTGGCGCGTTTTCGGTAGAAACTTCTGGAATGTTTTCTCCCTAAAGCATATGTATTCATAATTTTCATTGGATATTAAAATAGACGCTAATGTTGGCGCGTTTTATTAGCCAATAGTAGTTCAGTTATAATCTTTAGGCGTATCTGGATGCAGGAGTATAAATAGAAGCCAAGTTAGAGGTAAAGTCAGTCAGTCGCTCAGTTCATCGATAATCTCAATACCTTACACGTCGCCTTCAGTTGCTCAGTTCATCAAAAATCTTTGTACACTACACGTCGTCTTCAGTCAGTCAGTTCGTCATACATCGGATATAGATTCACAAGTTACGCGCAGCAGAATTATGAAAGATCTAAAGTATTGTAAGGTTAATTATACAAAAGATTGAAGTACGTGAATTAAAAGTGATAAGTAAGAAGTTATTATAACAGTTTCAGTTTGGCGAGTGTTAAGATCAATGTATAAATGTGATAGTTAACGTGTTCGACAATAAATGTGTAAAACAAATTTCTTCATCAGTGTAATTTTTGGATAAAAGATTCCTTTCCGTTTACACAACCCTGATCAAGAAACATGTTTGACCGAGACATAATAGCTAGCCGGAAGACAGTAAACAAAATTTAAATCAAATAACAGTCGCATTCTTTCGAACACTAACACTGCTGCAAATTGCTAACACCAGATGGAGCTACAAACCGAACAAATGAATGACGTCACAAGATGGCTTCAACACTGGTGTAAACAAACATTATAAGTAATACACTCGCAAATTGGCTACCACAACGTGGGGCTACAATAATGTTAAATAAATAATATAACATAATACCGTCGCAGATCCTAGTGATGGTTAAAATCGTGCATAATTGGTACTTTATGGCACTCGATCCGTTATAATTGTCTCTTATCTACAATGTTCTAAAGCCTTCTATAAGGCTTTTCTGATTGTTCTGAATTGCGTTGGCAATGGAAAGTACGACTTCAGATCCCAACTATCTAAAATTTGCCTTAACAAATTTGCCTTACTTCAAATTTAAAAGTAGACTGTTTAGGTAACGCAATACTTAAGCATTTATACTGCATATGACGCAAGCTCCCAAATAAATTTTCACGTATCGAAATGTTCATTTGCCCATTTATTCTAATATGACAGTCGACTTTCGTTCATTGCTGCATTCAGTGAAAACTTATGGAAAACTTTGCAAGCCAGAAGTTCAAATACATATTTTAGATTGATATCAAAATGTCTTCAACTTCATATTGATAGTAACCATTAAATAATTCCTTTGGAATAACTCACTTTACGCGTCGCTACAACACAATCTTCCACGTCCATTCAAACGTTTTTTATGCCACTGATTCCAAAAATGTTATTTTACAAGAGGTAAGAAAATAACAATACAAAACATAGTACTTAGAATAAGTCTAACAAATCACACTTTATTAATAAACAAGGATAAGTTTTGAAAATGATGATAAGGGTGATAATACGTGTATTTTACGTGGATAAATTTATTTATCTGGAATCCTTTTCTTTCAAGTTCAACCCTAATTTCCATCTTTGCAGTGACATTCTTGTGAGCTTCTTGGTTAATCATGAGGCAGTGTTTTTAACACTTAAATGATTTCACTCAAATTATATAATATAAAATTCAATAACAGCCCGCCTTGAAGCAATATGTGTATAAATAAAACTATAAAAAGTGTATGTAACAGTCATTGTATTAATGTTTATATTATTATGTACATGTTTAATAATGTTATGTGAATGTATTATGTAATTTAATAATGTAGGAGCTGTGAGAATACTTGCTAATAATGAGGTAACCTTGAGGCAATAATGAATTGGAAAGTTTAATGATGCTACTAGTAATTCTTGGAGCAACAATAATGTAATTTTTGAGACAGTTTAATAGCCAATCAACAACCAGAAAAACCTGAAAGTTAAATAAAAGTATTCTATTGAATTAGGAATAGCCAAACAGAGACTTGAAATAGATGAAATTTGCAAACTCAGGCGGTAGAAATCAGTTGCTTGTAGACAGCGTTCCTAACAGGACGCGAGACGCGTCTTCGAGAAGTTTCATACGTATTCAGGGTGAGACGAAGACTAATTACGGCAAGAATATTATAAAATTTACGTGTTTAAAAGTGCAATTAATAAATAATCTCACAGCTCTCTATAATCGTAAAGTGTTATTTAATCGTGTGAAGGATTAATAAAAGAAGTGAAGCAAAATTATAATTTGTGTAAGCCTAGATTCTTTAGTCGCATCGCCCCTTGTTAAGAGAAACGTGTTTTCTACAAATTAATACTGACGCAGCCGAGGCAAACATAAAATACAAAGTTGATTTCTAAAAGTTGGGGTGAAGACCACCGGAAAGTGAACATTGGGTGGAAACTGTGTACCATACGTGGTTGCAACTACTTCAAGTTCGGCTCTCCAACTGTAGCAATACAATACAACTTCTCCTTCAAAAATAAAACTAATCTCAATCATACGTAACAGTAGAACAGATCTTAATAAACTTAAGGTCATACGTTTCCCAAAGAAACTTCTGAGATGCGGCTCAAAACATTGAGTGGTATTGATTACGGATAATTTGCCATTAAAATGAATAACATCTATTGTTTTAAAACTAAATCTCTTCTCTTCTGCGAGAGAAAATATCCAACCTACAAAAATGGCGTTCAATCTTAAAAGAGCAGAATCATTATTTTTTAAACAAACTATTAAAATAAATGGTTATTAAACACATCGCTTAGCGACAGCTGATGTAAAATTGGCTACTAAGGATGCTTTTGTGTGTAATAAACGTAATAGGTAAATTACTTGGAATCTGAAATATTATCAGCTAATCAACCCATCACGCTTATTATTCAAGTTGCCATCGATCTACGTCATTTGTGCTCTCAGTAATCACCTCAATTCCCATTCTTAAGTAAGATTAACCCTAATCAGCTAATAACTATTATGCAAATCTTAGAGGATCCTTCACTTCCTATCTTTCACAGCGTCATTAATCTCACCATGACTAGTTGGTTTGGGATAATTAAAACACTTAGACTTCACTCAAAAAGTAATTTTGTGTATATAAGCAGCAACTCGATTATTTTTGTATCCGCCAACGAACCTGGTAATAAAACGTTTTAGTGTATGATGGTTTATGTTTTTCACGAGAATGGTAATCATTAGTTAAAGTACTTGGTTTTAAAATACTAAAAATTGAAGCTGGATTTCAAGTAAAATAAGCTATAGATACTACAGTTAGCTATAAATGTTCGCAATAAGTATTCATACAGAATTTTATATATGCAAAATGTATTCTACCAAAAGAAACCTTAAATAACATGTTAGAATGATCTTGATTGTGAGAGGACTAAATTTACTTAAATTGCTGAATTTTCAATAACGATTCACTTATTGACTATTATAACTGCATTTTAGTACTAAGGAAACGCATAAACAGATTTAATTTTCGAATTCGCAAGATAATTTGTAATTGCCTTGCGGTTTTCAAGATAATTACAAATCCTTCATTCCTAAATCTGCATCTATAACTTGGTACATAAGCAATTTAACATAATATGTCGCTTGAAAAACATTGGCTGCCAGCTTTAACTTCAGATTCCAAAAACACCTACTTAAGTTGCAGATAGTAATAGTTGCACTCATTGGATAACCCTGATTGTCTGCTTGTAGATCTTTTTGAGAGCTCCTGTTCAAGCAGGGATGTGTAATATACTGCATTGCCAGGTTAGACGTCCACACTCTGAAGTTAAAACATGCAGTTAATTCTTTTGAAAATGGCCATTCCATTCCAAAATAAGTTTCTCCCATAAAAGTTGGAATGGTCGGCTTACACAAGAAGAATGTTATACTTACTTGTTAAGAGAACGTGAAGGCGTTTAATTTCCGTTGTTGCACCACGTTTAGGCACCAATTTGAAGCTGTTTTAGACCACGCACGTAATGGATGCCAATTTCCGTACGCACGTACGGTACAAACTTTCCTTTGGCCTTCGCCTCGCGTTTACTTTATGTGTCTTTATTGGTTTCAAATTATTGAAGTTATTACACAAGTATTTAGTGCATGGGTCATTGACCGTACATGCATATTTAAGATACAATAGGGTGACAAAATAAACAACAGATAAAGAAAACACAACAAAAGGAACAAGAAAAAGGGAAATAGAAATAAATTACCTTTGTCTAACTGAACAAATTTGACCTAGCTTCGCGCACTTTAGCCAGAAAATTGCCCATGTTTTGCCAGTTCCTCTGGTCAGCCAGTAGATCCCAACATGCCAATCTCTTTCTTAAGGGACTTAAGAATTTTTCTTTGAGTTTAATCGTTCGCTGATTCTCCCACTGTGCACATTCCGCCAAAATATGTACCCAGTCCTCATCCAATTCACAGAATGGGCAGATTCTCCTGCCAGAATCGTCGGCCATTTTCTGTGCTCTCCAGCCCCCCAGTCTAAACCATGCCATTCCTGATCTTTCCTTTCTTCCTAAATTAAGTATATATGCCTCTTTACCCCAGTTCAATTTTATTTCATTTGCTAGACTTAGAGAAGGTTTAATTTTACAGTCCGATTCTATTTCCTGTTGGTTGATGTCTCTTAGTCTTCTTTTAACACCTTTCCATATGTTTTTGTCATTTGTTTCAGCTCTTAGCCATACTGATCCCATACCTATTCTCCTCAAACCCCTTTCCAAATCAGCTGCCCAAAACTTAGGAGACAGGTTTTCTCGCTGGTATTTATAACATTTGGATCGTAGTGTGGAGTTATCCCCATGCATCAGCCTTAGCCAGTACTTCACTGCTCTTATTTTGCAGTGTATTGTGTCTTCATAGCATCCTACCTCCCTCAATACCCCCGAATTTGATGTGCCTTGTGAAACTCCAAGAACTCTTTTCCAAAATGCTACCTGTGTTTTATTTACATGCTCTGCTCTTTCCCATCCCCAGATTTCACTGCCGTATAACAGAACAGGCCTTATCATGGAGTTATACATCTTTTCTAATGTATCTACAGGTACATCCGGTATCCGCGAGAGGGTACGTAATAATTCATTTAACTGCCCTCGTGCTTTGTAGTTAGTTACAGATAGATGTTTGTTCCATTTTCCTCTCATATTAAACATTACTCCTAAATAGGAGAAATGTTTAACGTTTTGTAGTTCTAGCCCCTTGTAATACCATTTCTCATCCCTGCCATACACATAGCCATTTTTGAAAGCCATTGTTTTTGTTTTGTTAATGTTTACCACCAGACCCCATTGTTTACAATATTGTTCCAACCTATTAATACCTTTCTGTAAGCCTTCTGTCGTCACTGACAAAATTGTCATGTCATCCGCGTATAAAAGTACAGGAATGCAGACATCGTCTACTTTTGGGCCATTCATTTCCTCTGCTATTAACACGTCTGTTATATCGTCTATGAATAAATTGAACAATAGGGGCGATAAAATACATCCTTGACGAACTCCTCTACTGGCCGATTTAGATTCAGTTGTTGTGTTTTGGTCTATTTTGATGCTGAAATTCACACTGTTGTAAATTTGCATTAGAGCTTTCATCATTTTACCAGAGAGTCCTTTGTGGTGAAGTTTCGCCCAAAGGGCATTCCTCTGCACACTATCAAAAGCCATTTTAAAATCAACAAAAGCACAATAAAGTTTCCCCCTCTTTCTATTCAAGTTTGAATCAATTAATGCTATTTTAATGTTATTTATTTATTATAATATTTATATGTATGCCTCGGTTTCATCATTAGTATTTTTAGAGCACGTATCTCTTAACAGGGCTAGTACGGCTAAAGAACAAGGCTTACACAAATTATAATTTTACTCCACTCCTTTTGTTCATACTTCACTGATGTATCCTACTATAGAGCTGTGTTATTTTTGTTAATTACACTTCTTAACACGTAAACGTTATATTATTCTCACTTAACCCGTACCAAACTGAATTCTTGGGTACGCTTTGTTGTAGCGTCTACCCTTTGAATTTGTACATTGTCTCTATTTCTAGTCTCTTATTGGCTAAGGCTACTCTAATAGAATACTTTTATTTAACTTTTAGCTTTTCAAGTTTTTGATTGGGTATTTATAAACTGTTTTAAATATTACGTTATTATCGTTCCAAGAACTATTAGTAGCCTTTTTAAACTTTCTAAGTTATTGTTGTCTCAAAGTTACCTTATTGTTAGCAGCTTGCGGCTTTTACTTTATAATTCTGTTTCTAACGGAAAGCAGCTTGCTCCTATTCTCACAGCTCCTGCATTGTTAAACTTCGCAATACATTCACATAACATTTTCATACATATACATAATAAAATAACATAATACAATGACTGTAATATACACTTTATATATTACACTATACATATACTGCTTTAAGGCGAACTGTTATTAAATTGTATATTATATAATTAGACTGATATCATTTAAGTTATAAAAATAGTGCCTCAAAGTTTAAATTATCCTGTTGATAGTTTTATTTAGAAATAATTTCAGGATCGTCCTTCACTTAGGACGAAGAATAGTCGCTGATATATTCAGTTCCGTAGTTCAAAAAGCTACTATTACATTACTGAAATATCGCTGAAAACGTTCACCATGCTTTCCCTCAAGAGATGAAAACGCAGATAGTAATAGATATGCTATGACAAGTAGTACTTTGGAGGCATCTTATTACGGTATTCATAATTTCCCTGTAGTTATCACCTTTGTGGTGTTTGAAGCTTGAGGGCATTGCTGCATGTTGGCATCACTAAACAGTTTGAAAAAATCTGTACCTTGCATTAATTTGTCGCGGTAATCTCTCGTGTTATCTTATTTGCTGAGCGCCTGTTATTGCTTTACTATTTTGAATTTTGGGTTCTTTGTCCTCCGGCTAGCCATTATTACTCAGTCGAGCATATCTCTTGAACAGGGTGTGTAAACGGAAAGGAGTTGTTACTAAAAGATAACACTGATAAAAGAATTTGTTTTTACACTTTTATTGCCGCCACACTTTATTAATTTAACGTAATTACTCTTGATACACGCCTGACTGAAACTGTTATATTTTCGAATGTAACTATAATCACTTATTTGCCGCGCATTATTAATTCGCGTATTTCACATTTTTGTAATTAACGTTACGACGCGAGAGATTCTGTAGAATTACGTAACGTGTACTCCGTGAATGATTCTGTTGAACTGTGCGATACTTGTCTCTGGTTTCATAATTTATACTCCCACACCCCGATATGCCTAAAGATTATAATCGAGCTGCTACTGGTTAATAAAGCGCGCCAACATTAGCGTCTATTTTTATATCCAATCAAAATTACGAACACATATGCTCTAGGGAAATATTCCCTCCATTTCTAAAGAAAGGCACGCTACTCTGACGTCATTTGCTTGTCTCTTCTAATTGATAAACAACTCACCCCCTCGCGCATTGTTACCCGCTCCTATTGTCAGTTTCAGTGAGGCCGTGTAAACTTATTTCCTAACAATGCTTATAGTTAACAAACATCTCAAATCATTGTCATACAATAATCTTAATTTACACTACAATCATTCTGGCATTCACAGTGTTGTGATATAAAATACTGTCTCAATTTCTCGTAGTTGATGGTGAATAAGTACTTCAGCTTTAATTTCCCCCCTCTAATATTTCGATACATTATACTCAAGTGTACCAAAGCTTTCCCTCCTCTACCCAGCGTTTGCGCATATACGAGGGCACCACTGAAAGCTTTTAGAAAATCAACAAGGATTAATTTTAAAACATTTTAAATTATTTTATCGTTTTTCAAAATGGTTCCCTTTAACATCGATACATTTTTGCATTGAATGAAACCAGTCCTTACGTCACTCTTACTGAGGCACTTCAGAAACCAGGTTTTTATAATGTTTCACTACTTCATCGTATGGCCAAAAAGTGATTCCACGCATTTTATTTTTAATTTTAGGAAACAAAAAGAAATTACAGGGTGCTAGATCAGCGCTGTATGGTGGAAGGTCTAGCAGGGCATCCAGATATCCAGTTGTTAGTTTTGCTGTATATGACAATGTGTTGTCTTGATGTAACATTACTTTTCCTTTGGGCGTTTTTCACGAATTGTTTTTACAACTTTACTGTAGACAGACATCTGTGTACCAATCAGCAGTAACGGTACGTCTATCTTCTAATGCTATAGTAGCAATATGGCCCGTTTTACTATAAAAAAATCTGATATGTTACACTCACATGACTTTCTCTACTCTTGTACAAACTATTTTTACAAACGCTTATTCCTCATATGCTTCATGTTAATCGAGATGTTAATCTTATTGCTAATTTTCTTGTAGATGTAAGGGGAATTGGTAGGCTTTAAGCGATAGTCAAATATTTTAAAAGCTGGTTGCCATGTGGAGCATTCCATTCTCTTTGCATTACCAGGACAAAAAAATGAATAACGAATTTGAGAAAAAGTATAAATATTGGAAAATTTAGGGGAATAACAAGTTATATCTCGAAAATGGTTCACTCAAAAAAAAAACATATAACATAAATTGTGTATTTTAACGCAATCTACATTTTTGTGCAGTAAAATTTTGACTATCTCTTATGGTTTACCAGTTATGCAAAAGTCGTTCACATTGAAGAATACTTTTGGAGACATACCCAGAAAATTCGAGATATACATTTCATTTGTCATGAAAATATCTTAAACATATCATTTTTAATCAAATAGGTAGAGCCATTTTTGAGAAAATTAAAATTTTCGAAAAATGTTCCATGTATACGGTAATCTGGGGTGGGAGGATTTTCTTGAAAGCCTTCGTGTCGCATCTCTGAAAGATACCAAGTTTGGTGTTTATACGACTGTTCGTTTCTGAGTTATGCTGTTCACAGACAGACACACACACACACACGGACATGTTTCAAAAAAGGTTTTTTTTTATTCAGGAGGCCTCAAAACATGTATTTCCGGTAAAATCTCGGTATCGAATTTTTGGGTGGATACAATACTTCCCCTACTTACTATACGCAGTAGAGAAAGTAAAAACTAGTAACCATCTTCTTACCAGCACTGCGAAATCGTCGGACTTTTGTAGGCTTAGGTTCTGTTCGAAAGACCCATTGAGCCGATTGACTTTTCTTTTCAGGACCATAACAATAAATCCAAGATTCATCACTAGTAACGATATTCCAAACCAATTTTAAGATGCAGCCTTGGATTTTTTCCATGAGCTTTTAATTTTTTTTTTTTTTTTTGCACCAATCGGTGCGTTATTGATTTTGATCGCGAGTCAGTGTGAAAATTCAAAATTCCAACAAAGTTTCTCACGAATAACTGTTGATGTAAAATGTTTTGGATTTGACTCATACCAATACCCAATGTGGTTCGAATAAATTCATAATATGCTCACCGGTCTTCTTAAAGCAATATTTTCATCAGTAACAGCAGTTTTTGGGCGTCCTTCACGAAATTCTTCAAGAAAAACCCGGTCCCTTTTGAATTCGCTGTATCAATCATAAATTGTTGCCTTAGATGGTGCTTCTTCGTCAAATGCATTTCTAAGCCGATCTTCATACTGTTTAGGCGTTAATTACGAATTAAAATAAAAAAATCATAGCCCGGAAATGTTCTCTAGTCAAATTGATTTTTGGGTGAACACAAAATCTTTAAATGCTATTACAGCAAATTGAACAAGTACACGGCAATCAAATCGCAACACACTACAAAGTACCTATCAAATATTGAGAAATTTCATGTTTTTAGAAACATTGCATTCTAAAAATGTTTCAGGTATATTAATCGTTTTAATAATCTTCATAAAATTACAATTAAATCCTATTTTGCATGAAAGAGATTTTTGCCTTTATCTTTAAAAGTTTTAGTTTTTTATTTGGGATTAAAAGTTTTCTTTTAAAGGTTTAAGTAAGTAAAGAAGTTAATAAGGGTCCAACACTTACAAATATTACATCATGATGAAGTTTTGATTCTGTATTAGGCTTATGTTTAATCATTCAAATCATAGCGGGATTATTGTTAGCTATACATTATTCGTAACGCCATCCTATATTCATAAATATCATCAATACATGCGTAGTAATTAGTGAACAATTTATTTCCTTAACAAATGGCATAAATTAAATTTAAAAAAACAACATATGATGAAGAAAAGTAATACATAATGTGTAAAATAGCCAAACAAATATTATTAACAATCGCCTGATTTTCTCTAGATAGTAAAAGCTATGCTTCCTAATGTAATTGCTTAAGCGTCATGACAGAAGTGTTTGGGAGGCATAGAAATGCAGAATGTGGGCTTATAACTGTTCTTAAATATAGAATTCTCCAGTGGTTTAAAATTAAAGCGTAGCATAAGACATAATACAAATGTTTTACAATAACTATCCATCTTATTTTAACGAATGGTATACAATATTCAATTACAGTTCAACTTAATGTTTTTAAATCTCACATACTGACTGTGTTTTTTGCAGGTCAGCTGTACGATGGATGTGGAGTTCAGAAACCTTAGCTTTACTGTACGTCGATGGAAATGGAAAGGTAAGTGCCAATTTTAATACACAGGGTTATTCAAAAACAAACAACAGAAGTCAGCTTTTTACATGAAATCAACTGTAAAAAATCTGATGTGTTACACTCACATGACTTTCTCTACTCTTGTACAAACTATTTTTACAAACGCTTATTCTCCATCTACTTCATGTTAATCGAGATAAACGTTTGCAGACTCTATCTTATTGCTAATTTTCTTGTAGATGTAAGGGGAATATATATTTACAAGGGCAGTATCGAAATACAGTAGCCTTTAAGCACATACATATCTCTTAATAGCTGGTTGCAAGGTGCAGCACCATTCCCTTTGCCACAGATTAATACTCTTTGCATATCCAAGACAAAAAAATGAATAACGAGTTTCCATTTGAGAAAATAAGTATTGAAACATTTAAGGGAATAACAAGCAATATCTCGAAAATGGTTCACTCAACAACAAAAATGTATACGACATAAATTGTGTATTTTAACGCGATCTACATCTTTTGTGCAGTAAAATTTTGTCTATCTCTTATGGTTTACCAGTTATGCAAAAGTCGTTCACAATGAAGAATACTTTTGGCGACATTCCCAGAAAATTCAAGTTATACATTTTATTTGTCATGAAAATATCTTAAACATATAATATTTTAATAAAAATCGTTAGAGCCATTTTTGAGAAAATTAACATTTTAGAAAAATCTTCTATGTAAAGGGTAGTCTGGGATGGGGGGATTTTCTTGAAAACCTTCGTGTCGCATCTCTGGAAGATACTGAACCTAAATACCAAATTTGGTGTTTATCCGACCGTTCGTTTCTGAGTTATGCTGTTCACACACACACACACACACACACACACACACAGAGACATGTTTCCAAAAATGTTTTTTTTGGATTCAGGGGGTCTCACAACATGTATTTCCGGTGAAATCTCGGTATCGAATTTTTTGGTGGAATACGATACTTCCCCTATTTACTATATGTAGTAGAGAAAGTATAAAATAGAAACACATCATATTTGTCACTGTATAGATGAATACTTTAAATTTTAGTTTTACAGTCAGTTAACAAGAACAATATTTGTAGAACATAAAATCGAAACTATAATGCACTTATTGCTACAATATAATTAGTTCCTAGTTATCATATGTTTTAAACCAGATGTAAATTTGCTTATGACGAGTAGCATTTTGTTAAAATTACTGTAGAAGTGAGTTTTGCTCTTTGAATTCATATCAAACTCCAGTGTACAAAATACGGTCACCATTTCTGTAAACAAACAGTGCTGTTTTATACACATGAATAGAGATTCTCAGTCTGTTTTAAAAACGTTGACTGTCAACTAATGCTTCGAGTGAGGTTTGAAATACGCTATTTCTTTCTAAATAGTCCTGTACTTCACATTAAAAGATGTTGAAAAAGTCACTCAAATAGATAGCTCCTTATTACACAAATAAGGAAAAACACGGATGGAAAATAGGTAGTTTTAAGTCATGCCTTCTGCTAATAATACACTTTCCATTACATTTCCTATGTGCAGCATAAATAAATAACATTATTATTTAGTCAAGAGTAAATTAAATGTTTTATTTTAATATATGTATAAAGTAAATAATAATAGCAGTAGTGCACTAAATTACTTTTCTATCACTATTTGTAATAAAATATTATTTTGAAGTATAAAGTGTCCTTTTTTCGCAATCTCTAGGTTTATTTTTCCGCTAACACTAATTGTCAGCGAACCCGCTACTGTGCACACCAGTGAATGGTCTATGACCATACAAAAATCACCTCCTGGCCAGCTGACGATGCCTGGCCTAAATCATTTATATCCAGCTCTGATAGTCTAAGGTTCCAATTTTTAATCTGGATGTCATACCCAGGAATATACACCGCAGCTCTATATATGTCATTCCTTCCTGCACAACCATCAGTCAAGATCCTATCAGCAGCATATTAGTTCTGCTGAGATAATTGTTTCTGTGTTATACACAGACTGGAAGTTTAAAGTTAATAACAAGCATTTAAAATGAATAAATGTATGTTCAGATCATGATATTAAAGCAATATTGAGCATTTAAGGTTGCTGGATGTTTCACCCGAAGCTGTTTTAATGTAGTATTGCTGATGGCATTTCCTTTGGCGATGTAGAAGGTTAAGTATAATAGTTTGTGGATAGGAATTTAAACAGTATACTTGTAGGGGAGACTTGCGCAGTATCGTACATTCAAGGTCTTTTCAAAATTCTAAGAAAATATAGACGAGAATAAGTTATTTATTACTGGGGCAACTCAGTGCATAGCAAACGCATATTTATAATACAATAGAAGGTTATACGAATAACAGGCAATCATGGAAGGAACTATTTCAGAAATTATGTATAATAACCTTACCTTGTTTTTATATATTCTCGATCTTTAAATGTTATGCAAATAATCGATATAACTTTATTAAAAACATGGAAGTACATAACTTCAACACTAGGCAAAAGGGAAATATCCGTCGTCCAAATGCAAAGCTATCTTGCTTCCAGAAAGGTGTTTGCTATGAAACAATTAAGATATATAATGCTCTCCCCAGTAATCTCAAGGGAAAAAAATAGCAATTACAAAATTCTTAAAGCCTCCCTAAAAGAGTACCCCTGTGATATATCGTTTTACTCTCTAGAAGAATATTTAAACCACAATTAAGCTGTTGACAATTAAGTTCTAGTATACTACATATTCCTATAATGTTAAGTTACCGTATTAAGCCAAATAAGAAATACATTTAATATATTTAATGTATACATTTGATATACTGAATTTTGACCATCTTTTCATATAAGTAAAGATGTAATTTTTGAGCAGTGATACAGGCTGTAAAGGCTAAGGGAAGTGCATTTTATACTCAGTACCTAACCATGCTAACTTTTAAACTAGTAGAAATTTGATATTTACTGTAAATTTTAACACCATAATCTAAAATATTGTGCACTATATATATATATTTTATATACAAAATTTTTTATTGTACATATTTAATGTTTTATAAACGAATATCTTAAAATTCCGACTCTCTTTGCATATAAGCAAAGGTTTAAGCATTGAAGGGAAGAAATTTTGTATTGAGTAGACGTGACAGTTTCTTTAATATAGTAGAGATTTGATGCTTACTGTTTACATTTTAGCATCATAACTTAAAATGTTGTAAACTTTATGTGTGCAAAAGGAATAAGTTTATTGTATATAATTGACAATTTCGTAAAATCCTGACACTTCTTGCATGCAAGTAATGATGTAATACCGTGTGCAGTGGCATAGGCTGTAAAAGCCAAATTCTATTAAGATCAATACAATAGAAATATAAAAGCTTTTGACATGTACTATGTTCAAGGTCTTTTGGCCATCAAAGAACCTACAGAACGCATCCTTCTCTAATCTAATCTAATTTATTATAATGAAGCTGATGATATATAGAGCCAGCATTACCAAAGAAAATTCATCAAAGCAAAATATTAGTAGTAATTACACATTTCAAAAAGTGTTTCCCAGTACCGGACAGACATAATTAGTGTATGTTTCTAAATAAAAGAAGTGAATTTATATAAAGCACTATAAGAAAATGATTCTTAACCCCTTCAAAGATACCCATTGAGGTGAGGTGAGGTGTTATTTTGTTACTTTGGGGCTCGAACCTCTGACCATGTCACATGATGACTATATCATATCACACTGCCTTAACTGCTCGACCATCCGAGCGCATGATAGTTGCCACATCGTCTGCTCTCATTAACTGGGTAATATTGTGTTTTTTTAAACAATAAATGGGTAAAATGCATATATCAGCATCCAACCATGCCATCACACCACTTGATTTAGTTGGGCCCTCCCCATCCTTCTCCAAAGATTCTATTGAATGCAGAACATGCATTCTACATGTTCTGCATTAAAACTTACTTTTACCGAGATTGATCTCTCGATCCTTGGTTTTGATAGGTTATCTACTCCTTTCGTGCCTTAGTCGGCATGGCCATGAATACCGCTACCCAAGCCAAGTAGGTACTAGCTATTAGTAGTTGGTAAAATGTATTATTTAAAAGTGATGCACAGGACCTCATATTACGTCCATACCTTGCTGTGTACATTCAGTATGTGCCTATAAATAATGTCACTGTAAGTTAGTTTCCCGTCCGGTACTGGGAAACTTGCTACTGCCAGGTACTGAGCAAGTCACACATGCGTATACATGACGTCATTGTACTGCCCCATTCTTTTAAATCAATCATTGTTGTCTATACGAGCAGTCTATTACTGACAAATAAGATGGGTACAAATACTTATTTAGTAACTTGACTGTCTTCCGATGAAGGCCGAGTCACGTTTGATAAAATAGCCGACGTTTCGCCCTTCATGTTGAGAGCTTCTTCTGGGCAGTGCCAAAGGACCATTGTTTGCGGATGATTGCCCACTGCCTGTCGTCAACATATTTTAGTTAAATGGACAGTTTTACAAACAAGTGGAGGTCGCAGCAATGGGCTCGCCTCTGTCACCGGTAGTGGCAAACTTTTCCTGGAAGATTTTGAAAACACAGCTATTGAGGCAGTATTTTTAACACTTAAATAATTTCAGTCTAATTATATAATATACATAATTCAATAACAGCCCGCCTTAAGGCAATATGTGTATGTAACAATATATAAAAAGTGTATATTACAGTCATTGTAAATGTTTATATTATTGTATACATGTTCAATAATGTTATGTGAATGTATTACGTAATTTAATAATGTAGGAGCTGTGAGAATAATAGGTTAAAAGTTGTAACAATGAGGTAACCTTGAGGCAATAATGAATTTGAAAGTTTAATGCTACTAGTGATTCTTGGAGCAACAATAATGTAATTTTTGTGACAGTTTATAAAATAGCCAATCAACAACCAGAAAAAGCTTTAGTTAAATAAAAGTATTCTATTGGACTAGGAATAGCCAATCAGAGACTTGAAATACAAAAATTTACAAATTTAGGCGGTAGAAATCAAGTCAGTTGCTGGTAGACAGCGCTCATAACTGGACGCGTTGGTTATAAACAGTGTTCCTAACCGGACGCGAGATGCGTCCTCGAGAAATTTAATATGTATTCAATGTGAGAGAAAATAGTTTACGCGTTTAAAAAGTGCAAGTAATTAATAAAAGAATCTCACAGCTCCCTATATCAGTGAAGTGTTATTTAAATTGTGTCAAGAATTAATAAATGTAGTAAAGTAAAAATTAAACTGTGTGTAAGCCTACATTACTCAGCCGCACCACGCCTTGCAAAGAAATCCATGTCTCTAACAATAATACTGGCGCAGCCGAGGCAAACATAAATATATAATATTTAAAGAAACAGTCAAATTACAAAGTTAATATTTTTAAATTTTTGGGACGAAGGCTATCGGTTGCAACTACTTCAAGTTCGGCTCCCCAACAGTCGAAATATAATACATCTTCAAACTGACGTTTATACGTAGCAGCAACAAACCTTCTTCAAATTGGCGCCCAAAGCGTGGGGCAAATAACAACGTAAAAATAACGTAAAGACAATTGTCTTTTTCACTATGGAGACATGCCCTCTAAAACCAGCATTATAGTTACGTTATGCTAACGACATTTTCGTAATTTGGCAAACATGGGAAGGATACAATTGCTGATTTTTTTTGCAACACTTGAATAATCTCTATAAAAGTATAAAGTTTACGTCTGAGTTAGAAAAGGACGGTAATCTTCCTTTTTTGGACGTTCTTGTTGAACGGGACGAAACTAAGAACTGAAATTGTTCCGTTTATCGTAAGCCGACCCATACTGAGAGATATATACCATCCACCGTCAGTTAAATGGACAATGGCCAACACCTTGTCTCAGCGAGCTTACCGAATATGCAACACAAAATCTAAACAAAGAAATAAAACACATAAACAGGGTTCTTCAGGCCAATGACTATTCCAATCAATTAATCAAAACCTTCCAAAATAAAAATAAGAATAAAAGTGAGGAAAAGGAAATGGCGATGCACATAAAAGAAATGAAATTTGGGCCTTTATTTCCTATATAGATATAGAATTTCAAAATAGCTACATCGTCACCAAATAACATCAAGATTGCGTCGGTCCTCGCGCCTCTATGCTTTGAAGAGTTGGTTGCAGTCACGGGTTCGATGCCCGCGCGGGTTGGAGTCGAACGCGGTGTAGTGATAGATACAGGAGAAGTAATGGTACGTGCTGTATGTTCTCCGTCCGACGTGGCTTCATCTTGTTGCCCTGGCTGGTTGATTTAACTGTACGGTAATTCTCGCTGTTGCCCTTGCTAGTTGGTACTCAATGAAGATATAAGCATGGACTTTGCCTATCAGGATTGCTAATAAGCTCGTCGATTTCGGTAGTGGTACAAAGGAGCTCAGAGATGAATTCACTACTCATCATAATGTTTGGGTAACTGCAATTTATTGTCACTTCTCACTTTAAAAACACTGAATAATGTTCCTGTTCACTTATCGCTTTATCTATAATTCGAGAATCACCGATACATTTTAATTAATATGTGATTTGATTAGTCATATTTACATTTCCGCACAAAAGAACACCATTTGCGCGCCAACTTTGTCTTGTGGAGTAGCGTGGATTCCTCGTCTGTATTTTCAAGTTAACTTCTGTATTTTGGTGTAAATACCGACTATTTATAGGCCACGATCCCCCACTTGAAATTTTAGGATCTGATTTCTCATTGGACGAATTTTCGCGGTCCTCTCAGCGTGGCTAAATATTATTTCATTTACATATATTCTTATTGGCTAGTTTATATATATCACGTGACTTTTCCCGGGCTTCTCTCGGTAATTTTCCTTTCTGTGTTACATTTCCCTTACTCCATACTTCCGGAGCGGAGACAAATAAGGTCATAAAATCTTACCCTCGATTCTAACACAAAAGAACGCTGCACTTGGGAACAGCATGTTTCCTACAAACGGCAGAGTTTAAGACATAAGACAAATATTACATTATACAAAAATGGCAATTTACATGGTATGTACATTATATACATATATCACTCATATACCAAAGTAATCACTAAATAAATTAACACATTATAAAATTAATCCGGGCACATTCTGTCTAAAGATATATGTCAGTTAAAAAACTAAGATCCTGTATACGTCCAGCCACTCCTCAACTCTGGTGTATATAAAATCACATGTAATTGCGGCGTGTCGTACGTAGGGTAGACAGGAAGGTCAATATTAACTGGACGCAACGAACATATTCATATTCCTAAAACATGGACAGCCTTGGCAGCATTGGCTGAACATGTTTATAAAACAGACCGCCATATCGATTTTGACAACCATATTTATATCTTAGCTGTATGTGACCCCTTCTCGCACAGAGAGAAAGCGTAGACATTTTTAAACATAAAAGTTATTTTATCAAACGTAACGCGGCTTCACCGGAAGACAGTCAAGTTATTATGAACAAGGAAGCCTACAATTTTATTTAAATACCTATTTCATTACTCGCCATACAAGAGAACAGCAGCATGAGAAGGTCAATAACAGTACAGTTCAAACTGCACCTTCACTCTCATCAATAGCTTCTAACACAATGGTCAAAAAAGAGGGAAAAATCTGAATGGATACCATGAGCTTCTGCCATTTATCAGCAGCCCCGGAAAATTAACACCGGACGGTAAAATCCTGGCAAGTCTCCCCTATGTCTGTAGGGGAGCTGATTCGCAGAAACTTGTAGCTAAGAATAATAATAGTATGGTTTATTTAGTTCACTCACAGAATCATAAATCAAATCATTGTTCAGAATAGTCTCACATGTGAATAACCTGATGGTACCAATTAAGGCATGCCAGCTGTCTTATGTAATATCCACAAGTAATCCTTTTTGTAACTTTGCCAACTTTGCACTCTTGGTTTGTAAGACAGATAGGTGCGTATGTGTTGAGGACAGCTTCGAGCACTGAGGAATATTCAAATATTCTCACTCCTGTTTGTGGGATTCTACAAGCCCTCGCGCTCAATGCACGAAACACACTTCCAATGCCGTTAATTTGGTAGGAAGCTTCTTGAGATTCCTCAGAGGCAAGAAGCTCGAAAAAAACACATTTCTTCCGAAGTCGTGTGGTAGTAATATTAGCAACAAACTTGAGGAAACTAAGTTTATGTAATCAGCGTTATATCTGAAGCATTTAGAATATTTTATTCTTCTATTTAGAGTACAGTGTACAGAAATATAAATAATTAGAAATCGTTATTTTTATAAACGAAGGAATCGTCCGTAAACATTTCATTTTTTGATTAACAGAATCAGTGAGTTCTATTAACATTCGGCCGTTATATAAGCGGTAATGCATCTTTAATCTATCACAGAGGTCTCAGCGACACATTGAGTGAACGCGTTCTCTCCTCCGATTGCCATCACTAACAGATCTCCATGTCAAGTGGCAACGAGAGCGATCGGTAACGAGAAGAGCGAACAGCTCCCAAATCCTGTGAACCGAAATGAATTTATTAGGTCCATTTCCATTAGCTATGGCACGCAGTACATAGCTAATGGAGAGCAATTTCCTTTAACTGAGGAAATAGTTTTACTGCTTCTGTTCATTCACAAACTGACGCTAAAGAACGTTGAAGAGCACCGATACCTACACTTCTTTCTAAAACGCACTCATTTAGATCCTTATACCTATGTGCTCTTGATTTCAGTGATCCTGACACATTCTTATCATATAAATGTGGTAAGAGTATGACCGTTTCTAGTATTTTGATTTCCAACGGATTATCTAGTAGTTACCAAATAATAATAATAATAATAATAATAATAATAATAATAATAATAATAATAATAATAATAATAACGTTTAATAATAATCAGAAGCTTACTGTGGATATTTTAAAGGGAACAAATCATGGCATATAATACAAATGTATTAATACAAAACGAAATTACTGTAACGATTTATGACTGATTTACAAAAATATATTCAAAATTAACACACATTTCTAGGGAGTAATAAATCAGTAACACAGTTCAGTATATAGTGTGCTAAATAACTACTATGAAATAGTGCTAAAAACTCTGTACATTAATTTTACATATAAAAATGTTGCAAATACCTGATTAAAGCTTATGGCGATGGTACATAAAATGATTGATTCATATACATAATGCAGCAAAGAAGGTTTTTGTGTTTGCATCCAATATTAAATTTCACATATTTTCAATTTTACATACCAATAGAAGTTTGACTCGCATCTACAATGCCCTTTTCTATAAGAATGAAGCAATACCTTATTGAATATAACACATCTCTTCCTAAAATATCACCAAAAACATTGCCAACTGAAATACCCCCATGCAAGAGAGGCTTTGCGCCAACAAACAAGGAATTCAGAAAATACCCAAAAAGTTCAACTCCTGGAGCTACATATCAACCACTCTTCAATGAAATGGGTGCTAAATACTCAAAACACATACATATCTACACCGATGGCTCCCTAAATGAAGCTGGCTGTGCCTGTGCAATGGTATATCCTATATAAACTATGCTATATACCTTACCAACATTTTATACAGTTTTCTCCGCTGAACTTTATGCTATCAAACGGGCGTTTGAAAGCATTAAAGAACCAAAACGATTCCCATCCCTAACTGTTTCCCAGTCTTTTATAATGGCCGTACAAAATCGACATACAAAATATCCAATAATAGAAGAAATCCAAAACCTATACACCCAAATACTGATGGAATCAAAACAGGCTACCTTAACTTGAATCCCTTCTCATAAAGGTATACCTGGAAGTGAACAAGCCAATATAGCAGCAAGAGAAACAACTCGTATGTATATACCCGAAACAGACATCGGTTCTCCGCATATTGATGTAACCATGCATCTCCAGAGAAGAATACACACCACGTGATCAAAAGTATCTGCACACCCCCACAAACATACGTTTTTCATCTTAGGTGCCTTGCGCTGCCACCTACTGCCTGGTACTCATTATCCGCGACCTCAGTAGTCATTGGACATCGTGAAACAGCAGAATGGGACGCTCCGTGTAACTCATGTACTTCGAACGTGGTCAGGTGATTAGGTGTCACTTGTGTCAGAAGTCTGTACGCGAGATTTCCACACTCCTAAACATCCCTGGGTCCACTGTTTCTGATGTGATAGTGAAATGGAAACATGAAGGGACATGTACAGCATAAAAGCGTACAGGCCGACCTCGTCTGTTGACTGACAGAGAGCGGCGACATTTGAAGAGGGTCGTAAAGAATAATAGGCAGACATCTATCCAGACTATCACACAGGAATTCCAAACTGCATCAGGATCCACTCCAAGTACTATGACAGTTAGGCGTGAGGTGAGAAACCTTGGATTCCATGGTCGAGCGGCTGCTGTTTATAAGCCACAAATCACGCAGGAAAATGCCAAACGACGCCTCGCTTGGTGTAAGGAGCGTCAACATTACACGATTGAACAGTGGCGAAACGTTATGTGGAGTGACGAATCACGGTACACAATGTGCGATCCGATGGCAGTGTGTGGGTATGGCGAATGCCCGGTGAACGTCATCTGCCAGCGTGGGTAGTGCCAGCAGTGAAATTTGGAGTTGTTGGTGGTGTTATGGTGTGGTCGTGTATTTCCTGGAGGGGGCTTGCACCCGTTTTTGTTTTGCGTGGCACGATCACAGCGCAGACCTACATTGATATTTTAAGCACCTTCTTGCTTCCCATTGTTGAAGAGCAATTCGGGGATGGCGATTGCATCTTTCAACACGATCGAGCACCTGTTCATACTGCACGGGCCGTGGCGGAGTGGTTACACGACAATAACATCCCTGTAATGGACTGGCCTGCACAGAGTCCTGACTTGAATCCTAAAGAGCCCTTTGCGATGTTTTGGAACGCCGACTTCTTGCCACGCCTCACCGACCTACATCGATACCTTTCGTGAGTTCCACACTCTGAAGAATATGCTGCCATTCCCCAAGAAACCTTCCAGCACCTGATTGAAAGTATCCCTGTGAGAGTGAAAGCTGTCGTCAAGGATAAGGGTGGGCCAACACGATATTGACATTACCGATGGAGGGCGCCACGAACTTTTACGTCATTTTCAGCCAGGTGTCCGGATACTTTTGATCACGTAATGTATCTCAACCGGCACACCACCTGGCTAGAATCACCCACCAGCAAACTTCAAGGAATTACATCATCATTCGGAGGACCATATCCAGTAACTAATCTTACTCGTAATAGCAAGTTCTCATCAGCCATCTTCGTGTCGGACACACAAAACGTACCTATAACTACTTACTTAATAAAACTTGTCCTCCTATCCGCTGCGCCTGTAACGTAATCATAACTGTCAAATACATAAAAGAGTTTAAGAAATATCGTCATCAGCGTATACACGCCAGCATTCCCTTAGAAACCATGTGTATGATAATAAAGTTATCGAATTTTGTAACATTATGAACTCTATAAGCAAATATAAGCAAGTTTTAACACAGAACTGCAATATGACAAAATGGCGCTATGTTTATAAATGTCCTAATTATGTTTTACTACAGTAATTGTATTTACAATTTTGTAATCATGGATGCCATTGGGGTATGTCATCTCAATACAATTTGAGATCTCCTTGTGATTTACCGGCAAAAATGCGAATCAGTTGGAGAATTTAATGCCAGTGGTTAGAGCAACCAGACGGAGACCGGGAGATCCGTGGTTCAAATCCCGGCTATGGCATTGAATTTTTCAGTCATCTGATTCTATCTTTTCAACCTTGTCCAACACACGGCTTGTGTAGAAGAACAATTAATTCTATTAATTGACCTAACAAGTGGTTGAAACAATGAAGTCCGTGCTTAAAGTACTTACAATATTATAAGTCGCCATTAGGGTACGATAGGCTGTTTCAGAAGTACCACACCTAACCATGAAAACACAAACATTTTGGGAAAAAACATCTTTATTTCTCTACATAGTCTCCTTTCAGCTCGATACCTTTTCCCAGCGGTGTTGAATAGCTTCGATACCCTGTTTATAATGAGAACCGTCGAGTTCTGCAAAATAACCATCAACTGCAAACTCCAGCTCTTCATTGTTGGCAAACTTTTACCACCAAGCCATTTCTAAAACTTTGGAAACAGAAAATAATCAGAGGGGGCTAAGTCTGGCGAATAGGGTGCATGGGCAAGCAATTCGAACTTCAACTCATTGATTTTGACCATGGCGATAATGGATGTGTGAACTGGTGCATTGTCTTGATGAAACACAACTTCCTTTTTCGCTAAATGCGGCTGTTTTTGCTTAATTTCATCATTCAAACGCTGCAATAAGTTTGTATAATACTGTTCAATGATTCCTTTTCCTTTTTGGGGACAATGAATGAAAATTATTGTAAGCGCATTCCAAACAACTGACGCCATGACCTTGTCTGCAGAAGGAACTGTTTTCGCCTTCTTTGGAGCCAATTCTCCCCTTTCAATCCACTGCTTTGACTGTTCCTTCGTCTCAGGTGTGAAGTGATGGACCCATGTTTTATCCATGGTTATGAATAGACGCAAAAACTCGGCCTTATTGCAGCGTTACATCGCCAAATACTCGACTGAAACATCCTCACGACGCTGCTTTTGTTCCATTGTGAGTAAACGCGGCACCCATCTTGCGCACAGCTTTCTCATGTCTAAATTTTCAGTCAGTATTCTATGTACAGCACTTTTTGAAATGTCTACGATGTCCGCTACCTCGCGCACTTTCAGTCCACGGTCATCCAATACCATTTTGTGGATTTTCTTCACAATTTCTGGCGTGGTCACCTCATTTGGTCGACCACTGCGATGTTTGCCTTGGCAGCTCGTACGGCCTCGCCTAAACTCTGCCACCCAATATTTTACTGTTCTAAACGAAGGAGCAGACTTCCCCAGAGTAGAATCTAGCTCAGCTTTAATATTAGTTGGAGTAAGACCTTTCAAATGAAAGTATTGTATCACATAACGATGGCCAGTTTTATCCATGTTTACATATTCGCTGAGAGTGTTCACTATTAATGGCTGCCAAACAACATAGCATCGTCAAACTTCGAACTTAAGCTTTATAAGTGTGGTAATTTCTACCATAGTCATTTGTTTGTAACAACAACCGCTATATATACGTCAGGTCGGGTACTTCTGGGACTGCCCTCGTATGTCATTTCAGCACAATTTCAGATCTCCTTGTGGTTTACCGAGAAAAATGTGAATCAATTGGAGAATTTAATGTCGTGCCGGCATGTTTCCATGGTAGCTCAGTGGTTAGAACTACCGGACGGTGACCGGGAGATCCCTGGTTTAAATCCCGGCTATGGCATTTAATTTTTCAGTCATATGATTCTCCCTTTCCAACCTTGTCCAACACACAGCTTGTGTGGAAGAAGAATTAATTCCGTAAGAATGATTTGTTCACCCATTAATAAGCGATAGAGGTTGAGAAAGTCGTGTGAATGTACTATTTGACCCCAAAATGACATTACTTGTGGGGATTATTTTCTGTTACCCGCCACAGTGATTGGGAAAGTGTTGTACTTTGTTTATGTCGGTATAGAAGTAAGGGGTAAGAAGTTGTAAAGAGATTCACTTCAGCAGGAATTGAACTGCATTAATTGGATGCACAAAAATAAAAACATTTGTCATTCTCTGCTCACAATGGAAAGAAAGCAGAATATCGGCCGAAAGCGGCTCACATCTACGCATAATTGTGTATTTAGAAACGCATATCTTGCGAAATTGTATCCACAACGCTGACAGTAAACCAGCGCTTCAGCTCTCGGCTATAATTCCGTTCACGTGACTATAATTATGTTCATTTTCCTCATATGAGTTACCCATGCGTAAGTACGACGCTTCAGGAGTAGTAGTTATATCCGCAAATGGCAGGGTATGGCATAATGCTTCAACTGTTTCCGAAAGAGTGCGTAGTGTGACCGAATAATTTCACTCTTTACAAAACAGCCTCAAGAAATAATTACCTGCCGACGTCATATTACCCGTTTCATTACTGTGTTTCCGTAATGTAATTACTTTTGTGACCTTAGAAATCTGCTTAACAAAGGTTCTAGATAGCTTTTCACAATAATTGCGTATGTCAAGCTAGATGGACTTTTTTCCAAAATGTTTTTCTTTCCTTCTTTTAGTTTTGCTTTTACGTGATCATTCTATCAATTTCGCATGTGTCAAGTTCATTGCGTTTATGAATACAACATTTTATTGATATAGGTTTTCTTATAAAGCTAAAGTATCGTCTTCCTGCAGAGTTACCAAAGATGCAACACGAATTAACCACCATTCTGAAGAAATTATTTTGTTGTAGGAGTTGTATTATAGTTCAATTGTTGGGGAGCCGAACTTGAAGTAGTTGCAACCGCAGTTATGGTAAAAATGTTTTTAAAAAAACATTAACTTTGTAATTTGAGTGCTTCTTTAAGTGTTATATATTTACGTTTACCTTGGCTGCGTCAGTATTTTTGTTAGAGACATGGATGTCTTAGCAGGGCGTGATGCGGCTGAAGAATGTAGGCTTACACAGATTATAATTTTTTATTCACTCCTTTTTATTAATTATTGACACGATTTAAATAACACTTCACTGATATACAGAGCTGTAAGATTCTTTAATTAAATACTTGCACTTTTTAACGTTTAAACTATTTTCTCACACAAAATACGTATTAAATTCCTGGAGGACACATCTCGCGTCCGATTAGGAACAAACCAACGCGTCCAGTTATGAGCGCTGTCTACAAGCAACTGACTTGATTTTACCGCCTAAATTTGTAAATTTCTGTATTTCAAGTCTCTGATTGGTTATTCCTAATCCAATAGAATACTTTTATTTAACTTAAGCCTTTTTCTGGTTGTTGACTGGCTATTTTATAAACTGTCGCAAAAATTACATTATTGTTGCTCCAAGAATGACTAGTAGCATTATTAAACATTCTTACTCATTATTGATTCAAGGTTACCTCATTGTTAGCAACTTTTAACCTATTATTCTCACAGCTCCTACATTATTAAGTTACGTAATACATTCACATAACATTGTTACATATGTATACAATAATATAAACATATACAATGACTGTAATATACACTTTTTATATATTGTTACATAAACATATTGCTTTAAAGCGTGCTGTTATTATTTTTTATATTACATAATTTGACTGAAATCATTTAGGTGTTAAAAAATACTGCCTTAATTCATAACGAAGACGTGACGTTAACGTAACGCAGCATAAGCGCAGGCGTGAGGGAAGACCATTCACCATGCAGCCATAGGCGTAACGCAAGTTCTTCCGAGCGTACCGCAAGTTTCAAATTGAAATAACAACCAGTAATATCTAAAATGAAAATTCATCCAATCTTTATAAATAAAGAGGACAGAAAAAGTGTTGCATCAAACATCAGATCAGCATCTGACGTCAGCATTTAAAATGGCAAGGCACGGTCAAATGGAAGGGCACAATGATTATCGATGACGTAAAATCTCGAATCGCAATCGGATGTTGTCAGAAGCTGGCAATACATGGAGAAAAAAACTGCAGAATTCTCCCTCTATACACTCAACGCAAGCATAAAGTTTGAAGTTTGCAAACTCTTGCGTTAATAGCGCGTTCGTGCCTCACTGTGAATACTTCCATTAAATATGGGTGCAAAGCCTTGCGCTTATGCTGCGTCTGCGCTTTTTGCTGATTGTGAATGGGGTCTTACACCTTTCAGCAACCGTGTAAAATAACTGGACAGCCGGCCATAGAGGGAGCGGCGCTTGCGACCTCAAAAATCTCGCACAGTTTCGCATCTTTGCCTTGAAGAAGACAATGTTTAATTTAGCAATAAAAATATATATTTCTTGAAACATTCAGATCTTTATAGTTTGGTGTATAGTCCAATTACTACGATTAACAAAAAATTCTCAACTGGCATACGGGAATTATTCGTCCACATGGTTACCATTAGTTGTCTGGAAAGCTTTTAGTGTGGAAGCAACATAAATTCCGCAGCACAAAATTAAGTGAACTTAACAGTCGTTATGGAGCACTACAAAAAGGAACGAGTTATTATTTTCAGAATCTGCTAGAAGTACAGAGAATGTTAATATAGTTCTGCGAGGACTTTGGTGTTACTTTGGCGGTGTGATTGAATCCTAATTTTTCGAAAATAAGAGCGTCAATACATCAGCAATGAAGGGCAAACGTTACCTCCATTGGACGGTGTGATTTAGACATCTGATTTAGCAGTTTGGCGCAAACTCATGAAATGTGTTGCGAGAAAACCTTGCCAGCTGTTTCAATTCGTGTAATGGCAACCAGAATAGGCCGGCGACGTCTGATTATTGGACACCCTATGAATATTTTCATTAAGAGATTGTGAAATAGCATATTTATCTCAGCAATTCAAGAACAATTTCTAACTTCTAGGAGGAGATTCGACGTGTCGTTGACAAAATTTGTCTATAAATGTGTTTTGAATGACTGAAACTTTCCAAGAAAAAGGGAGAATGTACAGCATAGAGACCGATGTAGTGTTCCGTGATTAACTGTAGTAAGATTACTTTATATTGAAATAAAAAAAATCTGATGTGTTACACTCACATGACTTTCCCTACTCTTGTACAAACCATTTTTACAAACGCTTATTCTCCATCTACTTCATGTTAATCGAGATAAACATTTGCAGAGTCTATCTTATTGCTAATTTTCTTGTAGATGTAAGGGGATATATATTTACAAGGGCAATATAGAAATACAGTAGCCTTTAAGCACATACATATCTCTTAATAGCTGGTTGCTATGTGCACCACCATTCCCTTTGCCACAGATTAATACTCTTTGCATATCCAAGACAAAAAGATGAATAACGAATTCCCATTTGAGAAAATAAGTATTGAAAAATTTAAGAGAATAACAAGTAATATCTCGAAAATGGTTCACTCAACAAAACAAATGTATATGACATAAATTGTGTATTTTAACGCGATCTACATTTTTTGTGTAGTAAAAGTTTGTCTATCTCTTATGGTTTACCGGTTATGCAAAAGTCGTTCACAATGAAGAATACTTTTGGAGACATTCCCAGAAAATTCAAGATATACATTTTATTTGTCATAAAAATATCTTAAACATATGATATTTTAATCAAAATCGTTTGAGCCATTTTTGAGAAAATTAAAATTTTCGAAAAATCTTCCATGTAAAGGGTACTATGGGGTGGGGGGATTTTCTTGAAAATCTTTGTGTGGCATTTCTGGAAGATACTAAACCGAAATACCAAGTTTGGTGTTTATCCGACTGTTCGTTTCTGAGTTATGCGGTTCACAGACACACAGACACACACACAGACACACACACAGACACACACAGACAGACACACACAGACACACACACAGACACACACAGACACACACACACAGACAGACACACACAGACACATACAGACAGACACACACAGACACACACAGACAGACACACACAGACACACACAGACACACACAGACAGACACACACAGACACACACACAGACACACACAGACACACACACAGACACACACACACACAGACACACACAGACACACACACAGACACACACGCACACACACAGACAGACACACACACAGACACACACAGACACACACACACACAGACACAGACACACACAGACACACACACAGACACACACAGACACACACAGACAGACACACACGTACATGTTTCCAAAAATGCTTTTTTTGTATTCAGGGGGTCTCAAAACATGTATTTCCGGTGAAATCTCGGTATCGAATTTTTGGGTGGAATACAATACTTCCCCTACTTAATATACGTAGTAGAGAAAGTAAAAATCTGATGTGTTACACTCAAATGACTTTCTCTACTCTTGCACAAACTATTTATACAAACGCTTATTCTCCATCTACTTCATGTTAATCGAGATAAACATTTGCAGAGTCTATCTTATTGCTAAGTTTCTTGTAGATGTAAGGGGAATATATATTTACAAGGGCAATTTGGAAATACAGTAGCCTTTAAGCACATACATATCTCTTAATAGCTGGTTGCTAGGTGCAACACCATTCCCTTTCTCACAGATTAATACGCTTTGCATATCCAAGACAAAAAAATGAATAACGAATTCCCATTTGAGAAAATAAGTATTGAAAAATTTAAGGGAATAACAAGCAATATCTCGGAAATGGTTCACTCAACAAAAAAAATGTATATGACATAAATTGTGTATTTTAACGCGATCCACATTTTTTTAGTAAAATTTTGTCTATCTCTTATGGTTTACCAGTTATGCAAAAGTCGTTCAGAATGAAGAACACTTTGGAGGCATTCCCAGAACATTCGAGATATACATTTCATTTGTCATGAAAATACCTTAAACATATGATATTTTAATCAAAATCGTTAGAGCCATTTTTGAGAAAATTAAAATTTTCGAAAAATGTTCCATGCAAAGGGTACTCTGGGGTGGTGGGATTTTCTTGCAAACCTTCGTGTCGCATCTCTGAAAGATACTGAATCTAAATACCAAGTTTGGAGTTTATCCGACTGTTCGTTTCTGAGTTATTCTGTTCAGAGACACACAGACACACACACGGACATGTTTCCAAAAATGCTTTTTTTGGATTCAGGGGTCTCAAAACATGTATTTCCGGTGAAATCTCGGTATCGAATTTTTGGGTGGAATACAATACTTCCCCCACTTACTATACTGGTAGAGAAAGTAAAAATGTAAGTTTCCAAGAAGTAATTATTTTATTGCCAAATTGAACAGCGCGTTATTTTTAACACTATAATTTAAGTATAAATAGTGTCCTTTATGCTGTACATGAGAACTGTAAGACTATCCTTTATGTAGTGAATTTCTTTAAGGTAATGGAATTTATAAGAAGTGGCACTGTCGCGATTTACTCCTATAAAACAAAAAAGGTTATCCTGGTATACTCATATTTTTAAAACCCCTGATGTGGGTAACCAATACGAATTCCGGTTACAAAGTTCAGAGGTTTTATTACGCTACAACATATTTAAAGCATATTTCAGAATTCTATGGGATTGGTTTCTTTATTTAATTTGTTTTTACTAATTTTTAGAAACATTTACTTCTATTACACTAATTGCATACATTATTCTTTGTTTGTTTCTTTCTTTATTTTAACTCTGAAAGAGGAGCATTGGACCCTATCACTTTTAAGGATATTCAATGATCCCTTTTATTACACTTGTGTGCACACCGAGTTGCGCTTAACCCTCTTATTTAATTAAAAATAATAATTTATAATAGTTGATGCTCAGTAACACGGAATAGACCCTAATGTTTATTCTCTTAAATACAAATATATTAAACGTTTAAACAATTAATTTGTGTTTTATTACCTCCTCCACCCGCTCTTTCTGGCTAATTAGCATATTCCTCTTCTGCGCTTCATTGGCATTCATCATTAAACCCGGATATCTAGATAAGTTTTCAGCTTTTTATTTTCACAATAGTTTTTGGTATAAAGTTCGAAATAATAAAAATAAAACACTGGATCGAAATGAACATCCATCACTATAACGGTTACAAGTTTGTCGTCCTTCGTAGTGTTGTAGCTACCATGCTAATCTCTAGTTCCCGAGGTCGCGGGTTCAAACCCGGCGGAGGGCGATGGATACCTTCGGGCGAAAAAATTCTTAGCATGGCTCCCTTCGGAAGGGAAGTAAAGCCGGTGGTTTGTGTCGTAGATTTACGGCACGTAAAAGAACCTCAAGCCCGATAAAGAGGCCTCTGAGCAAAATTACCAGTCTTTCACGCACAATATAAAATGGGACGCTAAGGACCACAGCAGTTAAACAGCGTCTATAAATAAAGATTCAGTTGTTTTCTTTGGTTACAAACTTACATTATCTGACGGATTTTCGATGCGGCTGAAGGAAAGGAAGTCAAAAACTCGAGGTAGTTTTCTCAGGAGTCTGAGTTTGGAGAGTTTAACTATCTATAATTTCCCAGTTATGTTTCAACTTGCTAAAACTGTAATACTGGTAATATAAAATGGACTAACATTAAAGAATTATTATTGCAGTTTTCAACTTTATAACTATTAGTTTAAATATATATTTGTAACTTTGAAGTAACATTGGGCAGTTATGTCTCAGACATCAACTTTACAGTGTTTATAATGAACAGATGCAAAATTGTTATAAAACTTGTTTTATTTTATAAACTAAGTTAAAGCGTTACGCATTAAAAGTAATAATATGAACTTTGATCAACTACTGTTAAATCTTCAAGCATTTCTACTTACAGCTATTATTGTAATTATGAATGTCATTGTGAGAATCATCTTTTCCCTTCATCATCACTTTCTGGATCATAGTTGATGCTGAACACCTTCCTGAGTCTCCGTAGCCATAATAATTAATCGGAGTTTTTTCTATTTGCATCTTGTATTTGTTATTACAAAAATCCAGGATCTTTACAAAACAAAATAAATATTTCGTATTCTAAATGTATTTTATTGCAATTTTACACAATATCAGTTATGAATACCTCAAAATACATTAAAATGAAACACTGCAATGTCTCACAAGTGTAGGGGTTCTCGTCGTCGTCTTAGCTGCGTCGTTGGAGATCTCGCCGCTATGACTTAGGGATCGTCTTCAGGAACCGATGTCGCCGAATGTCAGCTAGAAAGCACACGTCACGTCGTCATTTCAGGGTTTAACTGTCGGCGAATCGATCTGAAATTCTCTACGGCGAATTCAAAAATTGAATTGTTTTATTTATGAAGGCTCTTTTTCCTCGGAGGCTTCTTTATCAGGCTTGAGATACTTTTACTGCCGTAAATCCACGGTACGGTACGGGACCACCGGCTCTACTTCCCTTCCGAAGGAAGTCATGTTAAGGATTTTTACGCCCAAAAACCTCCATCGTCCTCCACCGGGTTTGAACCCGTGACCTTGGAAACTGGAGGCTAGGATGGTACTCCTAGACCACGGAGGATTACTTCGCTAAGGTGATTATGTCAGGGTAGGATTCGGCAGTGGTAACTCCAAGATACATACTGTCTAGAATGAAGCACTGTTTTCGCTTTACTCACTCCGGCGGGTTTTTTTGCTAGCAATTCTGCACGATTCTCTTTGTCTTTGTCACTAACACGTGCGATTATTTAATGCCGTACTCCCACAATTATCACTTGCTGAACTAACATCTGCTCCGGCTAGTTACTCAATAACTCGCTGTTCTTTCGCCGCTCTTTAGTCTCACGTTATCTTGAAATATGAGGCAGTATTTTTAATACTTAAATGATTTCAGTCTAATTATATAATATATAAATGCAATAACAGCCCGCCTTAAAGCAATATGTGTATGTAACAATATATAAAAAGTGTATATTACAGTCATTATATATGTTTATATTATTGTATACATGTTCAATAATGTTATCTGAATGTATTACGTAATTTAATAATGTAGGAGCTGTGAGAATAATAGTTTAAAAGTTGCTAACAATAAGGTAACCTTGAGGCAATAATGAGTAAGAAAGTTTAATAATGCTACTAGTCATTATTGGAGGAAGCAATGAAGTAATTTTTGTGACAGTTCATAAAATAGCAAATCAACAACCCGAAAAAGCTTTAGTTAAATGAAGGTATTCTATTGGAGTAGGATTAGCCAATCATAAATTGAAATATAGCCAAGTCAGTTGCTTGTAGACAGCGCTCATAACTGGACGCGTTGGTTGTAGACAGCGTTTCTAACCAGACGCGAGACACGTCCTCGAGAAATTTAATACGTATTTTGTGTGGGACAAAAATAGTTTATGTGTTAAAAAGTAAAAGTAATTAAAAACAAAATCTCACAGCTCTCTTTCTCTATTAAAAATTAAAATCTGTGTAAGCCTACATTCTTCAGTCGCACCACCTCCTTGCTAAGACATTCATGTCTCTATAAAACAAAAATACTGACGCAGCCGAGGCAAACATGAATATAAAATGTTTAAAGAAACAGTCAAATTACAAAGTTGATATTTTTAAATTTTTGGACGAAGGCTACCGGATACCATACGTGCGGTTGCAACTACTTCAAGTTCGGCTCCCCAACAGTCGAACTACAGTACAACTCCTACTTCAAACTGGCATACGTGAAGCAACAACCAAACTTCTTCAAATTGGCTCCCAAAACATGGGGCAAATAACAATACAACAAAATAACAAAACTACTTCAAATAGTCACTTCAAATATTAAATTATTTGTAAGTTGGGATAAAAATTATATGGAAGAATACTATTAGCACATTAGATAAATACTACCCACAAATATTTTATATAATAAAAATAAAAATTTGAAACTAAAATAACATAAATATAATTCTACTTTTAATAAAAGTTGCATGTGCGCTCCATAAATGCACGATACTTAACAAATTTAGGAACTTAGGGTCCTTTTCTGAATCGGAATGTTACGTGTTCTCTTAATAAGGAATGGTGACGAACTGTGTAAAATCCACGCTTACATTCACATATATCAAGGTACTACTAGCCTCCGGATTTCTGTATATAAATCCACGTCTTTCTATCTTCTCATTGGTGCTAACAATCATGTATCTTTATTGACTCTTCGGTTGAACATTTAAAATATAGACGGTAAGAAGAGGCCGTTGCTTGTAGCGTCTGCTTTCTCTAGAAACTCCGTTCTTCTCCACAAAATACAAAGATATGTTGGAGTTTTTATGGCCCCAGGCTTAGAAAAATACAATGAACATTTTGAAGAGAAGCTACTCTATTTCGGCTAAATCTTGCAGATTTTCTTACGAATTACACCTTTGTTTATGTGACAATATTTATGCAACATATAACATATTTACACTTTTTGAAGGGCTTTCGATTCATGTAGTTGTTAATCCAATTATATTAAAATTGTAGAAAATCATTAAGTGGCGTATTCATTAATCATTAATAATTTATAAATCATAATTAGTTAAAATTTTATTTTTGTGCAGGCGGAAATATTGCTAAACAAGCAGTTCTGTGTTAACTTGTTAATCTCCATAAACGCCCAATGTTGCTTTTAGATTTTAATGGCTACTAACATAACTGAAATAGTTATAAAGTTGTAAATAAATAGATAAAAACATCAAAAGCGTACATGTTTCTGGCCGATGACTGCCCCAAAGTAGAAATAAAAAATAAACTTTTCCCTACAGTAACCTTTAACCTAAGTACTGCGACATCAACTGATCAACGGCAGCTATACTCAGCAAGTAACAAGGAAGCTGATGCAGGCATGCAATGCAGCAAAACTGGCAACTGTAAACAAAGCGTGCTACAGCCGCGGAGGAAAAAAGCAGCAAGAGAAAACATGCTAACCATAATTCTTTGTAAAGATGTTAGGAAAACTGTATAGCACCACAACTTGGAGGGTAATCCATACCTATAAGAGCAACAAAGAGATAAAACACCTGCTGTTAAAACATTGGAAGCTATAATGGTCTGAAATATTAAGAAGAGCCGAAACTAGAGTTTGTGTAGCAGAATAGAAGCAATTTCTGAATCAGGGTACTGTTTGTTAATAAAGACGGCGGACATTCTCTCTCTGTCTCCCTCCCTCTCTCTCTCATACACACACACTCACATTTTCTCTCTGTAGTTTGCGTTTGTGTGTGTACGTGTGTGTGTGTGTGTGTGTGTGTGTTGGGGCAGTATTTTTAACACTTAAACGATATCAGTCTAATTATATAATAAAAAATATAATAACAGCCCGCCTTAAAGCAATATGTGTATAATATAATATATATAATGTATGTAACAGTCGTATTATATTTATTTTATTATGTACATTTATGATAATGTTATGTGAATGTGTTAAGTAATTTAACAATGTAGGAGCTGTGAGAATAGAAGCCGAAAGTTGCTAACAATGAGGTAATCTTGAGGCAATAATGAATTAGAAAGCTTAATAATGCTACTAGTAATTCTTGGAACAATAATGTAATATTTAAAACAGTTTATAAATAGCCAATCAACAACTAGAAAAAGCTTAAGTTAAATAAAAGTATTCTATTGGAGTAGGATTAGCCAATCAGAGACTTGTAATAGAGAAATTTACAAATTTAAGCTGTAGGCGGCAGATGCTAGAAGGCAACGTTCCTGAGCAGTTCCCTCGGTACGTATTCAGTGTGAGACATATAAAATTCATTACGGCATCAACAATATATAAAGTTTGCGTGTTAAAAAGTACAATTAACAAAAATCACACAGCTCTACAGTTGGATATATCTATGAAGTGTTATTTAATCGTGCGAAAGATTAATAAAATGAAGTTACATACCTTTATAAGTTGTGTAAGCCTTCATTCTTTAGCCGCATCACCCCCTGCTAAGAGATACGTGTTTCTGCAAATTAATACTCACTAAGCCGAGGCAAATATGCATATATAATATTTAAATAAACGATAAAAAATACAAAGTTGATTTTTTAAACGTGTGGGCGAAGGCCACCAGAAAAGTGAATTTGGGGCGAAGGCCACCGGAAAGTAAACGTGGGGGCGAAGGCTACCGGAAAGTTTGTATCGTATGTGTTTGCAACTCTCTCTGTGTGTGTGTGTGTGTGTGTGTGTGTGTGTGTGTGTGTGTGTGTGTGTGTGTGAGCGGCGCGCGTATGGAGGTCTCAAATTAAACATATATAAGTCAACTCTGGAACATAAGGTGAAATATGCACCCGCGTGGAATTAAGTATAAAACATATTCATGCATTTCCTTGTGTTATAATTACTTTAGTTTTCACGTTTTCTTGTAAAACGGATAAACGGATATTCCCTACACTGGGAGCGTTTATTATCAGTATATTTATTATTAGGTGAGTTAGGCAAGGAGTAAAAATTATACATACGAGTATATGATTTATGCACTTAAGCCAGGCTTCACATCGAAGTAAACTATTCCTGTGAAACTGTTTTAGCAACATACTTTAACTTTATTAGATTAAAACATACTTAATTATCATAACATTAATATGCTCATGTAAAAGAATTACGTATTTAAAATGTGAGGTTCAGTCCTTTCACTGTTCTCAACAGAATTAATGTACAAAAGATAACTATGTCATAATATCGCCTTTATTCATACTTTGTTGCAGGGTGACAAGCAGAAAACAAAATCGTAAATTAATATTCATCCTGTACTAATACATTTTTATTGTATGTTGAATTAATTGTAATTAATTTAGCCTTAATGCTAAAAGGTAAAAGGTTATGTGGAGAATGCCCTGTAAATCTGGTTATACATATTTCATAGAGTATATTTATACTCTTAAATGTGATTATTTGTATTCATATGACAATAAACGCACTCTTCAGCAATTTCCTCTAAACATAAAATCTGATGCGCTACACTCAAAAGACCTTCTCTACTCATGTACAAACTATATTTACAAACGCTTATTCTCCATATGCTTCATGTTAATCGAGATATCGAGATGTTAACCTTATTGCTAATTTTCTTGTAGATGCAAGGGGAATATGGTAGGCTTTAAGCGATAGTCAAATATTTTAACGCTGGTTGCTATGTGGTGTATTCCATTCTCTTTGCATGTCCAGTACTAAAAAAATGCACAAAAAATTCCCTTTTGAGAAAAAGTATTTGAAAATGGTTCACTCAACAAAAAAAATATATTTAACATAAATTATGTATTTAACGCGATATACATTTTTTGTGTAGTAAAATTTTGTCTATCTGTTATGGTTTACCAGTTATGCAAAAGTCGTTCACAATGAAGAATACTTTTGGAGATATTCCCAGGAAATTCGAGATATACATTTCATTTGTCATAAAAATATCTTAAACATATGATATTTTAATCAAAATTGCTAGAGGCATTTTCAAAAAATGTTCTATGTAAAGGGTAATCTGGGGTGGGAGGATTTTCTTGAAAACCTTCGTGTCGCATTTCTGGAAGATACTGAAGCTAAATACCAAGTTTGGTGTTTATCCGACTGTTCGTTTCTGAGTTATGTTGTTCATAGACACACAGACAGACATGTTTCCAAAAATGCTTCCCCTATAAAATATACAAAGATGTAGGCACTTTGAAATGTTTTGTTCCCGAGAGTAGGTACAAGCTCCGACCAATAAAGTAATGAAAATTATGATAATCTGATGTGTCATACTCAACGACTCCTTCTACAAATTATAATCTCAGTATCCCTTTTGCATTATAGTAGTCTACATTATGTTACTTAAGATATATGTTGATTAAAAATAATCCCAAATTAAGCAATACAACTTAATTGGATATATGATTAGGAAAACATACACAACGGTTCGCATATCCTAAGTCAGTTTTCGTTATTATTATTGATAACACATGGTTTCAGAGCAGCCTCAAGGGACGTGCTTTTTGGGGGGGGGGGTAACGCTCGTTCTTACTACATTTGGCACCGCAGGCAGTGAACACTGGTGACAGGGTACATATTCAACGAAGAGTGACAACTCGCGCACTGCGACCTACTGAGAACTATTGCGGTTACCCAGGAGGAAGAGATCAAGTGGAGGAACCACAGGAGGCTACAGGTCGCAAGCAGACAGGCACGGAAGTCCGCAATAGTTCCTAGCTCGAAGACCCGTCCCACTACTGGAGCTGCCTACAGAGGGCGATAAACGACCAAGCAGCTGTATAGGGCCCATGGGGAATACGCTTTTCTTGGAGGAAACATCCGAGGCATCTGTTCGGCACCGCCTAATGCCACGAAAACTAGAGGCACACATGAAATATGAGAAGAACGATATAAAAGGTGATAAATGATATAAATGATGGAAAGGAAATCGTGGCAGATGAGAAACCACCCCAGTATTCGTCTACCAACCAGATAAAACCACCAAACATGCATGGTTAGAGTGAGCGGTGGGCGAGAATCGAACCCAGGACCTCTCGAATGCCAGCCTCAACGTTACCGCGGAACCATCTCCCATGGTTTACACCAATGATACATGCAATGAAATTGTATTTGGGAGAGGGATTTTGAGACGGATACGTTCCAGGCCTAGGTTTAGGGTACCTCCCCGGCATTTGTCAATATGAGGTCTGAGGAAAACTGAGAGAATCTCAGCAGTAAAGACGGTCCTGGCTGGAATTGAACCGCGGATCTACCGTTCACGAGCCCATGTCTAAACGACTTCAGCCACCCGGGTCGGTAGACAGTTCAACCTAGGAAAACTTTAAAATATTCCTGACAACGAATATTTAGTAAATTGTGAATGTTAAAAAGTGTTATTTGACATAAATGCTATATTTCGATAAGCCCTACGTTTTGAGTAGAATTCTATTTCTTTCAGTTTTCCAGTTATATAAAAATATACACAACAGATATTCACAACAAGAAGATTTTACTAATTATTGTAAGCATATGGTATTTTAATCAAATTTATTCACTTTTGAAAAAGAAAGAAAAAAAAAAGTAGAATGGGATGGTGACATCCTTAAAGCATGTCTAACTCAATTATGTAAATGTGTATTTATCCGACTATTCAGTTTTCGAGCGTGCTGTTCAGGCACACACGCGACACAAACGCTCTCGGTCCTTTTTACTTTCTCTACTACGTATAGTAAGTAGGGGAAGTATTGTATTCCACCCAAAAATTCAATACCGAGATTTCACCGGAAATACATGTTTTGAGACCCCTTTGATCCAAAAAAAGCATTTTTGGAAACATGTCCGTGCGTGTGTCTGTGTCTGTGTCTGTGAACAGCATAACTCAGAAACGAACAGTCGGATAAACACCAAACTTGGTATTTAGGTTCAGTATCTTCCAGAGATGTGACACGACGGTTTTCAAGAAAATCCCCCACCCCAGATTACCCTTTACATTGAACATTTTTCGAAAATTTTAATTTTCTCAAAACCGGCTCTAACGATTTTCATTAAAACATCATATGTTTAAGATATTTTCATGACAAATGAAATGTATATCTCGAATTTCCTGGGAATGTCTCCAAACGTATTCTTCATTGTGAACGACTTTTGCATAACTAGTAAACCATAAGAGATAGACAAAATTTTACTACACAAAAATTGTAGATCGCGTTAAAATACACAATTTATGTCATATACATTTTTGTTGTTGTTGTTGAGTGAACCATTTTCGAGATATTGCTTGTTATTTTCTTAAATTTTCCAATACTTGTACTTTTTCTCAAACTCGTTATTCATTTTTTTTTGTCCTGGTAATGCAAAGAGAATGGAATACTCCACATAGCAACCAGCTCTTAAAATATTTGACTATCGCTTAAAGCCTACCTATTCCCCTTGCACCTGCAAGAAAATTAGCAATAAGATTAACATCTCGATGTTTCGACTAACCTGAAACATATGGGGAGTAAGCGTTTGTAAAAACAGTTTGTACAAGAGTAGAGAAAGTCTTGTGAGTGTATCACGAGATTTTTCAATAAGTACATTTTGGGCAATTCCGGAGACCTCAAAACAAAGCGAGTATTTCCAATGAAATTTCTATGTCGAATTTTTTAATGGAATGCAATGCTTCCTCTACATTCCATAGATAATTCGTAGAGGTAATAAAATACTAGAAATAATATTGAAATATACTTAAATTTAATTTATGCTGCGCGGGATGGTTAAGGAAGGCAAGTAAAAGACGAGTGGTTAATCCCAGCAAACATACTACAAACGTCATGATCTCCGTGGAATGAGATCCCGTGCGCACTTTGGTCTACTGCATGGCCGCTGCATCGTCTACCACTTACCGCGCAGGGCATTATAGATAGATAGTATTTGGGGGGGTAATATGAATTGTCAACACCTCCAATTTCCCTTCACTTAAGAGCAGGAGGTGTAAATTCTCAATCAAATAGCTCCTGAATTGATCCCCAAGGACGAGCCTGAAGTGCGAGATTTTTCCACATGAGAAACATCGCCTGTGATTGCGGAATATCGAAGCAGGTCTTCTAGCATCGCAAGCAGAGGTGTTATGGGAACACTGTATTAGCCTGGCAGTTGTTTTTATTATGCACCTACGCTTGAGTTGCCTTTACACTGCTCCAGAAGATAAATGAGATCACGGGAGTATCTGCATTATAATTTAACCAGCAGGCAGCGCTTATTGCTCGCTTTAAACCTGTTAAATAATAAAGCTTTACCTACCCATAAAGCGACAGCTGTTGAGTGTCGAGTCGAGTTTAGTATCAAACACCTTTCTGCCGGTAACATTGTCGAGAGTTCCCAAGTGCGGGTTAGTTTACGAGCAATGTTGTTATCAGTGCTGGCAACCTACACGAAATTAATGTGTAATGCCCGGAGAAGCCTGCGTAATGAGGAAGAACATGGCGATAAGGAGACAAAGCACTGTAATAGTGTTGCCGGATACTCCAAGAAGACCCTGTTAAACATTTTGCATGTGTAATCCTATTGTGGGTGGAGGGAAAGTCTGTTGGTTAATACTTAGACCGGATGTGAAACAGGGCCTTGGGGATCTTACAGAAAATCTCATTCACAGGCAATATCCGTGAAGATACTAAATGACTTTCGAAAGCGACCGTTTTGTGTTTATTACAACCTTTCTTCTGAACTTTAACAACAGCGTGGTTCTCTGCTGTGACAATAACCATTAAAATAGTCACTCGTTTATTCCATTCATAATCGCAACTGAGGTGGAGATGTATTGGTGCTTACTACATGGCTCTGAACATAGAATTCATGAAGCGAGCACAAATCCCGAAAGCTTTAATTTAAATTCCAGCACACAACAGTAAGAGTGAGTGCATGTTTTGCAGTCCATGAAAAAGTGCAATAACTCGTTACTTCCTACCTATACAGAAAGAGGATAAACCATATGCAATAAAGAAAACTCACAGATTATAACATTTTATTATAATGTTAAGAGGCAATGGATGAAAACGGTTTCTCTAGAAAGATATTAAGCTTCGGTGCATGAGAAAGAGAATACGAAATTGACCTAGAAGACGGTGTGTATTAGGAAATCCGGCATTAAAACCGTTATTAACTGTATTAATTTCATTTTTGGTTACAGAAAGGCCATACAAAAGTAATGCTACCATTAACCAACAAAGAGTTTTCTTATTTGAGACTACAAAAGATTATTTTATTTATTTATATATTTTTGAAGTAGATGGTTTCTTCACGTATGGAAAGCCAATTTGAAGATCATGTATTATATTTCGACTGTTGGGGAGCCGAACTTGAAGTAGTTGCAACCGCACGTATGGTACCCGGTAGCCTTCGTCCCAAATTTAAAAATATTAAATTTTGTAATTTGACTGTTTCTTTAAATATTATACATTTATGTTTACCTCGGCTGATCAGTATTTATTTTTAGATACATGAATGTCTTAGCAGGGGGTGGTGCGACTGAAGAATGTTGGCTTACACAGATTATAATTTTACTCTTTTTTATTAATGCTTGATACGATTTTAATGACACTTCACTGATATAGGGAGCTGTGAGATTGTTTTATTAATTACGGGCACTTTTGAACACCTAAACTATTTTCGTTTCACACGAATACGTATTAAATTTCTCGAGGACGTGTCTCGCGTCTGGTTAGTAACACTGTCTGCAACCAACGCGTCCAGTTATGAGCGCTGTCTACAAGCAACTGACTTGATTTCTAGCACCTAAATTTGTAAATTTCTGTATTTAAAGTCTCTAATTGACTATTCCAAATCCAATAGAATACTTTTATTTAACTAAAGCTTTTTCTGGTTGTCGATTGGCTATTTTATAATCTGTCACAATTGTTGCTCCAAGAATGACTAGTAGCACTGTTACACTTTTTTACTCATTATTGCCTCAAGGTTACCTCATTGTTAGCAACTTTTAACCTATTATTCTCACAGCTCCTAAATTATTAAATTACGTAACACATTCACATAACATTATTGAACATGTATACAATAATATAAACATATAAAATGACTGTAATATACACTTTTTATATATTGTTACATATACATATTGCTTTAAGGCGGGCCGTTATTGAATTTTTTATTATATAAATTGACTAAAATCTTTTAAGTGTTAAAAATACTGCCTCATTTTTCACATTCCTAAATGTGCAAAGACAAAACTGATACATATAGGTGTAGAGAGTGGAAACAGAGGGGAATTTGAACACCGCCACCAAGACTAGGCCCCTACTAAACCTCCAGGGGGAAGGGTAGAGTCGACAGACTGCGAAGGACGGCCAGATCTAATATCATAAGGCGCAATACAAGGGAGTTCCTAATGTTTCAAGATTGAAAGTCCCGACCGCCCCTTCGAAGCCTCTCTTTCGGAAAGGACAGGTTCAGCAGAAGATTCCGTGCCAGGGACGAACTGAATACACCGCATACGCCGCACGTTGCTCTCTAACCAGTCTGGCCCTACAAATGAATGAGGAAGAGGGAAATGAAATGAGAGGAAATGAGGAACTGGAAAATTCGTGGCAGTATACAATCCTCCCAAGCATTCGCCTGCCGATCTGGGAAAACCAAGGAAGAATCTAAAGTTAGGGTGGCCGTCCAACGAAAATGGGCTGCTACGTGCAGCTGCAACGATAAATGGAAGTACAAATTGAAATGGGAAAATCTATTTAATGTTACGTTATAAACTGAAAAACCTGATTTGTATATGTAGTCATTGGTTCTAAAAAGAAAGTATGCAACTTTATATGTGAAACTTAAATCCACTGCAATATTTTGCCATGTTACAATAAAATAACTAATTATTCCTCGGCAATCCCCCTCGATAGAGTGATAAGCATAATAAGAGAGTAACACTCTTTGACGACTAAAACAATGAAGGATAAAATGACAATAGCAAGAAATCTCAAAATCCTCAAGAAAGTTCCCCAGATGGATAAAAGAACGCGCCACGTATTCCGAGGACTTTAATAATGTTCGATTTTATAACATGTTAGATCTTTAATGCTTATAGAGTTAGAGCGTCTGTCAAGTATGATGTGTCGCTTTCTTCTACAAGAATTATCTCTTTTCGTTAATTATTAACTGACATTTGTTTCCTTTTATTATCTCACGCTTACAGTAGTTTTGTTGTCCGGTAAAGGTTAGATTTACTTGGATTCTACACCTTCTAAACTTTTTAAAGACAATTTTTTTTAAAAAAATAAGTTCACAAACACGCACGCACATACATCAAAGAAACACGCATATTAGATCCTTGGGAAAGATCTAGAAACCGGAAGATACAGAAAGTCAGGAAAAATGGAGAAGCTGAAATATAATGCTCTTGAAATATAATGTTTATAGAGTTATGTTTCTCACAGTTTGTTTTTTATATTCCGTGAAGTGCACACTTTAACTCCTGCGCACCCACTTCTAGTCTTTTAATTCTATCCAGTATTTTATTTTCCGCACTATTGTCACTGCATAGTACTGCAACTGGTTTCTTATTGCTCCAGTTTGAAAGGGGATACATTGTACATATATAGGAATTGTACATATGAAAGGGGAACCATACGTATAAGAATTGTACAGTAATAATTTAGGTCACTAACATGTTAAAATATTCAACATCTAACATTTGTACAGAGCTGATTGTAAGAAACGGGCGAGCTAACCAAAAATTCCAGGAAAACATAAAGAGCGTACCTTTCACCAAGTCAACAGGCAGGGAACCGGTAACGGTACGGAGAAATAGAAAGAGACAGATAGAGAAAAGAAAGAGATAGAGATATGGCACTAGCTTCACAACGCTCCAAGATGGCACTTAAGCGCACGGATCTGAAGCCACACATGCCCATACATGTTAAAGTAACGCGGTCTGAGGACCAATAGGAAACGTCGTTACATTTTAAACGCAGAGGTGAGCGTCACTAGGCTCCCGTATATAAGGGCAGGCAAGGCCTCAGAGCCCACTCCCTCTCGCTAACTGATCTTCAAGAATTCACGTCGACACGAGGTGCTACAGATGCACGTGGGTGCACAAGGGTGGGAGTGAGTGTGCAGATAGCTAGGTTCCTGAATAATTTAAAGTGGTGGGATTATAATAATGGGAAAAGCTATCCGCCCATAATTATTTCAATTGTGAATAAACATTTCATTGATTAAGGGAAAATTGCAGTGTATTTCTTAAACTTGCCTCATCCACTATAACCAGAGAATTAATAAATAGATATAGTTAGGAATGGAATACGCAACAACCGACAAGCATCAATAGCCGAGGAAGAACACTGCCGAAGACCACATCAACCCAAGGATCGACGATTTCTCGCTACAACTGTCGCCCAACGACTATTTCCCGCTACAAGTTCCTGAAATAAGCACAGTGATAAATGAAATTTTGAGTGATTTTTTTTAAAAAATTATAAAACCTAAGTCAAATTATAACCATTATGTCCAACAAGACTTCCTGCGAAGCTTTCTAAATCCGCAACTTCCTTGAGTATATGTTCACCTGCATTATAATGGGCTTGTAACACAGGACAACAGCATGCACTTTGCTTTAAGTACTCAACCAGTGGATAACAACAGCTTCTGATATTACAGGTTGTTCTAAATAACACTGAACTTCATGCATTATATTTTCCCGTTTAGGGGAATCAAGGCAAAGTTTGTTTTTATAAAGTTTTACGTCCTTAACCACATGCAACGTGGGTTTGACTATTGGGTTATTATTCCCACAGCAATCGAGAAAGCATATGCTCTGTATGATTGTATGGCAAAAACTTCCGTGACTCAACCACTAAAATTATCATCACCAACGAAAGAGCATGTTACTGTTTTACTTTCTCTATCACCTACACAGTAGATAGAGAAGATATTGCATTCCACCCAAAAATTCGGTACCAAAATTTCAACAGAAATACATGTTTTGAGACCTCCTGAATCCAAAAGCATTTTCAGAAAAAGATCCGTGTGTGTGCCTGTGAACAGCATAACTCAAAAACGAAAAGTCGGATAAACACCAAACTCGATACTTAGGTTCAAAACTTTCCAAAGAAACAGGAAGATTTTCAAAAAAAAAATCCCACATGCCAAACGACCCTTTACCTGGGAGATTTTTGAAATCTTTGATTTTCTAAAAAGTGATTAACGATTTTGATTAAAATACCATATATTAAAGATATTAACATGAGAAAAAAAGTGTATATCTTGAATTTTCTGGAATAGACTTTGAAGTCCTCTTCATTCGAAAGAAATTTTGTATAATCTTTGTAAACGTTAAGCGATAGGCGAAAACATGCTACAGAAGAAATGAGGATCTCTTTAAGACACACAATTTATTTCAAATACGTTTTTGTGGCATCATAAAATATTTAATACCGAGATATTCTTTATTAATAGTTTGAATTGTCCAATATTTAGCCGTTCAAGTCCTGTCATTTTCAGTTGCTTCTTGCGATGCTATGGAAAGAATTTCAAAGCCAGCTTGTAGCGCCTAGTTCTAAAACATTTGACTAGTGCTGTTCCCTTTGTATTTATAACGAAATGTGTAATTCAGCTATTTCCGAAAACATTTATCTGGATTAAAGTGAAGTAGATGGGAAGATAAACGTTTGTAAGAATAATTTGTAAACCCACTAATAAGATGTAGAGGTTAGAGAAGGTCATGTGTATGTAACACATCCAATTTTTTAGTTCTCTGTCAATTGTGAACATAAGTTCAACTGTAGTACTCTTTAATTCAGAAATTCACAAAAAGCTTTCCTTCACGTTAAAAGAGAATACGGTAACAAACTATCAAGGACAGTTTCATTTTGGTTAACAACATTTATAGATTCGTCTGACATTAAGGAAAATATTTATGATCGAGAATTGTTTCATCTTGACTGACTAGAACATCAACACTGCAATTTAAGAATTCTGAGGCACTGTATTTGCCAGCTAATGTGTATTTTTTCACCCTGAATTTTAACACACTTCTCAAGGTTAATGTCGCTTTGAATGTTTTTGCAGTTTCATTTTTTACTTTCTCTACTACGTGTAGTAAGTAGGGGAAGTATTGTATTCCACCCAAAAATTCAATACCGAGATTTCACCGGAAGTATATGTTTTGAGACCACCTGAATCCAAAAAAGGCATTTTTGGAAACATGTCCGTGTATATGTCTGTGAGTGTGTGTGTGTGTGTGTGTGTGTGTGTGTGTGATCAGCATAACTCAGAAACGAACAGTCAGATAAACACCAAACTTGGTATTTAGGTTCAGTATCTTCCAGAAATGCGACACGAAGGTTTTCAAGAAAATCCCCCCACCCCAAATTACGCTTTACATGGAACATTTTTTGAAAATTTTAATTTTCTCAAAAATGGCTCTAACGATTTCGATTAAAATATCATATGTTTAACATATTTTTATGACAAATGAAATGTATATCTCGAATTTTCTGGGAATGTCTCCAAAAGTATTCTTCATTGTGAACGACTTTTGCATAACTGGTAAACCATAAGAGATAGACAAAATTTTACTGCAGAAAAAATGTAGATCGCCTTAAAATATACAATTTATGTCATATACATTTTTTTGTTGAGTGGACCATTTTCGAAATATTGCTTGTTATTCCCTTAAATTTTCCAATACTTTTTCTCAAATGGGAATTATTTATTCATTTTTACTTTCTCTACTACGTATACTAAGTAGGGGAAGTATTGCATTCCACCCGAAAAATTCGATACCGAGATTTCACCGGAAATACATGTTTTGAGAACCCCCTGTATGCAAAAAAAACATTTTTGGAAACATGTCCGTGTGTGTGTGTGTATGTATGTGTGTCTGTGAACACCATAACTCAGCATTTGCCAATACTTATACTTTTTTTCAAATTCGTTATTCAGTTTTATTGTCCTGGTAATGCAAAGAAAATTGAATACTCCATATAGAAACCAGCTCTTAAAATATTTGAGTATACCTTAAAGCCTACCAATTCCTCTTGCATTTACAAGAAAATTAGCAATAAGATTAACATCTCGATATCTCGATTACACATGAAGCATATGGTGAATAAGCGTTTGTAAAAATAGTTTGTACAAGAGTAGAGAAAGTCATGTGAGTGTAACACATCGGATTTTTTTTGTCCTGGTAATGCTAAGAGAATGGAATACTTAACATACAACCAGCTCTTAAAATATTTGACTATCGCTTAAAACCTACCAATTCCCCTTGCACCTACAAGAAAATTAGCAATAAGATTAACATCTCCATTAACATCAAGCATATGGAGAATAAGCGTTTGTAAAAAAGGGTAGAGTAAGTCATGTGAGTGTAACACATCAGATTTTTTATAATTATCTTTGTATGAAGTGCAGTATTTAATCCTGTATGAGGATTAATTCCTCGTAATTTACAATTTTTAAGCGCAATAGCTTTCATGTTGTTGTAACTTGGTGTGCTTTACTAGTGACCTCATGCTTTCGGCAGTTTTTCCAAGTTTAGTGATAGATACAGAGCAGAACACTCCGCCTGCTTCTTCGTTTTTAAATACATTTCACATCATTTCCAAAATCCTCACCTCCATCGCAACCAATTGCACTCCCATTTTTGCTGGTACTTCAACTCCTTCAACTCCCCAACTATCTTTCTATTTTTGTGGATTGTTCGCAATGTAACTTTCATTGGAACATATACTTACAAAAGATAACCTACATAATTAGATAATATTCTCCGAATCATTGAGTGCATTAATATCCCTTCAACAAACCTCAACTCCACCAAAACATCGTTAAAGACCTTCAGAAACTCAAATACTAGTCTCAGGTAAATCAGTAGCATTCGCCTGTATTCCGTCTCAAGTCGGAATTCTGGGAAATGAATCAACTCCTTAGACAGCCAAAGAAGTCACCAAACATCCCCCTCAGGACATCAAGATCCCACACACGGACTTCATCAACTTCATCAAAAACACTTGCATTAATCAATGGAGACAAACATGGAAAGCAGGTTACATTTTCGAGTCCAAACTTCAACACTATCATTTGAAGTAGTATATTTGTTATTGGTTGGTAGTTGGAAGATGCTTCATGTTTATATGCCCCATGTATGGAAACCAATTTGTCGCAGTCACTTCGTGTTATCTTATTGCTGGGCGCCTGTTATTGTTTTATTATTTTGCATTTTGGGTTCATTGTGCTCCGGCTAGGTATTATTATTATTATTATTATTATTATTATTATTATTATTATTCAGTCGAGCAAATCTCTTAAACAGGGTGTGTAAACGGAAAGGATTTTGTTACTCAAAGATAACACTGATAAAAGAATTTGTTTTTACACTTTTATTACCGTCACAATTAATTAAGTTCACATATTGATTCGTGATACACGCCAAACTGAAACTGTTATATTTTCTAATATCACTATAATCACTTATTTACTGCACATTATTAATTCGCGTGTTTCACATTTATAACAAACTTTAAGACGCGAGAGATTCTGTAGAATTGCGACGTGTACTTTATGTATGCTTCCGTTGACGTGTAACCCTCGAACGATTCTGATGAACTAACTGTGCGACGTATAACGCGTGAATGCTTCTGTTGGACTGAGCGACATGTAACGCGTGGATGATTTTGTTAAACTGGGCAATACTTGCCTCTGACTTTAGCTTTTTATACTCCCACACCCCGATATGCCTAAAGATTATAACCAAGCTGCTATTGGTTAATAAAACGCGCCAACATGAGCGTCTATTTTTATATCCAATCAAAAATTACGAAAACATATGCTCTAGGGAAAATATTCCCCCTATTTCTAAGAAAAGCGCGCCAATCTGACTTCATTTGTTTGTCTCTTCTAATTAATATTCAACTCACCCCCTCGCACATTGCTATCCGCTCCTATTGTCAGTTTCAGTGAGACCGTGTAAACTTATTTCCTAACAATGCTTATAATTAACAAACATCTCAAATCAATGTCATACAATAATGTTTATTTACACTACAATCACTCTGGCATTTACATTATTGTGATACAAATTACTGCCACACATTTCAACCGCAAAGACCAAGTTGTATTAAGTCGACTACGTTTGGACATACTTCTATAACGCACAATCATTTCCTCAACCGTGACCTTCCTCCTGTGTGCGACCTCTGCAGATCCAACCTCACAGTTCATCATCTCGTCACAGCCTACCGTCGCTATGTGCAACACAGTGAAAGATGTGACATCCCCAACATCTACCAGAGCCCTAAATTCATCACAACAAAGAAATTTAAACTTTATGAAAGCGACAAAATTGCATAACAATGTGTAGCACACCTATCTAGAGAATTTAATGTTGTATGTACTATTAGGTACTGTTTAAAATTTTTTGTTTTCATTGTAATCATGTTCTGTATTCTAAACTAGTCACGATATGACCTTAAAGTTGAAGCGACAATGACCTTCTCTACTCTTGTACAAACTATTTTTACAAACACTTATTCTCCATATGCTTCATGTTAATCGAGATGTTAATCTTATTGCTAATTTTCTTGTAGATGCAAGCGGAATATGGTAGGCTTTAAGCGATAGTCAAATATTTTAAGAGGTGGTTGCTATGTGAAGTATTCCTTTCTCTTGGCATTACCAGGACAAAATTACTATACGTAGTAGAGAAAGTAAAAAATGAATAACTAATTTGAGAAAAAGTATAAATATTGGAAAATTTAAAGGAATAACAAGCAATATCTGGAAAATGGTTCACTCAACAAAAAAAATGTATATGGCATAAAATGTGTATTTTTTGTGTAGTAAAATTTTGTCTATCTCTTATGGTTTTCCAGTTATGTAAAAGTTGTTCACAATGAATACTTTTCGAGACATTCCCAGAAAATTCAAGATATACATTTTATTTCTCATGAAAATGTCTTAAAAATATGATATTTTAATCAAAATTGTTACAGCCATTTTTGAGAAAATTAAAATTTTCTAAAAATGTGTTCCATGTAAAGGGTAATCTGGGATGGGGGATTTTCTTGAAAACCTTCGTGTCGCATCTCTGGAAGATACTGAACCTAAATACCAAGTTTGGTGTTTATCCGACTGTTCGTTTCTGAGTTATGCTGTTCACAGACACACACACACACACACACACACACACACACACACACACACACACGGACATGTTTCCAAAACTGGTTTTTTTGGATTCAGGGGGTCTCAAAACATATATTTCTGGTAGGAAATCTCGGTATCGAATTTTTGAGTGGAATACAATACTTCCCCTGCTTACTATACGTAGTAGAGAAAGTAAAAAACAAAAAACAATCCGGACCCCGTTCTTCATTGAATGACGGTATATTATCTGATGTTGCGGGGGAGTTCTAATGGCTGCCTAAGGAAACGCTAGGCATTCCATTGTCAAGGAAAGTAATATTTAAAATCTGCGCAATAAGGTAAATATGCCACAGACTAGAATTTCTGGTTTGTAAGCATACTCAACACCTGAGCAGTGTCTTGTTATGCTCAAGGTCCTGGTTACCGTGTGAGAGACCAGCAGGTATTTAAAAAGTAGAAGCAACAAGACCTCATAATTAGAGTAACAGTAAAGACATTCTTACAAAAAACTGTTGGTGCTGTAAACAAATCTCGCAACATTAACTCTAGATACGATAAATGCCGACAACGGATGTCACGCGGTATTTTTGGTCTTTTAGGAAGAATGCCTTGATATCTTTCTCTTCAGTGCTGGCGATTTCACATTGTAACTTACTAGTACTTTATAGAAGAGTCACCAACTTCTTTAACAAATTCTGTATACATGATTAAATGTAGACGCGAGGTTTCATACCGATTTAATTGGTTTTAATGATCTTAATCATTATAATATTTTTAGGATTCTCAAAGTATAGCGTTAGATAGTGCAACGCTTTCCTTCTTTCAATCCTCAACTAGGTGTTTCATCGTTAAGCTGCCTTAAAGTACAAGGAATGTGTTTTGCATGCCTTTCATATTTCTCCGGTTGCTTAAAGAATATGAGATTGCTGTGCTTGTGTATTGTCGCTCTACGTTCGGAGGGGAGATCCCGTGTCGTAGATTTACAGCACGTAAAAGAACCTCAAGTTTCATAAAGAGGCCTCTAGCAAAATTTCCGCCCAAAATAGAATGTGTTACCTCACATGACTTCCTCTACTCTTGTACAAACTAAACAAACGCTTATTCTCCATATACTTCATGTTAATCGAGATGTTAATCTTATTGCTAATTTTCTTGTAGATGCAAGGGGAATATGGTAGGCTTTAAGCGATAGTCAAATATTTTAAGAGCTGGTTGCTATGTGGAGTATTCCATTCTCTTTGTATTACCAGAAAAAAATGAATAACGAATTCGAGAAAAAGTATAGGTATTGGAAAATTTAAGGGAATAACAAGCAATATCTCGAAAATGGTTTACTCAACCAAAAATGGATATGACATACATTGTGTATTTTAACGCGATCTACTTTTTTGTGTAGTAAAATTGGGTCTATCTCTTATGGTTTACCAGTTATGTAAAATTCGTTCACAATGAAGAATACTTTTGAAGACATTTCCAGAAAATTCAAGATATACATTTCATTTGTCATAAAAATATCTTAAACATTCATTCATTATCTGTTTACCCTCCTCTTAAGTAGGACTTACACCCCCCAGGACTTACAGGCGGGTGCCTGGGGTCAGAGGCCCGTCGAGGAGCAGACACTCATGGATCAAACAGAACATCCAGGATGGGTGATCAGCCCGATGCCTGGTATGGGATAAAGGAAGTAGATGAAGCGAAATATTGGTGAAATGGATGTAAGGAAAGGTGATGATGGAGCAGTTGGTGGAATGAATGGCGGGGGAAACCGGAGAACCCGGAGAAAATCCACCCAGACGCCGTTTCGTCCACCACAAATCCCACATGCAGGTCCCTGGGATTGAACCCGGTCCGCCTCGGTCACTCGGCCACGGCGCCGCCGTTATCTTAAACATATGGTATTTTAATCAAAATCGTTGGAGCCATTTTTGAGAAAATTAAAATTTTCGAAAAATGTTCCATGTAAAGGGTACTCTGGGGTAGGGGGATTTTCTTGAAAAACCTTCGTGTCACATCTCTGGAAGATACTGAACCTAAATACCAAGTTTGGTGTTTATCCGACTGTTCGTTTCTGAGTTATGCTGTTCACAGACACACACGGACATGTTTCCAAAAATGCTTTTTTTGGATTCAGGGGGTCTCAAAACATGTATTTCCGGTAAAATCTCGTATCGAATTTTTGGGTGGAATATAATACTTCCCCTACTTGCTATACGTAGTAGAGAAAGTAAAAATTTAAAAAATATATATGTCTGCGACTGGGGAAAGATGAATGGCATACGAACTATTTACCTATTATTCATAAGATCATTGTTTTTCTTATTCTTGTTTCCATTTCAGTGTAATCAAAGTCCGTTTCAAACTACACGGCTGATTGGTACTACTAATTTCGTTCTTTTCAAACCGTTAGAGGTTCACCTATTGTGATTCTGTTATCCCAATTATGAGCTGAAAATATACATAACCAGAGGGTATTGTTGCCCACACTGCCTCAAAGCACTTCTCTGTAGCGTAAAGCCCTTCAGGGTAGCAGGTATAATAATCTGGAAGGCCCGAGTTCGAATCTTTTTTATTTCTTTCCGAGTTTATTTTTTTTCTACCTTAAAGGACCACCCTCATTAGAAGCTTCAGTGTTTAAATCTTTAATGAATGTTAAACTCCAAAAAAAAAACAAACAAAACGCTAATCTAGTGTAGTTCCGGGCCTTAGAACTCTGCGGGATTGAGTATAAAAGCATAAAGCAAACAAAATAGCCATAAAATAATAAGTAACATAAACGGAAACATTATATAAGAAACTTTGACTTCTTTTGAATTTCAGTTAACTTTAGGGAACAGTCTTGTTGTCATGAAGTTGGTCTTATTATGATAATAAATGTGTGGTACAGGATGACTGGAACATTCCCGAAGGCAATCAGGATATAAGCTAACTAGCACACACGCAAGGACCTCACATTCACACGCCAGAATCTCAACATTTCCAGAAATCTTCTTGCTTGTGACATTTTTGTTGCGAAAGAAAAATCGGATTATTCTGGCAGGACAACTTTATTTTGTGAAGCTGAATGTACGAGGGGGAAAATTTGGGTCTAAAGTAAACAGCAAAGATCCTTTTAAACATATTATCCAGCTGCTAAGTTCACTGTGAGGATCCTTATGGGATGTTAAGATCATCCCTCCTGTACTTTGGTATTCTTGAACATAATATCCACATTCTGAATATACAAAAAGCTTTAATATAAGGAGCTGCATTATTTCAATAATTAATTTGATTCTATACTTTGCAACAATTAGTACGCATGACTAATGCACCATTTGTAGCATTGTTGTTGTTAATTCCTCATAACTACTATCAGTAATCTGTTACTTCAAGTTTTAATCAGTTATGATTTAAGAACAGAATGTCATTATTCAGGTTGTAAGCAAATATAAAGAGTACGTGAAAATTAAAACTTAAGTGACATTCAAGAACATTAAATGGTTTTGTTCACTAGAGGATTGCAACTAGGAGTTTTCAACAGTAACACATAATTTAAATTAAAAGAAGTGATCACCTTTAAAAAAGAGCTCAAGCTTTCAAATCCTTTATATTAAGGGTCATATAAAACTTTGATCTAGCTACTCTTTGTGTAATGATGTCGGTTACAATCCAGAATAGAAAAAAAATGTATGTGTGTGAAGCTGAGAATTAAGGACTAATTGTTGAAAGCAGAAGTGCATTTAACAAGAATGTTCATATGCTTAATTGCACATAACTTAGAACACAATATTGTGAGCAGTAGAGTTATCATTCAACAGTGCTGCAGCCTAAAGGATTTGCATCTCTTTCACAACATTTTGTATACCATCAGTCGTATTCTGGGTCTTGCTATTGAATTCCTTAGCACTATATCATGTCAACGTGGGCGTCCTCTTAAATGATGACCACAGCTCGGATTTATATGCATTATAAAGTATGAATATATGCATGCATCTATGCACTAAATATCTGGCAAATATGCTATAAAAACCTTAAAATATGCATAAAAAATTAAGGACCTTATTTCAATTTTCTCACATTTATTAATCTTTATGAAGTAATCAAGGTGTAAGTTTATTCTTAAACTCAGGCATTAACAAAATTAATATTTATTAGTCTCTTTCTCAATCTGTTTTAGCACTAGTTGTTTTTATTGCAATAAATATTGCAATTCCACGGTTTTCTGGAAGAAACTATTTCCTTCTGTCATTAAAACGTTTTTATATGAAGAGAAAGATCTCCACTTCCCACGAACTGACAGAGCAGTACTGAAAAGAGGCTATGTCACTTACAGAATAAGCATTAAGTTCTTTTTCAGATTCTCCTTGTAACACCTTATTCACATCCCGAAGAAACATTAAACCTGGATTCCTTTCTTCAATTTTTGTTACGAAGACACTTTCCTATATCTCCTGGTATGTCTCCGGCGATAGCTGTTTCGTATACCTGCAGGACAGAAGATAACGCATCCCTTTTTCTTCCAAATGTGTGACTGCGGCTGGGGGTTTACTAAAGTAAGTCTTAATAAGCACTAATTTAGCCTGGAGACTCTTCTCATTGCAAGCACTAAATCTTTCAAATGATTACTGTAATATAGAGCTGTTTAAATCCATGTTCCCCATGTAGTGAGGATTGGCTCTGGGGATAAACGAGTATCTTGCATCATATCAGTAAATAATTTGACTCTTGATGGCGTTTTCACAAACACTTTTTTCACAGAGGAAATGACGGCATTTACTTCTGGAAAATTCGCTTGAATTTGCTGTGCCAACCGGTGAAGAGATGTGCTAAACAAGTCATATGAACTTCTTCTTTATCCGTTTAACCTCCTCTTATGTAGGACTTACACCCCCCAGGACTTACAGGCGGGTGCCTGGGGTCAGAGGCCCGTTGAGGAGCAGACACTCATGGATCAGACAGAATATCCAGGATGGGTGATCAGCCCGATGCCTGGTATGGGAGGAAACGAAATGATGGTGAAATGGATGAAAGAAAAGCTGATGATGGAGTTGGTGGAATGAATGGCGGGGGAAACCCAAGAACCCGGAGAAAACCCGCCCAGACGTCGCTTTGTCCACCACAAATCCCACATGCGGGTCTCTGGGATTGAGCGGTCTAATCACTCGGCCACGGCGCCGCCTCGTCATATGAACTGCCTTTCGATTAAATATCAGCAAAGCTTTAGCAGCCTTAAGCATGTGTGCTGCTACATCTGTAACTATCACCAAGAGTTTTTCCCAATTTTTTAGCAGGCCACAAAACAGTAATGCATCACGAATAACCCTATCAATCGTCGAATGGTTTGTTACTTCCATTACCCTGGAGACAATAAGATGGGCTGTTCCTGGTTCAGATCCCGACATTTTTTCAGAGATAACTTGGGCAATAAATCTCCCACACGAGTTGGTTGTTTCATCTACAGATAGCCAGAAGTTTGGGTCCCGATATTGTCTCTTATGTCTTGTATTACCTGAAAAGAATTATTTTATTGAAAATTACTAAAGATCTAGGGTGTAATGTGTGGTCTCAGTTTAAAAACTTATGAAAAATATGTTTCTTGACCACAAACTAAACTAAATCAAACTCCACGGCACTACAGGCCATACATAATTTTGTTTCCATTTGAAAATATTTTTGTATAATACATTTAAAAGTTTTAAATAATTGACATTTATAAAGTTCAAAATATTGGGGAGGGGGTTGGGGCAGTTGATACATAAACTAATTTCATTAAATAAATATTTAAACTTACCTCTTCATAAACTTTGCCAAGGTAGTCTTTCCTTATTGTTGATTCATCAGGGACTTTTCGTTGGGAATATTTTTCTAGGAAAGTTCGAAATTCTGCATTATTTAATTATTCAAAGGGATGCTGGCTGAAACCAATGCTTTGCAGATATCTTTCGAAAAATTATCAATACCATCATTTCCACTTCTGCTTGCAGAAAATGCTACTAGTAAGGTTGCTCGGATCTTGAAGACAGTTTTATTGGCAGCATTTCTATGAACAGCTGTTTGTACATGTTGCGTAATCTGGAAATTTTTGTCGCAGGGTAAACAATGATATAAAATAATGTCAGTTTATTTTAGTTAAATAAAAACAATAATCACTAACTGAAAAATCACATTGATTTTTAAAATATTTTGAAAATACAAAAACAAAACTTACTAGTTTTTCACACACTTGGCACGGTACTATATTTCCATCTGTTGTTGGTGTAGCATTTCCATCACTCCACTGTCGAAGCAAATAAGCTTTACTAATTTTTTCCTCCGGCATTGTAAATTCTATCTTCTCCTGCTCACACTTCAGAAATTACGACTAACAGCACACTAGTTACAAATTTAAAGTTAACTGAAAATGGCAGTTTTTAATTCTTGGAAATGTTATTGTTGCAGCAGACGACTTCATTTGTAACATTAATACAAACCGTATCGAGTATTGCAACGGCCGCACCGAACTTTAAAGATTTGCCGCATGATTGTTGAATGCTATTTAGTTTATGTTAAGCTTTTCATCGGCATATTTTATATGCTAAATCAGGAACCGCTCATTGTTGATAGCTATGTACTCATTTTGGCGCCCTTTTATAGATTTAGAAACGATACCTAACAGTCCTACACAAACAGAGCAACAAAAGAGAAATTTTCTGGGATCTTTCTCTTTTTAAAGTATCGTGGTGAAATATTTGTATTTCAAGAATCTGTTCTGAAAAAGTAAAATATATGCATAAATATACACAAAAATTAGTTAAGTATGCACTACCACTTATATATGCATTTATATGCACTATAAAATTTCCGTAATAAACTCCTTGCAACATGGAATAAATGTATTCCTTACATGCATATATTTAACTATCCAGGAATAAAAGATGCAAGTATACAAATATCCGAGCTCTAAATTGATGAGTTATTGTTAAAATCACAGAACAAACTATACACAAAATAAATACGTAATTCAGTATAACACATTGAACGGAACAAAATAATACCGTATTTACCGAATCTAAGTGGCATTGAATTTATGCACACCCCGAATTTGAAACTCGAAATAATAAAAAAGATTTGGTTGGCGAGTGTAATGCACATCAGTGGTAGGATCAGTTCATTTAAATTTATTTTGTACAGCATTGGATTTGTGCATAACGTTTCAGAACATACACTACGTGATCAAAAGTATCCGGACACTTGACTGAAAATGACATACAAGTTCGTGGCGCCCTCCATCGGTAATGCTGGAAGTCAATATGGTGTTGGCCCACCCTTAGCCTTGATGGCAGCGTTCACTCTCGCAGGCATACTTTCAATCAGGTGCTGGAAGGTTTCTTGGGGAATGGCAGCCCATTCTTCATGGAGTGCGGAACTGAGGAGAGGTATCGATGTAGGTCGGTGAGGCTGGCACAAAGTCGGCGTTCCAAAACATCCCAAAGGTGTTCTATAGGATTCAAGTCAGGACTCTGTGCAGGCCAGTCCATTACAGGGATGTTATTGTCGTGTAACCACTCCGCCACAGCCCGTGCAGTATGAAGAGGTGATCGATCGTGTTGAAAGATGCAATCGCCATTCCCGAATTCCTCTTCAACAGTGGGAAGCAAGAAGGTGCTTAAAATATCAATGTAGGTCTGCGCTGTGATCGTGCCACGCAAAACAACAAGGGGTGCAAGCCCCCTCCAGGAAAAACACGACCACACCATAACACACCACCTCCGAATTTCACCGTTGGCACTACACACGCTGGCAGATGACGTTCACTTGGCATTCGCTATACCCACACCCTGCCATCGGATCGCCACATTGTGTACCGTGATTAGTCACTCTACAGAACGTTTTGCCACTGTTCAATCGTGTAATGTTGACGCTCTTTACACCAAGCGAGGCGTCGTTTGGCATTTTCCTGCGTGATGTGTGGGTTATGAGCAACCGCTCGACCATGGAATCTAAGGTTTCTCACCTCCCCCCCAACTGTCATAGTACTTGAAATGGATCCTGATGCACTTTGGAATTCCTGTGTGACGGTCTGGATAGATGTCTGCCTATTACTCTTCACGGCCCTCTTCAAATGTCGGTGGTCTCTGTCAGTCAACAGAAGAGGGCGGCCTGTACGCTTTTGTGCTGTACATGTCCTTTCACGTTTCCACTTCACTATCACATCAGAAACAGTGGACCTAGGGATGTTTAAGAGTGTGGAAATCTCGCGTACAGACTTCTGACACAAGTGACACCCAATCACCTGACCACGTTCGAAGTCTGTGAGTTCCACGGAGCGTCACATTCTGCTGTTTCACATGTCTAATGACTACTGAGGTCGCGGGTAATGAGTACCAGGCAGTAGGTGGCAGCACAATGCACCTAATATGAAAAACGTATGTTTGTGTGGATGTCCGGATACTTTTGATCACATAGTGTACCTAGTATTTGTAAGTATCCCATTGCAACGTTACATAGTCAATGTTAAAGAAATTACCACTTCTGTGAACTGTTTGTGGAATTAGAGAAGAATTTTTTCATGTTCACGTGTAACCCTGTTGACTGGAATTCAATATACATACATATATAATTGGCCATAAGATGGTAGGCAATTTATGGCGGGTTATAAGTCTAATACTTTTCTTATCATTCATCTCTCACCCACTTCCTCGCTCTCATCCCGGGGTGTGGCTAATCACCCACCCTGGTCTCTCACTCTCTGATCCGTATGGCTTCTTCTCCCCGTCAGGTGCCTGCCCTGGCGTTGTCGTACGTCCTGGGGGAATGTGAGTAGGCATTGAGGAGGGAAGACTGGCCCAATTGGGTTGTTTCTGTCTTGTAGTTAGTTTTATTAATCTAATATTATCTATGTATCTATCTCTGAATCTTGAAACAGTAAGGACTACGACTAGGTTAACAGAAAAGGAAGCAAATGACATTGCACTATTGTACTCTCTTATATGTTTCATATAATTTAACATTAAATCCTCAAGATTGTTGTTTATCTGTGGCTGCGGAAAATTAAGAAAACCATTATGGCATCATGAATTAAAATGCCCACTTAAAATTTCATTTTTAAAATGCCTTACTTCACAATTCTTGCACATTTATTTAGAAGACCTACACTGAGCTCTGTAATTAGTTTTCACTTTCAATACTATTACGGTTTAATGGACTCGTCCTACACTTAGTCCGTACTTTGAGGATTTATGTATAGTATGAAATATAATATATATATATATATATACATTTTAAAGCTTATGCTTATGTATTTATTTTTAAATTTGGCCCCTAAGCAGCTTAAATCATTAACGGCGAAGCATCTCATAAACCGATATCTATCGTGCAAAAGTTTGCAAAGACAATTTATTTGCTTAGTGTTGAAAGTGACTGTTTAATACTAGTATGCTAAACGGTATTTGATAAAAATAATATAGTGTTTTCGTACTTAAACACCACAAACTGAAGCTATTTAATTAACGTGGCATTTTTAAAACAATAAAAAAGCGACATTTTAGTGTTTGTCTCAATTAAAAATGTTGTCTTGAAGAAATAAAGATAAAATCGAACGCTAAAAATGCTTTTTCATAACTACTTAGGTTTAAAAACTAATATTAAAGTAAATAATTACTGTATAATTTACATCATGTCATAGTATTTCATTAACTCCAGCTAAACCTTTAGAATTATTAGTGCAGCATTCACTAGTATGTTGCTGATGAATGGATCTTCATTAGGAAGTCCTTTCCGTCACACATGATTTTCTAACAGTTTGCGCAGGTGGATAGTTCACGTTATTAATAATATAGCTTTCAATGTTTGTACTGAAAGAGTATTGTTACTTGTCCATACACCATGCACGTATGAAAGCAATCGTTCGGTGGGGGAGTTAGTTAACCGTTAACAAACACGAAAGAAAATGTTATATTAGTTTTTTCACTAATGTTGTTTTCTTTATTAAGATTTAAATTGAGTATGTATTGAGTTATAAAGGATTTACTAAGTATATTTTAGTTTAAATTATTATTTTAATATACTTAAATATTATGGAATGTTAATTTCTTCATATTCTGTGTGATTTATGTCATTAATTTTGAATAAGGTACTTTGCTACCATAAAATGTGAAATAATTTCTCCCAACAGTCGGTAGGTGTTCTTACCTTAAAGAAAACTGTCAGTTAACGTTTATTTCTATTTAACTGCACATTGTGAAAACGGGGCGTGTGATAGGCTTTACTACGGCCGCAAAATTTTGGTTCTAAAGCACACACGATAGAGTTGGAAGTACAGTACATAAATCTGTAAGATTGGTTGAGCTGGACACTTGATAAGCCATGAGTTGCCAAAGTTTTCATAACGGGCCACATTAACCGTCAGGAAATGCATCGCGGGCAAAGCCACATAAATTTAAAGAATCTAAAATCACAGGCACGAAGCGCAAAGACCACATTAGTTTTCAAACACAGTATTTTATTGAACGAAAATTCTACATTTAGTATTAAGAAGTAACCGATGAAATTAAATTCTTAATAAATGATGTCTTTAATTCATAATCTCGTAACATTTAAATTCGGGCAATAATTATATTAACAGCAGCCAATTATTTTTACGCTAATAGCAGTTAATATACATTGAGAAGAATGCAACTGACATTTCTGTGTTATAATTGCATGTATTTTATGGGTCTAATTTTATGCTGCTTATAATCAAAGCGGACTCTAAATGTTCATCAGCCATAGGAGAGCTAATTCTTTTTTACTTTCTCTACTACGTATAGTAAGTAGGGGAAGTATTGTATTCCACCCAAAAATTCTATACCGAGATTTCACAGGAAATACATGTTTTGAGACCCCCTGAATAAAAAAAAGCATTTTTGGTAACATGTCCGTGTGTGTGTCTGTGTGTCTGAAACGAACAGTCGGATAAACATCAAACTTGGTATTTAGGTTCAGTATCTTCCAGAAATGCGACAAGAAGGTTTTCAAGAAAACCCCCCACCCCAGATTACCCTTTACATGGAACATATTTCGAAAATTTTAATTTTCTCAAAAATGGCTAACGATTTTGATTAAAATATCATTGTGAACGACTTTTGCATAACTGGTAAACCATAAGAGATAGACAAAATTTTACTACACAAAAAATGTAGATCGCGTAAAACACACAATTTATGTCATATACATTTTTTGTTGTTGTTGAGTGAACCATTGTCGAGATATTGCTTGTTACTTCCTTAAATTTTCCAATATTTATAGTTTTTCTCAAATGGGAATTCGTTATTCATTTTTTTATGTCCTGGACATACAAAGAGAATGGAATACTCCACATAGCAACCAGCTCTTAAAATATTTGACTATCGTTTAAAGCCTATCAATTCCCCTTGCATCTACAAGAAAATTAGTAATAAGGTTAACATCTCGATTAACATGAAACATATGGAGAATAAGCGTTTGTAAAAAATAGTTTGTACAAGAGTAGAGAAAGTCATGTGAGTGTAACACATCAGATTTTTTAAAATTTATTTATTGTCACTTAACTACACGCGGTTATATTGGGACATACAAATTATAGAAGAAGAGTAATACAGAACAATGAATACAATGATACAATGTAACAATGTCATTACAGTACAGATATTCATAATAACAAATTAATTCAACATACAACAGTTTACCAAACAAATCCTTTACAGTTGTACAGTTACAGGAAGTTATTCAATGGGGATGGCTTGGATAGTTTTCGGGTTATTGGAAGATGAGCTGTTATATTGTACCGTTTTCTTTTTTTCTCGTGAGCTGGGCATTCTGTGAAGTTGTGCTTGATGGTTAAGGTTTGATGGCAATGTTGACATTGAGATTGCGGGTCGTTGTGTAAAATGGCAGCATGTGTGAGTCTTGTGTGGCCAATGCAAAACATTGTTATATTCATTTGATCACGGCGTCTTAAATTTATTGGTATATTGGGAGATGCAAACTTAGTAGATAGTGTGTCATGTAATTTGGTTTGGCCATTGGTAAGTCATCTGTTGGTCCAAATACGTTTTATTTTATTTTTCACATGATTAATATAGTTTGTTTCTAGTTCGTTGAAATATGATTGATGAATTTTGTAATGGGTTGCGTTTTTAACTGTTGCTTTCGTTTGCATATTAAAACAGGAAGGAGCAACGGCAGAGTTGTAATTTATAGAGTAATTATTGTAATATCTAGGCCTTCTTCCCTTAGATATTGAGCAATTCTAACATGGACAGGTCTATAGTAACGACCATCTTTTGTGGGTTGTAGAGTTTTAGAAACACGCATTTAGGCATTCGGGAGTCTGGATTGGCCGCTACTTTAATTGCGTATGGTAGGCTCAGTTGTGTTCTTCTGATAGCTATAGGTGGTTCTTGAATTTCAATGTTCATGCTGCTAATGGAGCTGGTCCTGAAAGCTCCAATGATTATTCTGAGCAACGTTGTCTGTATCTTGTCTAGTAATTTCAGCATATTAGTGGTGGCAGAAGTGTAAATAACAATATAACTTGGATCATATTAAACCTGCTTATGTTATAAGCAAGGTTTTAAGGTCCGTTCCCCAGTTTTTAGCTGCAATCGTTTCCAGAATATTAATTCTTCTGACACAATCTGATTTTAGGTTCTTAAGACGGGGTAACCAAGATAGTTTTGTATCAAATACAACTCCGAGCAGCTTAATGGTGCTTATATAATGATTTTATGATTATCCCCACAGAGTACCAGGAGTTTAGTATATTTTCTTCTACGGATAAAGGTGATACAGTTTGTTTTGGTTTTAGAAAATTTAAACCCTACTTATTTAGTCCAGTGTAGAAGAGAGTGGATAGTCACTTGAAGGATTTCTTGTGTCGTAATGATATTTTTTTCCCTTTGCGTAATATCGTCAAGTCATCTGCAAAAAGGCAAGCCATAATATAGCATCGATATAGGATGTTACGTTATTAAGAGCAACTAGAAATAAAGTAACACTCAACACTGATTGATTCTTGTGTGACTCCATTTTCGCTAGTTACATGCTGGGATAATGTTCCATTGGCTTTTACTTGGATATACCTCTTTCAAAGAAAATTATAAATAAACACTAGCATATTGTCAGTGATATTGCTCTTCCGAACGGTTTCTATTCTGTGCCTTCTACAGGTTGTTCTGGATATCGAAGCTAACAGCTGTTAGGTGCTGAGAAGTGTTTAAAATGTCCATATGAGAGTAATAAGATAGTCCAATAAAAGTGTCGAAATCCACTCTGTTCTTCACTGAAGAATTTTTGTTTCTTTAATGTCCATGTCAATCTCCGGTTTACTACTTTTTCCAGCAACTTACACAGGTCAATGCAATTGGTCTATAGTTTGAAGAAGTGTCAGAACGTATCGCCACTGAGACGGAAAAACTGTCTTGCGCCAAATGAAGTTGTAGAGTCCCTTTAAATAGTTACGTGTTGCATCGGGTAACTGTTTTAGTGAATCATATGTACTATTATCAGGTCCTGGGCTGGTTGAGTTACATTGTTGGAGAGCATCTTTGATTTCTTGGAAAGTGATGTAATCGTTATATCTTGGTTACAGGTGTGTACCGTTTCTTTTTGTAGAAGATTGTAGTTGATTGCTTCAGAACACTTTTCACCCATTAATATAGTTTGTTTCTAGTTCGTTGAAATATGATTGATGAATTTTGTAATGGGTTGCGTTTTTAACTGTTGCTTTCGTTTGCATATTAAAACACTAGAAACACATATGGGCACTAGAAATTTTAGCAAAGATGTAAGTGATATGATTTTATATGTGTAATATGTATATCTTGAGGTTCAGTTACTTTGATTATTTACTAGGGTTGTAGTTGAAAATTAGGTTGTTACCATTAACTTTTCTAATTTTATTCCCCATAACACTTTGAGGGGTTTGATTGTTATTGGAAGACAGAAACTTTAACTAAGAATTTATTTTGTGTTCTTTAAACGTTCCATGATCTTTCTCTAAGTTTCAAGAATTCTGTTTTGTTTTCTGTAGTCGGATTGCTTTTGTATTTGTAGTATGCTTTATTTTTGTTGTAAATGGCAAGTTTGCATTGCTTATTCCACTATGTAAGTCGTTTTTTAAAAACAGTGCTTTCTTGTTTAGGTATACTCATGATAGTTGCGGTGTTCAGTAAATTAATGAAGTGTTGTACTAGGGCATATACATCTGTCAGCTTCTGGACTTTTCTATGGTGTTCGTAATGTATGCATTTTTCGCTAATTATTATTGCTTTTGAGAAACTAGTTTTTTAGAAGGAGTTGTGTCGTATTTAAACCGTTGGGGAACATAACTGTAGTAGTTTCAACCGCACGTATAGTAAACAGTTTCCGGTAGCCTTCGCCCCAAATGTACTATCAGGTGGTCTTTGCCCCAAGTTTAAAAAAATATTAACGTTGTAATTTGACTGTTTCTTTAAATATTTATGTTTGCCTCGGCTGCGTCAGTATTTATTTTAGAGACATGGATATCTTGGCAGGGTTGTGATGCGACAAGAATGTAGGCTTACACAGATTTTAATTTTACTTCACTTCTTTTATTAATACTTGATACGATTTTAAATAATACTTCACTGATATAGAGCGGTGAGATTCTTTTATTAATTAATTACACTTTTTTAACACGTAAACTTATTTTTCGTCTCACACGAATACATATTATATTTCTTGAGGACACTTTTTGCGTCTGGTTAGTAACTCTGTCTGCAGACAACTTACTTGATTTCAACCGTCTAAACTTGTAAATTTCTGTATTTCAAGTCTGATTGGCTAATCCTACTCCAATAGAATACTTTTATTTAACTAAGGCTTTTTCTGGTTGTTGATTGGCTATTTTTAAACTGTCTCAAAATTTACATTATTGTTGCTCCAAGAATGACTAGTAGTATTGTTAAACTTTCAAATTCATTATTGACTCAAGGTTACCTCATTGTTAGCAACTTTTAACCTATTATTCTCACAGTTCCTAAATTATTAAATTACGTAATATATTCACATAACATTATTACACATGGATACAATAATATAAGCAAATGCAATGACTGTTACATACATTTTACAACGTATTACACACATATTGCTTCAAGGCGGGCTGTTATTGAATTTATATATTATATAATTAGACTGAAATCATTTTAGTGTTAAAAATACTGCCTCACTTTACACCGGGATCAGTCCGCTGGACCCAGTATCCATTTAGGAGTTCTTGGATATATTGATGATTTATTGTACATTTCTATGGTTATTGGGAAATGGTCGTTTCCAAGCGGCAACGGATAAACTGACCAGCGAAGTAAATGTGCAATATCAGGAGAAGATAATGTTAGATCGATGCTGCTGTTAGTGTACACTACAGAGTAATGCGTAGGTTGGGTAGAATTTGATAAAATTAGGCTTGTATAGATCAATAATGATTTAATTGTCTTTCCTGTTTTACCAGTATTGTTGCAGCCACATATATTGTTGTGGGCGTTGATGTTGCCCAACAATATAAATGGTTTTGATAATTGACTAATAAATGATGAGAGTAGGTTAAAGTCTACACTGTGCTGTAAGGTAAATATAGGTTGCAGATAAAAGTAGTTCTAGTTAAGAAAATTGATACTGCATTGGCTTTTAGTGGAGTATGCAATTGTATTTCTTTTTGCGAGATATTGTTTTTAACGTAAGTGGCTATACGCCACCAGCACAGTTTGAATTTATGCGCTTTTTATTGCATACTGTGAATTGTTTATACGTGCTGAATAACACTAGTCTGCATTTTCCAACTTTTTGTCAGATGATTTCTTAAAAGTAGGCGTTCTTGAATCACGTTTTTATGCTGATTCCAGAAATAACTTCCGTTTTTTTCTATCACGTCAGGTTTCTACACAAAATAAGTAATTTTTTGACAATTTTACTAATGAAAAGTATTCAAATACCATTTCACACAAGGTAAGTTTTTATTCAAGAAACATTTTAAGAATGCTCTCAAGAACTCCCCTAATTTATTTCATGACTAAATTTTAACAAAACAAGAAGCCAAAGTGTTTCATTTAATTTTTTTCAAACTTTCTCTTCTTTGACTTCCTTGCAGATCCTTGAAGATGACTGTCCCTCTTCAACATCCAACAGTAGTCGGCCATCATAGTTTCATTCCATCTTCCCTGGTACCTCCTCCCCATTTCCTTAATATCTTGGTGAAAACGTTCACCCTGCTCTTCACTATAATGTCCCAGATTTTCTGGAAAGTATTCGATATGTGAATGCAGGAAGTGCACCTTTACACTCATGTTACAACCCATCTTCTTGAAATTTTCCAACATTGTTTCGACATTGGCCTTGTAATTAGGATCTTTGTTATTGCCTAAGAAGTTTTCAGTAACTGATCATAAGGCGGCAAATGCTTCTATTTCTCTCTCATTCATTGTCTTCTCAAACTCTTCATCCTTCATCAGTTTCTTTATTTGAGGACCAACAGAAATTCCAGCCTTTAATTTGTCTTTGTTAATGAAGGGAAATTTCTTGGAAAGGTATTTGAAGCAGGGTCCATCCTGTGGTAGAGCCCTTACAAATTGCTTCATCAAGCCCAATTTTATGTGTTGTGGCGGAAGCAATATCCTTATATCTCTATATTTTTGAAGTGAAATTGTGCAAAAACTGTACGTGATAGAAATAAACTAAAAGCATTTCTGAAATCAACATAAACAAGTACGTCAGAATCGCTTATTAGTTTTCAGTCATCAGATATCATGCAGACTAGTAAGTGTAATCAGCCGAAAAGTTTGTTTCCTGAAGACATGTCACATATGAATTGTGTTTGTTTACTAGCAACTGAAGGCACTCATATTGGGCTTGGAAATTTCTAAGGCTCCATTATATGTAGTATCATGGATACATCCCGGTTTAACACGAGTAGCTACGTCTAAATGCTTGTAGCAACTGCTGTGTGTTTCTATCAGTAACAAATAGCTTGAGAGGATCTGCTTTTTAAGCTTCGAAAAGTAACTTACAAAAACTTTACGTAGCATACCTAGTTGCATTTCAAGGTCTTTAGTGTAACTTAAAGCAAGCTCTGCAATGTTTCTCGAATCCTGGGCATTTTCAAAGAAACTTTTAAATTGTGAGAAGTTAAGGACAAAGGCATCTGCATTTTTTTCTATCATCTGTTTAGCCAACAGGCGGCGCCGTGGCTGAGTGGTTAGACCGCTCGCCTCCCACCGAGGCGGCCCGGGTTCAATCCCAGGGACCTGCATGTGGGATTTGTGGTGGACAAAGCGGCGTCTGGGCGGATTTTCTCCGGGTTCTCCGGTTTCCCCCGCCATTCATTCCACCAACTGCTCCATCATCACCTTTCCTTTCATCCATTTCACCAACATTTCGTTTCATCTACTTCCTTCATCCCATACCAGGCATCGGGCTGATCACCCATCCTGGATGCTCTGTCTGATCCATGAGTGTCTGCTCCTTGACGGACCTCTGACCCCGGCACCCGCTTGTAAGTCCTGGGAGGTGTAAGTCCTACATAAGAGGAGGGTAAACAGATAATGAATGAATGAATGTTTAGCCAATGACAACTAATTGTTGAACTTTGATGGAGAGTCGGATTGCTTTACTTTTATGGTTACATGATTTGATTTTATAAGCATTTCTTCTATGGTTAATTCATCTGCATTTTTTTATATCTGACCCATCATCTACATCGACTGTAGTTTCTGTGCTGCTGGATATGGGTTTTGGGTACTTCAACTTGCTTCGCTGCAGTTTTAAAGATCGGATGTGATACATTCACATGAATTTCTCTTTCCTCATTCTTTATTAGTAGATATGCAAACTATTCTTACTAAACCTTATTTTTCTACTACTACATTTTAATCCAAATAAACATTTCGTAATAAATGCAAAGACAACAATGATAGTCAAATGTTTAAGAACTGGACGCTATATGCTGATCTTAAATTCCATACTGTTTCCATGCAATCGCGAGAAACAACTGAAAATCGCTGAAACTTTAAAACGATGACAAGCATTGAACAATTCGAACCTTTAATAACGAAAATCTCCGAAACGCCTTATGCCACAGAAAAACTTGTTTGAAGTAAATTGGGTGGTTTAAAGAGATCTACATTTTTCTGTGTACGTTTTGTGTATCGCTTAACGTTTACTAGTTATACAAAATTATACAAAATTCCTTCCGAAAGAAAAGAACTTCACAGGATATTCCCAGAAAATTCTAGATAGATATTTTAATCAAAACCGTGAGCGCCACTTTTTAGAATATCACAATTTTCGAAAAATGTTCCATGTAAAGGGTAGTTGGCTGTGGGGGATTTTCTTGAAAAATCTTCGTGTCATATCTTTGAAAGGTACTGAACCTAAATACCAAGTGTGATATTTATCCGACTCTTCGTTTTTCAGTTATGCTGCTCATAGACACACACACACATACACACAAACATATACACGAACATTTTTCTAAAAATGCTTTTTTTATTAAGGGAGCCTCAAAACATCGACATTGGTATCGAATTTTTGGGTGGAATGCAATACCTTAGCTACCAGATACATAAAAGTAAAGTAAAAATATTAGAAAATTAGGGAATTTCTGGCAAAGGATCCGTTTTAAGGCGTTTGATGGGTAAACTTTATATATTCTTATGAGCTATATTGTGCTTGATTTGTGATTATAACAAGAAGTTGTTTCAATGTTGTATTAGAGCAATAAAAAGAATTTTTATATATGTGTGTATTTGAAAAGGAAATCTATCACACAGCATTTTAGTGCATTAAATGTTTTTTTAATGTCAAACATATTGTAAAAAATTCTGAAGTGTTGCACTCACATATCTTTCTCTATTCTTACAAACTATTTTTACATACGCTTAAGAGCTGGTTGCTATGTCGCACATTTGCATTCTCTTTGCGTGTCCAGAATATAAAAAAACGAATAACGAATTCCCAATTGAGAAAAGAATAAACATTGCAAAATTCCCACAAATAACGAGGAATATCTCGGAAATGGTTCACTCCACAAACAAAAATGTATATGACATAAATTGTGTATTTTAACGAGCTCTGCAATCTTTGTGTAGAATAATTTTGTCTATCTCTTAGGGTTTATCAGTTATGCAAAAGCCATACAGAAAGAAGAGGACTTTTGGGGACATTCCCAGAAAATTCAAGATTATATATTTTCATTTTCATTTGTCTTAAGTATATGATATTTCAAGCAAAATCATTATAGCCATTTTTGAGAAAACAAAAATTTTCGAAAAATGCTCCATGTAAGGGGTGGTTTGGGGTGGAGGGATTTTCTTGAAAACTTTCATGTCGCATCCTCGTAACCTACAAGAAAATTAGCAATAAGAGAGAGTCTGCAAATGTTTATCTGATTAACATGAAGTAGATGGAGAGTAAGCGTTTGTAAAAATAGTTTGTACAAGAGTAGAGAAAATCATGTGAGTGTAACACATCAGATTTTTTGTACACCTGTTACAGACTCATCATTTTATGAATTCAACTTTATATATAAAATCTGCTAAGTATATTATGAGTTATTCTGCTAACAAAGCTATAATTGTTGTGTTGAAGACAATAAAACTGCAGTAATAATAATAAAGTGTAAGTAATTAAAAGTTACGGTCTACGATTTCTCTCCCTAATGGCTATTTTCTACTTCTGAATTAGCGGGCTTCCATTGTGTGAAAAAGCCTGCCTATTACGTGCTAGAACCTTGGAAAAGATAACTTTGCATGACTTAGCTGATCTCGTAAATAAGAATTTGGTTGCTCATTAAAGTTATATAAAACTTAGCAAATAATACACACACTTATATAAATAATTAGTTTACACATCCCTGCATGTCTCTGTAAAGGTACAATTAAACTTACATTTTTCAAATAATTGCAGTTGTGTATGTAAATGATTGTTATTACTGTTATTATTATTGTTATCACCATTTTCTTTTCTCATGAATGTTACCACTTTGCCTTTGTATTAATATGTTAATGTAAAGTGTTTAAGTAATAATATCAGTATTGTCAGTAGCAATTTTGTTGCTAAGTATCCATGGCATTTCTTCAATCATAGGCCTGCGTTAGTATAGGAAATCAAACAGAGTTATTTTGCTAAAGGACCCTGCATTAATGGACTGTCACCACAAGGAAAAATAATACTAACTCGCAGCAATTAACTTTGGTTCACCAACTTTAAAATAAAAGAGCAAGATAACAGGCTTCACCGTTCGCTATGTATATACAATAGGTTATTTAATACCAAGGAGGTTATACGAGGATATAGCTAACCTACATGCTAAATGTGATGTATTGTATATCCCTAGGTAAAGATTCAATTTTTTAAATTGGGAGTGCAATCTAAGTTTAGGTGAATAGTCTTGGAGTACATACTAAACTGTAAAATCTGTTTGATGTGATAAAAGGAACAAAAAACATACTTCTTTCTTAAGACAGGATCAAAAACTTTATTAAGTTTAATTTTAATACAATCATTTAAAACATTAAACATATCTATAAATGAAAGAAGGCATAAAGATATAAATATTATATACATTGTAATGTTAAAATAATGTGACACAGCTACGCCTCAAGCTATCATCTGGATGGTACCAAGCGGCCGGCCGGTTGAAAAGATACGGAGAGATAAGTAGCGCTCTCACATAGCTTAAAAACTAGAAACGCTATCGAGGGATAATCAGAATATTCTGCAGGTTTCCCTTCTCCACGTCTTTCGAACATTCTAAAACTCCGTGGAAAACCCAGCGGCTATATAAGTGAGTCAGCGAGTTAGCAAGTGCGTAGTGAGTTGTTCTTTATGCGACATAAAGCCTGGCTAAAAACTGAGTTTTATTTATGGACGCTCTTTAACTACTGTGGTCCTTAGCGTCCCATTCTATATTGGGCGTGAAAGACCGGTAATTTTACTCAGATGCCTCTTTATCAGGCTTGAGGTTCTTTTACGTGCCGTAAATCTACGACACAGGACCACCGGCTTTACTTCCCTTCCGAAAGAAGCAATGTAAGGATTTTTACGCCCGAAAAAAATCCATCACCCTCCGCCGGTTTTGAACCCACGACATAGGGAACTAAGAAGTCTTGTGTTCGACTCCCCAGCGGGTAAACCATCCGAAGAAGAGGCTGCGTCGTGCTTATTTGATTACGTCGCGAAGAAAAATGAAGTGACAGAAAAAATTGAACTAGATCACATTGCTGAAGTGACAGTGGTAAGCAAGTGGAGTGACAGGGAAAATTAAACTAGATCACATTGCTGAAGTGACAGTGGTAAGCAAGTGGAATGACAGGGAAAATTAAACTAGATCACATTGCTGAAGTGACAGTGGTAAGCAAGTGGAGTCACAGGGAAAATTAAACTAGATCACATTGCTGAAGTGACAGTGGTAAGCAAGTGGAGTGACAGGGAAAATTAAACTAGATCAAATTGGTGAAGTGAACCTGAGAACTAAGTGAAGTGATTGAACATTTGAACTTCCTCACATTAGTGAAGTGATAATGAGAGTTTAGTGAAGTAACAGTGAAAACTGCACGCCATTCCAGATTTCATTTCCGCCCCCATCTTCTCTATTCCGGCCAACAATTTCTGAAGCATTTCCTCCATCGTGGTTCTTAAATCCCACTTCTGCCATCACTGAGACTTTGTGAGTAAAGTGTCCACATCAAAAGATGGCGAGGAACTCACTCACTACACATACCTACTTGGTTTTCCTGTTGAACTTGGAACTACTTCCTTCTGTATTCATATCCATGTGCAACGCATTGCACACATTCCGGAAGATCAGCAATATAAAATTACTGTAATGTGCAGGTGAATTTAGTCCATCAGGGAGGAATTCATGCCCTAGTTCTACTCCATAGACTACGACACATTAAAACAGCTCCTGAAAAACGAAGTTTTAAGATAAATCATGTAATAATTGTAATTCTAAAGAATACAGCAGTTTCCAGCTAAGCAGGAACCATAGACTGAAGCTTTTATCTGGCACCCAACAGAGCAGTTTATGGCCTGAAAGAATCAAGAATAAACTCTAGGTAGAGTATTTGAAATCACAAAAAGCCCATGACAACCGCAGAATCAAACGTACTCACGTCAAAGGACATGACACTACGAATTAATGCGGTCAGACAACGCAGTTCAACATTGACTGGCATTTATCTAAATACATTACTACCAGTAATTTATTATTTAGATCATATTTAGCTTTCCGTTTATCGAATAAAGCAGTTTTCCAAAATTGTAGTGCAATCGGAAGCTTTCAAAAAGCAAAGCAATTCGAAGCAAATAACAAACATTTCAGAATAAAAAACTAAATCAATATTTTGCTCCTTGTATTTATTATTCTGTGCTAGGGTTTTAATATGGCAAACACAGCTCATTTTATTCTTCAAAACTATCGTCCGTTTTAGAGCGTGTATTGTTAGTCATGTAAATACAGAGTGAGCCAAAAGACTCCGAACCGCTTGCGCGGTGTATTTCCTGTCCGCGTCCTTGGCGCTCCTTGCCGTCTGCCGCTATCAAAGAAAGGCGTGGATGAAACCAAACAACATTTTTAAAACTACTTTTAAAGGCTTTACTTACCAACTTTACGAAAAGAGATGCTGAAACTGGCCTCCGTCGTTAACCATACATTTTTGGCACCTCTTTAGTTGGCACCTCTTTAGGAAACTATCCATCATGACCGATTTGTCTAATGTTTCTTCGGCAAGAACCGAACGCCGTCTTTTAGATTTCTTAGCCTGAACACTTCCTGTGGCCTGAAATTTATTGGAAAGTTCATGGATTGTTGTACGGCCTGGAACTTTTACACCTGGAAATCTTTCTGCAAATCGTACTTTCATTTGGCGAGCTGACCGAGTTAACACATACGAATCATAAATAAATACACGCTATGTGTATAATATAAACTCTGTTTATAGCAGCAGTGCGTTACCATGTTTTTATCATATTTCCACACGCCCAGTGGAAAAACACCGCGCATCCGGTAATATTGTTCATAAAATATCCCTCCGGGGTAACTTAAAATATAAAGTGTATAAGACAAAGACACACACCCTGGAAGAATTAAAACAAAATATCTCCCAGGAAATTTCTCAACGTGAATTACAGCGAGTGACGGATAGTTTCCTAAAGAGGTGCCAAAAATGTATGGACAACGACGGTGGCCAGTTTCAGCATCTCCTTTCATAAAAATGGTAAGTGAAGCCTTTAAAAATAGTTTTAAAAATGTTGTATGGTTTCATCCGCGCATTTCTATGATAGCGGCAGATGGCAATGAGCATCGAGGACGTGGACAGGAAAAACACCGCGCAGGCGGTTCGGAGTCATTTGGCTCACTCTGTAGGTATAATAGGTTATTACTCCATCATTATGTACATCACTTGTAATGCTGTGGATTTGCATATTCATATTTTTAACAAAATATGTAGTATATGTAAATTTATATTAACATAAATTTTATGTATAGGCAATAATCACGTGTCATTCTCTGCTCATTTTCTTTGATTTTCATACCTGTTCTAAAATTATTCATTCCAACCTTATTTTACCATGTACTCGCTATTCATCGTGATAAGTACTCGAAAATGTTTTCAGTAACTTAGGTTTTAGGTACAAAAGAGTGTGCTGCGGACTGAGGTTACTGTCAGTTGTTTAAGAACTAGGTCGATAAACACTTCTCTTTATATTACATTTCAAAGTGTACTGCATAAAATATACAAGTTCAAACAAATAACAGCAAATATTTTGGAAATGCTTAATATCACGAAAATATATTGACCATAAATAACCTGTTTTAGTAAGTCGTGCTTTTTCCTGCAGCAAGGATTTGCAAACAATACTGTCGTCAATAACCACCCTTAACCTAAGAAGGATCCCTAAGGTGATCTGTTGCATTATGGGAGCTTTGACTCAAAAGATTTAAGAGCACTACTCGCTTTATAATGCTTCCAGGTGCTTCATTCCTGGAAATATTATGTGGCAGGCGTCAACCCGCACAGACCTACAGACGACTATCGCCGAAATGAGAGGGCTAAGAAGCGAGCCCTAAAAGAGAGGTCCAATAAAGTTTCCAAATGGATGTTTTCAAAAACAGAGGGTTGTATTTGAAAAATATTGGTATACCCGAAAATGTTTGTCTAATATTTCCTAGTGGCAATACACTTGAGAAAGTGTCGTCGGTGTCAAAATAATGGATCTTTAACTTACGGTAAAAAGTTTAGCAACAAGTGATCTAGCCGGTAGCCATGACACAATAGTCTTTTTGTGTGTAAGGAGGTAATCGATCGAACTGCAAATGCTGCATTCTTTAGAGGTTTATAGGTTTATGTCCATGTTAATTTTAATGTCATTCTTCCTTAAATTTTCACATACTTTAATACCTGTCCGCCAACAATATTTTATATCTAGCTTCCAGAGTTATTCCCAAGAGTGAAGTTGCCTTCACAGGTTATTTACAGAAAATTAAGATACAATATATACATTTTATTTCCCCTGCCAATACATAATGTTTTAATAAAATTGATCTAGTCATCTTTAAGAAAAAAAACATGAAGCATTCCTCTGTGCTAAGGGCTATTTTTTAGTATTGAAACAAAACGCTTCTTAAACCCTTACCTAGTGGGTTTAAAATAAATATGACAAAACATGAAATGTATTTGTCCTTTCTTTTTAAAGATATGTTGCTCACAAACTGACTGACTCATTAACTAAAACACACATACACAGATATAAAATATCTAAATAGAAATATTATTTTAAAAAGGTCCTTTATTATTCAAGGAGCCTCAAAACGTCCACCTCAGTGATAAAAGGGTATCGAACTTTTGGTTCCTAGAAGAGCGGTAGGAAAATTAATCGGATGAGAATTTTGGAGGTCAGAACATCCGTTTTAGAGGCCAACTGTCCAAATTATTATGAATCCTTCCTTGTCTACTCCAGTGGCTATCCTCGCATGGTGACCTAGAGATCACGAATTCATGTCCCAGCGGAGCAGAAGTGTATTTCATTACCCTCGCGTGTTATGTTCCGGGTGGAGGGCGTACATTGTGCTGACCCCATTACCAGGGAGCCCGCCGTTTATGTCAGTGTCTAATGTGTGGTTCCTCTTCCATAAATTGACACTGGAGAACCCAAGTACGGTAACTAGAGAAGGAGGAAGGGAGAGATGGAGGAGTGAGAACCTCGAAATGTGTTCTATAAGACGTTTGAAAGCGTTCTAGTTTCTCTAACCTTTGCTTTTGCATTTAACCCAAAAATTCGATGCAGTGATTTCGTTGGAGGTGCAGGTTTAGAGGCAACCACAATAAACATAAATTTAAAAAAATATCATGTGTGTGTTTGTTTGCTTTAAAATTAAAGAGTCCAATAAATTGTTGCAGTAATTTGTATCACAATAATGTAAATGCCAGAGTGATTGTAGTGTAAATAGCATTATTGTATGACAATGATTTGAGATGTTTGTTAATTATAAGCATTGTTAGGAAATAAGTTTACACGGCCTCACTGAAACTGACAATAAGAGCGGGTAACAATGAGCGAGGGGGTGAGTTGTTTATTAATTATTAGAGACAAGAAAATGGCGTCAGATTGGCGCGCTTTTCTTAGAAATGGAGGGAATTTCTTCCTTAGAGCATATGTTTTCGTAATTTTGATTGGATATAAAAATAGACGCTAATGTTGGCGCGTTTTATTAACCAATAGCAGCTCGGTTATAATCTTTAGGCATATCGGGGTGTAGGAGTATAAAAAGCTAAAGCCACAGGCACGTTTTGCCCAGTTCAACAAAATCATCCTCGCATTACACGTCGCTGTGTCCAACAGAATCATTCAGAAGTTAAACGTCGCTCAGTTCATCAGAATCGTTCGCGAGTTACACGTCGCAATTCTACAGAATCTCTCGCGTCTTAAAGTTTGTTATAAATGTGAAACACGCGAATTAATAATGTGCAGTGATTATAGTGATATTAGAAAATATAACAGTTTCAGTCTGGCGTGTATCAAGAGTCAATATGTGAACTTAATTAATTGTGATGGTAATAAAAGTGTAAAAACAAATTCTTTTATCAGTGTTATCTTTGAGTAACAAATCCTTTCCGTTTACACACCCTGTTCAAGAGATGTGCTTGACCGAGAAATAATAGCTAGCCGGAGGACATTGAACCCAAATTTAGAAATAGTAATACAATAACAGGCGCCCAGCAAAAAGATAACACGAAGTGACCGCGACAAATTGGCTTCCATACGTTGTGCAGATAAACATGAAGCATTTTCCAACTACCAACAAATATTGTACTTCAAAATATAATCCTATAAAAACTTTCAATTTAACCCGGGTGTGCCTTTTAAAGATACAAGATAAATATTTCCCATGAAATTTCCCCCATCCCCATACAAGTGATGTGCAAATATTTCTTAGGTTTCTATTTTCCTAAAATTATTCAAATGTTTATGAAGTACTATACGAAAATTTAAAACATGGCCGTTGAACGATAAAACAGACATACAGTACCTTCTGCAATTAGACGGCGAAGTGTCGAATTTATTATTGTCGTTATTTTATATAAACGAGAAGCCATAAAAAGAAGACAAACATTCTAAAGGAGAAATGACCACTTATTAAAACACAATTTATTCCGGGCTCTTTTAAATAAAATAAGTCATTTCCAAAATATTTTATATGCCATCTCCAAATCAAAGCATGTGTAATTTGGACCCTTAGTGCCATGGCTAGCATGGCTAGAATTCAATTATAACATTTTCCCCATATAAGTGATGGATTTTTGGGCGTCGAGTGATTTGGTTTAAAGAATAACTTTATGCTTTGGAACTTGAATCTCCGTGCGTTATTATTATTATTATTATTATTATTATTATTATTATTATTATTATTATTATTATTATTATTAAGGTTCGTACATGGCTTCTCTCCTCTCCCTGAGGGCCGGTTTCACCAACCGATGCTAAATTTTAACCCAATTTTAAATTTATTTGACACTGAAGTTAATGTAAATTCTGTTTCATCGAACAAAGTTAACTGCACATTGTGTTAAACTTGGTTTGCCCTTGTGTTAAGGCATTTAACAAATGTTAGAAGCCGAAAAATATGTGTCACACTCACATGACTTTCTCTACTCGTGTACAAACTATTTTTACAAACGCTTATTTTCCATATACTTCATGTTAATCGAGACGTTAATCTTATTGCTAATTTTCTTGTAGATGCTAGGGGAATTGGTAGGTTTTAAGCGATAGTCAAATATTTTAAGAGCTGGTTGCTATGTGGAGTATTCAATTCTCTTTGCATTACCAGGACAAAAAAGAAAAAAATAATGAATTCCCATTTGAGAAAAAGTACAAGTATTGGAAAATTTAAGGGAATAACAAGCAATATCAACAAAAAATGTATATGACATAAATTGCGTACTTTAACGCGATCTACATTTGTTGTGTTGCAAAATTTTGTCTATCTCTTATGGTTTACCAGTTATGCAAAAGTCGTTCACAATGAAGAATACTTTTGGAGACATTCCCAGAAAATTCAAGATATACATTTCATTTGTCATGAAAATATCTTAAACATATGATATTTTAATCAAAATCGTTAGAGCCATTTTTGAGAAAATTAAAATTTTCGAAAAATGTTCCATGTAAAGGGTAATTTGGGGTGGAAAGATTTTCTTGAAAACCTTCGTGTCGCATCTTTGGAAAATACTGAACCTAAATACCAAGTTTGGTGTTTATCCGACTGTTCGTTTCTGAATTATGCTGTTCACAGGCACAGGCGCGCGCGCGCGCGCGCGCACACACACACACACACACACACGGACATGCTTCCAAAAATGCTTTATGTGCATTCCGTGCACCTCAAAACATGTATTTTCGGTGAAATCTCGGTATCGAATTTTTGGGTGGAATGCAATACTTCCCCTACTTACTATACCTAGTAGAGAAAGTAAAAATGGCTGATGCCAAAGAAACTGTTGCTGCGGGGTTTCTGTTTTTGACATTTTTAAATACCTTTCTTAATCGAAGAAGAGCCATGCATCGTAATTATTTAGAAGCCTGCAAGAGAGGGAATTTAAGAATATTAGGTTATAATACTACCAACGTAAAACATAACTCTTTCTCCTTCGCTAAAAGTATTAGTTACTTTGAAATTTTATGTTGCTGGCATTTTTCATTTAATGAGAGGTGATATATTGTATTTTCCACAGCTACCATTTGTGGGTTTATCCGTAAGGTTTCCAAAGTAATTGCTTCAAGAAGTTAACAGTAGTTTTATTTCTCGTCTTCATCCTCAATGTGCGATAATATACTTTCGTTCACTTTAACTTCAAAGTAATGTGCATCACAACTTTTATACCGTTTTAATGCTCTTTACACCAAGCTTTTTTGCGCGAATTTTTAAAATTGAGGCAGTATTTTATATCATAACATGCTGTGAATGCCAAAGTGATTGTAGCGTAAATTAATATTATTGTATGTACAGGATTTTAGATGTTTGTTAGCCATAAGTATTGTTAGGAAATAAGTTTACACGGGCTCGCTGAAACTGACAATAGAAGTGGGTAACAATAAACCGAGGGGGTGAGTTGTTTGTCACTAAGAAGAGATAAACAAATGACGTCAGGGTAGCGTGCCTTTTTTTAGAAATGGAGGGAATATTTTCCCTAGAGCACATATGTTAGTAGTAGTGATTGGCTGACAAAACAGACGCTAAAGTGGGCGCGATTTGGTAACCAATAGCAGCTCTATTATAATGCTTAGGCAATTCGGGGAGGAGTATATATTGTCGAGCCATAAGCAAGTATCGCGCAGTTCGGAAGGATCTCTCACGAGGTGCACGTCACGTAGTCCTGAAGAATCTCTCGCGAGGTAAACGTCGCAAAGTTAGTTACAAAATGTGAAGTACGCGAAGTAATTGGTACGCGGCAACTAAAACGACTGTAGTTACATTTGGAAATATAACAGTTTCAGTCAGGCGGATAGAGCTTTATTCTTTGGTTATTTACAAAATCCTAAATGCCAAATACACAAAGAATATATCGCGCCAAGAGAAAGCAAACAATTTCTATTGCCATTCGTCAGAATATATTTTTATAAAATATATTTCGTATTCTTATATGCTTTTGTAAATTAGTGTACAATATTATTGTTATTATTATTGTTGCTTCAGGATGACAAAGCTTGTGTAGTTTAATTTAAATTGGAGTAGATGTATTGTATTGTAGTTCAACTGTTGGGGAGCCAAACTTGATGAAGTAACTGCCCCACGTATGGTACAAGTTTCCGGTGGCCTTGCCTCAACGTTCACTTTCCGGTGGCCTTCGCCCCAAAGTTTAGGAATCAACTTTGTATTTTTATGTTTCTTTAAATATTATACCGGGTGTTTCAGAAATGCTTTTACAAACTTCGGATATGGGTTCCTCACGTCAAAAGAACGAAAAAAATTCATATGAACATATGTCCCATAATCCTTGGTTTTCGCGTTATTCCTGTCACAATGAAAGTGTGAGTGCAACGGCCTTCGGGATGCAAGCTCAAAACTTAATTTCTCTAATGCATTCATAGAAGGTGTTGACCCATTGTACTACATACGGTAGATGGCGAAGTGTTGCCATGGAGACTTGTTTATGTTTGTCATTAGTCTGTCTTCAACGTTTCAATTGTGTACATGTAGTGAGTTAACTGCACGTGTTTCGTTCCACCATGGCTGGGTATTCATTTCGTGAACAAGCAGACATGATTTTTATGTATGGTCGTGCGAATGGTAATGGACGCGAGGTAGATCGTAATCCTCATGCTGTACTTCAGGCTAGACATCAGCAACAGTTTAGTCTGAATGTGTGGTCTTGGCATTGTAGGTGACTGTCTGGTGGGTCCATACGTTTTATCAGCACGTCTTACTGGTGCTGTCTACAGGGACTTTATCAAGCACACTCTTCCCGACTTACTTCACGAAGATGTGCCCCTGCAAATAAGAAAAAAACATGTGGTTTATGCACGATGGGGCTCCGGCACTTTTAGTCACATTGTTCGAGATGCACTGACTGGTATCTACCATGACCGATGGATAGGCAGAGGAGGACCAGTTCATGGCCTGCACGTTCTCCCGACCTCAATTATGTGGATTTTTACCTCTGGGGGCATATTAAATCATTGGTTTATGGAGCAGCCATCCCGGATGCAGAAACGCTTCATCGACGTGTCATGGAAGCCTGCGAAACCACTCGACGCCATCCCGGAGGTTTTGACAGGGTGCGACATTCCATGATTCGACGAGTACAGGCATGCACAGAAGCAAGAGGGGGACATTTCAGCATTTACTATGAGTTTTGTGTGTTATAAGTGTACCACTGAGTTGAACACCTCCTAACGAGAAAACAATGGATTATGGGACATATGTTCATATGAACTTTTTTCCTTCTCGTGGTGTAAGGAACCTATATCCGAGTTTTGTAAAAGTATTTCTAAAACATTCTGTATATATTTATAGTTGCCTCGGCTGCGTCAGTATCAATTTGTAGAAACATGTATCTCTTAGCAGGGGGTGATGCGGCTAAAGAATACAGGCTTACGCAAATTATAATTTTTACTTAACTCCTTTTATTAATCCTTCACGCGATTAAATAACACTTCACTGATACAGAGAGCTGTGAGGTTATTTATTAATTACTTGCACCTTTTAACATGTAAACTGTATAATATTCTGGCCGTAATGAATTTTATATGCCTCACATTGAATACGTACCGAGCGAACGAACTGCTCAGGTACGTTGCCTTCTGGCGACTGGTGTTTAGGGCTTAAATTTGTAAATTTCTCTATTTCAAGTCTCTGATTCGCTAATTTTACTCCAATAGAATACTTTTATTTAACTTTCAGCTTTTCAGTTTTTAATTGGCTATTTATAAACTGTTTTAAATATTATATTATTGTTCCAAAAATTACTAGTAGCATTATTAAACTTTCCAATTCATTATTGCCTCAAGCTTATTTCATTGTTAGCAACTTTCTGCCGCTATTTTCACAGCTCCTACATTATTAAATTACCTAATATATTTACATAACATTATTATACATGTACACAATAATATAAACATAATACAATGACTGTTACATTCATTTTATATATTATATTATACACATATTGCTTTAAGACGGGCGGTTTTTATTTTTTATACAATTAGACTGAAATCATTTAAGTGTTAAAAATACTGCCTCAAAATAGATTGCAAATTTGTGATGTAAATAAAATATATTCTGAGAAAAGAGAAAGGATGGTGTTCTTTTACTAATTCATTAAATAAAATATGCTTTTGCTTTTTGTATGCTTTTTCTTTCTTTCCTTCTTATTCGATTTTTCCAATGCATTGAGGTGGTATATGTAAAATTATTTGTTAAAACTAGCTGTATTTCCGTTGATATATTAAGAAATCTTATTCACTCTAGTACAATGTGTTGTCGTGAAATCTAATTTATGCTTGTATGTGCTTCTTTTTTCATATAGATAATATGTTGCTTCAGACTGATAAGCCTGTGAAGTTTTAGCTAAAACGATAAAAAAATGCGATACCATTATTCTATACTGGACAGGCGTGGCTGTGAATGTGCAGTGCTGTTTTGCATCCTACTGTACTTGTACGATACAGCGCCCTCCCTCCGTCACCTTTACAAGGATCAGCACATTGAAGTAATCTGCGTGCCCCTATCTTCATGCGTATACTGAAGCACATAAAAGATGGCCCATAATGGAACGCAGTTGTTTATGTTGGTACTGACAAATCTAGCCCCACCCTCTGTCAGCGTCACCTCCTCTGCTCCTTGGGCATAATTCCAGCCACTGGATTGGCAGAGTGCTTTACTTTCCATAAAATATGACCGAACTGCCTAAGGGTAACATTACAACCCAGTTGCCATATTCTCACTAGCCAAGTACCATTGATGCTTCGTTGAATTGCGCCCTAAAAATAAAATATAATGTAATAAAAATGTACAAATAAAAACGAAATGTAAGATTTGTTATTTTAATACATTTAAACCTTGTATTTTCAGGTTACACTACATTTTCTTAATATCGGTTTTCTTATTGTCCTTCTATAGATCCAATAACCTTCATCTCCATGTCGCTGGTGAAAGCTCTTATACAAATGTCATTCCTGCCGTCAGTTTAAAGGCAAATGATAATTCTTCATCCCTTCCACTAGAAGGCCGATTTATATTGTATTGGTTTAGCCTTTCCTTGAGTACCAATTGTAGCGAAACTCTTTCATAGAAGTGGTATCCGAACCACCCCTTCATTTAATATCGTTTATAACATTCTTCATTACTTCGTTTTTAAGTCGCTGAATTGTTTTTCAGAGCAGTAACATAGAAAACTGATACCTATCGGTTAGGTGGAGTCAAAGGTTAGTTAGCCGAGAATGGAAACCTTACGGAGGGAAAAGCACTAATGAGATCTAGGGGAATGTGCCACTTTTTATGCACGTCAGTGTAAGAGCTCTGCTGGTCAGAGTAGTGAGTCTGGAGTATACCAGCTTTCGCATACTTTACTGCGATGAATCATTTGATTGCTCATTTAGGGATTCGTTGGGGCATTCGATGACACATTCGTTATATCATCCTAGACGTACTCCTTTAGTCGTAAATACGTATCCTCAAATATGCGTTTAAACAAAATCAGGCCTAGGTCCAAGCCACATATCATCCCTAGAATACTATATTTGGAAACATCCTAAATATCAACTGTCCCAACTTTCTGTACAGTAAATGTATTATTACTTAGCATTTTTCTTGTGTTATTGGACTGGACTGGACTAGTGAACGGAGACGTCAAGCACTGCGCCCCTCAAGGGATCTGTTATGCGTACACCCCCGAGAGGAACGAATGAGGTGAGGGAACCGCGGGAGACACACGGGTTGCACAGCGAAGCCGACGCAAGTTGACAGAGAAGCGCAGAGTTCCCTAGCAGTTCCTGGCTTGACCACCCGGCCACGGGAGGGTCACTTGGAGAGAGAGTGTGACCAGGAAAACATTTCCAAAGCGCGAGCCTCCGCGCTATCTCCCCGACACCGACCGAACCACAGCTCCGGAATCAACATGTAACATGAAATGAGATGAAATGGGGGAGAGAGGAGAGCCGTGGTAGAATACACCATTCCAGCATTTGCTCTTGGCAAGCAGGGAAACCACGAAAAATCCAAGGGAGGCCACCGGAAATCGAATCCGAAACCTCCCGAATACGAGCCTCACACGTTACCGCGAAGCCATCTCACTTGGTTCTTATGATATTTATGGTGATTAATTTGAAGTTGAAGAAGTAGTTATATTGTAGTTCAAATGTTAGGAAGCCGAACTTGTAGTAGTTGCAACCGCACGTATGGTAAAAAGTTTCCGGTAGCCTTCACCCCAAATGTTTAAAAAAATATTAACTTTGTAATTTTGACTGTTTCTTTAAATATTATATATTTATGTTTGTCTCGGCTGCGTCAGTATTTATATTTTTTTAGAGACGTGAATGTCTTAGCAGGGAGTGGTGCGACTGAAGAATGTAGGCTTACACAGATTATAATTTTACTTCACTCTTTTTATTAATTCTTTAAACGATTACAATAACACTTCACTGATATAGAGAGAGAGCTGTGAGATTTGTTTTTTATTAAATACTTGCAGTTTTTAACACGTACACCATTTTTTTGTCTCACACTGAATACGTATTAAATTTCTCGAGGACGCATCAAGTGTCCGGTTAGAAACACTGTCTACAATCAACTGACTTCTGAATTTGTAAATCTTGCTCCATTTTAGTGTCTGATTGGCTAATCCTATTCCAATAGAATACCTTGATTTAACTAAAGCTTTTTCTGGTTGTTGATTTGCTATTTTATAAGCTGTCACAAAAATTACATTATTGCTGCTCCAAGAATTACTAGTAGCATTATTAAACCTTCTAATTCATTATGGCCTCAAGGTCACCTCATTGTTACCTCATTATTAGCAACGTTTAACCTATTATTCTCACAGCTCCTACATTATTAAATTACGCAATACATTCACATAACATTATTGAACATGTATACAATAATATAAGCATATATAGTGATTGTAATATGCACTTTTTATATATTGTTACATACACATATTGCTTTAAGGCGGGCTATTATTGAATTTATATATTATATAATTAGACTGAAATCATTTAAGTGTTAAAAATACTGCCTCAAATTAGGAATGAATAACCTTTTGTGGACCAGTTTATAGAATCGCTATGAATAGTAATAGACCAAGAAAGGTGTGCGACCGCTATGCATCATATTCTTTCATTATACATGACAATGTATTTTAGACAGAGTGATTTATATAATCTTTTACTACATTCGTAAGTTATGGCATCCTCCTGACAGTTTTGACACTTTTGTTATGAGAGGTGTTTGCGAGGCAATACGTCGGTTCAGTGGAAACAGATTAATAAGCAGTTATGTTGTTTATTTACTTTTCCTCAGTGTGATTCACGTAACTGTCATTGATAAATGATTTCCTGAATAAACACCTTGATTTCTTGGCACGGCACTTAATGCAATTCCAGTAGTATGTTCTTTGGAATATTTTAACCAATGCTGTCGTTAGTTACCTTGGCATACATATAAACACGTTTCGGTCAGTTGAATACATTTCCGCACGATCTACTGTCGCTGAGAAATCATAAATCATTTTCCAGAAATTATGTTATTCCTCGCTAAAATAAAATAACAAAAACATTCTTACCTTTTACTACAATTCTAATGCGCGTAGAGAGGAATGATGTGGTCCATGAAGGACAGCGTTAATGTAAAATATTTTATCGCGCTTGCTCCTGATCTAAGATAAAAGTCAGATGTATCGGTTACTATTCAAATACAATATGAAGCTCGGCACAGAAATTATCAATAATAAACTTAATTACTCAATGAATAATACAAGTATGAGGATATCGTTTGCCAAATAAGGTAAATTTCAATGCTGTTGTAGATATATTAAAAATGGATGTTTGAAAAAAGTAATTTTATCTCCGGCGTTGTACACGAGACTGCCACATACAGGGACCCGAAAAAGATATAATAAATCTTATATGTCTAGATATAAGACAGTGATAATACGCAAGATTTGCGTAGCTGCTTCTACAACTCCGTGCTGCCTAGATGCCTATAACAGGTGTAACACACAGGGTTTAAAGACTCTGACAGGTTTCTCCGTCACTTTACGTTTCTTTCTTTATTTGCTGAGTTACTAAACTTTCTTGTTAACAGCTTTTCCCAGACTAATTGTATTATTAAAGCAGGACGATAAAGCGAGATAGCGCCACGGTCCCGAGTACGATTCCCGGTGACCGCCCTCTCTGACCCTTAGGTTTTATCGGGGTTTTCCCGGGTCGTCAGGCGAATGCTGCAATGGTTTTCCTCATCCCTCGAATTTCCTGTCCCTCAATATTGTTTATTAATCATTCCAATCATCTTGCACCCCGTTAGGTTTGTTTCAGGGTCGGCGATGGTGTTCCACTGCGGCTTGGAAGGGAAAAATTATGCTCTCTGTGGAACTTTCTTCGTCCCTTGGCCTTCAGCTGGTTGCCGGGGTATACGGACCGCCGCTTAGAGAGGCGCGTTGGACCCCCTGCGTGGGGTGAAGACCCCGGGTTGTCTTTTCGACTGCTGCGGCGCCTCATCTGGAAAATGTAGGGACTGTGTCATTGTTGTACCGTCACTCCTGGTTCCGGCCGTTCAGCGTCTCTTCTCACCTCTTCCCTCCCTCCCCAGGGTGTCCCCTGGAAAGGCTTAGGTGCAATATCGGCTTTCACTAGATCGGTGCCGAGTACCCTGCGATACAAATTCCATTTCAAAGCAGGACCATTGTCTATATATAACCTTCATAATCTGAGTTTAGCACTACTTTAAAACCACTCGCTGATCTGTCACAATTTGGAATTTTAAGAATCAATGGAAGAAGACAGTATTATTGTAGTTTCCTATCTAGTAGTATTTGATTCTTTAGCATAGATATAATTTGTTAAGGGCTATAATGAAAATGAGCTAGGAGGAAATTAATTGTACATCAGAATGAACAATGGGAAGAAGTACATCATCATTAAGACGATCGTCGATTACTTCAGCATTACATTCACGTCTTCAATATCCCCCCCCTCTCCGCAATACTCCATCTTTGTTGTTCCTGAGGGTTGAATTTCGGCTTGTTAAAGTTGAACACCATGTCTATCATATTATAAAATAACCTTGTTGCGAAATATATCACCGCGCTGCAAAGTGTAGTAAATTACGTTTAGTAATAGCATTCCACTGTAGTATTACATTCTCTACTTAACACTGTATAGTACTGTGGAAATCTTCCCAATTTGACTCCCTATCTCATGTAAGAAAAGTTGCACTTACCAACAGTTTCCAGTAGGAAGAGTGTTTAATCCATTTTTCTCAAAAAATGCTCTCGATTGGAAAATAAGATTGTAAATTTGTATTTTTGCGGCTGATATTATAGTGTGTTCTTCGAGCTTTAATCCCTTATGTTTGAGAATTCACAAAATGTTTGAGATACTACAGTTGCATAGCTTTCAATCAAATCACAATAAAACCCATACAGTTTATATACATACTACGTTTAAATTTTATGATTCCTTTTTCTTTCTTCCGTTCCCCTTCCGTGGCCGAGTGGTTAGACCGCTCACCTCCCACCGAGGCGGCCCGGGTTCAATTCCAGGGACCTGCATGTGGGATTTGTGGTGGACGAAGCGGCGTCTGGGCGGGTTTTCTCCGCGTTCTCCGGTTTCCCCCGCCATTCATCCACCAACTGCTCCATCATCACCTTTCCTTTCATCCATTTCACCAACATTACGTTTCATCTACTTCCTTCATCCCATACCAGGCATCGGGCTGAATACCCATTCTGGATATTCTGTCTGATCCATGAGTGTCTGCTCCTTGACGGGCCTCTGACCCCAGGCACCCGTTTGTAAGTCCTGGGGGTGTAAGTCCTACATAAGAGGAGGGTAAACAGATAATGAATGAATGAATGTTCCCCTTCCTACTTTTTACTTTCTCTAATACGTATAGTAAATAGGGGAAGTATTGCACTCGACTCAAAAATTCGATACCGAGATTTAACCTGAAATATATGTTTTGAGCCCCCCCCGAATCCAAAAAAAGCATTTTTGGAAACATGTCCGTCTGTGTGTGTCTGTGTGTGTGTGTGTGTGTCTGTGAACAGCATAACTCAGAAGCGAATAGTCGGATAAACACCAAACTTGGTATTTAGGTATCTTCCAGAGATGCGACACGAAAGTTTTCAAGAAAATCCCCTTACCCCAGATTACCCTTTACATGGAACATTTTTCGAAAATTTTAATTTTCCCAAAATGCCTCTAAGATTTTGATTAAAATAGCATATATTTAAGATACTTTCATAACAAATAAAATGTATATCTTCAATTTTCTGGGAATGTCTCCAAAAGTAATCTTCATTGTGAACGACTTTTATATAACTGGTAAACCATAAGAGATAGACAAAATTTTACTACACAAAAAATGTAGATCGCGTTAAAATACAGAATTTATGTGATATACATTGTTTCGAGATATTGCTTGTTATTCCCTTAAGTTTTTGCAATAATTATACTTTTTCTCAAATGGGAATTCGTTATTCATTTTTTTTGTCCTGGTAATGCAAAGAGAATGGAATACTCCACATAGCACCAGCTCTTAAAAGATTTGACTATCGCTTAAAGCCTACCAATTCCCCTTGCATCTACAAGAAAATTAGCAATAAGATTAACATCTCGATTAACATGAAGCATTTGGAGAACAAGCGTTTGTAAAAATAGTTTGTAGAAGAGTAGAGAAAGTCAGTGAGTGTAACATATCAGATTTTTAAAGTAACTGTTGCATTTGTTTTAAATAAAATATGCGCACCGAAATCTAAATGTGTTTCTATGGTTAAGTAGACATACAAGAATATTAGTTTATATCGAAGCTGGAAACAATACAAGAAAGTACCGATAGTTTTTAGTGCAAATAAATATTTCTTATGATCTTTAAAAACCATTATACAGTTTCTTGTACGATCAAGGAGTCATATACTCGTACTGTATGTGGATTTGGATATTCGTTTTAAAACGAAGTAATACATTTCACACGACGAACAAAGTACCAGACTTTATTAGATTTTTATTTCAGGATTACCCAATTGAAAAAGGGACTCCTCGCTTAGCAGTGGTACTTTGTTGGAATGTTACACAAACCGAAGTAAAGTGTGGTTTATCGTCTACCTTTCAGTTGAAGTTGAGTCCCAGCGGCCTATTTGATTAAGCATACCTGCGCGTGATTGTTTGCGGAGTCTCTCCCCGGAAGCAACTCTGACCTTGTCTTGCTTGCAAATTTGCTTCCCTAGAGAAGTTTATTCAGGGTCCCAAAGGTGTGGAAGCCACACGCAGATCAGAACAGTAGGGGACATGTTGGAGGACCACCCGGAACGCCTCAAAGCTCTCGTCACATTCGAGTGGTCCTCATGCCAAACTCATTTCCATACATATCCTTCATACAACGATTGCGTTCCAAGTCATCTGAAACTAAGTAACTGCACGCTAAGCGCTTTTGGATGAATCCATGGCACGACCTTGCTCTCGCACGCGCCGTTAACAAACCAACTCCTTCCAGCTTTCTGACATTGGCGTGTGTTCTGTTGCATCAAGTAACGGCATTCATACAAGTCTCAGTTTCATTTGAGAAACACTTGAAAATGTAAGGGGAATGAGTCATCTCTCAGTGGTATAGGACATACAAAAGTAGACTTGAAATAGTTGAAAACAGGTGCAACCTCCACAAGTCATTTTTACATTCTCTTCCATGTACTTAGAGCAAGTAGGGGAACTATTTTATTCCACTCAAAAACTCAATGTCGTGATATTATCGGAAATACAGGTTTTAAGACCCCATAGATAAAAAATGTGATGTGCTACACTCACATGACTTTCTCTACTGTTGTACAAACTATTTTTACAAACGCTTATTCTCCATATGCTTCATGTTAATCGAGATATCGAGATGTTAATCTTATTGCTAATTTTCTTGTATGTGCAAGGGGAATTGCTAAGCTTTAAGCCAATGTCAAATATTTTAAGAGCTGGTTGCTATGTGGAGTATTCCATTCTCTTTGTATGTCCAGGACATAAAAATGAATAATGAATTCCCAGTTGAGAAAAAGTGTATTGGAAAATTTAAGGGAATGACAAGCAATATCTCGAAAATGGCTCACTCAACAACAAAAATGTATATGACATAAATTGTGTATTTTAACGCGATCTACATTTTTTGTGTAGTAAAAGTTTGTCTATCTCTTATGGTTTACCAGTTATGCAAAAGTCGTTCACAATGAAGAATACTTTTGGAGACATTTCCAGAAAATTCAAGATATACATTTCATTTGTCATGAAAGTATCTTAAACATGTGATATATTAATCAAAATCGTTAGAGACATTTTTGAGAAAATTAAAATTTTCGAAAAATGTTCCATGTAAAGGGTAATCTGGGGTGGGGATATTTTCTTGAAAACCTTCGTGTCGCATCTCTGGAAGATACTGAACCTAAACACCAAGTTTGGTGTTTATCCGACTGTTAGTTTCTGAGTTATGCTGTTCACAGACACACACACAGACATGTTGCCAAAAATGCTTTGGTTTCAGGGGTCTCAAAACATATATTTCTACTGAAATCTCGGTGTCGAATTTTTGGGTGTTATACAATACTTCCCCTACTTACTATACGTAGTAGAGAAAGTAAAAATGACTATAACGATTGTGATTAAAATGTCATATATTTAAGGTATTTACTCGAAAAACAAAATGAGTATCTTAATTACCTAGGAATAAGCTGTGAAGTCTTCTACATTCGGAAGATCCCAGGTTCGATTCCCGGTGACTGCCCACTCTGGGCATTGGGTTTTTCGTGGTTTTTCATGGTCGCTTAGGCCAATGCCGGGATGCTGTATTCTACCAGGATTTCTCCTTTTCCCCATTTCCTCTCATTTCATCTCTCCCTTTCAGGCGTGTCTTCAGTTCTGCGGTGCTGGTGGTATCGGGCAGATGGCGTAGTTGCTTGCGCATTAGAAAGATTTCTCCCTGTTAACGCCAGTGTGTGTTGTCTTTCCCGTTAATGTCGCTTCGTCGTCCTGCCTCAGCATTCTTTGCCTCTACTGGCGCACGGGTGTTCAACCTGGAAATATTAGGGACTTGGGCTTTAGGCAAAACTTTACCACACAGAAAATGTAGAAAATGATAGTTTATTATAAATAACCTTTTAGAGAAATCAGCCATTTCCGAGATATACCTTATTGTTGGTTTGAATTTTTCAATACTTTGTCATTTTTAAAGTGCTGTTGCAGTTCAGTTGTTTCTCACGATGTAATGGAAAGTGTATGGAGTTTGTGAGCCAACATGTAGCGACACGCTTTTAAACATCTGTCTCGATTCGGTTTCCTCTATCGCCCTTGTACCTACGACGAAATGTGTAATGAAACTATTTCAACAAAGGTTTATCTCCATTAAAATCAAGTATATAGAAAGATTCGCTTTCTAAGAAGCTATATAAAAATAAACGATAGTGAGTAGAGAACTTCATGTGCATGTAACACACGGAATGTTTACCTAGTCCTCTTGCCATAAAAGACGACCTACTGACATATATTTCCGCATTTATACCTATGTATACATAATCCGTTGATAGTTTAAACATCTAGTACATCTCCTACAAAGGCTTTCAAAATTATTTGAATACCAACATTTCTATCCATGTAATTTGTTTGGAATGAGCACAAACACTATTGTGACCACATAGTAAACTGCAATAACATACACTAAGTGATCAAAAGTATTCGAACACCCCAACAAACATACGTTTTTCATCTTATGTGCATTGTGCTGCCACCTACTGCCTGGTACTCATTATCCGCGACCTCAGTAGTCATTAGACATCACGAAACAGTAGCGTGGGACGCTCCGTGGAACTCACGGACTTCGAACGTGGTCAGGTGATTGGATATCACTTGTGTCAGAAGTCTGTACGCGAGATTTCCACACTCCTAAACATCCCTAGGTCCACTGTTTCTGATGTGATAGTGAAATGGAAACGTGAAGGGACACAAAAGTGTACAGGCCGACCTCGTCTGTTGACTGACAGAGACCACCGACATTTGAAGAGGGTCGTAAAGAGTAATAGGCAGACATCTATCCAGACCATCACACAGGAATTAAAACTCATCCACTCCAAGTACTATGACAGTTAGGCGTGAGGTGAGAAACCTAGGATTCCATGGTCGAGCGACTGCTCATAAGCCACACATCACACAGGAAAATGCCAAACGACGCCTCGCTTGCTGTAAGGAGCGTCAACATTACACGATTGAACAGTGGCAAAAAGTTGTATGGAGTGACGAATCACGGTACACAATGTGGCGATCCGATGGCAGGGTGTGGGTATGGCGAATGTCCGGTGAACGTCATCTGCCAGCGTGTGTAGTGCCAACAGTGAAATTCGGAGGTGGTGGTGTTATGGTGTGGTCGTGTTTTTCCTGGAAGGTGCTTGCACCACTCCTTGTTTTGCGTGGCACGATCACAGCTCAGACGTATATTGATATTTTAAGCACCTTCTTGCTTCCCACTGTTGAAGAGCAATTCGGAGATGGCGATTGCATCTTTCAACACGATCGAGCACCAGTTCATACTGCACGGGCTGTGGTGGAGTGGTTACACGACAATAACATTCCTGTAATGAACTGGCTTGCACAGAGTCCTGACTTGAATCCTATAGAACACCTTTGGGATGTTTTGGAATGCCGACTTCGTGCCAGGCCTCACCGATCTACATCGATACCTCTCCTTAGTTCCGCACTCCGTGAACAATGGCTGCCATTCCCCAAGAAACCTTCCAGCACCTGATACAAAGTATGCCTGCGAGAGTGAACACTGGCATCAAGGCTAAGGCTGGGCAACACCATATTGACTTCCAGCATTACCAATGGAGGGCGCCACGAACTTGTACGTCATTTTCGGCTAGGTGTCCGGATACTTCTGATCACGTAGTGTACATGCACATACTCAACATGCATAAATGTGCATAAATACGTGCATAAATGTGCATAACATACGTGCACGTTTTATATCCCAAAATATTAGGGAAAAACGCCTTTCTTCAGTTTTTGAATCCTGACTTAAGATTATCTGCTAACTCGTAAGAACATTTAATCGATTCATATAGACACAAACACATCCATATATCAAACATCTTGATGGGTATTACATCTTTAGTGGTGGCTATAGTTGCTGTTCACTGCTTTGTGTACTACTTGAATGTTCATGGAGAGGTTTCGATCATAATAATGCTAGAAATATGTTGGTAATTGGAAAAAAAAACTTTACAGGATGTAGGGAGTGTATAAAATATTATATTTATCAGTATTTGATATATATATATATATATATATCTTGTGTTATCTGTATCCTAACCGACTGGGATGGCCCAAGCGGTAACGTCTGTGACCTGAATTCTGGAGGTTGTGGGTTTGATTCCGTAGCTGACCTTCCTGACCCAAGGGATTTTTTCAGGGGCTTCCCCGGCTTGCCAGGCGAATGCTGGGAAGGATAAATACATCCTCCGAATTTCCTGTCCCACCATTTCATCTCCAGTCTCATTTCATTCATCTTTCATTTGCTTGGTTTCTTTCAGTGTTGCAAGTGTCGGCGGGAGGTCTCGGCGTGTGCATGGCAGGGGAAAAGGTTGCTCTGAGTAAACCTTTGTCCCCGGACTGCGATCGTCTCCGGGTTCCGAGGCCCCAGGAGATGTGTTAGCCCACAGGGGGGGAGTGGAACCGGCTGCATCAGCCACCATCCGGGGAGTTCAAATCTGTAAATGGTAGGGACCCTGCCTTCTGCCTGTCGTTCCCACTGATCCGACCGCCCTCTGTCTCCTCTCACCTCATCCCTCCCTTCCGGGGGCGCCCCGTCAGAGGCCTAGGCACAAAAGATCTGCGTATATGGAGGTGTTAAGTCTCCCTGCGCTTGTAGTCCTATCCTATCCTAACTGCATGTCTTAAAATCGAAGTTCCTGTTTTTTCAGAGTATTACGTCTTTTCTACAACAATATATTAACGAGGTAGCGAAGTCAATATTACATTCCACACTTCCCTGTGCACCTTATGGGCAGAATGTTATCAGGAAATTATGCCCTAGTCCTAGCTGAATAGAAAAACAAGCGACACTTCCCTGATTGTTATTTTCATAAATATATTTAAAAACTAATTTATTATTTTATTGCCATGCCTGTTCACAATCCTATAGTTAGGGCACCTAACCCCAATAAAATAAGATAGTGCATCTCCATTTTGCAATAAATTTAAATAACCTTAATTAACAAAACGTTATTCCTTTTCACGCAGAAATGAATTTTTGGCTAGAAACTGTGTAAACAGTTTCTGGCCAGTTCATCAAATAACAAACAAATTTTCTCCCAATTTAAGAATAATAATGTACTGTACAGAATTTTGACGACAGAAATAGGGTCGTGCACTGAAAAACGTACTGTAGGAGCAAGTCATTTATTACATGATTCTCCAATCATATGTACAATACAAGAAATGTAAACAATTTACAATACAGGAAGTATGAGTTATGAATTACAGAAATGAGTTATGCTTGACAATGGAGCACTTAATTCACCTTGTCTTCTCCCTGTCATTAGTGTTCACTACTTCTTTGAAGCTCGTTTGTGTAGGAACGGCAGGGGTCCTGGTTGTATGCCAAACTTATTCTAGTAGTAATGCCTGTATTCGTGTTCTTCGTCAAAATATGAATAATGACCTATTTTATTTCGTACGTAGCAGTAAGCTTTGGGTGTGTCTACAGTTATGTGAACACAGATGTTCTTAACCAAATAGAAGGTCACATGTAAATCAGACTCGATATGCGTGTTTTATGAAAGTATATAATGTTTACTCCATCTTATCCGCCAAGATATATTCTTATGGGCTATAAGCTATAGCCGTGAGCTTGCCCAATGTATCGGTAACTCGTTGTCACTCCCTCCTTTCGTTTTGATGAAAAATGAAAGTGCTATGGCAGTCGGATAATAATAATAATAATAATCATAATAATCATAATCATAATAATAATCTTCATATACATAACTCCTCTGGAGGTTTGATTCGAGTATAATGGGAAAGATAAAATCTACTCGCATATATAGGATACGTTACATTCATAAGTCTTTCTCTAGCAATTATCGTCTATTTCGTATAACTTATGCACACTATTCCTATTAAAGTTCATTTTTATATCTACTTTATGTTACTCGAGATATACCTTTGCTGAAATAGTTAATAACGCATTCGATACAGTTACAAGAGTGTAAGAGGAAACTGAATCGATAGCCAATCGATCGCGAGATACACATGAATGGTAATAACACTTTAAAAATGATAAAAAAAGGTCATTTGAAATAAATTGTGCTTTAAAATGTTCTACATTTTTGTGCTGTATGTTTTTGTCTATCTCTTAAGGTTTACTAGTTAAAATTATACAAAACTCCTTCCGAATGAAGAGGTCTACACAGGCTACTCCCAGAAAGTTCAAGATATATACTTTATTTGTTTCAAAATTTCCATGTAAAGGGTAGTTTGAGTTGGAGGATTTTCTTGAGCACATTTGTGTCGCACCTTCGGGAAACTGAACTAAAATACCAAGTTTGGTATTTATCCGACATTTCGTTTTTGAGTTATGCTGTTCACAAACGCACATACACGGGCCTCAGTTGGCCTCAAAACGTGTATTTCTCGACATGGAATTTTTGGGTGGAACGCAGTACTTGCTCTTACTTGCCAGAGAAAGTAATAAGTCGGGAAGTGTAAAAAAGCATGCCTAACTGCAAGTTTCATTAATGGGTTGAGTGTCGGTGTTCTGTTGAGCGCAGTGGCAATATCCAGATACAAATAAATACAAGTACTGACCAAGTAACTCCATTATTTAACCTGAGCGAAATTATAAAATATAATGTGGCAGTTAATTAAATCACGCAGAAGAAAACAATTAACGCACTGCTACTATTTAGTACATAATATGACGATGCTTTGTTTACTAGCAAATGTAACTTAATTAATCACAATGTTCAAGCACTCAAATAGAAAATATCGAGAACGGTATCGGAGGAAGAAGGTTGTAATGGATAAAGAGACATCCATCCTTGAAGAAAGGCTCAAGGAAGTGAAATTAAAGCGTTTACAACATGATAGTGTGTGGCGCAGATATTTAAAGTTACAAGGACGTGAGAAAAAAGATTGGAAACGTTTATAAGGATCATTTGCTGAAACTGATTAGGAAGAAGAAAATTGGTTGATATATTGGAGATAACTGCTTGTTAAAAGGACGACTTCCGATTATAAGAAATTCTAAACTAAGTGGATAGATAAATAAGGTATCTTTATTGGTTTCAAATTATTGAAGTTATTTCACAAGTATTTAGTGCATAGGTCATTGGCCTGCATGCATATTTAACATACAATAAGGTGACAAAATAAACACAAGAAAAAGGGAAATAGAGATAAATTACCTTTGTCTAACTGAACAAATTTGACCTAGCTTCGCGTACATTAGACAAAAAATTGTCCATGTTTTGCCAGTTCCTCTGGTCAGCCAGTAGATCCCAACATGCCAATCTCTTTCTTGAGAGACTTAAGAATTTTTCTTTCAGTTTAATCGTTCGCTGGTTCTCCCACTGAGCGCCAAAATATGTACCCAGTCTTCATCCAAATCACAGAATGGGCAGATTCTCCTGCCAGAATCGTCGGTCATTTTCTGTGCCCTCCAGCCCCCCAGTCTAAACCATGCCATTCCTGATCTTTCCTTTCTTCCTAAATTAAGTATATATGTCTCTTTATCCCATTTCAATTTTATTTCATTTGCTAAACTTAGAGAAGGTTTAATTTTACAATTCCATTCTATTTCCTGTTGGTTGATGTCTCTTAGTCTTTTTTTAACACCTTTCCATATGTTTTTGTCATTTGTTTCAGCTCTTAGCCATACTGACTCCATTCCTATTCTCCTCAAACCCCTTTCCAAATCAGCTGCCCAAAACTTAGGAGACAGGTTTTCTCGCTGGGATTTATAACATTTGGATCGTAATGTGGATTTATCCCCCTGCATCAGCCTCAGCTAGTGCTTCACTGCTCTTATTTTGCAGTGGTTCATACGCGGAAACGCAGAGGGAAGGAGATGAGAGGAAACATGGAAGAAGCTGGGTTTGTAATAGCGGATCTTCTCTCAAGAATAAAATATAATTCGGTAATTGATCGATCGGTTGATTGATTGACTGTAAAACATTGAAAACTTACCCCATACAGATGAGTAAAACTGTGTAGATGTCTCCTGCGATTCTGCGCAAACATTTGCCCACTAACAATATAAACTTTTGAGTAAAAGTACGTAGGCTTCTGACTTGTATTCATGGCATAGTCAAAACACTAACACTTCTCATACCAAGCAAACCTATCATCTTGCTTACCCTGATTACGCTTGTTGAACAGAACTTTTATTTCGGTGTTTGAACTGCAGTATTTGATTTGAGACATTTGAGTTGGATGTGATAGACTACTCCATTTCCCCGTCAACCATTTGATTGGACCAAATTTGCTAGAACGTATTAGATACATATCTATCGCGACACTCTATGTCGATAATTGGGGCCATACTCTATTATCGTTTGGCATTATCCCATGATCTTTTAGATCAAATACAACGAACATGTGTGCAGCGAAGACAAGAGCAAAATCAGACGACAAAATGGCGCCTGAAAGATTTGGCCAAGAGAAACAGGAAATAAATCAAGCGAGCTGGAAAAGTAAACACGAATACAGCAGTACCTACTTCGGGACTCGAGGATTTACGAACAATTTGAAAATCACTCGTGGCGATACATACGATAATGTTTACAGGTTATCCTTAATACCTAAATAACTAAATATACCTGTGCAAAAGTTTCGGTAGGACTTCTGCTTGACAAGCTTTCCTTGTTAGTTGAAGCAGTTGTTCGTTTGTTTGCTGTATTACGTGTGAATAGTGATATTTTGTTAATTTGGATTTGCATTAGGTTATTGTTGCTAGCGTCATTTCAATTAATTTAAAAAAACGGATTAATATGTTTAATTAATGTTTGCCATATATGTTATACATTTCATAAGCCTTTTATTTGAAGCCAATGTAAAGCATGTAGATGTAATAAAAATGTATTTCTTGCAAATATTTAACGTTAATGTTATTTGCATTAGGAAATTGTAAATACTGAAGTTTGCGTATGTACACAAGCAAACTTGTTACCAACAATAAATTCTTTTATAGTAAAATTTACAAACCACACAAAGATAAACAAGATCTGTGAAAACAGACATTTTCTTACAATATTGTACAACTATAGGTAACAATATTGTTTTATGTATCACATCAAGCCATTAAGGCGTAATGCTTATTCAGTGACTGAAATTAGGGCGTAAAAATCCTTAGCATTGCTTCCTTCGGAAGGGAAGTAAAGCTGGTGGTCCCGTGTCGTAGATTTACGGCACGTAAAAGAACCTCGTGCCTGATAAAGAGGCCTCTGAGCAAAATTACCTGTCTTTCACGCCCAATATAGAATGGGACGCTAAGGACCACAGCAGTTAAACAGCAACCATAAATAAAACTAAATCTAAATGTAAGTGACTGAACTAATAACCAGTCAAAAACAAACTAGGGTATAGGGCATGCACGGAGGAGGATGGAGATCCATTTCTCTATAAACATCTGTTTTGGTTCTTTGGTCATTCTGAAGTTGTAATATAGCAATTACTTCTAATACAAATTAATAATAAGAAGTTAGTTAAATTATAACATCCTTTAAATTTATTAATTTTAAAAATAGATTATGTATTAATTTAATTTTAAATGTGGGGATACCTCGCGACCTAGAGAGATCTATTGCGGCTACAACTCTTCAGGAGGAGGGAATGAAGTGAAGGAACCACAGAGGGCTTATAGGCCGTAGCCAGGTAGAGAGTGCGGAAGTTGCCTAACATTTCATAGCTCGATGACCCAACCCGGAGCTACCTGAAGAGAACAAGGAACGACCCGTGCAACCAGGCATCCCTCTGTTGTCCACGGGTAATACTTTTTCCTTGGATCAAGCATCTGTACGGTACCGCGTCATGTCACCAAACCTAGAAGCACATCTGCAGCATGAGAAGGAAACGGAAGAAAGGGAAATGAAAATAAAATCGTGGTAGAGGAGAAACCACACAGAATTCTAATCAGGGAAAAAGACGACACATCCGCGGTCAGAGGGGGCGTTTGGCGACAATCGAACCCGATACCTTCCGAATGCGAGCCTCACACGTTACCGCGGAACCAACTCGCTCGGTCAGTACAAGAAACGAAACACTGTTAACGAGCGGCAGGAGAAATATGCGCACATTCAGTTGAGGAATTAATGGAGACTCGTAAGATAAATTGCGAAGTCGCGTATAAAGTTTACAATCCGCATTTATCACATATATTTCCAAAATTTATAGCAATAAAACGTAACTGAAAGGTATGCTATGATGATTAAACAGCTAATTTACGACAATACGCACGAGTTTCATCATATTACGAAGGAAACGCAATAGTTTGTTAAAGAATACAAATACAGGTTTGTTAAAAAGGAATTTTTGGACTTATAAAAAACTTTCAACTCACCAAGGCTTGAGAGAAAATAAAAGCGATATAATAAATAATTCGGGATCTCTCGTGGTTATAAATAATTAAATTACTTTACTAGGAGTAACAACTTCACATCGACTTAGCGTCATCATGGGTGGTATTCATAGTCGATTTTAGTCCGGACCAACTTACTACTTCCGGTGGATTTACAGCGGACTATCGATTTTCTTATGCATAGACCGGGACTTGCGTTGGTCCGGGGATCAAACGCCTTGTTCGGGACCAAATTTTGGTCTACCTCAGAGGGGTAGATTAAAGGCAGACCATCTTTATAAAATGGATGACTTTGGAGTAATGGGCGTGGTTAGAAGGCTGATAAAACGGATTCATCCTAACCTATATGACAGAGACAATAACCGAGGCTTGAGTATCTTGATTGATACGATGCTAATAGCACTTCCATATTATGCAGGAGAAGGATATCAAGAAAACACTACTGACCTTAGTAAGGCGTCAGTAAGCCGCATTATAACTAATGTCTCACGTGCCATTGCTAGATTTACCCTCGTTAAACCGGGATTACGATGCACTTTACGTAACATGACGGGATGTAACAAGAAGTTAAGAAATTCTGCTGAAGTAAACGTCTAATTAGGATGCACTTAACGTAACGGCAATGAATCCTGATTGATTGTTCTTCTATTACTTCATGCTACTGCTTCACACCGATTGGTTCTAATTGCCACGCCACATTAAATTTGACGTAACGGGAAGGAAAAGTTTGACACTGCGAAATTCTTAAGTTACGTCGTTAAAGTAAGCCACGTTAAGACAACCCTAAATAGCTCCGTTTAATACAATGTATAAGATCTTCACGTTAGGTCGTGTTGAGTTAGGTCACTTGGGTTAAGTTCGAAGTAATTCAAGCTTTAATTACGTTTTCCCGGCTAGGAGAGGAGGATTACAACTCCCGGAAGGTTTATGATGTATTAGAATTTCCTCAGGTAATTATTTCTGTATAATTACTATCACACAATATTTATTTGGTTAAGATCCGGGTGAGATTTTAATAACAGAAAATGTTCCTTCCTATTTAAATACGATTTTATTCTGAAATTTTAAGGTTAAAAGTTAATATTCCAACAAGTTAAATTCGTATTGAAATGATTAACAATGCCATGAAACTGTGTATGTGGTGGATAAGAACGTTTCCAAAAAGGAAGGGGTGGCAATAGGTAAGAATCATGCACAAAACCGCCTATATATGTATTATCTCCCTCCATTTCTCCTCTTTTCGTTTGCATTTGTCGAAACAGATTTTTTTTTGTATTAAGGAAAACAGGCATTTTCCTCCTCCGATCATTTTAATGCACGCTTCTAGGTTATCTCTCTCTCTCTCTCGCTCTCGCTCTCTCTCTCTCTCTCTCTTTTGCTAAGCGCGAGGAGTGGCACTGAACCGATGAAAAAACAGCTGTGAAACAACCATAGAACGTTAAAAACTACGAAGTAAGAGTGGTTAGTTTACTACTCTATGGTAGTCGCGCATGCGCAGAACTACCTTTCTTCCTTGAGTAACATTTTCTCCTTGCTGATCCACGGCCTTTCTTGGTCCAGACTTTTTAACGTCTATGAATATCAAAAACTTGGTCGGCCTTTGTTCCGGACCAAATGAGCCTGGAGATGGTCCAGGCCATTGTGAAATCTATGAATACGATCCCATGTTACTACAAACAGCAACACAGTTTCTAAAACAACAAATCCTTTTTCCATAATACACTGTTCGTTTTCATTCCATAACTGATTTTCTTTTCTCAGTTTAGTTCGAATTTGACTAAACCATCACGGGATGGCAGAAAATTTCATATTGTGTTAACTTATAAATATCGCCTCCAAAACGTATAAAACAAAGATTTTCACGTCGCATTTTTTCTAGTAATGTGTACTTAATCATGTACAGAAACTCCAACAAAGAAAAATTGACTACAACTTTATACACTATGTTCGTTTTTATACACGTGTACTTGTAATTTTTTTGCACGCAGTGGCACTCTAGCGTCACGTGCTTCCGCGGTTTGTTCTTGAGGTGAGTCAACGCTACAGAATCCACCGCCTTGAAATTAATGTAGGTAGTGTGCTACGCATAACATCTACCTTAATCAAAGGTTCGTCGCTGTGAGCAGCGCAGCCAGAAAATTATTAAGGGGGTATCAATTTGTATCAATTCAAATAACAAATATGAATTAATTCTGAGTTGAAATACTTAAATAAATCGATTTTATATTCACAGATTAAGGTGCAGCAGTTGTAATTAAAATTAGTGTAGGATGCTGTGCATATTCTAAGGGGAAACGTGTTGTGACATGAGAATTAATGACCACTGTGAAGTATTTTATATTACCACAGCAAGGCATTTATTTCACTACAAAATACAGTTATGTTCTAAACTAGGAGACATTGCACTAATTTGGAAACCACTCAAAATTAGCACCGGAAGCAAAAATGCCCCTGATATCTTAACTGGTGGTACCAACGCCATCTGAGAAGGTTAATGGTTGTCTTTAGTTGTATTGTAGTTCCACTGTTGGGGAGCTAAACTTGAACTAACTGTCCCACGTATAGTACAAAGTCTCCGGTGGCCTTTGCCCCCACGTTTAGGAATCAACTTTATATTTTTATGTTTCTTTAAATATTATACATATTTATGTTTGCCTCCGCTGCGTCAGTATTGATTTGTAGAAACATGTATCTCTTAGCAGGGGGTGATGCGGCTAAAGAATGAAGGCTTACACAAATTATAATTTGTACTTCACTCCTTTTATTAATCCTTCACACGATTAAATAACACTTCACTGATATAGAGAGCTGTGAGATTATTTATTAATTACTTGTACTTTTTAACACGTAATTTTTATAATATTCTCGCCGGAATGAATTTTATATGTCTCACTCTGAATACGTACCGAGCGAATGAACTGCTTACGTACTATGCCTTCTAGCAACTGGTGTTTACCGCTTAAATTTGTAATGTTTTCTATTTCACGTCTCTGATTGGCTAATTTTACTCCAATAGAATACTTTTACTTAACTTTCAGTTATTCTAGTATTTGATTGGCTATATATAAACTGTTTTAAATATTGCATTATTGTTTCCAAGAATTACTAGTAGCATTACTAAACTTTCCAATTCATTATTGCCTCAAGGTTTCCTCATTGTTACCTCATTGTTAGCAACTTTCGGCCTCTATTCTCACAGCTCCTACATTATTAAATGACGTAATACATTCACATAACATTATTAAACATGCACACAATAATATAAACATAATACAATGGCTGTTACGTACATTCTATATATATATATATATATATATATATATATATATATATATTGTAATATACACATGTTGCTTTAAGGCGGGCTGTATTTTTTATATTATATAATTAGACTGAAATCATTTAAGTGTTAAAAATACTGCCTCACAACTGAAGTACAATTTCTTTTGCTGTCACCTTTGGTCATACTGTCCAAGACATGCAGTGTAAATACACTATGTGATCAAAAGTATGCGGACACCTGGCTGAAAATGACGTACCAGTTCGTGGCGCCCTCCATCGGTAATGCTGGAAGTCAATATGGTGTTGGCCCACCCTTAACCTTGATCACAGCGTTCACTCTCGCAGGCATACTTTCAATCAGGTGCTGGAATGTTTCTTGGGGAATGGCAGCCCATTCTGCACGGAGTGCGGAATTGAGGAGAGGTATCGATGTAGGTCGGTGAGGCCTGGCACGAAGTCGGCGTTCCAATACATCCCAAAGGTGTTCTATAGGATTCAAGTCAGGACTCTGTGCAGGCCAGTCCATTACAGGGAGGTTATTGTCGTGTAACCACTCCGCCACAACCCGTGCAGTATGAACAGGTGCTCGATCGTGTTGAAAGATGCAATCGCCATCTCCGAGTTGCTCAAAAGTGGGAAGCAAGAAGGTGCTTAAAATATCAATGTAGGTCTGCGCAGTGATCGTGCCACGAAAAACAACAAGGGGTGCAATCCCCCTTCAGGAAAAACACGACCACACCATAACACCACCACCTCCGAATTTCACTGTTGGCACTACACACGCTGGCAGATGACATTCACTGGGCATTCGCCATACCCACACCCTGCCATCGGTCCACCACATTGTGTACGGTGATTCGCCACTCCACACAACGTTTTGCCACTATTCAATCGTGTAATGTTGACGCTCCTTACATCAAGCGAGGCGTCGTTTGGCATTTTCCTGTGTGATGTGTGGCTTATGAGCAGCCACTTGACCATGAAATCCAAGGTTTCTCACTCATGCCTAACTGTTATAGAACTTGGAGTGGATCCTGATGCAGTTTGGAATTCCGGTGTGATGGTCTGGATAGATGTCTGCCCATTACTCTTTACGACCCTCTTCAAATTTCGGCGGTCTCTATCAGTCAACAGACGAGGTCGGCCTGTACGCTTTTGTGCTGTACATGTCCCTTCACGTTTCCACTTCACTATCACGTCAAAAACAGTGGACCTAGGGATGTTTAGGATGTGGAAATCTCGCTAACAGACTTCTGACACAAGTGACAGCCAATCACCTGGCCACGTTCGAAGTCCGTGAGTTCCACGGAGCGTCCCATTCTGCTGTTTCACGATGTCTAATGACTACTGAGGTCGCGAATAATGAGTACCAGGCAGTAGGTGGGAGCACAATGCACCTAAGGTGAAAAACGTATATCTGTGGGGGTGTCCGGATACTTCTGATCACATAGTGTATATCGCTACCAGTGATACGATTAGGAGGTATCTCGTTCCTGCCAACCTAGAAGGTGGTATTATTAATGGAGCATTATTTTTGCTATTAATTTTTACATCTATTTAGCAAGGGGGGTTTCCAACACCCTCCCTAGCTACGCCATTGGTCACTGCCATTGCATTCCGTTAGCTATGCTTAGCGTTATTTACTATACTTTAATTATTTTCATCAGCAAGTTCACAAACAAACATTTTAGACAGTTGGTATTATAAAAAGAGCTTTTAACACAAGCCACTCCTACTAGAAATTAAAGACTACAACACTCGGTGGTATAAAACTTTAATACTCCATTGTTTCTTGATATAGAAATGATATGTATATTAAGCGGAAGCCTTGTATGGATTAATGTAATGGCCGATTATTATTATTATTATTATTATTATTATTATTATTATTATTATTGCTTCGATTTGTATGCCACCTTTAACATCTAAGCGCATATCGGGTGGCTTTGCCTTTAAAATAATTCCTCTTCCCCAATGAATTCACTCGTTTTACTGTTAATGTTTAGGTTAGTTTATAGACATCAAATTCACACACACACACACATTTACTCTCGCGCTCATACTTGCAGACTCTAGGGAGGATGGGGAATAATCCTGGTTAACGAAAAATTACCATCCTTAGTAGGGAATTGAAACCGGACCTCTGGATTTGGAAGCCAGCATGCTAACCGGCAGACCACGGAGGCAGTCTGTGGATTGTGACTCGGATATGGATTCTGCAGAATTCGAGAAATAATAATAATAATTATTGTATTTTTTAACAAAATTATTGTTGCACTCATTTGGTTGATTTATTTTTTTCCACAGCCTCCTACATTATGGAATGCTTTGGTTGTGTAAGTGATCATTCTGTCAGCACTGGTACTATGAGGGTCAAAACAAAGACTAGAGTTCATCAATGCACAAGTCCAAATGTATACTGCTATTTCAACACAAATTTCAGCTGAATACTTCATAATTTAATATTCAGAATTGTCTAAAAAGTAGTATACGACAACACATAGTAAAAGTTATTTTATTTTACTCGTAGGTTTGCTCCTCGCAAAATAAACTGCGTTTTAACACTTGTCTAATAAATATTAGCAAATTCTATGATGAATAACGTGATCATTTCTACGTATTAGCCTTGGAAAGTATGATCTTATGGACAATAAAAGAGACATTACGTAAGAATGGAAACACGATTCATAACGACGCAGGTGACCTAGGTCATTATGGCGCAGATTCCTGAATAGGAAATTCGTGGTACGAAGGTCGTCAGGACCATCCTCTCCGAGTGAGGTTATTTGCAGATTTTGATCAATCCTCATAAATGATTAATGCGTGGAATATTTCCCTTCCAGAGTTCCTTTCTCAAGTAGCATTTCATTTCATGGATCATCACAAATCGGTATCGATCGTATGTGGTGCCATATGCTATAGTAACGGGATAAAATATGTGTGTGTCACACGATTTCTTCTCTCCACTATAACTTCTTACAATTCTCTATCATTATAGTATCAATATAGAAAACTGCGAATCAGTTTGGAAAAGTTAATGTCGTACTGGTAAGTTCCCATGGTAGCTCAGTGGTTAGAGCAACCGGACGGAGACCGTGAGATCCGTGGTTCAAATCCCGGCTACTGGCATTGAGGTTTTCAGTCATCTGATTCTACCTTTCCAACCCTGTCCAACACACGGCTTGTGTGGAAGAACAATTAATTCCAATATTGATTTGGTCCCATGCACATTACGGTAAACAAGAAGTAACCATTCGAATATCGTAAACTAGCTTTTTGTTAATAACAAGCGTACATAAGAAGAAAATAAGACTCGCTTAAGATACGCCCGACAGTTCAACCTGGAAAAGCTTAAACAACGAATATTTGGAAAACGGCTAATGCTACAAAAAGGTTAACCTGACGTAAATTGTGGAAGTCAATGGACTCTACATTTTTTGTGTATGAAGCATTTTTCTTCTTATAATTTACCAGTTATACAAAATTAAATTAAATTGATTCGGAATGGAGAGGGCTTAACAAGTCTTTAAGAGATAACTATATATATACATTATATAACATTAAAGTATAATATTAAATTAATATTATAAAATACTTATATAAAATAATATGTATATATTACTAATCATGTATGTGGATAACTTACACACATGGTATTCCAATCAAAATCATTACAATATTCTTGAGAGAATAAACAATAACGAAGCATTTTTCATGTAAAGGGTAATTTAGGATCGGAATTATCTTGAAAACCTTTATGCCACCTCCTTGGAAGATTTAAACATAACCACTAACTTACACATTTTAAGTTATGCTGTCTCTCTCTATTTCTCTCTCACATACACACACACACCCCCAACTCTAAAGTGCTCCGGGAGGGGTCGGGATACCTTAAAAGACCTTTACCTCATTTATGGATAAAACGCAATACTCCATCTACTCTAGTACAAGAATAGGGGTAAGATGCTAGGTGTCCGCTTCTTGACTGTCCCTATTCTATCCTATCCTAGTACAACAATCCTAGGTATATGATTCATTTATGAAAGAAAACCGTCACGAGTTTCCGTATGACTGTGACTTCATGATTGCTATATTAATTATATCTATAAAGGTAATTACTTATAAGCTAGTTGAGAACTAGAACTTGTCTTATAACCTAACAACGGTTTAATTTTTATGCATAACCTATTTTTCACTGTACAGCATTACACCAAGTTTATGTCCTCGATTCCTGGAGCATTTATTTTAATCGTGGTTAATAATATTTGCTCATAAGTTTATTTTTATTGCATTCGTTTTTTATTTGTTTGTTTTTTCCTTCTTGGGTATCTGTAAGCAGCCGCAAGCTACTTTTCCTTGAATCTTGTTCTTGTTAAACATAATTATAGGAACACCTACAGCCTGCTCCATGATTCGTAAACAGTATATACTTATTTTTCCTTCGGCCTGGGGTCACCACCACCACCACTAACTGCATTGAAATTAACAATGTGGATAATAAACTCTGCACAGAATATATTTTCTTTCGTAATTTCGAATCGTGTGCATCTTATGCTATACAAATACGTTTTTTGAAAAACAAACAGTCTAATTGTCAAGTAAATTCAATACAACTTTTCATTTAATTTTATTTGCTTCTTATTTATGCTTATTTAGTATTATAGTTCACAACTGGGTTTTAAAAATAAAATAGCAAATCTTCCAACACACATTACAAGGCCAATTTTTTAACCAATGTACGCAAAAGCTTTTCTACTTTAATTGTAATTTTTACAGTGAAGCATATTTTACTTTCTCTACTACGTATAGTAAGTAGAAAAGTATTGTATTCCACGCACAAATTTGATACTGAGTTTTCACCGGAAATACATGTTTGAGAATCCCTGAATCCAAAAAAAGCACTATTGAAAACATGCCCGTGTGTCTCTCTCTCTCTCTCTCTCTCTCTGTGTGTGTCTGTGAACAGCATAACTCGGAAACCAACAGTCGGATAAACACCAAACTTGGTATTTAGGTTCAGTATCTTCCAGAGATGCGACACGAAGGTTTTCAAGAAAATCCCCCACCCCAGATTACCCTTTATATGGAATATTTTTCGAAAATTTTAATTTTCTCAAAAATGTCTCCAACGATTTTGATTAAAATATCATATATTTAAAATACTTTCATGACAAATAAAATGTATATCTCGAATTTTCTGGGAATATCTCCAAAAGAATTTTTCATTGTGAACGACTTTTGCATAACTGGTAAACCATAAGAAATAGACATTTTACTACACAAAAATGTAGATCGCGTTAAAATACACAATTTATGTCATATGCATTTTTTGTTGAGTGAACCATTTTCGAGATATTGCTTGTATTCCCTTAAATTTTTCAATACTTATTTTTTCAAATGGGAATTCGTTATTCATTTTTTTTTGTTTTGGATGTGCAAAGAGTATTAATCTGTGGCAACCACCTAGCAACCAGCGATTAAGATATATGTTGATGCTTAAAGGCTACTGTATTTCTCTATTGCAATTACAAACAAGGAGAACATAGTAGGTCTTAAGCGATAGTCAAATATTTTTATAACTGATCGCTATGTGTAAAATGTAATTCTCTTTCCATGTCAAAAGATCGTTTCTGTAAATATTTATCTCGATTAGCATAAAATAGATGGGGAATAAGAGTTTGTAAAAAATAGTTTGTACAAGGGTAGAGAAGGTCATGTGAGTGTAACAGCAGATTTTTAAGTTTAAAACCTTTAACCTGGCGGGTCGTATCGGACGATTAATGAACGATTTAAAATGGTAAAACAAAAATGACTGGTTTGAAACTGCTACCAGTAGTTTGTATCCACGGAGAAAGGAAAGGCAAATAAAAGCATCATTTGCCATTTGGATCCAGTCGAAACTTGAGCAAGTGTCAGTAACGCGAGAAGCGCGAATATTGTCCGTACACTGACACAGTCTTAACAGTTTTCGTGTCACATTGCTGATTTTATTACGCATTATATTGTTTATGTATATACATATTATGTAAGTATTAATTATATCAGGCAATTTGGTAAACTATTTTATTATACTAATGGTTACGTAGTCTAATCTGTTGGCAAATAATAAGCCTTAAACAATTTCAACGCTGACTTGTTATTTAAATTCAACTTTACATTCGAATATTTCAAACGTTTTTACTTTAGTAGTAGAAAAACGATTATTAATAATTTAATGTGAGAGAAAGGACACTAAGTCAAGCACATTGCGATACATTTGAGATGAAATCTCTACCACATGTTGAAAAAAAAACTGTAAAAAAGAAACACAAATTGAGAAAAACGTATGGCTGTACAGCTGTTTAACCCCTAAAACAAAGTTCAACACAGACATTCATTGTCTGTCTGCTCTTTGTTTCACTCGTTAGCAGTCGTATCTTAGTTTTACTTATTTGAAATAAATGACCTGCCCCAGTTCACTGGGCTGGTAAGACGCAATGATCTACATTTATTTATAGGTATAAGTATGCTAAGTTGTATGCACGTGACACATATATATCTTCTGACCGCACAACGCATGTGAGTGGCGCAAAACATTCGTTTCTATTTTTTTTATTTATTTATTCTATTTTATTTTACGTCGCTTTAACTCCTTGGTCATATTGCGACGGATCTATGGTGAATATCCCTTAGAACAATATGTGATGGACAGTTAGCCTTCAAGGTCTCATCCCTGTAACCCCTGCTTTATGCAGATGGCATTAGGGTGCTGTCCAGTCTAACCGCCTTCCTCACACAGAAAGGCGGACAGTTAGCCTTCAAGGTCTCATCCCTGTAACCCCTGCTTCATGCTGTGCAGATGGCGTTAGGGTGCCGTCCAGTCTAACTGCTTACATTGTCTGTAGATAGATGGCATAGCATTTACTATTGTTTTAGACTTAAGATGGAACTTTGGGTCGTGGTATTAAATATCCAATCCGGTACTTACCTTGGCGACTGAGGAAAACCACGAAAAAACCTCAGACAGATTGGTCGGCCCACGGGATTTGAACCTCCCCGAATGCGGGCCACAGACTTTACCGCCTGAGCCATCCCGCTCGGTATTTCTTTCGTGTTCAAGTGATTTATAGTAGGTTTATGGTTTACTGGAATGTCTGGAGACATTGTTTTCACCGATAAGAGCGTTACAAAAGTATATTAAGGATTTGGTCAGGTCATTCCCGGGGTCCATAGGCGAGATACAGCGTGGGCAAAGTGTCAAGGACTTTTGCTTCTTAAAGCACTTAACTTTTAGGAATTCAGTCTTGAACTCCTTGATTATATGTAAATGCACCCTTAAAATACAACTTACCCTAATTTATAACGGTTTTCTTTTTTTGGGGGGGGGGTCACGATAGAAGCCCTGAAATGAACCACCAGCAGAAAAGCTGTAGTGATTTTCGAAAACGTAATGAGGACTGTGCACAAGAATTTCGCTGGTGGCCTGTGTCTCTTATTATGTATTATGTAGAATAAGAATATAAATAACAATAACAATAATTCGCCTGGACTCCGTCTCACGCCTGAATTCCGGGAAATGAATCAGCTGATCAGACAGCCAAAGAAGCCACCAAACATCCCTCTCAGGACATCAAGATCCCGCACACGGACTTCATCAACTCCATCAAAAGACTTGCATTAATCAATGGAGACAAACATGGAAAGCCACATCTAGAAGCAAGTTACACATGTCTACATTTTCGAGTCCAAACTTCAACAGTTTCATTTCAACCGCAAAGACCAAGCTGTATTAACTCGACCACGTATTGGACATACTTCTATAACGCATAAACATCTGCTCGACCGTGACCTTCCTCCTGAGTGCGACCTCTGCAGATCCAACCTCACAGTTCATCATTTCGTTACAGCCTGCCGCCGCTATGTACAACACGGAGAAAGATGTGACATTCCCAACAGCTTACCAGACTACCCAAATTCAGCACAACAAAGGACTTTAAACTTTATGAAAGCGACAAAATTGTATAACAATGTATAGCACACCTATCTAGAGAATTTAACGCTAGCAAGAAATACATGTTCACGTAACTCTCATTCATACCAACTGCGTGGGTTTATAGGAATGGATGGAAACGTGTTTCCATTTTGTAACAAGACTCCTTCCAAGCTTGTTTTAGAGGAGTCAATGAATAAATGCCAATCTTCAGGTTTATGTTGAACACCCAGGGACTCCATCAAAGAATCAACATAATTACAGAAAACTAGATCCTCCTATTTAGAAAATAAATGCCCAAATTCCTTTTGGAGTTGACCGAAAGAACCTACTTTGGTGCCATACTGCAGGAGGTGCCAGCCGTTCAATCTTCAAGCAAGTAACTCGGCTTTACTTCAAGATTACGAACCAAATGATTTAGATCCTCCTGTGTTAAAAAGTGCGCTTCGTTTATGACAACTTCTTCCACAAAATCTGGGTCACTCTTTTGTTATAATTCACCAATTTCATCAAAATCTTCAGTCACATTTCTGTCATCTGGTGGAGCTGGTCCATGAGGCACTGGTCGAATTGCAGTAGAATAAGAATACCGGTTTGACCGCAGAGAGAGATGCCGAAAAACTGATAAGCTTCTTTGATCTATGCCGCTAGCCCCGCCCCCTCCCTTTGTGCGCTACTATTTGCCGCCCGGTCGCGTGGCGCTAGCTCCGCCCCCTCTCGCTTTGTGTGCTCACCTAATGCCGGCAGTATCTGTGCTAACAGGTTCTACCCCCTCCCCCATGCGTTCTACTGTGGCGTCATGACTTGATGGAATTGTTTTCTCGAGTCCTGCCGCCCCTCGGCAAATTAATTAGGTAATGTTCGTCAAACATTTTTTTATGATTACTAAGGTCTGCAGATTGCATCCTCGAGCAATTAAGTTTTTTGATTAATGAATTGTTGACTGGAGCTTGAGTATAAGTAGTCTGCTCACGGTAACAGTCTGTCATGTAATGAAACACTGCAGCCTTCTTGTATCTGGGGAAATCGCTTGTCCATTAGCTGAACATGTTAGACGCTTTCAACACATTAATAGGCTTTTAAGTTTACATTCCGGATCTGTTTACATACATTAGCGAACGACATACTTTCGCCAAGCGGTAACGGTGACCTCCATTAGCTGACCCGTTAGACGCTTTCACCCCATTAGCGAACAATGTCAGTAATTGTTTTCCTAAGTGCTCTGCCCAACACTCAACACTTTAGATTTTAGCGATGGAAATGATATAAAAAGCAGCAGCTTCTCCAACGAGTTCCAAGTTGACCAGGATGCCCGGGTTCGAATTACAAATTCAGCTTCTAATAACTCAGAGACTAATTACGATAAAGACATCAAATAAAGTTTATTACATTAATGTCATTAGATAGTTTCTTGTGAATGTATATTTGGGTACATGGTGTCCAGGGTTCGAATACCGATAAAATGTAATTTAATTATAAATTTAATAACTCCTAAACTAATTAAGATAAAGACGCCAAATAAACTTTATTGCCTTTATTTTATTAGGTAGTATCTTGTGGATGTGTAATTAGATACCTGACGTTCTGGGTTCGAGGCTAATGTTTAAATCGTCATTATCTCAGAAACTAAGAGAGGTAGAGGAATTGACCAAAGCATGATTGATAGCTCCTATGATGGGTAATTAATACTGTATATAATTTTCAATCAGTTGTCCTTACTTCGAATCCCGATCTTTCAATCACTTACTTATTTTTTCTCTATACTCTAGAATATGTCACTTAGATTGATGCTGTAACTGCATACACAACCTTTAAACATATCAAACTAATATTGTAAATAATTTTGTTTCTGGTGTCCAGGGTTCGAATACCGATAAAATGTAATTTAATTATAAATTTAATAACTTCTAAACTAATTAAGATAAAGACGCCAAATAAACTTTATTGTCTTTATATTATTAGGTACTATCTTGTGGATGTGTAATTAGATACCTGACGTTCTGGGTTCGATCCTAATTTTAAATCGTCATTATCTCAGAAACTAAGAGAGGTAGACGAGTGAACCAAAGCATGATTGATAGCTCCTATAAGGGGTAATTAATACTGTATATAATTTTCAATCAGTTGTCCTTACTTCGAATCCCGATCTTTCAATCACATACTTATTTTTCTCTATACTCTAGAATATATCACTTAGATTGATGCTGTAACTGTATACAGCACCTTTAAACATATCAAACTAATATTGTAAATAACTTTGTTTCTGGTGTCCAGGGTTCGAATACCGATAAAATGTAGTTTAATTATAAATTTAATAACTTCTAAACTAATTAAGATAAAGACGCCAAATAAACTTTATTGCCTTTATGTTATTAGGTATTATCTTGTGGATGTGTAATTAGATACCTGACGTTCTGGGTTCGAGCCTAATTTTAAATCGTCATTATCTCAGAAACTAAGAGAGGTAGACGAGTGAACCAAAGCATGATTGATAGCTCCTATGAGGGGTAATTAATACTGTATATAATTTTCAATCAGTTGTCCTTACTTCGAATCCCGATCTTTCAATCACTTACTTATTTTTCTCTATACTCTAGAATATATCACTTAGATTGATGCTGTAACTGCATACAGCACCTTTAAACATATCAAACTAATATTGTAAATAATTTTGTTTCTGGTGTCCAGGGTTCGAATACCGATAAAATATAGTTTAATTATAAATTTAATAACTTCTAAACTAATTAAGATAAAGACGCCAAATAAACTTTATTGCCTTTATGTTATTAGGTATTATCTTGTGGATGTGTAATTAGATACCTGACGTTCTGGGTTCGAGCCTAATTTTAAATCGTCATTATCTCAGAAACTAAGAGAGGTAGACGAGTGAACCAAAGCATGATTGATAGCTCCTATGAGGGGTAATTAATACTGTATAGAATTTTTAATCAGTTGTCCTTACTTCGAATCCCGATCTTTCAATCACTTACTTATGTTTTCTCTATACTCTAGAATATATCACTTAGATTGATGCTGTAACTGCATACAGCACCTTTAAACATATCAAACTAATATTGTAAATAATTTTGTTTCTGGTGTCCAGGGTTCGAATACCGATAAAATGTAATCTAATTATAAATTTAATAACTCCTAAACTAATTAAGATAAAGACGCCAAATAAACTTTATTGCGTTTATGTTACTAGGTAGTATCTTGTGGATGTGTAATTAGATACCTGACGTTCTGGGTTCGAGCCTAATGTTTAAATCGTCATTATCTCAGAAACTAAGAGAGGTAGAGGAATTGACCAAAGCATGATTGATAGCTCCTATGAGTGGCAATTAATACTGTATATAATTTTCAATCAGCTGTCCTTACTTCGAATCCCGATCTTTCAATCACTTACTTATTTTTCTCTATACTCTAGAATATATCACTTAGATTGATGCTGTAAATGCATACAGCACCCTTAAACATATCAAACTAATATTGTAAATAATATTGGTTCTGGTGTCCAGGGTTCGAATACCGATAAAATGTAATTTAATTATAAATTTAATAACTCCTAAACTAATTAAGATAAAGACACCAAATAAACTTTTATAGGGGAAAGGATGCTCTCCTGAAACATTAGGTCTCTAGATAGAAGTATTTATAGGGGAGAGATAGGGAATACCAGGGCTAATGCTAGGCTAGTCAGATGCTAAAGGAGGGAGGGATATGCTTTATACGAGAGAGATAGGGAACACAAGGAAAGATGCTATACTAAACAGGACTTGAAGGGTAGAATATGAGCGATATAGCAAACCGAGGAGAGGTATTAGGATAGGAGTTTTGAATGATGGAGTAGGCGTTTATATGCGAGAGATAGGGAATACGAGGGTCGATGCTAGGCTAGACGGTGTTGAATGAGGGAATGCATCTTATATGAGAGAGGTAGGGGAATATGAGGAGAAGTGCTAGGCTAGTCGGGAAGGTCTGAATGAGAGAGTATACGTCTATATGGGAAAATATAGGGAAAACGAAGGTAGGTGCTAGGTTGAGAGAGTCTTCAAGGAGGAAAATGCATTTATATGAGAGCCGTAGGGTATACGAGGAGAGGTGCTAGTCTAGACATGGTTTGAGGATTAGAGTATACGTTTATATGGGAGAAATATGGAAAACAGGAGAGATACAAGGATAGACAGAGATTGAAGGAGGAGGAATGTAGGTTTATACTGTAATATAGAGAGTAATTCGATTATAAAACTTTTCTCATCCAGCCTTACAACACTTTTTATATACTTAATTTCTAAACCTTACAAACTTTATATTTGTTAAACAGTAGTGCGCGAGACGGAGAGGGACAAACAGTATATCGGTTTACAGTGAAGTATACGTCCTAACCTATTCCCACCTTGTTTGTTCTGGATCTTCTCATTGTCTGTCATCTAACGTAACCACGTAACAAGACGTGACACAGGAAATCATACATATGGCACATTAAAAAAAAATAAAGGTATATATAATGAAACATAAACAAGTAGACAGAGGGTCGTCGATACATAGAAAACCAGGAGTTGTATGTACTGAGACCATAGATTAGTATAGGCAAACAACAAAGAAGTGAATTTATAGTGTAAATAGCCTAATATTTTCAAATATTATTATAGTCTAAAAGTATATAACTTAATTATGTATCGAGTATTGAGAAATAAACGTTATTCATTATTCACTAATCTCAGATCACTGCAATTGTATTGAATCAATTCACAATTGCTAATGCCATTCAACTTTCATTTGTCTCTGATACATAAACAAATTGCAAAATGGAGAAGGACGAAAGTAATAAAAAAACTCAGGCAGCAAATTTTAAGAAAGAAGAGAAAGATATATGACCGACATTGTTTTAGAACACAAATTAGTGTTGAAAATAAAATGACTGATAGCTCTGCTAAGCGTAAGGAAGAGACATGGAAATAAATTGCAAATGAATACAATTCTAGGTTAGAAAAAGAAGATAAACAACATTCATGTAAACCAATTTTTAAAAATCAGTTTAACTGAATACATGTAAAAAAACATATCACTTTACAAAAAGTAATGCAGACAACATTTATTTTTTATAAACATTATCCTATTACATTCCTTTACAAAAAACCATACATATTTCCTAAAGGCAAAGGTGATAGTCTAGACATTCTAAACACTCAGTTATATAATCATATACATCACACAGAAAGAGACCATCATTATCAGTAAAAAAACTAAACATCTCAACAATGTCTGAATGATGTATTTTATAAGTACAAGTTTTTTGATATTTCAAAGTTCCTGTTAACCATGGCAGTAATTGATTAACACAATTTCTCGATCCTGTCATGCTATAACTTTAGATGCTTTCAGCTTACTTATAATTTCCTCAATCTCTTGTGTGTGACTATTATTACCAGCATCCCTCGACGCAATTAGTAACCTCAATATATTTACTAGTCTATTTGGATTTTCAAGCGTTGATATCACTGAATCATCATCATATGAAGATTTCATATTCTCGCAACTTCCGATGTATCCAGATTTTTCACCAACAGTAGTCTCCAGTGAAGGACAGAGGCTTGATCCGGTATAACATTCCCCTCTATACATCTTCGGATCTTCAAGTGCAGGTGAGAGAGTCGATTCAGCATAACATGTTGCTCTATGAAACTTAAATCTTGACAAAGAACGATTCTTAAAAATCCGCCCGCATACACAGCATCTAATAACGCGTTTTCCTCCATGTGTAATGTATGAAAAATCGAGTTTCTCATTCGTCAGTTGCACAGATTTTCTCGGGCAGTAGCTCATGCTAAAACTAAAAGAAATTAAATGAATACGTGAATGCTAACGCTCGAAGGAATTAAAAGCGAATGAATGAATTCATAACACGCACCTATGTATATATCCAGGATGAGGACGACGGAGGGAATTGCGACCAATGCATAGCAGGGAGAAAGGATACTCTCTTGAAACATTAGTCATCTAGACAACTATTGTTCACGGAGCCTGTAGACGTCAGGTTGAATGGGACAGACCTCAGGTTCAAATCTTTAAGGGCACGGACCCAGCCTTTTGCCTGTCATGTATACTAAACCATCCTAACAGCGTAACATTACGTTACAACGACACGTAACCAGAACATGGCGAGTGCGAGCATGGAAAAAAGGATGCTCTCTGGGAACATTACTGGAAAAGGATGCTCTCTGGAAACACTAGTCATCCACACAACGGGTTGTCCCTAACATTTCCAGATTTCGGGTCGTTCAACATCGTGACGCGCCCCTGTCATCTACATTTCGACGAAATTTTACCTCCTGAATTAAAGTTTGGTGATCTGTATAGACCTGTACAACATGCATTACGCTATGTAACAACATGATCACGCTATGTAACAACACGATCACGCTATGTAACAACATGATCACGCCATGTAACAACATGATCACGCTATGTAACAACATGATCACGCTATGTAACAACATGATCACGCCATGTAACAACATGATCACGCCATGTAACAACATGATCACGCTATGTAACAACATGATCACGCTATGTAACAACATGATCACGCTATGTAACAACATGACCACACTATGTAACAAAACGATCAAGCTATGTAACAACTGATCACGCTATGTAACAACATGATCATGCTATGTAACAACCTGAGCACGCTATGTAACAACATGATCACGCTATGTAACAAACTGAGTACGCTATGTAACAACATGATCACGCCATGTAACAACTGATCACGCTATGTAAAAACATGCTCAAGCTATGTAACAACTGATCACGCTATGTAACAACATGATCACGCTATGTAACAACCTGAGCACGCCATGTAACAATCTGATCACGTTATGTAACAACTGATCACGCTATGTAACATCATGATCACGCTATGTAACAACATGATCACGCTATGTAACAACATGTTCACGCTATGTAACAACATGACCACGCTATGTAACAAAACGATCACGCTATGTAACAACACGATCACGCTATGTAACAACACGATCACGCAATGTAACAACTGATCACGCTATGTAACAACCTGATCAAGCTATGTAACAACTGATCACGCTATGTAACAACATGATCACGCTATGTAACAACCTGAGCACGCTATGTAACAACATGATCACGCTATGTAACAACCTGAGTACGCGATGTAACAACATGATCACGCCATGTAACAACTGATCACGCTATGTAACAACATGCTCAAGCTATGTAACAACTGATCACGCTATGTAACAACACGATCACGCTATGTAACAACCTGATCAAGCTATGTAACAACATGATCACGCTATGTAACAACCTGAGTACGCTATGTAACAACATGATCACGCCATGTAACAACTGATCACGCTATGTAACAACATGCTCAAGCTATGTAACAACATGTTCACGCTATGTAACAACATGATCACGCTATGTAACAACATGTTCACGCTATGTAACAACATGATCACGCTATGTAACAACATGACCACACTATGTAACAACATGATCACGCTATGTAACAAAACGATCAAGCTATGTAACAACACGATCACGCTATGTAACAACCTGATCAAGCTATGTAACAACTGATCACGCTATGTAACAACCTGAGCACGCTATGTAACAACCTGATCACGCTATGTAACAACAGATCACGCTATGTAACAACATGCTCAAGCTATGTAACAACATGATCACGCTATGTAACAACATGTTCACGCTATGTAACAACATGATCACGCTATGTAACAACATGTTCACGCTATGTAACAACATGATCACGCTATGTAACAAAACGATCAAGCTATGTAACAACACGATTACGCTATGTAACAACCTGATCAAGCTATGTAACAACTGATCACGCTATGTAACAACCTGAGCACGCTATGTAACAACCTGATCACGCTATGTAACAACTGATCACGCTATGTAACAACATGCTCAAGCTATGTAACAACATGATCACGCTATGTAACAACATGTTCACGCTATGTAACAACATGTTCACGCTATGTAACAACATGTTCACGCTATGTAACAACATGATCACGCTATGTAACAACATGACCACACTATGTAACAACATGATCATGCTATGTAACAAAACGATCAAGCTATGTAACAACATGGACACGCTATGTAACAACATGATCACGCTATGTAACAAAACGATCAAGCTATGTAACAACCTGAGCACGCTATGTAACAACATGTTCACGCTATGTAACAACATGATCACGTTATGTAACATGATCACGCTATCTAACAACATGATCACGCTATGTAACAAAACGATCAAGCTATGTAACAACCTGAGCACGCTATGTAACAACATGTTCACGCTATGTAACAACATGAACACGCTATGTAACAATACGATCACGCTATGTAACAATCTGATTACGCTATGTAACAACTGATCACGCTATGTAACAACATGATCACGCTATGTAACAACCTGAGCACGTTATGTAACAACATGACTACGCTATGTAACAAAACGATCACGCTATGTAACAACTGATCACGCTATGTAACAACCTGAGCACGCTATGTAACAACATGACCACGCTATGTAACAAAACGATCACGCTATGTAACAACTGATCACGCTATGTAACAACCTGAGCACGCTATGTAACAACCTGTGCACGCTATGTAACAATACGATCATGCTATGTAACAACCTGATCACGCTATGTAACAACCTGATTACGCTATGTAACAACTGATCACGCTATGTAACAACATGATCACGCCATGTAACAACCTGAGCACGCTATGTAACATGATCACGCTATGTAACAACATGAACACGCTATGTAACAATACGATCACGCTATGTAACAATCTGATTACTATGTAACAACGGATCACGCTATGTAACAACATGATCACGCTATGTAACAACCTGAGCACGCTATGTAACATCATGATCACGCTATGTAACAACCTGATCACGTTATGTAACAACATGCTCACGCTATGTAACAACTGATCACGCTATGTAACAACATGATCACTCTATGTAACAACCTGAGCACGCTATGTAACAACATGATCACGCTATGTAACAACATGTTCACGCTATGTAACAACACGATCACGCTATGTAACAACACGATCACGCTATGTAACAACATGGACACGCTATGTAACAACATGAACACGCTATGTAACAATACGATCAAGCTATGTAACAACCTGAGCACGCTATGTAACAACATGATCACGCTATGTAACAACATGAACACTCTATGTAACAACCTGAGCATGCTATGTAACAACATGATCACGCTATGTAACAACCTAATCACGCTATGTAACATGATCACGCTATGTAACATCATGATCACGCTATGTAAATAGGGTGGACCATTTAAGTTGAGGCTATACAATATATCCAAAACTAAGCGTTGTAGAAAGACATGTCTTTAATAAAACTTGATTAATATTATGGCGAAAGTAAATGCTGCTAGGCGTGTTTCGTTTGGAGGCCGTTATGAGGGTCATTTTGGGTCAATTTATTTTTTTAAATGGGAACCTACAATTAGGGTCCCATTTAAAAAGACCCTGAAATGACCCTCACTACGTCCTCCAAACGAAATACGACTAGCAGCATTTACTTTCGCCATAATATCAATCAAGTTTTATTAAAGACATTTCTTTCTACAACGCTTAGTTTTGGATATATTGTATAGCCTCAACTTAAATGGTCCACCCTATTTACATAGCGTGATCATGATGTTACATAGCGTGATCATGTTACATAGCGTGATTAGGTTGTTACATAGCGTGATCATGTTGTTACATAGCATGCTCAGGTTGTTACATAGAGTGTTCATGTTGTTACATAGCGTGATCATGTTGTTACATAGCGTGCTCAGGTTGTTACATAGCTTGATCGTATTGTTACATAGCGTGTTCATGTTGTTACATAGCGTGTCCATGTTGTTACATAGCGTGATCGTGTTGTTACATAGCGTGATCGTGTTGTTACATAGCGTGAACATGTTGTTACATAGCGTGATCATGTTGTTACATAGCGTGCTCAGGTTGTTACATAGAGTGATCATGTTGTTACATAGCGTGATCAGTTGTTACATAGCGTGAGCATGTTGTTACATAACGTGATCAGGTTGTTACATAGCGTGATCATGATGTTACATAGCGTGCTCAGGTTGTTACATAGCGTGATCATGTTGTTACATAGCGTGATCCGTTGTTACATAGTAATCAGATTGTTACATAGCGTGATCGTATTGTTACATAGCGTGTTCATGTTGTTACATAGCGTGATCATGTTACATAGCGTGCTCAGGTTGTTACATGGCGTGATCATGTTGTTACATAGCGTGATCAGTTGTTACATAGCGTAATCAGGTTGTTACATAGCGTGATCAGGTTGTTACATAGCATGATCGTATTGTTACATAGCGTGCACAGGTTGTTACATAGCGTGCTCAGGTTGTTACATAGCGTGATCAGTTGTTACATAGCGTGATCGTTTTGTTACATAGCGTGGTCATGTTGTTACATAGCGTGCTCAGGTTGTTGCATAGCGTGATCAGTTGTTACATAGCGTGATCGTTTTGTTACATAGCGTAGTCATGTTGTTACATAACGTGCTCAGGTTGTTACATAGCGTGATCATGTTGTTACATAGCGTGATCAGTTGTTACACAGCGTAATCAGATTGTTACATAGCGTGATCGTATTGTTACATAGCGTGTTCATGTTGTTACATAGCGTGAACATGTTGTTACATAGCGTGCTCAGGTTGTTACATAGCTTGATCGTTTTGTTACATAGCGTGATCATGTTGTTAGATAGCGTGATCATGTTGTTACATAACGTGATCATGTTGTTACATAGCGTGAACATGTTGTTACATAGCGTGCTCAGGTTGTTACATAGCTTGATCGTTTTGTTACATAGCGTGATCATGTTGTTACATAGCGTGTCCATGTTGTTACATAGCTTGATCGTTTTGTTACATAGCATGATCATGTTGTTACATAGTGTGGTCATGTTGTTACATAGCGTGATCATGTTGTTACATAGCGTGAACATGTTGTTACATAGCGTGAACATGTTGTTACATAGCGTGATCATGTTGTTACATAGCGTGAACATGTTGTTACATAGCTTGAGCATGTTGTTACATAGCGTGATCAGTTGTTACATGGCGTGATCATGTTGTTACATAGCGTACTCAGGTTGTTACATAGCGTGATCATGTTGTTACATAGCTTGATCAGGTTGTTACATAGCGTGATCGTGTTGTTACATAGCGTGATCAGTTGTTACATAGCTTGAGCATGTTGTTACATAGCGTGATCAGTTGTTACATGGCGTGATCATGTTGTTACATCGCGTACTCAGGTTGTTACATAGCGTGATCATGTTGTTACATAGCGTGCTCAGGTTGTTACATAGCGTGATCATGTTGTTACATAGCGTGATCAGTTGTTACATAGCTTGATCAGGTTGTTACATAGCGTGATCAGTTGTTACATTGCGTGATCGTGTTGTTACATAGCGTGATCGTGTTGTTACATAGCGTGATCGTTTTGTTACATAGCGTGGTCATGTTGTTACATAGCGTGAACATGTTGTTACATAGCGTGATCATGTTGTTACATAGCGTGATCATGATGTTACATAGCGTGATCAGTTGTTACATAACGTGATCAGATTGTTACATGGCGTGCTCAGGTTGTTACATAGCGTGATCATGTTGTTACATAGCGTGATCAGTTGTTACATAGCTTGAGCATGTTTTTACATAGCGTGATCAGTTGTTACATGGCGTGATCATGTTGTTACATAGCGTACTCAGTTTGTTACATAGCGTGATCATGTTGTTACATAGCGTGCTCAGGTTGTTACATAGCATGATCATGTTGTTACATAGCGTGATCAGTTGTTACATAGCTTGATCGTTTTGTTACATAGTGTGGTCATGTTGTTACATAGCGTGATCATGTTGTTACATAGCGTGATCATGTTGTTACATAGCGTGATCATGTTGTTACATGGCGTGATCATGTTGTTACATGGCGTGATCATGTTGTTACATAGCGTGATCATGTTGTTACATAGCGTGATCATGTTGTTACATGGCGTGATCATGTTGTTACATAGCGTGATCGTGTTGTTACATAGCGTGATCATGTTGTTACATAGCGTAATGCATGTTGTACAGGTCTATACAGATCACCAAACTTTAATTCAGGAGGTAAAATTTCGTCGAAATGTAGATGACAGGGGCGCGTCACGATGTTGAACGACCCGAAATCTGGAAATGTTAGGGACAACCCGTTGTGTGGATGACTAGTGTTTCCAGAGAGCATCCTTTTCCAGTAATGTTCCCAGAGAGCATCCTTTTTCCATGCTCGCACTCGCCATGTTCTGGTTACGTGTCGTTGTAACGTAATGTTACGCTGTTAGGATGGTTTAGTATACATGACAGGCAAAAGGCTGGGTCCGTGCCCTTAAAGATTTGAACCTGAGGTCTGTCCCATTCAACCTGACGTCTACAGGCTCCGTGAACAATAGTTGTCTAGATGACTAATGTTTCAAGAGAGTATCCTTTCTCCCTGCTATGCATTGGTCGCAATTCCCTCCGTCGTCCTCATCCTGGATATATACATAGGTGCGTGTTATGAATTCATTCATTCGCTTTTAATTCCTTCGAGCGTTAGCATTCACGTATTCATTTAATTTCTTTTAGTTTTAGCATGAGCTACTGCCCGAGAAAATCTGTGCAACTGACGAATGAGAAACTCGATTTTTCATACATTACACATGGAGGAAAACGCGTTATTAGATGCTGTGTATGCGGGCGGATTTTTAAGAATCGTTCTTTGTCAAGATTTAAGTTTCATAGAGCAACATGTTATGCTGAATCGACTCTCTCACCTGCACTTGAAGATCCGAAGATGTATAGAGGGGAATGTTATACCGGATCAAGCCTCTGTCCTTCACTGGAGACTACTGTTGGTGAAAAATCTGGATACATCGGAAGTTGCGAGAATATGAAATCTTCATATGATGATGATTCAGTGATATCAACGCTTGAAAATCCAAATAGACTAGTAAATATATTGAGGTTACTAATTGCGTCGAGGGATGCTGGTAATAATAGTCACACACAAGAGATTGAGGAAATTATAAGTAAGCTGAAAGCATCTAAAGTTATAGCATGACAGGATCGAGAAATTGTGTTAATCAATTACTGCCATGGTTAACAGGAACTTTGAAATATCAAAAAACTTGTACTTATAAAATACATCATTCAGACATTGTTGAGATGTTTAGTTTTTTTACTGATAATGATGGTCTCTTTCTGTGTGATGTATATGATTATATAACTGAGTGTTTAGAATGTCTAGACTATCACCTTTGCCTTTAGGAAATATGTATGGTTTTTTGTAAAGGAATGTAATAGGATAATGTTTATAAAAAATAAATGTTGTCTGCATTACTTTTTGTAAAGTGATATGTTTTTTTACATGTATTCAGTTAAACTGATTTTTAAAAATTGGTTTACATGAATGTTGTTTATCTTCTTTTTCTAACCTAGAATTGTATTCATTTGCAATTTATTTCCATGTCTCTTCCTTACGCTTAGCAGAGCTATCAGTCATTTTATTTTCAACACTAATTTGTGTTCTAAAACAATGTCGGTCATATATCTTTCTCTTCTTTCTTAAAATTTGCTGCCTGAGTTTTTTTATTACTTTCGTCCTTCTCCATTTTGCAATTTGTTTATGTATCAGAGACAAATGAAAGTTGAATGGCATTAGCAATTGTGAATTGATTCAATACAATTGCAGTGATCTGAGATTAGTGAATAATGAATAACGTTTATTTCTCAATACTCGATACATAATTAAGTTATATACTTTTAGACTATAATAATATTTGAAAATATTAGGCTATTTACACTATAAATTCACTTCTTTGTTGTTTGCCTATACTAATCTATGGTCTCAGTACATACAACTCCTGGTTTTCTATGTATCGACGACCCTCTGTCTACTTGTTTATGTTTCATTATATATACCTTTATTTTTTTTAATGTGCCATATGTATGATTTCCTGTGTCACGTCTTGTTACGTGGTTACGTTAGATGACAGACAATGAGAAGATCCAGAACAAACAAGGTGGGAATAGGTTAGGACGTATACTTCACTGTAAACCGATATACTGTTTGTCCCTCTCCGTCTCGCGCACTACTGTTTAACAAATATAAAGTTTGTAAGGTTTAGAAATTAAGTATATAAAAAGTGTTGTAAGGCTGGATGAGAAAAGTTTTATAATCGAATTACTCTCTATATTACAGTATAAACCTACATTCCTCCTCCTTCAATCTCTGTCTATCCTTGTATCTCTCCTGTTTTCCATATTTCTCCCATATAAACGTATACTCTAATCCTCAAACCATGTCTAGACTAGCACCTCTCCTCGTATACCCTACGGCTCTCATATAAATGCATTTTCCTCCTTGAAGACTCTCTCAACCTAGCACCTACCTTCGTTTTCCCTATATTTTCCCATATAGACGTATACTCTCTCATTCAGACCTTCCCGACTAGCCTAGCACTTCTCCTCATATTCCCCTACCTCTCTCATATAAGATGCATTCCCTCATTCAACACCGTCTAGCCTAGCATCGACCCTCGTATTCCCTATCTCTCGCATATAAACGCCTACTCCATCATTCAAAACTCCTATCCTAATACCTCTCCTCGGTTTGCTATATCGCTCATATTCTACCCTTCAAGTCCTGTTTAGTATAGCATCTTTCCTTGTGTTCCCTATCTCTCTCGTATAAAGCATATCCCTCCCTCCTTTAGCATCTGACTAGCCTAGCATTAGCCCTGGTATTCCCTATCTCTCCCCTATAAATACTTCTATCTAGAGACCTAATGTTTCAGGAGAGCATCCTTTCCCCTATAAAAGTTTATTTGGTGTCTTTATCTTAATTAGTTTAGGAGTTATTAAATTTATAATTAAATTACATTTTATCGGTATTCGAACCCTGGACACCAGAACCAATATTATTTACAATATTAGTTTGATATGTTTAAGGGTGCTGTATGCATTTACAGCATCAATCTAAGTGATATATTCTAGAGTATAGAGAAAAATAAGTAAGTGATTGAAAGATCGGGATTCGAAGTAAGGACAGCTGATTGAAAATTATATACAGTATTAATTGCCACTCATAGGAGCTATCAATCATGCTTTGGTCAATTCCTCTACCTCTCTTAGTTTCTGAGATAATGACGATTTAAACATTAGGCTCGAACCCAGAACGTCAGGTATCTAATTACACATCCACAAGATACTACCTAGTAACATAAACGCAATAAAGTTTATTTGGCGTCTTTATCTTAATTAGTTTAGGAGTTATTAAATTTATAATTAAATTACATTTTATCGGTATTCGAACCCTGGACACCAGAAACAAAATTATTTACAATATTAGTTTGATATGTTTAAAGGTGCTGTATGCAGTTACAGCATCAATCTAAGTGATATATTCTAGAGTATAGAGAAAACATAAGTAAGTGATTGAAAGATCGGGATTCGAAGTAAGGACAACTGATTAAAAATTCTATACAGTATTAATTACCCCTCATAGGAGCTATCAATCATGCTTTGGTTCACTCGTCTACCTCTCTTAGTTTCTGAGATAATGACGATTTAAAATTAGGCTCGAACCCAGAACGTCAGGTATCTAATTACACATCCACAAGATAATACCTAATAACATAAAGGCAATAAAGTTTATTTGGCGTCTTTATCTTAATTAGTTTAGAAGTTATTAAATTTATAATTAAACTATATTTTATCGGTATTCGAACCCTGGACACCAGAAACAAAATTATTTACAATATTAGTTTGATATGTTTAAAGGTGCTGTATGCAGTTACAGCATCAATCTAAGTGATATATTCTAGAGTATAGAGAAAAATAAGTAAGTGATTGAAAGATCGGGATTCGAAGTAAGGACAACTGATTGAAAATTATATACAGTATTAATTACCCCTCATAGGAGCTATCAATCATGCTTTGGTTCACTCGTCTACCTCTCTTAGTTTCTGAGATAATGACGATTTAAAATTAGGCTCGAACCCAGAACGTCAGGTATCTAATTACACATCCACAAGATAATACCTAATAACATAAAGGCAATAAAGTTTATTTGGCGTCTTTATCTTAATTAGTTTAGAAGTTATTAAATTTATAATTAAACTACATTTTATCGGTATTCGAACCCTGGACACCAGAAACAAAGTTATTTACAATATTAGTTTGATATGTTTAAAGGTGCTGTATACAGTTACAGCATCAATCTAAGTGATATATTCTAGAGTATAGAGAAAAATAAGTATGTGATTGAAAGATCGGGATTCGAAGTAAGGACAACTGATTGAAAATTATATACAGTATTAATTACCCCTTATAGGAGCTATCAATCATGCTTTGGTTCACTCGTCTACCTCTCTTAGTTTCTGAGATAATGACGATTTAAAATTAGGATCGAACCCAGAACGTCAGGTATCTAATTACACATCCACAAGATAGTACCTAATAATATAAAGACAATAAAGTTTATTTGGCGTCTTTATCTTAATTAGTTTAGAAGTTATTAAATTTATAATTAAATTACATTTTATCGGTATTCGAACCCTGGACACCAGAAACAAAATTATTTACAATATTAGTTTGATATGTTTAAAGGTTGTGTATGCAGTTACAGCATCAATCTAAGTGACATATTCTAGAGTATAGAGAAAAAATAAGTAAGTGATTGAAAGATCGGGATTCGAAGTAAGGACAACTGATTGAAAATTATATACAGTATTAATTACCCATCATAGGAGCTATCAATCATGCTTTGGTCAATTCCTCTACCTCTCTTAGTTTCTGAGATAATGACGATTTAAACATTAGCCTCGAACCCAGAACGTCAGGTATCTAATTACACATCCACAAGATACTACCTAATAAAATAAAGGCAATAAAGTTTATTTGGCGTCTTTATCTTAATTAGTTTAGGAGTTATTAAATTTATAATTAAATTACATTTTATCGGTATTCGAACCCTGGACACCATGTACCCAAATATACATTCACAAGAAACTATCTAATGACATTAATGTAATAAACTTTATTTGATGTCTTTATCGTAATTAGTCTCTGAGTTATTAGAAGCTGAATTTGTAATTCGAACCCGGGCATCCTGGTCAACTTGGAACTCGTTGGAGAAGCTGCTGCTTTTTATATCATTTCCATCGCTAAAATCTAAAGTGTTGAGTGTTGGGCAGAGCACTTAGGAAAACAATTACTGACATTGTTCGCTAATGGGGTGAAAGCGTCTAACGGGTCAGCTAATGGAGGTCACCGTTACCGCTTGGCGAAAGTATGTCGTTCGCTAATGTATGTAAACAGATCCGGAATGTAAACTTAAAAGCCTATTAATGTGTTGAAAGCGTCTAACATGTTCAGCTAATGGACAAGCGATTTCCCCAGATACAAGAAGGCTGCAGTGTTTCATTACATGACAGACTGTTACCGTGAGCAGACTACTTATACTCAAGCTCCAGTCAACAATTCATTAATCAAAAAACTTAATTGCTCGAGGATGCAATCTGCAGACCTTAGTAATCATAAAAAAATGTTTGACGAACATTACCTAATTAATTTGCCGAGGGGCGGCAGGACTCGAGAAAACAATTCCATCAAGTCATGACGCCACAGTAGAACGCATGGGGGAGGGGGTAGAACCTGTTAGCACAGATACTGCCGGCATTAGGTGAGCACACAAAGCGAGAGGGGGCGGAGCTAGCGCCACGCGACCGGGCGGCAAATAGTAGCGCACAAAGGGAGGGGGCGGGGCTAGCGGCATAGATCAAAGAAGCTTATCAGTTTTTCGGCATCTCTCTCTGCGCTCAAACCGGTATTCTTATTCTACTAATTGCTATTCTAAAGATGGATGTTTAACATTATGTTTAGACTTTGAACTTATTCCAGATATATCTATCAAGCAGAAGTAACAGTCTCTTATATGCTCCTTAGGTTCCCGCCATATCATAGGAACTGCAAAAGGCATATGACGGGACGCTTTTAACCAGCCGATTGATAGTGTTACGTATTTGACACAACAGATTACCAGAGCCCAAAATTTATCCTGGTCTATTTTATTGCCAAATAGCACTCATAAGCTCTTTTAATTCAGGGAGTCAACGTTCACCTCTGCGCTTTTATAGTGAACTCATCACAAATGTAACAAAAACTGTTTTTATCGTTTACACATTTGCGAGACATTGTCCTGCTTCTAATTCACAATGCTTAAGAAAACACGCTATTAGCTGACATTACACTTGCTAATTCCCAACTGAGAACACACAGGATTAGCTTCTTGCATTAAACAAAGCCTCTACAACTATGCAGGACCCTTTCTGTAACAGACATTATTTATCTGTTGTTGGGTAAACATTGACTTGGGCGGGAAAGCCATAGTTTTGCAAGGAGAAGCTCATTCTTGAATGTTGCCATTCCCGAAGTCACAGACAACAATCGCCTAAAGCAAATTTGTCATTTTCTGGCCTAATGAACTAAAATTATGCCCTATGCTAATAAATATGAAAACTTTTTACTTTCTCTACTACGTATAGTAAGTAGGGGAAGTATTGTATTCCACACAAAATTTCGATACCGACATTTCACCGGAAATACATGTTTTGAGACTCCCTGAATCCAAAAAAAAGCATTTATGGAAACATGTCCGTGTGTGTGTCTGTGAACAGCATAACTAAGAAACGAACAGTCGGATAAATACCAAACTTGGTATTTAGGTTCAGTATCTTCCAGACATGCGACACGAAGGTTTTCAAGAAAATCCCCCACTCCAGATTACCCTTTACATGAAACATTTTTCGAAAATTTTAATTTTCTCAATAATGGCTCTAACGATTTTGATTAAAATATCATATTTAAGATACTTTCATGACAAATGAAATGTATATCTTGAATTTTCTGAGAATGTCTCCAAAAGTATTCTTCATTGTGAACGACTTTTGCATAACTAGTAAACCATAAGATATAGACAAAATTTTACTATACAAAAAATGTAGATCGCGTTAAAATACACAATTTATATCCTATACATTTGTTTTGTGAGTGAACCATTTTCGAGATATTGCTTGTTATTCCCTTAAATTTTTCAATACTTATACTTTTTCTCAAATTCGTTATTCATTTTTTTATGTACTGGACATACAAAGAGAGTGGAATGCGCCACATAGCAACCAGTTCTTAAAAGATTTGACTATCGCTTAAAGACTACGAATTCTCCTTGCATCTACAAGAAAATTAGCAATAAGATTAACATCTCGATTAACATGAAGCATATGGAGAATAAGCGTGTGTAAAAATAGTTTTTTACAAGAATAGAGAAAGTCATGTAAGTGTAACACATCAGATTTTTTTTTAATATTACAAAAAATGGATGGGTGGTGGAACATTTCTAGCTTCATTTTTTGGGGGGATGTGGCAGATGCAAATACATAAGAACCAGTAGAAATTATTTAGCATTTTCATTGTTGACCAGTGTATCAATAATGAAACTTAATACCATATAATTGGAATATATTTACTACAAGGTCAGAGAGAATATTATCACAAACATGCGTGTTAGTCAAGGTTAGGATATAATTAAGTATGGCTGACTACGACGTAGACTGACACTACAAATAGAGAAGCTGTTAGTTAATTATCGAAATTGCTTATAGCTATAAAGATTTTAAGAATTAAATAACACCTGTATTTAATGCAGGTGAAGGATTACAAATAAACGTTTTTAAAACAAATTGCGCTGAAAAAGTTGGATTAATAACAATATTATGGGTTGAGAAACAGTTTTCATTTATAACAACATGATCTATTCTGTAACTCAGATAATCATAAATAGAGAAATGCATTTCGCTACAACTGTTCTCACTGTCTAAGCGATGTCCTCCAGTATTGCACATATACTTTCCTACCTCAGTTCATGTGAGAGTAATAAAGTGCGCAAAAATGATTATGTGGCATACTTACATGACTTTCTCTACCAACTATTGTTTATTTTTATATAGCACCTACAAAATATTCTTGCAAATGCTTATTTTTTTCTATTTCAAGTTAATTGAGATAAACGTTTCATAAATACTTCCATTGCACATTTCTTTAGGAATAAGCGGTATTCAAATCTTTAAAACCTGGTCGCTATATACTGATCTTGATATAACATGCTCTTTCCACGACATCGTGAGAAGCAACTGAATAGCAACAGCAGTTTAAAAGAATGACAAAGTATTAAAAAATGCAAACCATTAATAAGGAATATCTCGGAAGTGGCTGATCTCCAGAGCTAGGACAAATATTCTTTGGTTTACAATGTGTGCACGCTGCGAGTTTGTGTTGACAGTGCGACGAAGGGAAGGTGGTACCACAAGTAATCTGGAGCTGTAAACAGAAGCGTAAGGGATAGAACGAATACAAACACAGAGCCAGCTGTCGACTGTACAACCCTGGGACCGTGCATGGTGTAATCAGCACGACGTCACGTGTAATAGGCAGGGTGGTAGTTCCTCGCTCTACTGACCGCACTAAAAAGCTATTTGAAGCTTGTGTTTTAAAGAGAACTATGTTGTTTGTGTAGTACATTCTTATTGTGTTCAATGGTTTACCCGTTATACAAAATTCGTTTAGAATGAAGAATCTTCTCAGAAGGTTCAAGATATACATTATATTTATCATGTAAATATCTTAATACACGGCATTTTAAACAAAATAATTATAGCCATTTATGAGAAAAGCAAAAACAGAGAAAAATGTTCCATGTAAAGGGTAGTTTAGGGTGGAGGGATTTTCTTAAAAATCGTAGACGCTGAACTTAAATACCAAGTTTGGTGTTAACTAAATTTTCGTTTTGAGATATATTCTCCACAGGCACATAAAGAACATTTCTAAAATGCCTTTATTTGGATTCATGAGACTCAAAAAATTTTCGGTGAAATCTTGCTATCGAAATTTTGAGGGAAGTAGAGAAAGTAAAATCGAAAAGAAAAAGGAGAAAACTAGGTATGTATTTCAGTAGGTATACAGTACAATAGTTTTGCCTGATGAGGATCATGGATGCGGAGAACCCATTATATCGTCCATCTGTACGCATTGAACTACACATGAACCTTTGGTATCTTGCAACAATTTATTGTAGTAACATAAGGAAGAAAATCCCTTGTCAAAATATTACGTTTTGTTGAAATTAGCAGAAAATAATTCGTCGTTATTCGCTTAAAGTGAAATTTTTTTTCTGAGTTTAATAAGTTGTAAAACAAAAGTACATACATCAATACTATTAAAAGGTTTGTTCCAATCTGTATTTAATATTAAACCTATAAACTGTTCAATATTTAATCACACTGTGTACAGGGATTTGAAATTCAATTAACTAACATTTTGCTTTCTCTACCCATATCTATGTTACAGGAAGAATGTATTACAACCGAAAAAAATCTGATGTGTAACTCTCACAAGACTTTCTCTACTCTTGTACAAACTACTTTTACAAACGCTTATTCTCCATATGTTTCATGTTAATCGAGATGTTAATCTTATTACTAATTTTCTTGTATATGCAAGGGAAATTGGTAGGCTTTAAGCGATAGTCAAATATTTTAAGAGCTGGTTGCTATGTGGAGTATTCCATTCTCTTCGCATTACCAGGACAAAAAAATGAATAACGAACTCCCATTTGAGAAAAAGTATAAGTATTGAAAACTTTTAAGGGAATAACAAGCAATATCTCGAAAATGGTCCACTCAAAAAAATGTATATGACATAAATTGTGTATTTTAAGGCGATCTACATTTTTTGTGTAGTAAAATTTTGTCTATCTCTTATGGTTTACCAGTTATGCAAAAGTCGTTCACAATGAAGAATACGTTTGGAGACATCCCAGAAAATTCGAGATATACAATTCATTTGGCATAAAAATGTCTTAAACGTATAGTATTTTATTCAAAATGGTTAGAGCAACATGGTTACATGTTCCATGTAAAGGGTAATCTGGGGTGGGGGGATTTTCTTGAAAACCTTCGTGTTGCATCTCTGGAAGATACTGAATCTAAATACCAAGTTTGGTGTTTATCTGAGTGTTCGTTTCTGAGTTATGCTGTTCACAGATACACAGACACGTACATGTTTCCAAAAATGATTTTTTTTTGGATTCAGGGGGTCTCAAAACATATATTTCCTGTGAAATCTCGGTATCGAATTTTTGGGTGGAATATTTCCCCTATTTACTATACGTAGTAGAGAAAGTAAAAATAATAAACAATTTAGGTTTTAAAAAATATTGAACTTAAAAGCTGAGAAAATTTAAATGTACTGCAGCGAATACTTTGCACATGGCTAGTGTCATAGAAATAAATAGAATGTGATATATTCACATTACTTTCTCTACCACCTATCGTTTATTACTGGGTATACAAACTAGTGCTTATTTTTCTATGTAACACATTTTAATCCAAACAAACCTTTTCAGAAATAGCTACATTACACATTTCGTTATAGCTATACAAAGGAAACAGGGATGGTCAAATGTTTAAGAACTGGAGTTTATATGCCTTAAAATTCCATACTATCTCCATGCAATCGCGAGAAACAACTGAAGGTTTGACACGACTTTCAGATAATGACCAAGAAATGAACAATTCGAACCCTTAATAACGGATATCTCAGAAATAGCTCATGCTATAAAAAAAAGTATTTGTAATAAATTGTGTGTTTTAAAAAAATCTACTTTTATTTTGTAGTATGCTTTATTCTATCGCTTAATGTTTAACAGTTATACAAGATTCTTTCCGAATGAAGAGGAGTTCATAAGCTATTCCCAGAAAATTCAAGACATAATTTTATTGTCATGCAAATATCTTTCACATATAGCATTTTGAACAAAATCGTTAGAGCCATTTTTTAGAAAATAAAACATTTCGAAAAATGTTCCAAGTAAAGCGTAGTTTGGGGTGGGGGAATTTTCTTGAAAATCTTTGTGTCGCATCTTTGGAAGATACTGAATCTGAATACCAGTTTGGTATTTATCCGAATTTTCATTTTTGAGTTATGCTGTTCACAGACACATACACGCAGACTGACAGACAGGCCCACGCACGCACCGTTTTATAAAAATCTGGTGTGATACCTACATATAAGCTTCACTACTTTCTATCTTTATTAGTCGGTAAACAAACTATTCTTACTAAAGCTTATTTTTCTATCTACTACATTTTAATCCAAATAAACCTTTGCAGAAACAGCTACATTACACATTTCTTTATAGATACAAAGGGAACAGCGATAGTCAAATGTTTAAGAAATGGACGCCTTATGCTGGTCTTAAAATTCCATATTGTTTTCATGACATCCCAAGTAAGGACTAAAAATCGATGGGACTTAAAAATAATAAGTATTGAACATTTCGAACCATTAATAACGGATATCTCAGAAACGACTTATGCCACAAAAAAACTTATTTTTAGTGAATTGTGTGTTTTACGGAGATGCACATTTTTTGTGTAGTACGTTTTCATCTATCGCTTAACGTTTACAAGTTATACAAGATTACACAAAATTCCTTCCGAATGAAGAGGACTTCATAGGCTATTCCCAGAAAGTTCAAGGTATAAATTTTATTTGTCATGTAAATATCTTAAACATATGATATTTTAATCAACATTTTTAGAGCCTTTTTTAGAAAATACAAATTGTCGAAAAATGATCCATTTAAAGGGTGGTTGGGGAATTTTCTTTAAAATCTTTTTGTCGCATCCTTGGAAGATACTGAACTCAAATACCAAGTTTGGTATTTATCCGACTTTTCGATTTTTAGTTATGCTGTTCACAGATTCCTACCTCACACATACATCACATATACGGACATGCTACCAAAAATGCTTTATTTGGATTCAGGGATCTCAAAACACGTATTTCCGGTGAAATATCGGTATGAATTTCTGGGTGGAATGTAATACCTTCTCTGCTTATTGTACACGTGGTAGAGAAAGTAATTTTTTTGCTTTCTCTACTACGTATAGTAAGTAGGGGAAGTATTGTATTCCACCCAAAAATTCGATATCGAGATTTCACAGGAAATGCATGTTTTGAGGTGCACTGAATGCAAATAAAACATTTTTGGTAACATGTCCATGTGTGTGTCTGGGTGTTTGTCTGTGAACAACATAACTCAGAAACGAACAGTCGAATAAACACTAACTTTGGTATTTAGATTCGGTATCTTTCAGAGATTCGACACGAAGGCTTTCAAGAAAATCCCCCCACCCCAGATTACCCTTTACAAGGAACATTTTTCGAAAATTTTAATTTTCTCAAAAATAGCTCTAACGATTTTGATTAAAATATCATATGTTTAAGATATTGTTACGACAAATGAAATGTATATCTCCAATTTTCTGGGAATGTCTCCAAAAGTATTCTTCATTGTGAACGACGTTTGCATAAGTGGTAAACCATAAGAGTAAGACAAAATTTTACTGGACAAAAAATGTAAATCGCGTTAAAATACACAATTTGTCCTATACATTTTTATCTTGAATGAACCATTTTCGAGATATTGCTTGTTATTCCCTTAAATTTTCCAATACTTATACTATTTCTCAAATGGGAATTCGTTATTCATTTTTTTTGTCCTGGTAATGCAAAGAGAATAGAATACACCACATAGCAACCAGCTCTTAAAATATTTGATTATCGCTTAAAGCCTACCAATTCCCCTTGCATCTACAAGAAAATTGGCAACTAGATTAACATCTCGATATCTTGATTAACATGAAGAATATGGAGAATAAGCGTTTGTAAAAATAGTTTGTACAAGAGTAGAGAAAGTCATGTGAGTGTAACACTTCAGAATTTTTTTCTTATAGCTCCTGGCTGAATGTATTTACTTCTTTTGTCAACATTTACTGTTGTTTTAGCCTCCATTGAACTTCAAATAGCACATCAGCAGTCATAATGTGTACTGCTGACTTAGTGTGTATCTCAATATTTGTTGTAAAATGACGAAAAGTGTTTTCTAATGAGCAACAAAATCCTCTCTGCTAAGTATAAAATTAAGATAAGAATGGAATTTTCGAACGTGAAAGCATATGCTATAATTATAAGAGGTCTACTCTGTATTTGGAGTCGTATTAGCAGAAGTACCTAGCCAATCTTCTGCTCACCCACTAGCAGGAACATCTGCTCCGATATAAAACATTGGGGAGTATAAGGGTTGGGCAGATCCATGGCAGCTCACTGGAGCCACTTGAGAACAAAATGAAAGTAACAAAGAAAGAGGAGCAGATTTTCTAGATCGCAGGTGTTTTCAGTTGTGCGGACTTGCTCTCAACTGTAACTGTATGTTCACATTCTGGAATTTAGTGCTATCGATTACCTACAATAAATCTGAATGGCTTTTATTGATATTTTATTAATAATCCAGAAGTGTTTGACCCACATATTAATGCGTACCGTCAGAATGAAACTGAAACATTTTTTACATTTTCCAAAAGAATCCATAGTATAGGCACAAACAGGACGAAATGGAATGACTTATAAAATGGAAAAACAGGTAATGAAGGCGTGGATTTTCGAAAAATTGCAATTGTTATATTACGAATTAATGTAGAGGTTTTTTAATTCGTAAAACGTTATTAATACAATAAATAATAAAATAATCATGAAATTTTGTTGCTAGATAATTTGCCCTTTCAATAAAGAAAGCAATTTCGCCATTATTTTTAGTGACACATTAGGTGAAGACACATCTACACACGCATTTATCGTAACTTAGGTGAAGTAGAAAGAAAAAAAAAAGTTTTGTAGAACTCGCTTGTAAAATATTTATTAAACGATAGTTATTTGACTGCTACACATCAGATTTTTCTCTTAGCTATGCTAGGAAGCCATTTGTTCACTGATGATGAGGCTTTGCAGATCTGCTGTAGATACTTATTGCTTTGGCATTTACGTAAAATTCGTTATATTTATATTGAAAGGATTGCATAATCTGCTTTTCAATAAAATAACGTGAATTTACAGTGTTCCTCGTGGAATACTCAAATATACTTATATTATTATTATTAGCAGGGTAACCTAAGTTGCACTACAATGAGTAGCCTACATCAATGAAACAGAAACCTTTTCATCTAGAATGGAGCCACACCTTTTATTAATTATATACATTATAATTGCTGGCAGAATGCCAGTAATTGCGCCATCAGAAATTATTTACGGTAATAAACAGAGCTAAGTTCCATTCATTCTCATGCTCATGTGTAATGTGGAAAATTAGTTTATTTAATTTAGTTACGTAATATGGATTTTACAATACTAAAAAAACCTCACTATTCATTACCTAGTTAGTTTCGTAATGAAGCTTCTATTACGCAACAATTTTCGTAATGTAACTCTTTATCATGAAACTGGATGCGTATTGTGAACCATACATAAATAATACAAAGTCGGGTTTTATTAGAAATTAAACTATCTATAATAGAATTGCTGCGTTAGCAATATCTTCATAAGAACTCCTTTTTCAAAGTTTATTTAATTCACCTAGTACTCGTGTTCTTCTGATTTAAACAAAAACCTAATAAACAAATCGTCTATCAAACCATGCATGGCCCACTACACACGTATCAACTATGAATCAATGAGTGCACTGTTTCAGTGATTCCTAACGCTACATCTGAAATAAAAATCTGATGTGTTACACTCACACGACTTTCCCTACTCTTGTACAAACTATTTTTACAAACGCTTATTCTCCATCTACTTCATGTTAATCGAGATAAACATTTGCACACTCTATCTTATTGTTAATTTTCTTGTAGATGTAAGGGGAATATATATTTACAAGGGCAATATAGAAATACAGTAGCCTTTAAGCACATACATATCTCTTAATAGCTGGTTGCTAGATGCAGCACCATTCCCTTTTCCACAGATTAATACTCTTTGCATATCAAAGACAAAAAAATGAATAACGAATTCCCATTTTAGAAAATAAGTATTGAAAAATTTAAGGGAATAACAAGCAATATCTCGAAAATGGTTAACTCAACAACAAAAAAGTGTATATGACATAAATTGTGTATTTTAACGAGATCTACATTTTCTGTGTAGTAAAATTTTGTCTATCTCTTATGATTCGATATCAAGATGTTACCGGAAATACATGTTTTGAGGTTTTCCGAATCAAAAAAAATATTTAGTAAAAGGTACCCGCGTATGTGTATCTATGAACAGTGAACAGTAAAATGAAAAGTTGGATAAATACTAAACTAGTATTTAGGTTCAGTACCTTCCAAAGATGCGACACGAAGGTTTTCAAGAAAATCCGCCTAACCCAAACTGCCCTTTACGTTGAAAATTTTTCGAATTTTGAATTTTCTGGGAATAGCTTATGAATTCCTCTTTATTTATAAGGAACTTTGAATAATGTTGTATAATTGGCAAACATTAAAACATAGATTAAAACGTAGTTACTACTCAAAAATGTAGATCTGTTTAAAACATGCAATTTATTTCATTTTTTGTGGGCATAAGTCATTTCTGAGGTATTCATTATTAACTGTTGAATTGTTCATTACTTGGTCATTCTCGTAAAATCCAGTTAATATTCAGTTTTTTCTCGCGATTGCATGGAATGAATATGGAAATTTAAGGCCAGCGTATAATGTTCAGTTCTTAAACATTTCACTATCGCTGTTCCGTTTGCATCTATAACGAAATGTAGCTTTTCTGAAAGGCTTTATTTGGATTAAAATTATTAGATAGGAAAATAAGCTTTAGTAAGAATAGTTTGTATACCCACTAACAAACGATAGAGTGTAGAAAAGGCCTTGTGAATGTAATAGAATTTTTATTTTCTGTTAGATATTTGTTACATAATTTTAAAATAAAACGCAACGTTATATTTTGATGAAAATGAGAATGCTGGTTTAAATGCAACGTATTACTAATTTTCAGTTTATATGCATTAAGTATATGTTTCAGTATAAATATTCGAGCAAAATAAATCCAATTTAAGGCAATGCAGGTGTGGATAGCCTTAATATGCACATTTGAACGGCTTGAGTCAAAGAATGGTAACTTAATACCTGTAAAGACTGTGTACATACTCTCAATGAGCTATGTGCATTTGTTTCAAAGATATTAACTTTCCCTTCCTTTACTGCTCTGGTACAGTAGGTAGAGCAAGTACTGCATTCGACCCAAAAATTCCATATCGAGGTTTCACCAGAAATACATGTTTTGAGGCCTCTAAATAAATAACCGTGTTTATAAAAGATATGTATGCGCGTGTTTGTATGTGTGCGCGTGTGTGTAGACAGCATTAACTCAAAAACGAAATTCAGTTAATTACCAAACTTGGCATTTAAGTTCAAGCACCTTCAGGAAATTCTCAAAACACATATAAAGCGACACTGAAAATTTTTAGAAAATCAAACAAGGATTCTTTGAAAAAAAAAATCTGATGTGTTACACTCACATGACTTTCTAATCTTGTACAAATTATTTTTACAAGCTCTTATTCTCCATCTATTTCATATTAATCGAGATAAACATTTGCAGAAACGATCTTTTGACATGCAAAGAGAATTACATTTACACATAGCGACCAGTTCTAAAAATATTTGACTATCGCTTAAGGCGGACTATGTTCCCCTTGTTTTGTATTTGCAAGGGCAATATAGAAATACAGTAGCCTTTAAGCATCGACATATATCTTAATAGCTGGTTTCTAGGTGCAGCACCATTCCCTTTGCCACAAATTAATACTCTTTGCATATACCAGACAAAAAATGAATAACGAATTTCCATTTGAGAAAATAACTATTGAAAAATTTAGGGAAATAACAAGCAATATCTCGAGAATGGTTCACTTAACAAAAAAAAATGTATATGACATAAATTGTGTATTTTAAAGTGATCTACATTTTTGTGTAGTAAAAGTTTGTCTATCTGTTATGGTTTACCAGTTATGCAAAAGTCGTTCGCAATGAAGAATACTTTTGGAGACATTCCCAGGAAATTCAAGATATACATTTTATTTTTCATGAAAATATCTTAAATATATGATATTTTAATTAAAATCGTTAGAGCCATTTTTGAGAAATTAAAAGTTTCGAAAAAATTTTCCATGTAAAGGGTAATCTGGGGTGGGGGGATTTTGTTGAAAACCTCCTGTCGCATCTCTGGAAAATGCTGAATCTAAATACCAAGTTCGGTGTTTATTTGACTGTTCGTTTCTGAGTTATGCTGTTCACAGACACACACACACACACACACACACGGATATGTTTTAAAAATGCTTTTTTTTTATTCAGGGAGTCTCTAAACATATATTTCCGGTGAAATCTCGGTGTCGAATTTTTGGGTGGAATACAATACTATACGTAGTAGAGAAAGTAAAAATTAATGATTTTTTTGTTTTTCAAAATATTTCCCTTTAACATCAATTCATATTTGCATTCGATGCAATCAGTTCTTAAAGGAATGATGCTACTATTTCCGAGGCACTTCAGATACCAAGTTTTTATAATGTTCCACTGGTTCGTTTGATGATGAAATAGTGATTCCAAGCATTTTATCTTTAATTTTTGGAAACAAAAAGAAATCACAAAGTCTAGGTCAAGGCTGTATGGTGGAGGGTCCATGGTGCTGATCTTCCAGGCACCCAGATACTCGGTTGTTACTTTTGCTGTATACGAGAAGTGTTATCATGATGTAACACTTTTTTTCCTTTTGGACGTTTTTCACGAACATTTTAAAAATTTTGCATTAAACATACATTTGTATACCAATTGGCAGTAACAGTACGCCTATCTTCTAACGCTATAGTAGCAATAGGCCCGTTTTAGAAAAGAAAAACTAGCAACCATTTTCTTACCAGCACTGCGAATTCCTCGGACTTTTGTAGGCTTAGGTTCTTTACGTAAGACCCATTGACCCGACTGAGTTTTCTTTTCAGGATTATAACAATAAATCTAAGATTCATCTCAAGTAACGAATTTTTCCAGAGTTTTTCTAAATCAATCAATGTGTTGTTGTTTTTGATCGGGAGTCAGTTTGTGTGGAATCCATCGACAAACAAAGTTTTCTCAAGTGTAACCTTTGATGTAAAATGTTTTGAATTTGACTCATAGCAATACCCAATGTTGCCCAAATAAATTCATAAGATGTCCATCGATCTTCTTCAAGCAGTGCTCGAACAGCGGCAATATTTTCATCAGTAACAGCAATTTTTGGGCGTCCTACATGAAAATGAAATTCATCACTAAAAAAACAAAAAGAAAAAAAAACGATCTCTTTTAAATTCACTGTACCAATTATAAATTGCTGCCTTGCCTTAGATGTGGCTTCTTCGCTAAATGCATTTCTAAGCCGCTCTTCCACTTTTTAGGCATTAATGACGATTTAAAATCGTAAGATGTCATAGCCCTTGAAATCCTCTGTAGTCAAATTCATTTTTGGGTGTACACAAGATCTTTAAATGATATAATTAACAAACTATTAGAGCAAATCGAACAAACCACAACGCAATCAATTCGAAAACATTATAAAATAGTGTCAAATGTAAACAAATTTCATTTGTTATTATAAACATGGCACTATACAATTTTTCAGTATCGCCCTCGTAACTACACTTTACATGGAAAATGTGTTGTCTTTGGATTTTGTCAAAAAAATAAGAAACCTTACGGTAGTTTTGAATAAACTACCAAAATATGTTAGGTACTTGCAAGACTAATCAAATGTATATCTTGAATTTTCTACGAACTGCCTGTGAAGTCCTCTTCATTTTGAATGACTTTTCTGTAGTCAGTAAAGTGCAAGGAATAGATTAAATTTTACAGCACAAAAAATATAGATCTCGTTAAAGTACACAGTTTATGTCAAATATTTTTTTTGTGTTAACCATTTTTATCTATTCTTTGTACTTATTTGAATTTTCAAATACCTATACGTTTCTCAAGTGGAAACTTGCAATTCATTTTTTCTCGTGGTCATGCAAAGAGCATGGAATTTTAAAAACATCGTACTGCAATATTCTTTTTTAAAAATCTGACTATCGCTTTAGCCGAATGTGCCTTTCTTATGACTACAACGGAATATAATTATTAAGGTTTATCTCGATTAGTACTGAGGCATAATAATCTTTTATAATAACTGTGTACACGAGTGAGTGAAGAAAGTCATGTGAATGCAACGCTAAGAGTATTTGTTCTACATTTTTAAGTTACTTAAAGTTTCCCACGTTGTCAAACCGTCTGTTATATCCTATTCTATGATTTATATTGAATTAAAATAATTATAAAGAAAACTACATTCTAGGTTATTAATTAAAATGAGACAACAGAGAAAAAATTATAAACGAATTTCAAGATATGAAAATATTTCATAAAGCTAAGATCATTAGGCAATTTAAAAAATGGATCTCTAAGTAATAATTCCTGTAGTTTTACCGAAAATCTGTTAAAAATCTGTTAAACGATTTCCATTTTACGACTTTCAAGATATGAAAATATTTCATAAAGCTAAGATCATTAGGCAATTTAAAAAATGGATCTCTAAGTAATAATTCCTGTAGTTTTACCGAAAATCTGTTAAAAATCTGTTAAACGATTTCCATTTTACGACTTTCAAGATATGAAAATATTTCATAAAGCTAAGATCATTAGGCAATTTAAAAATGGATCTCTAAGTAAATAATTCCTGTAGTTTCACTGAAAATCTGTTAAAAATATGTTAAACGATTTCCATTTTACGAATTTCAACATATGAAAATATTTCATAAAGCTAAGATCATTAGGCAATTTAAAAAATGGATCTCTAAGTATTAATTCCTGTAGTTTTACCAAAAATCTGTTAAACATGCTTGCGCGTAAATCATTTTAAGTAATAAACAAGTCCAAAAAATTATATTTAAGATTTGAAAGCGAATTAAAGGGTCATAAACAGGTAAGTTTAAATGGCTGCATAGAAATTTTAAATATTGCAGATCCTGGAAAATGAAACTATGGGATGTAAACATAACAAAAAACTATAGTATTATTTTCTTTTTTTTAAAGATTTTCATCCAATTTTGCAGATGCATTGCTTTAAGACTATGTTAGGATGCTTCATTTCCTTAAAACCTCCTACTGCAGAGTATCTGCGAAAAAAAAGCATAACTGTCATACAAGTATACAAGTATAGTTTCAATTGAAAAAATTTATAAATCGCAGAAAAGAAAGGAAACTTCCAATTTTCAAAACTGCATGAAATAAAATATCCTCTTGTTGCAAAATCCGTGCGGCGAAAAATAATCAAAGACATAGTGTTGATAAACTGATACAAAATTTGGATTTTGATAGATATTTAATAAAAAACAAAACTTTTCTCTTGCAGACTTTTAAGAACTTTTATTTACTCAAAACTGGTATACCATTTAGCTAAATCGTCATTACACAAAATGCGTGATTTGCTTTTAAAGGTGATAATTTCATTTTCCTCACGTTTTTATGAAATATTAATTGTTGTTAACAGACTTTCAATTTTTAGGTCTAATTTGTTCTGTCACACTGACCATACATAGGCTAAAGTTTGGAAAATAATAAAATGATAAACGCAGCAACATAGCGCCTATGCAGTACTACTGGGCCAAAAGCAGTGCTTCAGAACACGCACCGAGCATCGAATTAAGTTGTCATATCGTAGAGCTCAACAGAAACTCTAATATTGTCCTAAAATAAAATAACATATCTCGACATCGATATTTTTTCATTATAAAAAATCTGATATGTTACACTCACATGACTTTCTCTACTCTTGTGCAAACTATTTTTACAAACGCTTATTCTCCATATGCTTCATGTTAATCGAGATATCGAGATGTTAATCTTATTGCTAATTTTCTTGTAGATGCAAGGGGAATTGCTAGGCTTTAAGCGATAGTCAAATATTTTAAGACGTGGTTGCTATGTGGAGTATTCCATTCTCTTTGCATTACCAGAACAAAAAAAATGAATAAGGAATTCCCATTTGAGAAAAAGTAAAAGTATTGGAAAATTTAAGGGAATAACAAGCAATATCTCGAAAATGGTTCACTCAACAACAAAAATGTATATGACATAAATTGTGCATTTTAACGCGATCTACATTTTTGTGTAGTAGAATTGTGTCTATCTCTTATGGTTTGCCGGTTATGCAAAAGTCGTTCACAATGAAGAATACTTTTGGAGACATTCCCAGAAAATTCGAGATATACATTTCATTTGACATAAAAATATCTTAAACATATGATATTTTAATCAAAATCGTTAGAGCCATTTTTGAGAAAATTAAAATTTTCGAAAAATGTTCCATTGAAAGGGTACTCTGGGGTAGGGGGATTTTCTTTAAAACCTTCGTGTCGCATCTCTGGAAGATACTCAACCTAAATACCAAGTTTGCTGTTTATCCGACACTTCGTTTCTGAGTTATGCTGTTCACAGACACACAGATACACACACGGACATGTTTCCAAAAATCCTTTTTTTTTTGGATTTAGGGGGTCTCAAAACATGTATTTCCGGTGAAATCTCGGTATAGAATTTTTGGGTGGAATACAATACTTCCCCTACTTACTATACGTAGTAGAGAAAGTAAAAATCTGTAGTTTGCTATATAATAAACATCCTAAATAAGAATTACTAGATACTACAGCTTTATGAATAAACTGGCACTAATTCTGTATATGAAGTAGTAATAATATATAAATGACCGCTATGCGTTTCTATGATTTTCCACCCTGGAGGTCAACCATTCCCAGGATTAATATCGATAGGAGAGCTCACCAGAAATCACATACAGATTCTTTCATATATAGACGAATTTACCAAGAAATCCATAACATATATGCTTAACATATATATATATATATATATATATATATATATACAGATGCTTCCAAATCTGATCATCGTAATGGCTGTGCTATAAATACTCCGCTTGCTAAACACATGTACAAGCTTCCAGACTGTTCTCTATTTTCTCCTCTGAGCTCTATGCAGTCAAACAACCTGTAATTTACGTTACCTCGTTATAGCATAAACAGAATGCAATTCTAACTATTTACTGAACTATCTTCAGAGTACCCGAGACCGCTCTACTGACTTAAAATTAATCCAAGATATCCAAAAACTTTACAACCAAATTACTACAAATAATCAAGAAGTTATATTCTTGTGGATTCCGTCCCACTGTGGAATATCAGGAAATGAGGAAGCAGAAAAAACAACTTCGCTACCTCTACTGTAAGAATTGTCAGTGCCCTACAGAGATGCACACCAACTGCCAAATGGAAGCAAGACTGGAGAATTAAAACATCAAGCAAACTTCATATAGTTAGGAAAGGCGCCATAAAATCTTGCACGTTGCAATCTAAGAAAAGAAAACATCAACTGATTATATCTCGTTTACTAATAACCCATTCACGCCTAACCCATTCCTTCTTACTCGCCAAAGAAAATGCTCCTCACTGCGAGACCTGCAATTGCCGTATCACCATCGAATCCTAAATGCAGAAGTTATACCATGGAGAGAAGAAGACATAACTTCCCTGAAGATATATTTTTAACTTTAAACAACCATACACATTTCAAAAAAAAATTCTTGAAAGACATCAAACTGTTTAACAAGATTTAAATATAACACATCAAATAAAAATGTACAACAGGTAATAGATTATACTGCTCTAGATCTGTTCAAGACTTAATAATGTAAAATATGTTTGTAACAAGTATAACAATTATTGAATTAGTCTAATCAATGTAAAGTATACAGTGTAGTATTATTGTACCTGTATATATGGATATATAAGTCGCGATAGGCCTGTCTCAAAGCCAAATGCGGTTTACCTGATGTTTGTAGTCTTATTGTGGAAGTTATTTCATTAGCCTATTTATTTAAAATTGTCTATCATACTGAGCTTTCCTAAAACACACTCATAATTTTGTTGCTCCATAAGTCCCTATTCTCTCCATCTTCATCTGTTAAGCTTCTAGACGCCATGCTTCTTCGGCATTCATTGCTCTCTTGGTCTTCTTTCAGCTTCCCATTCTAGCACCATGCTTATTATTTTATCACTTTCCATTCTTTTCGCGTGGCCGCACCATTTTAATCCTCTCTTTTATATTATTTCCAATATATTCCTTTTTACATCCCGAATTTTTTTTATTTCTAATTTTATCCTTCTTGATGTTCGAGAAACTCTCCATACATCTCTGTTGTTAACGATTTTCTTTCTTGTCGCAATTTTTGGTTTCGCTTCTGCTTTGTAGAGTAATAAATATACTTTGTACTATTGAATTACAAATGAGCTTTGGAGTTTTATTTAAAATGTTTCTGCTCCATAATATCGAGTTCAACATTCTAATTTTTTTATTTCTTCACTTATTCTTTTTTGTATTTCTAATCTACTAGTTCCATCTGCTATTAATATATTTCCATATATTTTAAAAGTATATTTTTTATATTTGTATATTTGATATTTATATATTTTTTAAAAAAGTACTGGTGATAGACAGCATACTTGTAACAGTCCCTTAGTGGTATAAAATTCCCTGGACACATAATTTTCCAATTTTACTTTGACTTATTTCCCAAGTATTTAGCCATTAATACTTTTATCACATTTTCACTTATAGAATATTGCCACACTGCTTACCATATTAACATTCTAGGAACACTGTAGTAGGCTTTTTCTAGGTCAAGAAATACCCGTCCTATGTCTTTAAATTTTTCTCTGCATTTTTCAAGGAGAATTCTGTAACTAAAAATTTGGTCAACAGTCGATCTTCCAGTCAAAAATCCACACTGTTCTTCCATAATTTGCTATTTATTTTCTAATCTTTCTTTTATTATTCTTGAAAAAGCTTTCATAATAGGATTCATTATACATATTCCTCGATAATTCTGACATTTAACTGTATCCTTTTCTAAGATATGGAGCTAATTTATCATAATTTCATATTTTAAGGTGTTTCTTCTCCTTGCAAAATCCTTATGTATAACTTAGTGAAAAACATTATTAATTTGTTCCCTATTTTTCAGCATTTCCAAATGAACAAATACTTATTTTTCCATAATTTCAAGTGCTACATAATACCTCACATCATTTTACGTCAAACACCAATTTACATTACTATGATTACAACTACCACTTTCTTTAAATTGTGGTCTGTCTTCATTTAACAATTGCTCATAATATTGCCCTCACTATCTATGTAGGTTTTGCTTTCATTATTCCTTCTCGCTCCTTTAAGACTTCCCATGCTTTTGCACACTGTTTCAATCCTAAATGACTATTAACCTGCACATATGTTTTCCCATTGTTCATTTTTGGTTTCGTTTTTCTTGCTTCTTTGTGTGCAATATGGTTTTTACTTTCTCTACTACGTATAGTAAGTAGGGGAAGTATTATATTCCATCCAAAAATTCGATACCGAGATTTCACCGGAAATATATGTTTTGAGGCCCCCTGAATCCAAAAAAAGCATTTTTGGAAACATGTCCGTGTGTGTGTCTGGCTGAGTGCCTGTGAACAGCATAACTCAAAAACGAACATTCGGATAAACACCAAACTTGGTATTTAGGTTCAGTATCTTCCAGAGATGCGACACGAAGGTGTTCAAGAATTACCCCAGATTACTCCTTACATGAAACATTTTTCGAAAATTTTAATTTTCTCAAACATGGCTCTAACGATTTTGATTAAAATATCATATATTTAAGATATTTTCATGACAAATAAATTTTATATCTCGAATTTTCTGGGAATGTCTCCAAAAGTATTCATTGTCAACGACTTTTGCTGACTGGTAAACCATAAGAGATAGACAAACTTTTACTGTACAAATAATGTATTCATTCATTATCTGTTTACCCTCCTCTTATGTAGGACTTACACCCCCAGGACTTACAAGCGGGTGCCTGGGGTCAGAGGCCCGTCGAGGAGCAGACACTCATGGATCAGACAGAACATCCAGGATGGGTGATCAGCCTGGTATGGGATGAAGGAAGTAGATGAAACGAAATGATAGTGAAATGGATGAAAGGAAAGGTGATGATGGAGCAGTTGGTGGAATGAATGGCGGGGAAAACCGGAGAACCCGGAGAAAACCCTCCCAGACACCGCTTCGTCCACCACAAATCCAACATGCAGGTCCGTGGGATTGAACCCGGGCCGCCTCGGTGGGTGGCGAGCGGTCTAACCACTCGGCCACGGCGCCGCCACAAAAAATGTAGATCGCGTTAAAATACACAATTTATGTCATATACATTTTTTTGTTGTTGAGTGAACCATTTTCGAGATATTGCTTGTTATTCCCTTAAATTTTTCAATACTTATTTTCTCAAATGGGAATTCGTTATTCATTTTTTGTCTTGGATATGCAAACTATTAATCTGTGGCAAAAAGAATGGTGCTGCACATAGCAACCAGCTATTAAGAGATACGTCGATGCTTAAAGTCTACTGTAGTTCTGTATTGCCCTTGCAAATACAAAACAAGGCGAACATAGTAGGCCTTATGCGATAGTCAAATATTTTTTATACTGAGAAATAAACGAACTGCTATGATTTTGTGAATCTTCTATCGGTTTTTGCTTCAAAGGAATGCTGATTCGAACCAATTTCGTAAGATCGTTTCATTTTATTAATTCATATCTTATTGTTCGTTATAGTAGCATTTTAAATGTTCCTATTTTAGTTTATATTTTTTGTTTTCACGGTTTAAGGGCTGTTTCATTCTATTCGTTCATATATTATTTGTTATAGTACCATTTTCAGGTGTTTCTGTTTTGGTTTCTGTTCTTTGTTTACTGGTTTACGTTTTAAGACTTTCCATAATGCCTAGTAAGAAACGAAGCAGTTTTAATTTTAATGTTAAGAAGTGAAGTGGTATACTTCTGTTATATTTATTTGTTGAGCCCCACGTTTGGGAGCCAATTTGCGACGGTATTACTTATAATGTTTGTGTATGTGTGTTTACTCCACGTGGTGAAGCCATTTTGTGACGTGATTCTTTGTTAGGTTTGTAGCTCCATCTGGTGTTAGCAATTTGCGGTAGTATTAGTGTTTGTTTGAAGGAATGCTACTGTTATTTAATTTTGGTTTACTGTCCTCCGGCTAGCTATGATCTTTTTGGTCGAGCACATCTCTTTATACAGGTTGTGTAAACGGAAAGGAGTCTTTTATCCAAAGATAACACTGATGAAAGAATTTCTTTTACACTTTTATTGTCGAACACTTTCACTATCACATTTACACATTGATCTAGACACTCGTCAAACTGAAACTGTTATAATAACTTATTTACTGATCATTCTTAATTCACGTACTTCAACTTTTTGTATCGTTAACTTTACAATACTTGAGATTTTTCATAACTCTGATACGCGTAACTTGCGAATCGATAGCCGACGTGTAATATTTCTGCTGGACTGAAGGCGACATGTAACGTACAAATGTTTTCGACGAACTGACGGACTGAAGGACTTTACCTCTAACCCGATATGCCTAAAGATTATAACTGAACTGCTATTGGCTAATAAAACGCGCCAACATTAGCGTCTATTTTTATATCCAATGAAAATTATGAATACATATGCTCTAGGGAAAATATTCCAGAAAATTCTGAAGAAAAAACGCGCCAACATTACGTAACTTCCTCGTCTCTAATAATGATAAACAGCTCACCCCCTCGCTGCATTATTGCATGCTATTATTGTCAGTTTCAGTAAGGCCGTATAAACTTACTTCTCAACAATAATTACAATCAACAAACATCTCAAATCAATGTCACATAAAAATGCATATTCATATTATAATCATTCTTTACATTTAAATAATTTATGATACAAATTACTGCATCAAAAGCAACCAAACTGAATGCTGGTACCTTGAGCCAAAATAACGACATATTTGGTGAGGTTAAAAACACACAGTGCACAACCAACTTGGTGATGGCGTTATGTTTTTCAACCGTAATAAATGTTGATGCTTGGAGTTCTGAAGTAATTGATAAAATTCTTCATTTAGACAACGATTTGCACTTAAAATCAATTTCAAATTATGATGGTGTTGTGCCATATCCGCCTTACTTGTGCGCTGATGAGGTTTGGCTGCAGGATATTGTAATTGATGATGTAAAAGTAATCTGCAATGCAGTGACAAATAATTTTGCATTACAAGGGATCATACCGAGGGATTTAGAGAGTGTGTTAAAAGCATTTTATTTTGTCCTGGTAATGCAACGAGAATGGAATACTCCACATAGCAACCATCTCTTAAAACATTTGACTATCGCTTAAAGCCTAACAATTTCCCTTGTGTCTACAAGAAAATTAGCAATAAGATTAACATCTCGATATCTCGACATGCATGAGGCATATGGAGAATAAGCATTTGTAAAAATAGTTTGTACAAGTGTAGAGAAAGTCAAGTGAGTGTAACACATCAGATTTGTTTTTTCATTATATATTTTCTGAGTTTGTTTTATAAGGTTTTTGTTTTGTTTAAAGTGGTTTGTTTTATACGTTGTCTTTTTCATTGCATATTGTGACGTATAAGCCATATATGAACTGGCAATAAATCTGTGGTGAAATTTTCATTTTTTTAAGCCAGGGGCTGAATGTTAGCATCTTTTTTTGCGCATTTGAATATGATTACTAAATGAGAGAATCATAAAGTTAAGAGCACACAGTAAGGCGGGTCAAGGAAGTCAGTGCGCAGAGAAAGAGAGAGACAGATAGTACACTGTCTCTGTATTTCATTCTCGCTCCATGCGCTAGCAGGTCACATGGCTCAGAGGAATGCTACTGCGCAACCCATCTTTGTGTGTGCTCCCACTCTTAGAAGCATATGACATAAAATATTATTTTACGAGCAATGCTCTTATGGTTTATGGTTAATAATCTGCTATCTGAATAACAATATTTTAGTAATATTTTATCTTTCAAAACTTTTTATACGATAGTGACACAAATGCACAAAACAAATGTTGCATGGTTTAAAATGAATCTATTTTATTCTATAAATGTAAATTACCAGAAATATTACGTTTGCATACCCAGTGATTTACTATAGAGTTATGATTGAAAACATTCTTGTTTCAGGGCCAGAGAGGAAAATTCTGAAATCTGTGAGTGGATGTTTCAAACCTGGAGAATTATCGGCCATTATGGGACCGTCAGGAGCAGGAAAGAGCAGTCTTCTCAACGCTCTGTCGGGTTATACGTAAGATTTCCAGCCTCTTGTTTTTTTTTTAATAGAGACCTGTTCCGACATTATGATTAGTAGTGTTGGAATTTATGTTAAAAATAGTTTAACATATACAAAAGTAAGTCACATAAACGAAAAAAGCAAGTAATTTTAAGTTAATTTCTATTTGAATACTTGATAGCATATTTTCACAATCAGCAAACAATATGGATTTACCTAATTTTTCCTAGTTACAAAACACAAAGCTTTTCAACAATCATAATTTTCCTACTATTTACAAAGATTGTCTTCGAAGATATGCTGTGTTCTGCATAGTGGGATGGAGCGACTGTCCCTGTTTCTTGTTATGGAATGTGCGCGGGTTACAGCCCTACTATGGGAGAGGGGTTACAGATACTTCAGTCCATCTATATGACCGGTGAGCGCTCATATCGTGATGAATTTAAGGATCTGCGATGAGTTGCGACTTGTGGTCCAGTAAACAATATTCTGGCTGGGGTAAACATGGCACTGGTGGCATTATCTCCAGTGGTGGTTCGTGCACATTTCAGTTGGTGGGTACTACGAGGGGCACTATTTATATTTTGAGCCTTGGCACGCCGAATGTTGTAGGTGCCATCTGACGTTTCCAATGGAAACTTTGACATTTTTGACTATAATCTACTTCAAACATTTTTTCAATAGAGTGTCATTTGTTTTGTTTGCACTAACTTGAAAATCGTGTGTCAACAAAAAAATGGAATTAACTCGTGAAAATGTTCGTGCAATGATTTATTACGACTTTCAGGTAGATTATCAAGACAAGAGTGCATCGATCAGCTGACTTCCGCATTTGGCGACGAAGCTCCATCCTTTGCCACTGTGAAACGCTGGTATAACAAACTTAATCGTGGCCGCCGAAGTTCGTGTAGTTTGTCCAAAATCAGTTGTGCCCGAAAGCATTGATGCTGTGCAAAAACTAATAATAAAAGATCGTCATGCAACATATTGTGGGATTGAGGCAACCCGAGGCATTAGTTCCACCAGCATATATAAAACATTGCATGATTATTTAGCCGTGAAAAAGGCTTGCTCTCGTTGGATCCCACATAATTTGGCCAAATCTCAGAAAGATGCTCGTGTCGATTGATGTACAAAAATGCTCAAGAAATACAATGGCGGTGCCTCAAAAGACGTATATAAGATTGTAACAGATGACGATTCATGGATCTATGCGTATGAGCCGGAACGTAAACAGCAGTCGACTGTACGGGTGTTTCAAGATGAAGCAAATCCAACAAAAGTTGTTCGTACACGAAGCACTTCGAAGCAAATGGTCGCCTGCTTTTTCAGCAAAACTGGCCATGTGGCAACAGAATTTGTTTGCTGGAAGTTTTCGGTGAAGTAAGGAAAAGCAAAAGAACCGCCATACAGTCCTGATTTGGCACCAAATGATTTATTTTTGTTCCCGAATATCAAGAATAAATTGCGTGGACAACGATTTTCGTTGGTAGAAGAAGCCGTTGATGCTTTCAAAAACCATGTTTTGGAGGTGTCTCAAGAAGACTGGAATACATGCTTTGACAAATGGTTCAAAGGGATGCAAAAGTGTATTGATCATAAAGGAGAATATTTTGAAAAAACACTAAAGGAGTTTTCAATCAGAAATTACTTTGTTTTAATTATTAGGCTCAAAATACAAATAACGCCATTTGTACATAGACTCCACGAACGCAATTTATCACACTGTATTGAAAAAATAGGCCAGACAAATAGAAAAAATCTTCACTTTCGTTAAAATAATTGACCTTCATTTAAGTTTTTGTGTATTTCAGATCTTTGTTAATAGCTTCGTTTCCACTCTTGTTCAGAAAATACATTTAAATTTTACATATACGTGCAAAATAATGTCAGAAATAAATGTAATTAGAATGAAGCAGCGTATTTAAATAGCATTCGCATAACTTCCATCCACGTGTCCGTCCGTCCCTCTATTCATCCATCCATCCCACATTGTCAACGTAAAAACAACTTTAAATTAAATTAGTAAAACTGTTAAAAATTGTAAGTATAGACAATATGATTTATATAGAACTAACACATTATTAATTTAAAAACGAATGGTGGTAGCCACACGTATTATATCTCGTATGTAGTGTCTTAGGGAGATTATTAATTAAGTTCTATAGAAGATGTTGGAGATGTCCTCCGTGCCTCTTAAGGCATCGGTAACTTAACACGTTGTGCCATGCGGAGGATGTCAATACCATTAGGATTAGGATTCAACGCGGAAGGAAACTTAGCACGTCGATCTACATAGATCTTTTGTACCTATGCCCCGGACGGGGCGCCCCCAGGAGGGAGCGATAAGATGAGAGGAGACAGAGGTAAGTCGGAACGGGAATACGACAGCAGAGGGCAGGGCCCCTACCATTTATGGATTGAAATTCCTCGAATGGGCACTGATGCAGCCGGCTCCCATACCTCCCTGTGGTCTTAAACAACCCCTGGAGGCCCTAATTCCAGAGCATCCTTTTTCCCCTGCCATATACACGTCGAGTCCTCCTGCCGACACGCACAACTCTGAAAGAGACCAAGTGGATGAAAGGCGAAGTGAAATGAGAATGGAGAAGAAATGGAGCGACAGGAAATTCGAGGGACTTAATTATCCTTCCCAGCATTCGCCTTGCGACCCGGGGAACTCTGAAAAAACCCATGGGTCGGGAAGATCGGCCGCGGGAGTCGAACCACGACGTCTTGAATGCGGGCCATTTCCGTTACCACCTGAGCCATCCCGCTCGGTATTCAACACCATTAATCTCCTGTGTAATGTGCTTCACTATCCACCCAATGCCTGGCGTAAACTCTGTGTTTTACGAGGTTCACTATTTATATTTTGAGCCTTGGCACGCCGAATGTTGCAGGTGCCATCTGTCGTTTCCAATGGAAAGTTTGACATTTTTGACCATAATCCACTTCAAAAATTTTGTCAACAGAGCGTCATCTGTTTTGTTTGCACTAACTTGATAATTGTGTGTCAACAAAAACATGGAATTAATTCGTGAAAATGTTGGTGCAATGATTTATTACGACTTTCGACATGGGTTATCAAGACAAGAGTGCATCCTTCAACTAACGTCCACATTTGGCGAAGCTCCATCCTTTGCCACTGTGAAACACAGTGGCAAAGGATGCTGGTATAACGAATTTAATCGTGGCCGCCGTTCGCTCAATGATGAAGTTCGTGAAGGTCATCCAAAATCAGTTATTGTGCCAGAAAACATTGATGCTGTGCAAAACCTGATAATGAAAGATCGTCAAGCGACATATTGTAAGATTGAGACAATCCTAGGTATTATTTCCACCGGCATATATAAAATATTGCATGAATATTTAGCCGTGAAAAAGGTTTCCTCTCGTTGGATCCTACAAAATTTGACGCAATCTCAAAAAGATGCTCGTGTCGATTGGTGTACAAAAATGCTCAAGAAATACAATGGCGGTGCCTCAAAAGACGTATATAAGATTGTAACAGGTGACGAATCATGGATCTATGCGTATGAGCCGGAACGTAAACAGCAGTCGAGTGTATGGGTGTTTCAAGATGAAGCAAATCCAACAAAAGTTGTTCGCACTCGAAGCACTTCGAAGCAAAGGGTCACCTGGTTTTTCAGCAAAACTAACCATGTGGCAACAGTGCCTTTAGAGGAACGTAAAACGGTCAATGCCGAATGGTACACAACCATTTGTTTCTCGGAAGTCTTCGGTGAAGTAAGGAAAACCAACAAGAACCGCAGGATCGTTCTTCATCAAGACAATGCGAGTGCACACACATCTCGTCTAACAACAGAGTATTTGAAGGCTCAAAAAATCGAATTGATGGGTCATCCGCCAAACAGTCCTGATTTGGCACCCAATGACTTCTTTTTGTTCCCGAACATCAAGAATAAATTGCGTGGACAACGATTTTCATTGGCAGAAGTTGTTGATGCCTTCAAAAACCATGTTTTGGAGGTGTTTCAAGAAGGTTGGAATAAATGCTTTGACAAATGACTCAAAAGGATGCAAAAGTGTATTGATCATAAAGGAGAATATTTTGAAAAACAATAAAGCAGTTTTTAATCGGAAATTATTTTGTTTAAATTATTAGGCTCAAAATATAAATAGTGCCCCTCGTAAGTAATCGCTTAGAAAGAAGTTGTTTGCAAATCAAGAGATCTCGGTGACCTAAGCTCCTGGAGATTATCCAGCAGTCAAGGAAACTTTCAATTAGCTCCACGGATTGGTTTGATGTATGGTAGATATATGGCACTATCTTTTTGAGAATACCCATGACCCACCCTACGCTCAACAAACTCTGAAAATGCATCGGCACTCTGTAATGTCCACAGTTTGGTCAAAAAGAAATGGTTCCATTATTCTCTGTGAGGGCATTGTGCAACAAACCCCTACTTTAACTGGTTGAATGGGTGCTTCATGAATGGCTTGTGGGTTTTGTACGACGCCACAGTAGCATGAATTCTGTAGTTAACATAGCCGCATAAATAAAAGTGTTTCATATGTGAAACATGTGATGGACAATATGCCAGAATTTTTCACAATGAACGCTTGAAATCAACGGCAACACTTCATTATTTTATCCTTATCGGATTCCTGCAACTGATGGACAACTCTGACCGTATATGGTTTTAGGTGAGCACATTTTACAGTTCCCGGACACACCCTGTCTTCTGCGACAAAACTTTGTTTACTTACGAGGTGACCTCTGCAGTCGTGCGCGTATGTCCGCTAAAACCGTGGGCAGGCTAAATGTATGATGTTCATCTTTTTCACTCATCAGAGATGCAATTGTTTCCGATTTATTTATCAGTACCAGTATTTTTCTTTGGGGGTGGGAGATTGCGAACACACACTTCTCTCTAATATGCCCTTCCAGATATCCGCAATTGCTTCGCAAGGAACAGTCGTTGATTTAATGTGTACTGCATTTTTCACAGCGACTAGAACAAAATATCTAAAACAGCTGCCAAACTAGAAGTTAATAACAACAAATAAAGAAAAAACATCTGTTCTAACCATGACAGAGAACCAAACTCCCAAATATCCCGTTTTAGGAAACGTTAAACTCGGGACATTGTGTAACTTTCTAGCCGAATAAACAAATAAATGTGTTAATTCTACGTAAATCAGTGTATAATTCCATCCATGGAATCCACAGGCTTCTTAACACATTCTCTTAATTGTAATTTATAATTTTCCCTCGTTTGTTTTCGTATCGCTTGGTAGTTTATTGAATAGATGGGTTCCAATAGCATAAAGGACTCTGTTACTTTCCCTGGTACTAAAATCTTCAATAAGAATGCTGTAATCACTTCCTATGTTATAAACATGAATTTCAATAATAATTTAATTTGTTTTGTTGCTTTTTAATAAGGAAATATTATTAAAATGACTGCTAACAGTGGGAGTAGAATTTCCTGTACGTATACGTACATTCAAATGTTTATATGTAATTCAGCTAAAGTAGCCTGAGATCATTTAATATTTCATTTATGCAGTATTAATTTAAAATTTCCTTCAAGAAAAACTTTAAAGCTGTAGCAACTGTAGATGCTGTTAACTTTTTTATTTCATTTTATGTTTTTTCAGCTACAGTACTGATTTTTTTTAACTAGAAACTATTTCAGGGCAAATTCTTAAACCCTTTGTTTAGTTTATATTGTTCCCAAATATAAGCGTTTCTGAGAAAAATATTTGTTAAAAGTGTTGTGATACCAGCCGCAAATTTCAACAAAGCCTCCTCTCTCTGGCGTGGTCGGTGCCAAAGGAGAAGGTTCGTTCAGCTGAATGAAATAATCAGTCACCCAATAATACTGTCGACAATGCGACACAATAATGCGTCTGGTATGACAGTGCTTACCGATACGCCACAGTATAACTGTAACATGGGAATTAGAAATCAAATAAAGATGTTTAATAGTCACTGCTTTACCTATATGGTTAATATTGCAAATTTATTTTTGTTTTATTTCAGTTCTCAAGGTGTAACAGGGACGTTACTGAACAACGACAAGCCACGAAACAGTCACATGTTTCACAAGCTCTCGTGCTACATCACGCAAGAGGATCTGCTACAACCAATGTTAACTGTACAGGAAGCTATGATGGTGGCAGCTTCCCTCAAATTGCCTACCCATACGTCCAACAAAACGCGGCTAAGCAAGGTGCTTAATTATCTCGTTTGTTTCTGCATGTTTTATTATTTTAGCAGAAGTTTAGCCTGTTATTTACCCAGTAATCTCTTCAAAGGATAATGACACAAAGCTCCGGCTTGAGTGTCACGCACATGTTCGTGCATTCACTGAGACATGATTGCACGCTCTCTGCTGGTGCTGCAATACAATACATTTGTTAGTTAATACTCAGCAAATGTGAAGTATTTGTCTTCTGTCCGCATATAACAATGTGCGAAGTATTGCAAATTGCACGCAATTCCACTGGGTCAGACAACAATATTAATACGGGACACTATATGAGTCGCATTTATCACTTCCAACACGCAGATGTAAACACACTGGGCCCTTTGAAACAGCAGGTAATATTCCATGGATTCACGAAACAAAAATGCTCTTGGAGTAATAAACAAAACACAGTGCTTTATAGAATTCTCTTGTATCTTTATATAGAGTGTTAACGAAACAGTATTCCACATTTTGAGAGGTCTATGGCAAAAACAAGAAAAAAATTTCCAGTAAACATGGGCTCTAAAATGCATGCTATGAGCATTGTTCAACTTCACTACTATGAAACATCTCTTCTACTGGAAGCTTTTTACTATTACGTATGACCGACACCACGCAGTAAACAAATAAGAAGCACATTTTACTATGTTACTGTGAAACAGCGTAGTTTCTAATGTAATCTCCTTGCAAGATAGATATTTTATTTCACTTCGTTAGTTACATAAATTAATTCTCATATAAGTTCTATAATACATCATTTTATCTCTACACATTAGCCTTTACATATCATTTTCTCTTTCACTAAGTTACTGCATTACTAAAGGCCCGCAAACATCCAACACCATGGTTGCCGAGTTATTGGGTCCTATTTATTTTTGTGATTCAAAAATCTACATTTTCTTTCTAATCCATATTTCTAATTTTTTCAGCCATTTATTTCTCACTACACCTAAATATTTTCCTATTTCAAACAAATTTTTCTTGGATTTAACTCTTAACATCCTTTTACCTATAATTTCATTTGGTAATCTAGACCAATTGTTTCTTTGCAATTTTTTCCTCATATTCATTGTTCCTTCATATTCTAATATTAAATGCCAATAATTGTTAAGTTTGCTATTACATAATGGGCATTTGCCTTCATTTTCTCCTTCTCCTATGCCTTTAACGTCACCACCACTGCCTAACACATGCAAAGCCCTCTCTTGCTATTTTATTACAAACATCAACATAATTTTCTCTTTCCCATGCCCTTTTAATCTCTGTATATACATGTAATTTACATGCAACCCGCACTTGTGAACCATCGATATAGGAGGTGCTCAATGTGGTGCCCATTCATTGTAAGGCCTGCTTCTGTCCGACGTGTTAGGGAATCAGGCACTCTCACTACTCCAAGTTGATCACGGACGCTCTGGCAAGCATTGATGACGCCTACACACACACCAAAAATTTAAAGATAAAACTGCAATGTAAAAGTATTTAACAACACAAACTGATTCTATAGGGTCTTTCAACACGAGTGTCTTATCTTTGAACTTAAATAAAACACATTCTATAAATGATAGATATTTATATCTTTTTTATTTTGGAACATAATTAATATGATTACGTGTGGAAGAGAACATCAGTTAAGTGACCACCGCGACTTCGTTTGGTTGCGCGTATCCGGTTGACCCAATTTTCAATGACAGAAGAACATAAATTAGATCCAACTTCACGAATAACACGCGTGATATTATTCATAAGATCATTTACTGTTTCTGGCTTGTTGACATAAACTATAGATTTAACATAACCCCACAAGAAGTAACCCAGCGGCGTTAAATCACATGACCTCGGGGGCCAGTTAACATCACCACCACTGGAAATGATGAAACCTTTGAACTTCTCCTTCAAAAGATCGATTGTTTCGAGAGCAGTATGACATGTGACACCATCTTGCTAGAACCATATGTTTCTGAGATGCATACCATCCAATTGAGGCCAAAAATAGTTCCTTATAAGAGCCCGGTATCTTTCTCCATTAACAGTTAGAGGTTCTGCATCTTCATCTTGGAACAAATATGGACCAATGATTCCACCATACCAAAATCCACATCACACAGTAACATTTTGGTGATGAAGTGGTCGTTCTTGAATCTGCATTGTATTGTGATTGCTCCGATGGCGGCAATTTTGTTTGTTAACACAACCATCCATCCAAAAGTGGGCTTCGTCGCTGAAGAAGATTTTTCGACAAAAATTCGGGTCAGCCTCCAATTGCTCCATAGCCCAGTCGGCGAATATACGGCGCAACCTATAGTCATTGGGCTTTAGTTCTTGAGTTAACACCATTTTGTAAGCGTGAAGCTTCAAGTCCAGATTCAGAATTCGCCAAGTTGTGGTCGGCTAAAGCCCCAATTCTTGCGCTCGACGAGCAATTGATTTGTTTCCGTTCTCTCGTACACTCTCCCGAACGGCGCCTATGTTTTCGCTGGAGCGCTTACGTCGATTATGTACAGGCGTTCTTTAATCGCTGGCAAAACCACTTCTTTCAAATTTGTCGATCAAACGCCGAATCGTTCTCTCGCAGGGACGATTATGCACACCGTAAACTTCACGCAATACACGGAAGGTTTGGCGAACAGATGATCCATTTTGATAATAAATTTTAACAATTTCTACGCGTTGCTGAATGCTGTAACGTTCCATGGCTATTTGTCAATAACAACTGTAACCACATATCTGCTGTAACTCAATAACAACGGCAGCTATCACATGTTAAAGATAGGACACTCTTGTTGAAATACCCTAGTATAGAATAATAAGAATACGCGTTGCCCTTATCCAGAACTGTGAATATGGTTTACAGTAACAACACTAACAGATGTTTACTGCATGCTCTATCCATGGACAATAACACAGTAATGTGTCCTCATTTGTTCTGCCTGCGGTAGGTCATACGTAGGTAACAGCACAGAACTTGCAGAAGAAGAGATGTTTCACAATAGTGAAGATGAACAAGTGCCCATAGCTCATAAGGTGTGCATTTTAGAGCACATATTACTTTCTGTACTACGTATAGTAAGAAGGGGAAGTATTGTATTCCACCCAAAAATTCGATACCGAGATTTCACCGGAAATACATGTTTTGAGCCCCCCCTGAATCAAAAAAAAGCATTTTTGCAAACATGTCCTTGTGTGTGTCTGTCTGTGAACAGCATAACTCAGAAACGAACAGTCGGATAAACACCAAACTTGGTATTTAGGTTTAGTATCTTCCAGAGATGCGACATGAAGGTTTTCAAGAAAATCCCCCACCCCAGAGTACCCTTTACATGGAAGATTTTTCGAAAATTTTAATTTTCGCAAAAATGGCTTTAACGATTTTGATTAAAATATCATATGCTTAAGATATTTTTATGACAAATAAAATGTATATCTTGAATTTCCTGGGAATGTCTCCAAAAGTATTCTTGATTGTGAACGACTTTTGCATAACTGGTGAACCATAAGAGATAGACAAACTTTTACTACACAAAAAATGTAGATCGCGTTAAAATACACAATTTATGTCATATGCATTTTTTTGTTGAGTGAACCATTTTCGAGATATTGCTTGTTATTCCCTTAAATTTTTCAATACTTATTTTCTCAAATGGGAATTCGTTATTCATTTTTTTTTAGTCTTGGATATGCAAAGAGTATTAATCTGTGGGAAAGGGAATGGTGCTGCACCTAGCAACCAGCTATTAAGAGATATGTATTTCCAAATTGCCCTTGTAAACATATATTCCCCTTACATCTACAAGAAAATTAGCAATAAGATAGACTCTGCAAATATTTATCTCGATTAGCATGAAGTAGATGGAGAATAAGCGTTTGTATAAATAGTTTGTACAAGAATAGACAAAGTCATGTGAGTGTAACACATCAGATTTTTTCAAATGGGATTTCGTTATGCAATTTTTTGTCTTGGATATGCAAAGAGTATTAATCTGTGGCAAAGAGAATGTTACTGCACCTAGCAACCAGCTAGTAAGATATATGTCGATGCTTAAAGCCTACTGTATTTCTATATTGCCCTTGCAATTACAAAACAAGGGGAGCGTAGTACGCCTTAAGGATAGTCAAATATTTTTAGAACTGTCGCTATGTGTAAAATGTAATTCTCTTTGCATCAAAATTTCGTTTCTGCAAATCTCGATTAATATGAAATAGATGGAGAATAAGAGTTTGTGAAAATAGTTTGTACAAGAGTAGAGAAAGTCATGTGAGTGTAACACATCAGATTTTTTTTCTTGTTTTGGTCCACACTGCCACCTCTCAAAATATAGAAGTTTTTTTTAACATCTGTTGTATACTTTTATATCTAGCAATCTTCATTGTGTGTGTAACTATTTCTGTTATTTAATTTTCCGTTTTGTGTGTTTAATGTTACTCTGCACCGTATTAATGCAGGTATTAGTAGGTACTATTAATAATATTAAATGTGATTTATTAAGTGCAAGATAGCTATTAAGTACACCTTCTTACAATTGACTTCGAGTTACAAATTTTCACTTGCATGAGCGGTAGTATCAAAATCTTTCTAGAGCTTTGTCGTCCTCCATAGACTATACTAGCCTCTAGTTCCCGAGGTCGCGGGTTCAAACTCGGCGGAGGGCGATAGATTTTTTTCGGGCGTAAAAATGCTTAGCATGGCTTCCTTCGGAAGGGAAGTAAATCGGGGTCCCGTGTCGTAGATTTACGGCAAGTAAAAGAACCTCAAAGAGGCATCTGAGCAACATTTCCGGCCTTTCATGCCCAGTATAGAATGGGACGCTAACAACCACAGTAGTTAAAGAGAATCCATAAATAAAACTCAGTTTAATTTGTTTTTATCTAGAACTTAACTCCTTAATTTAAAGAAATTTTATTCGTGTCTCATATTCAATAAAAATTATTCTGGAATATACTGATAAAGTTTCTTAAGATATAACTGAGACTAAATTAATATAAAACAGTCCTGTATTGAGCTTCTAAATCACAGTGAATGAATGAGGAAGTAAATAATGTTTTTGAGAACTTTAAAAAATAACAAAAGGCATTGGATATGGCTTACGCATTATTATTGCAACAAGAGAACAGATTTAGAAAAATCTGATGTGTTACACTCACATGACTTTCTCTACTCTTGTACAAACTATTTTTACAAACGCCTATTCTCCATATGCTTCAAGTTAATCGAGATATCGAGATGTCAATCTTATTGGTAATTTTCTTGTAGATGCAAGGGGAATATGGTAGGTTATAAGCGATAGTCAAATATTTTAACGCTGGTTGCTATGTGGCGCATTCCCTTCTCTTTGCATGTCCAGGACATAAAAAAATGAATAACGAATTTGAGAAAAGTATAAGTATTGGAAAATTTAAGGAAATAACAAGCAATATCTCGAAAACGGTTCACTGAACAAAAGAAATGTATATGACATAAGTTGTGTATTTTAACGCGATGTACACTTTTTGTGTAGTAAAATTTTGTCTATCTCTTATGGTTTACCAGTTATGCAAAAGTCGTTCACAATGAAGAATACTTTTGGAGACATTCCCAGAAAATTCGAGATATACATTTCATTTCTCATGACATTATCTTAAACATATGATATTTTCATCAAAATCGTTAGAGCCATTTTTGAGAAAATTAAAATTTTCGAAAAACGTTCCATGTAAAGGGTAGTCTGGGGTGGGGGGATTTTCTTGAAAACCTTCGTGTCGCATCTCTGGAAGATACTGAACCTAAATACCAAGTTTGGTGTTTATCCGACTGTTCGTTTTGGAGTTATGCTGTTCACAGACACACAGACACAGACACAGACACACACATACACACACACGGACATGTTTCCAAAAATGCTTTTTTTGGATTCAGGAGGTCTCAAAACATGTATTTCCGGTGAAATCTCGGTATCGAATTTTTGGGTGGAATGCAATACTTCCCCTACTTACTATACGTAGTAGGGAAAGTAAAAATGAATTATGGTAAATTAACAATGATTTAAAGTGTTTCTAACCAAAATTATTTAAACATTGATTCGATAAACTCAGTAGTTTGTAACTCTAAAGAAGCAGAGCCCATTCCACAGTCTCAAAATTTTAATGCGTGAATCGTCCCAGCTAAAATGGGTGGTCACTTATGAATGCGTACTTTCTTCAGTGTTATTTTAATCACTGCGTGGCTATATAAAATAAAATAAAATAAAGCGGGGGTGTATGAGCCGCTGACCAAAATGTCTATTTGCCGGAGAACCAAGACAACCAATAACAATTCCAGTAGCACATCAAACAATAGTCCTTGACGATGGAGCAGAAATGTATTATCAACAAAGTTAAGACGTGCAGTGCATAAAATCTTAATTTAAAACGCACTTGTTAGTCTTGTCTCCTTTTGTCACATTTGTACAAAACATTCTACATTTAAATAGCACTGAAATATATAAACTTCTTCCCTGTTATTTCTATTGTAGATTATTTTTAGTATGGCTAAGATCACAATTGAAAGCAATATTTTTTTTCAGATTGATGAAATTTTGACAATGTTGGGTCTCTCGCAGTCAGCAAACACCAGAACGGAGAAGTTATCTGGAGGTCAGAGAAAAAGATTATCTATCGCTCTAGAGCTGATCAACAATCCACCTGTGTTCTTTCTCGATGAACCAACCACGTGAGTGTACAATGATCAATTTTAATAAATTTTAATTTAGGAATATATTACATTTGATTCAATATCTGGCAGAGTTTTAAAAACCTTCCGGAAATACATTTAAAGGAAAAATTGAAATAAGCAAATTTGGTGAAAATACACTATGTGATCAAAAGTATCCGTGCATTGTACTGCCACCTACTGCCAGGTACTTATTATTCGCGACCTCAGTAGTCATTAGACATCGTGAAACAGCAGAATGGGACGCTCCGTGGAACTCACGGACTTCGAACGTGGTTAGGTGATTGGGTGTCACTTGTGTCAGAAGTCTGTACGCGAGATTTCCACACTCCTAAACATCCCTAGGTCCACTCCTTCTGATGTGATAGTGAAGTGGAAACGTAAAGGGACATGTACAGCACAAAAGCGTACAGGCCGACCTCGTCTGTTGACTTATGGAGACCGCCGAATATTGAAGAGGGTCGTAAAAAATAATAGGCAGACATCTATCTAGACCATCACACAGGAATTCCAAACTGCATCAGGATCCACTTCAAGTACTATGACAGTTAGGCTTGAGGTGAGAAACCTTGGATTCCATTGTCGAGCTGCTGCTCATAAGCCACACATCACACAGGAAAATGCCAAACGACGCCTCGCTTGGTGTAAGGAGCGTCAACGTTACACGATTGAACTGTGGCAAAACGTTGTGTGGAGTGACGAATCACGGTACACAATGTGGCGATCCGATGGCAGGGTGTGGGTATGCCGAATGCCCGGTGAACGTCATCTGCCAGCGTGTATAGTGCCAACAGTGAAATTTGGAGATGGTGGTGTTATGGTGTGTTCGTGTTTTTCCTGGAGGGGGTTTCGCCCCTTGTTGTTTTGAGTGGCACGATCGAAGCGCAGACCTACATTTATATTTTAAGCACCTTCTTACTTCCCACTGTTGAAGAGCAATTCGAGGATTGCGATTGCATCTTTCAACACGATCGAGCACCTGTTCATACTGCAGGGGATGTGACGGAGTGGTTACACGCAATATCATCCTTTTAATGGACTGGCCTGCACAGAGTCCTGACTCGAATCCTATAGAACACCTTTGCGATGTTTTGGATTGCCGACTTCGTGCCAGGCCTCACCGACCTACATCGATACCTCTCCTCAGTTCCGCACTCCGTGAAGAATGGGCTGCCATTCCCCAAGAAACCTTCCAGCACCTGATTGAAAGTATGACAGCGAGAGTGAACACTGCCATCAAGGTTAAGGGTGGGCCAACACCATATTGACTTCCAGCATTACCGATGGAGGGCGCCACGAACTTGTACGTCATTTTCAGCCAGGTGTCCGGATACTTTTGATCACGTAGTGTATGTGCTCTCTCCATGCAGCAGTGTGGACGGTGTGCTTGTAATAAATGTGTGTTACTTGCATTTTGCACTAATATTACTCTATAATTACCACATTTTGTCTCACAATAAAAGCTCATTACTGTAATGTGGCGCTTTGGTTGTCCACCATATTGTAACGATTCTGCACCGAGACCCGAACCAGCCACGAGGAAGTTCTACAACAGATCAGAAAGTGTTGAAATCAGGGCAGGTCCGTAATTGGTTACCGTAGAACGCTGATGTGTTTTAGTCAGCATGAAAAAGTAATATAAGCTAAGTCGTTTAAAATTGATTTTGTGAGCCTCAAGACCAGCCAGAACTCTGATAGATATGTGCTAGGCTCTTATAGCCGATGGCAGCTAGAGGATATCTTATGGGCATAATGTTTGACGGATTCAGCATTAGTTTTATCTCCTCTCTCTACTTCTCTCTTCGCCTTTAGCGAGTAGCCTCTACCCTGAACTACCTCACCTATGTAGGATGAGGGTTTAAGCAACTCGGGTCGCTACAGTAGTCCACAATAATGTTAATCATCTTGTCTCGTTTCGCTACATCAGTGCAGTACAGTACATCTAAATTATTGACTTCCAGCCTGAAAAGGTGACGACAATAATTCACAAATTATTTGTGGCCAAAATGAAGCGGATGGACTTGGGAGAAAGAAGATTATAATTTGTAACGAAAGGCAATCATGCGCAGCGAGATCATTTGAAAATCATTTTGGGATGCATGTTACGTATGGTTCTTAGATTTCTCTGATCCGTTAGTAGATTTACTGATATTGAGGTATACCGGCAGGTTACAGCTGACCTTAAAATTTTACAAACTCTATAATATCATTATGGGAGCATTTTTGTCTTCACTGTCTCAAATTAGTTTGGAAGCTATGATATGCTTTGTTTATTTATTTTGATTTGAAGAATTTTGTTACTCATCATGTTGTATGATGCAAATAAGTAAAATTAAGATTTGAGCTTATAAAAATAGCACCCCTACATAGATATTCCAAATTTATTTTCTTGTAGCTTGATCGATATCAGGCAATAAAATGGAGCATATTGCATTATTTGAAAGGCCTTGGTTCAATTTCTGCTGGTTATTCATTCATAGTGTTGCAATCAACCCTGTCTACATCTTCAATTATGTTTCCTGACTTAACCAATTACATTTTATTTAATGATGTTCATCCACTGGTCCTTGGATCCTTATAACAGGCAACATTTTCACGTAAGCACCTTGAAGTTATGGAGATGGAGATAATCCATAAGAAACTAAAGTCAATATAACATTAATAAAATATTAAAGTAATGAATAGAAATAAACTATTATAAAACTTTGAGAAGACAGTGATTCTATCTATAAGGGAGGTGTGAGAATCTTTATTAAGAATAACATGGGTTTCAGTATTATTGATCTGGAAAAGTATTGTCTGCAAGAAACCCGTAAACTGTTCACATCAAAATGATAAATGAAGCATTAATTGTACATTTTGTAGTGCATAGTACCTATGCCTACAGGACATTTTGAATCTAATGCTGTTTAAAAATGTCCCTTAAAACCAAAAACTGAATTTATTCTCTGTGGTGATTTAAATATATATTTCATGATAAATAGCAATAAAATGGATTTTTTCAGTATTAAGAGCATATAATTTGTGCATCCAATGGAGTTTTCAATTAGAATTCAAGTTCCAAAGCAGCTGTTGATTATATTTTCATAGGTATTTCTAAAAAAGGAGCAAACCCTGATTAATGGACCTCCAGATCATGATGGACCGTGCAAAAAGCTATAAAATCAATAATAAGTTTACAGATAAATCATGGGAGGAATTTATAGGGAAAGTGGCGTAAATAACAAGCTTAATTCACTTTTAAATACTTTCATAAAATTTCACAGCTCAATTTTTCGATCTGAAGTAAACAAAATTAATAATACCGCTAGAAATTACTGGCTAGCACAAGTTATCATGATATCTTACAAGCACAAAATATAACTTTACGTAACTACCTTTCAAACAACTGTACCAGAGATAGGCAACATTACAAAAATAACTTCAAAATTCTAAACAAGTTATAAACGAAGCTTAAAAACTTGCTATGCAAGACAAATGCTGTCCTTCTTGACAAAATGGAATGGAGGGAATAATAGTAAATCAAATTTCGACAAATTGTACTCAGCAAATAGCAAACTATTTAACGTTTCATTCAAAATAAACAATACACACTCAATTTAATACGTAGATAAAAGCAAAGGAAGCATTTGCCTCTTTAGAGATGGTAGTTACAAGTAAGCTGAAGCAACAATAATAATAAGGTCTCTCAAAAGCAAGAATTCAGAATATGATGAAATAACTATCTCAATATTAAAACTATGTAACAAAAATATTAGCATAGCTTTAAGTGGCATATGTAGTATCTCTTATTAACGGTAACATTTTCAGACACGTTAAAATATCCTCTTGTTAAATTATCAAACATGAAAGGATCAAAATCACTAATGTTGAACTAAATACCATTATCCTTACTAACACCTTTCTGCAAAATGTTTCAGAAACTTTTTTTCAAAAGGATATATCACCTTTAGACAAAAATAATATTTGAGCAAGAAAATTTATTTGGAAAGAAGATGTAAACCAATGATACTACACTTTTAAGTTAATTATCGGAGTATTCAATTCCCTTGATAACTGATTCAACACACTAAGAATATTCTGTCATCTATCAAAAGCTTTTGACTTGTGAATCATAACATACTTTTATCACAATTATCCCATTGTGATATTAAGAAAAAAATGTTATAAATAGATTCCATCATACCTATCAGAGAGAAAGCAAAAAGTTATAACAAATGCTTTAGATAACTCAGGTGTATTCTAAGAATAGTGTGAAGTAAAGCATGGTGTGTCATAAGGCCCAATTTTTGGTCCATTTTTACTTTCTCTACTACGTATAGTAAGTAGGGGAATCATTGCATTCCGTCCAAAAATTCGAAACCGAGATTTCACCGGAAATATATGTTTTGAGACCCCCTGAATCCAAAAAAAGCATTTTTGGAAACACGTCCGTGTGTGTGTCTTTGAGCAGCATAACTCAGAAACGAACAGTCGGGTAAACACCAAACTTGGTATTTAGGTTCAGTATCTTCCAGAAATGCGACACAAAGGTTTTCAAGAAAATCCCCCCACCCCAGATTACCCTTTACATGGAACATTTTTCGAAAATTTTAATTTTCTCAAAAATGGCTCTAACGATTTTGATTAAAATATCATATGTTTAAGATATTTTCATGACAAATAAAACGTATATCTTGAATTTTCTGGGAATTTCTCCAAAAGTATTCTTCATTGTGAACGATTTTTGCATAACTGGTAAACCATAAGAGATAGACAAAATTTTACTACACAAAAAATGTAGATCGCGTTAAAATACACAATTTGTCATACATTTTTTTTGTTTAGTGAACCATTTTCAAGATATTGCTTGTTATTCCCTTAAATTTTCCAATACCTGTACTGTTTCTCAAATTCGTTATTCATTTTTTTTTGTCTTGGTAATGCAAAGAGAATGGAATACTCCACATAGCAACCAGCTTTTAAAATATTTGACTATCGCTTAAAACCTACCATATTCCCCTTGCATTTACAAGAAAATTGGCAATAAGATTAACATTTCGATTAACATGAAGCATATGGAGAATAATATTTTGTAAAAATAGTTTGTACAAGAGTAGAGAAAGTCATGTGAGTGTAATACATCAGATTTTTTTTTAAAATATGATCAATAATTAATTGTACAAATAAGACCATTATGCTTAGTTTTATTATTTAATGAGTTACGAAATAATTTTCTGTAGAAGTGGGGAAGGTGTCAAAAAGTATTTCTTATGCAAGCAAAGCACTTAAGCTTATTTTAAACCCTTATTAAATTAGCTTGGGACTATATTTTAGTTGTAAATTGACAACCCGGCAGTGTTCACAAAAATTGAGATCTCCACAGCCAAGAGAACACACAGAGGCTAAGTAATATTTTTAAGGCATTCCAAAAAGGAGTTTACTACAATGATATAGTATTATTCAATTCACCTCCATCATCTGCAAAGGAACAGCACACTAATAAATCTAAATTAGGCCTTTAAAGATACATTTTCACTCATACATTCTGTAATGAGGGAGATTCAATTTAATCAAAGAATAATTATTATAATAGTTTTTGCTTCATCCGATTAAATCAATTTTGTAAATATAATGAACATTTAGAGTTAAAAAGTCTATATATTCTAAATGTAAACAATTTAAGGTACGATGATATGTAACTTTTTAAATCTGGCATATTAAAGTAAATTATGTAAGAATTGCCGTTTCTGACAAACTCAAGGACGAGAATTTGTAATTATGAGTACGTTTTCATCAAATGTATATAATGTGGGTAATATCTAACGATACCGACGTCCTAGAGCTAGACTAGGTCTTCTAGAATTCGTCAAACTCACTACAGGCTACACGAATTGAAACGATATGGTATGTTATGTTAAGGAGAATATAATTATTGATCAGATTATAAATGTATTAATAGGGCATTTTAAACAACGTGGTATTGTTCGTTTTAATAACTGTCTTTTTGACATAATATCACAGAGTGTTAAAGCAATTCATTTCAGACATATTTTCCATATCTTTCAGTATGCAAGGAGGTGAAGCTGTTACCTTGAACATGAGTTTAAAACGTCTTTTCTTTGCTTCTTTCATTCCTTCCCCCTTTCTTTTCTTTAAGTTCAGTGTCGTTTACTTGCTTAGGTTCTATAAATAGTGAATAACTTGAATGAATCAGTAATAGTGTTAATGAAACTGATTACCTGAATCGGTGAATGTGTCTGATATTCATATAAAGGCTCTAGGAATAATGTATATATCAGTCATCCGGATTGAACTCGAAAGATTCGAATCCAAACTAGCAGGGAATGTTAAATCCTGCATGGCTGTACTTACTTGCAATATGTCCAAGGAAGTTCAATCTAATGGAGGTATATTTAAAATGTAATTAAAACAGTTTCAACGGATATCTTAGTCGAACACAATGCCCTTACATTCCATGATACATCTTTGATTTATTTTATTAACATAACACTCCAGTTAGCATAAAGATCTAGGCTGCTCTTCTTGTTTAAAAAAACCGTTTATGAGCTTTTAAGGAAAATAAAAATATACAGGGTGGATCATTTAGTTTGAGACTGTACAACATCTCCAAAACTAAGCATTGTAAAAAGAAATATCTTTAATAAAAGTTGATTTATATTATGGGGGAAAGTAAATGGGAATCTACAACTAGGGTCAAATTAAATTGACCCTAAAATGACCATCACAACGCCCTCCAAATAAAACACGACTAATGGCATTTACTTTCTCCCTTAATAAATCAACCTTTATTCAAGGCATTTCTTTCTATAACGCTTAAATTTGGAGATATTGTACAGTCTCAACTTAAATGGTCCACCCTGTATAGTATTTTTCGTTATATATTGTATTGGCATCGCCAACAATTAATTCCACCGATTAATTCGGAAGTGCTAAGGAGTATACTTAAGATCCCAACAGAAGACCACCACCGTACATCCGAACTGCTTTCTATCATTTATTCTACTGTCTTCGTCTTTCTCCTCTTCCTGCTCCTCCTGATCACCATCATTATCATCAACAACAGCACTGCACTGTACCATCTAGACTTCTTTTTTCCACCAATTTCTTTGCAAGTCTGTTATTTATTTAACCCACTCTATGCTTGCAGTGACAATTCCTGCGTGCCTTAGAGGCGAAATTGGTTAACAATTATTCCTTGATATTTCGTTTTATGATCTGAGTACTATACGAGATTTGTTTATAGTTGTTTTATATTATTATTCTGTAAAATCTATGTCTGATAATTTACAGAAGGTTTTAACTCAATAAGATTATGGCTGCACAAGCTTTAACACAGACTTTCTTAAACAGAAGATATACCTTTCAGTCTCATCTTTACTACGTTATCGCCGAAAAGTATTCGTTTACAGGTCTTCTTTGCTTAATTTCCCTTCTTTGCAAACAGTCAGTAAAAATTCAAACCCCATAAGCCCGTGATGAAATTTTCAGAATCGGCAGAAGTCGCTCATGGTGCATACATTTGTGGTATTTCCTTTCCTTTTCGAATCACCTTGGCGCGACCACCGTGAGGTTTACAATCTTGTTTAGAGTCTATAAATATTGCAAACATTCACCAGAAATTAATTATTAAATGTCACGACTACTTCTTGTTCTATGTCATCTGAATATAATTAGTGTAATTAATAACACGGAAAGGGATGTGTGTGGAAATATATTTTAGTTTGGCACTGCAATCAGGCTCAAGCAGGGAACGTTCGTGACAGAAAGATAATAAATTATTATAAGTGTACGTTCGCCCGGTACACAAGCCTTTAGTGATCACTGATAGCAACTTGGAACAACCTACTGGATGTATTTCTCAATACGTTGTCGAGAAACGGGGGCGAATGCAGACCACAGAGAGTGCGTTATCAGGGAGATCTCTATTTGACTGGACTGACACATCGATTGATGTTTTTACTCAGAATGAAAACGGCGCAATGTTATTTAGATTCAGATTAAAAAATCTGATATGTTACATTCACATGACTTTCTCTACTCTTATACAAACTATTTCGACAAACGCTTATTCTCCATATGCTTCATGTTAATCGAGATGTTAATCTTATTGCTAATTTTCTGGTAGGTGCAAGGGGAATATGGTAGGTTATAAGCGATAGACAAATATTTTAAGCGCTGGTTGCTATGTGGCGCATCCCATTCTTTTTGCATTACCGGGACAAAAATAAAATGAATAATGAATTCCCGTTTGAGAAAAAAAAATGTATGTGACATAAATTTTGTATTTTAACGCGATCTACATTTTTTGTGTAGTAAAATTTTGTCTAGCTCTTATGGTTTACCAGTTATGCAAAAGGCGTTCACAATGAAGACTTTTGGAGACATTCCCAGAAAATACGAGATACACATTTCATTTCTCATGAAAATATCTTAAACATATGATATTTTAATCAAAATCGTTAGAGCCATTTTTGAGAAAATTAAAATTTTCAAAAAATGTTCCATGTAAAAGGTAATCTGGAGTGGTGGGAATTTCTGGAAAACCTTCGTGTGGCACTTCTGTAAGATACTGAACCTAAATACCAAGTTTGGTGTTTATCCAACTGTCTGTTTCTGAGTTATGCTGTTCACAGACAGACACACAGACACACACACACGGACATGTTTCCAAAAATGCTTTTTTTGGATTCAGGGTGCCTCAAAATATATATTTCCGGTGAAACCTTAGTGTCGAATGTTTGGGTGGAATACAATACTTCCCCTACTTACTATACGTAGTAGAGAAAGTAAAAATGGATAATTCACAATATTTACGAGATTTGGAAGCTAAGCAGGCGCCTTTCAGTTCCATTCCAGACAAACGTCTCTTATTAAACATATAGCCAAGGCTAACTTCATTCCACCATTTCTGTCAGGAAAGTGAAATCCAAACTCCATTCAGCTATTATTACTTACACTGCAGAACGGGTTTTAAATTGAAACCACGGGCGTTTAACATTGAAACCACGTCAAACAACGGTTTATGCAGCATTAGTCCATTATAAACGATGGCTATTCATTTCTGTGAAGGTTGTATGAACAGCAGCCCAACAAAGAACACGACATAGTATAACTTTTTGTCATTGGATAGTAAGTACTGTTATGATAGGTGTTCTTAAGGTTTTGTAGTTTCTGAAGTTCCTTGAAGTATGTCTTATAGGCACCACAACGTAAACACCCAACAGTCTTACCAAAATTGGTATTATGTATTACTTTCTCTACCACGTACATAGTAGTATAGAAGGTATTGCATTCAATAAAAAAATTCGATACCGAGATTTCACCATAAATACACGTTTTAAGGTCCCTGGATCCAAATAAAACACCCTTGGAAACATATCCGTCTGTCTGTGTCTGTGTGTGTGTCAGTGAATAGCATAACTCAAAGTCGAAAAGTCGGATAAGAATCAAACTTAGTGTTTCTTTTTACGTTTCCTTGTTTAACCCAATTTATGATACTGTGTTTTTACTGCCTTCGTTACTGCTAATTCCCGCAATAACACAACACAAATACACACGCAAACACCCATGCCCAGACTCGAACCCGCGACACTCAGCTTTGCGGAGCGCCGGAGCTGTACACTCCAGCGACCACGGCTACGAGGGCCGGCAAGGTATTTAAGTTCAGTATCTTCCAAAGATGCGATTCGAAGGTTTTCAAGAAAATTCCGCAGCCCAACTACCCTTTACATGGAATATTTTCGAAAACTTTTATTTTCTAAAAAATGGCTGTAACGATTTTGAATAAAACACCACAAATTAAAGATATTTACATGACAAATATTCTGGGAATAGCCAGTAAAGTTCTCTACCTCCGGAACGAGTTTTGTATAATCTTGTATATCTGGTAATCGTTAAGCGACAGACGAAAATGTACTACACAAAAAAATGCAGCCCTCTTTAGAACATACAATTTATTTAAATTAAGTTTTTTTGCGACCTAAGCCATTTCTGAGATATCCGTTATTAATGGTTCGAATTGTTCATACTTAGTCATTCTCTTAAAGTTCTGTCGACATTCAGTTGTTTCTCGCGATTGCATGTAAACAGTATTGAATTTTATGTCCGGCATATAGCGTTCAGTTCTTAAACATTGACTATCGCTGTTCTCTTTGTGTCTACAACGAAATGTGTAATGTAGCAGTTTCTGCAAAGGTTTATTTAGATTAAAATTTAGTAGATAGATAAATAAGCTTTAGTAAGAATAGTTTGTATACCCACGAATAAAAATTGAGGCTAGAATGTATGAAATGGTTTTCCTTTTAGTAAAATGCAAAAAAATATGGAGTTAAAAATTATTCAATCTTCTTAGGACTGCAAAAATGTATTAAATCATTAAATTCAAAACGGTCTATAAATTGACTAATATTATTCTCATTCTTTTCAATTCTATTAATAGTTAAGATAGTAGATTGACGAAATTGTCTTGATAAACTCTCCATATATATTTGTTATGTAATAAAGTACACCTGCTGAAGTAAACATATTGCGGAAAAACATAGAGAGAAAGACAGTACCAAATCAAATTTTGAGGCTAAAGGTTACTCGCGTTAATTATTACCAGTAAGGTAGAAGGTGAGTTTTAATTTATCCAGGAAACTTCAAGGTTACATGTTAAATGTGTTAAGATTATTTCAAGTAACACTTAATAAATTATATAAATAATAGGTAGTATTTTCAAATATGGCAACGACATAGGTATTCACTTTTAATAGCAGTATGTTCTTTCAAATTTCACAGAGAAGTTTTTGTTTACTTTCTCTACTACGTATAGTAAGTAGGGGAAGTATTGTATTCCAACCAAAAATTCGATACCGAGATTTCACCGGAAATACATGTTATGAGACCCCCTGAATTCAAAAAGAACATTTTTGGAAACATGTCCGTGTGTGTGTGTGTGTTGCTGTATGTCTGTGAACAGCATAACTCAGAAATGAAAAGTTGCATAAACACCAACCTTGGTATTTAGGTTCAGTATCTTCCAGAGATGCGACACGAACGTTTTCAAGAAAATCCCCCCACCGCAGATTACCCTATACATGGAACATTTTTAGAAAATTTTAATTTTCTCAACAATGGCTCTAACGATTTTGATTAAGATATCATACATTTAAGATATTTTCATGACAAATAAAATGTATATCTCGAATTTTCTGAGAATGTATCCAAAAGTATTCTTCATTATAAACGACTTTTGCATAACTGGTAAACCATAAGAGATAGACAAAATTTAACTAAACAAAAAATGTAGATCGCGTTAACATACACAATTTATGTGTTATACTTTTTTGTTGTTGAGTGAACCATTTTCGAGATATTGCTTGTTATTCCCTTAAATTTTTCAATACTTTTTCTCAAATGGGAATTCGTTATTCATTTTGTTTATGTCCTGGACATACAAAGAGAATGAAATGCGCCACATAGCAACCAACTCTTAAAATATTTGACTATCGCTTAAAGCCTACCATATTCCCCTGCACCTACAAGAAAATTAGCAATAAGATTAACACCTCGATTAACATGAAGCATATGGAGAATAAGCGTTTGTAAAAATAGTTTGTACAAGAGTAGAGAAAGTCATGTGAGTGTAACACTTCAGATTTTTTAATATCAACACATGGAAATCAAAACTTAGCTAACCTCTGAAACGGCAACTCTAGGCCGGGCCCGAGAACAGTAATTCTAGATAACTTATTAATTAACTTTTAGTGATGTTAAATCGTACTATGTAAATATCTTTTTCTCATACTGCTTGTATATTTTAAGAAGGGTGATTTAACGTAGAGTTATAAATGGTTTAATGTGAATAATTTAAGCACTATGTTAAAATACTGTCCACGGTGGAATGTTTTAGCTACAGGAATAGTGCTTTCGAAGGCAGAAAACCTAGTTTTATTACCTCTCTCCGGTCGCCGTGCTATTATTCCTACAGCGAGGGTGTAGAGCCTTTGTCCCATTATTTGATAATTCGCCGTGACCAAGTGAGTGAGACAGACAACCTTAACGGTAAATGTAGGAAAAGCCGCGATTTATATTAAAATTGGACCAATGAAATCCCTGGAAGTTTATTCGAAATAGTTAGACGCGTCGAGTCGCGCTAAAAATGTACCAATAGGAAAGGAAGCAGCCTCAGGAGCCTGAGACTATAAATGGATCTGTTTAGGGAAAATTCGACACAGTTTTGGTAATGTGTGGTCAGGGAGAGATGCTGCAGGATGCGTGAGATATCGCGCCAAGAAGGGAATCAAGTCAGCTTTGTAATGTCAGCTTAGTATTGCAATTTATTCGAGAGTTTTCGTAATGTGTGGTCAGGGAGAGATGCTGCAGGATGTGTGAGATATCGCGCCAAAACAGGGAATCAAAATAGTTTTAGCAACACACCTAAGATCCGCTACTCTGAAAGCGACAATAAGAATAGTTATATTTCGTGCCATATCCACGCCATAGTTTAACAGCGGTGGACAGTATTTTACAGCGGCAATACCAGTTTTGTATACTACGAGTGTTAATTAAATAAAAAGAAACGGCAGTGTCATCTTTTCATAAACAAAGCAAGTCTATGTCTTCCTATATCACCACCCGAGATCTACGTTTTCCTTTACCGAGGATAAGTCCATGCTCCCATATAATTTAAGGAAAATTACTGCAGCTAGCCGAGGATAAATTGAAGAACCAACACGCTGAGAACTTCTGGAAGCCACGGGAGAAGCATCAAGGTAAGCTACAGCAACGGATGAGGAGGTGATCGCCGCAAACTGGCGCCATAACGTGGAGCTCGAAGGGAGGACCAGCTCGAAGGGAAGACCAGCTCGAAGGGAAGACCAACATAAACGGAGGACTAGAAAACAACGAATAGACGAAGAATCTTCAGAGGAAAGGGGCACAGCAGAACAAAATTACAACGCGAACTTCTAATCTACCTACGTGGGACAACAAAACAGCTGAGAGCATCGCTTCTAGAACTTCACCAGGATTCGAACCCGGAACGCATCAGTTAACATTAAAAAAAAATACAGGTTAGAACTTTTATTCAAAAACAAACAAAAAGGCATGCAGAGTAGTGACTCAGTTTTGTGAACACATGTTATTGAGAGGGGGTAAAGTCATTACTAGGGAGGTAGAACTTGCTAACGGAACCATGAGTAGGTCAAGGGAAGATTTGAAAGAATTGAATGGGGAGGCTATTGTCAGCATAACAACAGATGGAGAAAATATGGGCGCAGCAGAAGTAGAAGTTAGGCTAGAAAGGCAATCACCGAATAAGCAGGTCATTGACGCAGGTCAAAACCAGCTGCTAATATTGCTTCAACAGTTGAGCGCAATAATAGATGAACGGGGTAAGATCTTCAATGAACATAGTAAAAAGTTAGAAAGCATAATAGATGAACGGGGTAAGATCTTAAGTGAATATAGTAAGAACGTAGAAAGAATCGGAAGTCAACTAGATAAGAATTTAGAAGGGGAATCAAATGGGCATAATAAGGACGTAGAAAGAATCGTAAGTAAGCAGAGTAAGGGCTTAGAAAGAATCGTAAGTGGACAAGATAAGAATGTAGAAGGTGAATCAAATGAGCATAATAAGGACTTAGAAAGAGTCGTAAGTAAGCAGAGTAATGACTTAGAAAGAATCGTAAGTGAACCAGATAAGAATCTAGAAGGGAAATCAAATGAGCATAATAAGGACTTAGAAAGAATCGCAAATGAGCAGAGTAAAGACTTAGAAAGAATCGTAAGTGAACAAGATAAGAATGTAGAAGGGCAGAGTAAAGACTTAGAAAGAATCGTAAGTGAACAAGATAAGAATGTAGAAGGGAAATCAAATGAGCATAATATGGACTTAGAAAGAATCGTAAGGGAACAAGATAAGAATGTAGAAGGGAAATCAAACGAGCAGAGTAAGGACTTAGAAAGAATCGTAAATGAGCAGAGTAAGGACTTAGAAAGAAAATTGAGTGAACAGAAAAAGGATTTCGAAGGGAAATTAAGTAAGCAGAATAAGGACTTAGAAAGAAACTTAAGTGAACAAGATAAGAATGTAGAGGGGAAATTAGTTGAGCTGATGAAGGGGAAGCTAATAGAAACACTTGAAGGGAAATTACTACAGATACTAGAAACTAAAGAGCCGAAAACACTAACGGGAGAAGAGACGTTAAAGAAAGCTTTTGAAAGAATGTTAAAAAGGGCGCAGAAAAGAAAGCAGGAATTTAAAACAAGGAAGCGAAAGAAAGGGTTGATGGAACTTGGAGAATTAGTATGGGTATAAAAAAAAATCCAGCATTCAAATTAAAAAAAAAAAAAAAAAAAAGAAAAGAAAGACATAATATCATTGATCCTGACTCTACAGTGCCTGGAAAGGAGAGCTTTCACATGTGAATTAATGAATTATCGTAAGCAGTTGTGCAGAACATTTTTTTTTGCATTACTAAAGAGACTTGAGTATTAAATGCTCATTAGTGATAGTGAAGAAGAACAAGAAACACCTTTGCCATTAATATGTTTCAGTTTCTTTCTGCTTGAATAAGTTTGTCTTAAGGTTGAAACAGCTTTTATTGTCAGAATATTTATTATATTTTTTTTTTGATATTGAGCAATATTTGTAAATTATTAATTGGTTGGTATGCTAGCAATATGCTGACAGTTTTCTTTAAACATATAAATTAGTTTTATTAATTATAAAAAAAAAGGTATCATAGAATGGAAAATTTATTTAAAGGTCCATACAGGGTGATTTACATTTGAGTTACAAGAAATAAAGAATTCCAAGATCGTAGGGAGATACCATAAACAGTTGCTCAAACCGTACAAATGTTTAGAGAATGAGAAGGGTGAAGAATGTAATGAAAATAGTCAGGATAGTTTACTCGAAATGAGGTAGCAACCCTATGAACAAATAGTAAAGGTAATACACCCGATAAATAAGGAGGTAAAGAAATAAATAAATGCATAATAATTATGTATCAATATGTATGTAAATAGATTTAATTTTAGAACTTGATTTAGGTATTAGCGTATTTCTCTCCACCACAAGTTATTCGTGTGCGCGAAATGTATTGTGTAAGAATGTCTCTCGGAAACCTGTTTTTAAATGGTGAGAGGGGATCAACCATAACAAATGTGGAGTGAATGACCCAAATATAAACACCACTGGTGTGGCAGAACCCTTGTGAAGAAACAGGTATAGCGAAGGGTCTCTGTCAACAAAACAAACCTACAAAGGCCATAATCAGAGGAATTATTCTGGAAAAGAAAATTGTATCAAGTGCTGAAAAATTTATTCTTTTCCAGAACAGGGCAATTTGAAACGGCAACTCTAGGCCGGGCCCGAGAACAGTAATTCTAGATAACTTATTAATTAACTTTTAGTGATGTTAAATCGTACTATGTAAATATCTTTTTCTCATACTGCTTGTATATTTTAAGAAGGGTGATTTAACGTAGAGTTATAAATGGTTTAATGTGAATAATTTAAGCGCTATGTTAAAATACTGTCCACGGTGGAATGTTTTAGCTACAGGAATAGTGCTTTCGAAGGCAGAAAACCTAGTTTTATTACCTCTCTCCGGTCGCCGTGCTATTATTCCTACAGCGAGGGTGTAGAGCCTTTGTCCCATTATTTGATAATTCGCCGTGACCAAGTGAGTGAGACAGACAACCTTAACGGTAAATGTAGGAAAAGCCGCGATTTATATTAAAATTGGACCAATGAAATCCCTGGAAGTTTATTCGAAATAGTTAGACGCGTCGAGTCGCGCTAAAAATGTACCAATAGGAAAGGAAGCAGCCTCAGGAGCCTGAGACTATAAATGGATCTGTTTAGGGAAAATTCGACACAGTTTTGGTAATGTGTGGTCAGGGAGAGATGCTGCAGGATGCGTGAGATATCGCGCCAAGAAGGGAATCAAGTCAGCTTTGTAATGTCAGCTTAGTATTGCAATTTATTCGAGAGTTTTCGTAATGTGTGGTCAGGGAGAGATGCTGCAGGATGTGTGAGATATCGCGCCAAAACAGGGAATCAAAATAGTTTTAGCAACACACCTAAGATCCGCTACTCTGAAAGCGACAATAAGAATAGTTATATTTCGTGCCATATCCACGCCATAGTTTAACAGCGGTGGACAGTATTTTACAGCGGCAATACCAGTTTTGTATACTACGAGTGTTAATTAAATAAAAAGAAACGGCAGTGTCATCTTTTCATAAACAAAGCAAGTCTATGTCTTCCTATATCACCACCCGAGATCTACGTTTTCCTTTACCGAGGATAAGTCCATGCTCCCATATAATTTAAGGAAAATTACTGCAGCTAGCCGAGGATAAATTGAAGAACCAACACGCTGAGAACTTCTGGAAGCCACGGGAGAAGCATCAAGGTAAGCTACAGCAACGGATGAGGAGGTGATCGCCGCACCTCAAAAGTAAGAAAAGCTTCAATGTTAGCATAATGAAATAAAATGCAATAGTTTTGTAAGAACTATAAACAAGTTTGTGACTAACTAAACGTAATAAAAGAATTTCATCAATCTGATTAGTGTTAAAAAAGGAAGGATCACCATTTCTGAGGAAGCATTACTCTGTTTCGGTTAACCATGGCTCTGATTGCTTGAGAGGTGACACATTCTTACATGTAAATGGGTAATGGATATAGATCTCATGTATATTTAATGAGACAGTGGAAGTATCACTCTAATGCTTTTCTATTTGTTGTAGTGGACTGGACGAGGTGGCTGCGAATCAGACCATCAAGCTCTTAAGAACTTTAGCCCAACAGGGACGCACCATAGTTTGTACCATTCATCAGCCTAGTGCATCGAGCTTCAAGTTGTTTGATCACGTATATGTAGTGTCCCAGGGAATGTGTGTGTATCAGGGTTCCACAAAGGAGCTCGTAACTTTCCTCTCACACATCGAAATGCCCTGTCCAATGCACTACAATCCAGCAGATTATGGTAAGTAATGACAAAAAGTTATGGTGTTTCTTTACTGTGAATTTAGTATTTAATGCAACATTCCTGTTCAAACGCTTTTGTAGAACAGTAGCAAAATCTTATGGTTTGCACGCGATGTAAGTATTAAAGTAGGTTGTTGCTTTACGTATGGGAAGCCAATTTGAAGTAGGAATTGTATTGTAGTTCAACTGTTGGGGAGCCAAACTTGAAGTAGCTGCAACCGCACGTATGGTAAAACGTTTCCGGTACCCTTCACCCCAAATGTACTTTCCGGTGGCCTTTGCCCCCCAAAAAAGTTTAAAAAAATTAACTTTGTAATTTTGACTGTTTCTTTAAATATTATATATTTATGTTTGCCTCGGCTGCGTCAGTATTGTTGTTAGAGACATGGATTTCTTTGCGGCTGAAGAATGTAGGCTTATAATTTTTAATTCACTCCTTTTTATTAATTCTTGACACGATTTAAATAACACTTCACTGATATAGAGAGCTATAAGATTCTTTTATTAAATACTTGCACTTTTTAAACACGTAAACTATTTTTTTGTCTCACACAAAATACGTATTAAATTTCTCGAGGACGCATCTCGCGTCCGGTTAGGAACACTGTCTACAATCAACTGGTTTGATTTCTGCCGCCTAAATTTGTATATTTTGCTATATTTCAATTTCTGGTTGGCTAATCCTAGTCCAATAGAATACCTTCATTTAACTGAAGCTTTTTCTGGTTGTTGTTTGGATATTTTATAAACTTTCACAAAATTTACATTATTGTTGCTCCAATAATGACTAATAGCATCATTAAACTCTCTTACTCGTTATTGCCTCAAGGTTACCTCATTGTTAGCAACTTTTAACCTATTATTCTCACAGCTTCTACATTATTAAATTACGTAATATATTCACATAAAATTATTACACATGTATACAATAATATAAACATATACAATGACTTATATACACTTTTTATATCTTGTCACATACACATATTGCTTTAAGGCGGGCTGTTATTATATTTTTTATTATATAATTTGACTAAAATTATTTAAGTGTTAAAAATACTGCCTCAGTATTATCCAGCCAACCAAATAGGCCTGAAGGTTGCTCAAAATAAGAAACGGCTTAATGAGTTATATAACAGTGGTATAAAGTGGCCGTGAAAGAGCTCTATTTAACACAACAGAACATCAAGCCTGCCTTTTTCAGTCGGTGAAAACAAATGCTTGGTATATCGTGAAGGCAGTGTAAATTACTGAATAAGTAATAAAATAGTATGTTCAAAGCTTGTATGTATGTATTTAGAGAGTGCTACTTTATAACTAAACCTATGGTTATTAAACCATATACACAATTTACGAGGATGGTTTAAAACGTAATAGCAAAAGCACAGTATTACACGGTTAACATTCCAGGCAGTTTTAACCTCCCCGAAACTAAGATAAATGCTTTCGGAAAGTTTTGAGATTTTCCAACAGGTGGAATGACTTGCTGACTGGAAAGAATAGTCAAAACAATATGCCAACACTTAGTTGTGTGCACCGTAGAAGAGCAACGAGCAGTAATAAAATGTTTGTGGCCTAGGGCGTAAAATCTCAACAAATTCATAGAAGGATGGAAATTTATGAGCGAGAGAAGAGTGTTTGAATGGAAATATTTTAAACGCATATCAATCACTGATGAGCAAACACTCCGATAAGAATGTGGGACTGCTAACGCCATTGTTTGAGAGGGCTGGCGCATTTCTTTACAAGTTTTGACCTGGGAATTGAGATTATTACGGAGGTTCTTAAGTACCAAAACTTGTGTGCAAGGTGGATGCGTAGATCGCTCAGTAATGCATAGAAGTTGGTGCGTTTTCAGACTTCCACGTCCTTGCTGGCGGGTATAACAACGAATGAAACATTCCCCGGCATGTATCGCTCCCAGGGGACGAAAGCTAGGCGCCACCCTACGATCGAAAAACAAAAGGCAGTCTTTAGAATGGCGACACACTATTCTCCAGCCAAGAAGTTCGTGTCTTAACCTTCTGCCGAAAAGGTCCTTTATACCCACTTCTGGTATATAATGGGCCGATTATGGAGCATTATCTGAAAGGAGTGAAACAGTGAATAGTGCCCAGTAGTGCAATGATGGAGAACGCCTGTAACCAGCAATACGGACCCGACGCAGAGGATTTTAGTCTGGAGGCGATTTTATCCTTCATACCAGTGGTGCCTCTATACCGCCACTACGACTATTAACATCATTCCAGGTTGAAGTAGATGGTTTGTTACGTTATTTGCATCACGCTTTGGGCGTCAATTTGAAGTAGTTTGTATTGAAGGAGTTGTATTATATTTCAACTGTTGGGGGCCGAACTTGAGGTTCGTTTGCAACCGCACGTATGATACCCGGTTTCCGGTAGCCTTCGCCCCAAATGTACTTTCAGGTGGCCTTTACCCCAAGTTTAAAAAAAAAATATCAACTTTGTAATTTTACGCACCATAGTTTGTACCATTCATAGCCTAGTGCATCGAGCTTCAAATTATTTGATCACGTAATATATATTGTCCCAGGGGATGTGTGTGTATCAGGGTTCCACAAAGGAGCTCGTAACTTTCCTCTCACACATCTGAATGCCCTGTCCAATTCACTACAATCCAGCAGATTATGGTAATTGATTACAAAAAGTTATTGTATTTCTTTACTGTGAATTTAGTATTTCATGCATATTCTAAACATTCCTGTTCAAACGCTTTTGTAGAACGGTAGAAAAAGCTTATGTTTTACACGCTATATAAGTATTATCCAGGAATCGCCAACTAAATGGGCCTGAAGGTTGCTCAAAATAAGGAATGGCTGCGTCAGTATTATTGTTAGAGACATGGATGTCTTAGCAGGGTTGTGGTGCGACTAAGAATGTAGGCTTACATAAATTATAATTTTACTTTACTCCTTTTATTAATACTTGATACGATTTAAATAACACTTCACTGATATAGAGAGCTATGAGATTCTTTAATTAATTACTTGCACTTTTTAACACATAAAACTATTTTCGTCTCACACGAATACGTATTAAATTTCTTGAGGACACTTTTTGCGTCTGGTTAGTAACGCAGTCTGCAGGCAACTGAATTGATTTCAACCGCCTAAGCTTGTAAATTTCTGTTTCAAGTCTCTGATTGGCTATTCCTAATCCAATAGAATACCTTCGTTTAACTAAAGTTTTTTCTGGTTGCAGATTGGTTATTTTTAAACTGTCTCAAAATTTACATTATTGCTTCCAAGAATCACAAGTAACATTCTTAAACTCTCAAACTCATTATTGCCTCAAGGTTACCTCATTGTTACCTCATGGTTAGCAACTTTTGGCCTATTTCTCACAACTCCTACATTATTAAAATACGTAATACATTCACATAACATTATTACACGTGGATACAATAATATAAACATGTACAATGACTTGAAGCCGTTTATCGAGACCCAGGAGAGATAATAATAATAATAATAATAATATTATTATTATTCTTATTCTTATTATTATTATTATTATTATTATACGATCGAAATCAAACCTAACGACAAAAACATGCCGAAAAGAGATAAAGGATATAAAGAGAATCAATTTATAAAATAAAAAGACGCCCGCTCTGTAAATTCATATTAGGAATGAGTTTTGTTGAAAAGGCGGAAAAACAATTTTTGTTTTCCTCGAAACGAAAGCAGATGTATCTACCTGCTATCGACGACAAGAAGTCTACCGGAAGTTTCGCTTTTGTACTTTGGCTCGGACGTGTAGTTTACAATGGTTTCAAAGCTTAGCAGGGTCAGAAATTATACGTGTCTTATCTACGGTCTAAGAATATTCGTGGGAAGATTTTAAAACTCAAAATAAGTTGTAAGAAGCAGACGGGAAAGTTGTCAAAGTGGGGCTAGCCAATAATAAAATCATGAAACAAAAATGATAGCCAATCAAAGATCGCGTATATATCATATGATACGTTTGAACTTAAAACGGAACGAAACATAAGAAAGGTGGAAGAAAATTCTAAGTTCGACGAAAGGCATGAAAAAAGGAAAAGAAACGCCGAAACACATTCCGGTACAAACTAACCACGAGGACCGTTGATGAAACAAAATAAGAAGAAAATAATCAGAAAGTTTATAGTGTGAAAATGAAGTTGTGAAATCTAGGCAATTCGAGGGCTAGTCGGAGGAACACATAAGTAGCGACTTCGAAAGTGACGACAATAATAACAGTGGTTTTGACGACGAAGGTGGCGGGTTGACCAGATAGGAATCTTCGTGACAAAATAAAGAAATAACTCAATCTTCGCCGGCAGCATTATTAATATTTTCAAGGCAGTGTCACCACCCCTGAAAACCAGAACCTCAGCTCTACCAGAAAAAGTTCCTAATCCCTGCCATCCAACAATCGAACCCGGGACTCTGAGTCACCTGAAGCGACAGCAAGGAACAACACAGATGTGTCAAAGGTCAGCGTCAGACTGTAATATACACTTTTTATGTATTGTTACATACACATATTGCTTTAAGGTGGGCTGTTATTGAATTAATATTTATATAATTAGACTGAAATAATTTAAGTGTTAAAAATACTGCCTCAAAGTTTGAGATTTCAGATTTCACAGCTCATCCTTCATAGAGCTCTGAACATCTCCATGTGTTTAAATCCCGAAAGAACGCTTTGAGAGGACGACACTTTGGGAGCGATGATGAGGTCAAACAAGTTGTGCATTCTTCTTTAAACACACAAACAAAAGCATGTTTTTCTAATGGAATAGAAACGTTGGCGCAGTGTTATGAGAAATGCACTGAAAAGGAGGACGATAATGTCCGGAAATTACATTATTTGTATATGTACTTTAAACATATAGTTCGAAAACAAATTAGTTTGCTGTTGCTTACTGAACCACCTCGTATGTTAGATTCCATTTAACGAATACACATCCACAGGGAAAGTGTTAGAATAAAGCAAGAAATGTACATAACTCAAAACGATTTCCATTATCTATTCCCAGGCCTCCCTTATATGTTTCAATACCACACAAAAACATTATGTTTCTTTCCATTCGCCTTAATCAGGATAACTGCCTTCAGATGTTTACAAAACATTAAAACTGGACATGATTACCTAGCATAAGCGAAGACAAAGTTCAGCTGTTGCATGTTCTTCTTCTTTCTCTGTTTACCTTCCTCATCTATAGGACTTACACCCCCAGGACTTACAAGCGGATGCTGGATCAGAGGCTTGACGAGAAGCAGACACTTTGGATCAGATAGAATATCCAGGTAGGGATCAGACCGATGACTAGCAAGACAGCGAGGAAGCAGATGGTAATGATATGGATGAACGGAAAGGTGATGATGGAGCAGTTGGTGGAACGAATGGCGGGGAAACCCGGAGAAAACCCGCCCAGATTCTGCTTTGTCCACCACAAACCCCACATGGGGGTCCCTTAGCTGTCGTATAACAACTGAAAATTATGATACTAATGAACACCGGACTAACGCCTCTCTACAAGTGGTGCCAGGTTTATTTCTGCTGGTTCCCAGGAATGTTTGTGTAATCAAGTAGGTTTCTCGGTATGACCTGATCCTGAGTATGCTTGAGTGTGTATAGCATCAGTTATTTAATAATGAATTTGCAGTTACCTCGCAAACGGATTGTTCTGAAAACCTCGTTTAATTAAAATCTTTTCCTTCTGTTATTGTGCAGTTCCTGCTGTTTCTGTTCGTACTATCAGTTTTGACAAAATCCATTTTTTGTAAAATAGGAAGGTAAAAATATTAGAGTAGTCGAGTTATTTATAGCATCGTTAACTATGTATAACTAGAACAATTGTTGAATAGAAGGCAAAACCAACGTTCACTTTAGGATTCGCAGAAATGCATAGTATTTTCTATTAACTTTTTATGCCTTTGAAATTTATTTCGTAGCAGATTTTCAGGGAAGTATGGTTAGTTTTATCACCTGGTAGCAGAGCAGAAGAGCCTTATAATAGTGTAGCATTAAAGTTCTGAATTTCACCACAAGTGGACCTGGTTTTCTGCCTAAATATTAAGGCAGTATTTTTAACACTTAAATAATTTAAGTCTAACTATATAATATGTAAATTTAATAACACCCCGCCTTGAAGCAATATGTGTATGTAATAATTTGTAAAATGTATGTAACAGACATTGCATATGCTTATATTATTGTATCCATGTGCAATAATGTTATGTAAATATATTACGTAATTTAATAATGTAGGAGCTGTGAGAATAATGAGGTAACAATGAGGTAACCTTGAGGCAATAATGAGTTTGAGAGTTTAAATGTTATTTGTGATTATTGGAGCAAAAATAATTTAATTTTAGTGACAGTTTGTAAAATAGCCAATCAACAACCATAAAAAGCTTTAGTTAAATGAAGGTATTCTATTGGAGTAGGATTAGCCAACCAGAGACTTGAAATACAGAAGTTTACAAGCTTTGACGGTTGAAAGCAATTCAGTTGCCTCCAAACAGTGGTCATAACCGGACGCGAGATGTGTCCTCGAGAAATTAAATACGTATTTTTGTGAGACGAAAATAGTATACGTGTTAAAAAGTGCAAGTATTAAATAAAAGAATCTCACAGCTCTCGATATCAGTGAAGTGCTATTTAATTTGTGTCAAGGATTAATAAAAAGGAGTGAATTAAAACTTAAAATCTGTGTAAGCCTACATTCTTAGTCGTATCACAACCCTGTCAAGACTTCCATGTCTCTAACAATGATACTGACGCAGCCGAGGCAAACATAAATATTTAATACTTAAAGAAACAAACAAATTACAAAGTTGTTTTTTTTAAACTTGGGGCAAAGGCCACCTGAAAGTACATTTGGGGCGAAGGCTACCGGAAACCGTTTACTATGCGTGTGGTTGCAACTACTACAAGTTCGGCTCCCCAACAGTTGAACTACAATACAACTACATCTCAAATCGGCTTTTCCATACGTGGGGAAAACAAAACGAAACAATAACAAATCTACTTCAATATTTAGCCGATTAAAAATCAGTGCTAAAACTTCTTACCACGTATTAAAATCCTTCATTTATATAACAACATGGAATGTAAAAACTATAATCTTGACTTATAGCTAGAAAAAATATTTTTGTCTTCTCTATTTCAGTAATTGAACTCACCGATGGAACGGATGATACTGTTGAGAAGATGTCAAATGCTATCATGAACGGCGAAAAGGTTTGGAAGGAGGACTCGGCCTTAGAATCCGAAGAGACCAAAGAGCCGCCTAAACTACAGGCCTTCCAGATGGAACCAGTATCTTCCATAGATATACGTAAGTGGAACTAGTACTTTATGTGGAAAGCGAGTGCAGTATTGCACTCTACTACGTATAGCAAGTAGGGGAAGTATTGTATTCCAACCAAAAATTCGATACCGGAATTTCAATGGAAATACATGTTTTGAGGCCCCCCGAATCCAAAGAAAGCATTATTTTACTTTCTCTACTACGTATAGTAAGTAGGGGAAGTATTGTATTCCACCCAAAAATTCGATACCGAGATTTCACCGGAAATACATGTTTTGAGACCCCCTGAATCCAAAAAAAAGCATTTTTGGAAACATGTCCGTGTGTGTGTCTGTGTGTCTGTGAACAGCATAACTCATAAACGAACAGTCGGATAAACACCAAACTTGGTATTTAGGTTCAGTATCTTCCAGAGATGCGACAAGAAGGCTTTCAACAAAATCCCCCCACCCCAGATTACCCTTTACATGGAACATTTTTCGAAAATTTTAATTTTCTGAAAAATGGCTCTAACGATTTTGATTAAAATATCATATGTTTAAGATATATTCATGACAAATGAAATATATGTCTCGAATTTTCTGGGAATGTCTCCAAAGTATGCTTCATTGTGAACGACTTTTGCATAACTAATAAACCATAAGAGATAGACAAAAGTTTACTACACAAAAAATGTAGATCGCTTAAAATACATAATTTATGTGATACACTTTTTTTTGTTGAGTGAACCATTTTCGAGATATTGGTTGTTATTTCCTAAAATACTTATACTTGTTCTCAAATTCGTTATTCATTTTTTTTGTCCTGGTAATGCAAAGAGAATGGAATACTCCACATAGCAACCAGCTCTTAAAATATTTGACTATCGCTTAAAGCCTAGCAATTCCCCTTGCATCTACAAGAAAATTAGCAATAAGATTAACATCTCGATATCTCGAATAAGCGTTTGTAAAAATAGTTTGTACAAGAGTAGAGAAAGGCATGTGAGTGTAACACATCAGATTTTTAGAAAAACTATGAAGAGCATAACTCAAAAACGAAACGTTGGATAAATACCAAACTTGATATTTAGGTTCAGCATCTTTCGAAGATGTGACACGAAGATTTTCAAGAAAATTCCCGCCACCCCAGACTACCCTTTAATGGAACATTTTTCGAAAATTTTGATTTCCTCAAAAATGGCTCTAACAATTTTGGTTAAAATGTCATATATATATATATATATATATATATATAAGATACTTTCATGACAAATGAAATGTACATCTTGGATTTTCTGGAACGTCCCCAAAAGTGCTTTTCATTCTGCATGACTTTGCATAACTGGTAAACCGCAAGAGATAGAAAACATTTTACCACTCAAATGTAGATTCCGTTAAAACACACAATTTATGTCAGATACATTTTTTTTGTGGTGAACCTTTTCAGAGATATTCTTTGTTATTTGTTTGAATTTTCCAATACTTATAGTTTACTCAAGGGGGAATTCGCTATTCGTGTTTTTATGTACTGGAGATATAAAGAGAATGGAATGCTCCACATAGCAACCAGCTCTTAAAACATTTAACTATCGCTTAAAGGCTACTATATCCCCCTTGCACCTACAAAAAAATCTGATGTGTTACACTCACATGACTTTCTCTACTCTTGTACAAACTATTGTTACAAACGCTTATTCTCCGTATGTTTCATGTTAATCGAGATGTTAATCTTTTGCTAATTTTCTTGTGGATGCAAGGGGAATATGGTAGTATTTAAGCGATAGTCAAATCTTTTAAGAGCTGGTTGCTATGTGGCGCATTCCATTCTTTTTGTATGTACAGGACATAAAAATTGAATAACGAATTCACATTTGAGAAAAACAAAAGTATTGAAAAATTTAAGGGAATAACAAGCAATATCTCGAAAATGGTTCACTCAATAAAAAAATGTACATTACATAAACTGTGTATTTTAACGCGATCTACATTTTTTGTGTAGTAAAAGTTTGTCTATTTCTTATGGTTTACCAGTTATGCAAGTCGTTCACAATGATGAATACTTTTGGATACATTCTCAGAAAATTGGAGATATACATTTCATTTGTCATGAAAATATCTTAAACATATGACATTTTAATCAAAATCGTTAGAACGGTTTTTTGATAAAATTAAAAATTTTGAAAAATGTTCCATATAAAGGGTAATCAGGGGTGAGAGGATTTTCTTGAAAACCTTCGTGTCGCATCTCTGGAAGATACTGAACCTAAATACCAAGTTTGGTGTTTATCCGACTGTTCGTTTCTGAGTGATGCTGTTCACAGACACACAGACAGACACACACACACGGACACGTTTCCAAAAATGCTTTTTTTTGGATTCAGGGGGCCTCAAAACATACATTTTTCGGTGAAATCTCGGTATCAAATTTTTGGATGGAATACAATACTTCCCCTACTTACTATACATAGTAGAGAAAGTAATTAGCAGTAAGATAATTTCTGCGAATGTTTATCTGGATTAATACGATGAAGAATAAGCGTTTGTAAAAATTGTTTGTACAAGAGTAGAGAAAGTTATATAAGTGTAACACATCAGATTTTTAACTCTCCACTGCATAGTGCGTTTGTAAGTTATTGGTACTACATAACTGTCCGTGTGAACCATGGAATGAAAATGATTGTTTTAAGATTCAACACAAAATACATTTATTTGTCTTTAAAAACAAAAATATTTAAAACAAATATATGGTATAAAAAATAGCTATTAGTAGGTTAAGAATTCGGGATAATTTAGCAACAAATGCACGTGCAACCTTGCTATGGAGTTCCGTAAACACAGTACTGTTGATGTGCTGCCTTCTTTGCTACTGTAAACAGTACCGTCTATACCCCCGCCGCTGTTGCTTTGCACTTGACAGTTCGTGTGGCTTCGCGTAAGGTTGGCTATATTGTGGTTGCGAGTTGCCAGAGTGGCTAGTAAACAACAGCTGATTGTTCTCCTGTCTTTCGTGTCTAAGTCGCATACAAAAGGTGTAGGTAAGTAGTGAACGTGAATGAATAATAACTATTTCGTATTACTATTGTTAATTGAAAATAACTCTGCATAAACATTGCAGCGTACGTAGAATAAATTACGCACTTTTGACAATATAGAAACAAAATAATTCAAACTTCCTGCTACAATGAGGAGAAATAAAACAAATTATAAGCATGCCATAACAAAGTTATTTTCACTTACACATTTAAAACTGCAATGGCTCAATTCCATCCAAATCCCCGTTGTCGTCGTCATCATCATCTTCACCAAGGCATATCATCAATGGTTCACAGTCACTAATAATTTCTTGTGCTTTTCGTATTAGCTTATTCACATGATCTACTTTCTTCTTCCACGAAGCCGCGTCCACCGTAGCCTTGTAAATAACAGTTCTCGTGCTTAGTCCAAGAGCTGCTGCAGTTCGTTGTACGGCTTTATCAGCAGGAATAGAGGGATGTCCATGAAGCTTCACGTACTCCTTTTCCTGTTCACAGAATTCCCGGGTTCTCCTTAACAGTTCCAATCTCTGACTATTAAGTGGCACACCTCGGTGCAAAGGATTTTCACTTCGAGAATCATCACACGGCGATCGGCGTCCTTTTTCAGACATTGTCGCACTTAAGTTTTGTTTAAATAAATAATATGAATGAAATATATATATATATATATATATAAAATAGATAAATATAACTAAATTATCATATGATAACATCACAATAAAAAGTACTTCTGTTCATTATAATAACTATATACATAAACGAACAATAACAAAACTATCAAACAATAACCACAAATATAAATAACAATGAACAATATGTAGCTTGCAAAGAACAACTCCACGCTCGTGCTAGAGATTCACAAACTGAAGCACGTGGTTGGGAATAGTTACATCCGGCAACAGAGCCGATTCTAGTTCCGGTTCCGCTTTGTCATCGACCATCCGGAATGCTGCCTTGTGATTGGTTTAGGAAGTCAAACGGTTAAAGCTTTTCATCTGTTTTTTTGCGAGTGTACCAACTTAAACGCTAGCTGTCAAGTGCAACGTCACAGCGGCGGGGAATAGTGGTGGTGGAAAATGAAGTAGGACACATACATGGAATGACAGACAGAGGTGCATTGTACCTCTATTCACGAAGCGGATTTTACACGGCCTCACAGGTAAACAACAGTCCAATGCATTTCACACTACTGGATGCACAGTAAACTTCACTTCACTCTTAAGTTATCCCGGATCCTTAGCCTGTATTAGAGTTACTCATATATGCGTATAGTTAATTGTGCTTACATTTGTTCGCCTTAATCGCTACTACACAATAAATATAAATCATATCCTACACCTCTTTCATTGTTTCTAAACTGGAACCAATTTGACTCATTATCACCCTGTGGACTGTTTCTGGAGTGTCTGAATGTACAGTACTGCAAACAATGTCATGATTTCTCGGTAATTTAGCACTAGCATAATAATAATAATAATAATAATAATAATAATAATAATAATAATAATAATAATAATAATAATAATAATAATAATAATCATAATCATAATCATAATAAATTTTTATTTCTGATTCATTCGTTTTTGTAATCCAAAATATCTTCAATAATAAACAGCAATTCTTAGATTAGATCTTTTATCTTCACTTTCAGCCTGGTAATCGTGGAGCTAGTGCAGATTTAAATCCCGGCATAGGACCGCTGCCCATTCAGCATTCTGAGGAAAGTGAGGAGCTGCGATAGGCAGCGACCCCGGCCTCGAGAGCCAACATTTAGGCTAGGGGATGCGTGATAGTGGCCACATTTCCTCCCCGTATCGTTTGGATGATCGCAACCTCTGCCGTGCATATGTGGGCGTGAGGTCGGCAGTCGGGTTGGCAGCTCAATGCCCTGCATGGGCCGTAGCCCATGGGGCTTAAACGTGAAACTAAGTACTTAGGTGTTCCATCATGTTGTTTTTCACATTACGTGCTTTATTTATTATCATTTATCATTCTTCCACTAACGCAAAAGATTGCGTTGCTTGCATATCATCTCCGTTACTGTCGCCATTCTCTTCCTTGTGACCTTCACTATATGTTTCCGAACACATCTTACCACTAACTTCTACCTTAGCGATTAAACACAGTTTAAGAAATTCACTATCACCATATTTAATAAAACTGCTGTTATTTACTCCTGGAATGAACTCAATGCTCCAAAAGTAATACTAATTAATACAATACACGCCAGTAAACATATTACATGTATACAGGTTGTTAAACCGCTAGGTCTGCATTAAACAGCACACAAAAAAATTACCAATCTTGCTACATATAAGTTGACACGAGACCGTTAGTTACTGAATATACCTCAATAAAATGAAACAGGATAGTTTGTTTATAAACTTCTAGGAGTGTGAAAGGGATGTTTAAGAAACAAAATATTTGTATTAATATATTGACAGATTTATAATGACTGTGATCCGCACGGAGGACAATGCAGCCAGGGTTTAACATTGTTATTAAATTATAAAAAAAATCTGATGTGTTACACTCACATGACTTTTTCAACTCTTGTACAAACTATTTTTACAAACTCTTATTCTCCATCTATTTCATATTAATGGAGATAAACATTTGCAGAAACGATCTTTTAACATGCAGAGAGAATTACATTTTACACATAGCGACCAGTTCTAAAAATATTTGACTATCGCTTAAGGCGTACTAAGTTCCCCTTGTTTTGTAATTGCAAGGGCATTATAGAAATACAGTAGCCTTTAAGCATAGAAATGTCTCTTAATAGCTGGTTGCTAGGTGCAGCACCATTCTCTTTGCCACAGATTAATACTCTTTGCATAACCAAGACAAAAAAAATGAATAACGAATTCCCATTTGAGAAAAAAAGTATTGGAAAATTTAAGGTAATAACAAGCAATCTCTCGAAAATGGTTCACTCAACAACAAAAATGTATAACATAAATTGTGTATTTTAACGCGATCTAAATTTTTGTGTAGTAAAATTGTGTCTATCTCTTATGGTTTACCAGTTATGCAAAAGTCGTTCACAATGAAGAATACTTTTGGAGACAATCCCAGAAAATTCAAGATATACATTTCATTTGTTATGAAAATATCTTAAACAAATCGTTAGAGCCATTTTTGGGAACATTAAAATTTTCGAAAAATGTTCCATGTAAAGGGTAATCTGGGGGGATTTTCTTGAAAATCTTCATGTTACATCTCTGGAAGATACTGAACCTAAATATCAAGTTTGGTGTTTATCCGAATGTTCGTTTCTGAGTTATGCTGTTCACAGACACACACACGGACATGTTTCCAAAAATGCTTTTTGGGGGGGGGGGATTCATGGGGTCTCAAAACATATATTTCTGGTGAACCTCGGTATCGAATTTTTGGGTGGAATACAATACTTCCCCTACTTCCTATACGTAGTAGAGAAAGTAAGAACCCTCCAATGAGTATTATTTGAAGCTTATTCTGGCCCATTGCAACCGGAAGGTTGAATTCATAATTATATGAAAAGCTTGATTTTCAGTCATAACCCCCTTTATCGATACAAACACTATAGACGTTATTTCTGGGATTTCACTCCGTAATTTGCTTGAAATATAACTTAATGTATTCATATGGTTATTACTTATTAGAATAAAAGCTCTGATAATATCCCTTTGCCTTTATTAATTTACAAATAAGTTAAACGTAACTCCATATCGGGCAGTAATGTACTCTGCAGCGGACCTGGCGTTATAACATAAGTGTGATTTTCTCGCCCATCTAAAAGAAAAGCATATTTTTGCCAAAACTCTGTGTATTTGAAGGCCTTTCTACAAATGAAATATAGGAAAGGGTGTTCCTAAACTGTTTTAATATGCTCTCGAGATCTATCTCTGGTTAAGGCATGGTACTGCCCGATTAACTTGAAGTGGCAGCTGAGGAAAGGTGCGCACTAAACGATATGTCTGTTATCTATCCCGAGAGGAGAGTGGGGGTCAGTTACGCATGTGGAGTTGTTGACGCTGCACGTGCGTTATCTGAGCTTCTGTAATTTTTAAGGCTCGTGTCCGTGCGCGTTATATGTTCGTCTATAACAGCATACACACGAAACAGTTTTCTTTGTTCCGAGTTGTATTCTCTGTATGTGTAAGTGTGAGTGCCTGCGTTGAATATTTTTTGGATTACTTGCTGTTAATACATGGGCAGTAAAGTTAAAGGCAAAGTACTGCACTCCCAAACCAGGAAAGTTATTAGCAATGTATATAAATACATGTAGTGGCTGGCGGGGTAAACATCAATGTGAAAAACATTGGGAAGAGTGTTGCTGAGGCAACAGGCGCTTCCGAAAGAAGTGCAAGAAGAATTATTAAGGAAACCATTCGCCTTCATTCTCCACACCGCATAAAAACAGACCTAAAATGTCTTATTGTGCGAGCTTAGATACTTTCAATGAGGCAGTAGTGCGCCGAACTGTGAATGAATTCTATATTCTTCACAAGCAAAGACCGACACTGAAGAAGATGCATGCAAAGTTAAAGGAATCGATCAACTTTGAAGGGAGTGTATCTACATTAAGAAAGATGCTACTTAAGTTGGGTTTTACCTGGAAAAGGACAACAAAGAATAGAAAAGTCCTAATGGAGCGGCACGACCTCAAAACTAAGCGGCTCCATTATCTTAGAATGATACAACAGTACAGAAGTGAGGGCCGTCCCATAATACATATGGATGAGACATTCATCACACACTACTCCATATGCACGTCATCAATGTTGAGCTAGAATTCATGCGCAGTGAAGGCTTGCTGGATGGCGGACAGGAAATTATTCATCTAGGGAGCGACAGCAACGAAAGCAGTGATTTCCTCCAAGTTTTCTAGTGAAGAGGAAGGTGAAGACTGTCAGGAGCAAGGAACTGCAGATTCAACTGTTTCTTCTTCTAGTGTTGCGTCTGTTGTCTGAAACCAGCCTCAAGGTAAGATGCATGTGATTTCCCCTCCCTCTTGGCCGCATGCGACTGCAGTTGGTCTCCCACCATTCTTAGTTGCGCAGCGAGCTGCCACCTCAAGTTAATCGGGCTGTATCTATAGCCGTTCCACTCTGTATGTGTTACTTTTATTTAATCTTGAAGTACCATGGCGATGTGTATAGGTGCTGCAGTTTTGCAATACCAGCTACTAAAACCTTTTGTAGCGCAAATAATTCTATGAACAGAGAAGGGTGAAAAGGTATAATACCATTTTACCAGGAAAAAAGCTTTGAAGTATTTCATGTCGTTAATAGTTCACATATTAGTCGTCTTATTTAAGTACATTGAAGTAAGCCCATGATAGAACAGTAACTGACTACTTGTACTGGATGTTTAAATGAGCTACTACAAATTTTATTGAATTTGTAAATAAAGTAATTTAGTTTGTTTTATTGTAGCTATTAAATTATTAACAATATTTGTTTTTTTTCAGTGAATGCTATGCAAAACACATGAACTTTTTGTGTCTAGTGGTTTATTCAATTTATCTAAAACCTTTTCTGTCGCACAGGCCATTTTTGAGATATCCATTACATTCGTGTGCATGATATCGGATGACTGAAAACTAATAAGTGGTTCTGACTCCTTTTTATGCTGATTTCAGAACTGTTTTTTTCTATCACGTTTTTCAAAATTTCACTTCAAAAATATAGAGATATAAAGATATTGCTTCCGCCACTACACATAAAATTGGGCTTCTTGAAGCAATTTGTAAAGGCTCTAACACAGGATGGACCCTGCTTCAAGTACCTTTCCAAAAATTTCCCTTCATTAAACAAGACAAATTAAAGGCTGGAATTTTTGTTGGTCCTCAAATAAAGAAATAGATGAAGAATGAAGATTTTGAGAAGACAACGAATGAGAGAGAAATAGAAGCATGGACCGCCTTCAGTTACTGAAAACTTCTTAGGCAATAACAAAGATCCTAATTACAAGGCCAATGTCGAAACAATGTTGGAAAATTTCAAGAAAATGGGCTGTAATATGAGTGTAAAGGTGCATTTTCTGCATTCACATATCGACTACTTTCCAGAAAATCTGGGACATTATAGTGAAGAGCAGGGTGAACGTTTTCACCAAGATATTAAGGAAATGGAGAGGAGGTACCAGGGGAGATGGAATGAAACTATGATGGCCGACTAGTGTTGGATGTTGAGGAGGGACAGGCATCTTCAAGGATCTGCAAGGAAGTCAAAGAAGAGAAAGTTTGAAAAAAATTAAATGAAACACTTAAGCTTCTTGTTTTGTTAAAAGGTAGCATGAAATAAATTAGGGGAGTTCTTGAGAGTATTCTTAAAATGTTTCTTGAATAAAAACCTACCTTGTGTGAAATGGTATTTGAATACTTTTCTACGGTTATTAGTAAAATTGTCAAAACAATACTTATTTTGTGTAAAAACCTGATGTGATAGAAAAAACGGAAGTTATTTCTGGAATCAGCATAAAAACTTGATTCAAGAATACCTAGTTTTAAGAAATCCTCTGACAAAAAGTTTGAAAATTCAGACTAGTGTTATTAATGGTTAGAATTGTTCCTCACTTGGTCATTCTTTTAAAGCCATGTCAACATTCAGTTGTTTCTTGGGATTGATGGAAACAGTGTGGAGATTTAAGGTCAGCGAACGGCGTCCAGATCTTGACATTTTACTATGTTTTCATTCAAAGATAAAATATCGCGCACCGGTTTCAGTTGCTCCTATTAAACATATTAAGAAATTTTGCTGCAGGACTAATCTGTCTTAGGAATAAAATACCACTAGCATACGCTAATATTGTACCCTTAATGCAACACATTCTTTATCAGCAGCGGAAACTCAGCATGCATTCCACTCAAGGGTATTCGTGATAACCCTCAAGCAGGATGTCTCAACCATCTGAAAGGTAAAAGGCGTGTTTACAAAACGTCTCTGCTTTTCATAGTATTTTCCTGAAAATTTATAAAAATAGATATACGAGGGCTGTCCCAGAAGAATCCGACCTAACAAAGAAAACAAAAAAATGTTGGGAAATGACATCTTTATTCCTCTACATAGTCTCCTTTCAGCGCGATTCACTTTTCTCAGCGATGTTCAACAGCTTCGATATCCTGTTTATAGGAGTTCTGCAAAATAACCATCAACTGCAAACTCCACCTCATCATTGTTGGCAAATCTTTTACCACCAAGCCGTTTCTTCAACTTTGGGAACAGAAAATAATCAGAGGGAGCTGAATCTGGCAAATAGGGTGCATGAGGAAGCAATTCGAACTTTAACTCATTGATTTTGGCCATGGTGAACTGCTACATTGTCTTGATGAAACAAAACTTTCTTTTTCGCTAAATGCAGCCATTTTTGCTTGACTTCATCATTCAAACGCTGCAATAAGTTTGCATAACACTCGCCATTGATTGCTTTTCCTTTTTGAAGATAATCAATGAGAATTATCCCACGCTCATCCCAAAAAACTAATGCCATGACCTTGCCTACAAATGGAACTGTCTTCGCCTTCTTTGAAGCCGATTCTCCCCTTTCAGTCCACCGTTTTGACTGTTCCTTCGTCTCAGGTGTGAAGTGATGGATACATTTTTCATCCATGGTTATAAATCGACACAAAAACTCGACTTTATTGCAGCGAAACTTCGCCAAACACTCGACTGAAACATCCTCACGACGCTGTTGTGAGAAAACGCTGCATCCATCTTGTGCACAGCTTTCTAATGTCTAAATTTTCAGTTAGTGTGCAATGTAAAGCACATTTTGAAATGCCTACGATTTCTGCTAGCTCGCGCACTTTCAGTCGACTGTCATCCAAAACCATTTTGTGGATTTACTTCACAACTTCTGGCGTGGTCACGTCATTTGGTCGACCACTGCGATGTTCGCCTTGGCAGCTCTACGGCCTCGCTTAATCTCTGCCACCTAAAATGTTACTATTGTAAACGAAGGAGCAGACTCTGCGAGAGTAGAATCTAGCTCAGCTTTAATATTAGTTGGACTAAGACCTTTCAAATGAAAGTATTGCATCACATAACGATGGCCAGTTTTATCCATGTTTACAAATTTGCTGAGAGCGTTCACTATTGATGGCTGCCAAACAGTTACTAAACAACGTAGCATCGTCAAACTTCAAACTTAAGCTTTATAAGGGTGGTACTTTCTATCATAGTCATTTGTTTGAAGCAACAACCACTATCTACATGTCAGGTCGGGTACTTCTGGGACTGCCCTCGTAACTAGGGGCCGATATATTTCGTTAAATTAGTGGGAGAAATGGCTTTTACCGTATGGATGTATAAGAACATCTTCCTTGTATTTCAGACACTGATGACTGCAGCAACAAGTATGGTTCGACGGTGCTGTGCTCCAAATCTGCTGGTAGAGACTATTTGGACTTTCCTACCCCTTTCTGGTATCAATCCTACGTGCTCTTGAAACGGATGCTGCTTCAAATGAAACGTAACAAGGTCTGTGTGACAACTGTATAACTTTCCTCTTCTTATAGTACATTTTGAATTTTTAATGTTAAGTTTGCAATGTTTTGAAATGCTAATATCCCGAGTTTGATTACCATGAGCATAGAAAGAAAAAAAGGGTAAATTTGAATCATACTTTAAAAAATATAACTCCGCAATTTAGTGCCTACACATGGCTAAAGTGAAAGAGGATAATTATAAAGAGGATAATAAAATATTTACACTACTTTTTATTTCCACATTTACAATTATAATTCCTTATAATAACTTGATAGACTTATTTGCTTGTGTGTTAAACCGTATGGAAATAATCTTCCTCTAGTTCTACCTTAATAAATTAAGATTTATATTAGTTTTTTGGGCTGAACAGATAAACTAGGGCAAGCCTACAGAAATAGTTATTTGATTTTAGATTGCAAGTAGGATACTTATTATTAGTATACTTTTTTGGCTTTATGAATGCCACTTTCGCTTTCACTGCCTATAAAAAGGGTAAGAACCACCAACGTGATAATTTTTTGTTAAACTGTCAAGACATTTTTCTATAGGTACTGAGGCAAAGAGACTGTTTAAGGATAAAAACGAAAGCTGTAATGAGGATTTTATAAATGAAATAATCTTTTTGAAATTATTACTCTGCTTTACATTAAAGCAGTACATGGGAATTTATGGAAATAAAAGCAAGAATTTAGTTTATCGTTTAAGCTTTTCCTTTCTTCATTGATTGCTTCGCAAGTAGTCAATATAAAATTGTACACTCAGCAGTTAAAAATAACAAGGGGATCCTTTTTTGTGAATCAGCGTGTGTTACTACAAGTGTTTTCACAAACTAGTGCACTATTCTCCGGAATCGTGTTTTATGTAAATCTGTAACAAAACCGTTAAATAAATTTCTTCTTGGTGTATTAATGTTTACGCAACAGCTGTAAATGTTCGCCATGTCTGCCCCCCCCCCACTCTCTCCCTCTCTCGCACCAGGCAAGTCGCTGTCTGCTGCCAATACTCTTACTCAGACTTGGAAAACTGCCTGAAGTCCAATTTGTCACCCTTTTGGTGAGTTTGCTCTGAAACAGATGCGCTTGCCCTGAGGTTTCATAGTCGTTTAAATGCGAAGCATACATAGAAAATTTGGTGGATAAAATTACAAAACAGGCTCTAAAATATAGGATTAGGAAAATCCTAATGAAGTAACCTGATATTTAATGCAGATATAATTTAGGATAGGATAGGACTAGAAGCGGAGGGGACTTAGCACCTCGACATACGCAGACCTTTTGTACCTAGGGTCCTGGCGGGGCGCCCCCGGGAGGGAAGAATGAGGTACAAAGAGACAGAGAGCGGTCGGAGCAGGAGGTACGACAGGCAGGGTCCCTACCATTTACAGATTGGAACTCCCCAGGTGCTGGCTAGTGCAGCCGGCTCGCTCCCCCCTGTGAGCTTACACATCCCCTGGGGGGCCTGGGACTCGAAGTCACTCGCAGTTCGGGGGACGAAGGTTTATTCAGAGTATCCTTTTTCCCTGCCATGCACACGCCAAGACCTCCCGCCGACACTTGCAATCCTGAAAGAAACCAAGCAGATGAAGGTGAAATGTTTCTAAAGTATTTTGCAGTTGTTCCAGAGATACTTAGCAACGCATTTATCTAATACAATCTCAACAGGCTGCACTAAAGTCACTCTTTTTTAAAGGATTATTTTCGTAAAATGATACTTCAACTCTGAAGAAGTAAGTGCGAAGCTGCTTGAAACCCCAATATCTATTACGGTACCTTTCAAAATATGGGAAGAGCTTTGCTCTCCAGAGAATCAGACGTTGTTATAAGTTATAACTATGCGTTGTCACTTCGTTACCCTCACTCTTTTCACATTTCCCTCTCATTCTCACATGTCCAGCGCACGCTAATGTAAGTACATCGCGAGACACACACGCTTTGCCTACACCACACGCTTTGGCAGTAAGCTTCTGAGCATTTTTGAAATCAAGCTAAATTCTCCCTTACTGTTTTTGCAACTTTTAAAAAAAGTGTATACCTTAAATAGATTTCGAGCCTAGCTTCGCAACCTGCCTCTTTGAATTGCCACTAAATTCGTCGCTTAAAGCTATTGCACGAATTCACACCTGTTTTATTGCTACTTAAAGCAGCAACTGATTACTGATATGAAGTATTTGAGCTCTAAAGGGCCGCATCCTGGTTGCGCTTCCCCGCATACAGCATTGCGCTTAACGGCCTAAGTGAGCTGTTGGCTCTCATTTATTTATTTACTCCTTCACCAGGGCATAGGGTGCAATTACTGAAGCGTTACACAAATTAAAAATAATATAAGCATAAAACACATACATACAAAATAAAAGCAAATAAACAAACCAAGCAATTATTAACGTCCATATGTAATTAAGATACAATTCTTTTGAAATCTTTTTAAATGAAGAAAGCTTGAGAGAAAAATCAAGTAAACTTTCCAGTCCACTTTCCTCATCTTCAACAACAGAGGGAGGTTCATGTTCCTGGTGCTTAAAGGTAATTACTTTAGTACCATCCTGGCAATGTTTCTATTACAGATAATTTCATTGCCTATGTCGCTATGATAGAATATATGGATGTATTTATTCGTTTGTATTATGACAATTATTAGGCTAAAAATATGTAGTTCCCACTGTTATATTGTAACACCCCTCGGGGTGGTTACCCCGCAGTAGTTGGTTACGCTAGAGTTGTGATAGCTCAGAGGTAAGGGGATGCGTCGGTACTGGGGCGATAGGTAGGTCGGGGTGGCGTTCCAGAATGGAGGTATTTAATTAATGCACAGGGGACCCAATAAATTGTATTATTGTTTTAGTGGTAGTACATTAGGGACCGCGGTCGGGCCACTCAGACTGGGTGAGGCCCTAGCAAGCACAGCAGATCTTAGAGTAGATACATCCTTAGCTGTTCAACTGGTGTTGCGTTGGCGGCTTGTGTATGGTAAGCGGACCACAGGTCGTCGATGATACAATTCACCCTCTTCACAATTCCAATTGATTCCGACGACGGTTTCGGCCTATTCCGCACACAGCGAGCCAGACCCCCGTAGTATAAATACATACAGAAGTGCTGACTTCGCGTTCCTTAGCGCGCCCGTGATCAGGTAACTGCGTTTCGACACTTTATGCTTGGTTACCTCATCTGACGTAATCCTTGGCGCTCAACCTTGTCCGCTACAATATTTCAAACATTGCCCTCTACCTTCCTCGTGGATTAAATTTTGCGAAATTAAAATATTTGGACTTAACGTAGGTGGTATTTATTTCAGCCGGATTCACTTGACGTGCGGCACTTCTTACAATCGGGAAGACAATATGATAACACTGCAAGACTCTCAACGGTTCACGGTCTCTTGGCGCTCAAGAACAGACATCATCTTATTTGAAAATAACCCTAGAAAAGTTTGAGCTTCAGCACCTCCATAAGTGTCTCTATTGTCAAGAACTTTTATTAGCATTCTAGGTATTTAGTATGTGTTTATACCTGCAATAAACAATACAATGCTGTGATTTGATACCGTAATGATTGACGGGAATATATAAATAAGTTAAATAAAAATGACAGTAAGGTAAAGAAATAATTGTAATAAACAATTTCCTTATATTAAATCAATGTTTAATGTAATAAGCCTGAGTTGAAAGATTTGTCCGGAGGGAAAAGTCATTAGCGAGTCATGTTAAAGTCATTAACAGCCGAATAGCGAATGCGTTAGCATAGAAGTTCCTGGAATGCAGCTAAAGCTTGGGTTCAGTACGTTTGCAAAGTCACGAATGCAAGAATTCTGTAAATTAGAAAGGGAATTAATTTCTGAGATTCGGGGAGGTTCCGCATAGAAACAGTGTCAGATGTGCATGCTTAGAGTTTTAAGATTGGGCCGCTATAATAGTAACGTTGGTAGGGGTAGCGACAGGTAGACAGAGCTTAAGATAAGAAAAGGGCGTGCATTCTAAATCAGAGTTGCTTACTTACCAACTGTGACTTACTCGTATGAACGTGAGTTTCATTTTAAGTAGCGTAGCGCCTAGTGACGTGCTTCAGTGAGTAAGATTTAGCGGTTAGTGTGAGCGATCTTTCCGAGTAACATTTCTGCGACTGGCGCCAACTGACGCTTCGTATCATCATTATTATTAATTATTATTATCATAGAAACAATTTACTTTATTAATTCAATAGTCAGCGCCTCTTAAACAACATTTTAGTCAACATTAAAATTTCTCAGCTAACTGAACTATTTTTATCCCTTCAAAATGCACTCACGCATACCCTGAGCTGGGGAACTCATAGTTATACCACTGGAGCAGCTGGCATAACGAGCTAGAAGTTCAGAAAACTCGTCAACAAGAGCAGATAACATTAAATATTATACAAAATTTGAAGCAGGTTGCGGCATCAAGGTTGTCGCACCACAAACGGTTTCAGATTTGCACAGGCAAATGGAAGTAAAAACATATCAGCAAATTTGTGGCTACGAGCCGTCAGTGGGTTAATTGTTTTGAACGAGTATGCTATACCTATTTCTTACATGACGCGGTCCGAGTAAAGGTAAATGTAAAGGCACGTATCATGGAGGGACTCCCGGAACCGGGGCAGAGCACCGCAAGTAAGCCAATCGGCCTACAGGAAGTATAATTACCCTCTTCTGGAAGGGAAAACAATAGAAATGGAGTATGGCGAAGTGAAAGAGTATAGCAAGTGTGATCAAATATGAATAAATGTTAATAATTCACTTCTTAGTGAAAACATATAACCCGCTTCTGAAATACAAAAATATGGGAAACAAATTGTGAAGGAAACAAAGGCAATATTTGCTTTTAAATTTAGCAAATCTCTTGAACATGGTTAAATGATAACAGTATACACAGTTTTACGCCACATAAGTGTATGAAATCAAAAAATATCGTGAAGAAACTGTGTGTATAAGCAGTGATGGTGCAGTAACACCTGTCTTTATTATTAGGGTGTGTGCATCGGTGAGGGGAAAAATGCCCGTTTTGCTTCCAACGTGACCCCTGAGAGAGAGAAGGATCAGGGGAGAGACCCGAAAGGCGACCAGATCCGGATGCCGACGGGTGCAAGCGTGGACGGTGTCCATAACGTTTCCAGATAGAAAGCATCCGACGCCGCGGGGTCCTTGCCCGCAATCCACCAACTTCAGGGTCTCCCAGAGTGGAGCCGCATGCTGAGGTACCGCAGCTACGCCAGGGAAGAAAGCTTTACGGAGCGCTAGTCACCGCTGAGCCGCAACCCGTCGAACACCGTCGCTGGTCCTCCAACCCTGAAACACAAGGCAAGGAAGATGATGGATGCAGGAAATTAGAGGATGGAGAGTCGTGGTAGAAGATGAACCACCCCATTCGCCTTGCCACCCGAGAAAACCACGAAAAACCCATGGGCCAGAGTGGCCGGTTGCCGGGGATCGATCCCGGGACTCCCGAATGAGGGCCACAGACGTAACCGCTGGAGCCTTCCCGCTCGGTACACGGTCCGAGTACTGCCCTTTGCTTTCAAAACTGAACACTGCCGAAGATGGCGTTTTATTGAAACCACAGAACCTACTGGACGGATGGTAGCAGTCACATCACCTGTGAATGAATGGTCGGTCAAAATACAACCTTACAGCAACGAAGAGTATACCGACATGCATGTTGTGTATGGTAGGGGTAACGGTAATGCATGGGACGCTGCATATCCTGACCGAAGACACATCGAAGATCATGCAAGAGTCTATCAGGCACTCGGGGAACAGAACAGCTGGTAGGTCTGCACCCATTACGACTAAGGTTGAGGTTATGGTGTTGAAAGCAACAACTCTCTCCAGGAAGTTCGACGAAGAGAGTAGTCATATAAACGCCTGCACTTAAGTTACAACAATACTTATGAAGAATTTTACATCGCAATTCATTCCCCTCCGAGTTTAGTGATCATTTATCAGTGGATGCAACAGCAGATTGTAGTCAATATTCGTATTTGGACATTTTATTTTCAGACGTTCACACATGATGATATTTTTAATTACCTAATTCACATATTTTGTGTGAGGTAAGCCCATATGCTTTTCATGAGGCATCACATCAGCAACGTTTCTCATTGAAAGTATAGTTAGAGGTAATAGATATCATTCTTCCAAGGATTGCTCGAGGATGTATATGCTAATGGAGCACCGGCACATTTTACTGCTACTGATAGAGACAGCTTATAACGCCAGTTGTGGTACAAGACATACACTATGTGAACAAAAGTATCCGGACACCCCACAAACATACGTTTTTCATCTTAGGTGCATTGTGCTGGCACCTACTGCCTGAGACTCATTATCCGCCACCTCAGTAGTCATTAGAAATCATAAAACAGCAGAATGGGACCCTCCGTGAAACTCACGGACTTCGAACGTGTTCAGGTGATTGGGTGTCTGTCACTTGTGTCAGAAGTGTGTACGCGAGATTTCCACACTCCTAAACACCCCTAGGTCCACTGTTTCTGATATGATAGTGAAGTGGAAACGTGAAGGGACATGTACAGCACAAAAGCGTACAGGCGGACCTCGTCAGTTGACCGACAGAGACCGCCGACATTTGAAGAGGGTCATAAAGAGTAATAGGTAGACATATATCCAGGCCATCACACACAAATTCCAAACTGCATCAGGATCCACTCCAAGTACTATGACAGTTAGGCGTGAGGTGAGAAAACTCGGATTCCATGGTCGAGCGGCTGCTCATAAGCCACACATCACGCAGGAAAATGCCAAACGACGCCTCGCTTGGTGTAAGGAGCGTCAACATTATACGATTGAACAGTGGCAAAACGTTGTGTGGAGTGACGAATCACGGTACACAATGTGGCGATCCAATGGCGAATGCACGGTGAACGTCATCTGCCAGCGTGTGTACTGCCAACAGTGAAATTCGGAGGTGTGGTGGTCGTGTTCTTCCTGGAGGGGGCTTGCACCCATTTTTGTTTTGCGTGGCACGATCTCATCGCAGACCTACATTGATATTTTAAGCACCTTCTTGCTTCCCACTATTGAAGGGCAATTCGGGGATCGAGCACCTGTTCATACTGTACGGGCTGTGGCGGAGTGGTTACACGACAATAACACCCCTGTAATGGACTGGCCTGCACAGAGTCCTGACTTGAATCCTATAGAACACCTTTGGGATGTTTTGGAACGCCGACTTCGTGCCAGGCCTCACCGACCTACATCGATACCTCTCCTCAGTTCCGCACTCCGTGAAGAATGGGTTGCCATTTCCCAAGAAACCTTCCAGCACCTGATTGAAAGTATCCCTGCGAGAGTGAACGCTGTCATCAAGACTAAGGGTGGGTCAACACCATATTGACTTCCAGCATTACCGATGGAGGGCGCCACGAACTTGTACGTCATTTTCAGCCAGGTGTTCGGATACTTTTGTTTACGTAGTGTATAAGTTAAGACAGAAAAGGTACTGTAGCAGAGAGATTTGCATACTTGTCAACAGTCCCGAAATTATCCGGAGTTATTTCGAAAGAATTTGAAACTCACTGCACAAACGAGTTAAGTCTCGTTTTAGACTAAGCATAAGGATAAACATTCAAGAAGGAAATCTACACTCATATCGTGACTCACTTCGTTAATGGAAAGCAACATGATATATCGGAACAAGTTATCGATGCGACTTGTGCAGTTTTATGTTTCACAGCCGGCAAGCTCAATAAGACAATGACTAGGTCTTCAGCCTTGTCGCTAAATCCGGGTATTACTTAGTAAGTAGTAGCAAGTGGCAGACTGGATAGATCTGGCGCGACAATGAGATAGGATTAACTGCATTACGTCAGTAATAGACTTCTGTTGCTTAATTTGTTCAATTTAGTGTATGATTTCTTTAAAAATGTTCATCCATGGAATAGGGTTCTAAGTATTAACGCGGAACAACCAGTACCATTAAACTACTGAGGTATTATATTCAAGTGTGTCACTGTAGGTGAGATTATCGCAAAGTATTATACTACGAGTCTATAATAATTAAGATACGAGTATGTTTACGCATGAACAATAGTTCGTATGATAATTTCCATAGGACCGTGTTAATTATCATTATAAGCAAGTTGTTTATATTCTATCATATGTCTAAATTTAAGTATACATGCATGTCTTTCCTAAACTAGCCGCGAATATGTGATGGCCATAATTAACTTTGCTTACCTTGTGTGAATTTCTGTAATGACAACAGTTGGTAGGCTAGTGAAATGTGCGCAAACGCAAAACATCATTGTTTTACTTTCTCTACCACGTACCTAAAAACAATACCGAGATTTTGCCGGAAATACATGTTTTGAGGCCTCCTGAATCCCAAAAAATCATTTCTATAAAGCGGTCCGTGAGTGCGTCTGTGAACAGCATAAGTCAAAAACGAAAATTCTGATAAAAACTAAACTTGCTATTTAAGTCCAGCGCCTTCCAAAGATGCGACACGAAGATTTTAAAGAAAATCTTCCCACTCCTAACTACCCTTTACATCGAAGACTGTTCGAAATTTTTCATTTTAGAATGACTCTAATGGTTTTGATTACAATGCCACATATTAAAGATATTTACATTACAAATAAAATTTATATCTTGTATTTTCTGTAAATTGAATTTTCTTGGAATAACCTATTAAGTCCTCTGCATTCGGAAGGAATATATAATCTCGTATAACTGGTAAACCTTAAGCGATAGACGAAAACGTACTGCACAAAAACTATGGATCTCTTTAAAACACACAATTTATTTTAAAAAAGTATTTTTTGTGGCATAAGCCTTTCTGAGATATCCGTTATTAATGTTTCGAATTGTTCAATAGTTGGCTATTTTTAAAGTCCTGTCAACATTCAGTTCTTTCTCGCGATTCTATTGAAACATAAAAGAAATTTAAGGCGAGCATATGGCGTCCAGTTCTAAAACATTTGACTATCCCTGTTCCCTTTTTATCTATAACGATATGTGTAATATAGCTGTTTCTACAAAAGTTTATTTGGATTAAAGCGTAGTAGATAAAAATAAGCATTAGTAGGAAAGGTTTGTATACCCAGTAATAAACAATAGAGGGTAGAGAAACTCATGTGAACGTATCACATCAGGTTTTTCCCAAAAGCAACGACCGTGAACAAAGTGTTACATTTACGGTATATTATTTAAAAATCTGATGTTTTACACTTACATGACTTTCTCTACTCTTGTACAAACTATTTTTACAAACGCTTATTCTCCATGTGCTTCATGTTAATCGAGATGTTAATTTTATTGCTAATTTTCTTGTAGATGCAAGGGGAATTGGTAGGCTTTAAGCGATAGTCAAATATTTTAAGAGCTGGTTGCTATGTGGCACATTCCATTCTCTTTGTATGTCCAGGACATAAAAAAATGAATAACGAATTCCCACTTGAGAAACATTATTGAAAAATTTAAGGGGATAACAAGCAATATCTCGAAAATGGTTCACTCAACAAAAAATGTATATGACATAAATTGTGTATTTTAACGCGATTTACATTTTTTGTGTAGTAAAATTTGTCTTACTCCTATGGTTTACCAGTTATACAAAAGTCGTTCACAATGAAGAATACTTTTGGAGACATCCACAGAAAATTCAAGATATACATTTCATTTGTCATGAAAATATCTTAAACATATGATATTTTAATCAAAATCGTTAAAGCCATTTTTGAGAAAATTAAAATTTTCGAAAAATGTTCCATGTAAAGGGCATTCTGGTGTGGGGGAATTTTCTTGATAATCTTCGTGTCGCATCCTTGGAAGATACTGAACCTAAATACCAAGTTTGGTGTTTATCCGACAGTTCGTTTCTGAGTTATACTGTTTACAGACACACACACACACACGCGCGCGCGCGCGCGCACGGACATGTTTCCAAAAATGCTTTTATTGGATTCAGGGGGTCTCCGGTGAAATCTCGGTATCGAATTTTTGAGTGGAATACAATACTTCCCCTACTTACTATACGTAGTAGAGAAAGTAAAAAGCAGAGATTAAAGATAGAAGATAAATTGAATTGATACACAGCGAGGTGACTCCGTGTTAATGTGGAAGCTCGCATTCCGGAGGTACGCGGTTCAAATTCCGCCAGGACCGTTCACCCTGACTCAGGTTTTTCCCAGGTTTTCCTTTCTCTTCATAAGTAGTAAATGTCTAGATAATCTAAGCTTAGGCCTGTAATGTTTCATCCTCAACAAATTTATTTACCAAATATGATTTATCATTCATGTATCACCGGTGTCCCCTACCAAATGTTATTTGAAATTAACGCTACTTATTATAAAAGCTGAACTGGTTCTATTTCAAATATAGATTTTTTATTGTATAATAATTGATGAGCAATTTTTCACGTGCGAGAATAATCGATAGGCAGACACCGTTGACTAATATGTTCTTTAAGACATGTTGCACTTCAGCTTTTGAGCATTTTATTGGACAAATTAGCAAATCATTATAACTATAATCTGCTTTATGTTATTCACTTCTTTTCTATTCATGTGTTTTTCGTTTTGTTAAACTATAACCCTAATTACCTCACAGGTGTGATAGGGTTATTTAATTTGGAGAATAAATAACAAAGCCCTTATCCACCTGCACTTTTCCGTTGTTACATTGGGGTCTTTTGATTGATGGAAAACCTGTACTTTAATGAACAACTATACTTTAATGAGGTTCATTAAAGAACGTCTACCAGATGTAATAATTACTATATTTCGATATGGTCGAAAAAAAATAGTTTTGGCACCTATAATCATAATTGTAAGTAATCTTTTGAAATAGCCCTAGTGTAATGATCTGAGATGCCGACGGGTTGTAACATGTAGTTAATCAATTTAATCGACCTAGATTTTTTAAACAGTGAACCACGTAACAAAAAGGGCTGGTGAGAGCTACTAGTTAAATAATGCTACATGTTTTGTTTTTATGAATGTTTACATTTGTATGATATATGCTCTTCATTACGTTCATATCATTCACCACCAATCCATCATAACTCTTGAAGATTTATTGCAAAGCTATGTCATAATACCAAACATGATATGTTAATCATTGCACCGTAACAAAGTAATCTGCGACTACCATTTAAAAGAAAACCAGCCTTATGCAACACTCGCGCAGGAAAGCAAATGATATTCAGTAGCATTATATAAGTATTCTGCTGTTTAGTTATGTGGTTATGATAATATGTTACGCAATGCTATATGTTGTGATCGAATGTTAAATGAGTGCTTCAAACTGTACGTTCAAGATATGTAACTACCATAAAAAATCTGATATGTTACACTCACATGACTTTCTCTACTCCTGTAAAAACTATTTTTACAAACGCTTATTCTCCATATGCTTCATGTTAAACGAGATATCCAGATGTTAATCGTATTGCTAATTTTCTTGTAGATGCAAGGGGAATTGCTAGGCTTTAAGCGATAGTCAAATATTTTAAGAGCTGGTTTCTATGTGGAGTATTCCATTCTCTTTGTATTACCATGACAAAAAAAATGAATAACTTATAAAGTATAAGTATTGGAAAATTTACGGAAATAACAAGCAATATCTCGAAAATGGTTCACTTATGTATATGACATAAATTGTGTATTTTAACGCGATCTATATTTTTTGAGTAGTAAAATTTTGTCTATCTCTTATGGTTTACCAGTTATGCAAAAGTCGTTCACAATGAAGAATACTTTCGGAGACATTCCCAGAAAATTCAAGATATACATTTCATTTGTCATGAAAATATCTTAAGTATATGATATTTTAATAAAATCGTTAGAGCTATTTTTGAGAAAATAAAACTCTTCGAAAAATGGTCCATGTAAAGAGTAATCTGGGGGGATTTCCTTGAAAACCTTCGTGTCGCATTTCTGGAAGATACTGAACCTAAATACCAAGTTTGGTGTTTATCCGACTGTTCGTTTCTGAGTTATGCTGTTCACAGACACACAGACACACACATGTACATGTTTCCAAAAATACTTTTTTGGGATTCAGGGGCTCTCAAAACATGCATTTCCAGTGAAATATCGGTATCGAATTTTTGGGTGGAAAACAATACTTCCCCTACTTACTATACGTCGTAGAGAAAGTAATATATAACGAATTCCCATTTGAGAAAAAGTATAAGTATTGGAATATTTATGGGAAGAACAAGCAATATTTCGAAAATGGTCACTCAACAAAAAAAAATGCATATGACATAAATTGTGTATTTTAACGCGATCTACATTTTATGTGTAGTAACATTTTGTCTATCTCTTATGGTTTATGAGTTATGCAAAAGTTGTTCGCAATGAAGGGTGCTTTTGGAAGCATTCCCAGAAAATTAAGATATACATTTTATTTGTCATGAAAGTGTCTTAAATATATGATATTTTAATCAAAGTCGTTAGAGCCATTTTTGAGAAAATACAAATTTTCGAAAAATCTTCCATGTAAAGAGTAATCTGGGGTGGGGTGGATTTTCTTGAAAACCTTCGTGTCGCATCTCTGGAAGATACTGAACCCAAATACCAAGTTTGGTGTTTATCCGACTGTTTTTTTCTGAGTTATGATGTTCACAAACACACACACACACACACACACACACACACACACACACACACACACACGCACACGGACATGTTTCCAAAAATGTTTTATAGGCATTCAGTGCACCTCTAAACATGTATTTCCTGTCAAATCTCGGTATCTAATTTTTGAGTGGTATGCAATACTTCCCCTACTTACTATACGTAGTAGAGAAAGTAAAAAAACTAGACTTGAACAGCCTGCATTCAAACTAAGCCTTCAAGAAATTAATCTATGGTAAACCTTTACAGCCGCAAGTGACTGTGACTTTCAACGTGGCGTAGCGTTAAATAATATGCAACAGGCATTACACATGTATGCCTAATTGCAATGCTGCTGATGGATATCCTAGATTAACAGGTTACTTACCGAGAGTGATGGCTCAGGCGGCAAATCTGTGGCACGCATTCGTGAGGTCGTGGGTTCCCGACCGACCGACCTTCCTGATCTATGGGTTTTTACGGGAGATTTCCTGGGTCGCTAGGCGAATGCTGGGGAGGTTCATTATATCTCATATTCATTAATTCATGGACTGCTATTGGACACAGAAGAAGAGTTGTCATACCATCATATTTAGCGATTAGTATAAGAAATTCTTTTCCAGATGTACAAGGGCAGTCCAGAAAGTCCCAGACGTTTTGGCCTATCGTGGAGATGAGTAAGGCTAGAGCCGCCATCTTTGTGTCTGAACGTTCCTACATTCAGTACGCATCCAGCTATGGTAGTGTGAGGACTGTGTCTTCCTTACTGCGCTCTCTGTGAGTTGTTAAAATGTGCGCTGCAATAGAAAATCCCGCCTTTTGTGAAGTGCTGTTGGCTAAAAAGAACAAACCAATTGAAATTTATCGTCAACTTTGTCATGTTTACGGGCAGGGAATAATGAGTGAAAGCCGAGTCAGGCAATGGTGCATCGATTTTAAAAATGGCCGTGTCAATGTTCACGACGAGGATCGCAGTGGTAGGCCTAGCCTTATAACTGATGAACTGTCAATGCAAATCAATGACAAAATTCGTGAAAATCGTCCTTTCACGATTACAGAACGTTCGGAACATTTTCTCCAAATTTCAGGGAGTTTGGTGCATCAAATTGATGCTTTGATACTGACGCTGAACTGTATGCCGGTGTAAACCAGTGCTTGAAGCCGCAGGCGGAGATTTCTACCGAGAGGGTATTGAAAAACTTGTGTCACGGTATGATAAATGCCTCAATTTGAATGGCGATTATGTAGAAAAATAGCTTAAGAGTGTACCTTTCAAGTAGATAATAAACGTTGATATTTGCATTTTGTTAATTGTTTATTTCATAATATCTGGGACTTTCTGGATTACCCTCGTATATGTAGGTTTCAAAGTTCACTAATAAACACGCAAATTAAGGTAGTAAAATTATATAACGTGTCTGTGACCAACCTTCTTATGTTGACTGAGAACGTGAGAAGTGCTTCAATCGTAGTAACGCTAATGGAGGTCAAAGCGTGGGAGCTATATACTTCGGTAGTGACAGATTAATTTCTGTATTCGGTAATGGATTCACATGTGCGCGAAAAGATTTTTTTTTCAATTTTGCGCATTGTCAGCAGCTTCCATTCTTCGTTAGATTCCTCATATTTCTTTTTCATGATCCAAGACCCATATACTTGGAGTACTGAGTTTGACCCCAGTATTTTTACTTTCTATACTACCTACAGTAAGTAGGGGAAGTATTGCATTCCACTCAAAAATTCGATATCGAGATTTCACCGGAAATACATGTTTTGAGGCATCCTGTATCCAAAAAATCTGATGTGTTACACTCACATGACTTTCTCTACTCTTGTACAAACTATTTTTACAAACTCTTATTCTCCATCTATTTCATATTAATTGAGATAAACATTTGCAGAAACGATCTTTTGACATGCAAAGAGAATTACATTTTACACATAGCGACCAGTTCTAAGAATATTTAACTATCGCTTAAGGCGTACTATGTTCCCCTTGTTTTGTAATTGCAAGGGCAATATAGAAATACAGTAGCCTTTAAGCTAAGACATATCTCTTAATAGCTGGTTGCTAGGCGCAGCACCATTCTCTTTACCACAGAATTCCCATTTGAAAAAATAAGTATTGAAAAATTTAAGGAAATATCATGCAATATATCAAAAATGGTTCACTCAACAACAAAAAATGTATATCACATAAATTGTGTATTTTAACGCGATCTAAATTTTTTTGCAGTAACATTTTGTCTATCTCTTATGGTTTACCAGTTTACCAAAAGTCGTTCACAATGAAGAATACTTTTGGAGACATTCCCAGAAAATTCAAGATATACATTTTATTTGTCATAAAAATATCTTAAACGTACGATATTTTAATCAAAATCGTTAGAGCCATGTTTGAGAAAATTAAAATTTTCGAAAAATGTTCCATGTAAAGGTTAATCTTGGGTGGGGCGATTTTCTTGAAAAACTTCATGTCGCATCTCTGGAAGATACTGAACCTAAATATCAAGGTTGGTGTTTATCCGACTGTTCGTTTCTGAGTTATGCTGTTCACAGGCTCACACACACGGACACGTTTACAAAAATGCTTTCTTTGGATTCAGGGTGTTTCAAAACATATATTTCCGGTGAAATCTCGGTATCGAATTTTTGGGTGGAATACAATACTTCTACTTACTATACGTAGTAGAGAAAGTAAAAAGTAATTTTGGAAACATGTCCAAACATTCATTTTTATTTTATCCTGGTACTGCAAAGAGAATGGAATACTCCACATAGCAACCACCTCCTAAAATATTTTACTATCGCTTAAAACCTACCATATTCCCCTTGCATCTACAAGAAAATTAGCAATAAGATTAACATCTCGATATCTCGATTAACATGAAGCATATGGAGAATAAACGTTTGTAAAGATAGTTTGTACAAGAGTAGATAGTCATGTGAGTGTAATAATGAGATTTTCTTTCTTTCTTGAACCCAAAGTGCTCGCAACTGGTGCTGCCATGCTTCGAATGGTTTTATCGAATGTGCGCCTTGAAAACATTGCCAAACCCAGTGAAGTACAGGACTTAAATTGCGAAAACGATATACCAGATAATAATAAAGAACTTGCTATTAAAGATTTCCTTCGGTTTGTTTCCTGATAAACTTTGTGTGTTCCAAGTTAATGTATTATACAATAACACACCGTTTTAACACATAGTATTGTCCCTTTAGTGCAAATATGCAACACGCACTGCAACACTCGGCAGTATGTGAAAAACAGTGGCAGAGAAGGAACGGCGCCTACGAGTCAAAATGACTCGCGAGTCCCGTTTTCGCCGCCTCTGCTTTAGTGTAACGAGAAATCGTTTTGATTTCATTTCAACCTAAAACACATACCTTGGAAAATAAAAGTAAACTGTTGTCCAAGCAACATTGAAATATTACACTCTAGCTTCATTTCCATGTATTGTGAGTCTCTTCTTCTTCTTCGTTATCACTTGTATCAGAATCTGAAGTATCTGGCTCGTAGAAACTTTCATATAGCTTATCTTGATCTTCCTCATATTGCTTGTTTCGTAGATGCTTTTAGGTTCCAACAACTATATATTTCCTTACAATTTCAGTACGTAGTTCGCATTTGCATTTCTTGGTTTTTTGAACACCTTCTATTCTGAATACTTTTATCAACATCGACTTCATTTGAAGTCGGAATTATAAACGCAATAATTATCATAATATTCTGAGAAGGATAGCGATATAAAATAAGTAATAATATATTTAAAATAAGTGTATGTATAAAAAGGAGAAGCATTGTGAAAATTGTTGACTGTTAAAAGCGACAGAAAGATCAGACAGGCACAGTTTTGTTAATTAGGGACCAGCCTCAGGTATAAAGGGTAAATACCATTGAAGCAAGTTTTTCTTGGTAAACAGCCGAGTACACCTGCACTTAGCCTGGTGAAGGACACTCTAAGCATCATGACGCTAAGTTTGAGGGGCGAGAGGGGAAGTTTAGGCGTTGGTTTTCCTTGTATTAGCGTAGGTAGATCAGTCTGCCTGAGTGCCTGGTGAGTGCAGGACGACTTTCTCGTCGTGTGGAGAAGAATGGTGACGAACATGCTAGAGGGTAGAACGCTTAGCTGTAGTTAATATTCTTCGGTCTTGGTAAAGACAAAGTATCATCGTATACATTTAAAAGTGATCGGAAAACCTAAAGTATTATTTTAAATAGTGAATAAAAGTGTTCCAAGACAGCGTTTGTGTGTTTCTCTGTACACATCCACGCATGCCCTGAGGTTAAGGTTTCATGCTGGAGCAGCCGTGGCAAAAGAAGAACCAACTGGGAGGAGACAAGCAGCAACCGTGAGGCAAAGGTATTGCTTCATTGTTGGAAGACGTAGTGTGGCTGCGTCATATTGCGCCTAAACGTGGGGAAGAAAGAATTACCTGCGTCACGTTGGTGGTCTTATTGCAAGTAACACTATCGCTTAGCTCAGAAACTCTACTTTTACGATTTCTAGCCACATCTCGTTCTGTTCTTTGTCGTTTGCTCTTGGATTAAGATGGTGAAGGATCAATTGTCTTACTAGAAGTTCATATCTGGAAATTGTCTTCATTTTTCCTCACAGTACAGAATAGTTCCAGGTTTTAATAAAGGCCCTCTGAAATTGTCATCCGGCATAAGCTGCTTTTTTACTTTCTCTACTACGTATAGTAAGTAGGGGAAGTATTCCTTTCCACCCAAAAATTCTAACGAGATTTCACAGGAAATACATGTTTTGGGGTGCACTGAATGCATATAAAGCATTTTTGGAAACATGTCAATGTGTGTGTCTGTCTGTGAACAGGGTAACTCAGAAATGAACAGTAGGATAAACACCAAACTTGGTATTTAGGTTCAGTATCTTCCAGTGATACGACTCGAAGGTTTTCAAGAAAATTCCCCCACCCCAGATTACTCTTTGCATGAAACATTTTTCGAAAAATTTTATTTTCTCAAAAATGTCTCTAACGATTTTGAATTAAATACCATAAGTTTAAGACATTTTTACGGCAAATGAATTGTGTATCTCGAATCTTCTGGGAATGTCTCTAAAAGTATTCTTTATTGTGAACGACTTTTGCATAACTGGTAATCCATAAGAGTTACACAAAATTTTACTACACAAAAATGTAGATCGCGTTAAAATACACAATTTATGTCATATACATTTTTTTTTTGTTGAGTGAACCATTTTCGATATATAGCTTGTTATTCCCTTAAATTTTCGAATACTTACACTTTTTCTCAAATGGGAATTCGTTATTCATTTTTTTGTCCTGGTAATGCAAAGAGAATGGAATACTCCACATAGCAACCAGCTCTTAAAATATTTGACTATCGCTTAAAGCCTAGCAATTCCCCTTGCATCTACAAGAACTTGTAAAAATAGTTTGTACAAGAGTAGAGAAAGTCATGTGAGTGTAACACATCATATTTTTAATAACTGTGTCTCTTCATAATCTGTGACCTTAAAATGGAAGGAACATAAACAAGCACAGGGAGCAGGCAAAAAATCGTTTATTTTGCAAAATTCTAACCATCTCCTGTATCTTTTGGGAAATTTGTCCTTGGAAACGCGTGAAAATGAGCTTCCTTGTGTGTTTCCCTTCTCATATTACAGCCATATGCACAACATTGAGAAATTTTATTTTTCACAATATTACCTTGCTTTCACAATATTACTAAACTGACTCAGTACGTAATACCATCACCAAAACACTACCTCAAGAACACTGCTCCTGAACTTAAATACCAACAAGAACAGTTTTTGTAAACGTATTACTGCACGTACAGCAATGATCTCCCAACTGCTTTCAGCGCACGGCTGGCTCCGATGACGTATAAGGTGGTTATTATTTCGCTTGCTCAGCGGTAACGGTTGGAGGAGTAAGAAAAGAATCTTAGCACTGCATTTTACAGATCATATCCTTCATTTAGGAAGAAACACGTTTCGTTCCCCTTTAACGTTCACTAGTTATAGAAGATTATAACTGGCGCAACAGTTCTAGACATGTGAAAATCGTAATGACAGCTATGAAGCGACTTACATACCAGATGAGGAGGTGACCGGTCGCCTGCATGCTGCAGGAGTGCGTGGGTCAGTCATTGTCAAATATCCGCACACCGGTTATGCACTGCACTACACGATAAACTTATAGTTATAGTTATATACGGTATATTTAAATCCACCGCTGTAAAATGCCCTTAATATAAAAACACTGTCAACCATCTGCCTCCAGTTCTTCCACACCTGACAGCCCTTCCTCTTCTGCGGAATCACTCAGATCATCACTGCTGTCGCTACTTTCTGCACCATTATCCTGGATGAGAATTTTTTCTAATTGATTTTCTGCAATTCCGTATTTTTTGAAATAATGATTCTCAATTTATTCAACATGTCGACATACATTTTCCCATTCTGGCCTTCCAATTTCTGCAAATCGCTGGCGACATAACTGCTCCACATCCTTTAGTTTAAAAGTGATATTTCTGCAGGCCACCCAGTTTTTGAAATCAGCCCAGATTAATTCAATTGGGTTTAGATCTGGGTGATACGGTGGCGTCTAAGTACATTAATGGCGATGTTGTATTAATATCTGGCCAAGTATTATGAGTTATGACTTCTGAAGGGATTTGTTGGATTTAACTAAGTTATATTTGTTTTACTCATGCTTTCATCAAAAGCTATATTATGTCTAAGCAACCAGGTTTTCATTTCTTCTTTCAAGGAATTTGAGGTTGTTTGTCAATTTGAGTATTGCCACATTATGAAGCATTGTCGATAACCAGAATAGACCCAGCAGACATATTAGGTATCAACATGGTGTTGATTCACTTCATGTAATTTTCTGTATTCATTTCTTGATGAAAATCTCCTGTTTTTTTTTTGCGACTTGTATAAGAAGGGCATTTGGAACGAACAGCATGAATGATAATAAGTATTTGCTCTTTGGCAACAGGTGGCTGCAAACCTAATTCACTATCGTCACTTCAACTTTTAGATGTATGACTGCTGTGTATGTACGACTCATCTTCATACACTATAGTTTGACCCTCTAATTTGTACCTCTGAGTAAGTTACTCTTCCAGTTGAGATCGTATGTCGTTCTTTTCTATTAGAACTCTGCTATTTGGTTTCGTTTTCTTCCACTTGAACCCTAAATCTTTTATATTTTTTCTGAGATTTGTAGCAGCAACTTGAAAATTTATGCTGATATAAGTACATATAAAATTATAGTCATTTGGAAAGTTAGAATCATACCGCAAAATTCAGTGCCATAGCCGGGATTTGAGACTTGTAGCACCACTTGAACTTTTATGACATCTTTCAGATTGATGAGCAATCTGCTCATTGTTGGCACAGTTTTTTCTTCCACATAGAAATTGTGAATCGTGCGCCGAATGACGCATTTGTCGAAATCGTCTATTTCTGTAATATGTTTAGGGACCTTATATTTCTTCACAGGTGTGTCAAATGGTACTCTTTCATCTATATGGTTTTTCTTATCTTTGAGAACTCTGGAAACGGAACTCAGTGTGAAACACCAGTTGCTTTGGCTACTCTTTCTTTCACTCTCTTAAGGCTTTTGTGGAACTCGGGTAAACATATATTTTCTTCCTTCATCTCTGTTTCTTGCTTCATGAAGCCGAGGACATTTGCAATTATTTCCCTGCTTTGAATAAGTAATACCTTACCATACTTTGAAAACGTAGGAGCCATGATTATAAATATCACAAATATAAAATAAGCACTATTTACGTACTGCTCTCTTTGAAATTACAAGATGCGGACACTTTCTATGCAGACTGTATGTGTTACGCACTGTGAGTAAGCAAAGGTGTTATATCGCTTTCGTTGATTAAGCTAAACATAAACCATTCCTAGGCTCGGCAGCTGGGCTGGCTATCAAGGTCACGATTCCAGAAGTTTTGCGCCAGTTATATACATAATTCCTTCTGAACGAAGACTACAGAGGCTATCCTAGAAAATTCATGACATAAAGGATGCACCATTTAAGTTAAGACTGTACATTAGCTCCAGAACTAAGCGTTGTAGAAAAAAATGTCTTGAATAAAAGTTGCTCGATATTATGGAGGAAATCGTGTGTCGTGTTTTATTTGGAGGACGTTGTAATGGTCATTGGTAATTTAAATTGACCCTAATTATAGTTTCCCATTTAAAAAAAATAAATTGACCTTAAAATGACCATCAGTCCTCCTAACAAAGCATGAGTAATGACATTTACTTTCCAAGATAATATCAAGCAACTTTTATTAAATACATTTCTCCTACAAGGCTTGGTTTTGCAGATATAGTAAAGTCTCAAGGTAAATGGTTCGCATATTTTGTCATGTAAATAGCCTTAATATATGGTATTTTATACAAATCGTTAGAGCCATTTAGTACAAAATAAAAATTTACAAAAATGTTTCATGTAAAGAGTAGTTTGGGGTGGGAAATTTACTTGAAAATCTTCGTGCCGCATCTTCAGAAGGTACTGAACTAAATACCAAGTTTGGGGTTTATCGGACTTTTCGTTTTGAATTACGCTGTTCACAGACGGACAGACACACACACACACGCACCTTTTTCTAACAATGATTTTTTTTTGGATTTAGACAGCCTCAAAACATGTATTTCCGGTGAAATCTCGGTATCTAATTTTTGGGTGGAATCCAAACCCTTCTCTGCGTACTATGTACGCGGTAGAGAAAGTAATAAAGGAAAAATACGTTATAAGTGCACTAAAGGGCTCTAACAGACTACCCGTAAGTAATTTCTTAATGATTAGCTTCCAAAGTCACAAATTCTTTACGTTGGCGTGTATAACTTTTAAGCAAACAGCGATGAGCAATCATTGAAAATTAATAGCCATGGACGATGACTGCAAGTTTTCTACTAAGGAAATATAAGTTAAGACTTTGCGCGTAACATTGCAGGCTTCCGTCGTTTTATTTCGATGTATCTATAAAATCCTGTTTCAATAATTAAACTATCTCCGAATGCTGAGTCCGCGGGCCATAAGTTCCTTAAGATCTCAAAATGCATGTTCATGACAATCCTTCAAATTTGAGCTGTATATTTTTGTCAACAGGTGCCCATATACCTGCAACTGATACACCACATTACCTGCGGCATCATGTTGGGAGGAGTGTATTACCAAGGAGCTAACGACGCCAAGGAGATGTTCACGCACTTCAAGTTCTGCATCTGCCTCATTCACTTCTACACGTACACCTGGTGTATGACTCCTGTCCTTATCTGTGAGTAGCCAAGTCTTTTGTTGCTTAGTGGCACTATTCTCGTTAACGACCGGCACATCAAACCGTCTCATTTCAGCTTCTAAAGAACGCAATTTTTTTTTCTTTTTGTGATCTATGGTACTCAATAATAGCTGAAACATTACAAAGCTAGATCATACTGTCAGACATACTGACGCTTTTTGCAGCTTCACTGCAACCTCTTCTAGCACAATGGTATGCACATTTGCTTTCACAGTAACAAAATATCCTTACAACTTTTATTCAACTGAACCCCATGGATTTCCACGTAATAATTCACATTATAAACTTTTTCATTATGTTGTATGTTTAGCAATATATGAAGCCCTACATGGCGAAACCTACTCAAAATTTTGGTTACAATATATTGTAGCGTATGTGTGTGCATTGTCGCGTCGGACACATTATTGTTTCGTAGCATGACATTGTTGAACCAATTATTTTGATTGGAGTGTGAATTTCGTCCGGCGCGGCATCTCTCTCTCTCCCCCCACCTCTTAGTCTAGTAGTAGCGTGAGTCGTGTGTGTCTTCGGAGCGAGTGGATGTGTATGTAGACTGCGTGAACCGTGTGTGTATGGAGCATCTCCCTCCAATGTTTGCCTGTAAAACATATACCGGGGTGAGGCCAAAAGGTTTTGCAGCTAGAATATTAAATTTAGTGGCCCAGGAATAAACATTGGGGAGCGTAGCTGCAGTGGCAACGAGACGACCACAAACTTAGCTGCACACATTTAAAGCAGTCGTGGGATATTCATGACAAAATACACCTACTTTTACATTTATCTTGCTGTCACTACATCGTTAACAACAGATTACAGGCAAACATTGGAGGACACGGTCCACGCACTCTACATACACATCCATTCGCCCTGAAGACACACACGACTCACGCTACTAGGAGGTGGGGAAGAGAGAGATGCCGCGCCGGACGAAATGCAAACTCCAATCAAAACAATTAGTTCAACAATGTCATGCTACAAAGCAATAATGTGTCCTACGCGACAATGCACACACATACGCTACAATATTTCTCATAAAAAGGCTGTTAGTTTATGTTGTAATTTCCAAAATTCAGCATCACATCACCCATATAGCTACAGAGAAGGAATTCTGTTGGTTGATGGACCTGCCATGTTTTACTCCGTTGATAGCGAGAGGGGGAATGAATCGTGTGTTCCCTCTGTATCTCATACTGTGTTGTGCAGCTGAAACAGGTAGCTGACTTTCTGGATGTAACCTTATGCCTCATAGTCTCCCAGAAATTCCAATTTATGTTTCGATCTGAACGGATTGATAAATTCCTTTAAACCCAGCATCCCAAATTCAGCGCCCCTTATTCAGTGTAAATATTCATACCAAAACTAAAATATGTCTTATTTACAAACCGCAATTTTATTTCAACATGTCCAACAGGTCAAGTTGACAACAGAATAATTATAAGCTCAACTAAACATACTATTCTGAAACTACTCTTAATTGTAATTTGTAGAGTAAGGCAACTGCATACATGCAATAAAGAAAACAATATTAGGCAATTGTAACGTATTCCAGCACTGAATAAGTGTTAGATCACACCAGGGTATATTCATAGCTGTTATCATCTCCCCTATCTAAGATTGATTTTAAAATCAGTGAGCACCTGTTGACAGGTGTCCCACGTTCGTTATGCAAGTAATGTTTATGTTGAGGTAATTGGGAAATTTTCAGAAACCTCCGAACATAGTGCCATTTTATACTAGATTAGCTTAGGCACAATTCTACAATAAGAGAAAGACCCAGCGATATGTGGAAAACGTACCGTGATAGACTCTCATTTGGGAAAAATTAAAACCTTAGAGTCTTATTACATGTGGTGGTTTGTTGATTCTGGCCCCACGTTAGCACGACAATTTGTGGTGGTATGTGACGATACGGGATTTGCAGGAATGGCCCCGGGTTCGGTACTAGCTCAGGGTTCTTTGCATGGATCTTGGATCTCGGGTTACTGGTGTTTGTTTTCCTGCTCGTTTATTTACCGTCACCGTATCAAAGTTTTATTCCTGCTATTTTTTCGACACATACACGCGCATTTCCAATTTGTTACGCTTCGTATCATCGCGCCTACCACGGCCAAGTGTGTATTCTAAACTCTTCCAACAACCATCTCTCCGGAACTACCACTGCCAAGTGTGTATTCTAAAATCTTCTATTTCTCTATTTCAAACGTTCTATATCTCCCCATTCCACTATCGCCTGATTTCTAGCTTCTTTCATTGGAGGCCTAAAGCTATCTGTCTTTTGGCGAACATTGACCCTTTCCTACACCTCTGCGTTCCAGCAACCTAACGGGACACTTAACAATAGAGAGGAAAAACCATCCGTTTGCGGCCGCTGATAACCTTGTCTCTCAACCCTTATTTCCACTTACATTAACATTCGCTTTCCAGTTTTATTTAACAATATCCTTGCTGTTATCGATACTTATTCTCCCTATGATTTTAATTTTATTTTACCACTCAAAACATACTGCTTCATACCATAGGCCTATGGTGTTTTATGGTTTCTCTGTCGCACAGATGTTATATACCGCACAGTTTGGTATATAACCACGATAACCAAATACTACATAGTAGTAACAAGGTAATCAAACCAAGGTGAACGATACAGCAGAAACTCTAAGGCTAGTCACCTTAGCAGAAATAAGACAGATGGTTTAGTAAGAAAATCTGAGGTTATCTACCATAAGCGAACTACTTTCCACAACTACATTAAGAAATCTAATGTGTTACACTCACATGACTTTCTCTACTCTTGTACAAACTATTTTTACAAACGCTTATTCTCCATCTACTTCATGTTAATCGAGATAAACATTTGCAGAGTCTACCTTATTGCTAATTTTCTTGTGGATGCAAGGGGAATATATATTTACAATGCAAATACAGTAGCCTTTAAGCACATACATATCTCTTAGTAGCTGGTTGTTAGGTGCAGCACCATTCCCTTTCCCACAGATTAATACTCTTTGCATATCCAAGACAAAAAAATGAATAACGAATTCCCATTTGAGAAAATAAGTATTGAAAAATTTAAGGGAATAACAAGCAATATCTCGAAAATGGTTCACTCAACAACAAAAATGTATATGACATAAATTGTGTATTTTAACGTGATCTACATTTTTTGTGCGGTAAAATTTTGTCTCTCTCTTATGGTTTACCAGTTATGCAAAAGTCGTTCACAATGAAGAATACTTTTGAAGACATTCCCAGAAAATTCAAGATATACATTTTATTTGTCATGAAAATATCTTAAACATATGATATTTTAATCAAAATCGTTACACATTTTTGAGAAAATTAAAATTTTCGAAAAATCTTCCATGTAAAGGGTAATCTGTGGTGGGGGATTTTCTTGTAAACCTTCGTGTCGCATTTCTGGAAGATACTGAACTTAAATACCAAGTTTGGTGTTTATCCGATTGTTCGTTTCTGAGTTATGCTGTTCACAGACAGACACAAACACACCGACATGTTCCCAAAAATGCCTGTTTTGGATTCAGGGGGTCTCAAAAGATATATTTCCGGTGAAATCTCGGTATCGAATTTTTGGGTGGAATACAATACTTCCCCTACTTACTATACGTAGTAGAGAAAGTAAAAAAAGATTACGGATGTAACAATATGGCCTTGGAAAGTTAGAGCGACAATAATAAGCATAAAATTAAGAAAGAAACTGAAAAATAAGTATGCTGATTGACAATTACAACCCAAATAGTTGGAATTTCTATGGGATGGGACCATTACGTCATGTAGATACTGCAATAAATAGCCTTTCCACGCTAGAATGTCTACTATAGAACAAGGATGTAGTTAAGAATACAGTAGACGGACCTATCGCTTAAAAGTAAAAATATCCCGGAATTGTAATATGTTGATGCTAACATAAAACCGCATTACTTTGAATGCTATTAACTAAAGGTAAATCCTAATTATTTTACACCAAACAGCTCTCATCAAACTGTACCGCAAACACTCGGACGTAAAAGTTTACCAGGGATTGGGTTTCTGAATGACAACTGGTCCTGATGACCATGAATCACTAGAGCGTTTGGTCGCAGGACCAGGGGTTCGAGTTCCGCTCGTCCTTGTGAATGTTTGTGTGCAAAAATAAAACAACGCAAAATATAAAAAGGAAACAAAAAGTGTGACAGACAACATTGCTGAAGAGTTTATGGATTTAAGGTTCCACAGATGCTTGCAAAGTAAAATTATTAAAATGCAGATGAATCTCTCTTCCGTTGCCATGGTAATAAGAAATTAACAAAAACAAATTAAAAAGCTCTAGCTGTTATCACAAATGTAATAAGTATATTCACACGAGTTGGCAAATGCATAACTTTGAAGTACAGTTTAGACATCTGCTGGCTTACTGGCATATATAACAGTACAGAGTGTAAAATATAAATTAATTTCTCCTTGTAATGAAAATGTTTCAATAATGCAGATGTACAAAACACTGGCTCAAATCGATGATGTTTGTGAACGCTTCCTAAACTGAGAGTAAAACCATATTAGCGTTTCTGAGGTAACTCCAGGGATCATTGCAGAGTAGGAAATTATACTAATTAAACAAGCTTTCCTTCATACAAGCCAGGAATCAAACCAGAGCTCTTGAGTTTATAAATGACCACTATATCTTTCCGGCATGTGTACCCGACTGCATCCAGACATGAGAATATAAATCAGTTCGACTACGCATAGCTCTGACGGCCGGCGCATTCCAGCGTTTTGTCTCCGGCGTGAAATGTTTCTTTTCTTGTGGCAACCCTCTTCACGTTTATGTCTACGGGAAACATAAATCTGCACAACATGATTTATCTGTGTCACCTGGAAATATTGCTGCTCTGATGCGCAGAGAGACTGGTTTTCAGCAGTTCAGCGTCCTTAATTGTACTTGGCATAGCATGTTGATAAAAGTTCTCTCTTTCTGCTTCAAGCAGTAGTGTACCGCTTTAAACATGTCTACAAAAGGAAATAAGAAAACAGGTTCTGAGCTTTTACTCTCTGACATGTTCTCAATTAAGTTATGAGTATCGGTGAATTCATAACGAGCTTGAACTTTTCCTTCTCTTCCTTCTCCTCCTCCACCTCCTCCTTCTTCTTCTCCTCCTCCTTCTCCTCCTCCACCTCCTTCTTCTCCTTCTCCTCCTCCTCCTCCTCCACCTCCTTCTCCTTCTTCTTATTTTAAAACCTAAGATGTGTCTGACCAATAGAGACTCAATTTTGTTCCTTGTTCGTGTTTTCCAGTTCCCATGGAGATAAAGTTAATGCAGAGAGAGCACTTCAACCGTTGGTACGCCATAACACCGTATTACGTAGCGGCTACATTATCCAAGTTACCCATGCAGGTATGTGACAATGTTATAGTTTTATTTTAAAATAAAGTGATAGATATGATTTTATAATGTTGGAGATATTCAGGACAAACTTTTGAAAGGGGATATACGATACATAAAAGAATTGTACATATGAAAGGAGATATACCGTACATATAAGAATTGTACAGTAATAATATAATTCACTAATATGTTAAAATATTCAATATCTAACACTTGTAGCTGATTGTAAGAAACGGGCGAGCTAGCAAAAATTCCAGGAAAAACATAATCCTAAGTAAAGCATAACCTTTCACCAAGCCAACAGGCAGGGAACCGCAAACGATACTGAGAAATAGAAAGAGACAGCTAGTGAAAAGAAAGAGACGGAGATAATGCACCCGGTTCACGACGCGCCAGGGTGAACCTTAAGCGCACGGATTTGAAGCAACATATTCTCATACAAGTTAAGGTAACGCGGTCGGAGGACCAATTGGAAACGTCGTTACATTTTTAAACGCAGCGGTGAGCGTCACTAGGCTCAGGTATATAAGGGCAAACAAGGCCCCCAGAACCCTCTCTCTCTCTCTCTCTCTCTCTCTCTCTCTCTTGACCTCATCTAGAATTTCGACGACACGAGGTGCTACGCTCTTAGCAAATGCACGTGTGTGCATACGGGTGGGAGTGCGTGTGCAGACAGCTAGGCTGCTGACTTATTTGAAGTGGTGGGATTATAATAATAGGAAAAGCTAGCCGCCCATAATTATTTCAATTGTGAATAAACTTCATTGATTAAGGGAAAATTGCGGTGTATTTTTTGACTTTCCTCACCCACAATAACCTGAGAGTTAAGAATTAGATATAGGTATGAAAAGTTAGGAATGGAATACGCAACAACCGACAAGCATCCATAGCCGAGGAAGAACACTGCAGCAGACATCAACCCAAGGATCGACGATTTCGTGCTACAAATAGCGCACAGCACTGTTTCCCGCTACACTTTCTTTAAGCAAATCCAAGAAATTGGATTTAGATTTCTTGAGAGTCATTTCCCGGATGTTGAAGTAAGCAGGGGTTTGGTAGCACGATGTTTAGGGTAAAGATCACTTCATGTCCGACACGTGGGTGAGTTATGTAATTACTGCAGACATACGCTTACGCCAGTTACTAGCTAGACACTAATTAGCATTTTGTCAGGTATTTAAATTTAGAATGTTTTGAGGCAGTCTCTTGACCGATCACGTGTCTAGCAGGACCCTGTGTTGGTCAGCTCCTTAAAATTTACTGAATTGCAACCTCGACTTAGACGTCAGGCATGACGAAAATGAACGCCGGACTTCTCCCGTCCTTTAGTAAACCCACTGTCTAATTCTTTCCCTACGAAATGTAGTTTAGTTTATATTAGAAAGATTAAATATTAGAAATACTGGGAACAGAAATTACATGTGTGATAATGTCACCCTTTTACTACCATTCCAGCAGCCGCCACATGTAATCCTCTTGACGTTATCCTGTGATACGTCCTCATTCTTTACGTGACGTCTGATGAAGGCACTAATGGCGTTGTCGCCATCGTTACATCACAATATTACACTTTTACGGAGGTAAACAATTTTAACCTGCCCATCGAAATTTAGGAAGCCCAGTGACCAAGGAAAGTACTTGATTTACAAACTGCTCTGAAACGCATTCTGCTCTGAAATGAAATTAAACAGTACTTATGTAGTAACATTATTAGCATTGTTAATAATCTATGAGCATAAAGTATAAATAATGAGGAATAAGTACCGTTGTAACGCAAGATGAAGAACCGTATCCGAATTCCAAATTTAAGATTGTGAGATTTAACTAAAATGATCAAGGTTGAAACGTGGACTTTAACCCTAGAGGAGGTGAATTAAATCAGGAATACTGGCAGATTGTTATTTGAAAAGATATTCCACAAAATAATTAACAAGCCGAATTTCTTTCTTTTAATGAACTGAGACTTCAATAATATAAACCATTACAATTAACAAACCCTTCTTCGTTCACCATTCTTTACATGTTTTACATTTAATTACAATAGTTACAAATTGCTTCCTGCTCTCACATTTACCGATATGTTTCAGACCAACCACAATAAGTCTGTAGATCCGACCCTCAACCCTTTCCCGGTGAAGTTATTATTAAAAGGAATTTTGAATATGTTAAACCGAAAGTGAATTTAGAATTACCATGCTGAATGCTTTCTATCTGTTGTCCTGTTGTTTTTCTCGCAATCTCACTTGTCGTCGAAGACAGACTGGCCAGCCTTGTAGACAGCACCCTAGTTTATTTTTTATTTTTAGTTGAGGATACCAACCTGTACCTGAATACACCAAGTAGAAATCTTGGGAACCAGTAAAAAGTAATCTGCACATAAGACGTAATTTTATATTCGCCAGCAGAACTGAAGATGCGAACAAACGCTGGATAAAGATAAAGGAAAGACAGGGAACATGTATAGTACACTCCAATTTGTCAAGAAATTGAGCAATGTAAGATTACTATCAAGATGCCCAGTAACGGTGTTTTTCTATTACTTGACTGCTCTTCAGTCAGGTGAAGTCATACTCCAGTTTTCCTGAGAGAAAATGTTCATTTTAGCATCTATATTTGGTTTAGTCATGTTCACTAAGTCACATTATAGGCGTTAAAGGGTAAAGGTATATATCACAGAGGGCCCCGGAACGAGCGCAGAGCACCGTAAATAGGCTGTAACGGCCTTTTTGCTTTTCCAACGTAACCCATGGGAGGTAGGGATGAGGGGTGAGACCCGAAGGGGGACCAGATCCGAATGCCAACGGGTGCAAGCATGGTCGGGGTCCCTAAAGTTTCCAGATTGAACGCATCCGGTACCGCCCGGCCCCATCCACAAGCCACCGAACTCCCGGTAGTCCCCTATCGGGTGGAACCCGTCCGGGTAGCCCCCGCAGCGACGCCAGGTACAGAGCTGAAGTCACCGTCCAGCTGCAAACCGGCGAACACCATCGCCTGGTCTTACAATCACCCCAGGATTCGCCTGCCGACCCGGGTAAACTACGAAAACTCCATGGATCGAATGGGCGGGGATCGAATGCGGGCCACGGACGTCACCGCCCAGCCATACCGCTCGTCATTACAGGCGTTATTGCAAGAGTGGCTGTAAATTCTGGTCTCCTGATTTAAAGTGAACTCGTGTTTTGACGCTAGAGGCGTATTCGGTAGTAAACAAATAGCAGCAGTGCTACGTGCGTATACTGAGGTGCATAAAAAGTGGCCCATAATGGAACGCAATTGTTTATGTTGTGTCGACAAAATAGGCCCACCCTTTGTCCGCGTCACCTCGTCTGTTCCTCGAGCATAATTCTGGATTGGCAGTGTACTTTACGTCCTCAAAATATGGCCAAACTGCCGGAAGGTAATATAATGATCTGCTTGTCCATGCTCTCACAGCGGAGTGCTGTTATGGAATGCTTAGTTGAATTTCGGCGGATAATAAAATATAATATAAAAAGAACATAGAAATAAAGACAAAAGTTAAGAACTTGTTTTTTATTCTTTTAATGCACTTAAAACTTATATTTTGAAGTAGATAATTTCTTTACGTTATTTGCACCACGCTTTGGGTGTCAATTTGAATTAGGTTGTATTGAAGGAGCTGTATTATATTTCAACTCTTGGGAGCCGAACTTGAAGTTCATTGCAACCGCACGTATAGTACCCGCTTTCCGGTAGCCTTTTCGCCCCAAATGTACTTTCCGGTGGCCTTTGCCCCAAATGTACTTTCCGGTGGCCTTCCCCCCCAAAAAATGTGTAAATATATTAAGTTCTTAATTTGACTGTTTCTTTAAATATTATATATTTATGTTCGCCTCGGCTGCGTCAGTATTTTTGTTAGAGACACGGATGTCATAGCAGGGCGTGATGCGACTGAAGAATGTAGGCTTACAGAGATTATAATTTTTAATTCACTCCTTTTTATTAATTCTTGACACGATTTTAATAACACTTCACTGATATAGAGAGCTGTGAGATTCTTTTGTTAATTACTTGCAGTTTTTAACACGTAAACTAATTTTCGTCTCACACGAATACGTATTACATTTCTGGAGGACGCATCTCGCGTCTGATTAGTAACACTGTCTGCTAGCGTCCAGTTATGAGCGCTGTCTACAAGCAACTGGCTTGATTTCTAGCGCTAATTTGTAAATTTCTGTATTTCAAGTCTCTGATTGGCTATTCCTAATCCAATAGAATACTTTTATTTAACTTAAGCTTTTTTTCTGATTATTGATTGGCTATTTTATGAACTGTCTCAAAAATTACATTATTGTTGCTCCAAGAATGACTAGTAGTATCATTAAACTTTCAAATTCATTATTGCCTCAAGGTTACCTCGTTGTTAGCAATTTTTGACCTATTATTCTCACAGCTCCTACATTATTAAATTTTGTAATACATTCACATAACATTATTGAACATGTATACAATAATATAAATATTTACAATGACTGTAATATACACTTTTTATATATTGTTAGATACACATATTGCTTTAAGGCGGGCTGTTATTGAATTATATATTATATAATTTGACTAAAATCATTTAAGTGTTAAAAATACTGCCTCAATTTTCATGTCACACTACCGTTTTCTTAATATTGTGGTTCTCATTGCCGTTCGATCTCGGTATTAATGTTTTGAAGGTTCGTCTCCATGTCTCTCCTGAAAGCTCTCACATAAATGTCGTAGCTATCGCTCAGTCTAGCAGCACCTGCAAATAACTTCACCTCTTCTTCTAGAAGGCCGAGTTATGTTTCATAGGTTTAGCCTTTTCTGGTGTACCAATGGTAGCGAAACTGTTTTATGGATGCGTTATGCTAACCACCCTTTCATTTCATATTGATTATAACATCATTCATTGACAGTTTTGAATCTCTTAATTGTTTTTCAGGCCATTCACATACAGAACTGATGCTGGTTGGGTGAAATCCTGAGGGTGGAAATCTTACGATGGTAAAAACACTATTGCGATCTAGGGAGATGGGCCACATTTTATGCATGTCAGAGTACAGCATTTGATATGAAAACATATTATACATAAACTGCAGCTATACAGGACAAGACATGCCATTTTATTCTGAATATGTACAAGGATAATGTTCCTGAAGCATTAGTCGTTAGCGTTAAGAAACGTCTTTCTTTAGATGGAGCCGTTTAGCTGTAGCTGTGATTCTTACATTAATAAACATTACATTATATATCCGTATGTAAATTAAGATGTTTTAGGTTTTTTAATTTTATATATTTATACAGGGCCGGTACTCACTCAGCGTCGTAAATAATGTGAAATTTTGTAGTGATTTTTTTTCGAGTGGAGGAGAAAATGATTTAACCACTGACCCCAGCTCCGATGGGAGTCGGGACTGAGAGTGTGGGACTCACCAATAGTCGGCATACCCACTAAAAACTCATCCACCGGTTGGAAAAAAGGAAGAAGGAAAAAGTGGAATGGCGTGGCTTTGTGAGGTCCCGCATAGCACCCGCGTTAGTAACTGAAGGCTGTTGGCTGCCGCCCTGTGGGCGGGAGCGGGTAAAGGTAGTTACTACGTTGCAGCCATGAAGCCTGACTGCAACACTAGTGGGAATGGCAAGGGTTTAGGAAGTGAATGGAAGTTAGGATTTAGGATGGTACTGAAGATGATGCTCCTGTTGCTGGTTGAACTCCTTGCATTGCTGCAAGAAGCTCGCGACTCTGGCCGGGTCCGTCTTCGGCCGGTGACCAAGAGATGAGACCCGGATGGCTTCGGTGATGGCTGTAAGTCTTGAAGAGGTGCTGTCGAAATGCCCAGCCAGGAAAACCTGTTGGGCAGCTGATGATGTTTGAAGTTCCCTGATGAGTTTCTCCAGGGCTGTCAGCTTCGTCGTCATGTTCAGGAACTCCGCATGGAGATCCTGAACGGCGTCACGTAGGCCTTGGACTTCCTCGATGATCGGCGAGAGTGAAGGTGCTGGTATCGGCGCTGGTGGTACTGGTGTCGGCGCTGGTGATGGTGCTGGAAACGGTGGCTGTGGAGATGTCACTAACTGCGGCGTGCTGGTGGCGTCGGCGATGCCTTCCTGCGGAGATGCAGGGAGCAGAGCGCCTGGCCGGTGATGACCCTCCACAGGTCGCACAGTAGCGGCGTCGGCGGCGAAGGTCGTGCTGGGTGCACGATGAGGTGGTGCAGGTTGATCCACAGTAGTGGCACCTCGGTTGTGCTGCGCAGGACGTCTCGTTGTGCCCGTAGGCACAGCAGTGCCTGCAGGGAGCCTGGCTTTCCACTCGGCTGGCCTCGATGCGTAAGCACCGCCCTAACAAGGGCAAGCCGGCACTCAAGGCAGCTTCGTAGTCGCCAGGGTCTGCAAACTCCATCCTGACAGCGATGTGGGTCCCTGTGCTCCTATGATCCTGGTAGCCTTCAAGGCTGAAGGCCACTGCTGGTGGGCTGCGGTGATGAGGAACCTGGCTGGCCGGTCCCTCGGGACCCCTCGGACGACGGCACTGTACCTCCCTTGAGGCACAGGCTGGCTCTGCGGTGGCTGGGATGTATCGGCAGCGTGGATGCCGGTGAGTGAGGCGGCGACTGCTGGCGCGGTCGCGGCGGAGCGGTGGTTGCGGCAAAGGTTGCCCTAGGCTGCGGCGGCTGCGGCGAGATCTCCTCGGCGGGTACCAGAGGAGAGGAAGAGGTTCCTGCCTTAGCAGGAGCGGTGACAGCGGACCTTCTTCCTCGCCATCTCGGAGCGTCGTGTGTGTGGAAAATGTATGGGTCAGGAGAGACTGTATTACCTGTTGGGTGATCACCCACCGCTATCACGTGCATCTGGACCTGGCCCTCTTCGATTGTCGTGCATTCAAATAATATTGCGTTTAAAGTTAATATTGTATAGCACTAATACAAGTGCCAAACGTTTGGAAAAAACATAGCTTGAGTACGTTTCCTTTATGTTCATTCCCTCCTGATAGGTCCTAAATTTGCTTACACATTTGTATAGCCATAAGCTAATCCTTTAATGAAAAACTATAATCAAATGTCCTTATAATAAACAAACCGGAAACGGCAGCAATTTAGCTAAACATTGTAGTGAAAAAAACTTTTTGCATATACCATGAATATTTAGACATGTATAATAACACCAGTCTGCATGATATCGGATGACTGAAAACTAATAACTGATTCTTACTCACTTTTTTGTGCTAATTTCAGAACTGCTTTTAGTTTTTTCTATCAGGTGCAGTTTTCTCACAATTTCACTTCAAAAATATAGAGATATAAAGCTATTGCACAATCTCACTTCAAAAATATAGAGATATAAAACTATTGGGCTTGATGAAGCAATTTGTAAGGGCTCTACCACAGGATGGACCCTGCTTCAAGTACCTTTCCAAGAAATTTCCCTTCATTACACAAGACAAATTAAAGGCTGGAATTTTGTTGGTCCTCAAATAAAAAAATTGGTGAAGGATGAAGATTTTGAGAAGACAATGAATGAGAGAGAAATAGAAGCATGGACCGTCTTCCGATTAGTTACTGAAAACTTCTTAGGCAATAACAAAGATCCTAATTACAAGGCCATTGTTGAAGCAATGTTGGAAAATATCAAGAAGATTGGTTGTAACATGAGTGTAAAGGTGCATTTTGTGCATTCACATATCGACTACTTTCCAGAAACAATCAGAAACTTGAAATACAGAAATTTACAAATTTAAGCCGTAAACGTACCTGAGCAGTTCATTCGCTCGGTACGTATCCGTGCGAGACGTGTTTAAAAGTGCAATTAATAAATAATCTCACAGCTCTCTATATAAGTTAAGTGTTATTTAATCGTGTGATGGATTAATAAATGGAGTGAAGTAAAAATTATAATTTTGTGTAAGCCTACATTCCTTAGCCGCATCACCCCCTGATAAGAGATACATGTTTCTACAAATTAATACTCACGCAGCCGAGGCAAACATATATATATATATATATATATATAATATTTAAAGAAACATAAAAATACAAAGTTTATTCCTAAACATTGGGGCGAAAGTAAACTTAGGGCGAAGACCACCGGAAAGTGAACATTGGGGTGAAGGCCACCGGAAAGTGAACATTGGGGTGAAGACCACCGGAAAGTGAACATTGGGGTGAAGGCCACCGAAAACTTTGTATCGCACGTGGTTGCAACTACTTAAAGTTCGGCTCCGTAACAACGGAACTATAATACAACTTCAAATTGGCTTTCCAACAGTGAGACATTCAATTCTCTCAAATAAAGGCATTAATTACGAGTAAATAAAAATTCCCAAACTCAAGTCGAGCACCGAAACCGGGATCTTTGAGTTTACAGCTTAGGTTTAAGCTTCTTTCCTGTGCTAATAGCTCAATGACACTTAGTGTTTCACTACAGAAATACATGCGGCTAGAATTATTATGCCGAGGAGGATAAAGACATACCATTAGCCTAGATCTTTGAGCAACAAAGATCGCATTAAAGATATACTTTTGTGTAATACATACGAGTGCTTTTTCATTTATCGGTTATCATTTTTAAAGCGTAAAGAGCAATACGGTATGGAGTCAACTATGATATTTTGCCGAAGTTCAACATGGTTTGACAACAACTCCTTAGCGCCGTGTTAGCGCCCGCAAAACATCAAGAAGCTTGCATTATTGACTTTAATCTTCTTTCTCATTCAGTGATAAAATTTCCAGAATAACTTCTCCGCTGACCTATGATCAATAAAATTGCTAGAAATGCATAAGATATGAACATAAGGTGCATAAATTCATCACTATGTGTAAATGAGTCGTGTCCGTCCTGAAAAATGTAGAAAATACATCTTAAATCACTCATCATTGTGCAACATATAAGAGGAATACAGACAAACGACATTTCAAATTACTCACGTTTGTTTCAGGTTGCATTGTCCATGCTGTTCATGTTCTTTGTGTACTTTCTCAACGGCCTTCCCACGGAGCTCTACAGATTCTTCTGCTTCTCCTTTGTGTGCATTCTGGTAGCACTAACTGGCGAGGGCTTGGGTTTATTCATCGGTTCCATTTGCAGCATCAGGGTGAGTACCTATAATATCACTTCTGAATTTCGGGCATAAAGGTCACTTAAAAGTTACACGCTCTGCTAAGTATATTTGTGACTACTTTTTACTTTCTCTACTACGTTAGTAAGTAGGGGAAGTATTGTATTCCCACCCAAAAATTCAATACCGAGGTGTGTCTGTCTGTGAATACCATAACTCAGAAACGAACAGTCGGATAAACACCAAACTTGGTATTTAGGTTCAGTATCTTCCAGAGATGCTACACGAAGGTTTTCAAGAAAATCCCCTCACCACAGATTACCCTTTACATGGAACATTTTTCGAAAATTTTAATTTTCTCAAAAATGGCTCTAACGATTTTGATTAAAATACGATATATTTAAGATATTTCATGACAAATAAAATGTATATTTTGAATTTTCTGGGAATGTCTCCAAAAGTATTCTTCATTGTGAACGACTTTTACATAACTGGTAAACCATAAGAGATAGACAAAATTTTACTACACAAAAAATGTAGATCGCGTTAAAATACACAATTTCTGCCATATGCATTTGTTGTTTGTTGAGTGAACCATTTTCGAGATATTGCTTGTTATTCCATTAAATTTTCCAATACTTGTACTTTTTCTCAAATGGGAATTCTTTATTCATTTTCTTTTTGTCCTGGTAATGCAAAGAGAATGAAATACTCCACATAGCAACCAGCTCTTAAAATATTTGACTATCGTTTAAAGCCTACCAATTCCCCTTGCATCTACAAGAAATTTGCACTAAGATTAACATCTCGATATCTCGATTAACATGAAGCATATGGAGAATAATCGTTTGTAAAAATAGTTTGTACAAGAGTAGAGAAAGTCATGTGAGTGTAACACATCAGGTTTATCTATACATCTTAGGGAATCGCTAGAAAAGGAAGGTGGGTGTGTATGGTATGCACGTGTTTAATGGAAGTTGACAATCTGCAATCTATTACGCTTTTTTGACCACTGGCTGTTAAACCTATGGTTAGTTCCACCAGGACAACCGCTTTGTAGAAGCTGTCGTTATTCAGCGGACTATATCCCTTGCTCGCTCATAAGAAATGTAAGAGGAGGCTTTTGGAATTTATGACCAGAAAATCTGACAAATTACTGTACTTTCTACTACTAGTGATTTCTCTTTTATGTATAAATGCTTTCGAATGTCGTGCAAATTGTACATTACCTATAAAAAGATGTATCCATTTGATATACCTTTAACTCCTGTTCACAAGTATTCTATTTGCTTTATGCTTTTTCCAAAACAATGCAATAATCTCAAGGTTATCTAATTGTTTATTTCTTAGCATCGTTATGCAGTCGTAGTCGCTGCATCGCGTCGCATACCGCAGAAACTGCGAGACTATTTTCATCTCCACTACATGAGTTACATTTTGGACATTATTTCACACAACATGATAATGTCCTTTATTGATATATCTGTGAGAAAATTTAACTTTTTTCCTGGCCATGTAGGCAAAGGAAGCGGTATATGTTACATATGTTCTTTTCTTTCCAGTGTCTAAGCCTATTGTATTGCTCATGTTTCATTAACAATACAACTGTTAACTTATCTGGTAAAGTAGTATTAAATAACTCAGCATATACGACACACAGTGTTCATATATTACTTGTTTATATGTAGTGGCTATAATTCTTAATAAATTAAAGAGAATAAGTTACTGCAATGATAACTGATCGTAGAAATCACTTTGCCATATAAGCAAACGTAAAAAACCTGATGTGTTACACTCACATGACTTTCTCTACTCTTGTACAAACTATTTTTACAAACGCCTATTCTCCATATGCTTCATGTTAATCGAGATGTTAATCTTATTGTTAATTTTTTTGTAGATGCAAGGGAATTGGTAGCCTTTAAGCGATAGTCAAATGTTTTAAGAGCTGGTTGCTATGTGGAGCATTCCATTCTCTTTGTATGTCCAGGACATAAAAAAATTAATAACGAATTCCCATTTGAGAAAAAGTACAAGTATTGAAAAATTTATGGGAATAACAAGCTATATCTGAAAATGGTTCACTCAACAAAGAAAATGTATATGACATAAATTGTGTATTTTAACGCGATCTACATTTATTGTGTAGTAAAAGTTTGTCTATCTCTTATGGGTTACTAGTTATGCAAAAGTCGTTCACAATGAAGAATACTTTTGGAGACATTCCCAGAAAATTCCAGATATACATTTCATTTGTCATGAAAATATCTTAAACATATGATATTTTAATCAAAATCGTTAGAGCCATTTTTGAGAAAATTAAAATTTTCGAAACAGTTCCATGTAAAGGGTAATCTGGGGTGGGGAGAGTTTTTTGAAAACCTTCGTGTCGCATCTCTGGAAGATACTGAACCTAAATACCAAGTTTGCTGTTTATCCGACTGTTCGTTTCTGAGTTATTCTGTTCACAGACACACAGTTTCCAAAAATGCTTTTCTTTTTTTGGATTCAGGAGGCCTCACAACATACATTTCGGGTGAAATCTTGGTATCGAATTTTTGGGTGGAATACAATACTTCCCCTACTTACTATACGTAGTAGAGAAAGCAAAAACATGTACTAATTTACTGTTATTAATCAGGTATAGGAATTTCTAAGCGTTAAAGCCAGGACGGAAGGAAATAAGGTTGAACTATTCCTGGACTATAGACAGCGAGGTCGCAGGAAATAAACCACTCCCAATCCAATTAATAACGGTTGGAGTGCACATAACTTGAAGACAACTGCTTTACAGTTCCTATTCCTTATTATTATTATTATTATTATTATTATTATTATTATTATTATTATTATTATTATTATTATTATTATTATTATTATTATTATTATTATTATTATTATTATTATTATTATTATATTATCAACATCAGTAAATCCATTGGTCCCCCCACAAAAAGATATATGACATAGTTTTAGTAAACAGTTAAAATAACATTTATTGCAAATTATTGTTACGACAAGCTGTAATTGAACTTTTTATTCAATGTAAAAGAGAGCGACCTGAACCTCCATAAAGGTTTGCGTGGGTTTTACAACAGGTAGGGACGTCTGGACATACTACTATAGCCAACAATCTAGACAGGGTTGAATATCCACTTAATCTAGTGAATGCCACTACAGTTTGTTTTAAACAAGAAGCGACTTGTGACAGTTACTGAAGGAGCAGTTATCTTAAGGTTTTCATGGGAACCCCCTCCCAGTTGTTGCTCTGGCCAGTAAGGTTCCATCATCCTCCTTTTCCTTCACCTACAAACTGACCTTTGAGTGGTGGCATCTACTGTCCATTCCAAACCAGAGTGCCTTTCACTGAAAACAAACTCTTTGTATTATCCGCGCGAAAGTAGTTCGCAATCCCGCCCATAATGGCTACTTGTTCCCCTCTCACGTGCTTGTTGAACACTATTTAATAGTGCATGGACAATGCAACCTGAGAATCATAGTTCAAAATGCAACCTGAGGTAACAATCGATTTTATAAGTATGCGGCAATGAACATTTTACTTACGTTAATCACAATCCTCGGGCAAAAGTGCAACACCCAAATCCGAATCCTTCGAAGATGACTCAGCTGTCATATCAGAATCAGAACTACTCTCCAAAATAATGACAAGCTTATCCACAGCACTGTCGCACTTAAAACAAGTTCCCACATTTTATCCTCTTCTATGTTGTATTATGTCTGTTTATATTCCCTGTTCGCTTTCGTTACACTTCTCACTGAAACGCCTGTAAAATCCGATATTAGTTTCGTAATATGCAATAATGCAAGTATCGGGTATTTTTGTAATAGTGAGTTGAATACATGAAGTATTGTTTGTTTTAGCCACTTTTTAACTGTCTCCCGCTTCTGTGTTTGAACAGTTTATTCGCACTACACGCACCTTCCTCTGCCATGTAAACTCAAATACCAACTGACTAAATCACAAGATTTTACCTGACCTGAGCATGTGTGTTAGTGTATTATGAATGACTGTTCGCTTATCATATATCCTGTGTTACGCAAAGTGTTTATTCGGTACTCAGATAGCACCTCTGGGAATTCATTGCTGCATTTCTTGTATATGTAAGAGAGTGACAGTCGTGCATTTGGTTGGTATTAACAAGCAATATGATCTCGGCGTTAGCGCAATAGCAGGCGAAAATCATAGTTTGTAATCTCTTAACAGTTAGTATATATCCATTACCTTTAACGATGAGTTCTTATGATAAGCGTAATAAAATGTGCAGTTCTATACCTTTCCTGCTCTAATATTTCACAATACAATACATGTATTAAGGAACTATTTACGTTGGCGTAAGAGTATATTCTTGGGTTCGTGACAAGCCGAAGCACGTGCTTCTGTTTACATCAGAGAGAACTCAGGTTTGGAATGGACAGTAGTCATGTTATACTGCGTTGTAGCAGTGCGTTCATAACTCTAATAAATACAAACCGGCAACAAGGTTCTCCCAACTCCTACTATAAATGAACTATCACAAGTAACTTCTGGTTTAAATGGTGGTGTATTAATGTGAATCGACCTAACACAACGCTGCATTTGTTAAGATTCCAGCCGAAATGCTGCTCCAGTTTGAGAAAGCACGCCGTCAAACAAGCCTGAAAGTCACGAACATATTAATAAAAGAGTTTGGATACGCTGCCATATCCAGCCTAAAATCTAGAGCTGGTTCCGTCGCTTTTATACCTCTTTAGGTCTCTTAAAGATGTTTTACTTGGAATTCACTTGAAGACGACAGTCAGTTAATGATGTAGCGAGGTAGAATGTAAACCAATAAGGTAACTCCATATGAAAACGGTTTATTTTCCCTTGAAAATTTAAGCTCCAATCATACTTTGGGAGATTTAAGACTCCAGTATCCTATACACAAGAGTGAATGTACTGTTACTGTATGTTTTGCCATATGGACTAAAATACCGTGGCCATAAATAATACAACTTAAAATCAATAGGTTTTACTATTAGAATCGCTTAACGGCGCACTATTTGAGCATAAAGGTATACTCGGCCACTCAAATGTTTTCCTTACCAACTTTATATTTAAGGTTGAAAGAAGAATAACAATAAATATTTATTATTACTATTATTATTATTATTATTATTATTATTATTAAAACGCTATTAAAAACCCAACTTCCTGGTGTATATATTTTTCCGTGCCATTACGTTTGCAAGCTTTAGGACAAAATCAGGCCACAATTTTGAGTCCGAAATTTTATAACAGAAACAACTTTTATAGGATGTTTTCATCGACTACGGGGTAATATCAGGTTACAGATTTCGTTTCGTCTTGTACTTGTTCCAAAATGCAGATGATTGACCTTTTAATGCAGAAGAGCACCTTTAGATAATTTGAATCTTAGATACAAAAATAACGTTACATGATTGATCAAATTTTTTTCAAAAAACTCAGGATGTCACAAAGGGTACAGGGGTCGTCTTCGGTGGTGTAGTGGTTACCATGCTAGCCTCTAGTTCTCGAGGTCACGGGTTCAAACCCGTCGGAGGACGATGGATTTTTTTTCCTTGGCATGGCTTCCTTCGGAAGGGAAGTAAAGCCGGTGGTCCGGTGTCATAGATTTACGGCACGGTAAAGAACCTCAAGCCTGATAGAGAGGCCTCTGAGCAAAATTACCGGTATTTCACGCCCAATATAGAATGGGACGCTAAGGACCATAGTAGTTAAAGAGTGTCCAGAAATAAAAAACTTAATTCAATTCTGGATACAGGATTTCATAGCATATTCATTTATGATGTCAAGATTATCATAACCATTTCATGTTTTCTTCTAACGTTTGTCTTTTAAGCCCCTTGTACACGATCAAACTTTTTTTCCAATTCAAGAGACAAGAAAAATTGTCAAGTACTTTTCAATAGGTGATAAGATTGGACAAGACTTGACAATGTCATAAATTTGTATTTACGAGTTGTATTTTTTCAAGCTGAAGCCCTTCAGAACACATTAATAAATAATTTATCACGCACAAAACAGTTTACAATTTGCGTCAGGGTATAACAGTTTGCAATGAAACACTGTTCTATACCAATATTATGTAGCACTTTCACGTATTATATCCAATTAAATCACATTAGATTGTGGAATACAGTGGAAATAACACCAACTGATAGGTTAAACACACTATATAACATTGCATTAATGTATACTTAGTTTGGAAAACTGCCTGGCAATTATTACTTCATATGCCTTCGTCTGCTTCATCTTGTGGTAATCCACGGAGCTTTCGATGTACAGACATGGCCAGCTTATGTATAACCTAATCAGTTCCATACGACATACCTTGGCCGGGTGGCCATTTTTGTTTACTTTTCGCTTACCGCCATGTTGCAGATTTCGTGACGCACTGTAAGTACTCACATTTCATTGGCCCAAGCCATAGAATCAATGTCAAATCTTTGAGCGTTTAGAGCATGTCCTTATTTGCTTTCAAGACTTTCAAAGACTTTTAAAAGTATTGGAAGCAATTTGACAAGAAAAGTTGTAAATTTGTAACAACTCTTGAAAAGTTTGTAAAGTATTGAGTTTGACAAAAATTTGAGCGTGTACAAGTGGCTTTGGACGTTTGCAGTTACCAATTTAACATTTTTCTTATTATCCTAAATTTAAAGTCCTCCTTGACTCTTTTCTGGAATTTAATCTTAATCATTTGGCCCCAATTTGGACTTCTTGGAATGGGAATTTTTCTGTAACTATTCCCTAACTTTTCTATAGTGAATAACAATGAATTCCTTATTTGTAGAAGAATTCACTCAAGCTTTAAAACTAAAGTAAAACGGCTTACGTACTGCACAGTTAAATCAAAAGGCAAAAGACGATCATAGAAGCTAAAGACGGGTATATATATATATATATATATATATATATATGTACTAAATACTTTTTACTTTCTCTCGTACGTATAGTAAATAGGCAAAATATTATACTCCACCAAAAAATTTTATGTAGAGATTTCACCGGAAATATATGCTTTAAGGCCTCCTGAACCCTCCCCAAAAACACTTTTAGAAAAAGGTCCGCGCGCTTGTGTGTGTGTGAACAGCATATCTCAAAAACGAAATGTCGGATAAGTACTAAACTTGGTATTTAGATTCAGTATCTTCTGGGGATGCCACATGCAGATTTTCAAGAAGTTACCCACCCCCAATTACCCTTTACATTGAACATTTTTCGAAAAGCTTGATTTTCTAAAAAACTGCTGTAGCGATTTTTATGAAAATACCCTATGTTAAGCATATTTACATGAAAAATGAAATGCATATTTTCAATTTTCTGGGAATGGCCTTGAAGTTCTCTTCATTCGGAAGGAATTTTGTATAATCCTGTAAAACTGGTAAACGTTAAGCGATAGACGAAGACGGACTACACAAAAAAGTAGATCTCTTTAAAACACACAATTTATTTTTTGTGGCTATTTCTGAGATATCCGTTATTAAAGGATCAAATTGTTCATTTCTTGGTCATTCTTTGAAATCCTTTCAACATTCAGTTGTTTTTCGCGATATCATGGAAAGAGTATGGAATTTTAAGGCCAACATATAGCGTTCAGTTCTAAAACATTTGACTATCGCTGTTCTCTTTGTATCTATAACATGTGTAATGTATCTATTTCTGCAAAGGTTTATTTGGATTAAAAGTATAGAAAAAATCTGATGTGTTACACTCACATGACTTTCTCTACTCTTGTACAAACTATTTTTACAAACGCTTATTCTCCATCTACTTCATGTTAATCGAGATAAACATTTGCAGACTCTATCTTAATGCTAATTTTCTTGTAGATGTAGGGGAATATATATTTACAAGGGCAATATAGAAATACAGTAGCCTTTAAGCACATACATATCTCTTAATAGCTAGTTGCTATGTGCAGCACCATTCCCTTTGCCACAGATTAATACTCTTTGCATATCCAAGACAAAAAAATGAATAACGAATTCCCATTTGAGAAAATAAGTATTGAAAAAGTTAAGGGAATAACAAGCAATATCTCGAAAATGGTTCACTCAACAAAACAAATGTATATGACATAAATTATGTATTTTAACGCGATCTACATTTTTTGTGTAGTAAAATGTTGTCTATCTCTTATGGTTTACCAGTTATGCAAAAGTCGTTCACAATGAAGAATACTTTTGGAGACATTCCCAGAAAATTCAAGATATACATTTTATTTGTCATGAAAATGTCTTAAACATATGATATTTTAATCAAAATCGTTAGAGCCATTTTTGAGAAAATTAAAATTTTCGAAAAATGTTCCATGTAAAGGGTAATCTGGTGTGGGGGATTTTCTTAAAACCTTCGTGTCCCATCTCTGGAAGACACTGAACCTAAATACCAAGTTCGGTGTTTATCCGACTGCTCGTTTCTGAGTTATTCTGTTCACAAACACACAGATACACACACGGACATGTTTCCAAAAATTTTTTTTTGATTCAGCGGGTCTCAAAACATGTATTTCCGGTGAAATCTCGGTATCGAATTTTTGGGTGGAATACAATACTTCCCCTACTTACTATACGTAGTAGAGAAAGTAATAAGCTTTAGTAAGAACACATTGTTTACGCACTAATAAAGATAAAGGATAGAAAAAGTCAACTGAAAGTATTCCATCAGATTCTTTTAAATACTCATTGAATCGTCATATCATTCTTCGGTATTGTCAAATAGTGCGGGGCTGGGAGTGGAAGGCCTATTTAAATGGCAGTACGCCAGAGAAAAGAAGTGGTTTGGCGTGGATAAGTTTGGGCGTCTGGAAAGGCAACAGATTAACTGATGACACTGGAGTGAGAATATGTCCACTCTGTGGTGAAGGGGAAACATGGAATCATATTCTGGGTCAGTGTAGGGAAATGGAATTACTAAGAAAACAATATTTGCCACCACAGTTTCTGGAGTCCGGGGGAATTGGGCCTGCTTGGGTGTAATGTTGGACGCGGGGTGTCATAAAATAGGGTCTTTTTTACTTTCTCTACTACGTATAATAAGTAGGGGAAGTATTGCATTCCACCCAAAAATTCGATACCGAGATTTCACCGGAAATACATGTTTTGAGACCTCCTGAATCCAAAAAAAGCATTTTTGGAAACATGTCCGTGTTTGTGTCTGTGTGTGTGTGTGTCTGTGTGTGTGTGTCTGTGTGTGTGTGTGTGTGAACAGCATAACTCAAAAACGAACAGTCGGATAAGCACCAAACTTGGTATTTAGGTTCAGTATCTTCCAGAGATGCGACACGAAGGTTTTCAAGAAAATCCCCCCACCCCAGACTACCCTTTACATGGAAGATTTTTCGAAAGGTTTAATTTTCTCAAAAATGGCTCTAACAATTTTGATGAAAATATCATATGTTTAAGATAATGTCATGAGAAATGAAATGTATATCTCGAATTTTCTGGGAATGTCTCCAAAAGTATTCTTCATTGTGAACGACTTTTGCATAACTGGTAAACCATAAGAGATAGACAAAATTTTACTACACAAAAAATGTAGATCGCGTTAAAATACACAACTTATGTCATATACATTTCTTTTGTTGAGTGAACCGTTTTCGAGATATTGCTTGTTATTTCCTTAAATTTTACAATACTTATACTTTTTCTCACATTCGTTATTCATTTTTTTTATGTCCTGGACATGCAAAGAGAATGGAATGCACCACATAGCAACCAGCGATAAAATATTTGACTATCGCTTAAAATCTACCATATTCCCCTTGCATCTACAAGAAAATTACAAATAAGATTGACATCTCGATATCTCGATTAATATGAAGCATATGGAGAATAGGCGTTTGTAAAAATAGATTGTACAAGAGTAGAGAAAGTCATGTGAGTGTAACACATCAGATTTTTTTATGTCCTGGACATGCAAAGAGAATGAAATGCGCCACATAGCAACCAGCGTTAAAATATTTGACTATCGCTTATAACCTACCATATTCCCCTTGCATCTACAAGAAAATTACCAATAAGATTGACATCTCGATATCTCGATTAACATGAAGCATATGGAGAATAGGCGTTTGTAAAAATAGATTGTACAAGAGTAGAGAAAGTCATGTGAGTGTAACACATCAGATTTTTTATCTAAGATTCGGTAAGGAAGCTAATTGTCTAGGAGAAAGGAAAGGGGGGGCAATAAGAGCGAGTTCTTATGGGCCAGAGCACTGTACATATTTGATGCTACGTTTGTAATTGTAATTATTGTAAGATTCTAGGGAGAGGAAAAGCATGTACGGCTATGAGGTCAATTCGACTGTTGTATTTTACAAGGGTAGACTGAAACTGTTCACAATAAAAGTCCTTCTACCACCGCCGCCGCCGCTACTATTACTGTATATAAACTCTGAAAAACGTTATTAATGAAAATGTTTATCTTTTAGCCCTAGGCCACTACTTGCTTTTCAGTCATCTGGTGAGTCAGATTTATTTGAAAAATATGAACTTAGGAAGTCGTTAGTTGTAATGCTAAGAATTGTGCTACTACTTCGCTCGCCTGTTTATTAAAAACATGGTTTCTTTTAATGCATTTCTTCTTATAAATGATTATTTAATTAATGGTGTATGCTGGAAGTAACAATAACAATAAACACAATATGTAATTCTAGCTTGTCCTAAATAAGCGATCCTTATCCTATTGGCACCCGTTCTACAATTTCCTTTTCTGCAAAACTTATTACTGAAAGTGTCTACACCGTATGCTTATTTGGCAAGGGGTGTTTTTAAAATAATAATATGCACTACCCACGTCTTAATAACGGAGCATGCGCACGTCTAACCAGAGACATTTCATTGGACCTTTGAGTAACTGGAGTTTGTTTTGTTTCTACAGAGCGGTTCCGCAGCGGGACCCTGCACTATGGCGCCACTACTCATCTTCGCTTTCTATGGCTTCGACTTCGCGAAAGACCTCTCGTGGATGATGAACACAATACTGAGTATGAGCTTCATGCGCACCGGCACGATGGCCATCACCATTGCAATGTTCGGCATGGGCCGCAAAGATCTCTACTGCGATGACATCTACTGTCATTACACTCAACCCAAGACCATCCTCAACATGATGAACATCGAGGACGACATCTGGCGGCAGATTGCCACAATTTGTGGCTTTCTGCTCTTTTTCCGGCTTCTCTGGTACGTCGCTCTCTGGTGGAAGACGAGGGCGTGAGCGATTTCCAATTTCTGTCTGTGCATTCTCAGTGGGTCACCGAAGAATTGGTAGAATGGCCGGAAAGTTCATTTTCAAGGGTGTAAGAGCACACCGAAAATGGAACTAGTCTATGTTATATAAGGGATGGTTACTTTCCCAGTGCGTTTTAATGATGAAGGGATTTTGTAAACTGACATCATTTCTGCAAGGGAATGGTCACTTTTTAAGCATGAAATCTACTTCATTTGCTTTTCGTTAAATAAATATCCGTCCATCTATTCCTTATAAAGGAATAAGAGCTCCAACCGCAGCTATGCAGAAATACATTCATAATTCATAGAAGTTTGCAAAAATATACTGTTGATATTAGTTATAATTAGCATCAATTTTCTTGGAGTTTTGCCTCCTTGCATTCATTGTGAAGGCAGTTTCCTTTAATTTGTTTTTCCTAAAAGTAAAGCGTGTTCACTAAAACAAAACTTGTGAGGAAAGCATGTTTGTTGTCCACATTTTTGATCGTGAATTGCCTTCACGTTGAACATGATAAAATTAAAAACACATTACAACCTTCACTGTATGTAATTAACTGTGATAGTATGTGATAATATTTGCATACTTTTGTATCGAGTAGGATAGGCATATGTTTTTATTTACGTCGTAGTTTAATAAAACGGTTGAACATATAGTAGCCCTTTGACAGCTAATACCTGTGTTTGACCGTTACTGTACAAATTGCTCAAAGAAAGATGAGAAGCAACATCAAGCATTGAAGAACAAAACAGATATAGATAAATATAAAAATAACATGATATCTATTGCTAAGACGTGTAAATAAAGAGAAAAATCTTATCTAATACAGATATATCTTTCCAAGAAATAAAAAAGCTGTTAATCTAGCAGTACTAAAGGGTGGTTTTATATTTGAAATTAGTTTGTGAAGTTAAGCCTCTCAAACACTACGGCTCAAGAAGTTTTACTGTTGTACACGTGGTGTATCACCCCTTGCCCTTAATCTTTAAGGTTATTAGCATTAGCACAACTTCTGCAACATTAGAAATTATTACGTAGCGAGAATAAGGACTACTTTTAATGTCTAAAATAGTTTTCATAATTCTCCGTAAAATCTTGTAGTAAATTATTATGTTTAGCATCCTGGACTAAATAGAAGGTTGGGAACACTACCTCCGAGTACATTTTTAATTCCTATATACAACAAACAGAGAAATTAATGAACAACACAGCAGTTAATGGTGAAGCATACGCTTTTACCGCAATTGATATAGTAATATCCTAAGAGGCTTTTATGTGGGTTAACCCTATTCTATTCAAGTTCACGAGAGAATACTTTATACGTAACATTTTGGAAAATAAGCAATTCATATATGACCAAGAGGTTTATTATATAAGGAATACTGACAGTGAGAAATTGTCTTCAGTGCTTACTCGTATTTGGTATTTATTGAAGCAGAAATGGCCAATGTTTTCTTTGTGCAATAATATAATTAGCTAGGCACTTATAAAAGACTGTTACATACCAGTTCCATAATTTATAACAATTGTTTCATCTCACAACGTCAACTTCTGTTTTCACTTCATAAACTTGGTGCTTAATTTATCATAAATATTGTGTTTAGAAGGTTTCTCAAGACTGCATTTTAACACTATTGTTTGGAATTTTACAAAAATAACTATAAAGTCAAAGTTGTATATTAATTTTATAATTATATTTGTCGTGATGTATGAAAATCATCGCCCTGCGGAAGTGGTAGTTATGAAAGTCCTAAGGGTACTGGATGTAAGTCATTAATGGAACTTGGGTGAATTTGAATATACTTTGTGGAAAATTAATATTTTAAGCAGAAAAATAAAACTACAATACAATTGTGTTCTACGCCAGAACCAGGTTGTAACACCTAAACCTTCTCAGAACACCACAGAGAGCTACATGTCATTGGCTACTCTCTTGTATACGTAAGAAATAGGCATGGAAGGGCAACCTATTCCTTCTCCCTCTCTGCCAAAACGTCTTTCTCAATTGTGCACTGTTTTAAAACAAGGTTGCGCATGAATGTATGCCCGATTGGGAGGTGACATGTATTAGATGGTATTGTACGTTTGGTTAGAAGACAATTAAGTTACTTCAAGAATGCCGTTCTTGTCTTCCTCTACCGGGTTTCCCGTTACCTTCTCTTTTCCAAAAACAACAGTGCCTTGGACACTACAAATTCAAAAATCTCCTTAACCTTCTCAGTATTCCATGCTACATATACGCTGTTCAGGATACTCCTTAAATGTTTCGTCCTGTAAATGATTATCACGCTTAAAATATAACTTTCTTACTGAAAACGTATCTTACGTGACACCAGAAGTCCTCTTCTTGAGAAATATTTAAGTTATAAGACTAAGAGGTGACACTTGAGTTCATATTATAGTTTGGTATATGAAATGTGCCTAGTATTTGATTTAGCTTGCAGCTTGAGAAACTTTCAATTGAGGAATTGTGTATTTGTTATTTGTTACTTTGTACATACAAACGTAAACTTATATGTATCATACTTTAATCAAATAAAAGCTCTGTAATTAAAATGTTCAGTGATTATACACCTGCTAATAAATGGATCCGAGATCATCGTGGATTTTCTTGCTCTGAATGGAAAGATGCCATCAAAATGACTGCTGGAGTTATTGCTGTACGCCCTTACCAGGGAAGTCCCAGAACAATACCCTATGTCGCCATTGTAGCATGTAGCGTTTTGTGCGCTACTTTGTTGTGTTACTCTTACCTCTGCGTCGTTGTAGAGTGAAGTCTTCAGGACTAGAGATCGCCGATATCAGTCAGGAAGCGCTTATGGACGTCGCATCTCATGGTCAACTGTCGGCGAGTCTGTCTGAAATTCCCTACTGTTATTGTCAGGGTAGGATTGCGGGAGGGTGACACTAGGATATTATTTTTGAATAAAACGTTTTCACTTCCTCACTAAAACGCGTATTCCTGCCAGAAAACCTCCAAGATTCTTGTTTTTTTCTCTACCCCGCACGGTTTCTATATAAGAATATTTTCACCCTTTGGTCCACTAACGTTTTGCTCCGGCTAATTATTTATTATTTAAGGCGCTCTATCACCGTTCTTTTGATTCCCGCGAACTTGAATTCATTACTTGCGGCGTGTTAAGTTATTTATTATCTTGGGTAAAATAATTTCAACGACAATCTAACACACTATATAATTATTACACACGAATTACTTTGATTGCATTGTGGTGCGACACCTCGTAAATTTTGGAACTTTTATCCTTTTCTTTTCTATTTTTGACTCAACGTGATGCGTGTTTTCTTACCGGAGAATCATGGCAGACTGTCCCAAAACCACGTTCGCATTCACATATATCAACAACTGCTCTCCTCCAAATTTTATACATGTCACTGCGTATTCCTAAGTTTCTATTGGTTCTCACACTTATTCTCTACGTTTATTGGTTCCCTGGTTGAAAATTTAAAGCCTAACTGTAGGAAATGTCCGTTGCCTCATAGCGTCAGTTTGCTTTAAACTTGTCTCGCACCCACGAAGTACAAAAGAAGGTTTTGATTTTTATGGCCCCACGCTCGGAAAGCATAATGGACAGTCTAAAACGAAGCTACTCTTATTCTGACGTAAATCTTGCAGTTTTTCTCATGCAATTACGCCTTTTTTATTTTACAATATTATGGAAACTTAAAACATATTTACAGCTTATGAAGGGCTTTCGATTGATACAATTTTTAACCATGTGGCTTTAAAATTATGCAAATTTATTAAATTGAATATTAATTAATTATTAATAATTCCTAAACTATAATTTTATATAGTTCCTTTTTATGTGTTTTTAATCGGCGGAAATATCGCTACAAGCAGAGAGCACAAACCCTTGCACACGTTCTGGGTACTTGCCCATACGGAGAAGTGCTGCGAAAGAAGCGTGACTGCAGTGGATATGAAGGAAAAAGGTTTTCAGGTCCACGAGGAGGTATATGGATTATCCAACAGTGGTAGCAGCCGGCGCAGCGACATCATCGCCTACAAGACATCATCTGACAGTAGCGGGTTAATAATTGATTATACTTGTCCGCTTGAATCCCGCTGTCAACAGCCAGAAGAAGTAGACGCAGAAAAAAAAACGTCATTTATGAACCCGCTATCTCCCATTACCAGGCTAAATACAACTTAAATAAAATCTCAGTCACAGGATTGTTGATAGGATCTAGAGGGACAATACGCAAAATGTTACACACGTTTTGGGTAGATTATGGCCAAGATAAACGCCTACTTTATCGAATAGCAATCATGGCTATTAGAGAATCAATTCTCATCCTCAGAAATCATTTATATTCAATATAATATCGATACACCGATTTACAAATCACTGAAATTATATATATATATATATTTTTTAACTGGATAATAACATTGTTTTATACTACTTTTATGTTCCAATTTAAATTCATTTATATTTCAAGATTATTTTCATTATTTTGATATGTTAAATATAAATCGACTTTATTGTTGTTAATTTCAGTTTTAAATTGGTTACTTTTGTAGGTATACTTTATCTATATGGTAGCCTCAATTGAGGGAAGTGTTAATACATAAATATTTATATTTCCAGAGATGTTCAACCCAAAATTGCACCTCAAAGAATGCGCGAAATTTCTAAGTGAATGAATTTCGTTCTTACAAAAGCAGTAGGTTGAAGCCATATTGCATCACGATGAGGCGCCACTTTTTGCAGTCGAGCGTTGGTCGTCACTTTTTGAAGCCCGTATCCTTTACTTCGATTTCTGCTGTTGATTCTGCTGCCGGCTACTACAGTGGTTGGCTATGAGGTGTTTCTCTCAGGGTATGCATGAGTGTATTTCGAAAGAATATCACTAGTTTAAATTGGCTGATAAACTTAATATGATTTAACACTTGAGCTATTGGAGCGAGTTGCCGACCGTATGAAGATGAAGAATGAAGCTTACCCGAGTCAATATTACACTTCTTACGTGTGTGTCTGTTATCTAGTTGCTATGTGGTATCTCCCTGAATTTCAGAATTTCACTCCCTTTCTCTTTTTATGAATTCTGGTCTACGTAACGCAAACGTACTGAATTTCCCCCTTAATTGTATTCCAAGAACTTTTATACTAGTGCGTTCACTATTTCGGCTGTTGCTAATGACTTTTTTAACATGACACGCTAATGAACTTTTTCTCCCGACAAATATTTTAACTCAAGCTTATTATATTATACATTGATTTAATATACGGAAATTATTGTTGCAATTATTTCTCTATCTTATTATAATTTTTATTTAATTATTTATATCTTCCTGTGAATAATTACAGTATGAAAGTGAAAATTGCCAAAATGTAATCGATTTCCTCCTTTATGCAACATGGCTGATGATAATTTTACATTTGATCAAAACAAGCTCATCTCAAACTAAAAACCTAGACAAGTTTTATTACGAAAAAAGAAAGGATAATATGTCTATAATAAGAAAAGGAGTATAAAAAAGATGCAAAAGCAAAAAGAAGCTAGGTGCATGTATTATCTTTCTTACATTCGTGGAAGTAAGTAGGAGAAGTATTGCATTCCACCCAAAAATTCGATACCGAGATTTCACCGGAAATACATGTTTGTCTCAAACGTGTTCGTGTGTGTGTCTGTGAACAGCATAACTCAGAAACGAACAGTCGGATAAACACCAAACTTGGTATTTAGGTTCAGTATTTTCCAGAGATGCGACACGAAGGTTTTCAAGAAAATCCCCACCCTATATTACCCTTTACATAGAACATTTTTCGAAAATTTTAATTATCTCAAAAATGGCTGTAACGATTTTGATTAAAATATCATATGTTGAAGATATTTTCATGCCAAATAAAATGTATATCTTGAATTTTCTGGGAATGTCTCCAAAATTATTCTTACTTGTGAACGACTTTTGCATAACTGGTAAACCATAAGAGATAGATAAAGTTTTACTACACAAAAAATGTAGATTGCGTTAAAATACACAATTTATGTCATATACATTTTTTTGTTGAGTGAACCACTTTCGAGATATTGCTTGTTATTCCCTTAAATTTTCCAATACTTATACCTTTTCTCAAATTCGTTATTCATTTATTTTTGTCCTGGTAATGCAAAGAGAATGGAATACTCCACATAGCAGCCACCTCTTAAAATATTTGACTATCGCTTAAAGCCTATCAATTCCCCTTGCACCTACAAGAAAATTAGCAATAAGATTAACATCTCGATTAACATGAAGCATATGGAGAATAAGCGTTTATAAAAATAGTTTGTACAAGAGTAGAGAAAGTCATGTGAGTGTAACACATCAGATCTGTTTTAATATTGTGACTTTCCAGTTTTTCAACTGCCACTTCTCTTAGTTCTCTCTGTGTCAGTGGAAGTTCACTTCCTTAATGTTACTTCACTAAGGCGAACTAGTTCAATCCTCCGCCACTTCACTTCCTTCGTGACGTAGGCCCGTCGCTCCGCAGTAGCACTCGCTGCACGTCACCAACTCGCTCGGAGAATCGCTCTTGATGTCGCACGGGAAACTCACCCGCTCACTGACTGACCATCACAACTCAACTCACACTCGACTTGCATTGACCCAACTAACTGCTCTCGCGCGAACGTTCGCTTATATAGGCAGTGGAATCTTTCCACAAGCTTCTCGAACGTCCTATAACTATTCCAACATTTCCTGAAGGAGGGGGTGAAAAGAAACTTCTAGTTATCTTCCGAAAGCGCGCCGGATTTACGTTGGCGAGCGCAGTTATCGTTGTTTACACCGATCGCTCGGCGCCGACCGCCCGATAATCTTAGGCCATAGCCGCTGCGTCACACACTCCTACCGCAAATAAAATGAATGTGCAGCCTAAAATGCACTTTCTGGTTGACATTTTAGCTATTCATTTTGAAAGGGGATATATTATGCATATATAAACGAATTGTACATATGAAAGGGGAACCTTACATATAAGAATTGTACAGTAATAATTTAATTCACTAACATGTTAGAATATTCAACATCTAACATTTGTACATAGCTGATTGTACGACACGGGCGAGCTAGCAGATTCCAAATCATAAGACCGTACCTGTCACCGAGCGGTACCACGCCACATCATGGCGCCCAAGCGCACGGATCTGGAGACACACACTCTCATCCATGTCAGGGTAACGCGGCCTGAGGGCCAATAGGAAACGTTACATTTTCAAACGTGGCGAGGAGCGTCACTGGGCTCCCGTATATAAGGGCAGACAAAGCCTCAGAGCCCGCTCTTATTCTGATTATATCTCATCGAGAAGTCACGTCAACACGAGGTGATACAGATGCACGTGGGTGCACAAGGGTGGGGTGCGTGTGAATATAGCTAGGCTCCTGATTAACTTAAAGTGGTGGGATTATAACAATAATGGGAAAAGCTAGCCGCCCATAATTATTAAAACTGTGAAATAAACTTCATTGATTAAGGGAAACTTGCAGTGTATTTTTAACTTGCCTCACCCACTAGAACCTGAGATTTAATAATTAGAGATAGGAATGGAATACTCAACAACCGACGAGCACCAATAGCCGAGGAAGAACAATACTGCAACAGGCGACAACGATCCAAGAATCATCGATTTCCAGCTACAAAAGTCGCCCAACGACCGTTTCCCGCTACAATTTCGAAAGAAATCACTTCGTGTATTTTTATCTATATTTCAGCAACTGTTTACTTCTACATCAGATGGTGCGGGATGTGAGAGTTGTAGGTTATAATATTTTATGGTGCATGTCAGATTTTTAGAGATAAATGCTTAAGGATGACAGCAGAAAACTAGGTTGTAATACCTGGATCATACATATACCCAGGGAAACAAAGAATCACATAAATGCAAACATTAGGTTAGAGAAATGCGTAGCACAGATAAAGTTCCTCATACATTAAATTATGTTTTGTTTATGGACGTTCTTTAACTACTACAGTCCTTATCGTCCCATCGGGCGTGGATGACCGGAAATATTGCTCAGAGATCTCTATCAGACTTGAGGTTGTTTTACGTGCCGTAAATCTGCGACACGGTACTAGCCTTTATTTCCTATCGGAAGGAAACTGTCCCCTCCGCCGGGCTTGAAGCCGGACCTCGGGAACTAGAGGCTAGCATGGTACCCCGGCGGACGACAAAAGGTTCCACATGAATCAATGAGTAAGCAAATAATGGTAATTCTTTACTACTGTCATGCAAATGCAGGATTAACTATTAGGAAACAAAATTGGCAAACATTAGGTTAGGAGACTAAATTATTTTTCGCTAAATATACGTATTTTACGTAAATTCCACGATTCCAAGTGTGAAATAACACATGTGTTTTTACGTTTACCTACCTCCTGCGGTACTCTTCATTTCCCTGCACTTAAAGATTAAGAAACACTGAAATTGCATCGATTTTTCGGCCAGTAGTAGAAATGCTGACGCCAACAGGGTCTAGGTATTAACGTTAACAACAATTTTCTTCCGCTCAACAGGATGTTGCTATTACGACGTTACAGAATTCCAAGCAGCACGTAGTAACTGGCTAGGCATTAACAATAGCCCTGTGGCAGCCAGCTGCTCCGAGCGTGAACATTGTTGAGGTTGCCCATTGTGATGTAACCTGCGAAACGAGGTAACATCTTTCTGTGCTTAGATTGCGGTGTGTTGCATTAATGTACGGTTAAAATGGCAGATAACACTAGTCTGCATAACATCGGGTGACTGAAAACTAATAAGTGATTCTGACTCACTTTTTACTTTCTTTACTACGTAGAGTAAGTAGGGGAAGTATTGTATTCCACCCAAAAATTCGATACTGAGATTTCACCGGAAATATATGTTTTGAGACCCCCTGAATCCAAAAAAAGCATTTTTGGAAACATATCCGTGTGTGTGTCTGTGTGAGAACAGCATAACTCAGAAACGAACAGTCGGATAAACACCAAACTTGGTATTTAGGTGCAGTATCTTCCAAGGATGCGACACGAAGCTTTCCAAGAAAATCCCCCCACCCCAGATTACCCTTTACATGGAACATTTTTCGAAAATTTTAATTTTCTCAAAAATTGCTCTAACGATTTTGATTAAAATATTATACGTTTAAGATATTTTTATGACAAATAAATTGTATGTTTTGCATTTCCTGGGAATGTCTCCAAAAGTATTCTTCATTGTGAACGACTTTCCCATAACTGGTAAACCATAAGAGATAGACAAAATTTTACTACACAAAAAATGTAGATCGCGTTAAAATACACAATTTATGTCATATACATTTTTTTATTGAGTGAACCATTTTCGAGATATTGCTTGTTATTTCCTTAAATTTTTCAACACTTATTTTCTCAAGTGGGAATTCGTTATTAATTTTTTTGTCTTGTATATGCAAGGAGTATTAATCTGCGGCAAAGGGAATGGTGCTGCACCTAGCAACTAGCTATTAAGAGATATGTATGTGCTTAAAGGCTACTGTATTTCTATACTGCCCTTGTAAATATATATTCCCCTTACATATACAAGAAAATTAGCAATAAGATAGAGTCTGCAAATGTTTATCTCGGTTAACATGAAGCAGATGGAGAATAAGCGTTTGTAAAAATAGTTTGTACAAGGGTAGAGAAAGTCATGTGAGTGTAACACATCAGATCCTTTTATGCTGATTTCAGAAATGCTTTTAGTTCTTTTTTCTTTCACGTACAGTTTTTTCACAATTTCACTTCAAAAATATAGAGATATAAAGATATTGCTTCCGCCACTACACATAAAATTGGGCTTGATGAAGCAATTTGTAAAGGCTCTATCACAGGATGGACCCTGCTTCAAGTACCTTTCCAAGAAATTTCCCTTCATTACACAAGACAAATTAAAGGCTGGAATTTATATTGGTCCTCAAATAAAGAGATTGATGAAGGATGAAGATTTTGAGACGACAATGAATCAGAGAGAAATAGAAGCATGGACCGGCTTCCGATCAGTTACTGAAAACTTCTTGGGCAATAACAAAGATCCTAATTACAAGGCCATTGTCGAAACAATGCTGGAAAATTTCAAGAAAATGGGTTGTAACAGGAGTTTGCGGCAGTAAACCCCGAGTCCGTAGTTGTTTTGGTTATTTGTAATGCCCGTAGCTCGCGGCTTACCTTTCTGCAGCCTCCGCGAAGACTCTGGATGTTCGAAGGATGCTGGTTCCCTTCATTTTTTTATCCTCGGCTAGCTGAAGTTATTTCTGAAATATATCAGAGCATGGACTTTTCCTTGGTAAAGGAAACGTAGATCTCGGGTGTGGTAAAGGAGAGAAAAATAGACGTGATTTAGTTACAAAGAGACGACACTGCTGTTTCTTTTATTTAGTTCTTCTGGTGGTACACAACACTGATATTGTCGCCGTTAAAACACTGTCCACTGCTGTTAAAACACGGCACTGATATGACGCGAAGTTTATATACTTAGTAGATCTCTTTACACGTAGCGATTCTTATGTGTGTTGCGAAAACTGTCTTAATTCACTTTTGGCGCGATATCTCTCAAAGATCCTGCAGCATCTCTCCCTGCCTGTAGTTTAGAAAATGACCCCAGATTTTGCTCCTAGTCGCAGGCTTCTTGGGCTGCTTCATCTCCTATTGGTCCATTGTTAGCGCCACTCAACGCGTCTCACTATTTCATATAAATTTACAGGGATCTCATTGGTACAATTTTAACATAAATCGCGGCTTTTCCTAATGTTACCGTTATGCTTGTTGTCTCCCTCACTCTGGTCACGGCGAATTATCGAATAAAAGCACAATAGCTAGACACCCTCGCTGTATGAACAATGCCCCTGCTACCAGAGAGACATCGTAAAACTAAACTTTTTGCCTTCGAAGACACTTTTTCTGCAGCTAAAATATCTTGTTGTGGACAGTATTTTAACATAGCGCTTAAATTATTTACATTAAACAATTTATAACTCCTCTAATATTAGTAACCTAAATACACACATATCGTTAAATCACCCTTCTTAAGCTATACCGACAGTAAAAGAAAAAGATTTGTACATAGCATAATTTAACCTCACTAAAAATTAATTAATCAAATTATTAATAATTACATAGCTCGGGCTCGGCCTAGAGTTGCCGTTTCAAGTGTAAATGTGCATTTTCTGCATTCACATATCGACTTCTTTCCAGAAAATCTGGGACATTATAGTAAACAGCAGGGTGAACGTTTTCACCAAGATATTAAGGAAATGGAGAGGAGGTACCAGGGGAGATGGAATGAAACTATGATGGCCGACTACTGTTGGATGTTGAGGAGGGACAGTCATCTTCAAGGATCTGCAAGGAAGTCAAAGAAGAGAAAGTTTGAAAAAAATTAAATGAAACACTTTGGCTTCTTGTTTTGTTAAAATGTAGTCATGAAATAAATTAGGGGAGTTTTTGAGACTATTCTTAAAATGTTTCTTGAATAAAAACTTACCTTGAGTGAAATGGTATTTGAATACTTTTCTACGTTCATTAGTAAAATTGTCAAAACATTACTTATTTTGTGTAAAACCTCGACGTAATAGAAAAAACGGAAGTTACTTCTGGAATCAGCATAAAAACGTGATTCAAGAACACCTACTTTTAAGAAATCACCTGACAAAAAGTTTGTAAATGCAGACTAGTGTAATATGCGGTATTAACTGGAATAAAAACTGCTGATATATCTTAGATTTTGGGGGGAATATAACACATAAGGAAATAAGGCAAAATGGTTTCTACTCGTAATATCTTGTTTGTCATATTTTGTCTGTTGTAGTTTTCCTTGTAGTGCAGCACTTGTTTGAAGTGAAAACAAACCTTTATAAACTGTGAAACATTCACTGTCGTCCTCTTGAACTACAATGTTATTTAAATTGCTTAGCTTTCGGGAATGAATACAAAAGTTTAAGCGACAGCATTTGGACAGAACTTTAAAACAGGCAAAAGGCTATCGTATGTTCTGAGCATTTTCTGAGGACATATTATGATCCAAACTTACCAAGTCGGGTAAGTGTGATGCTAAATAAATTGTGTGGATATAGCTGCTGAAAACTGTAACATAATCTTACAGTCTAAATTTACACGTTTTGTCCGGTTCACAATATAATGTTCCCTGATATCAATATTCATCGGAATCAGAGGGAAATTATGAGATATGAAAATGAGAGACTTTGAGTTCTCCTTTTTATCCTAAAGGGTGAAACATCATAAAAGAAAACGCTATTGTTTTCATTAAAGGACCAAACCTAACCTCTGATAATTTTCATCCGGAGCGTGGCGAAGCTGCGTGTCTTAGTTAAGAAGGTCTCTTCTCATTCCATTCGAAATGTTGGCAAATATTTTAACCTGTGTCCACGATAAAAACAAAATGTGTCTTTTAATGATGAAATGACTCACAAAATCGGTAAAATAACTTCTAAATACACTGGACACACAGTCACAAACAAGCACAAACTTTCCATTAGCATAGATTACCATCGCCCTTTGGAAATACTGGGAAGCTCAGAGGCAGATGCTTTAGTGCCTATGGATACTCCGTAATGTACACTTTAATACAACACCAGTAGAAAGTCCAGGATATCCTATAATACCATTCCGTTCCGCTAATGCCACTACCGCTTCGTTTCCCTAATACACCGTTGGTATACACTCCTCGGTGTTCTTATTTAAGTATTTGATATCGCGGAGATAGGACTAGTATGCTGTCCCAGTCACTTGTGTCAAAGCAGACGACGTCTCCGGTGATACTGAGTGAAATCGCAGCCCTAGAACTGTTAGATCACAGTTTTTATTTCTCATTTTTATAATTCTTAAACATCATCATTATTATTCTAGCTATTATTAACGATCAAGATAGGCAAACTGACCTGTCTCGTCTCAGAACCAGTTTACCCTGCGCTGCCTAAGATTTCTTTACATCTCGTCTTGTTTTTGGCTGGCACTGAAAGGCCTACTTTGTTAATCCATATTCTCTCCTTCAGATAACATGATCTGTGTGTATGGTAATTAAATGTTCTTTCACACTAGCCATGGTAGGACAAGGTTAGAAAGGTAGAATCAGCCTGAAAAATTCAATGCCATAGCCGAGATTTGAACCACGGACCTTCCGGTTTCCGGTTGCTCTGGCATTGAATTTTTTAGTATGAGTCTGCATGATGCATGCAGTCGTGTTTTTTGTTGAATTTTAATGTACGTCATACACTTTCTTAGTGATTTGGGGAAGTCTAAATTAGGTATTATCTGGCTGTCCTTTCGACGCTTTTGTCATACTTTGGTATTTTTAATTATTTTCTCTGTTTCTTTGCCTTACACAGACGCACATACTTTTTATATCAGACCAAATCAACGTTAGGTGGGACTCGAACCCACATTCCCCATGCTACGTAACACCAGAGAGAATTACCTCGGGGTCCGTGGCCATGTGCACTGGCTCAGTGTACAAAGTTATAGATAAAAAAAAGGAAAAGCTAAAGCGCATAGGATTGGAAAGCCCAGACCAATGGGAACATAAAGTAGATATTGGCTTAGTAAAACGTATCATCTCAGAACGACATTTCCAAATCAATATAATGGATCCTTTCCCTTTCGATCACGAGGCATTAACTGCTCAGGTCGTCTCTACTTTAACGTAAGTAGGTAATAGAGAATGGCATCTATAAAATAAAGTTATAAGAGATAACTGCACTTTTGCAACAACAGTAATAACTGTACCAAATGATGTCAGCACACGTTCCCTTTATAATTTCAACGATGAATTAAGGTCCGTTGAAATAGACAATGGAACACCTCCTTGTCTTGCAAACGCTTCATTGCAGTTTAACTTATGAACACTGTTAACTGTCAAATTCGTTTTGATCACGCCCAGTACACACCATTCTGTTATATCTGTTAATTATGCTGACTTTCTGGTAGCATAGCCTTCGAAAGAAGGAATTTTATTTCGGGAATCTCTATTTCCTATTTTGTTATTTGTTTATAACATCATTTTCACATTGCCTTTATTTTATAAGTTTAAATGTGAAGCTTTTATCACTCATTACGCCATAAACATATACAAAACTCGCGGTTGTTTTATTAGTCACTAGCTTGAAAGCTTTCCCTTGTATCTCTGAATTTGCAAGTTATAATTTCTTGTAACGCATCATTAATATTATATACTTTTACTTAGTCGTCTGCACATGGCAGTGCCTAAATGTTTATATTAAACATTATAGCTATTCAAAACATAGTACACTTTATTTAATTCTCTGGTTACTAAGATCTAAACTAGGAGCAATTTTGTTAATAAGCTTTTTTTCAATGTATACTCGCTTTAACTACGAGGGTGGATCGAAAACGTACAATAATTTTTTTACAAAAACGTTTAATAGTTAAAACAAACAAAAAAATACAAATGAACTTACATCTTTTATCTACTTTTCGACATAGATACCAAGTTTCTCAACACATTTCTCCCATCGTGATACCAGTTTCAATATGTCCTGTTCGTAGAAGTCCGTTTCCTTGGAGTATAGCCATCTGCGGACTGCTGATTTCACTTCCGCATCTGTCGCAAACCGTTGGCCGGCCAGGAATTTCTTCATGGGACCAAACAGATGAAAGTCCGATGGTGCAGGGTCCGGACTGTATGGTAGATGCTGGAGCACCTACTAACCAAATTTTGTGATTTTCTGACGAACAGCAGCAGCAACACGAGGGTGAGCATCGTCATGAAAAATTTTGACATCGTCAGCACTCATGTTGTCACGTTTGTCACGAAGGGCAGACGCAACTTCACCAAAGTTTTCATGTAGCCTGCAGCATTTACAGTGGCCCCGTGTTCAGCAAAGTCCACCAATACAACACCATGCATATTCCAGAACACCGTCACAAGCACTTTCCTAGCACAATGAGTCACTTTGAATTTTTTCTTAACTGAGAACCAGCATGTTTCCAATCCATACTTGCCTGCTTGGTTTCGGGCGTGTAGTGGTATGCCCACAACTCATCACCAGTGACCAGTGATCACCTTCTGCGGTGTACCGCGTTAGGTGATCCAAGCTCATCATCATTCGCTGGTCCTTGTAGTTGTCTGTCAGGTTCTTAGGCACCCACCGAGCACTAAGTTTACGAAATTTCAACGTGTCATGAACAATATCGCACACTGCACCATAGGAAACGTTGAACTGTTGCGATAAGGTTTGCAGTTGCACACGCCTGTCGTTCAAAATTGCCACCTCAATGCCTTTGACATTCTGCGGGGTTGCACTGTTACCTGCCTCACGGAGCGTGGTGAATCACTAAGGTTCTCACGGCACTCTAGGAAGAATACACACCACCTGGAGACATTGCTACGACCCCTACAATCATTTCCATACACGCCACGCATGCCTCAATGAATATCACTCGGTTTATGCCCTTTGGCCCACAAATATCGAACCATACCTCTCTGCTCTTCACACGTGGACGACAGTAACATGCGCACCATCCTTGCTGCGTAGTTCACGTTTCTCTTGCTAGAGCTGCACATGAAACAAAAAATACCCCCTGTAGTGAAAACTTCAAACTATATCTGTGTGAAATTGCAACATTCTATTGTGCGTTACTTTTTGATCCGCCCTCGTACAATGGTCTTATCAGTGGCCTTTCCTTTGGAACAGGTTATTGCCTATAGGCATTGGTGTTAACCCGTATTCGCTTGTCATTAGATTTCTGGTAAACTTTGGGTTTTATTCATTAGATCACACACATATTCACCCTCATTCATACTTCTAGACTCTGCAGAGAATAGGATTCTCTCGGCTAGAGAAACATTCTCACCCCCCAACCGGGAATTGGCCCGGGGTTTGTCACGACCTCTATCTTCTTTTCTTCTTGCTAGTTGTGCTAAGGCAACCTGAAAACTGTTTGCTGAACTCGACTGACTACCATTGATGCAGGCATGTTACGCGCTGTTTATTTCGAGGACAGCACCAGCAGTAGTAGACAATAGCCTCTAGAGTATTCGTCGTCTAAGAATGTTCAGCGTACCAGGTTAAAAGGCTGATACGCTTTCGAAGAGTTCGCTACACAAACTTCTTCCAGAAACCGAGAGCAACATGCTATGCCCAAAATAGTTTCATATGCTGTATGAAGGAACTTTTTTTTTTCAAATTATTACTATAATTATTTTACATCATAATCACTTGAGGCAGTATTTTTAACATTTAAATGATTTCAGTCTAATTATATAATATAAAATATAACAACCCGCCTTAAAGCAATATGTATATAAATAACATATAAAATATATGTAACAGTCATTGTATTATGTTTATATTATTATGTACATGTTTAATAATGTTATGTGAATATATTAATAATTTAATAATGTTGGAGCTGTGAGAATAGAGGCCGAAAGTTGCTTACAATGAGGTAACCTTGAGGCCATAATCAATTGGAAAGTTTAATAATGCTACTAGTAATTCTTGAAACAATAATGTAGTTTTTAAAACAGTTCATAAATATGCAATCAACAACCAGAAAAGCTGGAAGTTAAATAAAAGTATTCTATTGGAGTAGAATTAGCCAATCAGAGTCTTGAAATAGAAAAACTTACAAATTTAAGCGGAAAACGCCAGTCGCTAGAAGGCAACGTAACTGAGCAGTTCATTCGCTCGGTACATATTCAGTGTGAGACATATAAAATTCATTACGGCGAGAATATTATAAAGTTTACGTGTTAAAAAGCGCAAGTATTTAATAAATAATCTCACAGCTCTCTCTATATCTGTGAAGTGTTATTTAATCGTGTCAAGGATTAATAAAAGGAGTGAAGTAAAAATTATAATTTGTGTAAGCCTACATTCTTTAGCCGCATCGCTCCCTGCTAAGAGATACATGTTTCTACAAATTAATACTGACGCAGCCGAGGCAAATATAAATATATATAATATTTAAAGAAACATTAAAATACAAAGTTGAAGACCAGCAGAAACTTTGTACTATACGTGGGGCAGTTACTTCATCAAGTTTGGCTCCCCAACAGTGAAACTATAATACACCTTCTTCAAATTGGCTTTCCATATGTGAAGCTACAAACTAATAATCTGACACTACCATCATCATGTTCAAACTAAATAGACATAATTTGTGATCTAGAGAGGCATACTGTAAAAGAGGGAAAGCAAAGGTAAATAAAACTGTGGACTGAGCAACAACAATAAAAAACACATCATAATTTGTCACATAAAAGCAAATAATGCTCATTATTCTAATCACCACCACCATTTAAAAGATAAAGAGTCTTATTTAGTTTTACAGTTGTACGTATTCCTAATCCAGGAAAGCAATCAAATAAAGGAAATTATTAATATTCACTAACATAAAAAGTAAACTGTTAATAACAGTAAAACGATACATACACATATGTAGTACATCTCACGAAATTGTAAATATATAAGCATAAAACATTATCACATCGTATGACGTTCATGAACTGGGTATGGATACTGAAGAAGTGATCTATAACTTCAGAGATAAATGCACATCCCTTCGTATGAAAGCATTTAATACAGAAAGAAATATCTGTGTCAAATTAAAGGGCTCAACCTTCATATAGCACTTCAGCTTCATTTAACAACTTATTTAAAATTAAATGGGGCTTTTTCTTACCTTAATGCAGTCGATTTTCATATGAAATTAATTAAAGACTATTTATACAGTAAAAATGACTTTATAACCAAAATACAGTGTACATGGGCATACTACAAACACACCAGGCAAGAAAATGGCTTGCTTAGGTCAGGGGGGTCCGTCTCACTCATAGTAAAACATGTAACAGCAGACGATCGACAACGTCCTCGTCATGACTCATGGGTGTTGCGTGATACGGTGCAGCGCGGCTAGCAGATTTCACGCTGTTTCTATTTGCTTTTTATTTTGTCTACAGCTTTCCATTTAAGATAACATAAAAATATTAATTAATATTGTTTTGAAATTAAATGCTGAACAATATGTCATAACTTCTGTTCCATTTAAAATTGCGATTTTCAGAAAAAAATAGTAAATATTATGAAAATTACATTAAATTTAAGTTCTAAAATACCAAATAAATGCCACCACAAACTATACAATATTACCTTAATTTTGAACTTGGTTTGAGAAGTTTACTTTGAATAGTTTCTGAGTTACGAGTTTCAGAATCGCGTAATGTTATTAAATTGCGGTAACTTTAATTCTGGAAAAAACCCGGAAACACTTGTTTAGAATAGCCTGATTCTGAAAAAGATATTAACGTAACCTCTACTTTAGATCACAAAAACTTCAACCCTCACCCCCAAAATGCAAGGTTTCCTACTGTCCAAATTAAAATGGTACAAGCCTAGTATACGGTCGTGGTAGATAATTGAAAAAGAAACCATGTTGCAACACATGGAATTCACAGTCTCTAACTTCGGAACGCAAGCTTGTGACTGTGGTCTCGTGTCGTAGATTAACGGCACATGAAAGAACCTCAGGCCTGATAAAGAGGCCTCTGAGCAAAATTTCCGACCTTTCACGCCCAGTATAGAACGGGACGCTAATAACCATAGCAGTTAAAGAGCATCCATAAATAAAACTGTTTCATTTCACACTCAATAACTATTATGAAAACGAGGCGGCGACCTAATTGACTTTTAAACCCATTGTTTTGTTGCTCTCTGGTATATTTTACCACATTGGCTTTGGCTAACAAGCATAAGACGATAAACTTAAGAACATGAAATTAAAAATTTTGCTATTTGATATAAAAAGTAAAGCTGTAAAGGTAAATAAAAAAGTAGGAACTTGAGGGTGTCCTATTATACTTATGTAATGAGTCACGGGGCAGTTGTAGAAAAGTAGGTATGATCCCTACAAAATCGGCACAGCTGGTGGCAACCCTATCCGAGACTCATATTTAGCTCTTCTATTAATAAAGTAGCGCTTGTATACGCAGATACATAGTTGGCTGCATGCTAAACCCTATTAACAATGACTGGTTTATATTGTTGTGATGCATTCTTGCTTATTCTACAAGTTTCGCGATTTTGAATACCAATATGCACACATCATACTTAACGTAAATGTCTAAACGACATTACATAATTAAAATAATACAAGTAATGAAAGAAAGAATACCAGTCTTCTGAGGCATCATTGTTGTAGATTTTGAAACATATAATGGAGAATAAATCCTCCTCAACAATACGGGAGATTCACTTCTGAAAACATCATAAGAAACACTGTAGATGCCACAAGTTATGCAATCACTGTGTAAGTGATGTGCTAAGTTTATTTGAGACATTATTGAGTAATTCTTCATTTCAACAATAAATTATAAAGATAGCAAATGTTGAAGGGCAAAAGGTGTATGGGGAGAAACGGAATCATTATGGGTTTTAGGAACTGGAGAAAGATTTAGTGTACATGAAGTACTTTTGGAGACCTCACAAGTGTCGTAGTAATCGGCTCGTGCTATCTTCTTTGCTGGGTGCCTTTTATTGTTTTATTTTAAAATTTGGGTTCTTTGTCCTCCGGCTAGCTATTATTACTCAGTTAAGCAAGTATCTCTAAGCAGGGTTTGTAAACGGAAAGGAGTTGTTACTAAAAGATAACACTGATAGAATAATTTGTTTCTATACTTTTATTGCCGTCACACTTAATTAATAATTCACATATTTAATATTTACACACGCCTGACTGAAACTCTGATATTTCCGAATGTAACTACAGTCGTGTTTAATTGCCGCGCACTAATTACTTCCCGTACTTCACATTTTGTATCTAACTTTGCCACGTGTATCTCGCGAGAGATTCTTCAGGACTACGGGACGTGCACCTCATGAGAGATTCTTCCGAACTGTGCGATACTTGCTTATGGCTCGAGAACATATACTCCACCTCGAATTGCCTAAACGTTATAATAGAGCTGCTATTGGTTACCAAATTGCGCCAACATTAGCCTCTGTTTTGTCAGCCAATCACTACTAGTAACATATATGCTCTAGGGAAGATATTCCCTCCATTTCTAAAGAAAGGCACGCTACCCTGACGTCATTTGTTTGTCTCTTCTTAGTGATAAACAACTCACCCCTCGGTTTATTGTTACCCACTTGTATTGTCAGTTTCAGTGAGGCCGTGTAAACTTATTTCCTAACAATGCTTAAGGCTAACAAACATCTAAAATCCTGTACATACAATAATATTAATTTACACTACAATCACTCTGGCATTTACAGCATGTTATGATATAAAATACTGCCTCACAAGGAAGGGGTGAAGTGAAGAATACGAGAGCTCGAGATCCGCGGTGGAAGGCTCGGACGCAGGTGGGGATCCTAACGTCTCCAGATATTGCATCCTGATGTCGCCGGGACACCGATGGGCTACCTTCCACACGGAGAGGCTTCTCTAAGTACCCGACCTACACCGTACGCCAGGGCAGACAGTTCCTCAAAGCAACTCCACCGCCACTTGCCTAATATTTCGACTCTGAAACACAAGGAAATAAAATGACAGGAAATGGGGCACAGGAAAAGTTGCCGCATTATACCCTGGTGTGCAAAACCTAAGGACGAAAGTAATCTTTGCATGCTGTGAACACTGCCAAGTAACATAGCTCGATGAAACTTGAATCATACATAGAGGGAACTGCTACGGTATGCTACAGTAGGCAACTAAACGAAATATGCAATGAGACGAACAGAAATGCCACTTTTATTTATAGACCATAAGCTACTGTAAAGTCAATACTACATATGATGGCTCTCTAGATTTACAGAAACAGACATATGGTGCTCTAAAGCGTGTATGATCACCATGGACAGAAATACACGCTCTGCATCGTGCTCCCATGCTGGCCACAATGTTGGTAAGCAGTTCTTGTGGTAGGGCGTTACATTCCTCCACCAGCGCCGTTGACAACTGTTGGATGGTCGTGGTGCATATGGATGTGCTGCAATGCGTCTCCCCAAAGCACGGGTTCGATGGAATTTAAATCGGGGGAACGGGCAGGCCAGTCCATTCGCCGAATATCCTCTCGTTTCAAGAGATCCGTTCAAAGAGTTCGATGCGGTCGCGCATTGTCATCCATAAAAATGAAGTCAGGGCCGACTGCAACCCTGAAAAGACGCACATGGGGAAGGAGTGCAGTATCACAATAACGTTGACCAGTGAGCGTACCGTGTTCAATGATTTGAAGGTCGGTGTGCCCATGCAACATTATGCCTTCCCAAACCATAACACCCGTACCACCAAAACGATCATGGATGTTCGTTACGTGTTCCCACCTCTCCTCAGATGAGGGTACATCGAAAATCACTACTTAGACTGAATCTGCTCTTATCCTAGAAGAGCACGCGAACCCATTCATCGTTGGTCCAATTTTTTTGCTCTTGGGACCATCGCAAACGGTGCCGCCGATGTGCGGATGTCAATAGAACACAACGTACTGACCGTCGAGCAAAGAGACCACCTCTGTGTAGTCGCCGTGCCACTATGTATCATGAGATTGCGTGCCTAGCTGTCCTGTTAAATGTGGTTGCAATTGCACCCACTGTTTGGTGTGAATCTCTTCTTGCCTGTTGCACAATGTAGCGGTCATCTGCTGCTGTAGTTGAGCGTGGTTGACCAACACCTCTCCTTAGGACAGCAGTGCCTGTGATTTGGAAGGTTCACCATGCACGTGAAACAATGCTGTGAGCAATTCCATCTCCTGAGCAACTATCGTCATCCGTGTGAAATCATCCACATGGTGTCTACGGGCCATGTTGTAATCAAGAACACCACTACAGTGCACCTTAATAGCTCGCTAATTGCCACACACTGTCTTGTCCTGTTTCGTCAACTGCCCCGTGTTGCGGGACCAGACCCATTTGGCACTATAGGCTCGCTACACTCACGCCATGTGACGTCCAGCTTTCTGTGTACGTGTGACAGACCTCTGGCAACATGCTCCCGCACCTTCATCACTTCCACCAAGTAGTTCATTTGTTATGTTACTTTACCCAGCTCGTCCTTAGGTTTTTGAACACCAGTGTATAATGCACCCCAGCATATGCCTACTAACCAGGAAAAACCGCGAAAAAGAGTGGCCGAACCAACCGGAATTGAACCCAGACTTAGTTTTACACTTTACTCACTATTATGTACTCAATTTTTGTCATACTTTAGTCAGTATTACCCCATTCGCTCGACGAGAAATAGAGTAATATCGCTTCTATGAATTTCTAAGTTTATTTTGGTCTATTACGTATTACTAGTCGGTGTGTACAAATCACATTGGAGATCAACATAAAGTTTATGGTGCATAAGGAAACTGGCCCAATAAATGTTGTGTCATTATGTCACTTGAAAACTTTCTATTGGTTTCACAAGCTCTCCGTTTTAACGACAACATTCCTGTCGAAGATGCCACAGTGAAGGAGCAGTTGTAGGATTTCGTGGTCGCTGTCCATTCCAGCGAGATATACCAAGTAAGCTGTTGAAGTGTGGAGTATGATGCAACTTTGTGATACAAAACATCATTTGTTTGAAAAAGCAAAAATATATTGGAAAGGAACCAGGAACAAAACCATAGAAAAATCACAGAAGCGGTGATGTTCGATCTAACTCTGAACTTATACCCCCGCCGCTGAATGTTTGCACTTGACAGTTCGTGTGGCTTCGCGCAAGTTGGCTATATTGTGGTTGCAACGTTACCAGAGTGGCTAGTAAACAACAGCTGATAGTTCTTTCTAACGTGTCTTCTTCCACCGTCGCCACAGCTTCCCGGAAAGGCTTTTCCCCCTCGGTAATGGTAAATGACTTATTCTCCCTCACATTAACCTTAATGTCACTCTACACTAATTCAAAAGGGTTGAAGTGACAGTGTACGGCTTTATAAGCAGAAATAGAGGGATGGCAGTGAAGCTTTACATAATCCTTTTCCTGTTCAAAGAATTCCCGGGTCCTCCTTAATAGTTCCAATGCCTGACACGTGGTGCACCTCGGCACAAAGCATTTTCACTTCGTGAATTATCACTCGGTGATCGATGTGATTTTTCAGACATTGTCGCACTTAAATCTTGTATATATAAATAATATGAATGAAATATATATGTATAAACGAACAATAACAAAACTATAGAGCAATAACCGTAACAATGAACAATGTGTAGCTTGCAGAGAACAACTCGACGCTCGGCTAGAGATTCACAAACTGAAGCACGTGGTTGGCAATAGCTACATCCGGCAACAGAGCCGCTTCCAGCTCCAGTTCCGGTTCCGATTTGTCATGACCATCCGGAATGCTGCCTTGTGATTGGCTTAGGAAGTCAAACGGTAAAAGCTTTTCATCTGTTTTTTTGCGAGTGTACCAAATTAAACGCTAGCTGTCAAGTGCAACGTTACAGCGGCCGGTGGTATACAGGACGTAATGTTAAGTGCTACTACTTCTTTACATCGCATATTTGCCAACAACTTCTCCTCAAACGAAAACTGGCTGCTCTTGGCGCTATAAGAAGAAATAAACCCGATAACTCAGTGACAATATCAATAATTTTATATGAGTATAACCACATGTAAATCAAACTCATAAGAAATAATTATTTATTGCTTGAGAAAAGAATGGATTGAAGTTAAACTTTAGCTTCGTATTTAGATACACAAAAAGTGTGAAATACAGTGTTACTTCTGAATTGTATGAGAAATTTAAAACAAAGTATTTTTATTTTGTCTACTGCTTTCCTATAGTATGTAGAGGAAGATTTGTATTCCATTCAAAAATTCGATACCGAGATTTCATCAGAAACAGACGTTTTGAGGCTACCTAAATCCAAAGAAAGAATTTTTGGAAAAAGGTCGGTATGTGTATGTGTGTCTGTGAACAGCATAGCTCAAAAACGAAAAGTCGTTCAAAATACCAAAGATGCAACACAAGATTTTCAAGAAAATTTCCTCACCCCAAACTACCCTTTTACATGGACGATTCTGGTTTTTTTCAGCAAGAAATGTGACGATATTGAAAAAAATTTTGTTTAAGATATTTACATATAAATAAAATTTACTTACATCTTGAATTTTCTGGCAATAGCCTGTGAAATCCCCTTCTTTTGAATGGCTGCTATATAATTGCTAAACCATAAGAGATAGACAATATCTTAACACAAAAAAAATCACACAATGTTTTCTTGTGACGTTAACAGTTTCCAAGATATTCTTTGCGTTGGTTTGAATTTTCAAGTACTTTATAGTTTTCTTAATTGCAAACCGCTTTTGGTGGGGGGGGAGGGTTCCTCGTTCATGGGCTTTGGAAATATTTCCCTGTCGCATTACGTTACTGTATTCTTCTTGCATCCACAACCAAATGTGTAGCATTAACGAAAAGTAGACTGAAAAATCTGATGTGTTACATTCACATGACTTTCTCTACTCTTGTACAAAATATTTTTACAAAAACGCTTATTTTACATCTACTTCATGTTAATCTAGATAAACATTTGCATAAACCATCTTATTGCCAATTTTCTTGCAGGTGCAAGCGGAATATGGTAGGCTTTAAGCGATAATCAAATCTTTTAAGAGGTTGTTGCTATGTGGTGCATTTCGTTCTCTTTGCACGTCCAGGATATAAATAAAAACCAATAACAAATTCCCATTTGAGATGAGTATTGCAAAATTCGAACAAATAACAATATCTCAGAAATGGATCACTCGACAAAAAAATACACATCATAAATTATGTGTTTTAACCAGATCTACATTTTTTGTGTAGTAAAACGTTGTCTATCTCTTACGGTTTATCAGTTATACGAAAGTTATTCAGAATGAAGAGGACTTTTGGGGACGTTCCCAGAACATTCAAGATATACGTTTCATTTGCAATAGAAATATCTTAAACATATAATATTTTAATCAAAATCGTTGGTGCCATTTTTGAGAAAATAAACATTTTCGAAAATTTTCTCAAGTAAAGGATAGTCTGGGATTGGGGGATTTTCTTATCCTTGGAAAATACTGAATTCAAATATGAAGTTTGGTATTTACCCGAATTTCGTTTGAGTTGTGCTGTTCACAGACAGACAGGCAGACACACAGAAACACACATGGACATATTTCCAAAAATGCCTTATCTGGATTCAGGGCACTTCAAAACATGTATTTACTTGAAATTTCGGTATCGACGTTTTGGGTGGAATGCAATACTTCCTCTACTTATTATACGTAGTAGAGAAAGTAATTAATGGTGCTCTATATATTCCATTAGTATCTGCACCTGCTCATAATAACCCGAACATAATAAATATATAATGAATACGAACAGAGCAGCAGGAACAATCCAAATTTGGGTTAAAAACTGGTGGGCCTGTAGCAATCCATAAACCTTTGTGAAGGTCACTTTCTCATTTGTAAAACTGAAATGAAACAGGGAAATGTAGTGCAAGTGGTATGACGTCTATTTGACGACCAGTAGGCCCGGATATGATTAACGGTTAGGAAAAGTTGCCTGGCCAGATTCCTATCGAATTTTTTGTTACCTTAAATGCCAAAAGGGAATTACTCTTAACGCTATACGTTCCGAAATCTATTGCCCCGGATCGTTCGTCACCCTAATGGAACCTACAGAGGGATCTCTACAGATTGGTACTGTGCTATACTCATTATCATTAATCACTTTGACATAACATTTTCCATCATTAAACAAAAGTAAGTATAAAATAAAGTAAAATATTTTATTCTAATTCCAATCTATCGACATAAACAGAGCATAACAACAATAAAAGGAAAGAAATGCCGAAAATCACATCTTTATAACGTTTAATTCCAAAAGTAATATCAAGTTTTCGTTTTTAATATATCCTAGTTATTTCACTATATCTATTTATATGTCTTCATCTACCCACTTTTGTGTAGAGTGGAGCAGATAGGAGTGGTATTATTATTATTATTCCGTTTTATCGTATTAAAAAGTTCAACATTGGGCTTAATTAAAATAATATAATGACAAAAGTTGAAAATAAATCCATATCAATAGTTCTCAAGCATTTTTCCTGACTGGCTAGATCGTGTTATCATGAACACTTTCAAAACGACAATAAAAAAGGCGCTGTTGTTAAGTTTGTTTGAATCACTGCTAACAAAAATAAAGGACTGTAGATTATGAATTACTGTCTGCTCAGTGACATTTTAGTAATGGGGTGGGGTTGCTTATCTCTCAGATAAAGCTTTAGTTGTTGGGAATGGTACACAGTATGCTGAACTCCTGCCGCATGTGACGCGTAGAGTGGAAAACAGCCAATAGTCTTTCACTATCACGCGTCTTTATCCCTCACTTGCCTCATATCAGTAAACCCCTACCTTCTTGGATGGCTCCCCCGCCCACTAGTTAAGATGTCGCTGATCAGACAGTATGCATCATGTGAGTGTTAGAACATGTATAATGAATAATGGGCAAATTTGTTAACGGACAAATGTGTTTGTAAATAGGACGGAAACACACTTAGTTCAATTTAGCAAGCATAGAATTCATATGCTAATTTAATAATCTAGCCATATCGAATCTAAATCACATCTAAGATGCATAGCACTACCTAGACTGTCATTTGTTCTGGAAATTGTTTGAAGGAGGTGCGTACGAGCTATCAGGTGTTGTGTCCTGTTTAAGATTGATCACAAATTTATACTTGCAGATAGCAAAAACAGCTTTTAAAAATTCCAACCACCACAAGAAATGCAATCATGTTATCATTAGAGGAAGATAAAGTATTTCTTCCTCCCTTTTAAGAAGCAAGGCGCATGCCTTTGGCAAGGAAGTATACTCTATCATAACTGTTTTTTTCAGCATTGAATTAAGCCCGCTTCCCATGGTCACGCTCGCTATAATATCTAGCTTTCGTACTTCGTTGTACAGAAAATTATGGGTTTGAGTCCTGCTTCGGGCTTGGGCATTTGTATGCTTGTAAATGTGTCTGTGAAAAAATAAACCGTAAAACAACAGAAAGGTAGGTGGGGATGGGCACCACTTATCTCTTTGAGCTTCATAATCTAAACGGTGAGAATTTTAGTGCACTATAGCTTTGAGCGACTAGATAAAACTACAATAAAACGCTTAATTATGTTTCTATCCTGCATTTTATGCTCAGAATGGACATGCTGTAATAGGAACAATAGGCAATAACTTGAAATTTGCTACGTTATGCTCTTGGGCGTGAATTAAAAAGCATTACATAATATGCTTTCTTATGTAATATTTGTATATTAGTAGTAGAATCTATGAAATTAGAACTCAGAATGCATGTGATGGAATTATTAAATTTTCCTCCCTCTTGAGCAAACAGAGTCTAAAAAAATTCAAGAATTTTGGATATTAGCTTACAAGATAGAAATTAAATCTTTACCTTAATAGCAGTGTTATGGTAATTAACAATAATCTCACCTAACATTATTTTTGCTCTTCTAGGTTATAGCTCTCATTTTGCCACATAATAAATTTAAACAGCAAGTCCTATATAATACTATTTTTCATCTTCATCCTGTTTTATTACAAAATCCTAGTGTAATTCTTTATTTAGAGCAGCAATTTGTATTTGTCACTGGCATACATAATGGCTTCATTGAAGTAGCACTGTCCAAGCATAAGTTTAATCTGAGAGCTTTTCCTTAAACTGAAGCACTCTGGCAGCTGCTGAGAAAGGACTATTAATCTTCTTTATGATGGCATTAACAGACAAGCATTATTCATTTTTCATATGGCCAGTGCCAGACCCACGAACTTTTATGGGCCTCTAGCATTCCAAACAGTTGCTCCAGCGGGCATTTTTTAATGTCTGTATTCTTTTCTGCAGTCCATTTCATATTTTCATACACATTCCTTTGTTACAAATTACTTCTATCCCCAGTTCCTACACCTTGAGATCTGAAATTTTAAACACACATATTTCAATGCTTTTAGGCATGTCACTATCTGCCTATTTTAGGAGAATTTTATAGTGCTTGTTTTTAATTTGGTTTTCAGTTCTGTCCCTTTAAGAATTTAACTGTTATGAATAATAAACGTCTGTTTTGGGAGGAAAGCTAGAAGCTTTTTATAACCTGATACATAGAAGTATACACATGTGTTTTAGCTACTTTCAGTCTTTATGAGATACGAGGGGGACTATATATATTTTGAGCCTAATAATTAAAACAAAGTAATTTCTGATTGAAAACTGCTTTATTGTTTTTCAAAATATTCTCCTTTATGATCAATACACTTTTTCATCCGTTTGAACCATTTGTCAAAGCATTTATTCCAGTCTTCTTGAGACACCTCCAAAACATGGTTTTTGAAGGCATCAATGGTTTCTTCTGCCAACGAAAATCGATGTCCACGCAATTTATTCTTGATGTTCGCGAACAAAAAGAACTCATTGGGTGTCAAATCAGACTGTATGGCAGATGACCCATCAATTCGATTTTTTGAGCCTTCAAATACTCTGTTGTTAGACGAGATGTGTGTGCACTCGCATTGTCTTGATGAAGAACGATCCTGCGGTTCTTGTTGGTTTTCCTTACTTCACCGAAGACTTCCGGCAAACAAATGCTTATGTACCATTCGGTATTGACCATTTTACGTTCCTCTACAGGTACTGTTGCCACATGGCCAGTTTTGCTGAAAAAGCAGGCGACCATTTGCTTCGAAGTGCTTCGAGTGCGAACAACTTTTGTTGGATTTGCTTCATCTTGAAACACCCATACAATCGAGTGCTGTTTACGTTCCTGCTCATACGCATAGATCCATGATTCGTTACCTGTTACAATCTTATATATGTCTTTTGAGGCACCACCATTGTGTTTCTTGAGCATTTTTGTACACCAATTGACACGAGCATCTTTTTGAGATTGCGTCAAATTATGTGAGATCCAACGAGAGTAAACCTTTTTCACGGCTAAATAATCAGGCAATATTTTATATATGCTGGTGGAACTAATGCCTAGGGTTGCCTCAATCTCACAATATGTCGCATGACGATCTTTCATTGTTAGGTTTTGCACAGCATCAATGTTTTCTGGCACAACAACTGATTTTGGACGATCTTCACGAACTTCATCATTGAGCGAACGGCGGCCACGATTAAATTCGTTATACCAGCGTTTCACAGTGGCAAAGGATGGAGCTTCGTCGCCAAATGTGGACGTTAGTTGATCGATGCACTCTTGTCTTGTAATCCAAGTCGAAAGTCGTAATAAATAATTGCACGAACATTTTCACGAGTTAATTCCATGTTTTTGTTGACACACAATTTTCAAGTTAGTGTAAACAAAACAAATGACGCTCTATTGACAAAATGTTTGAAGTACATAATGGTCAAAAATTTAAACTTTCCATTGGAAACATCAGATGGCACCTACAACATTCAGGGTTGCCAAGGCTCAAAACATAAGTAGTGCCCCTCGTAATCGTACCATATAAAATGGGGATGACAAACAGATTATAGTGAACAAAGCTTTTGTATATTACTTTCTCTACCACATATGTACATAGTAGGTAGAGAAGGTATTACATTACACCCAAAATTTCGATATCGATATTTTCCCGGAAATCCATGTTTTGGGGCCCCCTGAATTCAAATAAAGCACTTTTGGAAACATGCCCGCGCGTGCGTGCGTCTGTGAACAGCATAGCTCAAAACTGAAAGTCCGATAAACACCAAACTTGGTATTTACGTTCAGTATCTTCCAGAGATGCGACACAAAGGTTTTCAAGAAAATCCCCCCACCCCAAATTAAATTCTACATGAAACATTTTTTACAATTTGGATTTTCTAAAAATGGCTCTAACATTTTGATTAAAATGCCATATGTTAATGATATTTAAATGACAAATAAACTGTATATATTTAATTTTCTGGGAATATCCTTGAAGTCCTCTTCATTCGGAAGGAATTCTGTATAATCTTGTACAACTGGTAAACGTTAAGCGATAGACGAAAACGAACTACACAAAAGCTGTATATCTCTTTAAAACACACGGTTTATTTTAAAAAAGTTTTTTTGGCATAACCCATTTCTGAGATATCCGTTATTAATGGTTCGAATTGTTCATTACTTGGTCATTCTCTTTAAGTCCTGTCAACATTCAGTTGTTTCTCGCGATTGGATGGAAACAGTATGGCATTTTAAGCCAGTGTATAGCATACAGTTCAAACGTTTTATTATCGCTGTTCCCTTTATATTTATGATGAAGTGTGGAATGTAGCTATTTTTGCAAAGGTTTATTTGGATTAAAATGTAGTAGTTAGAAAAATAAGTTTTAAGAGAATAGTTTACTAAAGATAGAGGGTATAGAAATTCATGTGAATGGATCACGTTATACTTTTTTATTTTGTTCCATTAAATTAATGTTTTTAATATGTACTTACTTAAAATTCCAGGTTGCGGTCATTATCGTATGAATGGTAAAAATGAAATTAATAAATGCATGTATGCAATAGATTTTGAGATTCAAATTTCACCAATTTCTCTCATCGGATTTATTTACGCTGAACCTCCAACATAAACTTATTTGCCCTTTAAAGACGACTTGTAACGTTTCAAGTACTTTAAAACTTCGAGTTTCTAGTTAGTCACGCTATTAAGGTCGGAATCGAATGAGAGAATTTTAACACAGGTTTGGATAGTTCATGACGGTAGTTCAAGGGCAGAACACTGACACGGAAAACCGAAGATCCGTGGTTTTATTTCCTCTCGATCTTGGGGACTGTATATTGTTGGTCTAGTTCCATGCTGTTGAAACACACATGAAGCTGCATTGTAAACTACATATTCTGTGCTCGATACCACTTTGACATATTTCATATTGCCATTATATAACTTACTAAAAACTAGCTTGAGCCCCAAACAAGTTATTTAATACGTTATAAGAAACGTGTTATATAATGAATGAATTAGTTCTTCCTGGAATAAAATACGCACTGTTGGATGTGTTTTGGCAAGTGCAATCAAGAATAACATCCTTGTTTTATAATGGCGCTATTGGAAAATAGCTCATAATACCTAAGAAAATGCATATTTAGCGCAAGAGTTTACAAACGTTGACTATGTATTCGGATAACCTATTTATGGGATTGTAAACCTTTAATATTTGTATATATTTGCTATAAAATTTCGGAAATTTCCAGAAAAAGCTTCGATATTGAAAATCACAGCTATATACTTGCCTCAGAAGTTATAGGAATAGGTTATCTTCATACATATATCGTAATATGCACTTGGATATTCGCCCTAAACTGTAGAAACATTTTAGCTTCGCTAGCTTTACGTTCTCGTATGATAAAAATACAACCAGCAGTTTCTATTGGAAAAAGACTTTCAACATTGCTAAATGTATACTGAGCACACAGCTTTGCTCCGCATCAAGAAATACTGCTTCAAACCGTTTTTGTCTGTTCGTATAAAGTGCTTTAACTGGGTAAGTCATATCGGACGATGAACGAACGAAATGGGTGAAAGATGCTAAAATGAGCCCGGCGTCCTTAAGAGCTTAAAGTTATCCGACATTCATTTTTTTAGTATAAGGGAAAACCCGGAAAAACGATTTTATTCGATAACTCACGCTACCGAGAATCAGATACAGGACCTCCTGAATGTGAGGTAAACACGCTGTTCGCACACTACGGAGATGGGCTTACAAACTGTGTTGTAATACCGCGATACCTGATGTTAGTAATGTACATTCAAATATAAACCTTTTAAAAAAAAATCTGATGTGTTACACTCACATGACTTTCTCTAGTCTTGTACAAACTATTTTTACAAACGCTTATTCTCCATATGCTTCATGTTAATCGAGATAAACATTTGCAGAGTCTATCTTATTGCTAATTTTCTTGTAGATGTAAGGGGAATATATATTTACAAGGGCAATATAGAAATACAGTAGCCTTTAAGCATATACATATCTCTTAATAGCTGGTTGCTAGGTACAGCACCATTTCCTTTGCCACAGATTAATACTCTTTGCATATCAAAGACAAAAAAATGGATAACGAATTCCCATTTAAGAAAATAAGTATTGAAATATTTAAGAGAATAACAAGCAATATCTCGAAAATGGTTCACTCAACAAAAAAAAATGTATATGACATAAATTGTGTATTTTAACGCGATGTAGATTTTTTGTGTAGTAAAAATTTCTCTATCTCTTATGGTTTACCGGTTATGCAAAAGTCGTTCACAATGAAGAATACTTTTGGAGACATTCCCAGAAAATTCAAGATACACGTTTTATTTGTCATGAAAATATCTTAAACATATGATATTTTAATCAAAATCGTTAGAGCCGTTTTTGAGAAAATTAAAATTTTCGAAAAATCTTCCATGTAAAGGGTATCCTGGGGTGGGGGGTTTTTCTTGAAAACCTTCGTGTCGCATCCCTGGAAGATACTGAACCTAAATACCAAGTTTGGTGTTTATCCGACTGTTCGTTTCTGAGTTATGCTGTTCACAGACAGACACACAGACACACACACACACACACACACACATACACACAGACACACACACGGACATGTTTCCAAAAATGCTTTTTTTGGATTCAGGGGGTCTCAAAACATGTATTTCCGGTGAAATCCCGGTATCGAATTTTTGGGTGGAATACAATACTTCCCCTACTTACTATACGTAGTAGAGAAAGTAAAAATTGTTTATTATTACTTTGAGTGCAGAACTGACACGGGCAGCCGAGGTCGTTAAATACATACTACTGAACGGGATGTCCATGGGTCAAATCCCGCCAGGACTGTCCTCCCTGGCTGCAGGTTTTCCGGGTTTTTCTCAGCCCTCATAACTGGCAAATTTACCCTGAAAGGTTTCATTTCCAAATTTCCTTTCCTATTTCCTAATTTCGTGTATCATCATCAGGCGGAGGGGTTTTAGTAAGTAAACAGACCAATCATGTTACCGCGAGGAGTATAGGTGACGTTTGGTATTATGACGGACACTCTTTCCCCAACGGTTCCGTTGCGACTGTTCCATATGCATATATGCACATATAGAACAGTGGAGAACTGTGGCAATATGTCGAAAGTAAAGAAGCGTTCATGCATCAAAAACATAATCACATTAAGCCTCTTTTGTTGTGGAATTTGACATGGGACACCAGCACAAATGGCAAAACCATCCTATGTAACATTAGAGCTCAAAGGATGTTTAAAACATCACGTTAAACTGTCTGTAATACAACGAAACACTAGGAACATTATTAGAAAGGAACAAGGAGGAAAGTGGACTCGCCTTCCTCAGCTCCAAACTATTGGTCAGAATTTTTCGAGGAATTGTGCGCAAACAAGAGCAGATATTGCTTTAAAAATGGGCAGTTTTCGATGTAAACGAAAAGACAATGTAACTCAGATATCTGAGGTAACTTTATTGCACATTATCGATAGTTAGAAACATAAGTACATTACTTTTTGCTTTCTCTACCACGTACATAGTATGTAGAAAAGGTATTGCATTCCACCCAAAAACTCGATATAGATATTTCATTGGAAATATGTCCCCTGAGTCCAAACAAAGTCATTTTTAGAAAAGGTAGGTGTGTGTCTGGACAACAGAACGCAAAACTAAAATGTTTGATAAGTACCAAACTTGGTATATAAGTTCAGTAGCTTCCAAAGATGAAACACGAAGAATTTCAAGAAAATCCCTCACCCCAAACCACCTCTTATATAGAACATTTTTCGAATTGTTTGATTTTCTGAAAAATGGCTCTAAAATGCCATATATTAAATATATTTACACGACAAATAAAACGTATATCTTATTTCTGGGAATAGCTTGTGAAGTCCTCTTCATCGCAAGGAAATTTATTTAATCTTGCATAACCGGTAAACGTCGACCGATAGACAAGCCGTACTATAAAAAAGTAGATCTCTTTAAAACACAAAATTTATTTCAAATAACATGTTTTGTGGCATCGCCCATATCCGAGATACCCGTTACTAATGGTTCGATTGTTCAATACATAGCATTCTTTTCAAGCCCTGTCGATATTCAGTGGTTTCTCGTGTTGTCATGGAAAGAGCATGGAATTTTAAAGCCAGCATATAGCGTCCAGTTCTAAATCATTTGACTGTTGCTATTCTCTATGTATCTAAAGCAAAATGTATAATGCAGCTATTTCTGGAAAGGTTTATCTCAATTAAAATGAAGTAGACAGAAAAATAAACTTTCGCAAGAATAATTTGTATACCCATAGGGAAACGATAGAGGGTAGAGAGAGGCATGTGAATGTAAAGAATCAGACTTTTCCTTTTAATGCTCCTTAATTCTGGTCTACCTTCTATTGAAATAGGGTGTGTTGCCTTCAAACTGTACATCATATATTTTGTTTATAGAGAACACTGCAAGGTCACAAGCGTCTCTGGCCATCAACCCTCAGTGCGTTCCTAACTTTACTTACTAAAGCCCCTCTGCCTGATCATCACTGTCCATCGCTGTCGTGTCGTATGCTGTAGACAGTATTATAAAAATATGATCTGTTACATTCATATGGCTTTCTCTACCCATTCTTCCACAAACTATTCTTTAAGAAGCCTTATTCTTCTATCAACTTCATGTCAATCAATATAAACGTTTATGGAATTCTTTTTATTCTTTTTGCTTGACCAGAGGGGGGTAGAATGACTTCCCATTTAGGAAAAGTATAAGTATTTTAATACTAAAGGAAATAACAAGGAATATCTAGGAAATGGTTAACGACACAAAAAACGTGTTTGATATAAATTGTGTGCTTTAACCAGATCTAGATTATTTTAGAAGTAATATTCTGTCTGTCACTTGCGGTTTACGAGTTATGCAAAAGACAGAATGAAGAGAACTTCAGAGGCTACTCCTAGAAAATTCAAACTGTGCATTTTATTTGTCATGAAAATGTCTCAAACATGAGGTATTTTAATCAAAATCGTTAGAACCATTTTTGAGAAATTCACAATTTTAGGAAACTTTTCCATGTAAAAGGCAATCTGGAGTGGGGGAATATTCTTGACTGATTTTTTTTTGAGTTAGGCTGCTCTCATAGACAGACACACACATACCGACCTTTTTCTAAAAATAATTTTGTTGTGTTCAGGGATCTCAAAAAGTGTTTTTCCAGTGAAATTTCGGTATCGAATTTTTAGGTAAAATGCAATACCCTCTCTACTTACTATGCACGTGGTAGAGAAAGTGAAAATTACTGCAAACAAAGTGTGTTTCCGTTAATAAGCGTTAGTTAATTACGTTTATGCGTCTTTGAATGCTGCTTGTGTACGTATTCTTTAATCAAGATAATTGTTATTCGTATGCTTCTAGACCTCCACACAGTTATCTGGTCTTGTAATTGCATCAATCTATTAATAGTCACAGAAACAAGTGTTTAATACCATAAATTTATTGTTTTTAATATGATTCCTTGCAAGATATCTAATGATAGGATTTATCATAGCAGATATTGTTCTGCAGCGTGGACTCGACTTTGAACTATCATTGAAATACGGGGTTTAAGGTAAGCAGAAAGTGTGCATCCAGGTACATCAAGTAAAGCAGCAGTATACATTATACAGTATAAATAAAAAAATATCTAAAGAATGGAGAAAGTTTCTTTTAAATTAAAAGAATAATAAAATCGTATTAAAATGCTGAAAACACTATGAAATAACCAACCACTTTTCTTATAAACCATTGGTAGAATTGGAAGGAGTGTTTTTAAATAAACTACACATAACATAATCCTGTGAACTGGAATCATTTTTCTACTCCAGTTTCTTGAAAAAAAAATTTAAATGCTTCAAAAATAGGTGTTGATTTTTTCATCTTTATGAGTATGGGTTTTTATGAACAAATTAATAGTGTTATTTAAATAATTCCAGCTCTCAGGGTTGTATGTTGGTTGTAGTTTAGGCAAAAGAACACCACTTGAATTCCACCAATAGTTTTTTTAGGAAAAATATATGATTACGTTTCAGTGTTTTCAATTGTTTATCTCACTTTTGTTAACTAACAAAAAATTAAAAATCTGATGTGTTACACTCACATGACCTTCTCTATTCTTGTACAAACTGTTTTTACAAACGCTTATTCTCCATATGCTTCATGTTAATTGAGATGTTAATCATATTGCTAATTTTCTTGTAGATGCAAGGGGAATATGGTAGGTTCTAAGCGATAGTCAAATATTTTAAGAGCTGGTTGCTATGTGGAGTATTCCATTCTCTTTGCATTACCAGGACAAAAAAAAATGAATAACGAATTCCCATTTCAGAAAAAGTGTAAGTATTGGAAAATTTAAGGGAATAACAAGCAATATCCCGAAAATGCTTCACGGAACAACAAAAATGTATATGACATAATTTGTGTATTTTAACGCGATCTACATTTTTTGTGTAGTAAAATTTTGTCTATCTCTTATGGTTTACCAGTTATGCAAAAGTTGTTCACAATGAAGAATACTTTTGGAGACATCCCCAGAAAATTCGAGATATACATTTCAATTGTCATGAAAATATCTTAAACAAAATATCTTAAATTTTCGAAAAATGTTCCATGTAAAGGGTAATCTGGAGTGGGGGATTTTGTTGAAAACCTTTGTGTCGCATTTCTGGAAGATACTGAACCTAAATACCAAGTTGGTGTTTATCCGACTGTTCGTTTCTGAGTTATGCTGTTCACAGACACAGACACACACACACACGCGCGCGCGCGCGCGCGCGGACATGTTTCCGAAAAAATGTTTTTGGATTCAGGGGGTCTCAAAACATATATTTCCGGTGAAATCTCGGTATCGTAGTAGAGAAAGTAAAAAAAAAATCTATATGCATTAGACAATTAAAACTTTCAGTGTTCCTTTAACAATTAGTGCTCTTAATATCTCAGAAAATGTCCATATTGATAGTATTAGAACTTCTTGAGATACGGTGCAAAATTATTTACTGGTACATTATTTACTAGATGTAGGTGTATATACACTACCTTAAAAAGAAAAGCGTCGTTTAATTCGCTGTTATTAACCTGTTCTTGGAGGCACTACCAATAGAAACATTCCGTGGATACGCTATTTACATTGTGTACGAGTGAGGTAACGGTACGCGATGCAGGAAGCAGGCTGGGAAGTGGACTGGAGAAGTCAGACAGCCATCACGTCTAGCCTGAGGGGATCGGCCTGAAAGTGAACGAGCGCCAGTCAAGTTCACGGCTCTCGTCTCAGTTCATTAGCACACCTGGTGTTGTTCACCTCTCTTCCCTCTACAAATGGACATGTTACTCAACAGAGAAAGCCATTGTGTAATTGCTTTCAAAATACGGCAGCCTACTTTAAATCTGTTGTTTTCCGTTATCGTAGAGATGGAACTGTTCGATCCCTCAAGTGACTGAGTTTAGCCACCTAGGTTAACGTGATAGAGGTAAATTAAATGAAGGTCATTAGGTAAATTACCTGACATTGTCTTGGTTTGTCCTAAAGCGATGAAATTTTGCACAATTATTTTAATTTATATCTTCTACAATTTTGTTTTTATATCAATAATTTGTTTGGTAAATAAAGTAAAAAACGTAACACTTTCACAGCCGGGAATATGTTACTGGTGAGGGGTGGCTGGAACCACTGGGTGGATTAGGATGGGGTGAGCACAGGTTAAATAATCGGTGGTACAGCATGCCTGAATAACGACAGGGCAGGTAGAAGGACCCAATGAGAGACCTGTTTTGTAGATTTTTCTAAACCTATTATTATACTTGCTTTTTTTTTTAACTATTATAACATTCTAAAAAGCCACTTTTGGTTCACTTGCAGCATTTAAAATAATATACAATTTTAAGGGAATAAATAACAATTGTGCCAAATTGACCCTCCCCAGAGAAACCTATTCTAGGCGATGTCGGGTTCCACGAAAGGAAGATTGACATTTACGGGAACAGAAGTGAAACGACTATGGTAGTGGTTTGTCAAGGAGATGACAACAACAACAAGAAAGCGCGCAGTTAATTTGAGTTGGGTAGTACATCAGGCGTTGGTGATCGTCGACTGCGCAGCCACCGGATTAGTTGCAGCTCTCCTCAACCTGCAGTCCACAAGGCTGGAAAGTCTTTCTTCGACGGCGAGAGAGGTCACGAGGAAAACAGCAGGACAGCGTTTAGACAGAAGGCATTCCGGACGGTATTTCTAAATTCTTTTTTTGGCTTAACTTATTCAAAATTCTGTTTTGTAGTTATTCACCGGGGAAAGGTTGATCGTCCGAACTATACATTTATTGGGGTTTAGATTTCAAAGATATTGGTAAATGTGAGAGCAGGAAGCAAGGACGTAATTATTGTAATTTAATTTAATGTATTGAAGCCGTTAAGAATGTAAAAAAGGTTAGAAAGAATAAGGGTTTCTAAAAAGGTAATTATGTATGTAATTGAATGCAAGTTTATTGAATGAAAGATATTAGACTAGTTAATTAATTATGTAATATATTTTCAAGTACAAATGTGCCATTATTCCTACATTCAATCCACTTCCTCTTGGGTTAGAAAAACACGTTTCACAATATAAAACTATGAACACAAACAAAAACAAGCTGGTAGGTCATCTGAAAGAAAGAAAGAAAGAAAAAGATTATCGAACAGTTGCAGCGCCCAGGTTTTAAAAGTGTTAAGTGAAGTTATAGGTTGAAAACAAGCAAAATTTTACAAGAACATGTTTTCAAACGTATTATCTAACAAATAAAAATACTTAGAAAACCAATTTTTGACACAATTTACGTAGATCCCCTTAAAATGATATCGGTGCTATAGTATTCCAAATCTGGGACATAAAACGATCTTAGACGAATAATTAGGCAATCATTTTCCAAAAAACAAAACTGTAACTTCTTTTTTATATTTTGCTTTCGTTTGACATTTAAAATCCTCGTGACTATTTATGAGTATGAACCCTATGCACGTCACAGAAAACACAAGAGCCTTATGTATCTAATTTCTTCCAGAGTATTTCAATTTCGCAAACACAAAAGTTTTCTACAAATTAACCTAAATATTTAAGAAAAGCTTCAGATATCTGATAAATATTGAGTATGTATTTATAAATACTTGAGTTTTACTAAACACTTTCTTACTTTTATATCAAAGTATTATCTGAAGAAAATTTCTTCTTTCTGTATCTGGTCCAAATATGGATGACATCTAAATCTACATTAATATTGTAATGAGAGAAAATTTGTGTATGTCTGCTCTTTTATCGTGCACCATTTTTTTCACTGTTGAAGAGCACAAGTTTTTCTGGCGGACATGGTGCTATAAAACACGTAATTTCATAAATTACTAAAACATTAAAAAGGGTTTTGTACATGAGCACGAACACATTGGAACAATACATGACATGCTCACGATAAGGCCTTGACTTACTTAAAAATGCTATGGAGCAGATAATACTCCACAGAAATATAAGTAAAACAGGACAAATGTCACAGATATTTAATTCCAAGCAAAATATGTAGATGGTTACGATTTAACAATTAAGATACAGCAAAACAAAACAGAATCGATATATTTTAATAACTCTCAACTAAGCAGGTTTTGCTGCATTTCCTTTATATGCTACAATCAGGTTTGTTAGCAAGGTATGTTAAATAATTGTATAAATAGAGAACTAACATCAGAATTCAGTCAACCGATATTTTATCATTAACAACTGAGAAGTTTATTTTTCTCAATGGTCACAGATAATGCGCCTTTTCTAATGGGATTAACTGGGTAGCCTAAAAATTAAATTAAATTGAGTTTTATTTGTGGACGCGCTTTAACTACAATGGTTCTTAGCGTCCCATTTATATTGGGCATGAAAGACCGGTAATTTTGCTCAGTATCAGGCTTGAGGTTCTTTCACATGCCGTAAATCTACGACACGGGATCACCGGCTTTACTTCCCTTCCGAAGGAAGCCATGCTAAGGATTTCTACGCCCGAAAAACATTCCCTCATCCTCCGCTAGATTTGAACCCGGAACCTCGAGAACTGTAGGCTAGCATGGTATCCCTAGTCCACGGAGGACGACTCTTGGTAGCCTCGGAGTCAGGAATTTTCATATTCACCAGCTTCACCTCTTTTCATTGTAAAATCTATGTACTATGTGAAAACGTTGTAGCTTTTATTATTTTAAATATCTAGGAGACCAAAGAAGGTACATAGGTATTAAATGTCACGTATGTGATTAGGTATCTAAAAATTACTAGACTATTCCGACCGATAATCCACTGCCAAAGGGCACTAATATGCTACGAGGGCACTCCCAGAAGTATAGCGGTTGTTGTTACAAAATATGACTATGATAAAAAGTACCGCCCTTATAAAGCTTAAGTTTGAAGTTTGACGATGCTACGTTGTTTACTAATTGTTTGGCAGCCATTAATAGTAAACGCTCTCAGCAAATTTGCAAACATGGATAAAACTGACCATCGTTATGTGATACAATACTTTCATTTGAAAGGTCTTAGACCAACTAATATTAAAGTTGAGCTAGATTCTACTCTGGGGGCGTCTGCTCCTTCGTTTACAACAGTAAAATATTGGGTGGCAGAGTTTAAGCGAGGCCGTACGAGCTGCCAAGACGAACATCGCAGTGGTCGACCAAATGAGGTGACCACGCAAGAAATTGTGAAGAAAATCCACAAAAAGGTATTGAATGACCTTCGACTGAAAGTGCTCGAACTAGTAGACATCGTAGGCATTTCAAAAAGTGCTGTACATCGCATATTAACTGAAAATTTAGACATCAGAAAGCTGCGCGAAGATTGGATGCCGCGTTTACTCACAATGGAACAAAACCAGCGTCTGGAGGATGTTTCAGTCGAGTGTTTGGCAATATTTCACTGTAATAAAGCCGAGTTTTTGCGTCGATTCATAACCATGGATGAAACATGAGCCCATCACTTCACAACTGAGACGAAGGAAAAGTCAAAACAGTGGATTTAAAGGGTAGAATCGACTCCAAAGAAGGCGAAGACAGTTCCATCTGCAGGCAAATCGTGGCGTCAGTTTTTTGGGATGCGCGTGGGATAATTTTCATTGATTTTCTTCAAAAAGGAAAAGCAATCAATGCAAACTTATTGCAGCGTTTGAATGATGAAATCAAACAAAACCGGCCGCATTTAGCGAAAAAGAAAGCTTTCATCAAGACAATTCACCAGTTCACACATCCATTATTATCGCCATCGTCAAAATCAATGAGTTAAAGTTGGAATTGCTTCCTCATGCACCCTATTCGCCAGTCTTAGCCCCCTCTGATTATTTTCTGTTTCCAAAGTTGAAGAAATGGCTTGGTGAAAGATTTGGCAACAATGAAGAGGTGGAGTTTACAGTTCATGGCTATTTTGCAGAACTCAACGGTTCTCACTATAAACAGGGCATTGAAGCTATTGAACATCGCTGGGAAAAGTGAATCGAGCTGAAAGGAGACTATGTAGACAAATAAAGCTGTCTTTTCCCAAAATTTTTGTTTTGTTTGTTAGGTATGGGTACTTCTGGGACAGCCCTCGTATGCAGCATTTCCAGAACTTGAAAGTCTGATGGGGGTGGGTAAGGAAGTCAGACGTTCCGCCGGTGTTTCACACGGAGATTTTTCATCCGTTATTAGCAATAACAGGGGTGTACGGAATTACAATTATAAGGGTTAACTGGGAGGATTCAACATTAAAATCTTATAGAGCATTGTACAGTAGTTTCATAAAGAACGAGAGAGATGAATGAAATAAATTAAATCGTCATTCGAGTTTATAAAGCTATACGTGCAACGTCGGGCAGGAAAAGGACCAAAACGAAACAAAACGACTTAAAATTATTTGAATGTGATAGCGTCCACGTAGCAGTATGGAGCGTAGATTCTTCTCAATACTGCCTACTTAGGAATTATTTGGCTAACGTGGCATAGCGAAGTACCTTCAGCTTTTTTTTTTTTCACGGAGGAATATTAACTGCAATCATAAGAACCACACGATTGTTTGAATAGTGCTGATGGTTTTCTGCGGTTTATTGACGTACAGTTTTGTAATGCTAGATTCCTTTCTCGGCAGCATGCAGATATTTATATTAGTGAGTGAGATGTTCCTGCACAGTGAATCTCTTGTCTGCTGCCATCTGATTTCCACACAGAAATGTTCCATCGTCTATGAACAATGCATATTCACCAAATTCATCCTCCCTCAATAATGAGATCGCTTTATTGTGAAAGTAAGAGCGGAATTTAGTTGATTTGTAAAAGCCCGTTCTCTCTACTGAAGCAAATATGCACTAAAAAAATCTGATGTGTTACATTCACAAAACTTTCTTGCACGTATCGTTTATTTTTCATATAGTCTCTACAATGTATTCCAGCGAAAGCTTTTTTTTTTTTGTTTTGTTTTGTTCACCTACTTCATGTTAATCGAGAATAACCTTTGCAGAAATAGTTTCATTATATATTTCTTTGTAGGTAAACTGGGTATAGAGGAAATCAAAAGTGAGTCTCTAGGTATGCTGGCCTTGAAATTCTATACTCTTTCGATGATATCGCCAGAAACAACTGAAAAGCCACAGTGCTTTTAAAAAGCTTATATGTTACATTCATATGATCCTCTATCACTTATTACTGGCAGTACAAACTGTTCTTACATAAACCTATTTTTCTATCTACTTCATTTTAATCGAGATAATACTTGCAGAAGTAGCTACATTACACATTCCGTTAGGATACAAAGGGAAACAAATGTTTAAGAACTCGGCGCTATATGCTGGCCTTAAAATCCATACTGCTTAAAATCCATCGCGAGAATAACTGAAAATTGACAGGACAGAACAATTCTAACTATTAATAACGGATCTCTCGGAAATGGCTTATGCCACAAAAAAAGTTATTTGGAACAAATTATGTGTTTTAAATAGATTACACTTTTTGTGTGGTACTTTTCTTCTATCGCTTAATATTACACAATATTAAACAAAACTCCTTACGAATGAAGAGGGCTTCATAGGCTATTCCCAAAAAATTCAAGATATACATTTCATTTTCCTTGTAAATATCTTCAATACATTATGCTTTAATCAAAATAGTTTTACCCATTTTTGTGAAAATAAAAATTTTGAAAAACGTTCCATGTAAACGGAATGTTCCTTGTAAAGAGTAGTTTGGGGTTGGGGGTTTTTCTTGAAACTCTTTGTGTCGCATCTTTAGAAGCTACTGAACTTAAATACCAAGTTTGGTGTTTATCCGACTTTTCCTTTCTGGGTTATGCTGTCTACAGACACACACACACACACACGGATCTCTTTCTAAAACTGCTTTTTGGATTCAAAATATGTATATGAAATCTCGGTGTCGAATTTTTGGGTGGAATGCAATATCTTCCCTTCCTACTATGCACGTGGTAGAGAAAGTTAAACGGAATAGTAACTTAGGAGTTCAAAAAGCATAAAGTGCTTGCCACTTCAAACTAATAACAAGGAATTATTGTTTCCAAGTTGGACAACATTCATTCACAAAGAAGAGGGCTTCACAGGCTATGCCCGGAAAATTCTAGATAAACATTTTATTTGCAACGTAGATATCTGAAATACACATATGATATTTTAATAAAATTCGTCAGTAATTTTTTAGGAAAAAAAATAAGGAAAAATGTTGCACACCGGGATGAGACCAAAAGGGTTGCAGCTAAAATATTATATTTAGTTGCCTCGGCATAAACATTGGGGGACGTAACTCTGGGGCGGCGAGAGATACCAAGAACTTGCTGCACAAAGCTAAAGCGGGCGTGGGATCTTTAAAACATAAAAATACATAAATTCACATTTACCTCTGATTTATTATAATTAACAAGGTGCACAAAAGGTTACAAAGACACTGGGGGAGATGCCACACACACACACAACCAAACATTCAGACCCCCGTTATCAAACAAAGAGGCCCTTGACTAGGAATTAGTGGGAAGGATGCCGCGCCGGACAAGAATTCAAAGTTACAAACGAAATAATTAGCTCAACAATATATTATACACAGCAATAATGTGTCCAACGCGACAATACACATACATACACTACATCATGTTTCCATCTAAAGGATAGTTTGGTTTGTGCAGATTTTCTTCATATACGTGTCGCATCCCTGGAAGAGGCTGACGTTTCGTATTTAACTGACTTTACGTGTCATGCTATTCACCGACACACGTACAAGCGTCCGCGCGCATACACACACACACACATACAGACACTCTTCAAAATGCTTTTTACTTTCTCTACTACGTATAGTAAGTAGGGGAAGTATTGTATTCCAACCAAAAATTCGATACCGAGATTTCACAGGAAATACATGTTTTGAGACCCTCTGAATCAAAAAAAAACATTTTTGGAAACATGTCCGTGTGTGTGTGTCTGTGAACAGCATAAATCAGAAACGAACATTCGGATAAACACCAAATTCGATATTTAGGTTCAGTATCTTCCAGAGATGCGACACCAAGGTTTTCAAGAAAATCCCCCCACCCCAGATTACCCTTTACATGCAACATTTTTCAAAAATTTTAATTTTCTCAAAAATGGCTCTAACGATTTTGATTAAAATATCATATGTTTAAGATATTTTCATGACAAATAAAATGTATATTTTGAATTTTCTGGGAATGTCTCCAAAAGTATTCTTCATTGTGAACGGCTTTTGCGTAACTGGTAAACCATAAGAGAAAGACAAAATGTTACTACACAAGAAATGTAGATCGCGTTAAAATACATAATTTATGTCATATACGTTTTTTTTGTTGAATGAACCATTTTCGAGATATTGCTTGTTATTCCCTTATATTTTTCAATACTTTTTTTCTCAAATGGGAATTCGTTATTCATTTTTTTCCTTCGATATGCAAAGAGTATTAATCTGTGGCAAAGAGAATGGTGCTGCACATAGCAAGATGTGTTTATGCTTAAAGGCCCTTGCAAATACAAAACAAGGGGAACATAGTACGCCTTAAGCGATAGTCAAATATTTTTAGAACTGGTCGCTATGTGTAAAATGTAATTCTCTTTGCATGTCAAAAGATCATTTCTGCAAATGTTTATCTCGGTTAATATGAAATAGATGGAGAATAAGAATTTGTAAAAGTAGTTTGTACAAGAGTAGAGAAAGTCATGTGAGTGTAACATCAGATTTTTTTTAATTCCAGGGAGCCTCAAAACATATATTTCCGGTGAAATCTCCGTATCGAAGTTTTGCATGGAATACCATACTGCCTCCGTTTACTACGTGAGTAGTAGATAAAATAAAATCAATGGAGAAGTATGCGTTCGTTAACTGTGCTGGAGCATAAAACACTTTCATAAACATTTTCATTATCACCTCTGTAAATGTTCCATTTTCTCTGAAACTCTGGAAGTAGGGGTCTCAAAGAGACCTTTCAGAGAACCGAGAACTAAATCCATTAGTTTAGATTAATCGAGGTTGCAGAGATGGAGGAATTTGAAATGACCCCAGCTGATTACACATCCGATTTCAAAACGTTTTCGTTGCTGTAAGGCATATCAGTAGCACAACTATTATTTAAAACAGATGGGTATTTACTGGCAAGTGTATTTCGAATACCTTCAAATCTTCAGATTATCTCGCTTTTTTATCTTTCAGAATTTCAATGTCATTAAACCGTATGCATATTCGAAGAACTTCCAAGGTAGCAGTATTGATTGAAATTACACGCACTAAAGCACCTTTCTCTCTGCTTGAAAAGTACGGTGGGCAGTTTCTGAGCTAAGTATTGTCACTTCATCGCTGACATCCAAACTTCCCAGCTCCCTGCCTTTTTTCCTTTACGTCAGAAAGGTATATTTTGTTTTTCTAAATAGACTTAATAATCATAAAATGAAAGTAACATTTTGCTGGTAAAAGCATTTCTTAAAAGTGGAGGAAAAACGAAGGATATAAAGGAACTTACCTTAAAATCATAGGTATTAGAATTCTAATTTTGCTGTTTAGCCTGTAACTTTTAGGAGTATCAAGGATTTTAAGTAAGACGACTTATCCAAATCGATCCAGATGTTTAAACTGTAAAGGCTGTTTAACTCCTTAAGGCCCAAAAAAATTCTTAAATGTTTTCCCTTACAATTGCAATTTCCTTCAAGAAATTTTCAATGTTTATAGACGTTTTGGGAATATAATAAAATATGTTATTTCAGAAAAAGGTCTATGAGATTTAATACAAAATGTCATAACTTGCTCGGTACATTAAATGACTCTTCATGTAGAAAAATCTTATGCGTTACATTCACAAGACTTTCTCTACTCACTATTATTTATTTTTATATAGCTGCTACAAATTATTCCTCCGAAAGCTTATTTTTCTGTTTTCCACACGTTTATCCATATGAGCTTTTGCAGAAATTGTTTCATTATGCATTCTGTTGTAGGTACAAGAGAATACAGTAGGTAGTGAAATGCCGCTATATGCTGGCCTTGAAATTCAGTACTCTTTCCATGACATCGCGAGAAACAACTGAATTGCTGAAACACTTTAAAAACTAAAATTCAAAACAGTAATAACTAATATCTCCTATATGGTTGATGGCACAGAAAAATATATACGAAATTAATTTTGTGTTTTAAAGCGATACACATTTTACTGTCGTAAGTTTTTGTCTACGCATTGTGGTTTATCCTTTATACGAAATTATATAAACTTCCTTCGAAATGAGGCCTTCAGAGGCTGTACCCATAAAATTCTAGATGTATCTCCTATTTTTCACGTAATTATCTTAAATAGACGACATTTTAATAAAAATGATTAGAGATTTTTGAGAAAATAAAAAAATATCGAAAAATGTTTCATGTAAAGGATAACTTGTGGTGGGGGATTCTTTGAAAATCTTCGTTTCGCATCTTTGGAAGATAATAAACATAAATACTAAGTTTGGTATTTATCCGGCGTTTCGTTTTTGAGTTGTCCTTCACAGACACCTCACGGGCCTTTCTCTAATAAATTTTTACTTTCTCCACTACGTATAGTAAGGAGGGGAAGTATTGTATTCCACCCAAAAATTCAATACCGAGATTTCACGGAAGTACATGTTTTGAGACCCCCTGAATCCAAAAAAAGCATTTTAGGAAACATGTTCGTGTGTGTGTCTGTGTGTGTCTGTGAACAGCATAACTCAGAAACGAACAGTCGGATAAACACCAAACTTGGTATTTAGGTTCAGTATCTTCCAGAGATGCGACACGAAGATTTTCAAGAAAATTCCCCCACCCTAGATTACCCTTTACATGGAACATATTTCGAAAATTTTAATTTTCTCAAAAATGGCTCTAACGATTTTGATTAAAGTATCATATGTTTAAGATATTTTTATGACAAATTTTCTGGGAATTTCTCCAAAAGTATTTTTCATTGTGAACGACTTTTGCATAACTGATAAACCATAAGAGAGAGACAAAGTTTTACTACACAAAAATGTAGATCGCGTTAAAATACACAATTTATGTCATATACATTTTTTGTCGAGTAAACCATTTTCGAGATATTGCTTGTTATTCCCTTAAATTTTCCGATACTTATACTTTTTCTCAAATTCGTTATTCATTTTTTTTTTGTCCTGGTAATGCAAAAAGAATGGAATACGCCACATAGCAACCAGCTCTTAAAATATTTGACTATCGCTTAAAGCCTACCAATTCTCCTTGCATCTGCAAGAAAATTAGCAATAAGATTAACAGGAAGTAGATGGAGAATAAGCGTTTGTAAAAATAGTTTGTACAAGAGTTGAGAAAGTCATGTGAGTGTAACACTTCAGATTTTTTTATTATTTTATTAAATTCAGAGGGTCTGAAAACATGTATTTTACTAGAAATCTCGACGTCGAATCTTTGGTTGGAATACAATACCGCAAGTACGTAGTAGGGAGAACAAAAATACTTTTCGACGATAGTGCTTTGTTATCCACTTCCCACTCGTGCCATCATGCGTGGAAGTTGAAACTCGTGCACTCCGTGCGTTTTGCATCCTTACTTCAGATGTTAATGAAATGTATTTAATCCACAAGATATTGTATGTGTATTTATTGTCGCTGGCATGTAATATAATCATATTTGATAGTTTAATTTTACCATGTAGATCCTATCCTGTTTGCTTTCCTTTATTTGTTAACATTTACTTATGATTTAATTCATACAGCATTTAAATGTAACCCTTTCGACGCAAGCAGACATCTCACCCTTAGTTATTGACTGACTTGGACAACACCACTAGGCGATCACCAGTTTGCAGGACAGGTTCACCTTGATATTGCTTTTGAACACCTGACAATAATTTATTTATTTTCGCGTATATATTTCTATTATTCAGTATGGTAAAAAGAAAAAAATTCTGATGCGTTACACTCACATGACTTTCTCTACTCTTGTACAAACTATGTTTACAAGCTCTTATTCTCCATCTATTTCATATTAATCGAGATAAACGTTTGCAGAAACGATCTTTTCACATGCAAAGAGAATGACATTTTACACATAGCGAACATTTCTAAAAATATTTGAATATCACTTAAGGCGTACTATGTTCCCCTTGTTTTGTAATTGCAAGGGCAATATAGAAATACAGTAGCCTTTAAGCATCGACATATATCTTAATAGCTGGTTGCTAGGTGCAGCACCGTTCTCTTTGCCGCAGATTAGTACTCTTTGCATATCGAAGACAAAAAAAGGAATAACGAATTCCCATTTGAGAAAATAAGTATTGAAAAATGTAAGGGAATAACAAGCAATATCTCGAAAATGATTCACTCAATAAAAAAAATCTGATGTGTTACAATCACGTGACTTTCTCTACTCCTGTACAAATTATTTTTACAAGCTCTTATTCTGCATATATTTCATATTAATCGAGATAAACATTTGCAGAAACGATCTTTTGACATGCAAAGAGAATTACATTTTACACATAGCGAACAGTTCTAAAAATATTTGACTATCGCTTAAGGCGTACTACGTACCCCTTGTATTTTACTTGCAATGGCAATATAGAAATACAGTAGCCTTTAAGCATATACATATCTCTTAATAGCTAGTTGCTAGGTGCAGCATCATTCCCTTTGCCTTAGATTAATACTATTTGCATATACAAGACAAAAAATGAATAGTCAAATCCCATTTGAGAAAATACGTATTGAAAAATTTAAGGAAATAACGAGCAATATCTCGAAAATGGTTCACTCAACTAAAAAATGTATATGACATAAATTGTGTATTTTAACGCGATCTACATTTTTGTGTAGTAAAATTTTATCTATCTCTTATGGTTTACCAGTTATGCAAAAGTCGCATACATTACGTATATCATACCCAAACTCATTTCTGCATATTATGCTATCCGAGCATTGGTTAATGTCAGTTCTATAGATACACTTAAGTTAGTATACTATGCATATTTTAACTCTATCATTGAATATGGAATATTATTTTGGGGAAATTCGGTAGAAAGTAAACGAATATTCCTCATGCAAAAGAAGGTTATAAGAATTATTTCCAGCACTCATAGCAGACACTCTTGCAAACATCTTTTTAGAAGACTGAAGTTATTAACCCTTCCTTGCATGTATATATTTTCAATCTTAAAATTCTACGTATGCAATCGAACCACATTTATTACAAACATGGCAATTCATGAGATAAACACTAGACAAAAGGGTAACATCCATCATCCCTACAAAGCTATCTTGCTACCAGAAAGGTGTATATTACGAGACCATAAAAATATTTAATACTCTTCCTAATGATCTTAAGAGAAAAGTTGACAATTTCAATGTCTTTAAAACTGCTGTTAAAGAGTACCTATGCTCAAAAGCATATTATTCTGTACAAGATTATCTGAATGACAAATTATCCCGATGATAATACTTATATAGCTCTGTAAGTAGTATTAGTAAATATTAATGACAATTGCGTCATATTTGATGCCTGCTCTAGAATTAATGAAGCTATTTAAATGTATGTATATTAAGAACTGACAGTACATGCTATGCATTACAAATCAAATAGAACAAAATGATCAGACGAACAATGGTAAAATCCTAGTGAATGTTAAAATAACTGGTCTTGCCTATACGTATGTTAACCTTATAACAGTAAGGAGGTATTCAACTCTGTACAAAATTACACTTGATTTGTTTCATTTTGTATATAATATGTCTTTATTTTATTTTAAATGTGCTGTATACTATGTAATATTTAAATATATATGTAACTTTATTGTACATTTCCTTGACACGCATATAGTATGTGTCTATTTTATTTCAAATGTTCCATATTCTATGTAATATTTATGTTTATATGTGTTTTTTGTACATTTCCTTGACATGTTCTATATTCACAAGCCTTTATGGCTGCTAGGGAACTCACAGAATACAATCTAATCTAACAATGAACAATACTTTTGGAGACATTCCCAGGAAATTCAAGGTATACATTTTATTTGTCATAAAAATATCTTAAATATATGATATTTTAATCAAAATCGTTAGAGCCATTTTTGAGAAAATTAAAATTTTCGAAATATGTTCCATGTAAAGGGTAATCTGGGGTGGGGGGATTTTCTAAAAAAAACTTCGTGTCGCATCTCTGGAAGATACTGAACCTAAATACCAAGTTTGGCGTTTATCCGACGGTTCGTTTCTGAGTTATGCTGTTCACAGACACACACAGACACACACACGGACATGTTTCCAAAAATGCTTCTTTTGGATTCAGGGGGTCTCAAAACATGTATTTCCGGTGAAATCTCGGTATCGAATTTTTGGGTGGAATGCAATACTTCCCCTACTTACTATACGTAGTAGAGAAAGTAATAATACTATGCAATCCTCATGCTTAAGTCATTTGCAGTGAAGTGAAAATACAAGACGAAAACTGCAAAGTCTTCCTCGTTCTGCAACGGGGCACTTACCGCATTTGTATCGCAATTACTCCTTCTTGGCGACGTGTTTCGAATTGGCTCCCAGACTGAAAATGTTTGTATCGCATCGGTTTAAATTGCCAAGATGCCATTATAATTTTGCAAACATTTCCGCGTAACTGGATCTTATATAATCTGCAGGAAGAAGTGGATGACCAATATCTGCAAAAACGTACTGGTGCTGCAGGAAAGGTACTGATGAACAAGACTGCTTGTGGCTTCAGTGTTGGACACAGCACACAATGTTTTCTTAACGGTGAATCGCAACACATTAGCTAACTATCCAGAAGTTACTGTTGTATCCCACAACGCTTTAAATGCTGGACCTAGTCCGAAGATCACTGCTGTAGGTGCCCTAGAAACTCGACCACTCGGTCAGCGTTTATCTACTTCCGCATTATGAATCCATAAAGCTGTCTCAAACTGACCTTGCGTCTTACAGCATGTTCTATCTTTTTCAAATCTCAGCCTTGTCAGCATTGTCTGTAAAAGTTCCCAAATAAATGGCACCTCATTTCAATTGCCAGTTTGTGTAAAACCACTATTCAGTGTATTTATCTGTCAAAATGCATGATCTGCAACAATCAGACGACTTTAGATTGTTTCATCACCTAATTTTATATGTATTCTCCAAATTGTTCACGAGGAATTCCACGTATAACAGACTGACATTCACAATACATTTTTTCCGAATAAACCAAAGTCTCATACGGATCCGATCAGGGGATTTGAATATGATTGGAATTCAGTTTTCTCTGTCATTCGTTAGAGGATTAAAATGAGCACAAAATTACTAATTAAACTTGTATTTATTCATAAACATTTCGTAACAGGCTAACATTTTTGCCAACTCCCTCTCATCTCAGGTCAAGTAGGACAATTCTAAATTTCTCTGAAAGTTTAATCAAAAAAAATCTTAAAAAATTCGTTTATAGGGGAGAATTGAAGCTGTATTAGAAGGTTTTAAAAATAAAAATATTCCAATTATTGAAGTAGTGCTCCATAACAGATTGACCTCTCTTTGTAACAGACTGCCATCTGTGAAATTATACATTATTTTGCATCAGAATAAAGACAACTCGCAATTGTTAAAACGAACTGACACGATGCATAAAGCAAATAAAATATATTATCACGTGTTTATTTTATTCAATGTTATTTAAGTTTCTGTAGGCCAGTTTATAATTAATATTAATTTTAGTATTTCGGGACTTAAAACAATAGTAATTTGAGGTAAAGATTTGTAGTTAGTAGTATTTATTTAAGCTTCTTTATAATAACTTCACAACACCTTCACACCAAAGACAACAGAAGAGCAAAGAGAGAGAACGTGAATATGAAATACTAGTTTTTGCTTTCTCTACTACGTATAGTAAGAAGGGGAAGTATTGTATTCCACCCAAAATTTCGATACCGAGATTTCACCGGAAATACATGTTTTGAGACCCCCTGAATCCAAAAAAAGCATTTTTGGAAACATGTCCGTGTGTGTGTCTGTGTGTGCGTGTGTCTGTGAATAGCATAACTCAGAAACGAACAGTCTGATAAACACCAAACTTGGTATTTGGGTTCACTATCTTCCAAGGATGCGACATGAAGGTTTTCAAGAAAATCCCCCCAACCCAGAGTACCCTTTACATGGAAGATTTTTCGAAGATTTTAATTTTCTCAAAAATGGCTGTAACGATTTTGATTAAAATATCATATGTTTAAGATATTTGTATGGCAAATAAAATATATATCTTGAATTTCCTGGGAATGTCTCCAAAAGTATTCTTTATTGTGAACGACTTTTGCATAACTGGTAAACCATAAGAGATAGACAAAATTTTACTACACAAAAAATGTAGATCGCGTTAAAGTACACAATTTGGGTCATATAAATTTTTTTTGTTGAGTGAACCATTTTGAAGATATTACTTGTTATTCCCTTAAATTTTTCAATACTTATTTTCTCAAATGGGAATTCGTTATTCATTTTTTTGTCTTCGATATGCAAAGAATATTAATCTGTGGCAAAGCGAATGGTGCTGCATCTAGCAACCAGCTATTAAGAGATATGTATGTGCTTAAAGGCTACTGTATTTGTATATTGCCCTTGTAAATATATATTCCTCTTACATCTAGAAGAAAATTAGCAATAAGATAGAGCCTGCAAATGTTTATCTCGATTAACATGAAGTAGATGGAGAATAAGCGTTTGTATAAATAGTTTGTACAAGAGTAAAGAAAGTCATGTGAGTGTAACACATCAGATTTTTCTTTTAAGCGAACGTACAATGTTTTGATTACATACCACTAAATTCATTTAGCATAAATTGCCCCTCACACTAAAAAGCAAAGTCAAGCACATCCGAATCAGGTGCTTCAGACAACTGTAGATAAACACAAATCGTGTAGTTAGTTGTAGTATGCAGATCTAGCTTATACTGCAGGTTCACTAAGTGCAGCAAACACTGTACACAACGTTCTGCTACTGTCTTGTACCGCGGAACTTGCGGATCAGTCTAACTGACTGTTCACATGAAAGGTAAGCATACTCGATGACATGTGTATCTATCACTTTCACACAATGAACCCTATGAGTGGCTGGAATAGGCGAACGATGTTGAGATCTTTTCTCAAGGTATCCCTTCACTTCTTCAACGTCACTCCGGGATATTTCTGAACATTAATATTACACACAACACGGATGAACTCTTCTGCATTTTGCACCCTAGTTCCAGATTTAACAGCCATCCACGTCATTCTTTTTACTTGCCCTCCAATTGCATTCACAGCTTCTTTCCCCTGATAAGATTCAAAGAAGTTTCACTCAATTTGGAAAGCAGCGTCACATGGCTTAAGGTGCACTTCTGTTTAAAGTGCCTACAACTCCATCACAAAAATTTGTTATGACTTCGATGAAGGGCAGAATCTCCGATAGTTGTTGAGAAAATACATTTCTTAGTCAAATTTCAACGGCATATTTATCATGTGCAAGGTAGTCGCACACCAGAGCAAAATACTTCTTCCCAATCTCTCACCACACTATTTTCTAAACCAAGCAACAGTGTTGAAGATAGAAACCCGTGTATTGTTCCAATGGGCAGCCTGAATCTCATTTTGTTGTTTGCATGTGTAATTTTCGGAGAAGTTTAACTGTAACACTACTTTATTAATTGGGATAGCATCTCGAGCACGCTTGAAGACCTCTGCCTGCTGTCTTTTAACATAAACATGGTTTAGAAAGTCCTCCAACTTCTTGCTCAGTTCTTCATTGCGGTCAATAACAGATCCCTCTTGTTTTCAATCTGAGCATTGTACATTGACTCCAGTGACAGCGAGTTGGCCTAGTCATCTATAATGTCTATTTTACTCAGAAGAGAACATTTTTTACAGCCCGATTGTATGCATTCCTCTTCATTCGGTCACAAAACACTTGAGATATAAACTCATGAACTCAGTTTTAACAGATATCTCTGAGTTTAGGCTTTTTTCTCTCTTAGCGGCATTTTCTCCGTTTTTACATTCACCACGGCGACTTTGTTCTCTTAGAAGCTGTCTATATTCATGTTGTCTTTCTGTTGATGTTTTAGCTATTTTCTCTGCAATCGCCAAGGTCTCTGTATCAACTGAGAGCAATACGAAGTAGCAAGAGCATTTTGTTACGGCACTCTTACCGAAAAGCAATTGAATTTAGAAAAAAGATGCTTAGATATCTTTTCTGTTGGTAAGGCAATCTAACGGAGGATCTGAAAGGAAATTTTAATCCCCAATTTATTTTACCGTCTATTATTTTATCCATGTTTAGCGTAACAGACTGGCAATGATATGCGGAAAATATACAAGAAGCCATGAAACCTGTTTAGAAATGTTTAACTTTGTAAGTTTTATCATTATGAATCAAGGAAGACCTATGTCACATATAAAAAAGGATTTCGTTGTGTTTTTCATTCACCAAGTTCTTTGGCATAAATTGCCTTATTCATTGCGATTTGTGAGCAGTTATTGTTGAATAAGGCATCTCAGCTGTGATATTGCTCTCACATAAAAGCCAATTTCATTTCCTTATTATTTCCTTTCTCTCAATTTTTATAAACATTTGCTAGAAGTAGCTTCGACACAGACTTTGTTGCAAAAATATAAGAACATACAGGGGGTTGAGACGAATTTCACTGGCTTAGATGATAAGTTTTATGCTACATACCTCCCACTCAATATTCCAAAAGTAGTACTTGGAAAGCTGTCAGAAAAATCTTAAGAAAATAAAAATAAGGAAAATATCCTCATGTAAAATTTTCTTTCAGGAGGGGGATAACTACGTAGGTTTTTAAGAATGTCTCTGATTTATGTTTGACTTTCCGTTTTTAGAGTCGTCTTCACAGACATTCGCATACACCCACCCTCACCAGACACCATACAACCTCACACAACCCCATTTCTCAAAACGCGGATGCTTTTTTCAAGGGACTCAAAACTTGTACTTCCAGAAATCTTGAAATTCTAGCAAATGCAATGAATTTCTTCTCTCCCTTTTTCAAAGCTTCGCAGAAGATGAATGTCAGATAACTCTAAGCCCTGTGACATAGATTGTATCCTATGCTGATTTCGTAAGCATTTAACCCATTTCATGCATTCACTGACCGATGTAACCCACCCATTACAAGACGATCTTAAAAAGAAAAAGAAAAAAGTTACTGCAGCTTTAGATTCAGGGCTGCTCATTCCTGGAAATCTAACAGCGTCTGGAAAGAGATTAGAGCGGCATCGGCGTTTCCCTCCAGAATCCAGAAGCTTCCTAGTGCTCCGAAAAAGATCCACATACTGCAAACGAAGTGAGCTTAGTTTTATGGGTAGCGATAGCAGAGATATTATGACGTAAGTCCGGCGACGACGCCATTAGCATCTTCACCAGACGTCACGTAAAGGCTGGGGTAACGTAACACAGGATGGCCTCGAGAGGGTTACAGGCTGCGGTAGCTGGAAGGGTGATAAAAGGGTGCCATTATAAAACATGTAACTTCTGTTCCCAATCTTTCTAATCTTTAATTCGTCTAATACAATCTAAACTACATTTCAAAAAGAAAGAATTAAACAGCCGGTGAATTTACTGCGTGGCAGAGGAGGTCTGACGGTTCATCTTCGTCGGACCTAGCGCCTACGTCGAGACTGCAAGTTCACACTATATGAATTTAAGATACGTTCCAGCAAAGATACCTGCTAGGCACGTGGTTGGTAGAGAGACCGTTGTAAAAATCTCCTAACTTTAAATATCCGACAAAATGCTGATTAGTGCCTTGCTCGTAACTGACGAAGCGTATGTTAGCAGATATTAAGTAACTCACCCACGTGTAGGATCTGAAGTGATCTTTTACCCTAAACCGTGTGTCACCTAATCTGTGCTTACTTCAACATCCAGGAAATGACGCGCAAGAAAGCAAAGCCAACTTCCTGGGGTTATTTAAAGTTTGTCCTGAATATCCCAAACTTTATAAAATAATATTTATCACACTCTTTAAGATAAAATTATAACTGTCACAATATTTTGCACTGAACATAGAACCTAAATAAGCGTCGAAGAGACGACTGCAAATTTTATGATTTACATTAACACAGATAACAAAAATAGAATTATTTGCCACGATATTTATTTTTTTAATAGAACGCAATACATCCCGATATGGAGTTAATCATTAAAATTTTATTCTAGAACTTAAATCTATGGCATATAAAGAATACAGTTCACAATTTTTAGACACGCATAGATCCTATACTGATGCACTTAAGGCATTTTGTGGCAGTTTGATTGTCATCTTTCGTCAAAAAGCTGATGTTAGTCTTATAGTTCGTGGTTTTCTATGACGGTCAGATCATTATATTTTGAAAACCAACATGAAGCTAAATATTTTAAAGTACTATTTAATTAGAATGGAAAGTTCCATAGTTCTGCTTATATATTCTTGATCATGGCCAATACACACAGTTTGAGGTACCTGGTTCAGGTTCTAATACATTAACGCCAGTAGCATAACTGAAAAAGAACACCGCTAGTGTAACAATGAGACAGCATTATGGATGAGGATGTGTTAACATTCAGTACATGCACATAGCGTAATTTATTGCATTTATGCTAAAGAATCCTTGTTGGAAGTACTCCTGTAAAAGCATTAATTAATGCTGCAGCATAGTACAAGTACCTCAGTTAACAAACCTATAAATCTGTGTTGCTGGTACTGATGGAATACGTCGCTAGGAATAGTTGTTACAGGAAAGCGACCAGAATCAAGCTTACGAAACCAGCTGGGTATGATGTTTACGTAGAATTTCTAAAGCTCTGACGTTAAACGTGTCTTAAGTAGTTTATGGTGGTGATAGACAATAATAATGCAATTACCCAACAGGTAAAGATAATTCATAGCTATCTATAAGTAGTTATTTGCAGAGCTCGGCGCAATCGACACTAAAAATAACTCAAAATAGGCAGCTCAACAAACTCAGAATAGAACTCAGTAATGAATATTAAAATAGGCACAATCATTTACTCATTTGCCACTTAAAAACACATTTTGGCATGACAGAACGGTATAGAAATATTGAATAGCCATATCCGATTCACCATAATTATAATAAATTTGCAAAATTGGACTACTCTCTTACCGGAATGTAAACTATAAGTATTATTGATTTAAATTTATGCTCTGCAGTTGTATTTTTTCTACTTTTTTAACCTTATTATCAGTTTTCAAGTAATTTCTCTCTTGAATAGTTTTACACTCCCACGCTGATTGTAATTATTTTAATTTATATGTTTATGGTCGCTTAAATAGTAATGTCATAGCACGACCAGTATTTTACATAGCACATACATTATAGTTTACAGTAGATACACTATGTGATCAAAAGTAACCGGACATCCCCACAAATGTGCGTTTTTCATCTTAGGTGTATTGTGCTGCCACCTACTGCCTGGTACTCAATATCCGCGACCTCGGTAGTCATTAGACATCGTGAAACAGCAGAATGGGACGCTCCGTGGAACTCACGGACTTCGAACGTGGTCACGTGATTGGGTGTCACTTGTGTCAGAAGTCTGTACGCGAGATTTCCACACTCCTAAACATCCCTAGGTCCACTGTTTCTGATGTGATAGTGAAGTGGAAACGTGAAGGGACATGTACAGCACAAAAGCGTACGGGCCGACCTCCTCTGTTGACTGACAGAGACTGCCGACATTTGAAGAGGGTCGTAAAGAGTAATAGGCAGACATCTATCCAGACCATCACACAGGAATTGCAAACTACATCAGGATCTACTCCAAGTACTATGACAGTTAGGCATGAGGTGAGAAACCTTGGATTCCATTGTCGAGCTGCTGCTCATAAGCCACACATCACGCAGGAAAATGCCATACGACGCCTCGCTTGGTGTAAGGAGCGTCAACATTACACGATTGAACAGTGGCAAAACGTTGTGTGGAGTGACGAATCACGGTACACAATGTGGCGATCCGATGGCAGGGTGTGGGTATGCGAATGGCCGGGGAACGTCATCTGCCAGCGTGTGTAGTGCCAACAGTGAAATTCAGAGGTGGTGGTGTTATGGTGTGGTCCTGTTTTTCTTGTTGTTTTGCGTGGCACCCCTTGTTGTTTTGCGTGGCACGATCACAGCGCAGACCTACATTGATATGCTACCTTCTTGCTTCCTACTGTTGAAGAGCAATTCGGGGATGGCGATTGCATCTTTCAACATGACCGAGCACCTGTTCATACTGCACGGGCTGTGGCGGAGTGGTTACACGACAATAACATCCCTGTAATGGACTGCCCTGCACAGAGTCCTGACTTGAATCCTATAGAACACCTTTGGGATGTTTTGGAACGCTGACTTCGTGCCAGGCCTCACCGACCTACATCGATACCTCTCCTCAGTTCCGCACTCCGTGAAGAATGAGCTGCCATTCCCCAAGAAACCTTCCAGCACCTGATTGAAAGTATGCCTGCGAGAGTGAACGCTGTCATTAAGGCTAAGGGTGGGCCAACACCATATTGAACTTCCAGCATTACCGATGGAGGGCGCCACGAACTTGTACGTCATTTTCAGCCAGGTGTCCGCATACTTTTGATCACGTAGTGTAGGTACAATGGTTAGTGTTCACATTCATAAGTTAATCTCAACAATTTTTTTTTCTTAGACAAAAACATAACTGAGTTGCAATCAACAGTTCATAAAATTTAACAGTTTACAGTGTTAAATATTTACATTAGCTTTTTAGATAACGTATATTAAGATTATTGACTAAGAAAATTAGAGCTAGAGCCTATGGTACAATTGTATATCCTTAAAGAATTCAAGTATCTTCGGATTCCTGGGCACTGTAACAAAATCTGTGGAGATGCCGTGAAGTTTTCTTTCTCTCTTGCGTTCGGTGATGACAAGTTTGGTGTGAGAGGAGTATTGCAGTTTGAGCAGATGGGTGGATCTTCTCTGTGCAGCAGGTCAATGAGCTGTGGCCAATACGTAGGCTTGTTAGGACCACTTGTTGTCTTCTTACGGCAGGCATCACGGTTGAGACTGTTTAAGGGTAAGTTCTGATTTCGTGAAGTTGCTGGGTGATAAATTTGTTCAATGTAGATTCCAGCGTTGCCTCAGACGGTGTTTAAGGTAATGAAACAGTTCGGTATCTGTCACTGGTATTGAATGATCACTGACTGGCTGTTTGGTGGTTTCTTTCGCAGCTGCCTCTGCTGTTTCATTGCCGGTTATACCCACATGAGATAGAAACCAGCAGAATTCTTTGCCACGATGTTGCACGTCATATGCAAGCTGGACCATTTAAATTGAGACTGCACAATAGCTCCAAAACTAAGCGTTGTAGAAAGAAATGTCTTGAATAAAAGTTGCTTCATTTATGGGAGAAAGTAAATGCCATTAGCCGTGTTTTGTATGGAGGACGTCATGATGGTCATTTTAGGGTCATTTAATTTTTACTTTCTCTACTACATATAGTAAGTAGGGGAAGTATTGTATTTCACCCAAAAATTCGATACGGAGATCCCCTGATTCCAAAAAAAAGCATTTTTGGAAATATTATACCGTGTGAGTGTCTGTGAACAGCATAACTCAGAAACGAACAGTCGATAAACACCAAACTTGATATTAAGGTTCAGTATCTTCGAAGATGCGACACGAAGGTTTTCAAGAAAATCCCCCCACTCCAGATTACGCTTTACATGCAACATTTTTCGAAAATTTTAATTTTCTCTAAAATGGCTCCAACGATTTTGATTAAAATATCAAATGTTTCTGATATTTTCATGACAAATGAAATGTATATCTCGAATTTTCTGGGAATGTCTCCAAAAGTATTTTTGATAGTGAACCACTTTTGCCTAAATGGTAAACCATAAGAGATAGACAAAACTTTACTACACAAAAAATGTAGATCGCGTTAAAATTCACAATTTATGTCATATACATTTTTTTTGAGTGAACAATTTCCGACATATTGCTTGTTATTCCCTTAAATTTTCCAATGCTTATAGTTTTTCTCAAATTCGTTATTCATTTTTTGTCCTGGTAATGCAAAGAGAATGGAATACTCCACATAACAACCAGCTCTTAAAATACTTGACTATCGCTTAAAACCTACCAATTCCCCTTGCATCATTAGCAATAAGTTTAACATCTCGATTAACATGAAGCATATGGAGAATAAGCTTCCGTAAAAATAGTTTGTACAAGAGTAGAGAAAGTCATGTGAGTGCAACAGCTAAACAAGTTTTGTATACAGCACCTTGCAATTGTTCTTAGCAACGTAAATAACAACAAACATTCTGAATGGCTGTATACGAAGAACGCAATGAATGGTTCGACCCATTCAACACAGTGCAGCATAATAACAGTAGGCGAAGAAGTAATGAGACATTGTGTCCGTTGTTTTGTTTACCTTCCAGTGTAGGACGGTTTCCTTGTATTAATTAGTGTACTTGCAGCCGCTTTCGAGTCCAGGTGGATCCCCTGGTAGTACGTACCTACAATTAGCGATCACCGAGTAACAATCCAGTCAAATCGTTTAACATTTGAACCGTACTCAGTTGAGTATGGATTGAAATGGACCAACTTTCTCAACCAGAAAAAGTGCAAATGGTTCTCATTTGCAAGGAATCTAGGACAGATGTGGAACAGGCTGTTCTTCTGAACGTTTCCTGATAGAAGAACTCCATCAAGAGCTGCGTTTTATCATGTGATAATACAATTATCCGAAGATGGCAGTGTCCAGCCAAAGAAAAGGAGACGGACGAAGATTGGGAATTTGCGGTGCTAGCTGCAGTGAATTACAATCCCCATGATTAAAACGGCGTAAATTCCATCCATACAATGTGCCATTGCATCAACAAGTACATGGTGACGATTTTCCGAATAGACTACGTTCTGTAGGTGGGCATAAAACCGACTGAGGATTAATAACAAGTTTGTTTATTTTCCAGTTCGTATTGTTTAGTGACGAGTGTACTTTCACAAATCATGTTAAAGTAAATCGACACAACATGCAGTATTGGACTGAGGAAAATCCACATTGGTTACGAGAAGTGGAACTTCAGAGACCCTGCTCTGTTATTGTGTGGTGTAGGATTTGGGTACTTCATTGATGGCACCTTAAAAGGTGCAAAAAACAGAAAATCTTTAACGGAGGAGTTGCCGTTGTTGTTAGAAGATGTGTCATTACTAGGGCTAGGATTTTTATGATAGGGCATATATTTTTGGTAGGACTGACATGCTCCTTAAATACATATAAATGCTTCTTATGAAACAGCGAAATGAATTAACGTAATTTGTTAAGTCATATTTTTGCATATATGGCCATTTCTCTCTGATAGAGCATATTTTAGTAAGTAAATGGCCATATTCGTCATATTTTCACTCTTTCAAGAAGAAAAGAACTTTCTCATGCAATTTATTTATTCCGTGTTACATTTCCCAGAATTGCGCACCTCATTTTGTTTCCTGGAAAATGGCAAGTATCTACATTCCTTCCCTGTTTCCTTTGAATTCACAATATGGACTTCACCCTTACGCATCAGTGAGTTTGTGTATAAGCTATTGTTACTCTATGAACAGGTAGCTGATTAAGTAATTCTGGACTCTGGACTGCAGACAAGTGTCTAATTCACTCATTGTGTTATTCAGTCTTATTGAAGTCGTAAGCGTGTGCAGTAAAGTTCAGAAAAAATGCCTAAAGTGAAGCAAAATGTTCAAGTAAAACTAAAAAAGTTTGTGTCTCTATATGGTGAGAAAGTATTTTCAAGTGATGGTAAAATACTCTATTGTAAACTGTGCGACGTAAGAGTAACTGCGGAGAAGTCATTTAATGTTCAGCAGCATGTGGCAACAGATAAACACAAACGTGGAGTACAATGGATTGAAAATGAAAAAAACACTACAGCAAATGCTCCTAGGGGAATCCCGCCAGTCTTATTCACCATTCTGCGAAGAACTTTGTACAGCTTTCCTTTGTGCCGATATTCCCTTAAGTAAACTAAACCATCCAAAATTTCGTGAATTCGTAGAAAAATACACAGGCAAACCTCTTCCTGATTCTTCCACATTAAGAAAGAAATTTGTCAGCCGAAGCTACGAAAAAACAATACAACAAATCAGACAACAACTCGTAAATAAAACAATTTGGGTATCAATTGATGAAACTACAGACTCTATGAGAAGATATATTGTAAATGTCATTGTGGGAACTTTGAAAGATGGTCCAGGCGAAAAGTTTCTAATAAACTGTGAACATTTAGAAAAAGTAAATTTTTCCACCATTTCTAAGTTGTTCGACAGACCTATGGGTGCCATATGGCCCGAAGGTGTTAAGCATGACAATGTACTTAACTTCGAATGGATGCTGCACCTTATATGATGAAAGCTGCCGATTCTCTAAAAGCATTGTACAGTAAAATGGTGCATGTGACTTGTTTAGCTCACGCCTTGCACCGAGTTGCAGAGGAGATTAGTAGTAAATTCAGTGACGTTGACAAATTTATTGGATGTGTCAAAAACATATTTTTGAAAGGCCCTTCACGTGTTGTAGCATTTAAGTTGTTAGCTCCAGACATTCCTTTGCCACCATCTCCCATTTTGACAAGATGGGGGTCCTGGGTTGATGCCTGCAACTAGTACTGCCAGAACTTCAACGTTGTGTAAAGCATCATTGATTCATTCGATAGCAGTGAAGCTACTTCAATTGGACTAGCTCAAGAATTAATGTCTAATGGTGAAATTTCAGGCAAACTTTCATACATAAAATCAAATTTTGGATTTATTCCAGCTGTCATAACTGCTTTGGAGGGATCAGAAGTGCCACTGGTGAAGCAGATAGAACAAGTGAAAAAGTTGTGAATAAATTAGAGGGTGTTTGTGGTAAAGTGGGAAAAGAAGTGTCAAAAAAAATGGAAAAGGTGTTAGAAAAAAACGAAGGGTATCATACACTGTGTTCCATTTCAATGATTTTGTTGGGTGAAAAGATCTCTCTTAATCATTCAGATTTAGATTCAAATGATATTGTTCATTTTAAATATGCTCCTCTTGTGTCAGCTGAAGTACAAGGCTTTGTTGGCTGACAATAGGAAATCTTTTTCATTTGAAAATTTGCACAAGGTCTTCATTGTGTATTGCAACTCAGAGCTTATATGAAGTATAATGAGGATGTAAAAAGCACATAGGTTCCTATAATGTTAATAAAAATCATACTGGAATGTCAAATTGCATAGCTTGCTTCTCATGTGCATTTTATTCTCAAATAAATAGTTCATTATCAAAATTGACTTACTAATTTATTTTACAGTAGAAATTTTACCTCATTTTAATATTGTTAGGTCATATTTATTATGTTATTGTGCATAATTTGGTAAATGTTTGGTCATAACAGCATATTCTTTTGTGCATATTATGGTGATTTTTAGGTGATAAATATCCTAGCCCTAGTCATTACAAACCAGATCGCAAATGTGGTACCATGACCGTTGGATAGGACGCCAGATCCCATTAAATGGCCAGCTCGATCTCCTGACCTTACATCATTAAACTTTTTCTTCTGGGGTTATCTTAAGGAACACGTATATTGTGAAACCCAACGACTCCGGATAACATGAAGGCGTGCATATAGAAAATACTTGTGACAGAATTTTTTTTTGAAAGTTTATAGTCGCTTTAACATATTACTTACATAGAGAATTTACAACTTTTAAAAGACATATTTAATAGTAAAATAATTAGGTTATTTAACATACTGGCAGCGTGCCAGAATTGAAAGAGACATGCTTTTACGGACATAACAATCGTTCATTCACAGAGGCGCAAAATGCATCGACGTAGAAGGGCATCATTTGATTACCCTAAGGTGATCCTCTATGTACCTACCTTTCATCAATGTTTAACTGTCTACATCAGTGAAAGAATCATGTAGTATGTAGAAAATGGTTTATAAACAGCTGTTTATTTTGTGATAAGGAATAAGGAAACAAAATAAAAAGATCTGATGTGTTCACTCACAAGACTTTCTCTACTCTTGTACAAACTATTTTTACAAACGCTTACTCTCCATATTCTTCATGTTAATCGAGATGTTAATCTTATTGCTTACTTTCCTGTAGATGCAAGGGGAATATGGTAGGTTTTAAGCGATATTCAAATATTTAAGAGCTGGTTGCTATGTGGAGTATTCCATTCTCTTTGTATGTCCAGGACATAAAAAATCTGATGGTTACACTCACATGACTTTCTCTACTCTTGTACAATCTATTTTTACAAACGCCTATTCTCCATATGCTTCATGTTAATCGAGATATCGAGATGTCAATCTTATTGGTAATTTTCTTGTAGATGCAAGGGGAATATGGTAGGTTATAAGCGATAGTCAAATATTTTAACGCTGGTTGCTATGTGGCGCATTTCATTCTCTTTGCATGTCCAGGACATAAAAAAAAATCTGATGTGTTACACTCACATGACTTTCTCTACTCTTGTACAATCTAATTTTACAAACGCCTATTCTCCATATGCTTCATGTTAATCGAGATATCGAAATGTCAATCTTATTGGTAATTTTCTTGTAGATGCAAGGGGAATATGGTAGCTTTTAAGCGATAGTCAAATATTTTAACGCTGGTTGCTATGTGGCGCATTCCATTCTCTTTGCATGTCCAGGACATAAAAAAATGAATAACGAATTTGAGAAAAAGTATAAGTATTGCAAAATTTAAGGAAATAACAAGCAATATCTCGAAAACGGTTCACTCAACAAAAGAAATGTATATGACATAAGTTGTGTATTTTAACGCGATCTATATTTTTTGTGTAGTAAAATTTTGTCTATCTCTTATAGTTTACCAGTTATGCAAAAGTCGTTCAGAATGAAGAATACTTTTGGAGACATTCCCAGAAAATTCGAGATATACATTTCATTTCTCATGATATTATCTTAAACATATGATATTTTCATCAAAATCGTTAGAGCCATTTTTGAGAAAATTAAAATTTTCGAAAAATGTTCCATGTAAAGGGTAGTCTGGGGTGGGGGGATTTTCTTGAAAACCTTCGTGTCGCATCTCTGGAAGATACTGAACCTAAATACCAAGTTTGGTGTTTATCCGACTGTTCGTTTTTGAGTTATGCTGTTCACACACACACAGACACACAGACACACACACACACAGACACACACACACACAGACACACACACGGACATGTTTCCAAAAATGCTTTTTTTGGATTCAGGAGGTCTCAAAACATGTATTTCCGGTGAAATCTCGGTATCGAATTTTTGGGTGGAATGCAATACTTCCCCTACTTACTGTACGTAGTAGAGAAAGTAAAAATGAATAACGAATTTGAGAAAAAGTATAAGTATTGAAATATTTAAGGAAATAACAAGCAATATCTCGAAAACGGTTCACTCAACAAAAGAAATGTATATGACATAAGTTGTGTATTTTAACGCGATCTACATTTTTTACTTTCTCTACTATGTATAGTAAGTAGGGGAAGTATTGCATTCCACCCAAAAATTCGATACTGAGATTTCACCGGAAATACATGTTTTGAGACCTCCTGAATCCAAAAAAAGCATTTTTGGAAACATGTCCGTGTGTGTGTCTGTGTGTGTGTGTCTGTGTGTGTGTGTGTCTGTATGTGTGTCTGTGTGTGTGTCTGTGTGTGTGTCTGTGAACAGCATAACTCAAAAACGAACAGTCGGATAAGCACCAAACTTGGTATTTAGGTTCAGTATCTTCCAGAGATGCGACACGAAGGTTTTCAAGAAAATCCCCCCACTCCAGACTACCCTTTACATGGAACATTTTTCGAAAATTTTAATTTTCTCAAAAATGGCTCTAACGATTTTGATGAAAATATCACATGTTTAAGACAATGTCATGAGAAATGAAATGTATATCTCGAATTTTCTGGGAATGTCTCCAAAAGTATTCTTTATTGTGAACGACTTTTGCATAACTGGTAAACCATAAGAGATAGACAAACTTTTACTACACAAAAAATGTAGATCGCGTTAAAATACACAACTTATGTCATATACATTTCTTTTGTTGAGTGAACCGTTTTCGAGATATTGCTTGTTATTTCCTTAAATTTTACAATACTTATACTTTTTCTCACATTCGTTATTCATTTTTTTTATGTCCTGGACATGCAAAGAGAATGGAATGCGCCACATAGCAACCAGCGTTAAAATATTTGACTATCGCTTAAAAGCTACCATATTTCCCTTGCATCTACAAGAAAATTACCAATAAGATTGACATCTCGATATCTCGATTAACATGAACCATATGGAGAATAAGCGTTTGTAAAATTAGATTGTACAAGAGTAGAGAAAGTCATGTGAGTGTAACACATCAGATTTTTTACTTTCTCTACTACGTATAGTAAGTAGGGGAAGTATTGCATTCCACCCAAAAATTCGATACCGAGATTTCACCGGAAATACATGTTTTGAGACTTCCTGAATCCAAAAAAAGCATTTTTAGAAACATGTCCGTGTGTGTGTCTGTGTGTGTGTGTGTGTGTGTGTGTGTCTGTGTGTGTGTCTGTGTGTGTGTGTGTGTGTGTCTGTGAACAGCATAACTCAAAAACGAACAGTCGGATAAACACCAAACTTGGTATTTAGGTTCAGTATCTTCCAGAGATGCGACACGAAGGTTTTCAAGAAAATCCCCCCACCCCAGACTACCCTTTACATGGAAGATTTTTCGAAAATTTTAATTTTCTCAAAAATGGCTCTAACGATTTTGATGAAAATATCATATGTTTAAGATAATGTCATGAAAAATGAAATGTATATCTCGAATTTTCTGGGAATGTCTCCAAAAGTATTCTTCATTGTGAACGACTTTTGCATAACTGGTAAACCATAAGAGATAGACAAAATTTTACTACACAAAAAATGTAGATCGCGTTAAAATACACAACTTATGTCATATACATTTCTTTTGTTGAGTGAACCGTTTTCGAGATATTGCTTGTTATTTCCTTAAATTTTACAATACTTATACTTTTTCTCACATTCGTTATTCATTTTTTTATGTCCTGGACATGCAAAGAGAATGGAATGCGCCACATAGCAACCAGCGTTAAAATATTTGACTATCGCTTAAAAGCTACCGTATTTCCCTTGCATCTACAAGAAAATTACCAATAAGATTGACATCTCGATATCTCGATTAACATGAACCATATGGAGAATAAGCGTTTGTAAAATTAGATTGTACAAGAGTAGAGAAAGTCATGTGAGTGTAACACATCAGATTTTTGTGTAGTAAAATTCTGTCTATCTCTTACGGTTTACCAGTTATGCAAAAGTCGTTCACAATGAAGAATACTTTTGGAGACATTCCCAGAAAATTCGAGATATACATTTCATTTCTCATGATATTATCTTAAACATATGATATTTGCATCAAAATCGTTAGAGCCATTTTTGAGAAAATTAAAATTTTCGAAAAATGTTCCATGTAAAGGGTAGTCTGGGGTGGGGGGATTTTCTTGAAAACCTTCGTGTCGCATCTCTGGAAGATACTGAACCAAAATCCCAAGTTTGGTGTTTATCCCACTGTTCGGTTTTGAGTTATGCTGTTCACAGACACACACACAGACACACACACACACACACACACACACACACACAGACACACACACGGACATGTTTCCAAAAATGCTTTTTTTGGATTCAGTGGGTCTCAAAACATATATTTCCGGTGAAATCTCGGTATCGAATTTTTGGGTGGAATGCAATACTTCCCCTACTTACTATACGTAGTAGAGAAAGTAAAAATGAATAACGAATTCCCATTTGAGAAAATGTATTGGAAAATTTAAGAGAATAACAAGCTATATCTCGGAAATGGTTCACTCAACAACAACAACAAAAAAGTATATGATATAAATTGTGTATTTTAACGCGATATACATTTTTGCGTAGTAAAATTTTGTCTATCTCTTATGGTTTACCAGTTATGCAAAAGTCATTTACAATGAAGAATACTTTTGGAGAAATTCCCAGAAAATTCAAGATATACATCTTATTTGTCATGAAAGTATCTTAATTATATGATATTTTAATCAAATTCGTTAGAGCCGTTTTTGAGAAAATTAAAATTTTCGAAAAATGTTCCATGTAAAGAGTAATCTGGGTAGGGGATTTTCTTGAAAACTTTCGTGTCGCATCTGGAAAATACTGAACCTAAATACCAAGTTTGGTGTGTATCCGACTGTTCGTTGCTGATTTATGCTGTTCACAGACAGACACACAAACACACACACACGAACATGTTTCCAAAAATGCTTTTTTTTTTTTTGAATTCAGGGTGCCTCGAAACATATATTTTCGGTGAAATCTTGGTATGGAATTTTTGGGTGGAATACAATACTTCACCTGCTTACTTACTAGAGAAAGTAAAAATTAAATGGACCCTAAAATGACCATCACAACGTCCTCCAAATAAAACATGAATGGCATTTATTTTCCCCCATAATATCAAGCAACTTTTATTCCAGACATTTCTTTCTACAACGCTTAGTTTTGGAGATATTGTACAGTCTCAACTTAAATTGTCCACCCTGCATATGTTGCTAACATCCTGTACTAATTTATGGTGTGTAAATCTGTTCTGAAGTGCTTGCTATACACTGAGGGAGTCTTATAAGATTAGGAAAAGTTCATCACTGGAGGAGGTTATGTATTACAGAGTTTTTTAACAGTAAATATTTCAGCACAGAAGACCAGAAGAATTGAGAGAGCCTGTATAGCATTATGTGATCTGGATAGGCAATCCGCATTTATCTTCTAGCAGGGAGGCATCAGTGTATATTTGTGTATAATTGAGGTAAACTGATATGAGTTATTTGAAGAGTTTTAGAGAGGATTTACCATCTTTACAGCATTTGGGGTATTTATTTAGTTCTGCACTAAATTACAGTTTGATGAGACGAGGTAGTTGATATACATGAGGCAAGGTGATATAAAGACGATGAAGGTAGTTATATATTTTCAGATGAAAAGGGATAACAATAATAGTAATAATAGTTATTACTATTATTTTTATTGAGTTTGTTATGCATAATTGTTAAACAGATTATTGTTGCATCTAGCCTATTTATTTCAAATCACGCCTATACTACACTGGGTTACTACACCCATACCTTATATTTGCATCTATATGTGAAACAATTGCTAATTGTTGACAATTTTAACTCGAATAGTTCAAAAATAAGAATGTGCTACATGCATATAACTGAAAAGGTTCTGTTTTAATCCCTATAAACAATGTTTATAACAATTTTATAACATTGTCTTCAACATGATCTTCTTCACACAAATCCACCACTTCTAAATCATTGCTAAGTGCACTGTCATTAACTCCTTCACTCAGAATAAGGTGTCTCATTTCACCTGGGCTTATTTCTTTACCTTCGTACATATAAGTAGCCATTTTGAATACTTTTTTTATCAACAGTATGAAAAAGGCAAAATTACGTTGCTTTAAAATAGTACCGCAAATACATCACCGGGTGAATAATCACTCATACGCACAGAAAACGATGTCGCTGTAACCATCAACTGGGCTCAACAATAAGAAACTATCAGGAGAAGAACATAGCAGGAAGTAGGAGGCGCAGTTCAGAGTAATATTTAAGGACTGGTCTTTTTAGAGCAGTACTGTGTTTTGGTATAATGGGAAGAAGAAAACAATAAACTCAATGACCAAAGCGATGGGTTAATACTAAAATGATGGATTTCCTAGTCGTAAACCAATAGCTATTTGCAGTTGCCCATTTACCGTACGCTGTATTGTGCTAAGTAGCTACTATTTTATTATTGCACAAAAAATGCAACTGTTAGCATTAGGAAAATAATGTCGGTATTATAAGCTTACTGAGGCATGTTGTCAAAAGTGGCTCATTGGCTCAAAGCTCAAAATATTAGTTGTAATAAATAAATAATAATTAAATAATTATTAACTTTAATAAACAATTAAATAAATATATAAACAATTTATTAATTGAAATAAATGTTAATAAATAAACGCTAATAACAACAATTAAATTGCAATTAAGCATAAATCTTGATATAAGGTCTCTTTATAAAAAAACCCATAATCGCCCTTAAGTTACGAAAAGTCACACATTATGAAAATTGGAAATTATGTCACTCACATTTTTCCGGTAAAACACAAGAACTTACGAGATTATAAGTCGCCATGGGATAGGTATGTTATCTCAAAACGAATTTGAAAACGCCTTGCCGTTTACCAGAAGAAATCTGATGTGTTACACTCACATGACTTTCTCTACTCTTGTACAAACTATTTTTACAAACGCTTATTCTCCATATGCTTCATGTTAATCGAGATGTTAATCTTATTGATAATTTTGTTGTAGATGCAAGGGGAATATGGTAGGTTTTAAGCGATAGTCAAACATTTTAACGCTGGTTGCTATGTGGTACATTCCATTCTCTTTACATGTCCAGGACATAAAAAAATGAATAAAGAATTTCAGAAAAAGTATAAGTATTGGATAATTAAAGGGAATAACAAGCAATATCTCGAAAACGGTTCACTCAACAAAAGAAATGTATATGACATAAATAGTGTATTTTAACGCGATCTTCATTTTTTGTGTATTAAAATTTTGTCTATCTCTTATGGTTTAGCAGTTATGTAAAAGTCGTTCACAATGAAGAATACTTTTGGAGACATTCCCAGAAAATTTGAGATATACATTTAATTTTTCATGACAATATCTTATACATATGATATTTTAATCAAAATCGTTAGAGCCATTTTTGAGAAAATTAAAATTTTCGTAAAATGTCCCATGTAAAGGGTAGTCTGGGGTGGGGGATTTTCTTGAAAACCTTCGTGTCGCATCTCTGGAAGATACTGAACCTAAATACCAAGTTTGGTGTTTATCCGACTGTTCGTTTCTGAGTTATGCCGTTCACAGACACACACACACACGGACATGTTTCCAAAAATGCTTTTTTTTTTTTGGATTCAGGGGGTCCTAAAACATGTATTTCCGGTGAAATCTCGGTATCGAAATTTTGGGTGGAATACAATACTTCCCCTACTTACTATACGTAGTAGAAAAAGTAAAAACGCAAGCCAGTTCGGGAATTCAATGTCGTGTCTGAATGTTGTCATGGTAGCCCAGTTAGAGCAACGGCACGGGAAGCCATGGTTCAAGTCCCAGCTATGGCATCGAATTTTTCAATCTAATTCTCCTTTCCGATAAACAGATATACGTTGGTGCGAACGCTGTTCACATAACGCGTGATTCGGCAGACAGTTGTAAAAATCAACCAATTAACTTCAGTGTATTTGTCCTTCAATAGGTCATTACACTGCATATCAATTAAACATCTGTGCTCTTAATTTTATTTGATGGTTCGAAACTGCTGAATAAATTATACTAATACAGGCGCACCGTTTCTATTTATACCTTTTTTTTTTAGTTTGTAGGCCGGCAAAAGAAAAGTAGCTCGCGAGCTGTGTTCGACCCCCAGGCCGTAGTTTGGCAAACCCTGCACTAAAGGAATGTTTTAAGTTTACGTTGAATAATTGATGCAACTGTGTATAATGGGCTACACTGAAGCCAAAATTCGCAGTTTTAGGATGTTTGCTTGTGCCAGCTTCTCACTCAGAACCTACATTTATGTTGTATATCATAGCTTAGTTATCATTTATAGAACAGTCATATAATATCTTAATTACTTTCCACATAAGAGGAATTTCTAATAGTGCGTGAGCTAAAGAAAAGCGAACTATTGAATTTATTACTGAGACATTTTATAATTAATGTTACTATAATATCTCGGTATGCTTTGTTCATAGCAGAATTTCCATTGAACGAATATTTAAGTAGTTATGCAAGGTTATAAAAGCATAATGAAGAACAAAAGGTCTACTGTTAAACCTTTTCACTTATGTTTTAATTTTATTAACATACCCCAAAAGACAGCCCTAGTGCCTATTTTGAAAACATTACATGCTATATGCCTTGTAGAGGGAGAGAGGTAGGGGTATAAAGGAAATGTTAACGAAGGATGAGGGAATGTGAGCGTGATAGAAAGAACGGAAGAGGGAGATATCAAAACAGAGTGAGAGATAGTAAAAAGAGAAGGAGAGAGAAGAGAAAGGGAGGTAGAGAAATTCAGGGAGGTATGTAGGCAATTAACATAGTGACACGAATACAGCCTCTAGTTTTGATAGTTAATAAACAAGCAAATTTGAAATTTTAAGCTATAAATTATGCTAAAATGCAAATAATAATAATAATAATAATAATAATAATAATAATAATAATAATAACAATGATTGAGCGTGTATCGATGTACCATTTACTTACTGGGTTTCTACCCTTGACCTCCTCCTTACGTAGTGATGCCCATAAGCTTCATAAGCATCTTTTATCTCCACTGTTGTAATAAAACTTATTGAACGGTAATTTTCCAATCTCATGTGCTTACTGAAAGTTTTCTATTCATTCTTCTGAACCACGTGGTAAAGCAGGACGGAAAAGTAGGAGAATGTAGTTTCCGATGTGCAAATGTTTGTAGGCTGACGTAACGTAAAAGAGCTTAGAAATTAGTTCCTACCGCTTAACTCTTTAATACCTAAGTTACCCAGATTATGAACCTAGTATTTGGAATTTTGGCCAAATATAAGGAATCTCATACCTGACTGGCGATTTGGGTACATTATTTACAATCACCTGAATGTTTTTCTTAATAACTTGGGATATATAGGTTGCAGGTTTGTTGGAGCGTTTCATTTCGAGTTCTAGTTCTTGGTTATAGATTATCAGTCCCTCGCTTTCCTTACTTTATCCTTTTCTTGCACATTGAGCCTTCCTGTGATTCATCATTTAAATTTCTTCATGCTCGTGCAAAATGTGTATCACTCGTCACAGGAATTAAACTGATACGACGCAAACTCGCGCCCTTGGGCATTAAGGAGTTAAATTATATACTGATTGAAACTAAAAAAGTCTGATGTGTTAAACTCACATGACTTTCTCTACTCTTGTACAAACTATTTTTACAAATGCTTATTTTCCATATGCTTCATGTTAATCGAGATGTTAACCTTATTGCTAATTTTCTTGTAGTAGCAAGGGGAATTGGTAGGCTTTAAGCGATAGTCAAATATTTTAAGAGCTGGTTGCTATGTGGAGCATTCCATTCTCTTTGTATGTCCAGGACATAAAAATGAATAACGAATTCCCATTTGAGAAAAAGTATTATAAGTATTGGAAAATTTAAGGGAATAACAAGCAATATCTCGAAAATGGTTCACTCAATAAACAAAAATGAATTTGACATAAATTGTGTATTTTAACGCGATCTACATTTTTTGTGTAGTGAAATTTTGTCTATCTCTTATGGTTTACCAGTTATGCAAGTCGTTCACAATGAAGAATACTTTTGGGTACATTCCCAGAAAATTCATGATATGCATTTCATTTGTCATAAACATATCTTAAACGTATGATAGTTTAATCAAACTCGTTATAGCCATTTTTTGAGAAAATCAAGATTTTCGAATGTCTGGGATGGGGGAATTTTCTTGAAAATTCGTGTCGCATCTTTGAAAGATACTGTACCTAAATACCAAGTTTGGTATATATCCGACTTTTCGTTTTTGAGTTATGCTGTTCACAGACACGCATCTACACAGACACACACAGGGACCTTTTTCTAAAAATGTTGTTTTTTATTCGGGGGGGGGCCTCAAAACATGTATTTCCGGTGAAATCTCAGTATCGAATTTGTGGGTGGAATTCAATACTTCCCCTACTTACTATACGTAGTAGACAAAGTAAAAAGGGATCTTAAAATGGAATCAGATACAGAAATACGCAACTTCAATTAGGAAACAAGACCAGTTTTAACTATTCTCTGATTTCCTCTTTCACGTTTTTGTATAAGTAGTAGATATATAGAACTTATTTTACATTTTATTTCTATGGCTGATATATATATAAGAAGACTAAAGTGGATCAAGCTATCGAACGTTTGTTGGAGCGGTGTCTATTGACATTATTGTATATACTAATGTTGGAAGCTTCGGTTTATCAACTATTGACTAAAAAGCTGTACCTATTGAAAGAACACAATGGAAATGAGCTATAACTTAATAAATGACATAGAGAAGAATATCAGTAGTTGAGTTGGGATTTTTATACTCGTAAGTCGCGACGTCTACTGTTTCGTATGCTGTACGCGGTAGTGTTGTTTTACTGTATTCACGCTAGAGTGGGAAAATTAACGCGCAGGCCTTTGTTTGCAGAATGATAACGTATCGAGTTGTAGATGCGACTTTCCGCAAGGAGTAGTTGAAATGATACGATGGAGAAGACACCTGCATACTTGTATTCTTGGATATAAAGTACATGTGATAACATAAATTGTAGAAGTACACAGAGACTTACTAAAGAAAGCGTGAAGAGAAACAATGAACCGGGGCATCCTCTTACACGAATGAGGTGATCCGAGTTTCACTGAGGACTTAGTTCTATTAGCATCTAAATGGCATACCATATCTAGAGAAAGCGAGCCTGTCGTCCTCAAGTCCACCGCCATACTTTAGATGAATACGTCTTGTAACTGAATAACCAATCGAGCGAGGTGCGACCCGCATTCGGGAGGTCCCGGATTCAAACCCTGGGGCCGATCAAACTGACTGAAGGGTTTTCCTCGGCCGCTAGAATACTGGATTGGATAATTTGATCCGCATATTTTCCTTTCGTCACTACATTTAATTTCCTTTTTCCTCGCCGCCTTGGGCTAAATACCCATCCTGGACATGTTCTGATCTAGAATTTGCTTGCTCCTCGAAAGCTACTGATCCAAGGCATTGGCTTGTAAGTCCTTGGGTGTGTAAGGGACGGGTAATCCGTTAAAGAAGAAGAATAGTTGCATCTACTTAATACATCACAATATAGCGATTATGATTACGTTTTAGGAAAACAATATTAAAATTTAATTGAATTTGACAAACCTTTTCTCGTCAATAGAAAATTCTGCAAGCACACTGAAAATACAGATGCAATTTTGAAATACTAGCAAAAGGCTACCACAAAATTAAATTGTGGAATTAACATGCATGCATTGGTTTTGGATAAAACAATGTGTCTCTAAATACCGGAAAAAGGACAGTATAAAAGCAATATAATTTGTACCTATCTCAGTGTATCCTTTTTACTTTCTCTACTACGTATAGTAAGTAGGGGAAGTATTGTATTCCACCCAAAAATTCGATACCGAGATTTCACCGGAAATACATGTTTTAAGACCCGCTGAATCCAAAAAAAAACATTTTTGGAAACATGTCCGTGTGTGCGTCTGTCTGTGAACAGCATAACTCAGAAACGAACAGTTGGATAAACAACAAACTTGGTATTTAGGTTCAGTATCTTCCAGAGATGCGACACGAAGGTTTTCAACAAAATCCCCCCACCCCAGATTACCCTTTACATAGAACATTTTTCGAAAATTTTAATTTTTTCAAAAATGGCTGTAAGGATTTTGATTAAAATATCATATGTTTAAGATATTTTCATGATAAATGAAATGTATATCTCGAATTTTCTAGGAATGTTTCCAAAAGTATTCTTCATTGTGAACGACTTTTGCATAACTGGTAAACCATAAGATATAGACAAAATTTCACTACACAAAAAATATAGATCGCGTTAAAATACACAATTTATTTCAAATTTATTTTTGTTTATTGAGTGAACCATTTTCGAGATATTGCGTGTTGTTTCCTTAAATTTTCCAATGGTTATACTTTTTCTCAAATTCGTTATTCATTTTTTTTGTCCTGGTAATACAAACAGAATGGAATACTCCACATAGCAACCAGCTCTTAAAATATTTGACTATCGCTTAAAGCCTAGCAATTCCCCTTGCACCTACAAGAAAATTAGCAATAATATTAACATCTCGATATCTCGATTAACATGAAGCATATGGAGAATAAGCGTTTGAAAAAATAGTTTGTACAATAGTAGAGAAAGTCGTGTGAGTGTAACACATCAGATTTTTCTTTAAACAACGGCTTATTAGCTTCTTTACACTCAATGATTAGATATACAAAATTCTAATGCTGAAGCTAAATAAGTCTTTATATCGAGTTTACAGACTGCACCTCTACTACCCATGGCAATCTGTACGGGGTGTGATGTGCGATTAGCACAAGACGCATAAGTAATTTACCATCAGAGAAAAATGGCATTCTAACGCATTTTTAAAATCAGGTAACAGAAGAAAAATTATATGGGTGATTTCAAAAATATTCAGCCCCTCTTGATTTAGCACCGAGCGAGGTGGCGCCGCGGTAACGTGTGAGACTCGCATTCGGTAGGTCCCGGATTCGATCTCTGGCGACCGCCCACCTGACCCATGTGTTTTTCGTGGTTGTTCCGGGGTCGGCAGGCAAATGCTGGGGTGGTTTCTTCTCTACCACGATACCCTTTTCATAATTTCCCTTTCCTTCTCACCTTCTAGGTGTGCTTTTAGGTTTCGGTGCCGGACAAATGGCGCGGATGCATGCTCAATGGAAAGAGTATTCTGTGGACACCAGAGGGCTGCTTGATTGAGGGTAGTTCTTTGCTCTCTCTCGGCGGCTCCAGCGGTGGGCAGCTCTGCGAGCTTGGAAATGTTAGGGATTTTCGCGCGTCTCTGTGGCAGTATACCTCGTCTGTAGCCTTCTGTGGTTCCTTCACCTCATCCCTTCCTCCTGGGGGTGTTAGCCGCAATAGATCTATACAGTCGCAGGACGCGAGGTGTCTCGCTCCGTTGAATTACCTCTACCTCTTCGCATATTCGAGTTGATAAGTAAAATAAGGGATATGTTTGAGGTTAAAGAGATTAGTGGCTCTCTTATTTTCCAGATCTAAGAGTTTGCGACCTTTATTTCTCCAGTAGACTGACGAACTCAGTGAATTGAAATCCTCTCACACTGGAATAACTCAAGGAATAAGATTATACGTGTTACAGTGGCTGAACTAATCGTGTGAATTAAAATATGTCGACATTTGTGGGGGGTGTCAAAACCAAGTTACACTATTTTTTTTAAAAAAAAATAACAAGACGTTTAAACATATAAAAAAGTTATATTTTGAGAGATACATTCAATAACTATTTTTCTACATAATCTCCTTGAATCTCAATACATTTTTGGTACCGTGATAACAGATTTGTTTAATCCAGTGTCAAACCACTCTCCCGCCAAACTAGCTAGCCATCTTTCCACTTCTGATTTTAACTCATCGTCATTTAGGAAGCGCCTTCTCCTGAGAAGATGCTGCAGCTGCGGAAAAAGATGGTAATCACTCGGTGCAAGGTCAGATGAGTAAGGTGGATTACCAAAAACAGCCCATCGAAACTGCTTACACAGGGCTTGAGTTTCACGAGCGGCGTGCGGGCGAAACAAAAAAAATCTGATGTGTTACACTCACATGACTTTCTCTACTCTTGTACAAACTATTTTTACAAACGCTTATTCTCCATATGCTTCATGTTAATCGAGATATCGAGATGTTAATCTTGTTCCTAATTTTCTTGTAGATGCAAGGGGAATTGCTAGGCTTTAAGCGATAGTCAAATATTTTAAGAGCTGGTTGCTATGTGGAGTATTCCATTCTCTTTGCATTACCAGGACAAACAAAATGAATAACGAATTCCCATTTGAGAAAAAGTATAAGTATTGGAAAATTTAAGGGTATAACAAGCAATATCTCGAAAATAGTTCACTCAAGAACAACAAAAATGCATATGACATAAATTGTGTATTTTAACGCGATCTACATTGTTTGTGTAGTAAACGTTTGTCTATCTCTTATGGTTTACCAGTTTTGTAAAAGTCGTTCACAATGGAGAATACTTTTGGAGACATTCCCAAAAAATTCAACATATACATTTTATTTGTCATGAAAGTATCTTAAATATATGATATTTTAATCAAAATCGTTAGAGCCATTTCTGAGAAAATTAAAATTTTCGAAAAATGTTCCATGTAAAGGCTAATCTGTGTGGGGGAATTTTCTTGAAAACCTTCGTGTCGCATCTCTGGAAGATACTGAACCTAAATACCAAGTTTGGTGTTTATTCGACTGTTCGTTTCTGAGTTATGCTGTTCACAGACACACACACACGGACATGTTTCCAAAAATGCTTTTTTTTATTCAGGGGGTCTCAAAACATATATTTCCGGTGAAATCTCGGTATCGAATTTTTGGGTGGAATACAATACTTCCCCTACTTACTATACGTAGTAGAGAAAGTAAAAAGTCATAGATAACAATAATTTCATTAAAAAACGAGGGGTGGTAGGGGAGCGAAGTATAAACCCCGGTAAAAGCGGAAAATAGTAATTTCTTCCAGAGTTAAAGGGGTTTATGTTTATGAGAATCGACACTTCCCTTCTAACAGACAGAAGTTTATTCATTTTGTGTAGATCATTGCTGGTCTGTGGATGTTTACTCGTCTTAGTGAATTTCCTTACACAATGTTAACCGCAACAATATATCAATCACCACAGATGTAGGTGATTAATAATTTTTTTAAATAACACATAATATAACCTTTTTAGACAGCATGGCCTAAAATTGGAACTTCCAACATACAGTACACGAGCTAAAAGCTTTAGATTATCGCACTAGTGCCAAAATCTGCAGTGTGACTAACTTTGATTTCAAGCCCAATCGCATGTCAATTACTCTTGGCATTTGCACATGTTTAATAAACTCGATTTGGTTCGATTAGGTTTTAGTTTTCATTATTCTTTTTACATGATTAATTTCTAATGGCACTCGCAATCTGTGTTCACAGTACAAATCGTCATACTTATCGCTGAAGTTGTAGGCCATTATAGGTAATATTGGTAGCTTTCGTTGATCTAAAACGCTATACTTTTATCTAACCTACATAAATATTAAATGGAGTAATTTATGAATTCAGAAGAAATTGAAATGCAAGCAAAAATACAGAAACAGCAGCAACAATAACACCAGTAGTTACCCAAAAAATCCAGAAAGCAATACGATATAGCATTTAATTGCTTCATTACCTCTAGTTTCAGAGGTCGCGGGCTCAAACCCAGCAAAGTGCGATAGGCCTTTTCGGGTGTAAAAATCCTTCGGAAGGGAAGTAAAGCTAGTGGTCCCATGTCGTAGGTTTACTGCACGTAAAAGAAATTCAAACTTGATAAAGAGGCCTCTGAGCAAAAGTTCCGGTCTTTCACGCCCAATATAGAATGGGACGCTAAGAACCATAGCAGTTAAAGACTGTCTATAAATAAAAACTCAATTTCAATTTAATCGCCCCACACGGTGAAAATAATTTCACTTAAAATGATTGCTAGCGAATCAACAAAACATCTGACATCTCGCTTTTTAATGTAATTTCTGTTGTTTCAAGAACGCGTTCTAAAAGACTATCCGTTAGTTTCAGGACTTAATATAATATTATTGATATTTTACAAATTCAGCGCTGTCTAAAAATAGTATATGCATCACGTGTTAAAAGTGTTTTATTTTGCTCGTAGAATTGTGAAACAAAAGCTTAATTTGACCGCTTGTATTGTAATCTACTGTTGCAGTACTGTATATTTTATGAAGTGACTGTTTAGCATTTTGTTTTATTATATTAGACTTAACCTCCAATTTTAAATTGAAAGTGCTCTAGAGCAAATTGGAAACCTTAGCTCTCAACATTTTCATATTTCCTTTTGATCGGTATGTATTTTCGGATGCAAATTTTGCTTCTGGAGAAGTGCGCTGGGCTGGGCTGGAACTCAGCAACAGTACTTCCGGAAGAATTGAGCAAGAATATCATCTCAGCTGAGAATCCCAGTCTTACAAATGATCCCATACCTGCACAAATGAATAATGCCCCAAATTATGACTCCATTCCAATGACTCAAACCGGAGATAAAGACAACTATTTTGCCACAAATAATGAAGAACCCCCAATGAAGTGATGCATACAATGTGTGTGTTAGTGTAAACACTGGGAACATAAACTATGTTCAGATGCTGAAGAGTTCGATAATGGAAATCAGTGGGTACTCGAATAGATTTAGTTTGTCGGTAACATTAATTTTGAGGCAGTATTTTTAACACTTGAATAATTTCAATTAAATTATATAATATGTAAATTCAATAACAGCCCGCCTTAAAGCAATATGTATGTAATAATTTGTAAAATGTATGTAACAGTCATTGCATATGCTTATATTATTGTAAACATGTTCAATAATGTTATGTGAATGCGTTATGTAATTTAATAATGTAAGAGCTGTGAGAATAATAAGTTTAACGTTGCTAACAATGAGGTAACAATGAGGAAACCTACTATTCATGATTAGGACAGCAATAATGTAAATTTTGTGACAGTTTAAAAATAGCCAATAAACAGCCACAAAAAGCTTTAATTAAATGCAGGTATTCTATTGGACTAGGATTAGCCAATCAGAGACTTGAAATACAGAAGTTTACGGGTTTGGACGGTTGAAATATGTTGAGTTGCCTGCAGACCTTGGTAGTGACCGGATGGCAGATGTGTTCTCTAAAGAAGTATTACGTATTCGTGTGAATCGTAAATTAAGTATACGCGTTAACAAAGTGCAAGTATTAAATAAAAGAATCACGCAGCTCTTAATATCAGTGTAGTGCTATTTAATTTGTGTCAAGGATTAATAAAAAAAGAAGTGAATTAAAACTTAAAATCTGTGTAAGCCTGCATTCTTGTCGCACCACGCCCTGTCTAAGAGAAACGTGTATCTAAAGTAATACTGAAGCAGCCGAGGCAAACATAAACATAAATAATATCTATAGAAGCAGTTAACAAAGTTAAGTTAATATTTTTTTTAAACTTGGAGCGTAAACAACAAAAAGATGTCTTTAAAAAACGGCTTTTCATACGTAGCAGTAAATTACGTAACAAACAATATTCTTCAAATTGGCACCCATAAGTGGGGCAGTAAAACCAACTCCAACGTAAAGACAATATCTTTCTCAATTTTCATCTTATAATTATTGTAATTGATTATTGAAATGTGAACAAACGTGTATTAATAAAACTGTATCTCTAAAATTCAAACTAATTTTGCACCCTAACCTGTCTTTCCACGTTGCCCGTAATATGACAGAAAAAATACATGATTCCATATAATTTACCATCTTATCATCTCGCTTATTTACCATCTCTTAATCACAATACAGATTTTTTACTTTGTGAGAAGTCGCCGGTTAATGTTTTAGGCTTTTCATTTTTCCAATTTAGTTTTTCTGTTAAGATTAAAAATTAGTTTTCTCAATATTTCCACTTTGCCCTTCCTTCTCCTAAAAGAGTTTAAAAAGTTAGTCTGCAACGTCGGACAGCCAGCTAGGACTAGGAGCGGAGGAGGAGTTAGCCCTTCGACCTACGAAGAACTTTTGTGCCTAAGCCCCAGAGGGCGGTCGGACCAGGAGGCACGACAGGATAGAGGGCAGGGTCCCTACCTTTTTCCATATTGAAACTTCCCTCCCCTTGCAGGCTTGCACATTCCACTGGGGGGCCCGAGACTAGGAGACTGCCTCCATTCCGGGGGTTGAAGTGTTACGTAGAGCATCCTTTTCCCCTCCCTGCAATTCCGAGACTCCCGCCGACACTTGCAACCCTGAAACAGTCATCAGATGAAAGGTGAAGTGAAATGAGAATGGAAGTGAAATGGAAGGACAGGAAATTCGGGGGATATAATGAACCTTCCAGCATTCGCCTAGCGATCTGCGGAAATTCCCGAAAAAAACCTATGAATCAGGAAGGTCAGCAGCGGGAATCAAACTCACGACACCTCCCGAGTGTTGGCCACGGACATTGCCGCCAGAGCCATCCCGCTCTGTGGACAGCCAACTAATAGTACAATAAAAACTGTAAAGAGCCTGTACCAAAAGATACAAATTCGTATACAGAAAAAGAAATGGTCCTGGAGCGAAATGTATAGAAGTTAAATAAGCCGGCCCACGGCTCCTTATTTGATTAATATATACTGGAACAATATTACTTATTTTATTATTGTTAACATTATGCATAAATGTTACAGTCGTGAGAAGTGCTTACGAGTCAAAGCGACTAAAAATAAATACTTAAAAAGAATACTAGTAGGATAGTAGAGTAGTTTAGACGAACATTTTATAGTGAATGGAATAAGAATGAGCTGGCTTTTATCTGGAGACATTCAAATCATTGTAGCATATTCAGAAAATGAATTACAAAATCTAACATATTATTGGAAACCGACATAGAAGAACACGCCGTTAGAGAGACGATCTATTATAGAATAAAATGAGGAGAGGAACGAACAATTAGACTCATGCCGCGATGTTGATGATGATGGTGAAGCTGATAATGATTTTTAATAATATTGTTCTTTTGTACTTTTCGTTCATTACACTGCATAAAGGGAATACAAATAGTTATGGTATTGCTTACCTAAAACTGTTTCCAAAAAGAAACCAAAGCATAGTCTGCCTCCGTGGCCTGGTGGTTAGCAGGCTACCTTCCAACTCCCGACATACCGGGTTCAATTCCCGGCTGTAGGATGGGAATTTTTCTTTGACCTATTATTCCCCAACCTCTTAGAATTGGAAATATGAGTGAGAAAATAAATGTGTGTGATGTTTTAATGTTATAAAGAAAAACCCAAAATTAACACAACAGAAAACGAGTGAACATCACTGCCACTGAACGATAATTGTTCCAAGGCCTCCATACGACCTTAGATGTAAAGATGCCATACAAATGGAACAAACAAACGGGTAATAATATACATTTGTTGCTGTCTACGTCTTCCGTTATTACTATGTGTTTTCTCCTCCAACCAATAAATGTGTGCTTCAGTGACCCTAACTTGTCCACATACTGTCTGTCACAGAAAACATCCAGTTCCGTGACCTGTGCTCAGTTGCTATCCGTTTCCGTGTGCGTAATACTAACTCCATCTATAGTGGCTGTTTGTACCGCTAAAACAGAAATGAGAAAGCAGTACATTAATATTGTTCCACATGGTCTAACCAAATGTCAAATGTGAAATGAAAAATAAATAAAACATGGTCTAACAGCAAGAGAGTGGTAGTTTCAGATCCACTTAGAGCGGTCCATCTTGACCGGAGATAGACAGGACTAACTCAAAATCTATGAGCACGCCCACCGTTGTTTATTTCAGATTAGAGAAAGTCGTTTTATGCTCCCAAACCACGCAGTGGTTAGAATTTTGATGTTGCGCCATAGTTCATCGTTCCAATCTGAAACTTGCCTTCGGACGCTTTATTTTCCGTCCCAGTAGACAAGGAGTTGGTAATATAATTTTCTCTTTATTTAACTGCTGTAGAGTGTAGCACGGTCCTATGTAATGGTTTGTTTTTAAGGAGAGAATCCCTCAACATTTTGAGGCAGTGTTTTTAACACTTAAATGATTTCAGTCAAATTATATAATATAAAATTCAATAACAACCCGCCTTAAAGCAATATGTGTATGTAACAAGATATAAAAAGTGTATATTACAGTCATTGTATATATTTATATTATTGTATACATGTGTAATAATGTTATGTGAATATATTACGTAATTTAATAATGTAGGAGCCGTGAGAATAATAGGATAAAAGTTGCTAACAATAAGGTAACAATGAGGTAGCCTTGAGCCAATAATGAATTTGAAAGTTTACTGCTACTTGTGATTCTTGGAAGCAATAATGTAATTTTTGTGACAGTTTATAAAATATCCAATCAACAACCAGAAAAAGCTTTAGTTAAATGAAAGTATTCTATTGGAGTAGGATCAGCCAATCAGAAACGGAAATATAGCAAAATTTACAAATTCAAAGTTCAGTTGCTTGTAGACAGCGCTTATAACTGGACGCGTTGCTAGCAGACAGTGTTACTAATCAGACGCGAGATGCGTCCTTGAGCAATTAAATACGTATTTTGTGTGAGAAAATAGTTTGCCTGTTTAAAAAGTGCAAGTATTTAATAAAAGAATCTTACAGCTCTCTATATCAGTGAAGTGTTATTAAAATCGTGTCAAGAATTAATAAAAAGTAGTGAATTAAAAATTATAATCTGTGTAAGACTACATTCTTCAGCCGCATCACGCCCTGCTAAGACATCCATGTCTCTAACAAGAATACTGACGCAGCCGAGGCAAACATAAATATATAATATTTAAAGAAAGAGTCAAATTACAAAGTTAATGTTTTTAAATTTTTGGACGAAGGCTACAGGGTACTATACGTGCGGTTGCAACTACTTCAAGTTCGGCTCCCCAACAGTTGAACTACAATACAACTCCTACAACAAAATGACTACTTCAAATTGACGCTCAAAACGTGGGGCAAATAACGTAAAGAAACTATCTACTTCAATTTCTTTGAAATTACAATGAGTTCTGCGCTTTTTTCTAATACAACTGCGCCATTTTAAACATTAAATAATGTTGCTTTTAAGAATAGTTCAGAATAATTAGAAGGTTTATGTAAGAAACCTAGAACTACCTTGGTATGCTTGGTCTTTTGGAAAAAGAATGAATTTTAGAAACACTGGCACTGTTACGTTTTACTGCGAAGAGCAAGACTTATTTATTTATTTGCTTTGGAAAACCATTTCAGCTCCAGTAAATCACAACATAAGTTAGTATCTATCAGTTCGTGGAATCCTGAGAGAAAAGGAATGTACATTGTATTTGGCCCACATCAGCATGATTCCAAACACAATGTCTCCCAGTGTTTATCAAAATGTACTAGATACATATATAGTAACCGACAATCGTGAACAAATTACATTATAAACACAATTTAAATACCAGCTGATATTTATAGTATGGATGCTACAATTAGCTTAAAGCTGTGGGCAACAAACCTTATTATTCTACCTTCCTCGAATTTTAAAGGCAACTGCAGCTGCTTTGCGATTTTCTTGATCTATGTTTATTCTTTCGTGACGAAATCTGTTTAACCAATTGATGGAATACGTTTTAAGCCTTGAACTAAACTTAACACTGAATTTATTTTGATAATCATGCTCTGATTATAAAAATATTTATGGAAATCTTTCAGTTTTTTCATATTCATTACCGAGGCTGTCCAGATTCTACTTGGTGGAAGCATTAAATCACGCTACCATGCACACATGCTCTGTTGCTTAACTTCAGCATCTATATTCAGCAAATTATTACGGTTTATTACTAGCAGTTGGTCAACATTTTTCCTGTAGTTCAACCCGATGTTTGTGTTTAAGATAATCTGAGCAACATAGTTAGAAATGGAAACTGTTGTACTCAGAAGATAATTTGGTATTTGCAATCCTAGAATATTCTAATAATTATTATAATCACAGCAATAACAATAATACAGAAAAACAAACAGTTGAATGTATAATGAAGTACTGGATTTGGTGAGCAGATGATTCAATATCTGCTACAACTCATCTCCACCCCCTTAACGACGCCCATTTTGTGGACAGGTGCTTGTTTATAGAATTTTCATAAATGGATATGTAGTTCATGGTGTGTAAGTAATCACATTCAGCTCCGAGATGGCAAGAAGAAGCAATGTAGAGTCGCCGAGCCTGCTAAGGCAGGACCTTCTTCTCCTCCGGCACCCGCCGAGGAGAACTCGCCGCAGCCGCCGCAGCCCGGGGCAACCTATACCTCGACCGCCGCTTCACCGCCATCCTGCGCAGCTTCGCCGCGACTGCAGCCGTAGTCGCCGCCAACATCACCGGGGTTCACGCCGCCGATCCTGGGAGCTTCCCAGCCTGCGCCGATCCAGCCTGTGCCTCATGGGAGGTACAGTGCTGTCATCCGAGGGGTCCCGAGGGACCTCCCAGTCAGGTTCCTCGTCAGCGCAGCTCACCAGCAGTGGCTTTCAGCCTTGAATGCCACTCGGGTCTACGGAGCACAGGGACCCACGTCGCTCGTCAGGATCGAGTACGCAGAACCTGGCGACTATGAAGCTGCCTTGAGGACGGGCCTGTCCTTGTTAGGGCGGTGATTACGAATCAAGGTTTATCGATTAGAACGCCATGCACCCTGCCGGCGCTGCTATGCCACGGGCACGAGGAGACGACCTGCTCAGCACAACCAAGGTGCCACTACTGTGGTTCCGCCTGCACCACCTCTTCGTGCACCCAGCACGACCTGCGCCGCGGTCGCCGCTACTGTGCGACCTGTGGAGGGTCAACGCATTTCACCGGCCAAGCGCTCTGCCTCTGCATCCCCGCAGGAAGGCATCGCCGATGCCGCCAACACCTACGCCGCAGCCAGTGACAGCTCCACAGCCGCCGACTCCAGCGCCGACACCAGTACCATCGCTCACGCCGAAAATCGAGGAAGTCCAGGGCCTACGTGACGCCGTTCAGGATTTCCACGCGGGGTTCCTGAACATGACGACGAAGCTGACAGCCCTGGAGCAACTCATCAGGGATCTTTAAACTTCATCAGCCGCTCAACAGGTTTTCCTGGCTGGGCAGTTCGACAGCACTTCAACCAGACTAACAGCCATCACCCAAGCCATTCAGATCTCTTCACTTGATCCCAGGCTGAAGAGCAACCCGGAGAGAGTCGCGAACTTCTTGCAGCAATGCAAGGAGTTCAACCAACAACAGCAGCATCATCGTCAGTACCATCCTCAATCCTAACTTCCATTCTCTTTCTAACCCTCACCATTCCCACTAGTGTTGCAGTCAGGCTTCATGGCTGTAACCTAGTAACTACCTTTACCCGCTCCCGCCCATAGGGCGGCAGCCAACAGTTTTCAATTACTAACGCGGGTGCTATGCGGGCCCTCACAAAGCCACGCCATGCCACTTTTCCTTCTTCCTTTTTCCATCCGGTGGAGGAGTTTTTAGTGGTTATGCCGACTATTGGTGAGTCCCACACTCTCAGTCCCGACTCCCATCGGGGCTGGGGTGAGTGATTAAATCATTTTCTCCTCCACTCAGATAAAAAAAATCATCACTATGAGAAATGAAGAGTGCTTTAAAATATTTTTTTTTAAACAATTGTAATTAAAGTAACCATCTGAATGCAATAAAATATTTTAAAAAAATCAAAGAGTAATGAAAAGTGGACATCTCATTTATTTTATGTGTTACTTTTTATGTCTATAATTTCTCTACAGCCAAAGCGAGAAAGGATGAACTTCACCTATATTGTAATGTATGGCAATTAATGATCAACTATTCTGCATGCGCCATGATGTTTTTAAAACTCGATTTCTTAATGGAGATTGAATAGAACTTAAGATTTATTATTTCCATTTATCTTGATTTGTATTTCCCTATCAAAGTTTTATTATAATTCATGACACCCTATGCTCACTCTTTGCAAGATTAAAATGAAATGAGTTGAAGAAGAGGTAGCGAAATTGAGGAAAGTTAGTTGTCTAGTTTGGATAATACCGGCGAACGCAAGAGTAAATGTGCAAGGTAACGTTTAGCATCCAGCATTGAAGGCGGATCCGCATCCATTTCCTCTACGTAAATGAGTTTGTACGTCTTGTAGTATCGTCAATTTTGTTTGGTTCCGTTCTGTTCAAATAAAAGTTGTGGAAACTGCTGTTTGTCACTTCTTTATATCCAAACATGTTGTACAACCACGGCTGGGGATGAAGTTTAACTAGCATTTACCTACAACAGGGCTTTCATTCTCAACGCTCTGCGTACGATTACAGCTAATTTCGCTTCGAGGTAACAGTGAGGGAAGATAAGGGAAAACGCTACTCCAAGGCAGCTAATTAAATGCAGAGGGAGTGGCGCAATTACAAGAGTAATTCCAGAAAATGTTAGTTACCTTGTTCTCTTAGTTGGTTGAGGACCCTTCATACACATATGTGTGTGTTAAAATGCACTGTCTCTGAAGAAGGTAAGACTATAATATACAAATTAGCCAGCTACCAAGAAAAGGATCTTCTTTACCATTAACATAACGTGCGCTTGTTACGTCGTAGGTCTAGGATGCATGGCATGTAATATAACCATTACATGTTACACTATCCTTCACTTTTTTACAGGATTCTGCAGATGTTCAAATAAAAGCTATGTTTACTTTTGGTCGCTCATCTAAATGTATCAAATATCAAGATAAATCACATCATGTTATGCATAGTAGGAAGAGATAAAAATCAGTTGTTTTTAACTAATTACACACTTGTCAGCATTAAGCTCATGGGAAATAATAGAACAGGTACTTATACTCTTCTCCATAAAGTTGTGTGTAAATGCGAACTAACTGTTGAAGTGGTTTTAATGTTATTTGTTAGCCCCACGTTGTGGTACCCAATTTGCGACGGTATTTATGTTTATTTAAGTTTGTTAGCTCCACGTTGTGGTAGCCAATTTGTGGCGGTATTAGTGTTTGTTTTAAAGAATGCTACTGTTTATCTGCCGCACGTATAAAAGACAATTTGTCGCGGTCACTTCGAGTTAGCTTTTACTGAGCGCCTATTTTTGTATTTAATATTTTTGGGTTCACTGTCCTCCGGCTAGCTATGATCTTTTTGGTCGAGCACTTATCTTATACAAGGTGTGTAAACGGAAAGGAGTTTTTATCCAAAGATAACACTGATGAAGAATTTGTTTTACACTTTTATTGTCGTAACATATTTTGTACTTTCACATATTAATCTTGACACTCGCCAAACTGAAACTGTTATAATAACTTATTTACTGCTCATTCTTAATTCGCGTACTTCAACTTTTTGTGTAATTAACTTTACAACACTTGAGATTTTTCATAACTCTGCTACGCGTAACCTGCGAAGCGATAAACTGTGCGATGTATTCACCATGACTTTTTCTGTGAACTCGACGACGTGTAATGCACAAATGTTTCCGATAGACTGAACGAATTTGACTCTGACCTAGCCCTTTTTATACTCCTACACCCCGATATGCCTAAAGATTATAACCGAGCTGCTATTGGTTAATAAAACGCGCCAACATTAGCGTCTATTTTTATATCCAATGAAAATTATGAACACATATGCTGTAGGGAAAAATGTTCCAGCAAATTCAAAGAAAAACGCGCCAATATTACGTAATTTGCTCGTCTCTAATAATGATAAACAGTTCACCCCCTCGCTACATTATTGCACGCTATTGTTGTCAGTTTCAGTAAGGCCGTATAAACCCACTTCTCAACAATAATTACAATCAACAAACATCTCAAATCAATGTCACACAATAATGCATATTCACACTATAATCACAAATTACTGCATCACTGTTAATTGCTATATGTTATGAATCAGTATTAAAAAGGGTTGCTTTCTAGAAGCGGGGATGAGAAATAATTTTCTGAAGAGTTCAATCCTTCCTGAAAATAATTTAAGAATTTAAAATTAAATTCAAATGCCTGTCACTGAAATATTTTATTAACTTCATGTATTATTTCCGATTGCTGGACTTAAGAAACAGCGTGCGTTATGCTTTAGTTGATTATTTTCTGGGGTACAGGAATTAAAATGATTCATAAAATATAAATAAAACGAGATCAAGCGAATTAATTGTTTCGAAATGAACTTGAGTGTATATAAGTGTATACGAAGTAGAAAAAAATATACTGTAGCACCCTTAGTTAAAGTTAATAAAAGCATATACGAAGACAGTCCCAGAAGTACCGACCAGACGTATAGATAGCGGTTATTGTTTCAAACAAATGAGTATGGTAGAAAGTACCACCCTTATAAAGTTTGAAGCTTGACGACACTACGTTGTTTAGTAATTGTTTGGCAGCCATTAATAGTGAACTCTCTCAGCGAATTTGTAAGCATGGATACTGAAACGGCAACTCTAGGCCGGGCCCGAGAACGGTAATTATAGATAATTTATTAATTAACTTTTATTGATGTTAAATCGTACTATGTAAATATCTTTTTCTCATACTGCTTGTATATTTTAAGAAAGGTGATTTAACGTTAAGTATCTATCTAGGTTACTAATATTAGTAGAGTTATAAATGGATTAATGTAAATAATTTAAGCGCTATGTTAAAATACTGTCCACGACGAAATGTTTTAGCTACAGGAATAGTGCTTTCGAAGGCAGAAAACCTAGGTTTATGACATCTCTTCGGTCGCAGTGCCATTATTCCTACAGCGAGGGTGTAACGCCTTTGTCTCTTTATTTGATAATTCGCCGTGACCAAGTGAGCGAGGCAGATAGCCTAACGGTAAATGTGGGAAAAGCCGCGATTTATATTAACCTTGGACCAATGAGATCCCTGGAAGTTTATTCAAAATAGTTAGACGCGTCGAGTGGCGCTAAAAATGGACCAATAGGAAAGGAAGCAGCCTCAGTAGCCTGAGACTATAAATGGATCTGTTTGGAGCAAATTCGAGGCAGTTTGTCATGGAATTTTAGCATTGCAGCAAGGCAGTTTTAGCAAGAGAGTTTTGTCATGTCCGTTTAGCAAGGCAGTTTGTCGACAGTTTTTGTCATGTGTGGTCAGGGAGAGATGCTGCAGGATGTGTGAGACATCGCGCCAAAAAGGGAATCAAGACAGTTTTAGAAACACACCTAAGATCCGCTACTCGTAAAGGGATAATAAGCATATTTAAACTTCGTGTCATATCCGCGCCGTAGTTTAACAGCGGTGGACAGTATTTTACGGCGGCAATACCAGTGTTGTATACTACGAGTGTTAATTAAATAAAGAGAAACGGCAGTGTCATCTTTTCATAAACAAAGCACGTCTATGTCTTCCTATATCACCACCCGAGATCTACGCTTTCCTTTACCGAGGATAAGTCCATGCTCCTATATAGTTTAAAGAAAACTACTGCAGCTAGCCGAGGATAAAATTGAAGAAAACCAGCACACTGTGAACTTCTGAAACAATGGGAGAAGCACCAAGGTAAGCCTAAAAGCAACGGACGAAGGAGGTGACTGCCGCAATACAACTGGCCATCGTTATGTGATACAATACTTTCATTTGAAAGGCCTTAGTGAACTAACATTAAAGCTGAGCAAGATTCTACTCTGGGGAGCCTGCTTCTTCGTTTACAACAGTAAAATATTGGGTGGCAGAGTTAAAGCAAGGACGTACGAGCTGCCAAGACGAACATCGCAGTGGTCGACCAAATGAGGTGACCACGGCAGAAATTGTGAAGTAAATCCACAAAATGGTACTGAATGACCGTCGACTGAAAGTGCGCGAGCTAGCAGACATCGTAGGCATTTCAAAAAGTGCTGTACATCGCACACTAACTGAAAATTTGGACATGAGAAAGCTGTGCACAAGATGGGTGCCGCGTTTACTAACAATGGAACAAAAACAGCGTCGTGAGGATGTTTCACTCGAAAGTTTGGCGATGTTTCGCTGCAATAAAGCCGAGTTTTTGTGTCGATTCATAACCATGGATGAAACATGGGTCCATCACTTCACACCTGAGAAGAAGGAACAGTTAAAACAGTGAATTAAAAGGGGAGAATCGGATCCAAAAAAGGCAAAGACAGTTCCATTTGCAGGCAAGGTCATTGCGTCAGTTTTTTTAGGGATGCGCGTGGGATAATTTTCATTGATTATTTTCAAAACAGAAAAGCAATCAATGGCGAGTATTATGCACAATTATTGCAGCGTTTGAATAATGAAATCAAGCAAAAACAGCCGTATTTAGCGAAAAAGAAAATTCTGTTCCATAAAGACAATGCACCCGTTCACACATCCATTATCGCCATGGCCAAAATCAATGAGTTAAAGTTCGAATTGCTTCCTCATGCACCCTATTTAGTCTCCTCTGATTATTTTCTATTTCCAAAGTTCAAGAAATCGCTTGGTGGTAAAAGGTTTGCCAACAATGAAGAGGTGGAGTTTGCAGTTGATGGCTATTTTACAGAATTGGACGGTTCTCACTATAAACAGGGTATTGAAGCTATTGAACATCGCTGAGAAAAGTGTATCGAGCTGAAAGAAATAAAGATGCTTTTTCCCAAAATTGTTATGTTTTCCTTGTTAGGTCGGATACTTCTGGGACAGCACTCGTATCTTCTGTAATTTCCGTAAATTTATTAGCTCCAACGTCTACTGAAGTTAAAACATTCTTAGTTCTTTATAGAAGGAGAAGTAAGTAAAGTAAAAGGTTAGGTGCTCCAAGCAAGGCATTTTTGAAACATTGTCACAATACTTGCTTTAATTTTCCGCAAAGCATACATAAAATTGGAATGTATTGAATACTTAACAATCCATAATAAATTCATGATAAGTGCTACAAGATGAGGCATCGCTACCATATCAATTGCTTACATTTGTGCTAATAGCAAACTTATTTCATGGACATATCCTTATTGCTTCAATTTTAGAAGACAACCATCTGGGCATACCAGAGCCCATTGAAATCTAGCTACAATTTTGTGGGGAAGCTAGTGATAGTACTTAGAAAATAATATGAGTCGCTTCAGTTATGATTCAGAATACCTTGCATATAGTTATTTTAATCACTGTTTGTCGTATAGTACCTAATTGCAGTATCTGCATTCAGTCTCTAATTATACTTACTTCAACCAAGGCAAATTTGAATATTAAAGACAAATGTATAGGAAATAGTCGTTTCCACTAAGACAAGTCCCGAAAGGGTAGTCGAGCTTGTTAAAGAACAGACTCGTCCCCGGGAGGTCCGTGGTTCAAATCCCGCTAGAACCACCCTCTCTGACGGGCTTTCTCCAGATTTTATCAGTCCTCATTATTGACAAATGCCAGGGAGGTACCTAAACTTAGGCTTCTCAAATTTAATTCCTTAATAGTATAATTATTAGCGGAGGTGATAATGCTCTAATTGGAATATATTATTCTATTGTTTATAGAGTATTAATTCGTTCTATAAATATAAAACATACATACTTATATTAGAGTCTTCTGAGGCTATGACACAAATACTCATCATTGTCTATTACAAGCAAAAATAGCCTTACGTTGGCAATGGATCAAAAAGAAAGGAAAATTGCAAGAAAAGAGGTATATAATATATATTTATTGCAAGATGAAACTGTTAGGATGCTATACCAAAATACTTTAGATGAGCAATTGAAACTATATCCATCTAAAGAAAGTATAGAAGAAAAATGGCCACAATTCAGAAAAAGTAATAGCAATTGGAGAAATGGAGGCATTAGGGGAAAAAAGATTAAAAGAGCCGGGGTGAAAGGGCTTTATAAAACATTTACAGTTAACAACTCAAGAAAATCTACTGAAATACAAAAAGAAACCTGCAGAAACGAAAAGAGAATGTACTATAATAATAACTATATTACAAAAATTGAAATGGACATACATGGTAGATAGGAAATAGAATATAAATCATGAAGCATATAAATAATAACGGACGATCAATGATTCGAACCTATGGACTCAACACATGAACGAAGAAAATAAAGAAAGTCAACTTAATAGTCATCCAGGCCCTTTAGAATATAAAGAATTAATATTAGCCTTCGAAATACTAAAAGTCGAATAGCAGCAGGCAGTGATGGTATAAATAGTGAATTATTAAAATATTCCTCAACAAATTTCAAAGTAAGGTTTCTAAAATTATTGAATAAATATTGTTTAACGAATAGTATACCCAAAGAATGCAGAATTTCAACAATTAAACCAACACTCAAAAAAGGAAATAGAACAAAATGTAAGAACTATAGTGGTATGTGTTTACTAAACGCAGCTTATAAAATATATTCAAAAATATCACAGAACGATTAAATCCAATTTTAGAAGTAATACTATACTATACTAATAAAGGAGCAAACAGGATTGAGAAAGGGTAGATGATGTACAGATGTATTTATATTACAACAGATATTTGAGAAACATCGAGAATTTAATAAAGAAACTGTCGCAGTTCTCTATGGCTTGTGTTATCTTATTGGCTGGGCGCCTATTGTTTAATTATTTTTAAATTTAGGTTCTTTTTCCTCCGGCTAGCTATTATAACTCAGTCGAGCAAGTGTCTCTAAGCTGGGTGCGTAAACGGAAAGGAGTTGTTGCTAAAAGATAACACTGCTAAAAAAAATTTGAATCTAGACTTTTATTGCCGTCACACTTAATTAATAATTGACCTGTTTAATATTTATACACGCCTGACTGAAACTGTGATATTTACGAATGTAACTACAGTCGTTTTAGTTGCCGCGCACCAATTACTTCGCGTAATTTACATTTTTGTAACTAACTCTGCGACGTACACCTCGTGAGAGATTCTTCAGAACTGTGCGACGTGTACATCGTGAGAGATACTTCCGAACTGTGCGACACTTGCTTATGGCTCGAAAATATATACTCCTTCACCGAGTTGCCTAAACATTATAATAGAGCTGTTATTGGTTACCAAATTGCGCCCACTTTAGGGTCTGTTTTGGTCAGCCAATCACTATTACTAACATATATGCTCTAGGGAAGATATTCCCTCCATTTCTAAAAAAGTCACGCTACCCTGACGTCATTTGTTTGTCTCTTCTTAGTGATAAACAACTCACTCCCTCGGTTTATTGTTACCCACTTCTATTGTCAGTTTCAGTGAGGCCGTGTAAACTTATTTCCTAACAATACTTATGGCTAACAAACATATAAAATCCTGTACATACAATAATATTAATTTACACTACAATCACTCTGGCATTCATAGCATATTATGATATAAAATATTGCCTCAAAACATACATATTAACTAACTACACAAAACCTTTTGATAAAATTATAAGCCATACAGTTTAGAAAGTTATGAGTAAACGAGAGATTCCACTGCATCTAATTGAAGCAATTAAAAATGTTTATTAAGAAACTAAAATCCAATTTTCAGGAGCTAGAGTCAAAAAGTAGTAAGACAAGGATGCAGTATGTCTCCGCTAGTTTATAACTTATATACTGATGAAATTAATAGACAATGGATTAATATATATATATATATATATATATATATATATTTCTATACAAACAATTTCATAAAAAACACTGCATTAATTTTAATGTTCGCAGATAACCAAATTATTATATCTAATTCAGAAGAAAAGCTGAAATTATTTCATTCAACTTATGTGTTGAAGAAAACAGTAAAAGAATATAACATACCAATTTCTCTAAAGAAAGTATAAGTTCAAAATTGTTATAGAAGAGGTGGTAGAATTGAAATATTTAGGATACAGTTTATCAGATGAAAAACAATCTGATTTATTAAAAACTGAAAGTCTTTAATTTTATTTTAATGGCACTGTAAAAATATGTTTGAAAACCAAAGCAAAAAAAGAGACAATATTAACATTTTATAAAGCAATGTTAGTGCCAAAATTACTGTATGAGAGTGAAACAAAAAGAGAAAAATGCTAAAGGAGACTCGAAGTAAATGAAATGAAGTTTTTAAGAGCAGGGACAATATATAAGATAACCGATAACAAAAGAAATTAAGATATAAGAAAATAATTGGGTATACAGGATGTAACGGCAAAAATGTACGGCACAAATTGCAGGACACATTCCTGTATACGAAGAAATTATATTATATGAACATTGGTGTGGAAATGCTTTGTTACCATGTTACAACTCATTTTCTCCAGCTCATTAATCATGGGAAACACACAAGAATAGAACGTATCAGCATACCACATGCAACTCTTTCTCACAGGAGATGTTCAATATGCCCTCCGTAAGCATGGATACATGCATCAACTCGCCGTCGTAGTGAATCCCGGATGCACTGATGTATCTCTGGAGTACTGCGTATGGTTTCGCAGCCTTCCATAATACGGGCACACGAGAAGACTCTGAATATCTGGTACTGGGGTCCCATACACAAGAGCTTTCAAATGGCCCCACAAATAAAAGTCCAGTGGGTTTGGGTCCGGGGACCGTAAAGGCCAGGAAATTGGTCCACCTCTAACTATCCATCTGTCACCAAATCTGTTATTTAGAAGCCGACGGGCATTAACACTAAAATGCGTGCAGCTCCATCGTGCAAGTTGTCCTAAATTTCTGACTTGAATATATTACGGATAAAAGCATTATCATACTGACATATACATATAATATGATTTCTGGTACTCACATTATGGTGCCTAAGGGGCTTACTCCTAGTGACGAATCACTGGTCTCCCCTCCCTCCGAGGTGGAATCGCTGCCGAGAGAGATTATTGTTTGCTGAACGTAATCTTCCAGAATTCCTTCTTTCCTCCATGCTTCTTCGGTGACTCCTCGAATATTTTCCACCACTTTTGCCCAATTCTCAGCAGTGACATTGTGCTCTCCTTCGCTGGTGAGTTGCTCTACTTCTGATACTGTAAACTTCTTGTTATTTCTTGCCACATAGCCTTTCACTTGCGCCCATAATTTTTACTTTCTCTACTACGTATAGTAAGTAGGGGAAGTATTGTATTCCACCCAAAAATTCGATACCGAGTTTTCACCGGAAATACATGGTTTGAGATCCCCTGAATCCAAAAAAAAGCATTTTTGGAAACATGTCCGTCTGTGTCTGTCTGTGTGTCTGGCTGTGAACAGCATAACTCAGGAACGAACAGTCGGATAAACACTAAACTTGGTATTTAGGTTCAGTATCTTTCAGAGGTGCGACACGAAGGTTTTCAAGAAAACACCCCACCCCAGAGTACTCTTTATATGGAACATTTTTCGAAAATTTTAATTTTCTCAAAAACGGCTCTAACTATTTTGATTAAAATATCATATGTTTAAGATATTTTCATGACAAAAATATATATCTTGAATTTTCTGGGAATGTCTCCAAAATTATTCTTCATTGTGAACGACTTTTGGTATACTGGTAAACCATAAGAGATAGACAAAATTTTACTACACAAAAGATGTAGATCGCGTTAAAATACACAATTTATGTCATATACATTTCTGTTGTTGAATGAACCATTTTCGAGATATTGCTTGTTATTCCCTTAAATGTTTCAATACTTATTTTCTCAAATGGGAATTCGTTATTCATTTTTTGTCTTGTATATGCAAAGAGTATTAATCTGTGGAAAAGGGAATAGTGCTGCACCTAGCAACCAGCTATTAAGAGATATGTATGTGCTTAAAGGCTACTGTATTTCGATACTGCCCTTGTAAATATATATTCCCCTTGCATCTACAAGAAATTTAGCAATAAGATAGAGTCTGCAAATGTTTATCTCGATTAACATGAAGTAGATGGAGAATAAGCGTTTGTAAAAATAGTTTGTACAAGAGTAGAGAAAGTCATGTGAGTGTAACACATAAGATTTTTTCAATTGGGTTCAAATGAGCATGGTATGGGGGGAAAGCGAATAAAGTTCTTTTTCTAGCTCATCTATCTCATAAAGTGGAATCCATTAGTTCCGCTTTTTTGAGCTCTGAATGAATTTCGGTTCCATGCTTTGCTGCGACATTGTTGTGCACCCACAACAATATGTCTGCCTTCTTCCATCGCATTGTCGGGGCCTTGTTTAATACTACAGAATGGTATTTGGCAGTATCCATTACAATGGTGGAATTTGGAGAACTATTCGGCATTAGGCTGTTAACAAACCAATCTGTAAAAGATTTTGCATTCATTTCCTCATGATAATCTCCAGTTGTCCTTGACCTAAACATGAGGAAATAGTTTGGGACAAAATGTTGCGAAAAACTAGCGTGCACAACAATAACTCTACCTAGTATGGCCTGCATTTAACCAGGTCTTTTCCAACCAAACGATGGAGACGAAATCTAACTTCCTTACTTCTCGCAAATACCGACATCTCCAAGCTACAATATCCGTTCTTTCCATCAGCACAGTTCTGTTGGAATATTTTACAAAATTAAAGCCAAATTATGCAGACAAATGCGGAGAGAGGATTTACCTACTTCCATGGAAAAGATCTGCCTCTTGAATACTAGCATGTTGTAGCTTGTACAACGTAGGGAACATTTCTTTCATAATAGCTGTATATAGCATCTACTTGGAAGGCATCTAGATCTGTAACAGTTTTATGATGATGTCGGGTTTTTCCTGCGCTTTCTAATATAGATTTTAAAGATCCAGACTGTGATTTCTCATCTTCTTCCTCTTTTCTTTCTCGTTCTTTTCCTATATTGACAACAGCCCGTTTACTTATTTTAAGTGCAGCAGCTGTCCTATCTACGACTTTATTTCCATTAGTCATTGGTCCACCGTTTTCTCTTTCCAGTTCGAAATATGCCCTTAAGGCACATACTATCTCATGAGCATGCCTGCGAATTGCAGTACCTTGTCCAAGCTTAGCGTATTTTTACTTTGGAGAACGAGTTCGTGGTCTTCCCCTACGCTGTTGGCCGGGATCACACATTGTCAATCACACGCGAATTTCAGAACAGGATATATATTTTAAAATATATTATAATCACAGTACTGGCCATTCACTATACTACAGCTGCACGTTTAGCACTTGAAACAAAATCTGATGTGTTACACTCACATGACTTTCTCTACTCTTGTACAAACTATTTATACAAACGCTTATTCTCCATCTACTTCATGTTAATATAGATATACATTAGCAGAGTCTATCTTATTGCTAATTTTCTTGTAGATGTAGGGGAATATATATTTACAAACGCAATTTGGAAATACAGTAGCCTTTAAGCACATACATATCTCTTAATAGCTGGTTGCTAGGTGCAGCACCATTCCCTTTCCCACAGATTATAACTCTTTGCATATCCAAGACAAAAAAATGAATTACGAATTCCCATTTTAGAAAATAAGTATTGAAAAATTTAAGGGAATAACAACAAATATCTCGAAAATGGTTCATTCAACAACAAAAATGTATATGACATAAATTGTGTATTTTAATGCGCCGTACATTTTTTTTGTAGTAAAATTTTGTCTATCTCTTATGGTTTACCAGTTATGCAAAAAGTCGTTCACAATAAAGAATACTTTTGGAGACATTCCCAGGAAATTCAAGATATACATTTTATTTGTCATAAAAATATCTTAAACATATGATATTTTAATCAAAATCGTTAGAGCCATTTTTGAGAAAATTAAAATTTTCGAAAAATCTTCCATGTAAAGGGTACTCAGGGGTGGGAGGATTTTCTTGAAAACCTTCGTGTCGCATCTCTGGAAGATACTGAACCAAAATACCAAGTTTCGTGTTTATCCGACTGTTCGTTTCTGAGTTATGCTGTTCACAGACACACACACACACAGACACACACACGTTTCCAAAAATGCTTTTTTGGGATTCAGGGGGTCTCAAAACATGTATTTCCGGTGAAATTTCGATATCGAAATTTTGGGTGGAATACAATACTTCCCCTACTTACTATACGTAGTAGAGAAAGTAATAACGTCAGTATGTAATTGCACAGTTCACTGATTTAAGATAGTTGTATGTTTAAACTTTAAAATATCGTGCTACGCTACAACGATGCAGAAATCACGCAAGTAATTGATAAATCAAGCAAAACAACGCTTTGCATTTTGTGGCAACTCTACCTCTGAGCTCTGGTGAAGGGTGTGGCGATTGGTTACTTCAAGGTCAACCCTGGTTGTCATGACAACAGACCCACACACACGTGCGGAAAGCACGCTTAGCTAGCTGTCAGAATTGAGAAGTTATGTTAATTCAAGTATAGTATGTAGTCACTCGTGTGCTTGCCAAGGTCGTACTGCTCACTGGAACAGTTGATGTTACCTTAAACAAGCAATGACGTAAGTCGCATGGCAACAGGGACATGTAAAACAAGACACTGGCGGTGCATCTTTCGATAATGGCAACGTAACCAGATATAACCAAGAGTACATGTCCCCCCATGATTCTAGCGTTCTGTTCATGTGTGTTTCCCATGATTAATGAGTTGTAACATGGAAACAAAGCGTTTCCAGACCCATGTTCATATAACATAATTTCTTCGTCTACACGTGAGGAATGTGTCCTGCAATTTGTGCCATACATTTTTGTTACATTCTGTATACAATTTGAATGAAAATATTAAAGAATATAGAATTAAGAGGGTAAGCCATCTTCAAAGAATGAATACAGAGATAGTCTAATGCATGAAGGAAGAAGACTATCATTGCATTTCATGTATCACCAGCATCACCGCTGTGCCGGGATATGTAGTAAGAGCGGGCGTTAAACACTGCTGTATTTGGCATAAATTGCAATTTTGAAAGAAATAATCTACATTCTCTTTACAGTAAATTTTGTCTATTTTATGATTTTCCAGGCAAAGAAGTGCAAAAAGCTTCTTTCCCACAGATTTGTGTACACTATAAAAAGAAGAGAAATAAACAAGAAGGAAAGTGTGGGGGAGAGAAGGAAAAGGTTGTGAACTTTTATATCAAAGTATGAATATTCAGAAAACGCAATTTGCCGAGGAATGACACACGGTCTATACCTATTCCATTATTCCTGTCAACTTCATGGTTATATCCATGCAGTGGGTATAAACATATTGTTGTACTTCTCACGTGCAAGCGTGATTAGCTACACAGAGCACATGCTTGTTTCATGAGCAAAGGAGATATGGAAGCTTATGCATGGTATCGTCGTGTGACGAACGTTTTCGTTCCTAAGCTAACGCATTTATTACACACACTTTATTCGTAGTTTTACGGAATTATGTGATCATTGAAAACCGGATGGTTGTGCGTAATGGAAGATTTGTCCTCTGACGTACAGAACTCTAATAGTGCTTTGTATGACAATTGTTATAGGCTGGTGGTAAGCTATCGGTGTCTGTAGCCGCCAAGGTAAGGCATAGAGGGATGAAATAGCAGGCTAAATCGCTTACTCAGAAGGTAACATTTAAAGTTGTTCTTTGCGTGTATATTTCTGTGTAGGCATGCCAGTAAACTGAAAGAAACGAAAAAAGTAAAAATCTGATGTGTTACACTCACATGACTTTCTCTACTCTTGTACAAACTATTTTTACAAACGCTTATTCTCCATCTACTTCATGTTAATCGAGATAAACTTTTGCAGACTCTATCTTATTGCTAATTTTCTTGTAGATGTAAGGGGAATATATATTTACAAGGGCAATATCGAAATACAGTAGCCTTTAAGCACATACATATCTCTTAATAGTTGGTTGCTAGGTGCAGCACCATTCCCTTTGCCACAGATTAATACTCTTTGCATATCAAAGACAAAAAAATGAATATACGAATTCCCATTTAAGAAAATAAGTAGAAAAATTTAAGAGAATAACAAGCAATATCTCGAAAATGGTTCACTCAACAAACAAACTGTATATGACATGAATTGTGTATTTTAACGCGATCTACATTTTTTGTGTAGTAAAATTTTCTCTATCTCTTATGGTTTACCGGTTATACAAAAGTCGTTCACAATGAAGAACACTTTTGGGGACATTCCCAGAAAATTCAAGATATACGTTTTATTTGTCATAAAAATATCTTAAACATATGATATTTTAATCAAAATCGTTAGAGCCATTTTTGAGAAAATTAAAATTTTCGAAAACTCTTCCATGTAAAGGGTATCCTGGGGTGGGGGGATTTTGTTGAAAACCTTCGTGTCGCATCCCTGGAAGATATTGGACCTAAATACCAAGTTTGGTGTTTATCCGACTGTTCGTTTCTGAGTTATGCTGTTCTTAGACAGACAGACACACACACACACACACACACATACACACACAGGCAGACAGACAGACACACAGACACACACACGGACATGTTTCCAAAAATGCTTTTTTTGGATTCAGGGGTCTCAAAACATATATTTCCGGTGAAATCTCGGTATCGAATTTTTGGGTGGAATACAATACTTCCCCTACTTACTATACGTAGTAGAGAAAGTAAAAATGAAACACATTAACATAATCGAAACTGTAAGTAAGGAGTACCAGACTCGCAAAATGAAAATATTTCAGCTATAAGATAAACATGCGTCTATTGTAGACATTTTTTTTTAATTCTAAATTTTATCCACCTCTTTGTAATGTAAGAACGTAGGTTTTCACGGCCGGTGTCACAATTATAACTAATATGATTTTCCGGGCTGTTATGCCGTGGTCTGCTGAAGAAAGATTTCCCAGACGTTTCGTCCACAACTGCGGTGGACATCTTCAGTGGCGCGGACGAAGTCTTCTCGGTGAAAGTATCGCAGCGTCTGATGCGTTGGCCGTTAGTGCCGCTCTCTTTATAGTGTGGGCGCTCTCTGTTGATTGGCCCGATTGAGCGCCCACACTATAAAGAGAGCGGCACTAACGGCCAACGCATCAGACGCTGCGATACTTTCACCGAGAAGACTTCGTCCGCGCCACTGAGGATGTCCACCGCAGTTGTGGACGAAACGTCTGGGAAATCTTTCTTCAGCAGACCACGGCATAACAGCCCGGAAAATCATATTAGTTATAATCACCTCTTTGTAAGTCACAATCCTATAAAGGGTTGTCAAAGTTGCAAATGCTCCAATAAATGTTAATTCACGGCCACCGTTGACATGCCCAAGATTTCTTTACTGGCAGAGTTTTGACTAGCTTATCGAATCAGAAATGTCACTAAACTCGAAGACAATCCTTGAAACTGATATGATACTGTAATGTAAAATAAAAATTAATAGTAATTAGAAATATTAATGACACAAAACAATAAATTTTGAATTAATCATCGTATTATAACCCAACTGCACTTCTTTAAATACGAAATGTGTTTACGAACAGCGTGGGCAAATTAAGCTATTAAGGCCAGAAATCGCGTGTTCAAATCTCAGTTGCATATTGCTTCAAACCCAATATGATGGTCACAGTGTCCTCCAAATAAAACACGTCTAACGGCATTTACTTTCCCCCATAACATCAAGCAACTTTTATTCCAGGCATTTCTTTCTACAACGCTTAGTTTTGTAGATATTGTACAGTCTCAACTTAAATAGCCCATCTTATTTAGAGTTATATTTGGGGCGGTTAAACTGTGTTCCTTCGTGAGGCCGCAATATTCAGTACACGCTCTACCTCGGCAGCATGTGAAAAACAAACGGACAGCCAGCAAGTCCTGTTTTCGCCCCCGCTTTTTACTATATTGAATAAGATATGAAAATCTACGGGATTTAAAATATAAACTTAATTCATAAAGGAGATTCCATTTCTCCCGTTTGTTCTTTAGCTTAGTGTTGAAATATTAATAACTATTTTTAAAGAATTAATATACCTCCTGAAAATGTGCGGATTTGTTATTTTAAACGAAACGCCCTAAATGGTTTCACATAATTGAAATGAGAGAATGCTAAAAGCAAAAACAGCAAAACTAGTACAGCAAAATTTACAAATGTAAATAAAAGACGTTTCCACCGGGCCTTGCCTATGTTGGGCGAGCTTTCAACTCAATTTTTACTTTCTCTACTACGTATAGTAAGTATGGGAAGTATTGTATTCCACCCAAAAATTCGATATCGAGATTTGACCGGAAATATATGTTTTGAAGTGTACTGAATGCATATAAAGTATTTTTGGAAACATGTCCGTGTGTGTATCTGTGTGTGTGTCTGTCTGTGTGTTTGGGTGTGTGTGTTTGTGTGTGTGTGTGTGTGTGTCTGTATGTCTGTCTGTCTATGAACAGCATAACTCAGAAACGAACAGTCGGATAAACACCAAACTTGGTATTTAGGTTCAGTATCTTCCAGAGATGCGACACGAAGGTTTTCAAGAAAATTCCCCACCCCAGATTATCCTTTAGATGGAACATTTTTCGAAAATTTTAATTTTCTCAAAAATAGCTCTTACGATTTTGAGTAAAATACCATAAGTTTAAGACATTTTCATGGCAAATGAATTATATATCTCGAATTTTCTGGTAATGTCTCCAAAAGTATTCTTCATTGTGAAGGACCTTTGCATAACTGGTAAACCATAAGAGATAGACAAAATTTTACTACACAAAAAAATTTAGATCGCGTTAAAATACACAATTTATATCATATCCATATTGTTTGTTGGGTGAACCATTTTCGAGATATTGCTGGCTATTCCCTTAAATTTTCCAGTAGTTGTACTTTTTCTCAAATTGGAACTCGTTATTCATTTTTAGTTGTCCTGGTAATGCAAAGAGAATGGAATACTCCATAATATAGCAATCAGCTCTTAAACTATTTGACTATCGCTTAAAGCCTACCAATACCCCTTGCATCTACAAGAAAATTAGCAATAACAGTAACATCTTTGATTAACATGAAGCATATGGAGAATAAGCAGATTTGAGAAAGTCATGTGAGTGTAACACATCAGTTTTTTTGGACATGTAAAGAGAATGGAATGCTCCACATAGCAACCAGCTCTTAATATATTTGACTATCACTTAAAGCCTACCATATTCCCCTCGTACCTACAAGAAAATTATCAATAAGACAGTTTCTGCAAATGTTTATCTCGAATAACATGAGGTAGATGAAGAATAAGCGTTTGTAAAAATAGTTTGTACAAGAGTATAGAAAGTCACGTGAGTGCAACACATTAGATTTTTTTTCGTGTTTCTTTTTACCACACTTTGCTGCCCATTATGCACCTTAAGACAGCAGTCCAACAACCTCGGTTTATCTAAATAAGGTTTGGAAAACACGCTCAACTTAAAATCAAGAGGACGGGAGTCGAAAGAAAGAGTAAAATATTGACAAAGTTGTTTCAGTGTTATCCAACTCTCAGGTATGTTGAAATATTAAGCGGCCAAGGGCAGCCTTGTTGTAGTGGCCAGTGGAAACACGGGGGCAGAAGGAAGTATACTCATATTGCGTTTAAACGGGTGCAGGTCAACATGTTTTCGAAGCGCTTCCTGGTAAAGGTAAAGCAAGAAGGCCTGAACAAGTAGGACCAGTTATCATGCCCACCTGAGTGTCTGTGCAAGTTTTGATTTTGTAACTCAAACTTGCGACTGTGCTGCCACTCAGTCATATAAACCTTAACTTTGGCTTGGTTATGCTATGATCCAACCCTTAAGCTGAAACCAAGTGTGTATAAATAGTATAAAGCCTGCATTCGCGCGCATGCGTGTGACTGTGCAAACAGCATAAATCCAAAAATGTTTTGTGTTATGTACAGATGACTTTCTCTACTCTCTATCGTTTATTAGTTGGTATGCAAACTATCCTTGTGAAAGCTTATTATTTTCTCTACCACGTACGTTTTAGGTAGAGAAGGTATTCCACCCAAAAATTCGATACAGTTTATTTGAGATGCATATGATTTATATATGATTTCGATATGCATTTTATTTGACATGTAAATATCTTTAATTTTAATCAAAATTGTTAGAGCATTTTTAAGAAAATAAAAAATTTCGAAAAATGTTAGGTACATGTAAAGGATAGTTGGGGTAGAGGAATTTTCTTGAAAACCTTCGTATCACATCTTTGGCAAGTAGTGAATTTCCACCCAAAAATTCGATACCGAGATTTCAACGGAAATATATGTTTTGAGAATCACTGAATCCAAAAAAAGCATTTTTGGAAACATGTCCGTGTGTGTGTCTGTCTGTGTGTCTGTGTGTCTGTGTGTCCGTTTGTCTGTGTGTCTGTGAACAGCATAACTCAAAAACGAACAGTCGGATAAACACCAAACTTGGTATTTAGGTTCAGTATCTTCCAGAGAAGAAAAACGAAGGTTTCCAAGAAAATCCCCCCACCCCAGACTACCCTTTACATGGAACATTTTTCAAAAATGTTAATTTTCTCAAAAATGGCTCTAACGATTTTGATGAAAATATCATATGTTTAAGACAATGTCATAAGAAATGAAATGTATATCTCGAATTTTCTGGGAATACCTCCAAAAATATTCTTCATTGTGAACGACTTTTGCATAACTGGTAAACCATAAGAGATAGACACAATTTTACTACACAAAAAATGTAGATCACGTTAAAATACACAACTTATGTCATATACGTTTCTTTTGTTGAGTGAACCGTTTTCGAGATATTGCTTGATGTTTCCTTAAATTTTCCAATACTTATACTTTTTCTCAAATTCGTTATTCATTTTTATTACTTTCTCTACTACGTATAGTAAGTAGGGGAAGTATTGCATTCCACCCAAAAATTCGATACCGAGATTTCACCGGAAATACATGTTTTGAGACCCCCTGAATCCAATAAAAGCATTTTTGGAAACATGTCCGTGTGTGTGTCTGTCTGTGTGTCTGTGTGTCTGTGTGTCTGTCTGTCTGTGTGTCTGTGAACAGCATAACTCACAAACGAACAGTCGGATAAACACCAAACTTGGTATTTACCTTCAGTATCTTCCAGAGATGCGACACGAAGGTTTTCAAGAAAATCCCACCACCCCAGATTACCCTTTACATGGAACATTTTTCGAAAATTTTAATTTTCTCAAAAATGGCTCTAACGATTTTAATTAAAATATCATATATTTAAGATACTTTCATGACAAATAAAATGTATATCTTGAATTTTCTGGGAATGTCTCCAAAAGTATTCTTCATTGTGAACGTCTTTTGCATAACTGGTAATCCATAAGAGATAGACAAAAGTTTACTACACAAAAAATGTAGCTCGCGTTAAAATACACAATTTATGTCATATACATTGTTTTCGCTGAGTGAACCATTTTCGAGATATTGCTTGTTATTTCCTTAAATTTTCCAATATACTTTTTCTCAAATGGGAATTCGTTATTCATTTTTTTTGTCTTGGATATGCAAAGAGTATTAAGCTGTGGCAAAGAGAATGGTGTTCCACATAGCAACCAGCTATTAAGAGATATGTCAATTCTTAAAGGCTTCTGTATTTTTTTCTATATTGCGCTTGCAAATACAAAACAAGGGGAACATAGTAGGTCTTAAGCGATAGTCAAATACTTTTAGAACTGGTCGCTATGTGTAAAATGTAATTTTCTTTGCATGTCAAGAACATAAAAAATTGATAAAATTAAAATTTTTGAACAATTTCCATGTAAGGGTGGTTTTGGGTGGGGGTTTTTCTTGAAGTATTTCATGTCGCATCCCTCGAACATATTGAATCTAAATACCAAGTTTGGTGTTTATCCGACTTTTCGTTTTTGAGTTATGCTGTTCACAGACAGACACACACACAGACACACAAGACATACACACGGACATGTTTCCAAAATGCTCTTTTTGGATTGAGGGCACCTCAAAACATACATTTTCGGTGTTGTATGTTTTTACAAAATCCCCTCACCCTAAGCTACTCTTTACACGGAACGCTTTTAAAAATTTTTGATTTTGTAAAAAGATCGCTCTAACGATTTTATTAAAATAGCATATATTAAAGATATTTCTATGACAAATAAAATGTATATCGTGAATGTTCTGGCAATAGCCTGTAAAATCCTGTTCATTCGGAAGGAATTCTATATAATCTTGTATAATTGGTAAGCGTTAAATGATAGACGAAAATGTACTCCACATAAAATGTAGATCTTTTGAAAACACCCAATTTAAGTTGTTTTCGGGTCTACAGTCAGATCACAAACTTGGGTTTGGTTCGGAGATTTGTAGTGGAAAGAAACAACAGAAAACCTCAGGACCAATGATATTATTTTGCTTTGGTTGTAAACGTGAGAACAGTTGACCAATTTCATATAGTAGATCAAAAACAGAAATGGAGATACGATATCACGCTATTTGTGCAATTGAGCCACTGAAGTCGGTGTAAGTTTCTACACCTACCGTATGAAAATAAATGGAAGCCAGTCGATCGCCCGAAGTGTTATGCGAGATCAGTGCTTTAATATTTAGTTAACTATCTATTTGTTGTTAGTTATCTATGCAAGGAATGAAATATTTGAATGCAGAGATACCAATGTTTTAAGACTGAGTTAACCATCTATACATTATAACTTATCTATGCTAGGAATGAAATATATGAATGCGGTTCTCGCATGTCGTAACTATGCACTTCTTGTTTATGCTGAGAAATAAACGAACGGCTATGATTTTGTGAATATTCAAGCGGTTTTTGCTTCAAAGGAATGCTGATTTGAACCAATTTCGTAAGATCGTTTCATTTTATTAATTCATATCTTATTGTTCGTTATAGTAGCATTTTAAATGTTCCTATTTTAGTTTATATTTTTGTTTCCACGGTTTAAGGGCTGTTTCATTTTATTCATTCATATATTATTTGTTATAGTACCATTTTCAGGTGTTTCTATTTTGGTTTGTGTTCTTTGTTTACTGGTTTACGTTTTAGGACTTTTCATAATGCCTAGTAAGAAACGAACCAGTTTTAATTTTAATGTTAAGAAGTTGTTTTCCGCGAAAGCAACCAAAGTCATTACCGGCACCTTGAACCAAAACAACAGCATATTTGGTGAGGTTAGAAACACACAGTGCACAAGCAACTCGGTGATGGCGTTATGTTTTTCAACTGTAATAAATATTAATACTTGGAGTTCTGAAGTAATTGATAAAATTCTTCATTTAGGCAATGATTTGCACTTAAAATCAATTTTAAATTATGATGGTGTTATGCCATATCCGCCTTACTTGTGCGCTGATGAGGTTTGGCTGCAGGATATTGTAATTGATGATGTAAAAGTAATCTGCAATGCAGTAACAAATAATTTTGCATTACAAGGGATCATACCGAGGGATTTAGGCAGTGTGTTAAAAACATTTTTCCAGTGCTATCACTACGGTGTGTTTACTGCACAATTAAAATCTATAGCTATTATTAAGAATACGTCCATGTACTGGTTGTTTGACCCACACAGCTGTAATGCAAAAGGTTTGTACGATGCAGAAGGTGTAGCTATCGCACTTGCTTTCGAGAACATAAATGAGTTACTAAATTTAATGATAAAAAAATTTCCCGTAGCTAATGATTCTAGTGATCCATTCACATTAGTTCCTTTTGTGTTTGATGGTTCCGAGACCGATGGTCGTTCAGAACGTAGAACAGTGAGTGAGGAATTAACTGATCAAAAATTTAATAAGAGAAAGTTGCATCATTCCTATTCACAGCGCACGAAAAAGAGAAAAGATAGCATGAAAATATTGCGTGAAGATGAAGAATATAATGAATTTGAACGTGAAAGAAATAAAGCGGATAAGCGACAAGCTAGGAAAAATGAACATTACAGAGAATCTGAAAGGAAGAGAAATAAGGAGTATATGGAGCAAGCCAGAGAAGATGAAGAATACAAAGAATCTGAAAGGAAGAGAAATAAGGAGTATAAGGAGCAAGCCAGAGAAGATGAAGAATACAAAGAATCTGAAAGGAAGAGAAATAAAGAGAGTAAACAGAAAGTAAGAGAAGTTGAAGAATACAAAGAATCTGAAAGGAAGAGAAATAAGGAGTATAAGGAGCAAGCCAGAGAAGATGAAGAATACAAAGAATCTGAAAGGAAGAGAAATAAAGAGTATATGGAGCAAGCCAGAGAAGATGAAGAATACAAAGAATCTGAAAGGAAGAGAAATAAAGAGAGTAAACAGAAAGTAAGAGAAGATGAAGAATACAAGGAATCTGAAAGGAAGAGAAATAAAGAGTATATGGAGCAAGCCAGAGAAGATGAAGAATACAAAGAATCCGAAAGGAAGAGAAATAAAGAGAGTAAACAGAAAGTAAGAGAAGATGAAGAATACAAGGAATCTGAAAGGAAGAGAAATAAAGAGTATATGGAGCAAGCCAGAGAAGATGAAGAATACAAAGAATCTGAAAGGAAGAGAAATAAAGAGAGTAAACAGAAAGTAAGAGAAGATGAAGAATACAAGGAATCTGAAAGGAAGAGAAATAAAGAGTATATGGAGCAAGCCAGGGAAGATGAAGAATACAAAGAATCTGAAAGGAAGAGAAATAAAGAGAGTAAACAGAAAGTAAGAGAAGATGAAGAATACAAGGAATCTGAAAGGAAGAGAAATAAAGAGTATATGGAGCAAGCCAGAGAAGATGAAGAATACAAAGAATCTGAAAGGAAGAGAAATAAAGAGAGTAAACAGAAAGTAAGAGAAGATGAAGAATACAAGGAATCTGAAAGAAAGAAGAACAAAGAATATAAGCAGCAAGCCAGAGAAGATAAAGCATACAGAGAATCTGAAAGACAAAGAAACAAAGAGCATATGCAGCAAATTAGAAAAGACGAAAATTACAAGGAAATGGAAAGAGAGAAAAATAAAGAGCATATGAAGCAAATTAGAACAAATGAAAACTACACAGAAACCGAAAAAATGAAGAATAAATCATTAAAACTATCGCAAAGAAGTAACGAGATTCTCTGTTCAAGACAATACATCTATAACAAATTAGTACAAACAGATAACAATTCGTCAAGATTAAAATTGAATTTTATCCGAGGCAGAAAAAATGTACCAGAGTATGTTTGCTGTTGTTGTGAAGGTTTGTTTTTTGAGCACTCCATTAGTAAACTAAACACGAATCTAATTAAAAGAAAACAAGGTAACGACAATTTTGAAGAGTTTCTTGAAAGGATACATAATTACCCTTCTTTACATGTGTGTAGTACTTGTAAGAATTATATCATGAAACTAAAAGTTCCAAAAATGGCGACAAGCTGTGGTATGAAATTTGTGGATATACCAGAATGTATCAAGAAACTATCTCCTTTAGAGGAGCGATTATGTAGTCCTTATATACCATTTATGCAAATGCGACCTTTAAAAGCCTTTGCACTTAATCCACAGTTAGGAGTAAAGGGATCAGTTGTAAATATTCCAATAGACATTAACGAGTGTCTGCAAGTTCTACCCAGATCTTTTGATGATATGGCAACGATGCAGCTACAGTTAAAACGGCATATTCTGCACAAATCGTACTACATGTATGAGACAATTAGACCAGCAATCGTCTGTGATGCATTGAAATACCTGCAAGAAACTCCACTATATAAGAATAATGATATCCAAATAGATGAAATGTACTTAAAGAGGTATGAAAAACAATACACAGAAAATATGGAGTTTATCGTCGATAACAAAGCTAAAGAGGTAAACTCTTTGGAAACTAGAAGCGAAGAAGAAATTTCATTAGATCATGACAGTGAGGACGACGAAGGAGAAGAGGTACTTTTAATGTCCAGAAATAAAATAGGAAGAAACACAATAGAGATAATAGCGCCAGGACAGGACAAAATACCAGTCGCTTGGCATTTAATAGAACACTTTGATGAACTTTGCTTTCCTAAAATATTCGCGGGCCAGGCTTTTAATATGCCAAAATATCTTACATACAGCGATCGGGCTAAATCTGAATGTAGACGAGTTGATCGCAGATCCTCCATACCAAGCAGACTATTGTTCATGGCCAAACAGAAGATAGAAAGACAATGCGTAGCCAACATGAATATGTGCTTGAGGAGAACTAAAAGACCCTCGACTAGCATTAATGCAGGGAATTTACTAAATCAAGAATTTGTCAATAATTTAATTAAAGTTGACAGCGGCTACCAATTCACCAAAGAAATCCGATCCAGTCCAGCATTCTGGGAGAAGAAGAAGAAGGATTTAATGGCAATGATCAGGCAGTTAGGAAAACCTACCTGGTTTGTTACTCTGTCTGCAGCAGAAAGCTGGTGGCCCGAACTGCTTACATCGTTATACTATATGCAACACAATAAGAAGTTAACTCCAAAAGAAGCACTTGAAATGAGCAACAGTGAAAAGACGCTGTTGATTAGAAATGACCCTGTTACGTGTGCTCGATATTTTGATTATAAGATTTCATCTTTCTTAAAACTTCTTACTGCAGAGGACAGTATATTTGATGAGCATGTTGTTGAGGATTATTATCAGAGGGTAGAATTTCAAATGAGAGGCTCCCCCCATGAACACATGTTTTTCTGGTTGAAAGATTCTCCGAGTTATAATCCATCAAATCAAGAATCAATCAAAGAAATTGTACATTTTATTGACAAGTATATCACGTGCGAGTACAATGAACATGATCCTTACATTGCTCTTCAGAAGCACAAACACACACACACTTGCTACAAAGGCAGGAAAAACAAAATGTCATGCAGGTTTCATTTTCCTTTACCTATGATGCCTAGGACCACTATTTTGACTCCATTATCAGAAGTTGAAAACAACAACGAAATAAAGAACAGCCTGAAAAAGATAAATAATTTGATGTGTTACTTTTATAAAAAGCTAGAATCAATTTCTTTCGAAGAAATTTTAAAAAGACTTAACATTACTGAAATGCAGTACATGAATGCAATAAGATCATCTTTAAAGCAAACACGTGTGTTCCTAAAAAGATCTAGCCTAGAAGTTGGTATTAATGCTTACAACAAAGATATGCTGCATTTGTTCGAGTCTAACATGGACATACAACTAGTTCTGGAAGAGTACGGACTGGCTACTTACATCATAAAGTATATAAGCAAGGTAGAGTCTGGATTGTCGAAACTTCTGAGAAACGCAGCGAAAGATGTCGAATCAGGGAACCAGAGCTTAAAGGAAAAATTGCGCAAAATATCCAACGTGTTTTTAAACAGCAATTTAATGTCAGCTCAGGAAGCAGCTTATTGTGTACTTTCTCTCCCTATGTCAAAGAGCAGCAGGAAGGTCATCTTCATAAATACCAGTCCTTCACAAGAACGGGTGGTGATGCTGAAGAACAGGAGAGCTTTGGAACAACTGCCGGCAGATTCAGAAGATGTTTATATGCAAGACGTTATACAAAAATACTGTCGACGTCCAAAACATTTAGAGCATGTGTGTTTAGCAGAATTCGTGGCTAATTATTATAAACCCTACAAAAGAATAATTGATGAAATGAACGATGATGAAAATGATAAAACTGCGATAAAAGAAAGAGGAAAGCCTGCAGTGATTAGATACAGGAGATACAAGCTGGCGCAAGATCCCGACAATTATTATCGAGAGCAAGTGCTATTATTAATGCCATTTAGAGATGAGATTCGTGACATAGAGAGCAAGAATTGCTACGAATTATATTGCGCTAGCTTGGAAGAAATCGAAAAAAATGGAAAGAAATTTTCTATTAAAACAGATGAAGCACTTGAAGAAGCCTTGCAGATGGTTCAGAATAATATTTTTGAAAGTGATAGTTCTTACGATGCAGAACTTCAGAACGAAGAACCGATAGAAAAAGTGGACATTTTGCAACAAGGCGGCTTGGAAGGGGCTGATAAACAAGACATAAACAGATTCACAATTCCTAGCAGAGTATCACGAGAAAAAATGTTTGAATTATTGAACAAATTAAACGGAAAGCAGAGAGAATTCGTCATGCATGTACTAAACAGCTTTAAAACTAACAGACTGCCAATGAGGATATTTCTAAGCGGCTCCGCTGGTGTAGGAAAAAGTACGGTGATAAATGCGGTGTATCAGGTGATAACGCGCTATTTTGACAGCTTACCAGGAGGCGATAAAGACAAAATAGTAGTCCTGCTATGCGCCCCTTCAGGAAAGGCAGCCTTCTTGATTAACGGAGTCACATTGCATACAGCTTTCGCTTTACCTGTGACACAGTTTGCAGGCAATATGCCCGCCCTATCCAGCGACTTAGCCAATACTATTAGAGAGAAATTATTTAATCTGAAATTGCTGATTATTGACGAGATATCCATGGTTGGAAGCGGAATGTTCAGCAGAGTCGATAGCAGGCTGCGACAGATAATGGGAATTGATCTTTCATTTGGAGGAGTCTCGGTAATAACAGTCGGCGACCTCCATCAGCTACCACCTGTAATGGACACTCCAATTTATAAATTTGCTTCAAATGAATTTTCTTCCTTAATTGACAGAAATCCTCTATGGGATGAGTTTGAATTCTATGAATTGACGGAAATAATGAGGCAAAGAGATGAACTAGAATTTGTGAAAGTCTTAAATAATTTAGCCACTGGAAAAACAAGCACTAGCGATATTACCTTAAATTCTAGAACTGTGGAAACAAATGAAGTACCAGAGAGCGCGATAAGATTATTTACAAGGAACGTAGATGTACAGGAGTACAATGAAAAGAGAATAACAAGCCATAATGCAGAAGAGTTTATATCGGTAGCAAGAGACATTATTATAGGAACAATATCTGAGAACGCTAAAAATGGCATTTTGAATGCAGTTAAAAACAAGAAGCTAACGGAAGTTAATGGACTGCCTCATGAATTGAGGTTAAAAATCGGTATTAAATACATGATAACCAGCAATATAGATGTAGAGGATGGTTTAGTCAATGGAGCTTGCGGGATACTCAAAGAAATTGCTTTGAAACCCAATTCCAGCGAACCTAATATAATATTCTTAGACTTTGGTGACGAACATGTGGGTCGAAGAGCAAGAATGGTACGATGTGCATATATGGAAAACGAAAATATTAACCAAAATTTAACTCCATTAGATTTAAAAAGGCAAATACTAAATATATCAAACAAATTGGAACAACAGGTAATTCGAATACAGTTTCCAGTTGTCTGTGCCGAAGCATTAACTGTCCATAAAAGTCAAGGACAAACATATAAAGAACTATGCATTGACTTGACAAAATGTAAAAGAATAAGCAGATCAATGCTGTATGTTGCTTTGAGCAGAGTGACCACTTTGTCTGGGTTATACCTTATAGGTAAATTTAGATCTCCTCAGGCTCCTAGAAGCAATGATCCTATAATAGCAGAAATGGATAGATTAAGACAAGAAAGACGTCTAAAGTTGTCTTATAACACTTTGAGGGAGAGCGGAGGAATAAAAATCATCTATCAGAACGTGAATTCACTGCCAAAGAAAATAGATTGTATAAGGTCAGATCAGTGGTATAGTAATGGAGACATATTAATATTTAGTGAAACTTTAGCCTCACTTCAACATAAATTATGCATAGATGGTTTCAATGAGAAGTTAAGAATTGCATTTTCAAAAAACACACGAGGAATATCCATATACGTGAAAAAAGAGTTTCAAATTCAGGATGTAAATTACGTTAATAGAGCTGATAATGAAGGTCATATTGATTTAATTTCATTTCAAATTAACGAGCACTACGTAGTCTGTGGATACAAGTCTCCTGGAGCCAAAAGTAATACCTTTGAAGATAGTATAAATACAATTGTTTTAAAGAACATCAACTTAGAAAATAAAATCTTACTAATGGGAGATTTTAATTTCGACATTTACGAGCAAAAGAACAAATATATTTCAAACTATTTGAATAAACTTAATTTAATAAGCAAGTTGCATAAGAACATTTCAACAACAAATTTTAATACTCAGATAGATATAATATTTTCCAACATCGACATTTCTGCTGGTGTGTATGAAACCCTTTTCTCTGACCATAAACCTATATATGCAGTTTTGCCGGATGAAACAATACGAAGTGAAAGTCAGTGATTTTCAAAAAGGCCTGTCTACTCTATGCACAAAGCGTAATCTACTCAAGTAAAACGCGCAACGCCTTATAACATTTGGTTAGTTTGTTAACACATAAACATTCAGCAATAGTTTTTAATGATGGTATAATGATTTTTGTTACATATTATCGCTACCGAGGGGGACACCGAAAGCCGGAATCTAACAATGCTATGAGGTCCAACCTTAGGTGAAGGTGATTGGAGTATCCGTCCTTGCTCGGCAGGTTTGGTGCTGTCACAGAATGGTTACAAGAGAAGACTCAAGAAGCGAAATACGCCGGAATTCCCAGTTCACGACAGTAATACCGAATAGAGCCTGCACGTCCATCTACTAAGTTCGCAAAGAGCTTAGAATTCTATCAATTACTGCCTGATAAAGACGTGCTCCAGAAAATATTTATAACTGTTAAAGATGATATTCCTACAATATCTGAGTGGGCGCTCAAACAGTTAGCAAGTACCCTGACTGAGGTTTTCCACGGTTTTCCCCAGTCTCGCAAGGTGAATACCGGGGTAAGTGTCTACAAGTGGTCTGTGGCCAGGATATACCAGCAGTATGATGAAACCAACAACGTTACAGCTGCAACCATAATCGTTCTTTTATGATGGAAGTTATCGTCATATATGTATTAATATTTCAAAATAATAACTCTACAATTGTATATTATGTGTTTTTCTTCTGTTAAGAGTTTAATACCTGTTAAATAAAACATCTGTGAAGATTATGAAATATACAGAACTTGCTTCTGCAGATTGCAGTTCAACTTATTTATGTCTTTCTCCACAACAACCACTTAGCTGAAATCATTTCTATGCAGATATTAACTAACTTGATTAACTTAAGAATACAAATAATAGAAATTAGCTGAAATGTTGATGGTGTAGAGAAAGTTATGTGAATGTAACACATCAGATTTTTTTATGTCCTGCACATGCAAAGAGAATGGAATGCGCCACATAGCAACCAGCGTTAAAATATTTGACCATCGCTTAAAACCTACCATATTCCCCTTGCATCTACAAGAAAATTACCAATAAGATTGACATCTCGATATCTCGATTAACATGAAGCATATGGAGAATAGGCGTTTGTAAAAATAGATTGTACAAGAGTAGAGAAAGTCATGTGAGTGTAACACATCAGATTTTTTACTTTCTCTACTACGTATAGTAAGTAGGGGAAGTATTGTATTCCACCCAAAAATTCGATACCGAGATTTCACCGGAAATACATGTTTTGAGACCCCCTGAATCCAAAAAAGCATTTTTGGAAACATGTCCGTGTGTGTGTCTGTCTGTGTGTCTGCCTGTGTGTCTGTGTGTCTGTGAACAGCATAACTCAGAAACGAACAGTCGGATAAACACCAAACTTGGCATTTAGCTTCAGTATCTTCCAGAGATGCGACACGAAGGTTTTCAAGAAAATCTCCCCACCCCAGACTACCCTTTACTTGGAACTTTTTTCGAAAATTTTAATTTTCTCAAAAATGGCTCTAACGATTTTGATTAAAATATCATATGTTTAAGATATTGTCATGACAAATGAAATGTATATCTCGAATTTTCTGGGAATGTCTCCAAAAGTATTCTTCATTGTGAACGACTTTTGCATAACTGGTAAACCATTAGATATAGACAAAATTTTACTACACAAAAAATGTAGATCGCGTTAAAATACCAAATTTATGTCATATACAGTTTTTTTGTTGAGTGAACCGTTTTCGAGATATTGCTTGTTATTCCCTTAAATTTTCCAATACTTACTTTTTCTCATATTCGCTATTCATTTTTTTTATGTCCTGGACATGCAAAGAGAATGGAATGCGCCACATAGCAACCAGCGTTAAAATATTTGACTATCGCTTAAAACCTAGCATATTCCCCTTGCATCTGCAAGAAAATTAGCAATAAGATTGACATCTCGATATCTGGATTAACATGAAGCATATGGAGAATAAGCGTTTGTAAAAATAGTTTGTACAAGACTAGAGAAAGTCATGTGAGTGTAACACATCAGATTTTTACTTTCTCTACTACGTATAATAAGTAGGGGAAGTATTGCATTCCACCCAAAATTCGATACCGAGATTTCGCCGGAAATACATGTTTTGAGACCTCCTGAATCCAAAAAAAGCATTTTTGGAAACATGTCCGTGTGTGTGGCTGTGTGTGTGTGTGTGTGTGTGTGTGTGTGTGTGTGTGTGTGTGTCTGTGTGTCTGTGAACAGCATAACTCAAAAACGAACAGTCGGATAAGCACCAAACTTTGTATTTAGGTTCAGTATCTTCCAGAGATGCGACACGAAGGTTTTCAAGAAAATCCCCCCACCCCAGACTACCCTTTACATGGAAGATTTTTCGAAAATTTTAATTTTCTCAAAAATGGCTCTAACGATTTTGATGAAAATATCATATGTTTAAGATAATGTCATGAGAAATGAAATGTATATCTCGAATTTTCTGGGAATGTCTCCAAAAGTATTCTTCATTGTGAACGACTTTTGCATAACTGGTAAACCATAAGAGATAGACAAAATTTTACTACACAAAAACTGTAGATCGCGATAAAATACACAACTTATGTCATATACATTTTTTTTGTTGAGCGAACCGTTTTCGAGATATTGCTTGTTACTTCCTTAAATTTTCCAATACTTATACGTTTTCTCAAATGCGTTATTCATTTTTACTTTCTCTACTACGTATAATAAGTAGGGGAAGTATTGCATTCCAACCAAAAATTCGATACCGAGATTTCACCGGAAATACACGTTTTGAGACCTCCTGAATCCAAAAAAAGCATTTTTGGAAACATGTCCGTGTGTGTGTGTGTGTCTGTGTGTGTGTGTGTGTGTCTGGGTGTGTGTGTGTGTGTGTGTGTGTGTGTGTGTGTGTCTGTGAACAGCATAACTCAAAAACGAACAATCGGATAAGCACCAAACTTGGTATTTAGGTTCATTATCTTCCAGAGAATGCGACACGAAGGTTTTCAAGAAAATCCCCCCACCCCAGACTACTCTTTACATGGAAGATTTTTCGAAAATTTTAATTTTCTCAAAAATGGCTATAACGATTTTGATGAAAATATCATATGTTTAGGGTAATGTCATGAGAAATGAAATGTATATATCGAATTTTCTGGGAATGTCTCCAAAAGTATTCTTCATTGTGAACGACTTTTGCATAACTGGTAAACCATAAGAGATAGACAAAATTTTACTACACAAAAAATGTAGACCGTGTTAAAATACATAACTTATGTCATATGCATTTCTTTTGTTGAGTGAACCGTTTTCGAGATATTGCTTGTTATTTCCTTAAATTTTCCAATACTTATACTTTTTCTCAAATGCGTTATTCATTTTTTTTATGTCCTGGACATGCAAAGAGAATGGAATGCGTCACATAGCAACCAGCGTTAAAATATTTGACTATCGCTTAAAAGCTACCATATTGCCCTTGCATCTACAAGAAAATTACCAATAAGATTGACATCTCGATATCTCGATTAACATGAAGCATATGGAGAATAGGCGTTTGTAAAATATGGTTGTACAAGAGTAGAGAAAGTTATGTGAGTGTAACACATCAGATTTTTTACTTTCTCTACTACGTATAGTAAGTAGGGGAAGTATTGCATTCCACTCAAAAATTCGATACCGAGATTTCACCGGAAATACATGTTTTGAGACCCCCTGAATCCAAAAAAAGCATTTTTGGAAACATGTCCGTGTGTGTGTCTGTGTGTGTGTCTGTGTGTGTGTGTCTGTGTGTGTGTGTTTGTGTGTGTGTGTGTGTCTGTGAACAGCATAACTCAAAAACGAACAGTCGGATAAACACCAAACTTGGTATTTAGGTTCAGTATCTTTCAGAGATGCGACACGAAGGTTTTCAAGAAAATCCCCCCACCCCAGACTACCCTTTACATGGAACATTTTTCGAAAATTTTAATTTTCTCAAAAATGGCTCTAACGATTTTTATTAAAATATCATATGTTTAAGATATTGTCATGAGAAATGAAATGTATATCTGGAATTTTCTGCGAATGTCTCCAAAAGTATTCTTCATTGTGAACGACTTTTGCATTACTGGTAAACCATAAGAGATAAACAAAATTTTACCACACAAAAAATGTAAATCGCGTTAAAATACACAATTTATGTCATATACATTTCTTTTGTAGAGTGAACCGTTTTCGAGATATTGCTTGTTATTTCCTTAAATTTTCCAATACTTATACTTTTTCTCAAATGCGTTATTCATTTTTTTTATGTCCTGGACATGCAAAGAGAATGGAATGCGTCACATAACAACCAGCGTTAAAATATTTTACTATCGCTTAAAAGCTACCATATTGCCCTTGCATCTACAAGAAAATTACCAATAAGATTGACATCTCGATATTTCGATTAACATGAAGCATATGGAGAATAGGCGTTTTTCCTTAAGTTTTACGTCCCACTGTATCTAAACTCATATGTATGTCAATGCACACAACAATGTAGCAGCCGCTTGCTTTTTCAACAATGAGCAATACGCAGGAGAATACAAATCAGTTACGTCTGATTGACTGTTGAAGGAGGATGTAATTTTATTTATCATAGTGAGTGGTGAAATACTTTTATCATGGCATACCGAATGTGAACTGGAAGCTGCAGGCAATATGTTTGATAGTTCGGAAAACGTTTCAGAAGAAGGAAACCATACTAGTGAAGATAGCATTCGTCCTACAGACAATGATGATAGAAGTGACAATTTTCAAACTGTGGAAGTGGTTCAATGGAAAAATAAAAACATCAATTGGAGTTTAGACCCTTTCCACAACATGGAAGAGCATCCACCGCTAACATAATCAAATAAACACCTGGTCCAACCAGATATTTTTATGTCCTGGACATGCAAAAAGAATGGAATGCGCCACATAGCAACCAGCGTTAAAATATTTGACTATCGCTTAAAATCTAGCATATTCCCCTTGCATCTACATGAACATTACCAATAAGATTGACATCTCGATATCTCGATTAACATGAAGCATATGGAGAATAAGCGTTTGTATAAATAGTTTGTACAAGAGAAGACAAAGTCATGTGAGTGTAACACATCAGATTTTTTAAATATGTCCGTATGTGTGTCTGTCTGTGTGTGTCTGTGTGTCTGTGAACAGCATAACTCAGAAACGAACAGTCGGATAAACACCAAACTTGGTATTTAGCTTCAGTATCTTCCAGAGATGCGACACAAAGGTTTTCAAGAAAATCCCCCCACCCCAGATTACCCTTTACATGGAACATTTTTCGAAAATTATAATTTTCTTAAAAATGGCTCTAACGATTTTGATTAAAGTGTCATATATTTAATATACTTTCATGACAAATAAAATGTATATCTTGAATTTTCTGGGAATGTCTCCAAAATTATTCTTCATTGTGAACGACTTTTGCATAAGTGGTAAACCATAAGAGATAGACAAAATTCTATTACACAAAACATGTAGATCGCGTTAAAATACACAATTTATGTCATATGCATTTGTTTTGTTGAGTGAACCATTTTCGAGATATTGCTTGTCCAAAACTTATACTTTTTCTGAAATGGGAATTTGTTATTCATTTTTTTTTGTCCTGGTAAAGCAAAGAGAATGGAATACTCCACATAGCAACCAGCTTTTAAAATATTTGTCTATCGCTTAAAGCCTACCAACTCCCCTTGCATTTACAAGAAAATTAGCAATAAGATTAACATCTCGATTAACATGAAGCATATGGAGAATAAGCGTTTGTAAAAACAGTTTGTACAAGAGTAGAGAAAGTCATGTGAGTGTAACACATCAGATTTTTTTAGTTATGCCTTAACAGACACATGAATGCACACACGAACACACGCACCTTTTTTCTAAAAATCCTCTGTTATAGATTCAGGGGGCCTGAAAACATGTATTTCGGGTAAAATCTTCGTATCGAATTTTTTAGTGGAATACAACATTTCCCCTACTTCCTATACGTAGTAGAGAAGGTAAAATGGAAAAGTCAGATGAATACTAAATTTCATATTTAAGCTAGGGCTTCTTATAATACAAGACATTGGTTATCAAGGAGTTTCCTCTAACTCAAACGTCTGCTTATATTACATTTTCTTTAGTTTCCCAAAAATGGCTCTAATGATTTTGATGTATATTAGCTATATACATGACAAACAAAATGTACTACGTCTTGAATTTTCTGTGAATAACCTGAAGGGTTCTCTACATTCCTACATAGTTATGTACAAAGGTTAAACCATAAATAATATTTATCATGGGAAAAGATTAACAAATCCTACTCCCTAATGCCGAAATAAATTTTTCCGTCTCATTGGGTGGCGTTTTCGGAATATTTGCTGTTTTTTATCCGAACGGTTCAATATCTTAAGCAGTAAATTATATTAGTGACCTTTCTTATGTTTCTCACGACTGCATGAAAAGAGAATGTAATACCAAGGACAGCATTTCTCGATTTGCTTTTCAAAAGTTGTTTGATGTGTCAGCCTTCAATATACGGCTGACTATTGTGTACCTGTTAAAATGTTTATTAATACAGTTTCTCTGGAATTTATTGGGATTAACATCAGACACGTAAAAATAATATTTTAAATGAATACTTTGTAGAATAAGTTTGAAACATTTTCGATAATAGGTTTAGAAAGTCAAACGATTATTACATACAGTTTTCTAAGTATTTAAATAATCTCACATCCGTTTTCAGAAACATCAGTGCTTTAAAAAAATTTCTGTTTTACACTCTCATGACCTTTTCTGCCCTCTTTCGTTTAGTGGCTATACAAACTATTCTTACGAAAGCTTATTTTTCTACTTACTTCATTTTAATCCAGGTAAACCTTTGCAGAAATAGTTAAGAAATTTTGTTATAGTTAAAAAGGGAACAGCGACAGTCATATGTTTAAGAACTGGAGGCTATATGCTGCTTTAAAATTCCATACTGTTTCCATGCGACAGCGAGAAAAAAACAAAACAAACCACTTTAAAAGAGTGACCAAGTAATAAAATCCGTTCCATTAATAGGATATCTCAGAGATAGCTTATGCCATCAAAAAACAATTTGAAATAAATTGCAGGTTTTAAGAAGATTTACATTTTTGTGCCGTACGTTTTCGTCTATCGCTTAAAATTTACCAATTGTACAAGATTGTATAAAATTCCTTTCGGAAGATGACTTCACAGACTATTCCCAGAAAATGTAAGATAGTATTTTATTCCTCATGTAAATATTTTAGTATAGCATTTTAATCAAAATCCTTGGTACATACTGAACTTAAATACCAAGTTTGGTATTTATCCGGCTTTTCGTTTTAAATTATGCTGTTCACAGACATAAACAACAGATACACACAGGCCTTTTTCTAAAAATTTTTTTTTAGGTTCAGGAGGCCTCAAAATATGTAGTATTGCACTACAGTGACAAATTTGTCATAAGAAAGCAACGTTCATAACCCTCAATAATTTCACTAGCACAAATCTTTAACAGAGGCATAAGATACAGTAGCAAGGTGACATTACACACATCTTTATGTGACATTACACACGTCAATATCATGAGGCAAGAGACAAATTTGAAACGTTAATGTAGTCGTATCAGGCATACAAGTTCTAGAAGTTTCACAGAAATAACTGAGACACTGCCCACATACAGAATATATTTATCAAATTATAGGTCGCGTGCACTTGAAGTTGAACTACGAAATGTTAAAATTAATTTTCAAAAAATGAAAAATAAAACAAGCCAGACTAAAAGAAGACTATGGATATTAGAAAACAAAACACATAGCACCTTACAGAGAAACTGGTACCAGACTACGAGTATTGTCCTCAGACCTATATAAAAATAAAGAATGAAGTCTTTGCAAAAATATTCATAAGACCACATGTCTTTACATACACATTGAAACACACCACACACAGCAAACAATGTGTTAAAAGGAAATTTAAAGAGAGCAGAAGGAGAAGAGAGAGAGGGAGGAATGGGAAACAGTGGAGAGAAAGAGAGATGAGGAGAAAGCGGGAATGCAGAGACACCAAAAGATATATCCGTCACATAATAAAATAGGAAAGCTACGAAAAGTTGAAAATTATCAGGTCCTAAATGGAGAAAAAAAAAATAATAATAATAATAATAATAATAAAATTTTGCTACGTCTAAGAAAGGACCAACACGCCAACCTCTGTAACAATTTTGAATTTCCGTGTGACGGTTACGTCACAGAGCCAAAATGTGCTACATAAATGTGGTACGCAATCCCTTAAAAAAATCCTGTGACATCGCTGCAATCCTGCAGAGAAAAAAAAAGCTCACGGTACAAATCCAGACACAAAATGATATCCCACACAGGCTCACATATCATAAAACATATCTTAAATTACAACTGCAGCCACTACGTGGTCAAGCACAAAATATTAACACATAACACACACTCACACGCTACAAATAGACTAAAACTTTTCACAGCTATGTGACATCAAGAGATGCCTCAAAAAAGAATTATAAACCCTGCGCCGTACACCAAAAATGTTACGTACTGAGGTGAGGGCCAAAAGCTTTCCAGCAAAAAATTAAATTTTAATCACCCCAACATGCACATGGGGGAAGGGTAGCTACATATACTGCGAGAGGACCAGGACCTTGATGTTCACATTCCGATGCAGGCGTGGGGTTTTGTAACAAATTACACAAATTTCACATCATTCATATTACTTGTGATTTATTATAACACATTCAGTGACCCCACATTATACACAAAGGAAAATCAAGGATTGAGGGGAGATGCCTCACACACAAACAACCTACACCTTACACAGCAAGTATCAGACTCAGACTGACGCTCGTACACACAAAGAAAAGTAACGCTAAAGCTATCTACCCCTCTCTCCACCTCTGACTAGGCTCGCTAGCTAGGGGTGGCGAGTTGCAGTGCCAGACGGAACTTCAAACACAAAGCCGAAAGAAATACTAATTACCCCAACAATGCTGTCGCCAATGCGACGCAATAATGTGTCTGGCATGACAATAGCTAATAATACCTACTAATACGCCACAATATATCTTTGAACTGCTTATAAGTAATGCCCGTATAGTGCTGGGTGTGGGAAACAATGTTCAAAAAATTGTCCAGTAGAAGGCAGTATGAAAATAAGAATTTTGAGGACAGCAATAAGGGCTCGCAGAAGACTTTGGTTACGTGCGTCAACGTTAAATTCGTCATGTTAGAGTCTGCGATTTTGAAACCTGTTTGTGACATTTCAGATGTAAAGAAACGCACTCTTTTACAATACAATACTTTGTATCAACCTTAAAACTCATTATGGAGGTAAATGGGATATCTCTGTCTCCATTTAACGCAGGCATATTGCGATTAGCTTCGCCCTTCTCTGCTCTGACGCTGTCGCTAAGTTGCTAATAATATGGTGTAAATATTCAGTTATTATAATTTTCAGTTTGGAACACATTATCCTATGCAGAATATTTTTCTCTGTCACATTATGTCATTCTTAGAGCCTTTATAGATTCTGTGGGCACAAGTTCTAAATAAAATGAGTTTTTCAGTAAAAATTCGATATTTGCTCTTTCTATGCTAACTACGCAATAACTAATAAACTAAAGGGTAAAATGCAACAGTATTTTTTTCTTAGCTAGAGTATACAAGGGTGCTGATGTATGTCATGTTTGAGTACCCTATCTTTAATAAAATAAGAGTTATAAATTTTTAAATTAAATATTTTCGAATAAAAGTTAGCCAGCGCAAACTTTTTGTTATTGGATTTACAACGCCGACCAAGCAAGAGAAACGGTTGAGGAGGGTTGGAGGCAGTTTTTTAAAGAAGCTGGGTCCTGTGACTTCTTCATTCATTGTGTATGACTAATAAAAAAGTCATCCTTCTATTCAGCTAACAGGCACCATGTGCGAGGCAGAAGGTAGTAAACTTAACATCAGTTGTAAGGAAGTGTGTACGCTTATAGCGTGTGGAATGTAATTTGTTATGCACGTTATTTATTTAAAATTTTACTAAACATTTATAGTTGTGGAGGGAGAAGCTAGGAGGAGACGAAATGTTGGTAAACTAGGAAGAAAGGCAAATTATTAACGAATGCGTTAGATTATTCAAGTAAAACTGGTGTATTAAGAAACAGCTAAGATTTCCGGGGCTTCAGAAACAGTAGTGTATGGGATAAAAACGGAATAAATGAAAGGACATCTAAGCAACATCAAAATAAGAAGGCAAAACGGTGGGTGAAACAAAAACACGCTATGTTAACGGAATGTAATGGAATAAAATAAAGCGGATTGCGACACATCTTTCATTTTTTCCTGTTTGAAACCACTCCACCCACGCTGAATGTAATTTTATCAAGGGCAAACAGTAATTATTATAGCCTTTATAAGTTTATATCTCCATATATCTTTCACATATATTTTTATGCCTGTAATTTTGTATTTCGAAGTACTGAAAATACAAAGAGACGAAGTGCAGGTAAAACTTAAATGTCTTGCATTGGCCCTAAATAGCAGTACATATATTTCACTACTTAGTGATGTGTCACTCATAAGATGACATTAAATTGGTAGACCGATCGCAGCTGGGCGCCAAAGTTGCGAGCGTACCTATAGCACATGTGGCAACACTGTGCCCCGTTTAACATGTACTGTCTTTTAAGCGTGAAACGAGCTATAGTCACCGATTTGTCTTATGTTCAATGACACATTTGCCGTGTGAAGCTTATTGAATGATACATAATACCCAACGCTCTGTTGTTTAGTATGTTTGCTGTAACACAAACTGTCTTGATGCTATGTTTTGAGACATAGTCTGTACGTCCTTCCCTTAAAATTCAACACAGAAAATTTAAACACAAATAAAATAAGCTATAGGCAACGAAAAAAAAATTTAATTTAATTTTATTTATGGACGCCCTTTAACTGCCGTGGTCCTTAATATCCCCTCCATATCGGGCGTGAAAGAACGGTAATTTTGCTCAGAGGCCTCTTTATCAGACTTCAGCTTCTTTTACATACCGTAAATCTACGACACAGGACCACCGGCTTTACTTTCCTTCCGAAGGAAGCCATGCTAAGGATTTGTACGCCCGAAAAAACCCATCGCTCTCCTCCGGGTTTGAACGCGCGACCTCGAGAACTAGAGGCCAGCATGGTAACCACTACATCACGGAGGACGACATAGCCAACATAGCGTAACAGCATGAATCAACTGGTGTTGTTGAAAAGAGAAACAAAATGGAGAACTGATTCTTAAAAATTTGATGTGTTACACTCATATGACTTTCTCTACTATTGTACAAACTATCTTTACAAACGCTTATTCTGCATATGCCTCATGTTAATCGAGATGTTAATCTTATTGCTAATTTTCTTGTAGATGCAAGGGGAATTGGTAGGCTTTAAGCGATAGTCAAATATTTCAAGAGCTGGTTGCTATGTGGAGTATTCCATTCTCTTTGCATTACCAGAACAAAAAAAAAATGAATAACGAATTCCTATTTGAGAAAAACTATAAGTATTGGAAAATTTAAGGGAATAACAAACAATATCTCGAAAATGTTTCACTCAACAAAAAAATGTATAGACATAAATTGTGTATTTTAACGCGATCTACATTGTTTGTGTAGTAAAATTGTGTGTATCTCTTATGGTTTAACAGTTATGCAAAAGTCGTTCACAATGAAGAATACTTTTGGAGACTTTCCCAGAAAATTCGAGATATACACTTCATTTGTCATGAAAATATCTTAAACATGATATTTTAATCAAAATCGTTAGAGCTATTTTGAGAAAATTAAAATTTTCGAAAAATGTTCCATGTAAAGGGTAATCTGGGGTGGGGGGATTTTCTTTAAAACCTTCGTGTCGCATCTTTGGAAGATACTGAACCTAAATACCAAGTTTGGTGTTTATCCGACTGTTCGTTTCTGAGTTATGCTATTCACAGACACACACACGGGCATGTTTCCAAAAATGCTTTATGTGCATTCAGTGCACCTCAAAACATGTATTTCCGGTGAAATCTCGGTATCGAATTTTTGGGTGGAATACAATACTTCCCCTACTTACTATATGTAGTAGAGAAAGTGAAAATGAACTGCACTTGCTTTTAATGCACACTACCAACCCTGTTGGAAATCGGACTTATGTTTCAGTAAGATATCTCAATTGCATTTATTTTCTATTTCTTTATTCTATCATTTCAATTATAGTTCCTGCAATTCACCCGGATACTAATCTTATCAGAATTAACAAATAAAACCCACAAACAAAAGAACGAGAGTGAGTTAAACTATGCACTAAAATGTTATTTTCTTTTCGGGTAGTCTCTGTACATATTTTTCACACTTTGTTATAATCTTCTGTGTTGCCAATCCATTTACTTTCATATTCAAATTTTAGTGTTTTGCATACAGCTTCTCAGCCTTAATAACGCATGTATCACAACTTTATGGCCCATCTGTGCTAGTCGCTGTTTAACTGATTTTCGCCGTGCAGACCATGCAAAACGTTTGCTGAATTTGCTTTCCAACCGCCTGTAATGGTTCACTTGATTTATTTAATTTTCGACGCTGTTTTTATTTGGTGTACATACATTTTATTGCAAATGTTTTATTGTCAAGAATTTATACAGTTTTTATGTATGTATATATATATATATATATATATCGTCAATATAGTAGCGTGTTATAGATTACCTGGCTTAATTAAAAGAGCCATGGGAAAAATAAGACAAATTACCTTTGCGTCTAATAATAATAATATGAATATTGCTCGTGTTGACTGATAAGACTGGGTATGAAGCAATAACTTCAGTGTTTCTGAGTTACCTTGTTTGCAACCAAGATTTATTTCAAGAGCGCGGATACCAGGGCCATCCATTTCGTACTCTCGTGGTTTTGATTGTTATGTTCTCACAAGGCCTTTCCATTTATAAATGATCATAACAGTTTGTGTTAAGCTGGAGGGAATAAGAAAGTCTGAAAACAACAGGTAAAATTTCGAGAAACTCTATTACATAAACAGTTATTCAAGAAATGCATGCTTAATTTGGTCATCTCGTTTAAATACGAGATTCTTTGTCCCATGGGGGAGCAGTAATACTATTGCTTCAACTTATTTTCAAAGGTAAACATAGCTATTAACTGATGCACCTAGGACATCGGTTTTATTTAGCTGTATGCAAGTCAAAACATTTCTTATATGTAAAAGTCACAGGATTTAACTGATTTTGTAAGCCATTCATGTAAGACGTTATATCCTAACCAGGCTATAAATGTTTTCATACAACTTCATTTTTGCAGTTCCTTTCATACCGATTTTTTTATAGAATACCTTTTTTCCAGGATTTGGAATTGGGATATGTACTTATAAAGGGGATCAGGATTTTTTGGCCAGAAATTGCCAGTAATGTACAGGCTTATATCCCTGGCATCGGACTAAAATAAATTCCCCCCCCCCAAAATCTGTTATGCCTGGTACTTCGTCTCTTTATTTATGTGAAATCCCCTAAGAATACCATTACGAATTGTCTATATAATCGTGAAACTAGCAATATTATCACGAGCCCGAGGCGGGTTTTCCATTATCCTGAAAAGATGAATGTCGCGTAACTTCAAGCTTTACGGATCCCAGGCTCATTTGAATACCATTTTATCTATGATTTCATTTATTTATCGCCCGATATGACCTAACCGGTTAAAGGAAGCTAAAATTATATAACAGTGTATTTTTTGAGCAAAAATACAATGTTTTAAATGGAACAATGCCTAGTTACATCAACAGAATAAAGCTAGGGCAAATTAGAATGTCAGTGGCGTTTTTTGCAAGATTCTAGTGCAAGTGGTTTACGAGAAATCCTATTTTGAAGCTTTTACGCACCGACACTTGTACAACCTGTGGTAGCACAAACTAAAGAAAAACGAAAGGCAATTACAATACTTCTGTGGATTCTTACAAGTAAAGAGAACATAGCCCTTTAAAGGTTGTGTTCAAAATGACCACCGGCAGCTTCAATACACGCTTCCAGTCTACTATGGAATGACTGCTGCACACATTCTAGCATTTCAGCGGAAATTTCAGAGCAGGCAGCAGTAATACGTCGTTTCATATCGTCTGGTGTAGTTGGTACATCCGTGTAGACAGTGTCTTTCAGCCTTCCCCACAGAAAAAAGTCTAAAGGGGTCAGATCCTGTGAACGGGCCGGCCAAGTTACAGGTCCGCTTCGTCCAATCCAACGATTTGGAAACAATCGGTTAAGACAAGCTGTAGTACTTCGTGCACTATGGGCTGGACAGCCATCATGTTGGTACCACAGATTCCTCCTAGTCAGCAACGGAACGTCGTCTAGCATCTGTGGCAGATGGTCTGTCAGGAGGCTGCGATACTTGTGCGAGTTCATTGTTCCTTCTATGAACAAAGGGCCTATGAGCTGATGGTTCACTATCCCACGCCACATGTTTAAACTCCATGGACGCTGACGTTCCACCTGACGAAGCCAACGGGGATTGTCAACAGACCAATGGTGCATGTTTCTGCGGTTTACCTGGCCATGATTAGTAAATGTTGGCTCATCACTAAACAAGATATATGATGAACCTGGAGTATCATGTTTTAATGCCCATGTACAAAAGTTAACACGATTCTCAAAATCGTTTCCATGCAGCTCTTGATGGAGAGAGATGTGAAGGGATGGAACCTATGTCGATGGAGAATACGCACTACACTTGCCTGACTTATGCCACTTCCACGTGCGATTGTGCGGGAACTAATTTGCGGATCTACTGCAACGGCAGCCAAAACATTAATTTCTGCCTCTTCTCCAGTCACTTGTTTGTTTCTGTTACGTTTTCTAGGTGTTACAGTACCACTTTCGTGTAATTGGTTGAAGAGGTTGATAAATAATTGCCGAGATGGTTGACGTCTATTGGGATACTTTTCCGATACACCGTACAGGAACGAACTGCATTCTTCCTACACTCTCCATATACCATGAACATGTCGGCTTTTTCTGCATTAGTAAACCCCATCTTCCACTCACGACTTACTGCTTGAACTGTCACAAACTAACTGACCAGAAAGTCGCAATGCAATCAATGAACAGAAAACAATGCAAACAAACGTAACAACATCGTGCCTAGCAACTAAGCAGGTTGAATGGGACAAACTATTGTCGGGATGGAATCCTGCAACAAAGACTATTGCCATTCTAATCTACCCTATGTTTATTCTGTTGATGTAACTAGGCATTGTTCCATTTAAAAAATTGCATGTTCACTCAAAAAATATACTTTCCCAGTATTATTAAAATCTGTTTATAGGCTAAATGTACGAGCCCCTGACTACCAATCAATGCTGTGAAAACTGCACATCAATAGCACTCTCCATTTCCGAAATGTTTGCGGTGCAAGTTTTAGGTGATTCACTCTATATTTACATACACGTGTATATATACAGGATACTCCGAAACTACTCGTTCAAATTAATACAGGTGATAGAGAACATCAAAACAAATGTATTTCAATAAGGAACATATGGTCCCTGACGGAAATTTCTCACGCTAGGGACGATTTATGCTGAAGGTAGTTTAGCACAATATTTACACCAGTGGCAATCACAGGAACTGCTCGAATGCGCGACCATTGACCTGTATGCACGCAGTACGTCATCGGATCATTGATTGTTGTATCTGTTCGAAGACTGCTGGCATGTCCGCAATTGTAGCAGCAGCGACGGCAAGTCTAGCGACGAGATCTTCTGTTTCCACATACACTAGCTACTTCATGTGCCCCCATTGGGTCCGGTGACCCGGAAGCCAGGCCAAAGGGCCATCTCGGCCGATCCATCAATTCCCGAAGGTGACTCTCAGACGGTTCCTCACAACAATGAGCTGCCGCCCCATCTGCTGAAACTACATTCTTTGTTTAACATTCAGAGGTACATGCAGTTCTGGCAACACATGTTCCACGAAGATGCAATTGCCCTGTCCGTTGAGGCGGAATGGAAGAATGTATGGTCCAATCAACCTTTCAACGAGAATGCCGTGTTTCCAAGCAGACCTCAGAACCAACACAGCAAGTTTGAAGGTCAGTACACGTTCCTACTGACACAGCAGCTTACGTCAGCACCGCTCATAAACAGTTCCCTAACACTAAAGGTTGACTTCGAGACCAATAATATGTTTATGGAAATGTATTTGTTTTGATGTTCTCTACCATCTGTATTAATTTGAACGAGTAGTTTAAGAGCATTCTCTATATTTAAAATCACCTGTACTTAGAATATGGGCTAAAAAGAAGTTGATTCCGTTTCCAAATTCGCTTAGTTCAATTAAAGTGGGGCTTAAAAAATATGAATAAAAATTTATTGAGAATTTCCACTGAATGCTGACACAGCAAACAACCTCTGAAAAATAAAATTCTCACGCGTTACATTCACATAACTTTTCTACCCATTATCGTATACTTCATACAGCTTCTACAGTTGTTTTACAAAAGCTTATTACTCTTTCAACTACATGTTAATCGGGGTAAACTTTTGCAGAAATAGTTTCATTATAGATTTCGTTGTGGGTACAAAAGGGATAGAGCAAGCGGAATTGATAGGTATTAAACGGCGAGACGCGATATGCCGGCCTTAAATTTTCATACTCTTTCCATGACAACGCGGGGAGCAACTGAATAGTGAGAGAGCACTTTGAAAAAAAATATGATGTACTACACTCACATGACTTTCTCTACTCTCGTAGAAACTATTTTTACAAACGCTTATTCTCCATATGCTTTATGTTAAACGAGATGTTAATCTTATTGCTAATTTTCTTGTAGATGCAAGGGGAATTGGTAGGCTTTAAGTAATAGTCAAATATTTTAAGAGCTGTTTGCTATGTGCATTATCAAGACAAAAAAATGAATAACGAATTCCCATTTCAGAAAAAGTATAAGTATTGGAAAATTTAAGGGAATAACAAGCAGTATCTCGAAAATGGTTCACTCAACAACAAAAAATGTATATGACATAAATTGTGTATTTTAACGTGATCTACATTTTTGTGTAGTAAAATTTTGTCTATCTCTTATGGTTTACCAGTTATGCAAAAGTCGTTCACAATGAAGAATGCTTTTGGAGACATTCCCAGAAAATTCGAGATATGCAATTCATTTGCCATAAAAATGTCTTAAACTTATGGTATTTTATTCAAAATCGTTAGAGCCGTTTTTGAGAAAGTCAAAATTTTCGGAAAATGTTCCATGTAAAGGGTAATTTGGGTGGGGGGATTTTCTTGAAAACCTTCGTGTCTCATCTCTGGAAGATACTGAACCTAAATACCAAGTTTGGTGTTTATCCGACTGTTCGTTTCTGAGTGATGCTGTTCACAGACACACAGACACACACACGGACGTGTTTCCAAAAAAAATTTTTTTTGGATTCAGGGGGCCTCAAAACATATATTTCCAGTGAAATCTCGGTATCGAATTTTTGGGTGGAATACAATACTTCCCGTACTTACTATACGTAGCAGAGAAAGTAAAAAGTGTACAATAATCCTTCCGAATGAACGGGACTTCAAAGGTTATTCCTAAAAATTTCAAGATATAAATTTTACTTACCATGTAAATATCTTAAGCATATTATATTTTAATGAAACTCGTTATAGCTGTTTCTGAGAAAATAAAAATTCTTAAAAAATGTACCATGTAAAGCGTATTTTGGGGTAGAGACCCCTTTATAATGTTCTTGACACGCCCTTGGAATATGCTGATTTATACACAGACAGTCTTGTCATATAGACTTTTTTCTAAATATGGGTTTTTTTTATTCAAACCTCAAAACATGCATTTCCGATGAAATATCGATATCGAATTTTTGGGTGAAATACAACACCTTCTCTACTAAGACAAGGTAGAGAAAGTAAAAATGGGACCCTGGCGAAACCTCCTGTGATTGTAAATAGCGGAATGAAACCAAAACGAAAACACAAAATGGACTATTTTCTCGCGACAAGAGCGACTGACAGCGATCTGTTCCATAAGCGCATAGGCCGCTCCCCAACGGCCTTGCAAGCTTGTTAAATTGCATTCCCTAATGTCACATAAGCCTACAATTTAAGAAAATGTGTGAAGCGTGAGAATTTCCGTGGAATATGATTGCACAACTTGGTCCAGCCACCGAAATAATTTAGGGAACACACATAAAATACCGCGTATCCTTTCATTTTCCCAACATTTTAGTGAATGTCTTTTCTTTTTGAAACTCAAGAGATAACGTGAACACAGTTCTTAAGAAGAGCAAATATACCAAAAAGTACCAAAACTTTCTAATACCAAGAACTGAAACATTTCTTTCTTTAATTATTTTGTTCGAAATTCACTCAATGCCCAAATTATAGCACCAAAAATTTATCAGAATCTTCTGGAGTTTTTATTGCCTGTCACTAGATTTTCATGTTTTATTCGTAATTGTTAGTTTTATTGTTGGCAACTGTTTTTGAGATTTTGTTCTAGTCAACGTGAAAATGGAGTACACATTAAATGAACGACTCTTCCTTGTAAAGCAATATTGGTTACAAATTCAATTACAGCTACTCAAAGGGCCTACCAGAGAGAATTTGGTGTTCGGAATCCTCCCCAAAGAAACACAGCACTGGGACTGGTAAACAAATAAGAAACAACTGGATCTCTGATGAGTGAAAAAGGCAAAACTCTTTCATCTAGGCTGTCCACGTTGTTGTTGACGTAAGAGCACGACTGGATCAGTCACCCAAAAACCATTAAGACGTTTGTCGCAGGAGACAAGGTACATCTACTCATGTGTCAGAGAGCTGTGAAAAGTGCAGGCCTAAAGCCGTATAGGATTACGGTTGTCCATGAGTTACAGGAACCGGATAAGGATAGACGACTGAATTATTGCCGTTGGTTTCAGGCGTTCATTGTGCAAAATCCTGCCATATTGTCCATCACATGGTTCACAGATGAAGCATGGTTTCATTTATCCAGCTATGTGAACTCAAATAACTCAAGCTATTATGCCAGCAAAAATCCACATGTTATTCATGAAGCACCTATGCACCCGGTAAAAATCGGAGTTTGGTGTGCAATATCCGTACAGAGAATACTGGGACCAATTTTTTTTAAAACAATGTGAACGCTGCAGTGTAGCGACGGATTTTCATGGAATTTGCTGAGCAACTAGACGATGTAGAGCTGAGTCAAGGATATTTTCAGCAGGACGGCGCTACATGCCATACATCAAATGAATCCATGGCACTAATTGCAAGTTTCTTTGACGACCGGATAATTTCCATGAACCTGTGGCCACCGATATCTCCGGATTTGACATCGCTGGGCTTCTTTCTATGGGGTTACTTAAAAGACAGGGTTTATGCCACACGTCCCCAGACATTGAAAGATCTGAAGCACAACATTACACAGGAGATTCAAGCTATTGGCAACAAAGTCCTCCAACGAGTGGCCAGCAACACGAAACAGTATTGAGTTGTGCCTTATGTAGGATGGAGGACATTTTCAACATTTGATATAGAGGTAAATAATCTCCCAAAATTCCTCTGCATTTCAGGTATAATAAGTTGTCGCTGGCATAACTCGTTTTGAAACAATTACAGAAATAAATATGTCAGTTCTTCATTACTCACCATAATGCCTACATGACCTATGTCCAGAGAACAGAGGTGATACCTCACACATCGACCTAACTCGGATCTTTTGTGTTACCACCCACGGGAGGAACAGACGAAGTGAAGGAACCATAGGGATTTATAGGCCGCAGGCAGGACGGCCGACAGAGCTCCCTAATAATTAGAAGCTTGATGACCCAATCACAGCAACAGGCTGCTCAGAGAAGCTTCCCTCTGGCGGAACCGGGGAGAACTCGAACCACCTGAGGCGGTTCAGAAAGGACAGGCCGGAAAGAACTTTCCAACGAGCATGCATCTGCGCCACTGCAAAGCTCCTAAACCTACCTGAAAGATGAAAGAAGTGAAATGATAGGGCATTAGAGAAAGGAAATTCGTGGTAGAAGAGAAACAACAGGGAAAACCACAAAAAGTTCATGGTCAGAGTGACCTCCCGAGTGCGAGTGTCTGACGTTACCGCGAGCCATCTCGCTCGGTCAAATGTAATACTTAAAATTCAGATCGTTTCCCTGGTCATGTAATAGCGTCGTTAACGTAATAAAAGCCGTAAGTTATCAACTGATGCGGAAACGTTTCAAAGCTGTTGACATAGAAACACGTTAAATACACGTGACAGAAGGTTCTCAGTTGAAGAATGTAGTTACAAGTCTATTTTTGCACTAAAAAGGAAATGCATTTAACGATCTGGATCTTCTAGTTAATAATAAAGGTGCTTACGCAACGATAATAGTTTTAATTGTGCATTGCTGTTTTTGATTCAGCAACTTGCAAGAGGATAATAGCATTGCGCTGATTCATATTCTGGTACCAGATGCTAACCAGAGGCAAGGGCGGCAGCAAACGTTTTTGCTTCCCGAAGGTTGTTTAGTCAGTATTCGCCTTAAATTAAAGAAGAACCTGAACACTGGTTCACCCTCAGATACTTTCCTGTTTTCCGTAATCGAAAGCGGTCTTGTTTATTTGGAATGTGTTGCATTACCATACGATAATAACTCGAATAAATCTTTCGGTGCCGTATGCTGGTTTTCCGATCCCAAGGCTGCGAATAACAGGTCCAGGATTATAACATTTTAGTGAAATGCGACAATGTATAAGAGCTCTGGATAGACATAATTGCGGTACATGACCCTGCTAACTTCCTTAAATAAACTTAATAGTTATTACTAACACTCGCTAAAGCCGGTTATGAGAATATATTAATATCTACACTTATTCGTTCAGATTCCTATACCGAACTTTTATTCTTAACCCAACATTATAAATGAAATGTCTGCTTACAAATGGAAATCATTGGCACCTTTCCATTCCTTCCCCCTTTTTATTTTCATTTTTGCTCGTCACTACAGGTTGCTAAACAGTTCTCATCCTTTATAAAGTATTCTAAACAGACGTAACTCAATTTTACATCTACTATTTAACCATGAGTTATACCTTAACCTTTCTTTCGCTCATTGCGCTTAAGGATCGCTTCTGTTGCACTGCAGTTGCAAAGTACGCAGGTGTCTTTACTCGTTGTTAAACTTGGTCCTGTTGAAATACAAGACAATTTTCTGATTTAGAAAACTAATAATACATAAATAACCATGCAAGATTAGGGAATGCCACTTTGATGTATTATACATCATTCTGTACATTAAAAGTAATGTTAAATTCCATTTTGATTCGTTATTAATGACTAGGTACACTTAATAATTTAAGGTACGCACAGAAAATAAGATATGTATAGCATTTAGTTCTTAAAAGCTTACAAGCAACTAATTAATTATTATATTCTTTCTTTAAGAACAGTTTGACAAAAATAAACAAATGGAATTTCTCATCAAAACCTTTCTATCCAAAAATAGAATTAACAATTTCTATAATTTCTAAAATTCTTAGTTAGTCATGCTTTGTAATGTGCAAGAATATATACACACCAGGTGAGTCAGCTGCCCCTAGGTATTCGTATCTATGCAACCCGCAGTTTAGAGTCTAATATGAACTCATTGGCCCTTTTAGCAAACAAACTGTTATTGTAGCTCTGCCCTCCTGTACGGTACTATACGCAAATAGCATTAATGATTAAAGGCCTGAATGAGAACAAAGGAGCTACAAAAGCCTTAAAAAAGATGGCGTTTCATGGATATAATGCGTGCAGGGAGATAGAAGAACGTTTTCCCGAAGAACCCGATAGAGTACGTGGGTTCTGGCCGAGTGGTTTCGCTACCGGAATGTGGTGAAGCAAATGTTAACTTCAGAGGTTCGAATCTGATACAAAATCAAATTGTTTTGGTTCATTTTTCTCTCTCCTTGTGTTTATTTTCTGTATTTTAGTGTACTAATTTATTTATTTTTGTTACTGGCTTTCTTGTGAGCCATAGACATAGGAATTATAATCAGATAATTGTGTATCATGTTTACCCTAATAATCTGTACCGTACCTGGTGTTGTAAAGCGTGTTATGTAGTTAGCTTTCATTCTCTTGGGCGCATATGGACGATATTAAATCTAACAGTTTTTGTTTCATGTTTAAACCTTATGTTTCACTTCGTATATTGACAAAGGAGTTGCAAATGTGTTAAGTTCAGGGGGGAAACTGAATAATACATTGTTAAAGAGCGTGGATTTCATGAAGGAAGTAAATGTTCAAAATTGCGATCCCCTTCATCAATGCACATTTGTGTACGTTGCCGGAGAGACCTTCTTGAATGCTGTAAGATGTCTGGTGTAATCTGCCTGCATTCTTCACGTATGAGTGTGCCCTTATACGATTTCGGCTTTGCGGTGGAAAACATGATGCTTATTCTATTTTGTATACACTTATAATGTTATAAAAATGTTATTTATATCAAAATATCAAATTATAGGCCCAAAGAGATAAAACTAAAGGTAATAAAAAGTTTGAAATTCACCCGAGGGATTTAACCCCGAATTAAAGTGGCACAGTGTTAAAGCAAACACGATAATATCATTCGGCCAATGCTACCTTGCGAGCTGAGGTTTCCATACGAAATAGTGATCGCAGAACTAGACCCCACCTCGAATCTTTACACGCTTTTTGCAGCGTCATACAGTGTTATGAGCTCGGTTTGGTAGTTTTGATACAAAAAAAAATAAACTACATCAATCATTATAACTATTGTATGACCTGAAATACGCCATAGTTTGTGAAATAAGAGAAATTATCTAACTAATACTTAGCATTTTTTGACAAGGCTGTACATTGACTAACAGCTTAAATCCAATTGGTCGCACTTCGCAGATCTGCCATTTTGTTTTCAAATGGTATTGTTAACCGTTGCATGCGATAGGTTGTTTCTTCAGGGCGTTTTCACAGGGGTGCATGGATGTATGCTAAAGAATAAAAGTTTGTAAAATTGGCTGAAATTGCTACTGTAGCCCTCATTGTCAGGGTGGGATGTTTTTAGCATCGACATACATAGCGATTGCATTCTGTCCTGTAAAACACTTATGCACTGAGTTATGTATCCCTCCTCTATAAAGTGTTATGCAAATCAGCCATAAGAAGGCATTCAAGAAAGGCGTAAGTCACATATGTCGCTTAGCAGTTGCATAAATTAAAAAATAAATAGGCGCAGCTGACTCACCTGGTATATAAGGTAAAACCGTTCCTCTACAACACACAGTGTTGCTGAAAGGATATTAATAGATACAGTTGTATATTTCTTACTTTCGATTTTAAACTAATCATCTTCACTTTAAGCGCAATAATGCGAATGTTTTATATTTATAAAAATAAACTAACAACTTCATCAGTAAGCAGTATAACTTAGGTCAGGATTATACAACGTAAGGGGATACCCCGCCACTTAATGCTGCATAGGTCCTGGCATCCCCCAGGAGGAAGGGATGAAGTGAGGAAACCACAAGAGACTACAGGCCGTAGGCAGACAGAGACGCGCGGAAGTCTGTAACAATTCCAGGCTTGAAGACCCGTCCCACTGCTCCAGCTGCCTAGAGAGGGCGAACAACCACCGTCGACCAGCCCTATATTGTCCATGCTCCTTCCTTCGAGCAAGCATCCGCGCCATCTGTCCGGTACCGCCATACGCCACGAAACCTAGAAGCAGAGAATAAGAATAAGAAGGAAACGTAATGGATAAGAAATGATTGAGAAAGGAAATCGTGACAGAGGAGGAACCATCCCAGCATTCACCTGCTGACCTGGGAAAACCGAGAAAAACCCATGGTCAGAGCTGGCGGACGCCGGAAATCGAACTCGGGACCTCCCGAATGCGAGCCTCTCACGTTACCGCTGAGTCATCTCGCTCGGTATGCAGTATAACTTAATCAGTAACACAGTGTGTACACAGCGTCAAATGATTTAGATGTTAGTAAATCCACACGCTAAAGTTTTACGTTAATCATACCAATACACAGTTTGTTATTATGTTACCATTGAAGTAATGTTTTACTGCCTAAATCAACATCAACATCAGTGGCACTCTTCCTAAATCCTGTATCTATGTCACTAGCTGGAGAAGTTATTTTTACGTTTTTTTTTTATTAGCCCCACGTTTGGGGAGCCAATTTGGAGAAGATGATTGCTTCACGTATGGAAAGCCAATTTGAAGTAGGAGTTGTATTGTAGTTCAACTGTTGGGGAGACGAACTGGAAGTAGTTGCAACCGCACGTATGGTACCCAGTAGCCTTTGTCCAAAATTTAAAAATATTAACTTTTTAATTTGACTGTTTCTTTAAATGTTATATATTTTTGTTTGCCTCGGCTGCGTCAGTGTTATTGTTAGAGACATGGATTTCTTTGCAAGGCGTGGAACGGTTAAAAGTGTAGGCTTACACAGATTATAATTTTTACTTCACTCTTTTTATTAATGCTTGACAGAATTTAAATAACACTTTACGGATATAGAGAGCTGTGAGATTCTTTTATTAATTACTTGCACTTTTTTAACACGTAAACTATTTTCGTCTCACACGAATACGTATTAAACTTCTCGAGAACACATCTGGCGTCCGGTTAGGAACACTGTCTACAAGCAACTGACTTGATTTCAATTTCTGATTGGCTAATCCTACCTCAATAGAATACATTCATTTAACTAAAGCTTTTTCTGGTTGTTGCTTGGCTAATTATAAACTGTCTCAAAATTTACATTATTGTTGCTCCAATAATGACTAGTAGCATTAAACTTTCAAATTCATTATTGCCTCAAGGTTAACTCATTGTTACCTCATTGTTAGCAACTTTTAACCTATTATTCTCACAGCTCCTACATTATTAAATTAATAATAAATTATTACACATGTATACAATAATATAAACATACATAATGACTGTAATATAATTTTTATATATTGTTGCATACATACATTGCTTTAAGGCAGGCTGTTATTATTACTTTCTCTACTACGTATAGTAAGTAGGGGAAGTATTGAATTCCACCCAAAAATTCGATACCGAGATTTCACCGGAAATACATGTTTTGAGACACCCTGAATCCAAAAAATACATTTTTGGAAACATGACCGTGTATGTATGTATGTGTGTGTGTGTGTGTGTGTGTGTGTGTGTGTGTGTCTGTGTCTTTGAACAGCATAACTCAGAAACGAACAGTCGGATAAACACCAAACTTGGTATTTAGGTTCAGTATCTTCCAGAGATGCGACACGAAGGTTTTCAAGAAAATCCCCCCACCCCAGACTACCCTTTGCATGGAACATTTTGTCGAAAATTTTAATTTTCTCAAAAATGGCTCTAACGATTTTGATTAAAATATCATATGTTTAAGATATTGTCATGAGAAATGAAATGTATATCTCGAATTTTCTGAGAATGTCTCCAAAAGTATTCTTCATTGTGAACCACGTTTGCATAACTGGTAAACCATAAGAGATAGACAAAATTTTACTACACAAAAAATGTATATCACGTTAAAATACACAATTTATGTCATGTACTTTGTTTTTGTTGAGTGAACCGTTTTCGAGATATTGCTTGTTAAACCCTTAAATTTTCCAATACTTACACTTTCATATAATAATAATTCGTTATTCATTTTTTTATGTCCCGGATATGCAAAGAGAATGGAATGCGCCACATAGCAACCAGCACTTAAAAGATTTGACTATCGCTTATAACCTACCATATTCCTCCTGCAGCTACAAGAAAATTAGCAATAAGATTAACATCTCAATATCTCGATTAACATGAAGCATATGGAGAATAAGGGTTTGTACAAATAGTTTGTACAAGAGTAGAGAAAGTCATGTGAGTGTAACACATCAGATTTTTTATTATATAATTTGACTAAAATCATATAAGTGTTAAATATACTGCCTCATAGTAGTGACAATATATTTTTATGAAATAAAATACCTTATTTACGCGAATCTAAAACGCACTTGTATTGACCAAATGTAGTACTCAAAATCGTGGTGCGCATTAGGTTTGAGTGCAAATCCGTTCCGTAGAACGCCAGTAACTTCAAATGTTTCGTTTATTACGTCACACTGGAATGCTGGTGTTAACATGCATCAGAAACTCGCGACAAGCTGGCAGCTCATTTATCATTGCCCTATTATTGAGCGTTTTTAGCTACGATATGGAGGACAAGGGCAAACACAGAAGAACGTCTTAAGATGCTTTTTTAAACCGTAAAGTAATCCGTTATGCTGAAAAAAATGGTAATAGAAAGGCTGGAAGGAAGTTCAATATATCAGAGAGCAATGTTTGCTTGTGGAGAAAACAGAAATTGGTAATATGTGCTACTTAAGCTACTAGGAAGAAATATACGGGTCCTCGCATAGGAAGACATCCTGAAGTTGAAGAAAAAGTGTTTGAATTTGTGCGTGAAAGCACGAAGAATTAGCAACCTGTGACTAGCGACACTGTACGAAAGAAAGCTAAAGAGGAGGCTGAAGTTCTTGGTATTCCAAAACAAGAGTTTAAGGCTAGCCGTGGATGGGTGGATCGTCTCATGCAGCGGAGGGGTTTATCGTACAACAATGTGCCAGAAGCTTCCTGCAGATTTTAAGTTCAACCTACAAACGGTAGGTATGTCATTTCACCTCGGAAGAAAAAATAAAGCTCAATTGAGCAAATAGGTTGCCGCTGATGAGACGTCAATTTGGTTTGATATGCCGTGGAACTACACTATTCCTGAGAAAGGAATTTGTCACCAAAACAACAGGGTGCGAAAAATTGTGCGTAATACTAATTTTATTCCTTAACAATGTGTCACCTAACAATATGGCACTTTGAATTGTATAATCTGATGGTTTATATATACGATAAGTCCATTGTTGTATTAAATACATTTAAATAAAATACCTCCACTCCGTGATCAAAGTATCCGGACACCTGGCTGAAAATGACGTACAAGTTCGTGGCGCCCTCTATCAGTAATGCTGGAAGTCAATAAGGTGTTGGCCCACCCTTAGCCTTGATGACAGCGTTCACTCTCGCAGGCATACTTTCAATCAGGTGCTGGAAGGTTTCTGGGGGAATGGCAGCCCATTCTTCATGGAGTGCGGAACTGAGGAGAGGAATCGATGTAGGTCGGTGAGGCCTGGCACGAAGTCGGCGTTCCAAAACATCCCAAAGATGTTCTATAAGATTCAAGTCAGGACTGTGCAGACCAGTGCATTACAGGGATGGTATTGTCGTGTAAGCACTCCGCCACAGCCCGTGCAGTATGAACAGGTGCTCGATCGTGTTGAAAGATGCGATCGCCATCCCCGAATTGCTCTTCAACAGTGGGAAGCAAGAAGGTGCTTAAAATATCAATGTAGGTCTGCGCTGTGATCGTGCCATGCAAAACAACAAGGAATGCAAGTCCCCTCCAGGAAAATCACGACCACACCATAACACCACCACCTCCGAATTTCATGTTGTCACTACACACGCTGGCAGATGACGTTCACCTGGCATTCGCTATACCCACACCCTGCCATCGGATCGCCACATTGTGTACCGTGATTAGTCACTCCACACAACGTTTTGCCAGTGTTCAATCGTGTAATGTTGACGCTCCTTACACCAACCGAGGCGTCGTGTGGCATTTTCCTGCATGATGTGTGGCTTATGAGCAGCCGCTCGACCACGGAATCCAAGGTTTCTCACCTCACGTCTAATTGTCATAGTACTTGGAATGGTTCCTGACGCAGTTTGAAATTCCTATGTGATGGTCGGGATAGATGTCTGCCTATTTCTCTTTACGAACCTCTTCAAATGTCGGCGGTCTCTGTCAGACAACAGACGAGATCGGGCTGTACGCTTTTGTGCTGTACATGTCCCTTGACGTTTCCACTTCACTATCACATCAGAAACAGTGAACCTAGGGATGTTTAGGAGTGTGGAAATCTCGCGTACAACTTCTGACACAAGTGACACCCAATCACCTGACCACGTTCGAAGTGCGACAGAGCGTCCCATTCTGCTGTTTCACGATGTCTAGTGACCACTGAGGTCGCGGATAAGGAGTACCAGGCAGTAGGTGGCAGCACAATGCACCGAAGATGAAGAACGTATGTTTGTGGGGTGTCCGGATAATTTTGATTACATAGTGTATTACCATTTTTTGTCATAGATGCGCTTTATAAACCCATTTGTTTCATAATTTTAAGTTTCAAATATGGGGTGCGCATTAGATTCGCGTAATTACGGTATTCTCTATATTTTAAAAGATTTGAAGATATGCAAACTAGACGGATTTTGCAGCGGACTGATGAATATATGCTAAAGTATTAAAGAGGCAGTGAGTTATGTATAAACATAAGCAAAAATAAAATCTTGATATTTGTGAACAATGAAACTTGAAACATGCATAAAACACCTTTTCTAGACTTATCACACAATGATAAAGGAACATTTTATATACATTTTATTTGCCATGTAAGTATCTTTAATATGATATTTTAATCAAAACCATTAAAGCCATTTTTAAAAAGCCAAATTTTTAAAAAAAAGTATTCCATGTAAAGGGTAGTTTTGGATTGGGGGATTTTCTCAAAAACCTTCGTGTCGCATCTCTGGAAGATACTGAACCTAAATACCAAGTTTGGTATTTCTGAATTATGCTGTTCACAGAGACACACACACACACACACACACACACACACACACGGACATGTTTCCAAAAATGCTTTATATGCATTCAGTACACCTCAAAACATGTATTTCCTGTGAAATCGCGGTATCGAATTTTTGGGTGGAATACAATACTTCCCCTACTTACTGTACGTAGTAGAGAAAGTAAAAATATTAATGTAAATCATTATTTGTTTAAATATGTAACTTGCACATCGATTTAGATGCTGACGGGAATCTAAAACCAGTGCCATTTGCTATGTACATTATGTGTTCTGTTATTTGCATTAATAGGTCCTTTTTACTTTCTCTACTACGTAGAGTAAGAAAAGTATTGTATTCCACTCAAAAATTCGATACCGAGATTTCACTGGAAATATATGTTTTGAGACCCCCTGAATCCAAAAAAAGCATTTTTGGAAACATGTCCGTGTGTGTGTCTGTGTGTGAACAGCATAACTCAGAAACGAACAGTCGGATAAACACCAAACTTGGTATTTAGGTTAAGTATCTTCCAGAGATGCGACACGAAAGTTTTCAAGAAAATCCACCCACCCCAGATTACCCTTTACATGGGACATTTTTCGAAAATTTTAATTTTCTCAAAAATGGCTTAAACAATTTTGATTAAAATATCTTATGTTTAAGATATTTTCATGACAAATGAAATGTATATCTTGAATTTTCTGGGAATGTCCCCAAAAGTATTCTTCATTGTGAACGACTTTTGCATAACTGGTAAACTATAAGAGATAACAGAATTTTACTACACGAAAAATGTAGATCGCGTCAAAATACACAATGTATGTCATATACATTTTTTTTTTGTTGTTGAGTGAACTATTTTTTTGAGATATTGCTTGTTATTCCCTTAAATTTTCCAATACTTTTTCTCAAATGGGAATTCGTTATTCATTTGTTTTACGTACTGGACATGCAAAGAGAATGGCTTTTTTGGAAAGGTCTTAAAACAATTTACTGTCGCTTAATAAGAAGATAAATGTTACGGAACACCGCAAATGCTAGCTGATTCCGTGCATTTCTGGTTCGTAGCATTAAGGTAGTCAGATGGTTTATTCAGTAACGTCTTTTGGGATAATTGCGTCTGATATACAGATCACCAAAAGCCAGATGATGTATTACAAAATCATCAATAGCAGCACTCAAAGACAAGCATAGTAACGAAGATAATGGTCTCCTGGGCTACAGACAGTTCGGCCTAATACTACAGTGGGCGTCGAGGGCAATGCTCTGGAACTGCTAGATGGAGGGCTCGTGATAAGCGCTGGGCAGATTGGTGTCGCTCTTATAATGTTACTCAAGCGTGTTCCACAAGTAACAATCAATTGCAGAAAGTCAACAAAACATTACTGACTGAGTCATTGTCTCTTTCCACGTCAAGCCACCAGTTCCATCTTCATTCATGGTATTTTATTTAAATTATTGTACCTCTATTACTCCTTCGATTTCCTTCCTCCAATTTATTGGTGGCTTCCTCAGTAAATGTATGCTTATAGTGTTCATCCTCCCATTGTTGAGGATTTATACTGACGATCCAATGAGAAAATGCAAACCAATGCATCTGGTTTTAAAATTATAAACGACAGATATTTAAATGTGTTTTATTTTCCATGATGCCATTAATATTAAAACAATTAATATAAATAGATACTTCAGCTCAATAAGTACTCGATAAACAAAAGTAATAGCATTTCCAGAAAAAGTATTTGTAAGAACTAAAATAACCATTAATAATAAAATGGTAGAACAGATAAGCAATTTCAAATACTTAGGAAATGACATTGGTTATGAGAAGAGACCGAAACTTAGGCAGAATGCCTTTTTAAATGCCTTTTTTTGCTAAACATTTCTTCAATTTGAAAGTGAACCTGCACAAATTATACTTTGTGATTGAAATGCCACAGTTTTATGTTGTCTTTTTCTGCCTTTTTAAATATAAAGGCCTATTTTACGAAATAAATGTCGTTGCTTTTATTTACTTATTTTTGAGGAACGAAGTTTCTACCCGACATATGGCAAGCTAATTTGAAGTAGGTTATATTATATTTCGAATGTTGGGGAGCCGAACTTGAAGTAGTTGCAACCGCACTTATGGTAAAAGGTTTCCGATAGCCTTCGCCCCAAGTTTAAAAATATTAACTTTGTAATTTGACTGTTTCTTTAAATATTATATATTTATGTTTGCCTCGGCTGCGTCAGTATTATTGTTAGAGACATGAATTTCTTTGGAGAGAGTGGTGCAGCTAAGAATGTAGACTTACACAGACTATAATTTTTACTTCACTTCTTTTATTAATGCTTGATATGATTTAAATAACACATCACTGATATAGAGAGCTGTGAGATTCTTTTGTTAAATACTTGCACTTTTTAACACTTAAACTATTTTCGTCTCACACGAATACGTATAAAATTTCTCGAGGACGCATCACGAGGACAACCAAAGCGTCCAGTTATGATCACTGTCTACAAGCAACTGACTTCTAGATTTTTGCTATATTTCAAGTCTCTGATTCGCTAATCCTAGTCCAATAGATTACCTTCATTTAACTAAGGCTTTTTCTGGTTGTTGATTGCCTATTTTATAAACTGTCTCAAAAATTACATTAATCCTGCTCCAAGAACTACCAGTAGCATTATTAAACTTTCCAATTCATTATTGCATCAAGGTTACCTCATTGTTAGCAACTTTTAACCTATTATTCTCACAGCTCCTACATTAATAAATTACGTAATACATTTACATAACATTATTGAACATGTTTATAATAATATAAACATATACAATGACTGTAATATACACTTTTTATATATTCTTAGATACACATATTGCTTTAAGGCGGGCTGTTATTATATTTTATATATTATATAATTACACTGAAATCATTTAAGTGTTAAAAATACTGCCTCATTTTTTAATTATTAAGTATTTCCTTCAGGTACATTTTATTTCAATAACCGTTAGTCCGTGACAATGAATGTTAGTTCGCCGAATGTATATATTATTGTCTTTAAGTTGCAGACAACATAGGCGTCCTTCATACAGTTAATTATTTTCTTTGCAACAATGAGCGCTGCCGCGCAAATAAATGTATAGACAACAGAAAGCGTTTGAATTACCGCTTGTGTTTATTTTAAAAGGCAATAATGAGTGCGGGCCTAACTTTGTTATTCTTTCAGTTTTCCTTGCGACCTTGTTGTAGCTAACAGAAAGAAAGCTACGTTAATACTTTTGGATCCGACGTATTTTGTACCGACGATAAAATACTCACATGCAAATATATGCGAGCAGCCAGTGAACTACGAAAAGAAGTATTTTATATCATAGCATATCGACACAATCAAACACAAAAATGCACTTTCCAAGGCTACTGGGAAGAAGATTTCTTTGCTTCCAACAGTAATTGCAACATCGAGTCGAAAATCCCAGTTTGCATTCGACTTATGTAAAGCTGTCCTCAGCGCCGGAATCCCTTTGTGGAAATTACAGAATCCTACATTATCACAGTTTTTGGATAAGTATACTATCCTACAATGATGCTATGTTTTATATTTGCTCCAATAACCTATGTCGATGTTGAGAGCTCATTTTCTCATATGAAAAATGTGTTATGTGACAGGAGACTCAACACGATCCCAGAGAACTTGGTTGCCATGTGCAACGAATAAGGTATTGCAATACACAGGCTTTTTAAAAACTATTTAATTTTTTGCGTCAATTACAACACTATCATTTTGTTTAAAACTTTGAAGTTCTTTAAAATATGACGATCCAGTAATTGAATGTTTTTCTAATTGCCTTTTATTGCCTATTTTAGCTATTTATAATGCCTTTTTGCCTGCCTATTTTATAATGCCTAAACTTCCAGTCTCTGGTTATGACATATTATGATGCAGAAAATAAACTATACAAGTTCCAGAAGATCTGTTTAGCAATTAAGAGAAATCTTAGAAACTTAAGATTTAAAGGCTGCACCTGTAGTCTTCTATGGAAGTAAAATCTGTACATTCACTAAGAAACAAGAAGGAAAATACAGGTCACGAAAATTAAACTTTTAAGAGGAGTTAAACGATGTACAAAATTATATTGCATTAAAAATGTAGACGTTATAGAGGAATAGATTTGTAATAGAACGATAAACTGAAAGATATTAAGCAACAGCGAAAGGAATACATGGAAACAAAATTTAGACATAAGACTACCGAAACTAATATGGATGTATATTTAGACAGGGAGAAGATCTATAGGCAGACACAGAAAGAGAGAGCTGGAGAATCGTTGAAGACGGAAGAGGCAACTTATTATCTATATTTTAAAATAAAGAGAGTTGAAGGTTGTTACACTACTTGTTCTTACTTGAACGCGTTCGGAAGAGGCTTTGCTCCCATCGTCAGCATGTTTTCAACTGATGTTGCTGGTTATTTTCTGGGGAATGTGTATAGCTAGTGGTGTTCTCTGGTGCTAGGCTGATGAACCTCCAAAGGCTGCTGGGTGGCGGCAGTTCGAAATTCATTAGTTGATTCCTGTGTTTGACGATATGTATTTTTTCCCAGATGTCCAATTCATTGCTGCTGTTGATCGGTTTTAAGAGTTTTATGTTCGGAGTGATTTCATGGTTTGAAGACCAGAAATGATGTGCTACTGCTGATTTATCTGGCTGCTTTTGGTAAATGCATCTCATATGCTCTTTAAGTCTTATTTCAAGATTTCTTTTGGTTCTTCCTATGTATACCAGGTTACAGTCATTACAAACAATTTGATATATATCTACCAGCTGATTTATCGTTGGGGATAGGATCTTTTGTTCTGTTGCATAGTAGTTTCTGTATATTGTGGTTATTCTGTGGAGACAGGGTGATGTTGTATTTCTTGAAAATCCTTTGAAATCCATGATGTGTTCAAGGGTGATAAGTGAATTTCCTATATGCTTGTGGTTTTTGTTGTCTGAGTAAAGTAGTCGTTTGTTGGATGTATTTCTGTCTTTCAAACTTTTTTAACTTCTTATCTATTGTTTTTTTCTGATATCCTTTCATGGTGGCTATGTGGATAATGTGTTAGTATTCTTTCTGGTATTCCTCTTTCTCCAATGGTATATGTACTAACCTGTTTGTAATACTATTTAAAATTGCATGTTTTTGGCTTGTAGGATTGCAGCTATTGTTTTTAATATAATTTATGAGTTGGTTTTCTGTAAATGCTGAATGTTAGTTTGTTGTGTGCATCATTTCTGATGATCCTGATGTCTAGGTAAGATAATTGGCCATTTTCTTTTTTTTCTACTGTGAATTTAATAGATGTTTTTTGTAAATTCAATAATTTCAAAGCATCTTCTGAAAGGTTTTTATTTTAAATTATGACACATCACTGTTACTAGTTTCTAAATTTTCAAAATTAATTATTATCTATAGCTTAAAGTGAGAAGAGGAGGAAGAATACAGCTAGGAAGAGGAATTTAGATGGTCTTTTTCGGTATTTCATTACTGAAGTTCTGTCAGTTGATGGAAAGTTGCCTACAAGTTATTTTGTTCAGCCTCGTTGTATGTATTTCTTGTATCATAAGCATTTATTGACAAAATGTGTTTCCCATTTGAAGGCATGGGTAACTTTATATTTTAAGTGTCCAGGAACACAGAAAAGTTATAATTTTAAATGAACATTGTAGAAACAGCGGTCGAAATCAAAACTGTTATATTCAAGAAATAAATTCATAATTGAAATTATAAATTACAAAATATGCTGCTAGTAATTAGACTTATATTTATATGCATGATGATGACAAATAATGATATTAATGATGGAGCATTAACATCCATGAGTATGATGTGACATGAACTGCTATATGATTTATCTACCAAACAAGTAAAGATATTGTTCTCATTTCTCCTTTATTAATGTTTAAAATACGTTCTGTAGCCATTGTCGTCATGCATCGCACCAAAACACCATTCAAATTGCAATTCTGCACGTTTCCCTCACAAAGTGGAGGTTTGGGTATGACATAGTAATCAAATATCGTTTCCAATAAGGTGAATTTTTGGTTTTTCCTAATTTTGTGTCTTTCGTAGCCTTCCGTAATCTCATTATATAATACAATATCAGTCCCATATCAGATTTTTCCAGTCTTACATCCAGAACTCTAAATAATAATTGATTTAACAATAACAAAGTCCATATGAGGTTTGAAGGAACTAAATTAATTAATTTTCACATAAAGCATTAAAACATTACACACCTAAGCATACAATATGAAAACAATAAAATGATTGAATCTAATAACAGAAAACTTCTTAGCCTTATTATGAGTAATACATTTATTTGAAAGACTGCATTGATAATATCTTACCCAAAATAAACTCTGCATTTTCTTCAGTCATATATTTAATTCGTTATATAAATAAGAACTCTTAAAAACATTGTGTTATGTATGCTTACTTTTATTAATTACTTATGAAACAATGTTCTGAGAAAATTCAGTAGAAGCTAAATATAATTATTTGTATTAAAGTCTGATGTGTTACACTCACATCACTTTCTCTACTCTCGCACAAACTATTTTCATCTATTTCATATTAATCCAGATAAACATTTGCAGAAACGATCTTTTGACATGCAAAGACAATTACATTTAACACATAGCGATCAGTTCTAAAATATTTGACTATCGCTTAAGGCGTACTATGTACAGTAGCCTTTAAGAACATACATATCTCTTAATAGCTGGTTGCTAGGTGCAGTACCATTCCCTTTGCCACAGATTAATACTCTTTGCATATCCAAGACAAAAACCTGAATAATGAATTCCCATTTGAGAAAATAAGTATTGAAAAATTTAACGGAATAACAAGCACTATCACGAAAATGGTTCACTCAACAAAAAAAATGTATATGGTATAAATTGTGTATTTTAACGCGATTTATATTTTTTGTAGTAAAATTTTGTCTATCTCTTATGGTTTACCAGTTATGCAAAAGTCGTCCACAATGAAGAATAGTTTTGGAGACATTCCCAGAAAATTCAAGATATACATTTTATTTGTCATGAAAATATCTTAAACATATGGTATTTTAATCAAGATCGTTAGAGCCATTTTTAAGAAACTTAAAATTTTCGAAAAATGTTCCATGTAAAGGGTAATCTGGGGTGGGGGGATTTTCTTGAAAACCTTCGTGTCGTATCTCTGGAAGATACTGAACCTAAATAACAAGTTTGGTGTTTATCCGACTGTTCGTTTCTGAGTTATGCTGTTCACAGACACACAGACACACACGGACATGTTTCCAAAAAATGTTTTTTATTCAGGGGGTCTCAAAACATATATTTCCTGTGAAATCTCGGTATCGAATTTTTGGGTGGAATACAATACTTCCCCTACTTATTTTACGTAGTAGAGAAGGTAAAACGGAATAAGCACAATGGGAAATATAAAACCAATTTATTACAAACGTTAATATTTCCAATTTTACCATTTACTTTCGAATGTGCTTAAGCTCTGCATTTATTTGTAGCAGACCATCCAGATGTGTTCATAAGGAATTCAGATATCATTCATTCATTCATTATCTGTTTACCCTCCTCTTATATAGGACTTACACCCCCCAGGACTTACAGGCGGGTGCCTGGGGTTAGAGGCCCGTCGAGGAGCAGACACTCATGGATCAGATAGAACATCCAGGATGGGTGATCAGCCCGATGCCTGGTATGGGATGAAGGAAGTGGATGAAGCGAAATGTTCGTGAAATGGATGAAAGGAAAGGTGATGATGGAGCAGTTGGTGGAATGAATGGCGGGGGAAACCGGAGAAAACCCGCCCAGACGCCGCTTCGTCCACCACAAATCCCACATGCAGGTCCCTGGGATTGAACCCGGTCCGCCTCGGTGGGAGGCGAGCGGTCTAACCACTCGGCCACGGCGCCGCCTCAGGAATTCAGATATCCCCATTCAAGAATCCAGTCATTTACAAGAGTTACAAAGGTCAATAATTCGCAGGCACTTCAAAAGTTTTACTACATAGTATAAGGAACTATACAGTGTTTACAAGCTCATATTGGCACTAAAAGCATGCCTATACCCTCAATAAGAGCAGGTTTCATTTAATCATAAAATAATTCTACTAATTTTCCAGAATTGAGTTTATTCAGTTTTGTGAATCCACTAAATGTAAATAGAGTACTTCAAGTTACCGTTTTGTAAATATTCCAGAAATAAGTAGTTTAAGTTGTTTTCTTAAACCGCCATTATTTGAGTTACAATTTTTAAATATAAAAGGTGTAAGTGTTTCATTAAAAGTACGTAATGTTTACAATTTCTGAGTAGTCTACACCATAGGATTACACCTTTTATAGAGTTTGCCACATACTGAAGTAATATGATATGATTGTGTATTAAATAATGGGATTTGGTATGGTTTTATTTGATATGTTATGATAACACCGAAAGAACTCGAAATGAAGACCACATTGTATCTGAAGAGCTCTTAATACTTGCTTATTTGGTGCTTGGTTCCTCTTCACGTCGCTTCTCCTAGACTTGCCTTTTGTCATACACTAGCTCGATGTGATCGAAAGGATTTCTCAAAGCTTCTCTTTCCAGAACATTCAATGTTAAGTTATAGTGCGGCCAAACTCCAGTGGCAGTAAGGCAGACTTCTTCACTCGCCTCCCAAACCATTGACTCGTCAACGGCGGGCGGCAACTTGTTGCTGATATTTCAGCGGCCCATTTCCTGCAACATGCTTCATGCCAGCTTATCATCGTAGTCTGCTATGTGCCAATTATGTACACAAACATAGCAATAATGAAATAAATGACGCTTAGAGGAAACGTGACACCTTTCGGATTTTGAATAACATTGTTTTGAAGCTTTTACATGTTTTAATATCCTGTTATTTGTTAATCATACTTACAGTACAAGATAAAATACTACACATTGATTCAAAATGAATGGCGAGCTATTACAATTCCCGATGCCAGAGTTTGGAAATACTTCTTTCTACTTTTTCTACCACGTATAGTAAGTAGGGGAAGTATTGTATTCCACCCAAAAATTCGATACCGAGATTTCACCGGAAATACATGTTTTGAGACTCCCTGAATCCAAAAAAAGCATTTTTGGAAACATATCCGTGTGTGTGTGTGTGTGTGTGTGTGTGTGTGTGTCTGTGAACAGCATAACTCAGAAACGAACAGTCGGATAAACACCAAACTTGGTATTTAGGTTCAGTATCTTCCAGAGATGCGACACGAATGTTTTCAAGAAAATTCCCCCACCCCAGATTACCCTTTACATGGTACATTTTTCGAAAGTTTTAATTCTCTCAAAAATGGCTCTAGCGATTTTGATTAAAATATCATATGTTTTACATATTTTCATGATAAATAAAATGTATATCTTGAATTTTCTGCGAATGTCTCCAAAAGTATTCATTGTGAACGACTTTTGCATAACTGGTAAACCATAAGAGATAGGCAAAATTTTACTACACAAAAATGTAGATCGCGTTAAAATACACGATTTATGTCATATACATTTTTTTGTTGATTGAAGCATTTTCGAGATATTGCTTGTTATTCCCTTAAATTTTTCAATGCTTATTTTCTCAAATGGGAATTCGTTATCCATTTTTTTATCTTGGATATGCAAGGAGTATTAATCTGTGGCAAAGACAATGGTGCTGCACCTAGCAACCAGCTATTAAGATATATGTCGATGCTTAAAGGCTACTGTATTTCTATATTGCCCTTGCAAATCAAAACAAGGGGATCATGGTACGCCTTAAGCGATAGTCAAATATTTTTAGAACTGGTCGCTATGTGTAAAACGTAATTCTCTTTGCATGTCAAAAGATCGTTTCTGCAAATGTTTATCTCGATTAATATGAAATAGATGGAGAAAAGAGTTTGTAAAAATAGTTTGTACTAGAGTAGAGAAAGTCATGTGAGTGTAACACATCAGATTTTTAATGCACATAATTGGGATCATAGGAATAAAAAATATAAATAACAAAAAATAATCTGTGACTCGACATCCCTGCCAGTCTGATACGAACCATTTGATTGTCGGCCCATAACCATATACGCACCCACATAAGCATATTTATATATCTGTAATATTCCCCAGATCTACACATCCTTGCAAACGAGGGGAAGGTGGTATATACACAGCCATAACAACACATCGGTTTTCTAATACTACACCCTCCTAAGGTTTTACCACCTTTTTGTTTATAAGATCCATCTGAACAAGGCGGACAACAATGTCTCCAGGTCAGCAGTCACATGTGCCGTAAATATGTCAAATAGTTCCAACATTAGAATCAAAGATTCCGAAATGCAAACACGATCAGTGTGCTTACCATTGCTGTTATTTGATGCTATCTGTTATTGTATCCTTCTGGCTTTAAAACTGCCTCCCATTCGAGTTCTTCAGCTTAAGAAATGAAAGACAAATGGACTGATAATGGAAGAAGCTGTAAGTCGCCCGCTGTAAAATGTGTGTGATAGGATCTGCTTTCTGACTTATTGTGGAGGATCATATTTGTCCTGCAGTCGGAAAAACAAGTGAGCTCGGCTAGCCTGTTGCTATGGTAACAGCCACCTTATTGCCAGAGTTACCGACGCCACATTACTACGTGCTCGTTCATTGCCTAACTCACTCTTCGCGTTACGTTCCTGGCGTCACCTTGCAGTTACTGCGTCTTGTTTGTCAGTTTTCTGTTATTTTCTACTGCGTTATTTGTTACTTATTACTAGTTAATTGTTCTTGTTCTTCGTTGCGTTATTTGTGCGGCTGTGAGAATGATTTCTCGAAGATGTCGACCGAGGCTATATCCTACACGTGAATATCGCTGGTTCTGATTGAAACATCTGCTTTGATTGGCAAGTTCAGGATATTTCTTAATCATGCATGTTAAATATACATTGCTCAGCTCTATTTCATACTGGTAAACTACATGTACCTACCTTTCAAGCATGCATTACTCAGTGTACAAACTGTGCATGTGCAATTGTGAGCCTATGCAACATCCTGCCCCCGTAAGATAAGGTTTCCAACATACTATGAAATACATAAGTGTCGCTGATTAAAGAATCTTCTCATGTCCGAAATAATTTAGTATTCTTATTTTCTAGCCAATAAAACGTATTTTCGATAGCTTCATTCCGCTATCAGAGTTACAAGTAATATGCTCCCAGAGTTTAAAATGCTTTACAGCCGTCGTAATGCTGTCTAGCTCTCGTTTTAGTAAACACACGAAACAGTGTGGCAGCGTGTAGCAGAAGTTGCGGCAGTCACCTCCTCCTGTCCGTTGCTCGCGTATTACCTTGCTACATCCTCCGTTGTCTCCAGATGTTCGCAGTGTGCTGGTTCGCTGCATTTTTATCCTCGGCTAGCTGCAGTAATTTTCTTTAAAACTAGGTGGGAGCATGGACTTATCCTTGGTAAAGGGAGCGTAGATCTCGAGTGGTGGTAACAGGAGAAATAGACGTGCTTTGGTTACGAAAAGATGACACTGCAGTTTCTTTTTATTTAGCTAATCCACGTAGTACACAACACTGATATTGCCGCCGTTAAAATACTGTCCACCGCTGTTGAAACACGGCGCTGATAGGACGCGAAGTTTAAATATGCTTCTTATCTCTTTACGAGTAGCGATTCTTATGTGTGTTTCGAAAACTGTCTTTATTCCCTTTTGGCGCGATATCTCTCAAACATCCTGCAGCATCTCTCCCTGCCCACAAATGACAAAATGCCCCGAATTTGTTCCTAGCAGATCCATTTATAGTCGCAGGCTTCTGGGGCTGCTTCCTTTCCTATTGGTCCATTTTTAGCGCCACTCGACGCGTCTCACTATTTCGTATAAACGTACAGGGATCTCATTGGTCCAAGTTTAACATAAATCGCAGCTTTTCCTAAATTTACCGTTAAGCTAGCTGTCTCTCTCACTTGGTCACGGCGAATTATCGCATAAAGGAACAAAGACTCTACACCCTCGCTGTATGAACAATGCCCCTGCGACCAGAGAGATATCGTAAAACTAGATTTTCTGCCTTCGAAGATACTATTCCTGTAGCTAAAACATTTCGTCGTGGACAGTATTTTAACATAGCGCTTAAATTATTTACATTAAACAATTCATAACTCCTCTAATATTAGAAACCTAAATACATACATATCGTTAAATCACCCTTCTTCAACTATACAAGCAGTAAAAAGAAAAATATATGTACATAGCATGATTTAACATCAATAAAAATTAACTAATCAAATTATCTATAATTACAGTTATCGGGCTCGGCCTAGAGTTGCCGTTTCAAAGTGTACGCCAAAATCGCTTACCACTAATTTGTTTACCATATTATTTTGTTTGTGATTAAGATGGAAAGCTAAAGCTGAAGCCTAATTATGATTCCCTATGGTATAGTTTTCATGGCTTAGTCTGTGCCTTTCTGTGCAAAACCGGCTAAAAGTACTCAATGACTTTTTGTTTCCTTTCTTTATTTTAGCGATCTGCAGCATTCCTTAAACCAATTGTGTTTAATGATTCATTGTTTTCATAGATATAACTAAAAATTATTCGTGTCTTCTGTCTCTGTGTACGTTGTTTAATAATTATCACATCCTGATGTATGCACATGTCAGGCAACATCGCATGTAGTTCGGCGTTTGGCCGATAACCTATCAGACCCCAACTTTACGAAAATAGAGATATAGACGTACAACAAGCAGTTCAGTAAGACACATGTCTGTCAACCAGGCGACGCTGGTCTCATTTCGGACACAGAGAATCCAACCCACATAAAAGCGCTGTTCAAGTTTACATGCATTCATCTCGCAGCACTCCAGAAGCTCACTAGCTTATTTGTACAGTTTCATCATGGACACCACCTTTTGGAGGTGTTCAGTAGAGTGTAACACAAGCTTCCAAATGTGTACATGGACTTTTCGTTCAGTCTCATGTTCGGAAAATTTAACACTAAGGAAATTTGTACACATAGAAGGTGCCTGTACATTTTTGGAATTAATTCTACCAATATTTCACCTACGTAATGTATGCTAATTGAGAAATGTCAATAAAAGAACCTATTCAAAAAGTAGTCAGTGCAGAGAAATTGATTATTTATGTTCTGTAAGTTCATTTTATTATTATCGGGTAATAGAAACTAAGAGTGTGCGAACGAGCGCACATAAACGGAAAGCTGACACCGCAATTATTGACGAGAAGTTATCTATAATTAAAGAAAGAAATAACAGTAAGAGAGAGAAATAATCGCAATAAATAATTTCCGTATATTAAATCAATGTATAATGTAATAAGTTTGAGTTTAAATGTTTGTGCGGGTAGATGAGAATAATTAGGAAGTCAGGGTAGTGAAAGTCATTAGTAATAGCCAAAGTGGCGAATGCATTAGCTTAAAGATTCTGGGAATTCGGCTAGGTACGTTTACAGGGTCATGTAGGCAGAATTCCGGAAAAGAGAAAGGCACTTAGATTCCGAGATTTTAGCCAAGCCCCATGGTAACAAAGTTAAGGACCAAACTTGATACGGTAATTTGTATCACAAATTACTCAAATGTAAATAATTATTTTAATATGAATATGTATTTTTATGTAACATTGATTTCAGAGGTTTAATAATTGTAATTATTATTGGTAAATAATAATATATGGCTTTACTGAAACTGTTAGCAATAACACAAGAATGCAGCGGTGGAGTGAGTTGTTTATCGTTACCGGGAACCAGGAAGTTACGTAATGTTTCGCGCCTTTTCGGTAAAAAGCTTCTAGAATTTTCCCTAAAAGTAATATGTATTAGTGGTTTTCATTGGATAGTAAAATAGACGCTAATGTTGGCGCGTTTTATAAGCCAATAGCATTTCATTTATAATCTTTAGGCGTATCTTAAGGCAAGCCTATAAATAAGCCAGGTCGAGGGAGCGGTCCCCAGTGTTCAACAAGATTCTCAACACATAACACGTCAGCTCCCAGTTCAACAAGATTCTCATGTCGGTCTCTCAATTCGTAAAGTTACGCGCAGCAGAAGTACGAGAAATCTTATAAAGTATTATACAGTTGAATATATAAAGTTGAAGTACGTGAGTTAAAAGTGATAAGCAGTTATTACAAACAGTTTCAGTATGGCGATTATCTAGATAAATCTGTGAAAGTGTTCGTGAACGTGTTCTGCAATAAAAATTATAAAACCAATTTCTTCGTCAATATCATTTCTAGACAAAAGATTCCTTTCCGCTTCACACCCTGCAAGAGAAACATGTTCGATCCCAAACAGTTAGCCGGAGGACATTTAAAATAAATTATTTCAAAAACTGATACAAATTGCTACGCCAGAGGGAACTATGGACCAGACCAACGAATGACGTCACACAAGATGGCTTCGCGTGAAGTAAACACATATTTGCTCTCGTAAATTGGCTTCCACAACGTGGTGCTATAAACACGTAAAATTGCTATTGCAAATTGGCTCCCATACGTGGGGCAGTTAAAGTTATGTAAACAAACATTTATTTGCAACATACAATTTGTTATACTCGCAAATTGGCTCCACAACGTGGTGCTTTAAAACATATATACAATTTGTAATCTCTTACAAACTTAAGATTTTTAAGTATTGGTTGCTCGTAAAAAATAACGGTGGGGAGTAATGAAGTAGGCGCAGCTAAGAATAATAAAGACGTGTAATTTTATATCAGAGAGCTACTCTCTTTCTGGTGCCGGCCCTGGTATTTATTTACATTCGTTCGTACACACAGCTGTGTATATTCTCTCTGGTACCATCACCGGTACGTACTGCTCGTGTGATATTTTAAGCGTTTAGTGACGCGCAAGATTTCGCAAACTGTTACGAGAAACCTCGCCAATAAGCTTTTAGCGACTAACGGCAAGTTACACTACTAGTTTCTTTTATTGCGGAAACAATTATTACAATTTTGAGTGCTAAAAGTCAGAGCCAGTCTATTTTTTTCATTTCAAACGGTTGGCAACTCACTGCAATGACTCAAATATTAGTTCACAATAAATTTCTCAGCCAATTTAAACCGGTGTTGTCCTTCACAATACATCCACACATACCCCAAGAAAAAGATCTCGTTGCATACCACTGGAGCAGCTGGCGCATAAAACAACAGCACGAGCTACGAGATCACGGCAGCAGAATCAAGAAGTAGATACAGTAAACGGCTTCAAAATCCGCGACCATCGCGGGGTTATGACGTCCATCGTTCCCGTATTAACACATATGAAGCAGAAGTAACTTTAAGAAACATCAAACCAGCGCATAGGATATTAACCGAATAAGAACACAGAACAGGATGATGATGCTGTGTTTTGTGGAATACAAAGCAAGTTTACAGAAATTATTTAAACCCTAGTTAATTTTAGGTTTGAATACAAGGGAGAAATTATGAAAGTAAGCGCCGACAAAAGCATTAGCCATGGCTTTGATTAACACAATGCTTGTTGTTGACCGAGTGTTTTGAAATCAAATGACCCGTTCCCATTAACAAACTTATTTCCATACAATCCTAGAGCATAGGTAACATTGCTTCGTACATCGTTTGCTGTGCTGTTTATCTAATAAGGTAAGTTTTTAACATGCAATAAATTATTATTAAATTGACAACTTAGCTACGTTATTATCACTCTTCACGGTGTTTATATAGGGCGAAGGTCAGACCTTATGCATTAACTCAGGTAGGTATACGTAATGTCATCCTCGACACGTAAAGAACGCCGACAACACGCAAAGGTCTCGGTGAGTGATTTGATTACGTTTGAATAATGTAACTTGCATAGTCATATCTCACGTTGCAAATGATAAATGCTGTCAATTCCGAGAAACAGTGTTAAGACTAGATGTGCCGGCATGAAATCTTGCAAAAAAAAACGCTGATATGCATACTTAAATATCTGTTATGTTTACATTCACATGACTTTTCTACCCACCATCCCTTATTACTTTCTCTACTACATATAGTAACTAGGGGAAGTATTGTATTCCACCCAAAAACTCGATACCAAGATTTCACCGGAAATATAAGTTTTGAGGCCCCCTGAATCCAAAAAAAGCATTTTTGGAAACATGTCCGTGTGTGTGTCTGTACTGTGTGTGTCTGTGAACAGCATAACAAAAAAGAAACAGTCGGATAAACACCAAACTTAGTATTTAGGTTCAGTAACTTCCAGAGATGCGACACGAAGGTTTTCAAGAAAATCCACCACCTCAAATTACCCTTCACAGGGAACATTTTTTGAAAATTTTAATTTTCTCAAAAATGGCTCTAACGATTTTTATTAAAATATCAGATGTTTAAGATATTTTCATGACAAATGAAATGTATATCTCGAATTTTCTGGGAATGTCTCCAAAAGTATTCTTCATTTTGAACGACTTTTGCATAACTGGTAAACCATAAGAGATAGACAACATTTTACTACACAAAAGATGTAGATCGCGTTAAAATACACAATTTATGTCATATACATTTTTGTTGTTGAGTGAACCATTTTTGAGATATTGCTTGTTATTCCCTTAAATTTTCCAATACTTTTTCTGAAACGGGAATTCGTTATTCATTTCTTTCATGTCCTGGACATACAAAGAGAATGGAATACTCCACATAGCAACCAGCTCTTAAAATATTTGACTGTCGCTTAAAGCCTACCAATTCCCCTTGCATCTACAAGAAAATTAGCAATAAGATTAACATCTCGATTAACATGAAGCATATGGAGAATAAGCGTTTGTAAAAATAGTTTGTACAAGGGTAGAGAAAGTCATGTGAGTGTAACACATCAGATTTTTTTCTATCCACTACATATTACTGGAAATAAGCCTTTGAAGAAAGAGTTTTATTACACATTTCGTTGTACAAGCTTAGTCGGTAGAGCAGCTGCTTGCTGCGCGAGGGTTCCCGGGTTCGATTCCCGACTGAAGGTGGGAACTTCTTTCTCTAGCCAAGATTATTCCCTATCCTCCGTAGAGTCTGGAAGTATGAATGAGACTGTGAATGTGTGTGTGTGTGTGATCTAATGAATAAAACCCAAGGTTTATCAGAAATCCAACAACAAGCGAATACGAGTTAACACATTTACCTATAGATAATAATTTGTACCAAAGGAAAGGCCGCCGATAAGACCATTGCAGTTAAATGAGGGTATAAATGGAACTAAACAAGTAGTTATAGAGAATACGGAGTCGACAGTCAGATGATTAAAAGCTAGTCTTTATATGTGATATTCTTTCCATGACATCGTCAGAAATAATGGATAGTGACAACAGTTAACACAAAATGACAAGTGTTAAAAAATTCAAACTTATAATAACGAATATCTCGGAAATTACAGCTGTCACGGAGAAAACAATTTGAATTAACTTATGTGTTTAAATGAAATCTACATTTTTTTGTAAATTTATTATGGTTTACCCATTATTCAAAATTATACAAAACTTCTCCGAATGAAGAGGCCTTCACAGGTTATTTGGGTACATGTAGTCAGGTGAGAGAAGAATGCTTATTTTATTTATTTTCTTCGTCATCCACTTGACCATCGCCTTCTGTAGACAACGATCATCAGCCTTACTCTCAACACTATAAGTGTGTAAGGTCACGACAAACAAATGGAAGGACACAGATATGTAATAGTTGGGGATTTAACTCCACTACTGGTACGGTAAATATCATGTAATACTCGAAACTTGTTTAATAGAATTCCCTCAGATCAATTATTCTTCAGGCAACCGACATTTCACTATTATCGAAAATATTGTGAGAAAAGAATACAAAATTATAAGAAAAATCTGATGTGTTACAAGTTATTTTTACAAACTCTTATTCTCCATCTATTGCATATTAATCGAGATAAACATTTGCAGAAACGATCTTTTGACATGCAAAGAGAATTACATTTTACACATAGCGACCAGTTATAAAAATATTTGACTATCGCTTAAGGCGTACTATGTTCCCCTTTTTACTTTCTCTACTACGTATAGTAAGTAGGGGAAATATTGTATTCCACCCAAATATTCGATACCGAGATTTCACCGGAAATACATGTCTTGAGACCCCCTGAATAAAAAAAAGCATTTTTAGGAACATGTCTGTGTGAGTGTCTGTCTGTGAGTGTGTTTCCAAAAATGATTTTTTTGGATTCAGGGGGTCTCAAACATATATATTTCCGGTGAAGTCTTGGTATCGAATTTTTGGGTGGAATACAATACCTCCCCTACTTACTATACGTAGTAGAGAAAGTAAAAGTTGTGGACCCACGTCATAGTTAAACAACACAGACTCAGAAGCTAAAATAAAATAAAAGTATATACAGACATTTACAGTTACATCAGAAAACGAAAGTTAAAATTTTATGGACATATTAAACGAGTAAAGCCAAAGAGGCTCACAAAACAAATAATGCAGTTCTACCACAATAGAAGTAAAGCACAAGTAGATACTATGAAGTGAATTGGTGTTCACCAACTTGACTTAGAATTGGCAGGTGTTGCGCAAGAAGATATTCTAAACAGACATATCTTTAGAATCAAAGTAAGTGGCGAGAGGAGAAACCGAGGAAAAACACTGGAACAATCTGGACAGACGAGAGAAAGAAAACCCATAGCCAAAGAATGAGAGAGCTATGAATTCAAAGAAAAACAATGAAACTTCTGTAAGTACTTTGCATAGTCCTGCATGGGCTCATTTGAAATTAAAACAATAATAATAATAAATAGTAATAATAATATAATGATTACGAAATATGAGCGCAACCAACGACATTTAAAAATAAGATCATAACTTCTAACTTTTACAATTCTTTTTATACTGTTGCACGTTTTCGGTACCGGTAATTACATCAAATTCTACACTTCGGTAACTAAATCTTCTTTTGTTTGTGCAAGCTAGAGAAAAATGCATACGAGGTTTATCCAGACAACGTTTATAGTGTGTATGTTTTACTTTAGATCTCCTGATTTTCAAAGATGAGCTTCTTTCAGAAATACTGCATATAGCCACTCTGTCCTGCGCATCGAGGCATTACCTTCATTTCCGAAGTACATGGTTCACGGACAACGTGATATCTTTGCTCAAGAAGTGAAAGACATTTATAGTCACCACGGCCTCAACTGCCTGTCACACATAGAAATTCATAGGTCAAGAGAGCATCTTGTAGAAGGGAATTCATGGGAAAAGAAGGCACAGTGATACTACAAGCAGTTAATATCTTAGCACCAAGTTTATCAGGATTGATGTAGATACTATAACTTCACTTTAGTGAGTCTCCTTACGCCCAATATCAGTGAGCTATTCTGCAAGAAAGCTATTCGTGTATGAAAAGTATTATCTTCAACTCGTAATGAGATACAAACTGTCAATACATAAACCTAACTTAATATTAGATCAGAGTATGAATGAAGTACAGTCATTTGTTACCACTATTCAAAAAAAAAATCACAGGCAGCTCCCGATAACAGCAAACTGAACTAAAGCACATATTTGGGTATTTACTTTTTCTTCTTCTGCTCGTGGTTAACGACTGAGGCAGTATTTTTAACTCTTAAATGATTTTAGTCAAATTATATAATAAAAAAATATAACAACATTGCCTTAAAGCAATATGTATATGTAACAATATATAAAAAGTGTACATTATAGTAATTGTATATGTTTATATTATTGTATACATGTTCAATAATGTTATGTGAATATATTATGTAATTTTTTAATGTAGGAGCTGTGAGAATAATAGGTTAAAAGTTGCTAACAATAAGGTAACAATGAGGTAACCTTGAGGCAATAATGAGTAAGAATGTTTATTAATGCTACTAGTCATTATTGGAGTAACACAATAATGTAATTTTTGTGACAGTTTATAAAATAACCAATCAACAACTAGAAAAAAAGCTTAAGTTAAATAAAAGTATTCTATTGGATTAGGAATAGCCAATCAGAGACTTGAAATAGAGAAATTTACAAATTTAGGCGGAAGAAATCAAGTCAGTTGCTTTTAGACAGTGCTCATAACTGGACGCAAGATGTATCCTCGAGAAATTTAATACATATTTTGTGTGAGAAAATGTTTACGTGTTAAAAAGTGCAAGTAATTAACAAAAGAATTCACAGGTCTCTCTAAATATCAGTGAAGTGTATTTAAATCGTGTCAAGCATTAATAAAAGGAGTGAAGTAAAATTATAATCTGTGTAAGCCTACATTCTTCAGCTGCACCAAGCCTTGCAATGAAATCCATGTCTCTAACAATAATACTGACGCAGCCGAGGCAAACATAAATATATAATATTTAAAGAAACAGTCATATTACAAAGTTAATATTTTAAAACATTTTTTGGGGAAAGTACATTTGGGGCGAAGGTTCCGGAAAGTGGGTACTATACGTGCGGTTGCAACGAACTTCAAGTGTTCGGCTCCCCAACAGTTAAACTATAATACGTCATCTTCAAACTCACTTTCCATACGTAGCAGCAATCACCTATCTCAAATTGGCGTTCATACGTGGGTAACAAATAATTCATACAACAAAAATCCTTTCCCACGACAGAGACCCAATAAGGAACACTCCAGTCGTTCGAAACTGCGATTGCATTTGCGTTGCAAAGTTACCTCGTGAGATGGCGTGCATAACAAACATTGAAATGGTTTTGACCCAAAATAACATTGGGATGTTTTAGAGCAGTGGTGGCGAAAGCGCGACTCGCGAGACACTGTGACTCGCAGGCGCAACTCCTTTTCTAGCCGTCTATTCATTAATTGTTTTCCATGTGCTGCTGACTGGTGTAGTGCGTGTTGCATATTTGATGGCTCGAGAGAGAAAGCCATTTTCGCCACCCTTGTTTTAGATGGCTACAGTTTGAGCGGCGGCATTTGGTGCGTGGAAGAAACGTAAGAAGCGGGCTCAACCATCGAGTACAAAGTTCACCAATCAACACTTAAACGACCCTTTGAGACAGACCATCTCAACCAGTTAACCTTACAACTTCTGGAAGGAGCTACGCTAGCCTAACTGTATTCGCACTGTATAACCTCATATTTCCAACCTCAAAGTAACAACAGGAAGGCTGAAAATACATATTCACCAGCTTAGCCGCGTGGCAGCAATGTACGTATTAATGGCTTTTGAGAATAAGATTCACGTACTATATTAATGAAAAATAACTACAGGACTGATAGAATGTAGTGTGCCAATGTTTTACCCTCCGCAACATATAAAGGCACACGTTTAATCACTTCACGTGTCCAATACTTGACACACTTTCGCGTTCCAGATTTGGCTGAACAGCATATTGCTATATGCCATTCAGAATATCAAATACATACGTTTTGCTCATAAGCCCTTAAAGCAACTTAGAAAGTATATAAACATTATTCAGGTAATTTCATCGAAAATTTTTATGCTAGTGGAAAGAACGAATCTAATAATACACACACAGACTAATTCATCAGCAGCACTCAGTGATTCAAAGGATATGAAATTCTCTATAAGCTATTTTTCTTGTTGTGAAGAATTCGCATAAGAAAGGAACTGATAATGAATTAATCAATATATTATAGTAAAACAATGTTGTAAATTTGAAGTAGGTATGTCAACACTCTTTTAGAACCTTTATAAACTTTCATTATCATGGGTGCAAAGTTTGACCCAGAAGTCGTACATTTCTATGAGACTCTTGCTATCTTTACTACCCTAAAGTTTATACTGACGTTAATAAATTGAAAATCCTGTCCTTTAGGAAACTATATGAACCATCTTAACCTTTCCGAATTCAACGAAATTTGATACGTGTCGATGAACTGTTTTCGTTATGAATAAAATTTTCAGGCTACTTAAATGCATTGGTTTGTCTACAAAGCGTAATTTTTATAGACTCTTCACACAAAACTATTCTTAATGCTGTACCGATTTCAAAAAATTGAAATTGTTAACAGATGTTTTTCAAGCTCTTGTTTTCAAAATTCAACTTCGTGTATGCAGCAGTTCATAAGTCTGTCTTGCGTTGAAACGGCAACTCTAGGCCGAACCCGAGAACTGTAATTATAGATAATTTATTAATTAATTTTTATTGATGTTAAATCATACTATGTACATATATTTTTCTTATACTGCTTGTATAGTTTAAGAAGGGTGATTTAACGTTATGTATGTATCTAGGTTACTAATATTAGAAGAGTTATAAATGGTTTAATGTAAATAATTTAAGCGTAATGTTAAAATACTGTCCACGACGAAAGGTTTTAGCTACAGGAACAGTGTCTTCGAAGGCAGAAAACCTAGTTTTACGATGTCTCTCTGGTCGCAGGGGCATTGTTCCTACAGCGAGGGTGTAAAGTCTTTGTCCTATTATTCGATAATTCGCCGTGACCAAGTGAGAGAGACAACAAGCTTAACGGTAAATTTAGGAAAAGCCGCGATTTATGTTAAACTTCGACCAATGAGATCCCTGTAAGTTTATACGAAATAGTGAGACGCGTCGAGTGGCGCTAAAAAATGGACCAATAGGAAAGGAAGCAGCCCAGAAGCCTGCGACTATAAATGGATCTGCTAGGAACAAATCAGGGGCATTTTCAGTTTGGCTTTTGTCATTTGTGGGCAGGGAGAGATGCTGCAGGATGTGTGAGAGATATCGCGCCAAAAAGGGAATAAAGACAGTTTTCGAAACACGCCTAAGAACCGCTACTCGTAAAGAGATAATAAGCATATTATCAGTGTCATATCCGCGCTGCGTTTTAACAGCGGTGGACAGTATTTTAACGGCGGTAATATCAGTGTTGTATACTACGTGGATTAGCTAAACAAAAAGAAACGGCAGTGTCATCTTTTCATAATCAAAGCACGTCTATTTCTCCTTTTACCACGACCCGAGGTCTACGCTTCCTTTACCAAGGTTAAGTCCATGCTCCCACCTAGTTTTAAAGAAAATTACTGCAGCTAGCCGAGGACAAAATTGCAGAGAACCAGCACACTACGGGCATCTGGAGCCAACGGAGGATGCAGCAAGGTAAGCCGCGAGCAACGGACAGGAGGAGGTGACTGCCCCAGCGTACACACAGACAGACAAAGATATCTTATAAATGCTCCGCAGTAGCAAAAGATTTTGAATAGAAGATAATTTCTTTGATGACATAAGAGAACTGCTAAAAGTATTGAGAAGACGAAAGATAAACAAACTTTTGTAAATCTAGTGTTTTGTTTCTCTAAAGTAGATACCTGATTCGTGTTAACTATTGCAGTTACCAAAACATGGAGTAATGGTTAAAAATTAAGGGTACTGACGAACGCAGGGGTCCCAGAAACCGGGCAGAGCGCTGCACGCAGGCCATCCGGCCCTCTACCGCGACTCTTGATAGTGAGAGATGAAGGGAGAGACCCGAAGGGAGACCAGATCCGGATCACGAGGGCGCCACCATGGACGGAGCCCTTTGGTTTCCAGATTGAACGCATAATCGTCGCCCGGCCCCACCAAAGGCCCCGAGCCTCCGGGGGAGGGGATCCCCAAAGGAGCGCCTGCTCTAAAGCACCCGAAGGCGGATCCCAACCGAGCCCTGGAACGACGTCGGAGTGTCAGAAAACCTCCACATAGCGCACAGCCAGCACCCAGTCGCAACTCGCCGAACACGTCGCCTGGTTCCACAACCCTGAAACAGACGACAAGCAAGATGATGGGTATAGGAAATGAGTAGCAGGAAAGTCGTGGTAGAAGATGAACCAATTCAGCCTGTCGACCCGGGGAAACCACGAAACACCCATGGGTCAGAGGGGGCGGTCGTCGGGGATCGAACCCGGATGCGAGTGCCACACGTTACCGGGGCGCCATCTCGCTCTGAATAATAGTTAATTAGTTCTCAATAGTCCACTCGAGAACACTAAAGCTTGATACTCAGGTAGGCCCAGTGCCAAACTGAAACATTGAATGTTTATTTTAAGCAAGAGTTGTATTATAGTTCGACTGTTGGGGAGCCAAGTTGATGAAATAACTGCCCCACGAATGGTACAAAGTTTCGGTGGTCTTCGCCCCAACGTTCACTTTCCGGTCTCCTTTGCTCCAATGTTTAAGAATCAACTTTGTATTTTTATGTTTATTTAAATATTATATTTATGTGTTTGCCTCGGCTGCGTCGGTATTAATTTGTAGAAACATGTTTCTCTTAACAGGGAGTGGTGCGGCTTGTGTAGGCTTACACAAATTATAATTTTTACTTCACTCTATTTATTAATCCTTCACACGATTAAATAACACTTCACTGATATAGAGAGCTGTAGGATTATTTATTAATTGCACTTTTAAACACATAAACTTTATAATATTCTCGCCGTATGGAATTTTTTTGTTTCACACTGGATACGTACGCGTTTAGCGTCCGGTTAGGAACGCTGTGTACGAGCAACTGGATTCTACCGCCTGAATTTGTACAATTTGCTCTATTTCAGTTTCTGATTGGCATCCTACTCCAATAGAATACTTTTATTTAACTTAAGCTTTTTCTGGTTGTTGATTGGTTATTTATAAACTGTTTTTAAAAATATTACATTATTGTTCCAAGAATTACTAGTAGCATTATTAAACTTTCCAATTCATTATTGTCTCAAGGTTACCTCATTGTTAGCAACTTTTGACCTATATTCTCGCAGCTCCTACATTATTAAATTACGTAATACATTCACATAACATTATTAAACATGCACATAATAATATAAACATAATACAATGACTGTTACATACATTTTTATATATTATATTATACACATATTGCTTTAAGGTGGGCTGTTATTGAATTTATGTATTATATAATTAGACTGAAATCATTTATGTGTTAAAAATACTGCCTCAACATTTAGCCTCATAATCTCCATGTACTGTAAATTCCCTCCTGTAACTAGCGGAGATGCTCAGATTACCACCTGTATGCAATAGAAGTTCTGTGTAGCATTCACATGAGTTACTCTATTCCTCTTCGTAAACTATTCTTACAAAATCTTATTCTACTATCTGCTTCATGTTAATCTAGATAAAAATTTATAAAACGGTTCTATTACACTTTTCATTACACGTATTACAAGGTAAAATCGGGCTTAAACGATATCAAATCTATCATTATGTGATGGCTTTGAAATTCCACGCTCTTTACATGACCACAAGAAAAAACGAATAACGATTTTCCATGAGAAAAATGTAACTACATCGAAGTATAACAAAGAATATTTCGGAAATGGTTAGCACCACAAAAGGGTTTATTTCTCATAAATTGCATTCTTTAATGAGATATACTTTTTTACTTTCTCTACTACGTATAGTAAGTAGGGGAAGTATTGTATTCCACCCAAAAATTCGATACCGAGATTTCACCGGAAATACATATTTTGAGACCCCCTGAATCCAAAAAAAGCATTTTTGGAAGCATGTCCGTGTCTGTGTCTGTGTGTGTGTGTGTCTGTGTCTGTGAACTGCATAACTCAGAAACGAACAGTTGGATAAACACCAAACTTGATATTTAGGTTCAGTATCCTCAAGAGAGCAACACGAAGGTTTTCAAGAAAATCCCTCCACCCCAGATTATCCTTTACATGGAACATTTTTCGAGAATTTTAATTTTCTCAACAATGGCTCTAATGATTTTGATTAAAATATCATATGTTTAAGATATTTTCATGACAAATAAAATGTATATCTCGAATTTTCTGGGAATGTCTCCAAAAGTGTTCTTCATTGTGAACGACTTTTGCATAACTGGTAAACCATAAGAGATAGACGAAATTTTACTACACAAAATATGTAGATCGCGTTAAAACACACAATTAATGTCATATACATTTTTTGTTGTTGTTGAGTGAAGCATTTTTGAGATATTGCTTGTTATTCCCTTAAAATTCCAATACCTATACCTTTTCTCAAATGGGAATTCGTTATTCATTTTTTTTTTGCTCTGGTAATGCAAAGAGAATGGAATACTCCACATAGCAACCATCTCTTAAAACATTTGACTATCGCTTAAAGCCTAGCAATTCCCCTTGCATCTACAAGAAAATTAGCAATAAGATTAACATCCCGATATCTCGATTAACATGAAGCATATGGAGAATATGCGTTTTTTTCAGATTTTTTCAGTAAGTCTACAAGTAAATTATACGTACAATGTATCCAGGACTTTCCCCTCCTAAATCCATCTTGTACAGTTATTACTATATTATCGTTATTGGATATAACCGATTTTCAGTTATTCGGGTATATATAATTTATAGCACATATTTAAAATACTTAGGCTCGATGTTATAAGGGGAGTGGGAAAATTTGGGCTGTACGCCACTTATCTTGTCAACATAAATTACTGTAATTCAATGTCCGCGTTTTCCCATCGGAGTTTTCTTATTTTTGGTTGAGGTCGCGACACCTTACATTTTTTTCTAATTTCCGTCTATATTGATAATATTGTAATGTTGCTTTTGAGTAATCCGAAATCTTTGTAATATTCCAGCCTATGTCTTTTGTTATTGAACTGAATCTTAAAGCTTTCTCCATGAAATTTTATTATAATTTCTCATAATTGTATGCCTTTTTTTTCCCTACACCACGTATTTACATAGTAGGTAGAGAATATTATATTTCACCGGAAATACATGCTTTGCGGTCTACTGAATAAGAAAAAAGCATTTCTAGAAAAATGTCCGAGTGTGCGTGTATCTGTGAACATCATAACTCAAAAAGGAAATGTTCCATAAACACCAAACTTGGTATTTAGGTTCAGCATCTTCCAAAGATGCGACACGAAGGTTTTCAAGAAAATCCTGCAACTACCTTTACAACTATTTTATACATATAAAATTTATGGAAATGTTGGATTTTCTCAAAAATGGCTATTACGATTATGATTATATACCATGTAATAAATATATTTACTTGGCAAATGAAACTTAGCTTTGAATTTTCTGGGAATAGCCTGTAAACTTCTCTTAATTCGGTAGGGATTTTGTGTAATTATGTATAACTGGGTAAACGTTAACTTATAGACGGAAACGTATTACACAAAAAATATATGTATCTTTAAGAGAGACATTTAGTTGCACATAAGGTTTTTGTAGCATAAGCCATTTCCGAGATATCCGTTATTATTGGTATGAATTTTTCAACACTTGGTCATTTTTGACATACCTACTGTCGCTTTTCACTATAATTATGTTCTTTGATACACCATTTTCTATCCTATTTCATTTGGCGAATGTGTAGCTTTAAAGAAGTGTTTTACTTCTAATAGTATGTCTCCAATTGTTTAATTCTAAATTTAAAAACTTCTATTGCTTAATTTCTTACTTCTTCCAAGATTTTCTTCTGCTGATTTATCATATTACTTATAGGGTGGTACAGATAAAAGTATTACACATCTCTTTTGAAGGCGAATGTTACATTTTCACTCCTTGAAACTGCGTTGTCGTATTTTATCTATCGAAATGAGTAAACAACTGTAACAATAGATATTTTATACAGGTATCCTTGGCGTACAACCTATTTCTAGTTGGCATTCTCGCGTCGTTTCGCATTTGAAAAATGACTTAATGATACAAGAAAGATTTGAAACTGTGGAAGCGTATGTGCAAACAGGTTCGATTAAGGAAACTAGCGACATGTTGAGGGACAGGTTTCTAGCAAAGAGAGCAATACAGAGTTTGGTTAAAATGTGGCGTGCTACAGGATGCTGCAAAGGGTCATTAACTACATCTTCTATAAACGATGATGCTTCTCAGCACTTCACGTATATACTTACTCGGCTACTCTTAACTGCGCCATCCAGTAATATTCCATTCAAGGTTTATATTACACTTGTCTGCATGATATCGGATGACTGAAAACCAATACGTGATTCTGACTCACTTGTTTATGCAGAGTTCAGAACTGTTTTTAGTTTTTTTCTATCACATACAATTTTTTCACAATGTCACTTCAAAAATATAGAGATATAAAGATATTGCTTCCGCCACTACACATAAAATTGGGCTTGATGAAGCAATTTGTAAGGGCTCTACCACAGGATAGACCCTGCTTCAACTACCTTTCCAAGAAATTTTCCTTCATTAACAAAGACAAATTAAAGGCTGGAATTTTTGTTGGTCCTCAAATAAATAAATGTTGAAGGATGAAGTATTTGAGAAGACAATGAATGAGAGAGAAATAGAAGCATGGGCCGCCTTCCAACCAGTTACTGAAAACTTCTTAGGCAATAACAAAGATCCTAATTACAAGGCCATTGTCGAAACAATGTTGGACAATTTCAAGAAGATGGGTTGTAACATGAGTGTAAAGATGCATTTTCTGTATTCACATATCGACTACTTTCCAGAAAATCTGGGACATTATACTGAAGAGCAGGGTGAACGTTTTCACCAAGATATTTAAGGAAATGGAGAGGAGGTACCAGGGGAGATGGAATGAAATATGATGGCCGACTACTGCTGGATGTTGAGGAGGGACAGTCATCTTCAAGGATCTGCAAGGAAGTCAAAGAAGAGAAAGTTTGAAAAAATCTGATGTGTTACACTCACATGACTTTCTCTACTCTTGTACAAACTATTTTTACAAACGCTTATTCTCCATATGCTTCATGTTAATCGAGATATCGAGATGTCAATCTTATTGCTAATTTTCTTGTAGATGCAAGAGGAATATGATAGGTTTCAAGCGATAGTCAAATCTTTTAAGCGCTGGTTGCTATGTGACGCAATCCATTCTCTTTGCATGTCCAGGACATAAAAAAATCTGATGTGTTACACTCACATGACTTTCTCTACTCTTGTACAAACTATTTTTACAAACCCTTATTCTCCATCTACTTCATGTTAATCAAGATAAGAATTTGCAGACTATCTTATTGCTAATTTTCTTGTTGATGTAAGGGGAATATATATTTACAAGGGCAATATAGAAATACAGTAGCCGTTAAGCACATACGTATCTCTTAATGGCTAGGTGGTAGGTGCAGCACCGTTCCCTTTGCCACAGATTAATACTCTTTGCATATCCTAGACAAAAATATGAATAACGAATTCCAATTTGAGAAAATAAGTACTGAAAAATGTAAGGGAATAACAAGCAATATCTCAAAAATGGTTCACTCAACAACAAAAATGTATATGACATCAATTGTGTATTTTAACGCGATCTACATTTTCTGTGTAGTAAAATGTCTATCTCTTATGGTTTACCAGTTATGCAAAAGTCGTTCACAATGAAGAAAACTTTTGGAGACATTCCCAGAAAATTCGAGATATACATTTCATTTGTCATGAAAATATCTGATATTTTAATCAAAATCGTAAGAGCCATTTTTGAGAAAATTAAAATTTTCGAAAAATGTTCCATGTAAAGAGTAATCTGAGGTGCTGGATTTTCTTGAAAACCTTCGTGTCGCATCTCTGGAAGATACTGAACCTAAATACCAAGTTTGGTGTTTATCGACTGTTTGTTTCTGTGTTATGCTGTTCACAGACACACAGACACACACACAGACAGACATACAGACACACACACGGACATGTTTCCAAAAATGCTTTTTTTGGATTCAGGGGGTCTCAAAACATGTATTTCCGGTGATATCTCGGTATCGAATTTTTGGGTGGAATACAATACTTCCCCTACTTACTATACGTAGTAGAGAAAGTATAAATTAAATGAAACACTTTGGCTTCATGTTTTGTTAAAATGTAGTCATGAAATAAATTAGGGGAGTTCTTGGGAGTATTCTTAAAATGTTTCTTGAATAAAAACTTACCTTGTGTGAAATGGTTTTTAAATACTTTTCTACGCTCATTAGTAAAATTGTCAAAACATTACTTATTTTGTGTAAAAATCTGACGTGATGGAAAAAAACGGAACACTTGCCATAGTTCACGTTGAGAAATGCTGGCAATTTCCTAGCGGATATTTTGTTTTAATTCTTCCAGGGTGTGTGGATTTGTCTTGTACACTTTATGTTTTAAATTACCCCAGAGATAGAAATCGCAACGGGTTCGGTCGGGGGACGGAGGGAGCCACAAATCTGTACTAATAAGTCTGAAACAGACTTTCAATTTTTCTCATCGAAATATTGGTCTTATACGCTGTTGCAGAGTATTGTTGAAAAAAGGGCAAAATCACGCTTAATTCTCTAAAAAAAAAAGGGGGGCAAAATTGTATTCACATATGTACGGGCTTCAACTGTTGATTCGAAAAAAATTGGCGAGTGATGGATAGTTTCCTAAAGAGGTGCCCAAAATGTATGGACAACGACGGTGGGCAGTTTCAGCATCTCCTTTCATAAAGTTGGTAAATAAAGCCTTTAAAAGTAGTTTTAAAAATGTTGTACGGTTTCATCCGCAAAGCGTAATAAATATGCGAGGTAAGCAATACAGTGAATATGGATTTATATAGCATAGAGAGAGAGGTTCCAGGTTCGATTACCAGCTGGTGCGAAATATTTATCTCTAACCGGAATCATTTCCTACGGTGCACAGGATCTGGAAGTACATATATGAGAATGAATATGTGTTTTATAGTTAAAAAAATCTGATGTGTTACACTCACATGACTTTCTCTACTCCTGTACAAGATATTTTTCCAAACACTTATTCTCCATATACTTCATGTTAATCGAGATATCGAGATGTTAATTTTATTGCTAATTTTCTTGTAGATGCAAGGGGAAATGGTAGGCTTTAAGCGATAGTCAAATATTTTAAGAGCTGGTTGCTATGTGGAGTATTCCATTCTCTTTGCATTACCAGGACAGAAAAAATGAATAACGAATTTGAGAAAAAAGTATGTGTTGGAATATTTAAGGGAATAACAAGCAATATCTCGAAAATGGTTCACTCAACAACAAAAATGTATATGACATATATTGTGTATTTTAATGCGATCTACATTTTTTCTGTAGTAACATTTTGTCTATCTCTTATGGTTTACCAGTTATGCAAAAGTCGTTCACAAAGAAGAAAACGTTTGGAGACATTCCCAGAAAATTCGAGATATACATTTCATTTGTCATGAAAATATCCTAAACATATGATATTTTAATCAAAATCGTTACAGGCATTTTTGAGAAAATTAACATTTTCGAAAAATGTTCCAAGTAAAGAGTAGTCTGGGGTGGGGGGATTTTCTTGAAAACCTTCGTGTCGCATCTCTGGAAGATATTGAACCTAAATACCAAGTTTGGTGTTTATCCGGCTGTTCGTTTCTGAGTTATGCTGTTCACAGACACACACACGGACATGTTTCCAAAAATACTTTTTTTGGATTCAGGGGGTCTCAAAGCATATATTTCCGGTGAAATCTCGGTATCGAATTTTTGGGTGGAATACAATACTTTCCCTACTTACTATACGTAGTAGAGAAAGTAACCAGCAGAATAAAAGAAACTCCTAGCTTTTTATTTAACACACACGATCTTCTAACATCGGTAATTAATATTTTTTTGAGAACGTTCTCAAAAATCAGATAAAACTGGTCCGATTGTTACGTGAGGTCTGTGATAGGTGAACAACACTATTTACAGTTCAACTTTGGAGCTCGGTACACATGTCCTCATTTAGCGTCCTTGCTCAAACAAGTTCAATGATATCATATTGGTGATCTTGTGGTATCGTGCTCGCCTGTCATTCGCCCACAATATGACCTAGATGTATTTGCTAGAGAATTCATGGCATTGTGATTCAGAAACCTTAGCTGCAAACAGGACAGAATGCCTCTGCAGCTTTAGGTAAGAGAGGCCCTATTGTTCTCGTACTATAAATGCCTTTCTTATTCATATAATGCACGTTGTGGTAAGAGAATTTAACATTGTTCTTGAATTATTTGTCCTATAAGTGCTCACTAATAGCTGCAGCTGTTTGGATTTAATACTACTTCTAATTTGTCTTTGTACTTTTCCACCATTTCCATTGCCACCTTTATTTTGGGCATTCTGTAATCACCGTCTTCCAAATATTAACTGCATGTTTAAATTTCCAAGATATGAACTCCATGTAACTGAGCAAGATGGCTTCGGGCTTCGCATTCGGGAGTTCCCAGATTCGGTTCCCGTCACGCCGGCCAATCTCACCATGGCTTTTTCGTGGGTTCCTCAGGTCAGTGGGCGAATGCTGGGTAATTTCCCTTCTATCATGAATTTTCTGTCCATCATTTCCTGTACCCATCATTTCCTTTCATCTGTTTCAGGGTTGTAGGACCAAGAGACGGCGGTTGGTATATTGCGGCAAGACGGTGGAATTTGCGCGCTGGAAAGATTTCTCCCTGGGGCTTAGCGGGACTGCTGGGGCTCCTTTTCCGGAAGCTTAGATAAAGCTTGCCTGAGTTAGAGCTGGCCATGTTGGAATCGTTAGTTCCTTGTTAGCGCACAAAGTTATCTAGTCACCCTTCGGGGTCTCCCCTTCATCCCTTCGTCCCAAGAGTCACTTTGGAAGCACTAAGGACCCACTGTGGCCTACTTGAGATAGTGTACTCCAGTTACTGAAAGCCCCTCCGTCTGCCTACTTCCAACTCCTAATAAAAATGTAACAAATAAACAAGAGAGATGATAATTTGTTATCTTCTGTATATTTAAAAAGAGCACTGCATATTTCAATACTGATATCACCCTCCGAATATCATTCTTCTGTGTGTTTTAAAAGCACAATAATTTTATAATGATCTAAAAGAATACATTCCTTGTTCATTCTATCCCAGCTTCTCTTTATCACATTCACCATGGTCAACACACTACACAAATGGTTCTCCTCTATGTTGTGCTACATTAAATGAATGTACCACGCCCCTTTCAACATTTTCAGCACAATCAGCAAACTACTAAGGCCATATTTAACGTTTCAAATCGTATAATGTCAAAGAAAAGAAAAATGTTAGGAAAAAGTGAACAACTTAAAACCTATTTATTCTTTTAAGTTTTTTTTAGCGTGGATGAGTCTTTTTTATGATTAATTGACGTCCTAAACTAGGTAGGTCATATCGTATGATAAGTAAATGAAATGGATGAAATGAGGCTTAAATGAGCCCGGGGTCATTAGAGCTTAGAGTTATCCAACATTCGTCTTCTCAGGATAAAGGAAAATCCGGGAAAGAAATCTTATCCGGGCAACTCGCCCTAACCGAGACTCGAAGTCGAAACCTCTTGAATGTGAGGCAGACTTCCACACCAAAGAGACGAGCATGGAGGAGATACGAGGACGATACTGAAAAGTTCTAATAGTTTTTGAATTATGATCATATAAAGATGTTTACCCAATTTCCGGGCTATAATTTTGGACGATTTTAAACCGTCCTTAACGCCTAAACAATGTGAAGGTCGGCTTAAAAATACATTTGGCGAAGAAGCCCCATTCAGAAGAGATCGGTTTTTTCTTAGTGATGAATTGCGTGAAGGAGGCCCAAGAACTGCTGTTACTGATGAAAATATTGCCGAGCAATGTTCGAGCAATGCTTGAAGAAGATCAACGGACATCTTATGAATTTCTTCGGCAACACTGGTCATTGGTAGGAGTCAAATTCAAAACGTTTTACATCAACAGTTAACGTGAGAAAACTTTGTTGTAGATAGATTCCACATAAACTGATCAAAGACAACAACGCATCGATTGGTGCAGAAAAACTTTGGAAAAATTCCAAGCCGGCATTTAATTTGGTTTGGAATATCGTTACTGGTGATGAATCTTGGATTTATTATTATGGTCCTGAAAAAGAAACGTCAGTTGACTCAATGGGTGTATCGAGCTAAACCTAAGCCTACAAAGTTCCGACGAATCGCAGTGCTGGTAGGAACATGGTTGCCAGTTTCTTTTTCTAAAACGGGCCATATTGCTGCTTTAGCATTAGAAGACAGATGCACCATTAATACTGTCTGGTATACACAAATGTCTGTTTACTGTAAAGTTTTGAAAAAGTTCATGAAAAACGCCCAAAAGGAAAAATAACTTACATATGACAACACATCGTCACATACAGCAAAACTAACAACTGAATATCTGGATGTCCTAAAAGTGAGCACCATGGACCCTCCACCATACAGCACTGACTAAGTACCTTGTGATTTGTTTTCAAAAATTAAAGATTGTGCCAAATTGACCCTCCCCGGAGAAACCTACTCTAGGCGATGATGGGTTCCACTGAAGGAAGGTTGACATCTACGGGAACAGAAGTGAAACGACTATGGTAGTGGCTTGTCAAGGAGACGACAACAACAAGAACAAAGCGCGCAGTTAATTTGAGTTGTGTAGTACATCAGGCGATGGTGATCGTCGACTGCGCAGGCGCCGGATTAGTTGCAGCTCTCCTCAACGTGCAGTCCACAAGGCTGATCAGTCTTTCTCCAACGGCGACAGAGGTCACGAGGGAAACAGCAGGACAGCGTTTAGACAGAAGGCATTCCGAACGGTATTTCTAAATTATTTTTTGGTTTAACTTATTCAAAATTCTCTGTAGTAATTATTCACCGGGGACAGGTAGATCGTCCGAAGTTTACATTTATTGGGGTTTAGATTTCAAAGATATCGGTAAATGTGAGAGCAGGAAAGTAGGGGTAAAATGACAGAGCTGGCGCACTTAATATGCATGGAATGTCAATTAATATGCTAATTAGCCCCGCCCCCTCCCTCTCCCCCCTCCCTTCGCTGTGCCTTGGTAGTTTTACTTGCACCTGAGGGTCATAAATCTTGTTGAGTACAATGGAAGCTTGACAGTTAAGCAATTAAGGCTGTCAATCAACTGTCAAAACGAACAGAGGGGTCATAAATTTAAGGTTCTGTAACAAAGGCGAGATGTTTTTCCTACCCATTCCACATCAGACCACTTCTGCACCTGTTGCAGTTACCCACTCCACTCCTATTGTTTGTCGAACACGTGGCATACTCATTCCACTAGCTTTTAACAAAAGAACAATGCTTACCCTTCAGCTGTCAAAATGAACAAAGCCCATGATGAATTAGGGTTGTGACAAAGAGAACCTAAGCTAGTTAACAGAGAAACAAGTTCTATTGTCCGGTGCAAGCATTTATTTCTCATTGCACAACTCTATAACAATGCCGGTCCCTTTCCATTGTGGAAGAGATTCTATTGTGTGTGCCTTTCTATTGTCCCGGGCAAGCCTTCTTTAGAAAGATCATCTGGCATACTCATTCCACTGCTCCATAACAATGCCGGTCCCTTTCCATTGTGTAAGAGATTCTATTGTGTGCCTTTCTATTGTCCCGGGCAAGACTAGTTTAGAAAGACACCTGAGGCGTTCCCATTCCACAGCTCCATAACAAAGCCTGACCCTTTCCATTGTTTGACCACCTGCTAGCTTAACAAAAGAATTCGAGGGTTGCTTTATGCTCGTCCTGTCCTTGTTTGCGTGAAAGAGAGAGAAACTTGTTTACCAACTCTGCGTAACAACGTCAGAGTCGGCCATCATGATTTTGCCTGAGGGACTGTTCTCTCCGATGTTTTACGAGATCCTACGAATATGTCCCAGCATAGTTAACAAGCATTCTGCTTGGCCCATTTCAGGCAGCGATTCCGAAAAAGCGCCTAATATACATTTCATTACATGCATTAAACCTCTGAGTGTGGATATCCATAGATCGGTGTTCGATTCTTACTGTAATCAAAAGTTTATTGCTAATGAGAAATTGATATTATTATATCATTACCTTAATTAATAAAAGTGCGTTCAGAGGATTGCAGCTCGAATCTTACCAAGTGAAACTCTAACGCGTAATAACTATTAAACTATGCACGGACAGATTAAAAATGTATTTATCAAATATAATTTAATATTTTTATATATCATTACCCTAATTAATGAAAGGGTGTTCAGAGGGTTCTAGCTCGAATCTTACGCAGCGAAAATCTAATGTGCAATAACTATTAAACTATGCACGGCCAGATTAAAATGTATTTAACAAATATAATTTAATTTTTATATATCATTACAATAATTAATAAAAAGGGTGTTCAGAGGGTCCTAGATCGAATCTGCGAAACTCTAATGCTCAATAACTATTAAACTATGCATGGCTAGACTAAAATGTATTTAACAAATATAATTTAATTAATGAAACGGTGTTCAGAGGGTTCTAGATCGAATCTGCGAAACTCTAATGCTTAATAAATATTAAACTATGTGAGTATAGGGCGGTCAGATTAAAACGTGTTTAACGAATATAATTTAATTTATACGACATTACAATGTTTAACGAGCTGTATTGTTAGGAACCAGAGCGCCATAGTTTGAATCTTACCCTGCGAAACGCTATAATAACTATTAAATTATTGAAGCAGGGGACGGTCGGATTAAAATTGCATTTAACAACTATCATTATTTATATTAAACCTGCTGCATACTTAGATATCCCGATGCCTAGAGAACATTCTTTCTTCTTCTTCTCTATTTTTCTTTCTATCTATCTCTTTCTTTCTCCACGACTTTTACACATTCAGGCGTTCGCATATACACGAGCACTTGTACACACATCAGCAAACATACACTGGTGCACGCATGCACACACACGCACACACGTACATGTAAGGACACACACGCACATACATACAACAGTACACACACATACATACACCAGTACACACACGCATTCACGCACCTCATGCGTATACATACATACACCAGTGCTCTTACACTCACACATACATATACATGGACACACACGAATACACACACACATACACGCACACACACTCACGTACATACATACATACACCGTTACACTTGCACATACGCACACGACCACACACACACACACGTGCAAGCACATATGCCTGTTCACTTACACCCAACAGCACCAACCCACACACGCACACACCAACTCACGCGCATGTCCTGAATGAAAAGAGACAAAATGATGCAATAAAAACTAATTATAGCTCGGGATGCGACGCGTCATTTACGATTGCTCGAAACCGGTCTGGATGCATGGGTTCGAATCCTAAGAGGGATTACAAATTCATCTTCTAATAACTCCAAAACTAATTAAAATTAAAACAGTAAATAAGCTTTATTACTTTTATGCCATTAGCGCGTTTCTTGTGCATGTATATTAGAGTACCAGGTGTCACGGGTTCGACCCCTAATTTTAAAATCTCAATTATCTCAGAAACTAACAGGGATAGAGGAACGGCCCAAAGCATGATTGTTAGCTCTTATGATGGGTAATTAATGCCTTATATAATTTCCAATCAGTTCTCCCTAGTTCGAATCCTGATTTTTCAGTGACTTCCTTAATTCTCCAGTGTACACTAGAATATATCACTTAGATCAATGTTGCAACTGCATACAGGTCTTTTAAACACATCAAACTAATATTATAAATAATTTTGTTTCTGTCGTTCTGAGTTCGAATACCGATTCAATGAAGTTTACTTATAAATTTAATAACATAGTAAATAATTAAGACAAAGGCACCAAATAAACCTATTACGTTTTTGTCATCAGATAATATCTTGCGGGCGTATATTCGGGTACCTGACGTCCAGGTTCGATCCATAAGTTTAAATCTCAATTATCGCAGAAACTAGCAGAGATAGAGCCGTGGACGAAAGCATGTTTGATAGTTCATGCAATGAACAATTAATGCTGTATATAATTTCCAATCAGTTGCCCCTAGTTCGAATCCCGATCTTTCAATGACTTCACTGATTTTCCTCTGTACTCTAGAATACATCGCTTAGATTGATGCTTTAACTGCATGCAGCTTTGTGTAACGACATTATGGATGTACTCTGTGTGAAAGAGAGCGAGAGAGGGAGAGAGAGAGAGAGAGCGAGAGGAAGTGAAACAAGTAGGGATAGAAGTGCTGAGAGCCTCTGCGCATGCGCAGCAAGAGATGATGTCATTGGATGCAATAATCACGTGACGTGTAAGCATCACAGCCATGATGACGTGCCGGCATCGCCTGGAGGGGGTTTAGATCCCTATATAAGCAGATATCTGCACATGTTAGAACTGTTGTGTACTTATTAACTTTACATTCAAGTTTTAAAGAGCATTAAAAGCAACGTGAGCTGCAGGCCGTCTACACATTCAGCACATATCAAAACGTGGCAATGCAAGGTGAGTTTTACATAACTATACAAAATCACTGTTGGCTTTTACAATACATTTAATTTTGTTTAAACTTTACAGTACATAAAAGACGATTCGTTACAAGGAGCATCATATTTTCTAATCTGTGATTTACATTCACATGGATTTCACTGCATACTCTTCTCCAGTTCACATGATTTTCGCCACACATTCTTCTTACATAAACATTCATACGATTTTCCCCCTCATTCTTTGTTTCACTATACACTCATATGATTTCCTCTACACATTCTTTGTTCCCCTACAGGTTCATGCTCTGTTAACATTCACATGACTTTCTCTGCACATTCTTTGCTTCCATTAACATTCACACGATCTTCGCTACACATTCTTCTTACTTAAACATTCATACGATTTTCCCCCCTCATTCTTTGTTTCACTATACATTCGCAAACGATTTCCTCTACTCATTCTTTGGTTCTCTGCTGGCTCATCTTCAATGAACATTCACATTATTTTCTGTACTTATTCTTTGTTTCTCTACACATTCATAGGCTTACTTACAAAACATACACACCCTAGTTCTAATATAAAGAAGTGTATAACTCGTTCTTCAACTTGAATAATGTAGTGAAAATAATAATTAATGGCAATGTCTGTTACAGATTGTTTAGCTGATAGACTTAACAAGATGGCTGAAGAGCGTAGTTTCCTACCGACTCGTCGGGTTCTAGATCTCGAAATAGGCCTTAACTATGAGATAAAGTCCTTAAAGAAAGTTCAAACAAGATATGGTACCAGGATCGTATCTTCGCTGGAGGATTGTCAAGTGTTCTGGCCAGAGCGCTATAATTCGTTAACCGATCAAGAGATTGCAGAAATACCTGGGAACGTATACCTCCAGTATAACGGCATGGCAGAGACGGGGAAATTTAAGACATGCAAATTGTCTTTTTTACATGGAAAGAAGGTGCGTAGAAGTGTCAAACTTAAGTATTGAATGTTCTCCCATTTCGCAATGAAAAATTCATAAATAAAACAACTGACTCATTCATATTACATATAAAGATACAAAAGATGCATATTATAGAATTTTATAAAAAATTTACGAAATTACAATATCACATGCCTTGAGTTTAATTATATCTAGCGCATTGAAATAGCTCTAAATATCTGAATGTTTATACAAATCTTTGTGCCTCTTTTTACATATGCCATATGCTTCATTTTACATGTATCATAACAAAAAATGTAATTCTTTTCATGTTGCCTTTACTTGACCAAGATAGTTTTCTAAGCCTTTCATTGTGCAATGTTTCAGGGTGTGCAATAAAAGGAAGAAGAAGAGGAATAGCCTGCTGCCATGGAAAGGATGCTGACGCTATTGGAGGGTGGAATAAGCACCATCGGCACCTACAAGAAACATTTCGGCGAGAAACGGGTGCTGAGACATTTACATCACCGAAACACATTAAGACAGGATCCTTATATAACATTACAGGGTATACGATGAAAAATACGGCCAATTTTGTATACAATTCAATGCATAGCTGAGAGTTAGCTCGAACGGGTCTCCCTATATTCACTGAAATTAAGCATTGTGAGCAATAATTTAAGTGACTGTGAAAATACTTTAAGTAATGGTGAAATTTGTATCCTAAAAGACTTGAGCTCTGTATACATTAACAGCATTAAGACTGTTTGCCACGCTGGAATACAAATTATCAAAATAAAAAGACTTTCATTTAAATAATAAAGAAATTTGCATAACCTGCTGTTACAAGTGTAATGACATATACAGAAACTATGAGTCGGATGAGAAAGTGATGGAAATGTAAGATAAATAATAACAATAAAAGAATTAAGGTATGCTTTTACATAGTGTTTTTATTCATTAAAAATCATTGCATTCCTAATGAAAAATAAATCATTACAATGATTAGTTTAAGTTATGTCACAATGATCAAAAAGAGAACCGTCTTTAGAAGCATTACTCGATCTTAAGTCAGAGCACCAAAAAAAAGACAAATCTCGGCTTCTCCATTTTAGATGTGGTGTCACTATTCAGGTAAATTCCTGTAACACAGCAGGTTGAGTATGCAGATTCATGGTCCTAAATGGTGAAACAGAGTCTTATCCAGCTTAACAGTCTTGAGGATCTCAGCATCAGAAAGTCGAATCACAGGCCTTCTCCACTCGATGAGTACAGGTTTAACAACAGCATTCTCTTCACCCTGAGACGATGTAAAGTATATAAATGTTCAACTTGACAACGGATTCTAAACTTAGAGTCCAGAACTGATGTATTATATGGTGAAAACACATGTTCCTCTTCTTAGTGATCTTGTCGTCGAATCTCGGTGTCATTGAGGTGTCGATAACATTGAAGATGTCCATGATTATAGGATTCTGAAGCCCAATAACTGTAGGAACTGCTAATTGCGTGATGTTAACTTGATGCGCGTCAAGGGCAGAGCATGATGTGTGCGTCGAATCATTCCATTATTAATTCCTCGACGTCGTTGACTTCTTCTAAAATCTATAGGCATTATGCTTATATGCTTGTTTCTAAAGGCAATGATATTGCTGTTATGCTACCCTGTTTGCTCTATGAAGCGGATGTTTATGAACAACAGGTAAAATTTGATTTGATGGTTCCTGTGAAATACGGTATCCAGCCGTAACAGATGGGAAAACTGGTAGATGGAGTGTCCACTTTTACTATCGAGGAAGGAGACTGATGCAATACTGCGCTAAATTCGTATGATGCTCAACCTAAATATATTCACTAGGAAATCAGATTCAGACAGCTGATTAGATGGAATAACTTTGTCACTGAAGAGCCACAGAACGTTCCTATAGAACAATCACTGGAAAAATCTAGAGTGAAAGGACATTTTAATGACATTATTATTATGATTATTATTATTATTATTATTATTATTATTATTATTATTATTCACTGATCTAATAAAGAAGACATTTGCTTCCTAATATGAGGAATCTTTCAACGTAGGGCATACAAGTCAAGGTCTATGTTACTCAATGCTTTTTCCGGGACAAGTATAGCCCTCTGCCTGAGTTTTTTGAATTCCCTTTCAGGCTCTGTCTCGTCTTCGTTTTGGTGTTTCTTCCCTTATTCGTCTTCACTCGAAAACCTCTCCCTCTTGCTTCAATTTCTCTGTTACGTCTCATCATTTCAGCAAGTTGTTTATCCGCAGCTTTTTTCTTATTTACAGCTGTAGCAGTTTGTGATGCACCTCCAGCGGCGGCTCCTAGTGATGCAATAATTGGTATGAGCTATAGAAATCCTACTCGTTTCTTCTTTTTGGACCCGCCGCCAACAGATACCTTTCTCTCAATTTCTCTCTTATGCCTCATCATTTCGGCAAGCTGTTTATCTGCTGCCTTTTTCTTATTTACTGCTGAGGCAATTTGGGTTGCACCTCCAACAGCAGCGCCTAGAGCTGCAATAATTGGTATGAGAGGTAGAAATCCTCCTCGTTTCTTCTTCGTGGTTCCCGGAGCTACCTTTCCCTTCATAATTGCTGTTACTAGTCACGCTGCCAACTTTTTCACCTAATGTAACATCAGATGTTTGCACGCTTTTCCAAGTCGTTTCAGCCAGATCTTGTCAGCAATGTTTCTCGAAGCAGAGACCTTATGCTGAGCGTAGGCAATGTCGCTAAGATTACACGATTCGTCTAACGAAATGATTCCAGGCTCTCCTCTCTTTAATTTTTCTCTAGCTTTACCCCAGTTCCTCAGTATATGTAACCAGGTAAATGTACTTCAACGGTTGCAGGCTAGTGAGAGAGTTAATTAAACCGAAACCTCTTGCGAGCTTAACCACCTTAGCTCTACGTTATACTAATCGATTTTATTCGGGATAGTTCTTTTATACTTTCTCATTAGCGTATATACATTAAGAGCAATTTATTTTATTTTAGCTGTCAAGCTAGAGCAGATGAAACAAGAATGCTCACACCCTATACATATGTTAGACTTTGAAAGCGGCTTTAGACGTGAACTTAGTGGAAAACTGTTTCATGTCAATGTTCTTGACGTGTCCCATCACGTAACCCATTCAGGGAAAAGGTCACCGGCAAAGGGAAAAAATGTTACCAGCAAAGGGAAAAACGTACCAGCAAAGGGAAAAACGTGACCAGCAAAGGGAAAAAGGTGACCAGCAAAGGGAAAAATGTGGCCAGCAAAGGGAAAAAGGTGACCAGCAAAGCGAAAAACGTGACCAGCAAAGGGAAAAAGGTGACCAGCAAAGGGAAGAACGTGACCAGCAAAGGGAAAAAGGTGACCAGCAAAGGGAAAAACGTGACCAGCAAAGGGAAAAAGGTGATCAGCAAAGGGAAAAACGTGACCACCAAAGGGAAAAAGGTGACCAGAAAAGGGAAAAATGTGACCAGCAAAGGGAAAAAGGTGACCAGCAAAGGGAAAAATGGGACCAGCAAAGGGAAAAATGTGACCTGCAAAGGGAAAAAGGTGACCAGCAAAGGGAAAAACGTGACCAGCAAAGGGAAAAAGGTGACCAGAAAAGGAAAAAAGGTGACCAGCAAAGGGAAAAAGGTGACCAGCAAAGGGAAAACGGTGACCAGCAAACGGAAAATGTGACCAGTAAAGGGAAAAAGGTGACCAGTAAAGGGAAAAAGGTGACCAGCAAAGGGAAAAACGTGACCAGCAAAGGGAAAAACGTGACCAGTAAAGGGAAAAAGGTGACCAGCAAGGGGAGAACATGACCAGCAAAGGGAATAAGGTGACCTGCAAAGGGAAAAATGTGACCAGCAAAGGGAAAAAGGTGACCAGTAAAGGGAAAAATGTGACCAGCAAAGGGAAAAAGGTGACCAGCAAAGGGAAAAAGGTGACCAGCAAAGGGAAAAACGTGACCAGCAAAGGGAAAAAGGAGACCAGCAAACGGAAAAACGTGACCAGCAGAGGGAAAAAGGTGACCATTAAAGGGAAAAATGGAACCAACAAAGGGAAAAACGTGACCTGCAAAGGGAAAAAGGTTACCAGCAAAGGGAAAAAAGTGACCAGCAAAGGGAAAAAGGTGACCAGCAAAGGGAAAAATGTGAGCAGCAAAGGGAAAAAGGTGACCAGCAAAGGGAAAAATGTGACCAGCAAAGGGAAAAATGTGACCAGCAAAGGGAAAAAGGTGACCAGCAAATGGAAAAATGTGACCAGCAAAGAGAAAAATGTGACCAGCAAAGGGAAAAAGGTGACCAGTATAGGGAAAAATCGGACCAGCAAAGGGAAAAATGTGACCAGCAAAGGGAAAAAGGTGACCAGCAAAGGGAAAAATGGGACCAGCAAAGGGAAAAATGTGACCTGCAAAGGGAAAAGGGTGACCAGCAAAGGGAAAAATGTGACCAGCAAAGCAAAAAGGTGACCAGCAAAGGGAAAAAAGGTGAGCAGCAAAGGGAAAAAGACCAGTATCTCACTCAACTCTCGCACTCTCTGTGCTATCAAGAAAACTTGTACTCTTACCTCTATGAATCCATTTCTAGCTACTTGAATCTGCTTGTGCTTAATGAGATAGTCATAATTAACAGAATTACAACTATTATGTGCGAATGCTACAATATTTTGCTTAGTCTAATTCGGACATGGCTGTTTATATGCATCATAACCTGAGTACATATATAAATACATAAATGTTGAAAAATAGCTCAGTCTCGTGTTATCGTATACGAATTCAACATCTACAGTATACATTGACTAGTTTATATATACTGCTTGAGCATGAACAAAGACGGACAATTACAGTCCATTTACGAGAATCTTGATTTTTCGTATGTTTCCCAAGGGGGGAGTAATCGCTTTGTTAAGTGCTGCATATGTAATAGAACTTTAAAAAATAGGACAATTTCAAGGCTTAAGCAACATAGGAGAAGATGCTGTAAAGCGATGACCAGCTGCGCATTGAGTACAACACCCAAACGAGATCCTGAAATCTTCTCAAGTTCCGAAGAGCGGGATTCAAGATGTACCGTACATGGAACCAGTTCAAGTGATCCTGTAATAACGTCAAGAGCTACCACTGATGAAACAATGAGAGCAGTTTATTTGAATGAGCAAGCTCTGAATAAACACACCAATGAAAGCAAGCACACTAGTGTCAACTCACCTAGATTAGAAGATATATCCAAAGCGAATACAGAGGAGATACTATACCGCTACACCGATCCTAATGATTTGGTAAACATGCTAAGGGTACTCATGATGCTTCATACACCTGATAAAAATGACTTTTCCGATGCGATTAGCGACATTATTCAGAATTTAAAGCTGGGTGGTTTTATAGCGTGATTAGCATCTGCAGAACCTTGAAACCATGAAAGAGTTAGAAAGATTCCTCATATTAGGAAGCGAATGTCTTCTTTATTAGATCAGTGAATAATAATAATAATAATAATAATAATAATAATAATAATGTCATTAAAATGTTCTTTCACTCTTGATTTTTCCAGTGATTGTTCTATAGGAACGTTCTGTGGCTCTTCAGTGACAAAGTTATTCCATCTAATCAGCTGTCTGAATCTGATTTCCTAGTGAATATATTTAGGTTGAGCATCATACGAATTTAGCGCAGTATTGCATCAGTCTCCTTCCTCGATAGTAAAAGTGGACACTCCATCTACCAGTTTTCCCATCTGTTACGGCTGGATACCGTATTTCACAGGAACCATCAAACCAAATTTTACCTGTTGTTCATAAACATCCGCTTCATAGAGCAAACAGGGGAGCATAACAGCAATATCATTGCCTTTAGATACAAGGATATAAGCATAATGCCTATAGATTTTAGAAGAAGTCAACGACGTCGAGGATATAATAATGGAATGATTCGACGCACACATCATGCTCTGCCCTTGACGCGCATCAAGTTAACATCACGCAATCAGCAGTTCCTACAGTTATTGGGCTTCAGAATCCTATAATCATGGGCATCTTCAATGTTATCGACACCTCAATGACACCGAGATTCGACGACAAGATCACTAAGAAGAGGAACATGTGTTTTCACCATATAATACATCAGTTCTGGACACTAACAACGAGTTTAGAATCCGTTGTCAAGTTGAACATTTATATACTTTACATCGTCTCAGGGTGAAGAGAATGCTGTTGTTAAACCTGTACTCATCTGAGTGGAGAAGGCCTGTGATTCGACTTTCTGATGCTGAGATCCTCAAGACTGTTAGGCTGGATAAGACTCTGTTTCACCATTTAGGACCATGAATCTGCATACTCAACCTGCTGTGTTACAGGAATTTACCTGAATAGTGACACCACATCTAAAATGGAGAAGCCGAGATTTGTCTTTTTCTTGGTGCTCTGACTTAAGATCGAGTAATGCATCTAAAGACGGTTCTCTTTTTGATCATTGTGACATAACTTAAACTAATCATTGTAATGATTTATTTTTCATTAGGAATGCAATGATTTTTAAGGAATAAAAACACCATGTAAAAGCATACCTTAATTCTTTTATTGTTATTATTTATCTTACATTTCCATCACTTTCTCATCCGACTCATAGTTTCTGTATATGTCATTACACTTGTAACAGCAGGTTATGAAAATTTCTTTATTATTTAAATGTAAGTCTTTTTATTTTCATAATTTGTATTCCAGCGTGGCAAACAGTCTTAATGCTGTTAATGTATACAGAACTCAAGTCTTTTAGGATACAAATTTCACCATTACTTAAAGTATTTTCACAGTCACTTAAATAATTGATCACAATGCCTAATTTCAGTGAATATAGGGAGACCCGTTCGAGCTAACTCTCAGTTATGCATTGAATTGTATACAAAATTGGCCGTATTTTTCATCGTATACCCTGTAATGTTATATAAGGATCCTGTCTTAATGTGTTTCGGTGATGTAAATGTCTCAGCACCCGTTTCTCGCCGAAATGTTTCTTGTAGGTGCCGATGGTGCTTATTCCACCCTCCAATAGCGTCAGCATCCTTTCCATGGCAGCAGGCTATTCCTCTTCTTCTTCCTCTTATTGCACACCCTGAAACATTGCACAATGAAAGTCTTAGAAAACTATCTTGGTCAAGTAAAGGCAACCTGAAAAGAATTACATTTTTTGTTATGATACATGTAAAATGAAGCATATGGCATATGTTAAAAGAGGTACAAAGATTTGTATAACCATTCAGATATTTAGAGCTATTTCAATGCGCTAGATATAATTAAACTCAAGGCATGTGATATTGTAATTTCGTAAATTTTTTATAAAATTCTATAATATGCATCTTTTGTATCTGTATATGTAATATGAATGAGTCAGTTGTTTTATTTATGAATTTTTCATTGCGAAATGGGAGAACATTCAATACTTAAGTTTGACACTTCTACGCACCTTCTTTCCATGTAAAAAAGACAATTTGCATGTCTTAAATTTCCCCCGTCTCTGCCATGCCGTTATACTGGAGGTATACGTTCCCAGGTATTTCTGCAATCTCTTGATCGGTTAACGAATTATAGCGCTCTGGCAGGAACACTTGACAATCCTCCAGCGAAGATACGATCCTGGTACCATATCTTGTTTGAACTTTCTTTAAGGACTTTATCTCATAGCTAAGGCCTATTTCGAGATCTTGAACCCGACGAGTCGGTAGGAAACTACGCTCTTCAGCCATCTTGTTAAGTCTATCAGCTAAACAATCTGTAACAGACATTGTCATGAATTATTATTTTTACTACATTATTCAAGTTGAAGAACGAGTTATACACTTCTTTATATTAAAACTAGGATGTGTATGTTTTGTAAGTAAGCCTATGAATGTGTAGAGAAACAAAGAATAAGTACAGAAAATAATGTGAATGTTCATTGAAGATGAGGCAGCAGAGAACCAAAGAATGAGTAGAGGAAATCGTTTGCGAATGTATAGTGAAACAAAGAATGAGGGGGGAAAATCGTATGAATGTTTAAGTAAGAAGAATGTGTAGCGAAGATCGTGTGAATGTTAATGGAAGCAAAGAATGTGCAGAGAAAGTCATGTGAATGTTAACAGAGCATGAACCTGTAGGGGAACAAAGAATGAGTAGAGGAAATCATGTGAGTGTACAGTGAAACAAAGAATGAGGGGGAAAATCGTATGAATGTTTATGTAAGAAGAATGTGTGGCGAAAATCATGTGAACTGGAGAAGAGTATGCAGTGAAATTCATGTGAATGTAAAGCACAGATTAGAAAATATGATGCTCCTTGTAACGAATCGTCTTTTATGTAATGTAAAGTTTAAACAAAATTAAATGTATTGTAAAAGCCAACAGTGATTTTGTATATTTATGTAAAACTCACCTTGCATTGCCACGTTTTGATATGTGCTGAATGTGTAGACGGCCTGCAGCTCACGTTGCTTTTAATGCTCTTTAAAACTTGAATGTAAAGTTAATAAGTACACAACAATTCTAACATGGGCAGATATCTGCTTATATAGGGATCAAAACCCCCTCCAGGTGATGCCGGCACGTCATCATGGCTGTGATGCTTACACGTCACGTGATTATTGCATCCAATGACATTATCTCTTGCTGCGCATGCGCAGAGGCTCTCAGCACTTCTATCCCTACTTGTTTCACTTCCTCTCGCTCTCTCTCTCTCCCTCTCTCGCTCTCTTTCACACAGAGTACATCCATAATGTCGTTACACAAAGCTGCATGCAGTTAAAGCATCAATCTAAGCGATGTATTCTAGAGTACAGAGGAAAATCAGTGAAGTCATTGAAAGATCGGGATTCGAATTAGGGGCAACTGATTGGAAATTATATAAAGCATTAATTGTTCATAGCATGAGCTATCAAACATGCTTTCGTCCACGGCTCTATCTCTGCTAGTTTCTGCGATAATTGAGATTTAAACTTAAGGATCGAACCCTGGACGTCAGGTACCCGAATATACGCCCGCAAGATATTATCTGATGACAAAAACGTAATAGGTTTATTTGGTGCCTTTGTCTTAATTATTTACTATGTTATTAAATTTATAAATAAACTTCATTGAATCGGTATTCGAACTCAGAACGACAGAAACAAAATTATTTATAATATTAGTTTGATGTGTTTAAAAGACCTGTATGCAGTTGCAACATTGATCTAAGTGATATATTCTAGTGTACACTGGAAAATTAAGGAAGTCACTGAAAAATCAGGATTCGAACTAGGGAGAACTGATTGGAAATTATATAAGGCATTAATTACCCATCATAGGAGCTAACAATCATGCTTTGGGCCGTTCCTCTATCCCTGTTAGTTTCTGAGATAATTGAGATTTTAAAATTAGGGGTCGAACCCGTGACACCTGGTACTCTAATATACATGCACAAGAAACGAGCTAATGGCATAAAAGTATAAAGCTTATTTACTGTTTTTATTTTAATTAGTTTTGGAGTTATTAGAAGATGAATTTGTAATCCCTCTTAGGATTCGAACCCATGCATCCAGACCGGTTTCGAGCAATCGTAAATGACGCGTCGCATCCCGAGCTATAATTAGTTTTTATTGCATCATTTTGTCTCTTTTCATTCAGGACATGCGCGTGAGTTGGTGTGTGCGTGTGTGGGTTGGTGCTGTTGGGTGTAAGTGAACAGGCATATGTGCTTGCACGTGTGTGTGTGTGTGGTCGTGTGCGTATGTGCAAGTGTAACGGTGTATGTATGTATGTACGTGAGTGTGTGTGCGTGTATGTGTGTGTGTATTCGTGTGTGTCCATGTATATGTATGTGTGAGTGTAAGAGCACTGGTGTATGTATGTATACGCATGAGGTGCGTGAATGCGTGTGTGTACTGGTGTATGTATGTGTGTGTACTGTTGTATGTATGTTCGTGTGTGTCCTTACATGTACGTGTGTGCGTGTGTGTGCATGCGTGCACCAGTGTATGTTTGCTGATGTGTGTACAAGTGCTCGTGTATATGCGAACGCCTGAATGTGTAAAAGTCGTGAAGAAAGAAAGAGATAGATAGAAAGAAAAATAGAGAAGAAGAAGAAAGAATGTTCTCTAGGCATCGGGATATCTAAGTATGCAGCAGGTTTAATATAAATAATGATAGTTGTTAAATGCAATTTTAATCCGACCGTCCCCTGCTTCAATAATTTAATAGTTATTATAGCGTTTCGCAGGGTAAGATTCAAACTTTGGGCCTCTGGTTCCTAACAATACAGCTCGTTAAGCATTGTAATGTCGTATAAATTAAATTATATTTGTTAAACACGTTTTAATCTGACCGCCCTATACTCACATAGTTTAATATTTATTAAGCATTAGGGTTTCGCAGATTCGATCTAGAACCCTCTGAACACCGTTTCATTAATTAAATTATATTTGTTAAATACATTTTAATCTGGCCGTGCATAGTTTAATAGTTATTGCACATTAGAGTTTCGCTGCGTAAGATTCGAGCTAGAACCCTCTGAACACTCTTTCATTAATTAGGGTAATGATATATAAAAAAATTAAATTATATTTGATAAATACATTTTTAATCTGTCCTTGCATAGTTTAATAGTTATTACGCGTTAGAGTTTCACTTGGTAAGATTCGAGCTACAATCCTCTGAACGCACTTTTATTAATTAAGGTAATGATATAATAATATCAATTTCTCATTAGCAATAAACTTTTGATTACTGTAAGAATCGAACACCGATCTATGGATATCCACACGCAGAGGTTTAATGCATGTAATGAAATGCATATTAGGCGCTTTTTCGGAATCGCTGCCTGAAATGGGCCAAGCAGAATGCTTTTTAACTATGCTCGGACATATTCGTAGGATCTCGTAAAACATCGGAGAACAGTCCCTCAGGCAAAATCATGATGGCCGACTCTGACGTTGTTACGCAGAGTTGGTAAACAAGTTTCTCTCTCTTTCACGCAAACAAGGACAGGACGAGCGTAAAGCAACCCTCGAATTCTTTTGTTAAGCTAGCAGGTGGTCAAACAATGGAAAGGGTCAGGCTTTGTTATGGAGCTGTGGAATGGGAACGCGTCAGGTGTCTTTCTAAACTAGTCTTGCCCGAGACAATAGAAGGGCACACAATAGAATCTCTTACATAATGGAAAGGGACCGGCTTTGTTATGGAGCAGTGGAATGATTATGCCAGATGGTCTTTCTAAAGAGGGCTTGCCCGGGACAATAGAAAGGCACACACAATAGAATCTCTTCCACAATGGAAAGGGACCGGCTTTGTTATAGAGTTGTGGAATGAGAAATAAATGCTTGCACCGGACAATAGAACTTGTTTCTCTGTTAACTAGCTTAGGTTCTCTTTGTCACAACCCTAATTCATCATGGGCTTTGTTCATTTTGACAGCTGAAGGGTAAGCATTGTTCTTTTGTTAAAAGCTAGTGGAATGAGTATGCCACGTGTTCGACAAACAATAGGAGTGGAGTGGGTAACTGCAACAGGTGCAGAAGTGGTCTGATGTGGAATGGGTAGGAAAAACATCTCGCCTTTGTTACAGAACCTTAAATTTATGACCCCTTTGTTCGTTTTGACAGTTGATTGACAGCCTTAATTGCTTAACTGTCAAGCTTCCATTGTACTCAACAAGATTTATGACCCTCAGGTGCAAGTAAATCTACCAAGGCACAGCGGGGGGAGGGGGGAGGGGGAGGGGGCGGGGCTAATTAGCATATTAATTGACATTCCATGCATATTAAGTGCGCCAGCTCTGTCATTTTACCCCTACTCAGGAAGCAAGTACGTAATTATTGTAATTTAATTTAATGAATTGAAGACGTTAAGAATGTAAAGAATTGTGAAAGAAATACATAAGGTAATTATGTATGTAATTGAATGCAAGTTTATTAAATGAAAGAATTGGGCTTGTTAATTAATTATGTAATATATTTTTAAGTAAAAATCTGCCATTATTCCTACATTCAATCCACTTCCTCTTGGTTTAGAAAAACACGTTTCAAGATAAAGCCAGTGGAATCACTTTTACGTCATCAAATGAAGCAGTGGGAATTATAAAAACCTAATTTCTGAAGTGGCCTCAGGAAGAGTGGCATCATTGCTTTAAGGACTGGTTTCATCGAATGCAGAAATGCATTAATGTTAAAGGGGAATATTTTGAAAAACACTAAAATGATTTCAATTTTTTAAAACTAATCCTTGTTTGTTTTTCTACAAATCTTCAGTGTCGCCCTCGTATTGACCCGGGGTTGCTGAAACAAGCATGCGTATTTCTGTTTGTTACAATAACACTGCTTTCTTTTCCTATTATAAATTATTGACGTACTTTCTTTTCTATCTACCTCCAGTTAACCATCGCAAACGTTCACCACAAATAATTCCACCACTTCTTGACATTGACATAACAGAACATAGTGAGACAGACTCCGCCCACTTGCTTATAAAGCAAGACTTTAACGTTACTGTATATTCTATATTACATAATCCTTTGCACATGGGAAACGTGAGCAAGGCAACTTAGCATTTCACTATATTGCTTAAATATTAGAAGTTAAAAGGAAAAACAGCGAATTTTTCAGTAGTGGTTAATATCACGAAAAAAAGAATTTAACTTCAATTATACTGCTACTATGGATGATTATTGTGGATTTGTCATGAATTACCAACTATAAAAATTTACTAACAATCAACATTCTTCATAGATAGTATAGAAAATTCAAAATAAGCACGTTATTTGTCATTCTAATACTTCACATATTTTAATGAAAAAGTCTTTCATTTAAATTTTTTGATGTATGGAAAGCCACCCAGAAACATTAGTTTGTTATGCTTTGAGAGTTCTTTTTTCCTTGAAGTTTAACGTCATTTAACCTGGTAGGTCATATCGGAGGATGATTGAAATGGGTGAAGTGATACTCAAATGAGCCTGGGTGCCTAGAGCTTAGAGTTACTTGACAGTCATCTTTTCAGCATAAGGGAAAACTCCGGAAAGAAACTTTATTTGGATTACTTAAACCAACCGACGATCGAACTCGTGACCTCCTGAATGTAAGGCAGGCACAGCGGTAGATTTTGGTGTCTTGACTGAACTATTTATTTTATATGCACACGACAATTCTTTTTTGAGTTATGCTGTTCGTACATATAAACATACATGACATGGAATGACGTGCATTACTACATGGAATTTACTATAAAACTACTTTGAAATGAGGGAACCCCAAAATGTGTGTTTTTGGATCAAATGCAACGCTTTCTCTGCTTGCGTACCTAAGCGCTACAGAAGGTGAAACTGGCCACCGTTATTGTCCATACATTTTTGGCACCTCTTTAGGAAACTATCCATCACTCGCCGTAGTTCACGTTGAGAAATGCTTGCAATTTCCTGGCGGATATTTTGTTTTAATTCTTCCAGAATGTGTGAGTTTGTCTTGTATACTTTATGTTTTAAGTTACTCCAGAGATAGAAATCGCAGTGGGTTAGGTCGGGGACCGAGGGGACCGCAATCTCTACTAATAATTCTGTCCTCAAACACACTTTCAATTGTTCTCATCGAAATATTGGCCGTATGAGCTGCTGCAGAGTCCTGTTGAAAAAAGGCGAAATCACGCTCCCTGTCTGTTAAATCTCTAAACACAGGGGCAAAATCGTATTCATGTATGCACGACTTCAACTATTGACTCGAAAACATTGGCTCTATAACTCTTTCGCCGTATTTTAGATTTCTTAGCCTGAACACTTCCTGTGGCTTGAAATTTACTGTAAAGTTCATGAATAGTTGTACGGCCTGGAACTTTTACACCTGAAAATCTTTCTGAAAATCGTACTTTCACTTGGCGAGCTGACCGAGTTAACACATACGAATCATAAATAAATACACGCTATGCAGCAGAAAACATATACTGAGCTATAATATACTTTGTGACTAAGTACAGGACAAAATAATAAATAGCTCGTAATAACTGAACTACATCACATCACCGTCAACTCCATACTGCACTTCACACTGCAGAGCAAAACCACGTCAACAGCATGACTTGTTTATAACAGCAGTACGTTATCATGAATCCACTCGCCCAGTGGAAAAACATCGCGCAGCTGGTAATATTGTTCATGAAGTACCCGTTCATGACGAAAAAAATTGTGTATGATGCGCCATGAGCGGAGAAAGAGTTATAGGGCCAATTTTTTTCGAGTCAACAGTTGACGCCCGTACATATGTGAATACAATTTTGCCCCCTTTTTTAGAAAATTAACAGACAGGGAGCGTGATTTCGCCCTTTTTTCAACAAGACTCAGCAACAGCCTCTACGGCCAATATTTTGATGAGAACAATTGAAACTGCGTTAGAGGACAGAATTATTAGTAGAGATTTGTGGCCCACTCGGTCCCCCTAACTAACTCTCTGCGATTTTTATCTTTGGGTAACTTAAAACAAAGTGTATAGGACAAACCCACACACCCTGGAAGAATTAAAACAAAATATCCGCCAGGAAAATGCCAGGATTTCTCATCGTGACTACAGCGAGTGATGGATAGTTTCCTGAAGAGGGCCAAAAATGTATGGACAACAACGGTGGCAAGTTTCAGCAACTTCTTTCTTAAAGTTGGTAAGTAAAGCCTTTAAAAGTAGTTTTAAAAATGTTGTATGTTATCATCCGCGCCTTTATGTGATAGAGGCAGACGGAAACGAGCGCCGAGGACGTGGACAGGAAAACACCGCGCAGCGGGTTCGTAGTTTTTTTGGCGCTCTCTGTACGTGAACTATTGAAGTAAGTTGCGACCCTTTGAAAATAAAGAATGAAATGGTATGAAAGAATGACTGATTATGAATCGTAGCACTCGAAGCTATCACAATTAAATTGTTATATCTGCTAACTTCTGTAGTATCAATTTTAGGATTTGAAATAACTCTTTCCCCAATAAAAGAAGAAGCGTAAGTTGCCGTGAGTCGCTAATTTGCATACCGGCTAAACCCCTTGCGATGGCCGCTAAATCTTACTCACACAACGTGCTACTGAGCGCTTGAATTAACACGATAGTAATCACCAGATTAAGTGACTAATTCTCAAGAAAGAGTGTCACGAATATTTGCACGAATGTGTGCACGAACGAATGCGTCTCTGATTAGAATGCACGCTCTTATATTACTTTAAACTCCACCAAGTCTGCCCGCTTGGGCCAACAATTAAAAACTATATGTGTGCATCTCTTACCTTGTTACCATGCGGTGGCTCCCCAAATCTCAGAATTTCATTCCCTTTCTCTTTTTCAGAATTCTGGTATATGTGACTGTTCAAACGTTCTGAATTCACCCCTTAACTGCATTCCAAGAACTTTTATGCTAACGCGTTCGCTTCTTCGGTTGTTGCTAATGACTTTTCTTAACATGATATGCTAAAGATCTTTTCCTCGGACAAATCTTTTCAACATACCGGGGGCTTTGACTTGCGAAGCAACTCGTAGGCTGTAGGTTATGAACGTTGGGCTTTGATCATTGCCATCTTGAACCACAGTCACACCCACTACCACAAACACACTTCCAGACTCTCTGGAGGATAGGGAACGATTCTGGTTAAAGAAAAATTACCCGCCCCACCGGGAATCTAACTTGGTACTTCTGGATTGTGCTGACCACTCGACCGCAGAGAGAAAGTAAAAACGCTTACAAATATTTGAATACGAATACCTGGGCTCATAGAACGTACTACGATGGCTTTGACTTTGCATTGTTCTTACTGCACAAAATAAAAGACCGAGTTTGTTTTATTGCAAGCGATGCACAATACCGTGACGTAACCGCTCAGCTGTGGAGCAATGTTAGGTAATCAGAGGCCAAAGCGAAACGAAAAACAATCGAGTTCGGCTTATAACGATACGTTAAGTATCTGAGATGTATTTCTTTAATTTATGTTTTCTATGAAGTCATTATCAATAAATGTTAAACCTTTATTCTAATTCTATACCTACGCCGCTGTATCCCCGGCCATGACGTTTCATGAGAGTAAAGAAAGAGACAGGTATTTGTCAGAATGGCCACCTTTAGCAATACTAGCGCTGTGAATTTCCATGTTAAAGGAAGTCTGTAATAAATATAGCCTACTGTTGTTGCTTAGAGCTTTGCTGAACATAAACCACAACACGAAAGAAAAGAATAAAAGATCCGGCAAGGTTTGCAGTGCTGAGTTGACTCGCACAGCGAAGGGTGGAAGTTGTCTGCTAGGACCATTTACAGGCTCCCTCTCCGGTGTGTACACAGCAGTTTCGGCTGTGTTGCCGACTTTTTTGTAAGTGAAGCACGTGTAGCTGTTTGCTTTAGTCCAGGTGAAGTTTGTTTTCTGTGCGCATACGATTTATTGCGTTACCCTTGTTTAAGTTTCCTGTAAATCTATCTCCATACTTTAAATACTCTAACAAAGGTAACTATTTCATCGTTTGCATTTTACAAAGAGATGGCACAGGTATACACACGTGTTCAGAGTAGGGGTAAGAATTGGCAACACTACCTCTCTCGGTCGCGCTAAATGTCAGAGCCGAGGATAAAACGGCGGTACTATACATATTCACACAGTGAAGTGCCTGGATACAAAAACCTTCTTATAACCTTACGTAACTAAGGTTTGTTATATTTATTCTGTATGTGTAATCATCATTGACAATACATTCTTAATGCATAAAGAGAGAAAATTGTGTCCAATGTAACCGGAGAAATTACTTAACCAAAGTATATAATTATCGACTGAAAATATTAAATTTATTGATGGTTACAGACGGTATAACTTTCCAAAACTTTGAATTTGGTGGCTTGGAGTATTCATACCCGCCAGCTTTATTACTATTTCATTTAGTATTCATATCAGGGGAGTGTGCATTCGCTTAGTGTGAAAATTATCGAGCCTTTGTTTTATTACCTAATTATGGAACTAAACAGAAAATAGAAGTTTTAAAAAGTTCATATACTGTTATCTAAGTTTCGAATCCATTTACACAATTCTTTGGTTGCTAAGACATACAGGGATACCCTATAGTACTTCCATATTTTTACTTTCTCTACTACGTATAGTAAGTAGGGGAAGTATTGCATTCCACCCAAAAAATCGATACCGAGATTTCACCGGAAATACATGTTTTGAGACTCCCTGAATCCAAAAAAAACATTTTTGGAAACATGTCCGTGTGTGTGTCTGTGTGTCTGTGTGTTTGTCTGTGTGTGTGTCTGTCTGTCTGTGTGTCTGTCTGTGAACGGCATAACTCAGAAACGAACAGTCGGATAAACACCAAACTTGGTATTTAGGTTCAGTATTTTCCAGAGATGCACACGAAGGTTTTCAAGAAAATCCCCCACCCCAGATTACCCTTTACATGGAACATTTTTCGAAAATTTTAATTTTCTCAAAAATGGCTCTAACGATTTTGATTAAAATATCATATGTTTAAGATAATTTCATGACAAATAAAATGTATACCTCGAATTTTCTGGTAATGTCTCCAAAAGTATTCTTCATTGTGAACGACTTTTGCATAACTGGTAAACCATAAGAGATAGACAAAATTTTACTACACAAAAAATGTAGATCCCGTTAAAATACACAATTGATGTCATATACATTTTTTGTTGTTGAGTGAACCATTTTCGAGATATTGCTTGTTATTCTCTTAAATTTTTCAATACTTATTTTCTCAAATGGGAATTCGTTATTCATTTTTTTTGTCTTGGATATGCAAAGAGTATTAATCTGTGGCAAAGGGAATGGTGCTGCACCTAGCAATCAGCTATTAAGAAATATGTCTATGCTTAAAGGCTACAGTATTTCTGTATTGCCCTTGTAAATATATATTCCCCTTACATCTACAAGAAAATTAGCAATAAGATAGAGTCTGCAAATGTTTATCTCGATTAACATGAAGTAGATGGAGAATAAGCGTTTGTAAAAATAGTTTGTACAACAGTAGAGAAAGTCATGTGAGTGTAACACATCAGATTTTTGGAAAATGATTGTCTGGTAAAGGTTACGAGTTCAGAAACGCGTGTTTCCTTAGTGGTAACATCGGTCTCTCATGTCGTGGTACCGTGCTAGCCTCTAGTTCTCAAGGTCGCGGGTTCAAACCCGGCGGAGGGCGATGGATTTTTTCGGGCGTAAAAATCCTTAGCATGGCCTCCTTCGGAAGGGAAGTAAAGCCGGTGGTCCCGTGTCGTAGATTTACGGCACGTAAAAGAACCTCTGAGCAAAATTACCGGTCTTTCACGCCCAATATAGAATGGGACGCTAAGGACCATAGTAGTTAAAGAGCGTCCATAAATAAAACTCAATTTAATTTAATTTAGACCATGGCACTGGTGACATTGCCTATGCTGATTACGTCGCAACCTTGAACGTTTGTGTTTCATGTGAGAGCGTGGCTTTGTAATCAGGAAGCCTTCGTAGACTGGTGTTACTCTTAACGTAACTATATTTTGAGTACCTCTGATCTCTTATTTTACAAAAAAAAAAGTCATAATTATTTTCTGGTATATTACAAGCAATAAGTTCATTCTCTTAGTAAACAATCACCGTTATGTGGCATATCTATGTTTTTTATTTCAATTTGAATGAAAATGTGTCACGCCGAAGTCAGTTGATGGTTCACACAAGCTTCATACTTTCCTAATAAGTGTTTTTTGTTGCTTAATTGTAATTTGTTGTTCAAAAACTGTTTTATTATATTAAAACATGAAACATAATTATATGTAAGAAGTAAATTCAATACTGTAGTGAAAATGTGCAGATAAAATCAAATAAAAATTACAAGGTCTGAGAGACCGATGTTACCTATAACGTGACAAAATTTATGTTACCACTTGAGGGTTAACTCCCAATTCCATGAACATAAAGAATGTTGGTTCATTACTACATATATCACGATATTCGTTTTATGGGCATAAAATATATTAGTTCATAGTTCAAACATCTTCTGGAACATGTTATAATAAATTCATGGGGAACACAGGGATAAACATAATTAATTCGTCAAATGAAATTTATTAAATCCTAATTATATATTTTAAAAAATATTCATAAAAGCCCAGGAAAGCAGGAGAAATGCTGTTTGACTAGATTTCTGCGTTTAGTCAATTGTATATAATAGGAGTGCAGAATTCCAGGAAAAAGAAATGTGTTTCATGAGAAGGGAATCGCATGTTTGGATTTTTATATTCACTTACGGCTTGGAGGAAATTTGGACACATCAATTTTGTTCTGGTGGCAACAAGAAGTAGTAACAAATTGATTATAGGAAGTTGTAAAGATACATTCACCCAACACTAGGAGAGTTAATGACCCGGCGATTTGTCAGCAACTGTTTGCTTTAACCAGTTTTCCACTTAGGTGTCACGTATCATACAATGCAGGCTTGAAGTGCAGTTAGATGAGGGCGAAGATAAGAAGTGACCTATTGAAATAGTCTGCCACATTTAAAATCACTTTGCCTGAAATGTGATGGGTCTTTTTTAACCTGTTCCTTTCACTTATAATGTTTATCTTGACGAAGGTCATAGACTTGTAGCAGAAACGCTGACGAAAACAATTTGAATGAGGAACTTTCTTTTCCATGAACGACTTCCGATCCGTGTTGGGTCGAGAGTAGGGGCAGTATAGAGAGTGGTGGGGACGAAGAAAGTTTGTAAGACTTTTCTCTTGAACTGGGCAGTGCTGTATAGGGTGGGGATGAAACTAGGATGATGCTGTGGCGAAAAGACAGCTTAGTATTGTGTTGAGGCAGCAAGTAGTTCGTATTGCGGTCACGGGTCTTGCTGGTGATTCAGTGAGTGACAAACAGATCACCCAAGTGTTCCACGGCCCTCGGAAATACAAGTGGCTTATAATTTGTATTTTTATAAAGCATATTAAATTGCTCAGTGTTTCAGTTTTTCCCCCTAATAAGCGAGTGTTTTTCTGAACTGTTCTTTTTTTTTCTTTTTTTAAACAATACGTTGGTTGTGACCGGAATTTTTCTGCTGCCGTGTTATTCAGGTAACAAATTATTTCTTAAATTATTATTTGTTAATACAAATTAATATAAAATATTAATCTTTTAATTCATCCTTTATGCATATGTGTGAACAGAATAATAATCAAGATTGCCCATCCAGTTTGATTGTATCGAAAGAGATGTCTCTAAATACATATAATACACGAATTCTTTTTCAGACTAGTTTGTTAATTATATATATTTTATCTCCATAACATATAGCGTTTATGTTTCGCATAGCGTGTTTTTTAAATATGGTGTTTAAATTTTACACAAATTCTACTGTTATTAATATTCTGGTGCTCTTTTATCTTTTCTTTAGTTATCTGAGATTTCTTTTGTTTTATTTCCAATACAGAAATAAGAATCTTGTTTCTTAAATTTATAATTATTGTTCATTAATTAAAAATAGTATTTAATATCATCTTCATACTAAAAAGTCAGATTCACTTAATCGAAAATAGCATAGTGAAAAATATTCCCAAAATTGCCCAGATTATTTCTTTAATTGTTTTTGGATTTGTCTCAAATTCTTCGTCCAAATGAAAGAATACAGAATTAAACGTTTACACTTTAAGTATTTGAAAAAGTAAGCTCCATGTTATTCAAGCTTCTTTGAATTCGGTGAAATTAAGCGAACATAAATGTATATTATGGTCATCAAGAATCAAAAATTTTTTTGGACAAACTCAAACTGGGCTTAAGTCGATAAAGGTTAAGATTCATTTATATGATAAGCTTCCTGCAAATTTAACATTTTTTTTTAAGGGCGCCATGGCATGCACGAAGATTAAATGTTATGAATTCAAGTTGAAGTTCCTCCAAAATGATTAGCTTGTATAAAGAGCCTCCTAAAACTGTGTCACTTTTAGGAAATCCGTTATGCTTTTCAGTGAAATAATGCCGATGTTTTTTGTTATTTTGAAGGTTTGGAGAAAATGTTATGAACACGTCATATTTAATTGAAATTATATAGAGCATCCTAAAAGCTTATAATCTTCAGGATTATTTACCTAAAATGTATAATAACAAACACAATATTGCGGGATAATGCATTTAGTATCTAGTTTAGTTTTAAATTCAATTTATGGTATTCCACATAAAGCGAAATTGGCGCTATACAACAAGTAGAAGTTAAAGGTATAAAAACTAACACTTTCCTATCAAACGAACAGTTTGGAAAAATTTACATTATGAATAACCAAACCAGCACATTTAAATAATAATGCTTCAAATAAAGCGTGAAATAATACATAAAGAAAACAGATCTTCAAAACCAATTGATAAAATACTTATTAACACAAATTGTTTTAAGGTTGATAAAGCAATAGTTTTTAAACCTTATTCAAAACCAGCATATACGAGGGGCACTATTTATATTTTGAGCCTTGGCAACCCTGAATGTTGTAGGTGCCATCTGACGTTTCCAATGGAAAGTTTGACATTTTTGACCATAATCTACTTCAAACATTTTTTTAAATAGAGCGTCATTTGTTTTGTTTACACTAACTTGAAAATTGTGTGTCAACAAAAACATGGAATTAACTCGTGAAAATGTTCGTGCAATGATTTATTACCACTTTCGACGTGGATTATCAAGACAAGAGTGCATCGATCAACTAACTTCCACATTTGGCGACGAAGCTCCATCCTTTGCCATTGTGAAAGGCTGGTATAACGACTTTAATCGGGCCGCCGTTCGCTCAATGATGAAGTTCGTGAAGGTCGTCCAAAATCAATTGTTGTGTCAGAAAACATTGATACTGTGCAAAAACTAACAATGAAAGATCATCATGCGACATATTGTGAGATTGAAGCAACCCTGGGCATTAGTTCCACCAGCATATATAAAATATTGTATTATTATTTAGCCGTGAAAAAGGTTTGCTCTCGTTGGATCCCATATAATTTGACGCAATCTCAAAAAGATGCTCGTGTCAATTTGTGTACAAAAATGCTCAAGAAATACAATGGCGGCGCCTCAAAAGACGTATACAAGATTGTAACAGGTGACGAATCATGGATCTATGCGTATGAGCCGGAACGTTAACAGCAGTCGGCTGTATGGGTGTTTCAAGATGAAGCAAATCCAACAAAAGTTGTTCGCACTCGAGGCACTTCGAAGCAAATGGTAGGCTGCTTTTTCAGCAAAACTGGCCATGTGCAACAGTGCCTTTAGAGGAACGTAAAACGGTCAATGCCGAATGGTACACAACCATTTGTTTGCCGGAAGTCTTCGGTAAAGTAAGGAAAACCAAGGATCGCTCTTCATCAAGACAATGCGAACGCACACACATCTCGTCTAACAACAGAGTATTTGAAGGCTCAAAAAATCGAATTGATGGGTCATTCGCCATACAGTCCTGATTTGGCACCCAATGACTTCTTTTTGTTCCCGAACACCAAGAATAAATTGCATGGACAACGATTTTCGTTGGCAGAAGAAGCCGTCGATGCCTTCAAAAACCATGCTTTGGAGGTGTCTCAAGAAGACTGGAATAAATGCTTTAACAAATGGTTCAAACGGATGCAAAGTGTATTGATCATAAAGGAGAATATTTTGAAAAACAAAAAAGCAGTTTTCAATCAGAAATTACCTTGTTTTAATTATTAGGCTCAAAATATAAATAGTGCCCCTCGTATTCCTGATATAAATAATGTTAAAACAGAGAATACTAATGAAAAAACTCAACAACCAACTAGGAAAAGTTTTTCTAAATCGAATTAGTAAGTAAACCCCTGCTGCAATTAGAGTTGAATCAACTAAAGCTGAAACATGTTTTAGGCACGCAACAGCAATCTGATTGAGATAACAAATCCATTGCTATTAACACTCTCACAAATGATGACATAATTGCTGGTTTTGCATTTTATCCTTGTTTAATTATAATCCAAAATATTTTCTGTATCACATCGAACGTGTGTATGTATTGTGTGTGTGTGTGTGTGTGCGCGCGCGCGCGCATGCGCACGTGGGAGTGTGTGTCCCACACAAGCAGTCCTTAGTTGAAGTTAATTTATATAGAGTAGCGCAGATACCAAAAGTTTTGTCTAAGCAGACTGCAAAGGGGACTCTATCAACAGCGAGGCGACCGTTAAATGAAAGACCAATGCTTAAAAACGAACACTAACTGCTATTTCTGATACCATAGCTCATTCGGTAGAGAAACTGCCTGCTATATGAGGTATTCCGGGTTCGATTCCCGGCTGGGCTCCAGAAACTTGTCTTCAAACAAAAAACATTTCACTGTATGCCCAGAGTCTGGTATTTGAATGTGAGAGTACTTATGTGTGTGTGTGTGTGTGTGTGTGTGTGTGGGTGGGTGTTATCGGTTATTTAATACGCAATTCGCATATTAACAAGAATTCAGGATTGTCGCTTGACGTACACCTGAGCACACGTGTTAAGACATTCAGTTCCATGAGAGTTAATCTACACTCAGTACTACTTAGTGGCACCAACTGGTTCCACAAAGTTAACGCGATTAAACAAAATTCTATTTTTACTTTCTCTATTACGTATACTAAGTAGGGGAAGTATTGTACTCCACCCAAAAATCCCATACCGAGATTTCGCCGGAGATATATGATTTGAGACCCCCTGAATACAAAAAAAGCATTTTTGGAGTCATGACCGTGTGTGTGTGTGTTCGTGTGTGTGTCTGTGTGTGTCTGCATGTGTCTGTATGTGTCTGTGTGTGTCTGTCTGTCTGTATGTCTGTGTGTGTATGTGTGTCTGTATGTCTGTCTGTGTGTGTCTGTCTGTGTGTCTGTCTGTCTTTTTTTCTGTGTGTCTGTGTGTGTCTGTCTGTCAGTCTGTCTGTCTGTGTGTATGTGTCTGTCTGTGTCTGGCTGTGTGTGTGGTGTGTGTCTGTTTGCCTGTGTGTCTGTGTGTCTATCGGTGTGTCTGTCTGTGTCTGGGTGTGTGTCTTTCTGTGTGTGTCTGTGTGTGTGTGTCGGTGTGTCTGTCTGTGTGTCTGTGTGTGTGTCTGTATGTCTGTCAGTGTGTGTCTGTGTGTCTGTAAAAGTGTGTGTCTCTGTGTGTTTGTCTGTGTGTCTGTGAACAGCATAACTCAGAATTGAACAGTCGGATAAACACCAAACTTGGTATTTAGGTTCAGTATCTTCCAGAGATGCGACACGAAGGTTTTCAAGAAAATCCCTCCACCCCAGATTACCCTTTACATAGAACATTTTTCGAAAATTTTAATTTTCTCAAAAATAGCTCTAACGATTTTGATTAAAATATCATATGTTTAAGATATTTTCATGTCAAATGAAATGTATATCTCGAATTTTCTGGGAATGTCTCCAAAAGTATTCTTCATTGTGAACGACTTTTGCATAACTGGTAAATCATAAGAGATAGACAAAATGTTAGGACACAAAAAATGTAGAGTGCGTTAAAATACGCAATTTATGTTATTTACATTTTTTTCTGTTTTGTTGAGTAAACCATTTTCGAGATATTGCTTGTTATTCCCTTAAATTTTCCAATACTGATACTTTTCTCAAATTCGTTATTCATTTTTTTTGTCCTGGTAATGCAAAGAAAATGGAAAACTCCACATAGCAACCACCTCTTAAAATATTTGACTATCGCTTAAAGCCTACCAATTCCCCTTGCATCTACAAGAAAATTAGCAATAAGATTAACATATCGATATCTCGATTAACATGAAGTAGATGGAGAATAAGCGTTTGTAAAAATAGTTTGTACAAGAGTAGAGCAAGTCATGTGAGTGTAACACATCAGATTTTTTAATTTAGGTACACCTAAAGGTGCGTTACAATTAAATCATTTTCTATTAGTGCATTATATAACAAGCATGTGCAAAAACATGCCCGCCTTACGCGACGTAGTGATTAAGGGGTCCTCAGGCCCATGTTCTACCTGGAACTGTCCATAATTTCTTAATATTATTTCTGTACGGATTATAATAGTGCACAGAAGACAGATACTGCGTCTGAAAATGTTCAGAACACAGCGTTCGAGCCTCAGCTGCATTTTAGTACGTCTCCGCACAGATCATAACCATATCCCCGTGTTTTCGTTTATTGGTTAACGTTACCTTTTTGTCTGAGTGACCTGGCTCGAGCTGCACACTGGCGACCACGCGACGCTTATCAGTACGAAACTACATGTAAACATCTGCGGACAGCCTTTTGCTTTGTACCTGCACTGCCCCTTTGAACAGCATGATGCTGCAACTACTTTTGCACCTATGTATGCGGGAAACATAAAACTGCAAAAGACGGTTTGATTGGGCCGCCTGGCAGGTATACGGAATGCTTCACCTGAAGTTTCGATGCCTTTTCTTCTTCGTCTCCCTATTTTAATCACTTTTAAACTCTTATAATTTAATATCCCCAAGGAGAACAGAAATATATTTAAGCGTGTTGCTTCTTGTGGAGCTATTTAATCCACCTATAAACGACTCATCAATGTTTAATTTATTTGCTCTCTGTTTGCAAGTGTGTATTTCCTATAAAGTTAAATGGAGTATAAAATAAAAAAACTGATGTGTTACACTCACAGACTTTCTGTACTCTTGTACAAACTATTTTTAAAAACGCTTATTCTCCATATGCTTTATGTTAATCGATATGTCAATCTTATTGCTAATTTTCTTGTAGATACAAGGGGAATAAAGTAGGCTTTAAGCGATAGTCAAATATTTTAAGAGGTGGTTGCTATGTGGAGTATTCCATTCTCTTTGTATGTCTAGGACATAAAAAATTGAATAACGAATTCTCATTTGAGAAAAAGTAGAAATTTTGGAAAATTTAAGGGAATAATAAGCAATATCTCGAAAATGGTTCACTCAACAAAAAAAAATGTATACGACATAAATTGTGTATTTTAATGCGATCTACATTTTTTGGGCAGTAAAATTTTGTCTATCTCTTATGGTTTACCAGTTATGCAAAAGTTGTTCACATTGAAGAATACTTTTGGAGTCATTCCCAGAAAATTCGAGATATTCATTTTATTTGTGGTGAAAATATCTGAAACATATGGAATTTAAACGAAATCGTTCCGGGGATTTTTGAGAAAATTAAAATTTTCGAAAAATGTTCCATGTAAAGGGTAATCTGGGGTGGGAGGATTTTCTTGAAAATCTTCGTGTCGCATCTCTGGAAGATACTGAACCTAAATACCAAGTTTGGTGTTTATCCGACTGTTCGTTTCTGAGTTATGCTGTTCACGGACAGACACACGGACGTGTTTCCAAAAATGCTTTTTTTGCATCCAGAGGGTGAAATCTCGGTATCGAATTTTTGGGTGTAATACAACACTTCCCCAACTACTATACGTAGTAGAGAAAGTAAAAAGCAAGAAGGTGTAAAAATATGTCTACTGGTCGTTAAATCTGTATCTCACTGCATTTGTGTTCTTTGCTTAAGGTTTCCGAATTACTGATATTAGCATATCGAAACTATCTCCTTCCGCAAAGTAATTTTTACTTTCTCTACTACGTATAGTAAGAAGTATTGCATTCCACCCAAAAATTCCAGACCGAGATTTCAGCTTTACTAAGAGTATTTGTATACCTACTAATAAGCAATAGAGGGTAGGGAAAGTAATGTGAATGTATCACATTAGGTTCTTCAAAGACGTAAGTTAATCTGTGTAGAGCAAATGGTATCGCCTCGGTTCAAAGCAAGTTAAATATCGAGTCAAGCACACAGGCTCTCTCTCTCTCTCTCTCTCTCTTCAGATAGTTTCCTTCTCACGATCTTATTAGTAACTGGGACTGTAATTGTATGCGAATGAACATACCGTAAGATTTATTGCCCGACTATTAAAGATATCCATTGTTTTACTATGCTATTCCATTCATAGATACCGGTTTTCAGCTTTCTCTGGGGAAGGAGTGGAGGACTCGTGAAACATATTAATAACTCGGATTACTAGACACACCAGTTACCTTATAACAACTAAGTAGTATGTACTATGAAGGTCGCTTCGTCTAACGGTAATTTTGGTGGCACAATTTTTGTTCTTTTTTTAAGTACTGCTGCTTTTGAAGATGTCGCTACAAAATTTATCTCCCGAAGTTCAAAATCACAAGTTGCGTTTACTAAGGATATCCGAAGAATGAATAAATGAATGAATGAATGAATGAAAATTATATACGAGGGCTGATCAATAAAGACTGAGACTAATTTTTTTCACAAATATTTATTATTCCATTTTAATGTTGACATGGTCTTTTTCAAAGTAGTCCTCTCCTACTTGAATGCACTTTTTATAGCGTCTCTGCCAGTCCTCGAACACGTGGTACAGGCCATTCTTTGTCAGGTTTTTGAGAATCGCCTCACTTTTCTGCAGCACTACTTCAGTGCTCTCAAATCGAATGCCCTGGAGCTTTGCCTTTAGTGATGGGAATAAAAAGAAATCACAGGGGACAAGATTGGGGCTATAAGGCAGATGCGGCACACAGGTAATGTTGAATTTAGCCAAAAATTTCTGGACTTGATTTGCAACGTGAGGCCGCACGTTGTTGTGATAAGTTCTGGATGTTTCCTTGCAATGTGCTTCCTTGGTGTAGCCAATACTGGCGTGTAGTACGCTGCTGTAGCAGTAGTGTGAGGAAGAACAACAATCACAGCAGCTGTGTTCATGTTGACTTCAGTCATAGCAGAAGCCGAAGCACCACGCCCACCTTGCATAGCACACAGGGCTCGCTCTACTTCAAGTCTTTGAACCACGTAAACACTGTCGCACGAGGTAGTGCATCTTCACCGTATGCTTGCTTCAGCTTTTCCAAAGTTTCAGAGGCTGTATGACTTAAACGAAAACAAAATTTTATTGCTCCTCTTGTGTCACCTTCATTTTGTGGCATGCGAAATTCAACTAGGGTCAACAATATACAGCATTACTACCAACCTATCGATACGAGAGTGCTGCCGCCTATGGACATTATATATGAAACCCCGCTCTTTTCAAATATTCATGGTAGAGACAGGAAACTCAAGAAAGCTACAGGAAAAAATCAATCTCAGTCTTTATTGATCAGCCCTCGTATATACGCGCTTCTTGGCATTGTCAGTTTTCTCTTTCATTTCACTAAGTTCTCACTTTCACTTCACTAATGTGATGTAGTTCCAATGTTCGCTAATGTGATAATGTGATCTAGTTCAATTTTCCCTGTCACTTCCCTTTCTTCAAGACATAGCGGCGTAATGAAATACACGCGACGCAGCATTTTCTTCGGATGGTTCACCCGCTGGGGGAGTCGAACACAAGATCTCTCTAATCTCTCGCAATAGCAGAACTATATGTTGCAACCATATCGTCGCAGCCTCACTCGGAGAACGCATTGAATAGATAGCATTATATGTCGCATCAAAAATAACAACTTGATATTCTCATAAACTAGCTCACTCGCTCGCACGCTCACTTACATAGTCGCTGGAATTTTCCAGAGAGTTCTAGAATGTTCGCGAGGGTGGAGCTAGTGCTCTCTGATAGAGCTTCTGGTCTTAACGCTGGGTGAGAGCACTTATGTATATACGTATATATAAATAATTATATAAGTAATAGATATTATTATCTAATACAATAACGAAGCAGATACTTTTAAGCAAAAGATATGTTGTTTAACAACAACAAACTAGCAAGCCACAAATAGATAATGCCAAGAGAAGAAATGAGGACATGTCTAACCTCAAAAGAACTATAAGTTAATATCTTACAACAAGAAAATATAACAAAAAGTTCTGTAAGAACTATATATAGGTTCCTGCTAACCTTAGAAGAGACAAAATGAGATTCTCCAGCTTGATTAGAATTAAAGAAAGAATGTTGGTACTTTCATAGACGTATTGCCTGTGAGGAAGCCATAATTTTAGTGAACTATATACCTGATTGGTTGATATATATAGCATTCTTGCATGTGGTTGTCTCACTGCATAACGCAGCTATGTTAACACCCGGATAGACTTTGAGGTTCCTTTCATCTTTTTCGATAAAAATTAAAATGTATTTTCATATAGTATTCATGAGCTAAGTAAACAGCACATTAATTCTTTAAGTGCGAAACAAGTCCGATTTTACTTTTTATTTATATCTGTTATTTTTTTTATGCTTTATGTAATAAACAGTGCTCATGCAAGTAACAAATTAGGTATTTAAGAAACATCTCTAATTTCTACAGAATGTAACCAGACAGAAGAAGCTAAAATACCTAGAAACTGCTTCAACATTATGATTTGTAGAAATTATTGACAGTGCTCAGGTATTACCACAACAGTGCCTTAAGTATTCTTATACTTGGAGGACCTTTATTTATGCTTATAATATTTTGTCCTAAAAGTTTTTCATTTATCTTATCTGAGTACTGGCATGTTATAAAATGTTTTCTACTTCGCAATAAAATTTGAGCTCTTTTGGTCAATATGAGAACATAGGACAAACAAGTTATGAATAGGTATGCTTTATTCTTAGCAAAAGATTAAAAAAATGATAGCGATTAAAAAAAAACGTAAGGAGAATGGAAGGCGCCAAAAATGGAACATATTCAGGAAAGCATTCATACAATGATTGTTTAGAAGCACAAATGTTATAGATGCGATAAGTTGTCATTTGCTTGTTAACCAAGAAGTTTTAATGTCTTTTTATAACTGTTTAACACAACTTTTAATAAACACTTTCTAAACTGCAATTATGGCTATTTATGCAATCGTAGCATCATTAACAGTTTTGTTGTGATAGTCATTTTATGTTCTATATAGCAGCACAAAGATTGCCTGTATGTAATGCCAACAAAAACTTTTGAAAGCATTGCATTTTTTAAAAACTTGTATAGCCATTTAACTTTGGTCATATCGGGAACTTTGATTTGAAAAACAACCGCTGGTGTATTACTCGCTGAACTGCACGTTCACCAACACACACACACTCTCTCTCTCTCTCTCACTCCCACATTCATATTTTAAGAGGATAGAGAATGGATCTGGTTTGAGAAAAATTCACCGCCCGTCGGGAATCGAACCAGGCTTTCTGAGTTGAAAAACCAGCTGACTGCTCGACCACAGATGCACCTTATGCCATTCCAATTTCCTCTTTAAGCTGCATAATTTCTAAACGTCCTATTGATTTCTAATGATCAGGAATCGAAATGTTCATTCATACAAATATCCAACATTAAAGTTACTATAAGTTCTAAACCCATTTCAGTTATTGGTACAGTTTACTTACAGGTAACTTCTTTATTTATTTAATAAATCAAAGAAAATTAGGTAAAAAAAAAGCTGAAAAATATAGCTATACACATACAAATGCAGATTTCGCGTTAGTTGGGTTGTTTCTTATCTTTCATATTGTTGAAGTAAACACACACACTGATATGCGTATCTTCCATGTGCATTCGAAAATTGAGTTATATATACATTTATTTGTTTATAATACTAGAATTGACTAAAACGTTATTTAAATTACTTGTGTAATCTATGCTAAAGCTATGAATATTAACATACTACTTCATGTTGTATGGATTAAAAGATATGTGTACAACCTATGCTTGAAAAATATTATTCCAAATAGATCATGGAGTCTACAGCAGATGCCACCACTGCTAATGGAACAATCAATAGTTTACCTATTCAGTCAAATATCTAGAATCAGAATGATTACACCTGGTGTAGCTATTTAAACAAAAAGAAAAACTCGATAATGCTATTCTTTCTGTTATATGCAGACTTCGTAAGGATAAATCTATTAATTTAAAGTTGTCCTTGCTAAGTAAATATACATATGCATGTGCATGTGCTGTTTATGATCAAGAAAACATGGTGGCCTTTTTGAGCGTTTCTAATGTTTTACCGAGTGATCTTGACATTCGTGCAGGTGCGAGTACATCTAACGTGACCACATAAGTAATTATTTCTCACAAAAATGTCCATTGCTACCTGCTTCAGCTTGCACCTTAGGAATTATAATGAAACAATTATGCGTCTCTACAGCAAACCGCTAATCTAAACAACCAAACAAAACAATTCAGTAACATTCATACGACATAAATAATGGCGTAGGCTTTCACAGCCGGAGTCTTCATTATTAAAACTAATTATTTCCGGGCTTATTGGTTGTGGTCCACTTCCACCTCTCATACAATTTGAAATTGGAACAGCAATTCATCACAGAGTAGACATGAACAAAATCATATGTGTCCTCTGAGGATGTCCACCACAGCCTGTGGCGAAACATCAGGTAATAACGACATGACCTCACGGCCAATAAGCCCAATATTCACACGACTTCCTCAGCACATTACCATTTCAGAAGGATTCAAGAAACCATTCATGTAAAACGTTATTCTTCCATTCGCGTTATCACGTGGACAGAAATGCTTTCAGTTACATAATAATGTTAGAGTGATACAGATGAGCAGAAAGATAAGAAAATAGCCAACAGCTGTTAACTGAAACTCTGGAACGTAACACTTTAGAAGCAGAAAAGAATTTGTAGTACATAGAGTATGACATGCAAAATAATAAACCCTTTCATTGAATCTTACATTGAAATAACTTTACTTCGGAGCAAAAATAAAATCTGATGTGTTACATTCACATGACTTTCTCCACTCTTGTACAAACTATTTTTACAAACGCTTATTCTCCATATGCTTCATGTTAATCGAGATATCGAGTTGTTAATCTTATTGCTAATTTTGTTGTACATGCAAGGGGAATATGATAGGCTTTAAGCGATAGTCAAATATTTTAAGAGGTGGTTGCTATATGGAGTATTCCATTCTCTTTGCATTACCAGGACAAAAAAAATGAATAACGAATTCCCATTTGAGAAAAAGTATAAGTATTAGAAAATTTAAGGGAATAACAAGCAATATTTCTAAAATGGTCCACTCAACAAAATAAATGTATATGACATAAATTGTATATTTTAACGCGATCTACATTATTTGTGTAGTAAACGTTTGTCTAACTCTTATGGTTTACCAGTTATGCAAAAGTCGTTCACAATGAAGAATACTTTTGGATACATTCCCAGAAAATTCGAGATATACATTTTGTTTGTCATGAAAGTATCTTAAATATATGATATTTTAATCAAAATCGTTAGGGCCATTTTTGAGAAAATTAAAATTTTAAAAAAATGTTCCATCTAAAGGGTAATCTGGGGTGGGGGGATTTTCTTGAAAAGCTTCCTGTCGCATCTCTGGAAGATACTGAACCTAAATACCCAGTTTGGTGTTTATCCGAGTGTTCGTTCCTGAGTTATGCTGTTCACAGACACACAGACACACACACACGGACATGTTTCCAAAAATGCTTTTTTTGGATTCAGGGGGTCTCAAAACATGTATTTCCGGTGAAATCTCGGTATAGAATTTTTGAGTGGAATACAATACTTCCCCTACATACTATACGTAGTAGAGAAATAAAAATGTATATCACATAAATTGTGTATTTTAAGGCAATCTACACTTTGCGTGGTAAAATGTTGTCTATGGCTTATGGTTTGCCAGTTATGCAAAAGTCGTTCACAATGAAGAATACTTTTGGAGACATTCCCAGAAAATTCGAGAGAATATGATATTTTAATCAAAATCGTTGGATCTGTTTTTGAGAAAATTAAAATTTTCGAAAAATGTTCCATGTAAAGGATAATCTGGGGTGGGGGGATTTTCTTGAAAACCTTCGTGTCGCATCTCTGGAAGATACTGAACCTAAATACCAAGTTTGGTGTTTATCCGACTGTTCGTTTCTGAGTTATGCTGCTCACAGACACACACACACACACACACACACACACACGGACATGTTTCCAAAAATGTTTTTTTTTGGATTCAGGGGTCTCAAAACATGTATTTCCGGTGAAATCTCGGTATCGAATTTTTGGGTGGAATACAATACTCCCCCTACTTACTATACGTAGTAGAGAAAGTAATAATCGTAAAAAGGAGAAATATTAATCAGTAAATTATAATAGTATACCAGCATTTAATATCGAGAAGTTGAAGGGAAAGCACATATTATAGGGAAGAGTATGAGCATAAGGTGACCATTCCTGCGGGTGTGATATTCTCTTGGGGTGAATATTTCTGGTGTGTTACAAACTCTTTGGTAGCTTAAGTTTTGAAAATACCCAAGTAAGGAAAATATGAGAATATTACAAGTGCTGATAATTTTCGATAATTTTATTGAGAGCAATTGGATCTTTGTTTTTATAATAATTACCTCGAGATTTCAGGTCGAGATATAATTATTTCTAATAAGAAACAGGAGTTTAAAATCGAAATTAAATTATGAAATAAAACTATCTAACGCAAGTGAAATTCGGCAATGTAATTTAACAAGAATCTGACGCTTTTAGACACATTCTTAAAAACATTTTCCTAATAAACCAAAGATTGTAGAAGCATAAGCGCCGTCTATGAATGATCAGTCTAGACGACTTTGGTAAATCTGACTTTGGCTTGTTTAAAAAAAGAATAAAACTCAACAAATATAACAGGTGTAAGTCCGAGTTTCTCTGCACATTAAAGTTCACACTCTCTATCCAACTACTGATATACCTATTTTGTAAATTGATCTCAAACCACTGTTTTATTTTTCCTGGTGTTCGGAGGTGTCAAATTTCCATGGCTACATTTATGTATTGCTTCCAAATTTAGCCATATTTGCTTCAAAACAAGCGCTTATTGTCAGCAGAAGAATAAAGTGAATCCATAACAGCGATGATAGAAATGAAAAGCTGTATTTGTGTAGAAAGCATTGATGAATTCAGCAAAATAACCTAATTAAAAGCAGAGATTGTTAGAATGAAACGCTTCTAAAAATAAAACAAATGTAGTAGTAGAAGAATTTAATTACTTATTACAGCCCCTTAATCATCAATCAGCAAGGGCTGCAGTTAATTATAACATTTGAGTTGCACTCAAAAGATACTGAACTACTAGTCTTCCTTAAAGTGAATAAGAAGCAAATTAATTGTAATCCAGGCTATGTAGCATCAATATAATTCGATTCTAATCGTCAGTCCACTGTCAATAAGCTGGTTCTTGGCCAACAAACATTCGAGTGAAGTTATCATTGAAGAGAGATTGTCGTACCTGATTCGTAATTCTTTCAGATTTGCAAACTAAAGAAATAAAGGGAAATTTTTCAGAATATAGAACGCTGTGATACAGTATGATAATTGTATGCAATAAATTCAATTAAATAACAGTAATTAAATTCCTTGCATGTTATTTAAATTTAATTAACAATGTGTATTAAACTTTTCACTCAGTAGAAGGTATAGGCGAATATTACTTGTGGTTGCATCTTCTTGAGGTAGTATTTTTAACACTTAAATGATTTCAGTCAAATTATGTAATATATAAATTCAATAACAGCCCGCCTTGTGTATAATATAATATAAAAATAATATAACAGTCATTGTATTAATGTTTATATTATTGTGTACATGTTCAATAAGGTTATGTGAATGTATTACGTAATTTAATAATGTAGGAGCCGTGAGAATAATAGGTTAAAAGTTGCTAACAATGAGGTAACCTTGAGTCAATAATGAGTAAGAAAGTTTAATAATGCTACTAGTCATTATTGGAGCAACAATAATGTAAATTTTGAGACAGTTTATAAATAGCCAATCAACAACCAGAAAGAAAGCCTAAGTTAAATGAAAGTATTCTATTGGAGTAGGATTAGCCAATCAGAAACTGGAATAGGGAAAATTGTACAAATTCAGAAGTCAGTTGCTTGTAAATAGCGTTACTAGCGTCCTCGAGAAGTTTAATATGTATTCAGTGTGAGACGAAAATGGTTTACGTGTTTAAAAAGTGCAAGTATTTAATAAAAGAATCTTACAGCTCTCTATATCAGTGAAGTGCTATTTAAATCGTGTCAAGAATTAATAAAAAGGAGTGAATTAAAAATTATAAACTGTGTAAGCCTACATTGTTAGCTGCACTACTACCTGCAAAGACATCTATGTCTCTAATAATAATACTGACGCAGCCGAGGCAAACAATTCAACTACAATCTACGAGGGAACACTCCAACATAACAAGGTAATAATATAAACCTACTTCAACTTGACTTCCATACGTGGGGCAGAAACTACCTTCATCTTTCTTCAAATAACTTCCCTCGCCGTGCGCGTTCTTGAAATATCCGATAAGAAAAGTATGCTTGTGATATTACTATTGGTACTAGCATGTGTCTCTATGATCCATTTCTCCCCTCTCTTTCTTCAATTTTATTTTCACTGATGTTTTGCTTTAAGTTTTCGTAGCCAGAAGCTAAGCAACGGAAGAGAGCTTAGGCACGGAGAGGACGGGAAGTAGCAACATAAGTGTGTCACGTTAATGAAATAAATAACACTGTGCCATGTCCATTGACACCGGCCGTCGGTAGGACGATATAAATTCCTCTTACACAAGCACAGTACCACAATACATATAGACAGCAGCACCTCCCACCACACCAAACTATCCTTTGTAGGGGAGATGTTTCGTTATGTGTTATTTTCTGAAAACTGGCTCTGAATGATTTAAATACCATGCGTTTAATATATTCACATATCTAATTAAATGCATATCTTGAATTTTAATAACAATAAGATCACGATTGCCGCTATAATAATGTTATTAGTGAATTTTATAATTCCAGAAGGGAATGTATATTTTAAACACAACAGTTTCGATTTCAACCCGTCTTTTACCCTATAAATGTGCCCACTGTAGGCCGACTTATTTTGACATTTCCATCAGTTAACAAGGCTAAAGAGTTTAGATGGTGGAACATAGGGAAACTGAATTATTCCTTTAAATCTACTGGAAAATCGGTGCACTTGTCTGGACAGTGCAAAGTGGAAACGTCTACAGCACTTTCATTAAATAAGTTTACGTTTCACCTTCAAATAGGATTCAAAAAGAGAGGATGGAGGAATTTTAGAGCTGGAAAAATTGAATGGGTTTAGTTAACAGTTGGCGTCGAAACACACGTGTGCAACAAACCGTCCGCGTCGCTTAAAATGGTTGCAAAATAATTCTTGCTCTTATACGGATAACTTCGCTTGGGTTCGCCTTTGTCGCTTCTTCTGATCTCCTATATAGTTTTATCTACCGAAGTATCCTGGAAACGTAGTTTACCCCTTCGTAGCCTGTCTGCCCCCTAACTCGGAGGGCTCAAGTTTAAAACTAGGTTGCGGTTACTGAGTAACCTGGAACACATTTTTCTTATTTCTGGAATTTATCCTATACTCATTAAACAAATTATGAGTAGCTCTCAGTTCTATAACCCTAAGCTTATTTTAGCCTTCATTTCACGTAAACATTTGAAGAAAAAATCTTATGTGTTACACTCACATGGCTTTCTCTACTCTTGTACAAACTATTTTTACAAACTCTTATTCTCCATCTATTACATATTAATCGAGATAAACATTTGCAGAAACGATCTTTTGACATGCAAAGAGAATTACATTTTACACATAGCGACCAGTTCTAAAAATATTTGACTATCGCTTAAGGCCTAGTATGTTCCCCTTGTATTTGCAGGGGGAATATAAGCACAGACATATCTCTTAATAGCTGGTTGCTATGTGCAGCACCATTCTCTTTGCCACAGATTAATACTCTTTGCATATCCAAGACAAAAAAAAAAGAATAACGAATTCCCAATCTCGAAAATGGTTCACTCAATAAAAAAACGTATATGACATAAATTGTGTGTTTTAACGCGATCTACATTTTTTATGTAGTAAAATTTTGTCTATCTCTTATAGTTTGCCAGTTATGCAAAAGTCGTTCACAATGAAGAATACTTTTGGAGACATTCCCAGAAAATTCAAGATATACATTTTATTTGTCATAAAAATATCTTAAACATATGATATTTTAATCAAAATCGTTAGAGCCATTTTTGAGAAAATTAAAATTTTCGAAAAATGTTCTATATAAAGGGTTATCTGGGGTGGGAGGATTTTCTTGAAAACCTTCGTGTCGCATCTCTGGAAGATACTGAACCTAAATACCAAGTTTGGTGTTTATTCGACTGTTCGTTTCTGAGTTATGCTGTTAACAGACACACACACGGACATATTTCCAAAAATGTTTTTTTTTGGATTCAGGGGCCTCAAAACATGTATTTCCGGTGAAATCTCGGTATCGTATTTTTGGATGGAATACAATACTTCCCCTACTTACTATACGTAGTAGACAAAGTAAAAATACAACCATTGAACAGAAGGTGTTGATTAAGAACATAACGACAGCACGCTGGTACTACAACTGTTATTTCTTAAAGTGGTGTTTTTTTCTTCAAAAGGTTAGAATAGAACGGTGGCATTATATTTTTCCCAGCTTTAGAGAAAACTCGGAGAAGAACTATGCTATGCATTATTTGAAAATAATTTTCGGTGACTGTAATAAAGTATTACTTGTTTTATATTAATTTATTTTACCAGCCGCACTGGGGTTTTAAATTTTAGATGATATTTAAATTAGAGAACGTTAATCAGTTATTAATAATCAAATAAGATTTAAGAGTTATCCTGATTGATGTTGAACCACTCCCTCCCATGATAATTGTTGGTATTGTCGGTTTACCACGCTTTCTCTCTTTCTGTTTCTGAACATCCTACCTTAATGATACACGTTGACCATAAGCAACATAATGACTGCTTTCTCTTCTCAGCAACGCATTGTGCGAGAAATGTGAGTTATAGAACAGAAGCGCCCAAAGGTAGTCATCGCGTTTGTGTATGCAAAACGGTAACGCTGAATCTAAACTGAATTACAGCGCCATATATACTCGAATCGGTCTTGTGAAGAACTAGTTTTGAGGTAACAAACAGTAACATACTCAGCAAGTTTTAAAGGTTACATGAATCTGAAGTAGGTGGTTTTATTAGCCCCACGTTTTGGGCACCAATTTGAAGAAGATGTTTTTGTTACGTATTTTCATTTGCAACACGCTTTGGGCGTCAATTTGAAGTAGGCTGTATTGAAGGAGTTGTATTATAGTTCAACTGTTGGGGAACCGAACTTGAAATTCGTTACAACCACACGTATAGTACCCGCTTTCCGGTAGTCTTCGCCCTAAGTTTAAAAATATTAACTTTGTAATTTAACTGTTTCTTTAAATATTAAATATTTATGTTTGCCTCGGCTGTGTCAGTATTTTTGTTAGAGACACGTTTCTCTTAGCAGGGTTATGGTGCGACAAGAATGTAGGCTTACACAGATTATAATTTTACTTCTCTCCTTTTATTAATGCTTGACACAATTTAAGTAACACTTCACTGATATAGATATGAGATTCTTTTTGTTAATTAATTACACTTTTTAACACGTAAACTTAGTTTTCGTCTCACACGAATAAATATTATATTTCTTGAGGAAACTGTCACTAAAACTACATTATTGCTTCCAAGAATCACAAGTAGTATTGTTAAACTCTCAAATTCATTATTGCCTCAAGGTTACCTCATTGTTAGCAACTTTTAACCTATTATTCTCACAGCTCCTACATTATTAAATGACGTAATACGTTCACATAACATTATTACGTAAACGACTGTAATATACACTTTTTATATTGTTACATACACATATTGCTTTAAGGCGGGCTGTTATTGAATTTATATTTTATATAATTAGACTGATATTATTTAAGTGTTAAAAACACTGCCTCAAATCGAAAATCCCACATGTGATAGAGAAAACGTACACAGTCAGAAAAAATTGTTTACCTATCCTTCTGTCTTACATATTCATAATCTTTTCATATTTATTTGTTACACGAAAAGTTGCAGCTGATTGTTTCAGTCAGGTGTTCTCAAACCTTTTGCTCTTGTGGATCCCCTAAAGTCTGTACATGCTTCCCTTCTCGACAGTGAAACATGTTAGTATATTACACTGAAAAATAAATTTAAAATATCATTCGTGTGTTTATTTACTGCTCATACACATATACATAATGAAAATATAATGTGCTGTTAATTCTCTCGGATATAGTTACCAATTAAAGAGAAACATGCACGGTTACAGAGGGTAGCAAAACCTTTATGTTCAGCATGGTCTCTGTCACCTTGTTTAGCATCACATAGTTATTGAATTTGGGCTATATTTGGAAATGGCAATTTGGAGACGTGCTTTTATTTGAACCTAATGGAAAATAGTGTCGCTCTGATAAGGGTTTTTAAAGGCAGCACTCTTGACTCACTCCTGACACTTATTCTTTGCGGAGGCTAAAATTCAGGTATTGTTGAAGTCTCCATTGCATTATCCGATGAAGAACACTAAGCTGGTGTTGTGAAGTTTGGTGTTCTGGAGTCCTTAGCTGAACAATCTTGTGCTATATATCCTGTGAGAAATAATTTTCGAGGAAGACGTTAAACTCTGGCAAGTGATCCACAGAGTTTTGATTTGTTCATTTAATTTTAACATGTTCATTTGCATTAAAACATGTAGCATAGGTAATAACTTCCGTTGCGTATGACCAATAGTCATTAGTATGAACATTTACTAGATATGTTCAACTATTCTAACATTATAATATTTAAATAATTTGTTTATATTAAATTTTAAATTAAAATAATTTAATTTTATGAACATAATTATTGCTTAAATGCAAATTAAAAAATCTGATGTGTTACACTCACATGACTTTCTCTACTCTTGTGCAAACTATTTTTACAAACGCTTATTCTCCATCTACTTCATGTTAATCGAGATAAACATTTGCAGACTCTATCTTATTGCTAATTTTCTTGTAGATGTAAGGGGAATATATATTTACAAGGGCAATATAGAAATACAGTAGGCTTTAAGCATATACATATCTCTTAATAGCTGGTTGCTAGGTGCAGCACCATTCCCTTTGACACAGATTAATACTCTTTGCATATCCAAAACAAAAAAATGAATAACAAATTCCCATTTGAGAAAATAAGTATTGAAAAATTTAAGGGAATAACAAGCAATATCTCGAAAATGGTTCACTCAACAACAAAAAAAAGTATATGAGATAAATTTTGTATTTTAAAGCGATCTACATTTTCTGTTTAGTAAACTTTTGTCTATCTCTTATGGTTTACCAGTTATGCAAAAGTCGTTCACAATGAAGAATACTTTGTAGACATTCCCAGGAAATTCCAGATATACATTTTATTTGTCATAAAAATATCTTAAACATATGATATTTTAATCAAAATCGTTAGAGCCATTTTTGAGAAAATTAAAATTTTCGAAAAATCTTCCATGTAAAGGGTAATCTGGGGTGGGGGATTTTCTTGAAAACCTTCGTGTCGCATCTCTGGAAGATACTGAACGTAAATACCAAGTTTGGTGTTTATCCGACTGTTGCTGTTCACAGACAGACACACAGACACACAGACAGACACACACACGAACATGTTTCCAAAAATGCTTTTTTTGGATTCAGGGGGTCTCAAAACATGTATTTCCGGTGAAATCTCGGTATCGAAATTTTGGGTGGAATACAATACTTCCCCTACTTACTATACGTAGTAGAGAAAGTAATAAAATATAAAATACAAATTTCATGGGATTATTCATAAGGCATCTAGTTATATAAGCATTCATTACTTACGGATTTTTTAAATTTTGTTTTAAATTTGTACACAGTTTTTTGTTTAATTCATTCGTTAATCTGGTAAAATTAGGTATATCTATAATCGACTATATTTTATCGAGTGTAGTGATAGTGAATGTTGTTTCTTTTATAGTTGCAAATATAATTGTCTTATATACATAAAATGTGTAGAGTATAGGCTATTCTCAGTTAATGCATGCTCATATGTTTCTGTTGGCTTTAGGTTGTACATTATTCTTGTGAATTTCTTTTCTAGTTTAAAGAGTCGCTTTTTGGAGCTATTGCTTAAATAGCCCACCTATCGATGTCATATGCTGATGTGGCTGAATTACTCCATAATGGAGAAGAAGGAACAGGAGTACACATGCGGAGGGGCCTCCAGAAACCTGGAACAGAGCACCGCAAGTAGGATGTAACAGCCCATTTGGCTTCTAATAAGACCACAGGGAAAGCGGAGGGGAGAGACCCGAAGGGCGACCAGATCCGGTCGACGTTGTGCCAAGCAAGCGCGGGTCCCAAACGATTCCAGATGGTGCACATCCTGATCCCCAGGAGAGGGGTCCTTGGCGGTTTGGCCTGGGAGAAATCTTTCCTACCTGCTACCGCAACACGCCGTCGCTTGGTCCTTCAACCCTGAAACAGATGAAAGGAAATTCGTGGTGGAAGAGGAACATTCTAGCATTTTTCTACGGACCCGGGGAAAAATCCCATGGTCAGAATGGCTGGCCCGACGGAAATCGAATCCGAATGCAAGCCTCACACATACCGCGTAGCCATGTTATTCGCAATAGCTTTAGTTCTAGGACATAACGGATTTACCAGTCATTTTACATATGAGGTGGTACATGTGATCGAACCATCTAAATGCATATTAAGAACTTTGTCTTTTATATTGCAGTGAGTATGTATAGTTCTGGTGTAGGATTGGCGGTGTTGGTTGAATGCTGGGTGTGTTTTGGTGTAGGTTCTTAGCTCCTCAAGAGTTCGTTCCCCTTTTCGGTGGTGACAGGATGTTGGGCAGGGGAAGCTTCTTTCTTATCTCAGGGTTTTTCGAGCAAGGAATGTTCAGGTAGCGAGTAGACGATCTTTGGTTGCAATAACAGGTATTTTAGCACACTGCCTCCCTTTCACTCGCTTTCCCTCTATCCCACATACAATACACAAACCGATTACTACTCCCAGTTCTTGTAATTATTTTAGCCACTGTCAAGTATCCAAGGCCCCACTAACGAGTTGACGCTCCTAACACTGATTTTTTGTGATTTGCTCACTCGCTTGCACCGCGCTGTATATTAACTTTGATAACGTAGACTTCCCGGCCACTACGTCGGAGATGTAACTAGCGTCTTAACATAGTGATGATCGGAGAGATTCACCTGGTCTTCATAGCTCCTACCTCGTTCTGTCTAGGATCTTTTTCTAATTCACGCCCATTTTCAGGCGACTTGGTTTCGGCCTCTAACCGCGTTATTTATCATGTCGGTTGTTCGCTGATTTATTTTCCTCACTTAATTTTTATTGAAGGCTTTCCTACCAAAACTAGTGCAAATTTCTATTTAGCATTTGCAAAGTCTTATGGCCTGTCGTTCATTTCTGCGTTGGTTTTTACGCTGAAGTGGTTTTGGAGACCGATTAAGCTCATACGTACTGGTGCCTGTAAGTCGCGTTGGAATTGTCTTTGTTTGCGGGCCACATGTGTTTGGCAGAGTTCTAAGGGCAGAAGACCTTTTCGATGTGTCCCGTTATAGCGTCCGGCTCTCTTAACAGACACTTGTTTCTAGAATCTACTCTTCTGCAAGCTTTATCCTTGTGACATTTTCTGTTTCTGTTGAATAGATCATTAGTTTTTGTATCATCAGCAGAGGATATAGAGGAAAGGTCCCTATATTGAACTACTTACGCCTAAATAGTAAATAATAATTATAATTTCAAATCAAACTTTTCAGAAACACAGGCGTTAAAGTGACAAATCCTTGCGCAATAAATATCTTCAACACAATTTAAAATTAATACAATTATCAATTAAATAAAATTTAAAAAGTGAGATGGTGTAAATCGGTTCAAATCAGGAACGTGGTCGTTAAATTGAACCATGCGTGTCTTAAAATGAACCACATACTTTTAAGTTTAAATGTATTTTTATTAATACAAAATACCCATATTTTATTGTGCATTCTAAACAAATATGCTGTCAGCAACAAAAGTAGAATCCAAAATTCTGATAAGAATAGCAATTTCTTAACATTTTGAATTTTTATATATTCAAAATCACTTGGCTTTTTGGAATAGGTATTATTTGCAAATATAGAGTTTTTACTAATTTTTACTCTCATATAAAAGAATCCAATTATACACAGTCTTCACAATAAAACACTTTCTTTTTGGCACTAACTTTTGCACACTTTTGGTGAAGTCATATCCTACAACTCATACACTGGATCATGTCCATCGTTTCAAACAATTCACATATTCATGTCATCCACTGTTTTAACATGATTTTTTTTAATTTAGAATATTATATCGATGTTTATTCACAAGATATACTATTCGCAGTTGAGCAATCCTAGTACTTCAATAGGTTTCCTAAATTGGACCAGTTCAATATAGGGTTCAAACAGTGGTTCAGTTTACGACCCATGCCATTTTGGAAGCTTTAGCATCTATGTGACAAGGAGAGACGCTGCTTGAAAAAACGTATGCAGGAATATTGTTGCTAAATAATCACTTCATAACATGTAATATGTATATATATATATATATATAGATCATATCAAACTTGCCTAATTGGTCGTATAAGCTTAGCTAAATGAGTCAAATATTACTTCTGAAGCACCAAAAACACAAAACACTTCATACAACTGAAACCACAACTCAGAATGCAAAGTCAAAAACTCCAAGCGTTCATAGCTATACACACTACCTTCTGCTAGGATTATGGTGCCATCTGTCGAACAGTTTGGAAAATATCGGAGCGGTTCAGTTTAAGAGGCGGTTCAAATTAGGGAACTTTCCCCTACTACCTGTATAGAATCGGGTGAAACTGATTGGATTATATTTGATGAGTTGTTTACGTACATAATAAAGAGAAATTGATTCAGAAACCATATTTAACCAGACTTGATCTTGGCCGAAAATAATGAGTATGATTTCCTTATGTTTGTAGTAGGACTTTTTGAGTGATATCTGCTTAGTACATATGAGGAGATTAATTGTCTAGGCAGTGCTCTAATTGGCAAGATACCAAAATGTTTGAAAGGTCTAGGAAGAATCTATATTAACATTTTCATTCTCTTGTACTTTTTTCTGTTGCTCCATTTGTAAATTCATATTAATTCGTTATAACTTCCTTTTTAGTTCTTCGACCACGCTCCTTGTTAGGCACAGGAAATATTGGAATTCATTAAAACATTCAATATCTAGATTTCACGGAAAATACATGTCCTGTTAGTAGGGGTGTGATTGTTAACATTTTTAAAAAACAAGTTTAGCACTTCATACCATTTTGAAAAAAAAACTATATGATTTAAGTTAATTCTGTTAAGCAGGTGATGTCTTTTGAAATATTATTAATGTGAAATAAAAATCACATTTGTAAAACGTTAGTGGTGAGGTACAAAAACATAAAGCCATTTTTGAATTTATTTTAAATTAATATAGGTAGATTAAAACATCATACAGAACTAATTTATATGGTTTAAGGCATAACAAAGAAAAAAATGGAAATTTATCCTCATTCAAAATCAGCAAAATAAAATTTATAAATTTAACTTAAGTTATGTCACTTGCAATTAAATTGTTTAATGAAATATCCTTCAACATCTATATGCTGTTGGGAGGACCCCAAATACGTTCTAGAACTGTTTAATAAGCAGCAATGAACAATTTGTACCATTGAAATAAAAATACCCATATCCCTCAACTAAACTATCCGCTATAACAAACAAACAAAATGGAATAAGTCTTTTATATACACGTATATCTTATAAACCTATTAACAATATTTGTTGTAGAACTTTGTTGATTGTTATCTTCTTACTAGATGAAGAGGTTAATTGTCCAGGCAGTCCTCTAACTCGGTAAGGTTCCAAAGTGTTTAAAATGTCTAGGAAGAGCATGCACTAGCTTTTTCAACCACTTCTATTTTTACTTCCTCTACTGCGTATAGTAAGTAGGGGAAGTATTGTATTCCACCCAAAAACTCGATTGCAAGATTTCACCAAAAATATATATTTTGAGACCCCCTGAATCCAAAAAAAGCATTTTTGGAAACATATCCGTGTGTGTGTCTGTGTGTGTGTGTGTGTCTGTGAACAGCATAACTCAGAAACGAACAGTCGGATAAACACCAAACTTGGTATTTAGGTTCAGTGTCTTCCAGCGATGCGACACGAAGGTTTTCAAGAAAATCCCCCACCCCAGATTAACCTTTACATCGAACATTTTTCGAAAATTTTAATATCATATGTTTAAGATATTTTCATGGCAAATGAAATGTATGTCTCGAATTTTCTGGGAATGTCTCCAAAAGTATTCTTCATTGTGAACGACTTTTGCATAACTGGTAAACCATAAGAGATAGACAAACTTTTACTACACAAAAAAATGTAGATCGCGTTAAAATACACAATTTATGTCGTATACATTTTTTGTTGTTGAGTGAACCATTTTCGAGATATTGCTTGTTATTCCCTTAAATTTTCCAATACTTATACGTTTTCTCAAATGGAACTTTGATTTTTTTATCCTGCTAATGCAAAGAGAATGGAATGCTTCACTTAGCAACCAGCTCTTAAAATATTTGGCTATCGCTTAAAGCCTACCAATTCCTCTTGCATCTACAAGAAAATTAGCAATAAGATTAACATTTCGATTAACATGAACATATGGAGAATAAGCGTTTGTAAAAATTGTTTGTACAAGAGTAGAGAAAGTCGTGTGAGTGCAACACATAAGATTTTTTCTGTTGCTCCATTTGTAAGTACATAACTGCAATTATGGCTTCAAAATCCTTTTTAAAACCATGCTGAAATTCTTTAAAATATGATGTTTTGTTGTCTATTCTGTAAATTAATAGAGAGAATTTTTGTTCCTGAAGTTTTGCAATTTAAGTTGCCTGTAATTATTAGCATCATTTATAAGCAATGAGATAATAATTTTGAGTTTTAACATATCTGTGAACATTCCCAATTCTATTAATTATAGCACCATTTATTAAGTGCTGTTACGGTTTAGCGAATACATAATTGCATTGTGCATCTGGTATGATAAATATACAACATATCATTCATTGCTTTATGTATACATTCAGAATATTTAGTTTGTGAAGAATATCAGATAGTTATGCCAATTCCTCGACGCAGGTGATACTGTTTAATCTTCCTAAAAGGAGTGACAGACGTTCTATAAATCACGAGTCGATTCCTTTCTAATTGTTGAGTACACATTGCCTTAGGACAAACAACATGCAATATACAGAATAAAAGCGTGTTCGGCTCACATAAATATAATATTATGTTATGAATACAAAAACATTAACATGTTTTATTGGTAGTTATCTCACCTCTCCAGAGAAGAGCACTGTACAATTTGAAAAACCCTGAAACAAAACTTCGGAGAGCAGAATACTGTTTCGTAACCAAAACACGATCTAGTTAAAGCTTCTGGCTCTAAACCGAATTTTGCATTACACGTCTACACAGTTTTATCTGATAAACTGTTGGTATGCTAAAATGTGACACAGATTCGTCTTTTCAATATCTCACATTCATAGTTCCAGCTGGGAAGTGCTGCTCTGGGTTTACATTTGTTTGCTGATGCTAGGTGCTTTAAAGTTATGAGTTGGCAATGCTAACAAAACATCAAACTCAGAACTCGACTACATGTGTCATAGGTAGGCAGTAGTGAAAGTTAGAGCACCCACTTCTGGCACTAACTTGGTTCTCCATTCTCTCTCTCTCTCTCTCTCTCTCTCTGTTAATTTGATATAGCTGGCTATGTATCTCAAAATATTGTTCTTATATCCCTAGCATTACATACCAGACCAAATCATCTATAAATAAAACGATTGCAGAATATAGTACACATTGATAGATTCTGTATAAACTTACAGATTTTTGCTTTCACCAAATTTGGGTTTACTCTGTTCTACACAGATTTATACATTTTGGGTCTTCATGTACAAGACTATGAAAGGTCATGGAGGAACAATTTCTGTAATAACATGGAAATCTCAAAGAAATACACCTATTTAATTGTGATAGTTATCTATGTTAAGTTTTTTATTTAGTTCAACACTCCCCATACTTGAAGTGTTTGATTCAAGGAGTAGCTAACTCCAAAACTCATCCCCCCCTCAAAAAAAAAGAATCCTCGAAACTATTCGAAGAAAGCTATTGAATGTAATCCAAATATGAAGTTTGTGCCAAATTGACCCTCCCCGGAGAAACCTAGTCTAGGCGACTACGGGTTCCACTAAAGGAAGATTGACATCTACGGGAACATGGACTATGGTAGTGGTTTGTCAAGGAGACGACAACAACAAGAAGAAAGCGCGCAGTTAATTTGAGTTGTGTAGTACGTCAGGCAATGGTGATCGTCGACTGCGCAGGCGCCGGATTAATTGCAGCTCTCCTCAACGTGCAGTCCACAAGGCTGGAAAGTCTTTCTTCGACGGTGAGAGAGGTCACGAGGGAAACAGCAGGACAGCGTTTAGACAGAAGGCATTCCGGACGGTATTTCTAAATTCTTTTTTGGCTTAACTTATTCAAAATTCTCTTTTGCAGTTATTCACCGGGGAAAGGTTTATCGTCCGAACTATACATTTATTGGGGTTTAGATTTCAAAGATATTGGTAAATGCGAGAGCAGGAAGCAAGTACGTAATTATTGTAATTTAATTTATTGCATTGAAGCCGTTAAAAATGTAAAGAATTGTGAAAGAGCAAGGGTTTATAAAATGGTAATTATGTATGTAATTGAATGCAAGTTTATTAAATGAAAGAAATTCGGCTTATTAATTAATTATGTAAAATACCTTCAAGTACAAATCTGTCATTATTCCTACATTAAATCCACTTCCTCTTGGGTTAGAAAAACACGTTTCAAGTTTTGCTATGTTCGGGAATTGAGCCACGGATACTTTGTTTTCTTTGCCCATGCTCTTGGTCTGAGCTACCATAACGAGGTAAACGAACGCGCATTAAACTTCTTTCATTTCAGTGAATCATAAAGGGGATTTTAATTATTCCGAGCTAGCACACCTTAAAGGTGATTCGTAATCTTAAACATCTATAAATTTCCCGTCCCCGCTGGTATTTGAACCCAGGACCTCTGGATTGAGAAACTCATCACTCATTCACAGAGGCAGTCGCCTTGTTCCGCCTAAAGAAGTTGATCATGGAGTACTCCAATCTTGCACCAAGTTCTACAATTGCAGAACTTTCTTGATGTAATACTTGAAAAGTTCGTATAACTTCCTTTTTAGTTTCTCTACCACGTTCCTTGTTAGACACAGGAAATATTGCAATTTCAAAAATTCGATGTCTAGATTTCACGAAAACACATGTCCTGTTAGTAAGGGTAAAGGGTAAAAGTAAAGGTACGAAATGACCGAGGGGGTCCCGGAACCGGGGCAGAGCACCGCACGCAGGCCAGTCGGCCCTTTATGCTTCCAACGTGATCCGTGGGAGGGAAGGATGAGGGACAGATCCGAAGGGCGACCAGATCCGGATGCAGACGGGTGCAAGCATAAACGAGGCTCCTAACGTTTCCAGATAGATCGCTTCGACGCCGCACGGTCCCTGGACCCAAGCCGCCAACCCCCAGTGGAGCCCCACGCTGAAGAGAGACCTAACGAGCGGTACCGCAGCGACGTCAGGAAAGAAACCTTTACAAAGCGCAAGACACCGCCCAGCCATAACCCGCCGAACACCGTACAGATGATGGGTACAGGAAATGAGAGAAAGGAGAGTCGTAGTAGAAGATGAACCACCCCAGCATTCGCCTGGCGAATGGGAGACCTCGAAAAACCCATGGGCCACAGCAGGCGGTCGCCGGGGATCGATCCCGAGACCTCCCGAATGCGGGTCACACGTTGCCGCCTGAACCTTCCCGCTCGGTTGTGATTGCTAGCATTTTTAAATAAGAAATATAGCATTTTGAAAAAACTATATGATTTAACTTTATTCTGTTAATCAGGTAATGAAATTTATATTAAGTGAAGTTAAAATCACATTTGTAAAACGTTAGCAATGAGGTAAAAATGCATAAAGTAAGTTTTGAATTTATTTTAAATTAATATAGGTAATTAAAGCATCGCAGAGAAAAGTAGAAATAATTTGTATAGTTTAAAGCATAACAAAGAAAAACAGAAACAGAAGCTTATCCATAAAACAAAATATTATTAACATTTTATGTTTTAATAGTTTACTAAAAACACTGGTCTTGTAAACCAAAGATAAGAATAAATAACTTTAAAAACTTCAAAGGAAAGAAAACTCATCATTAACTCCCAGAATTAATATTTTATTATAAACTACCCTTTGATATTTTATATTCGTTATTAACTATAAGGATATCATTCAAAACCAGCAAAATAAAAATAAAATTTACAAATTTAACTTACGTTGTGACACTTACAATTAAAATGTTTAATGAAATATTGCTCAACATCTATGCTATTGGGAGGAACCCAAACATGCTCTAGAGCTGCTTAACAGTCAACCGCATTTGTTTATTTTATTGAATAATTTGTACCAGTTGGGAATGAAAATATCCACACTCAACAAAATATCTGTAACAACCAGAAAACATGGAATACTTCTTTGTATACACTTAAATCTATTAACAATACGAGCTTTTGAAAAAAGACATTTATCACGTTTTCTTCCTTGTGGTTGCTCAAATTTATGTTGCAATTAAGCATACACTCCATAAACATATATTTCATTGTGCTTCTTACATTTTTACTTTCTCTACTATGTATAGTAAGTAGGGGAAGTATTGTATTCCACTCAAAAATTCGATACCGAGATTTCACAAGAAATATGTTTTGAGACCCCCTGAATCCAAAAAAAAAAGCATTTTTGGAAACATGTCCGTGTGTGTGTGAGTGTCTGTGAACGGCATAACTCAGAAACGAACAGTCGGATAAACACCAAACGTGGTATTTAGGTTCAGCATCTTCCAGAGATTTTCAAGAAAATCCCTCCACCCCAGACTACCCTTTACATGGAACATTTTTCCGAAAATTTTAATTTTCTCAAAAATGGCTCTAACGATTTTGATTAAAATATCATATGTTTAAGATATTTTCATGACAAATGAAATGTATATCTGGAATTTTCTGGGAATGTCTCCAAAAGTATTCCTCATTGTGAACGACTTTTGCATAACTGGTAAACCATAAGAGATGGACAACGTTTTACTACACAAAAAATGTAGATTGCGTTAAAATACACAATATATGTCATATACATTTTTTTTGATTGAGTGAACCATTTATTGCTTGTTATTCCCTTAAATTTTCCAATACCTATACTTTTTCTCAAATGGGAATTCATTATTCATTTTTTTTGTCCTGGACATACAAAGAGAATGGAATGTGCCACATAGCAACCAGCTCTTAAAATATTTGACTATCGCTTAAAGTCTACTAATTCCCCTTGAATCTACAAGAAAATTAGCAATACGATTAACATCTCGATTAACATGAAGCATATGGAGAATAAGCGTTTGTAAAAATAGTTAGTACAAGAGTAGAAAAAGTCATGCGAATGTAACACATCAAATTTTTGGAGTAAGCGAAGAAGAGTCCATGAAGTGCAATACCTCCTAAAGCACAGTGAATAAATTTAACAACTCATCCCTAACCTATATGCAAAGAGTCAGAAATTTAGCTTGGCATTGTATTTAAAAAAATTACAGCCGTTATTACGATCACAACTGTGATTCTTTTCCCTGTGTCCAAATATTCAGGTTTTAAACGGAAGTTTTAAACTTGTTTTAAATGCCATAATGGAAAAAGTAAAGTTTATTATGTTAATTCTACTGAATAACGAAAACTGCTCGCTTTTTCACAGTCCTTTCCGCATTTCAGACAGTGGTCAAATGAGTGATAAGCATTCCAAGGGTGTCCAAACTCCTCATTTAAAATTTCCGGAAGAAAATGAGGTAAAGAAAACGTTTTCTTTGAAAATGTCGTCGATTTCGCATTTATATAACATTTTATTATAATTTTCGATTTTATCGCATTTAAAACACACTAGAAAATGGTATAAAGATTGTAAAAATGAAAACACAACAGCACAGGCCTTTATGAGCATCTGGGAAACTACTGGACGAAATAATAAAAAATTACAATTTTGATAGGTAAATATTTTGTGGTAGGGATTAAGGACTGGATACAGTTGTGGCGTTCAAATTGGTGATACTTAAAGTGAACTCGTTTCCCTTTGTCGTTCATCTTATGGTGATTCAAACATGTTCCAAGTCACATTGATCAATTACTGGCTACTTTGAGATTTTTAATTCATCGATCGTTTTTGTAGTAATTAACATTTATTTCAACACCAATATGAACTTAAAACTCATCATGTTACGGATGAACTAAGGTCTGTAAATTGCTATCATGTAAATAATGAACCTACTCGTGGCAGTTCCGGCTTAGCTAATGTTATCACGAATATATCTCATAATTGTATAAGTTCTGACGTGCCCTTTATCTGATCATGAACCTTTGATATTCACACCATTAATAATACTGATTTAAGTCCTAATAGTATTTTAAGAAAGGTGAACACGCGCATATCTAACATGATCATTCTCACATTTGAATTCATTTTATTTTTCGTGTGCGAAAGGATGTTTTTAAAGCATGACGAAACTTTTACTCCAGTGGATTTGAACTGTCAATTTGTACAAAGAAAAACTAAACAAAAAAGGCTTAAAATTTTTGATAATAGTAAACTATAGGTGGCTATACATATTTATTGACGTATTTGTCTTCTTTCTGCAGAGAAATATGAACAAAGAACAGTTAGCCATTCCGAAAGAGAGTGATTGCAAAGACTTTAAACGTTACGTTCACTTCTGACGAAGTGTAAATAAACCAACAACCTTCAGCTTTTCAACTCATTGTGCCTCCAAGAGAGGCAATTCTTTGTTCTAGTTTTCTACTTTCTTCATTGTTTCAGTTAGTCCATTACGAAACTTGAATAATCAAACCGAGTTTCTTTACCCCTTATTTTAAGCGAAGATATTTGCGTCGTTCTTCCTCCGAGTAAACGATCAACGTAAAGATTAACAGGATGGATGTACTATACACTTTTTCTGACATGTTTCAGTAAGTTACGTATAGAATAAAGGAAATCCTTGACGGTGAGGAATGGTTAGTTCCATCAACCATATGGTTAGTGGAGTGTTTATTGGTAATCTACGATATAACTAGATCAGTTTAATATATACAGTTCTATTTTCTTTTTTGATTGGTATACTATTTACACTCCTACGCGTGCCCATACTGTGAACAGTGTACATACTTATATAAAACAATGGCCATTAAATCTACTCGCAAGTACTCCTGGGGTTTATGAGCAAACTAAATGTCCTCAGGTAATCGTTAGCAATATTACTAAGACAAAAACAAATTCATTTTGAAAAGCTTTTCTAACTATGGGCAAATTAATGCTTCATCAAGGAGGCACATCAAAGAAAGCTTATTGCTACTAGCGTTTTTAGTACCTCTTGAGAGAATGAGAGTGAGAGAGAGAGAGAGAGAGAGAGAGAGAGAGAGAGAGAGAGGGATAGTGACAAAAGACGAACAGTAGGTAACGCCACCCGAAAGAGCGGAGCGAAGTGTCTCATGGATAAGAGAAAGAAGACATAAATTAAACTGTTGTTGAGGCATTATATCAAATAAAAATCTGATGTGTTACACTCACATGACTTTCTCTACTCTTGTACAAACTATTTTTACAAACGTTTATTCTCCATGTGCTTCATGTTAATCGAGATATCGAGATGTTAATCTTATTACTAATTTTCTTGTAGATGCAAGGGGAATTGATAGACTTTAAGCCATAGTCAAATATTTTAAGACCGGTTGCTATGTGGAGTATTCCATTCTCCTTGTATTACCAGGACAAAAAAAATGAATAACGAATTTGAGAAAAAGTATTAAGTATTGGAAAATTTAAGGGAATAACAAGCAATATCTCGAAAATCGTTCATTCAACAAAAAAATGTATATGATATAAATTGTGTATTTTAACGCGATCTACAGTAAAATAGTAAAATTTTGTGTAGTAAAATTTTGTCTATCTCCTATGGTTTACCAGTTATGCAAAAGTCGTTCACAATGAAGAATACTTTTGACACATTCCTAGAAAATTCGAGATATACATTTAATTTGTCATGAAAATATTCTTAAACCTATGATATTTTAATCAAGAATGGTTCGTTAGAGCTCGTTAGTGCCATTTTTGAGAAAATTAAAAATCGCGAAAACTGTTCCATATAAAGGGTAACCTGGGGTGGGGGGATTTTCTTGAAAACCTTCGTGTCGCATATCTGGAAGATACGGAACCTAAATACCAAGTTTGTTGTTTGTTTCTGAGTTCGTTTCTGAGTTATGCTGTTCACAGACACACACACACAAACACACAAACACACACACACGGACATGTTTCCAAAAATGCTTTTTTTTGGATTCAGGGGGTCTCAAAACATGTATTTTCGGTGAAATCTCGGTATGGAATTTTTGGGTGGAATACAATACTTCCCCTACTTACTATACGTAGTAGAGAAAGCAAAAATGTGATGGGAATGTCCAATGCAAGAAGGATATAATAATCAACAAAAAAGAAAGAAAACAAACAAAATTAAACCTGTTACATTCGCGTAGACTTAAGAAACGTATGTGTTTTAAGGTTTATTGCTGACAAAGAATGATATTTAACCAATATTTTTATGCATTTATATTCTTGTTTATTGTACAAATTAGCGAACATGGTCAACTCTTCCGCTTACTGATCGCGAACCTAAAGCAATACCAGTAGCAAATACTAAGCATATAAGCGAATTAATGAGCTACCGTACGATAACTAAGTAATCATGCCATGACAAGACATTCACCAACATCTTTTCAATACTGCTGAAGTCGTTTGGCTTTTGGAATTAGATCTTTTTAAGGGAAAGGATGAATGGTAGCCCTCCCTTACAGCAGAAAAGACAGCCCGAAGCCTGTAACCAAAAATTACTTACTATACAAAGCCAAAACGGCAGTCAAATGTTTAAAAGCGGTTCGCTGGTCTGGAAATTCCATAGTGTTTTGAAATTATTTAGTATCTTTACGTTATTTGCACCACACTTATGGCGTCAATTTGAAGTAGGTTGTATTGAAGGAGTTGTACTATATTTCAACTGTTGGGGAGCCGAACTTGAAATTCATTGCAAACACACGTATAGTACCCGCTTTCCGGTAGCCTTCGCCCCAAATGTACTTTCCGGTGGCCTTTGCCCCCCCCAAAAATTTTTTTAAAAATATTAACTTTGTAATTTGACTGTTTCTTTAAATATTATATATTTATGTTTGCCTCTGCATTGTCAGTATTGTTAGAGACACGTTTCTCTTTGCAGGGTTGTGGTGCGACTGAAGAATGTAGGCTTACACAGATTATAATTTTACTTCACTCCTTTTATTAATGCTTGACACAATTTAAATAATACTTCATTGTTATAGAGAGAGCTGTGAGATTTTTTTTAATTAATTAATTGCACTTTTTAACACAAACTATTTTCATCTCACACTGAATACGTATTATACTTCTCGAGGACGCATCTCGCGTTCGGTTAGGAACACTGTCTGCAAGCACCGCGTCCAGTTATGAGCGCTGTCTACAAGCAACTGACTTGATTTCTACCGCTTTCTGTATTTCAAGTCTCTGATTGGCTAATCCTACTCCAATGGAATACCTTCATTTAACTAAAGCTTTTTCTGGTTGTTGATTGGCTATTTATTAAACTGTCTCAAAATTTTCATTATTGTTGCTCCAATAATGACTAGTAGCATTTAAACTTTCAAATTCATTATTGCCTCAAGGTTACCTCATTGTTAGCAACTTTTAACCTATTATTCTCGCAGCTCCTACATTATTAAATTACGTAATATATTCACATAACATTATTACACATGGACACAATAATATAAACATATGCAATGACTGTTACATACATTTTTATATTCTTACATACACATATTGCTTTAAGGCGGGCTGTTATTGAATTTATATATTATATAATTAGACTGAAATTATTAAGTGTTAAAAATACTGCCTCACTTTCCATGAAATATCCAGAAGCAGCTGTACAGCCTTCCAAAGATGATGAAATATTGAAAACTTCAAACCAATAACAACGTATATCTTCGGAAATGGTTCTTGCCAAAAAACGTTATTTGAATTAAATTGTGTGTTTTAAGGATATTTACTTTTTCTATGTAGAAGATTTTTGTCTGTCTCTTGTGGTTTACTAGTAATGGTACAAAAGTATACAAACGTTTTTCCGAATGAAGAGAATTTCACAGATCATTTCCAGAAAATTCAGTATGCAGAATGTGTCAGAATAAAACCGGACAACTCTAAGACGTGATTCAAGGGAACTATTTGAGTATTTTCTTGCAAAGAATGCATGCCCTTAAACGTCTTTTTATCGAGCTAGGGGGAATTGATGGTTTTCAATAGCCACATCGGGTTAGATGATATTTCCCCGAACAGGTCGCTACGCATCCTATGCACTTTTTACTTTCTCTACTACGTATAGTAAGTAGGGGAAGTATTCTGTTCCACCCAAAAATTCGATACCGAGATTTCACCGGAAATACATGTTTTGAATCCCCCTGTCCGTGTGTGTCTGTGAACAGCATAACTCAGAAACGAACAGTCGGATAAACACCAAACTTGGTATTTAGGTTCAGTATCTTCCAGAGATACGACACGAAGGTTTTCAAGAAAATCCCCTCACCCCAGATTACCCTTTACATGGAAGATTTTTCGAAAATTTTAATTTTCTCAAAAATGGCTCTAACAATTTTGATTAAAATATCATATGTTTAAGATATTTTCATGACAAATGAAGTGTATATCTCGAATTTTCTGGGAATGTCTCCAAAAGTATTCTTAATTGTGAACGACTTTTGCATAACTGGTAAACCATAAGAGATAGACAAAATTTTACTGCACAAAAAATGTAGATCGCCTTAAAATACACAATTTATGTCATATACATTTTTTTTGTTGAGTGAACCATTTTCGAGATATTGCTTGTTATTCCCTTAAATTTTCTCTTATTTTCTCAAAGGGGAATTCGTTATTCATTTTTTTGTTTTGTATACGCAAAGAGTATTAATCTGTGGCAAAGGGAATGGTGCTGCACCTAGCAACCAGCTACTAAGAGATATGTATGTTCTTAAAGGCTACTGTATTTCTATATTGCCCTTGTAAATATATATTCCCCTTACATCTACAAGAAAATTAACAATAAGATAGAGTCTGAAAATGTTTATCTCGATTAACATGAAGTAGATGGAGAATAAGCGTTTGTATAAAGAGTTTGTACAAGAGTAGATAAAGTTATGTGAGTGTAACACATAAGAGTTTTTGCTACATGACGTTGGGAAAGTTTTGAAATATGAGTAGCTGCGTATCTTTAATTTTAAATAATGAAAATCACTCTATAAAGTGGCTTAGTAACTTCTGAATCTTTATTTAATTATACGGCGCTGCAAGAAAAAAAAAGAACAAGTGTGTTTATAAACGCTTTTCAAAATGCCGACCGATGACTTCGGAGCATAGTTGATAGCGCCGCTGTAATGACTGCCAAGTTATTTAAAAAATCTGATGTGTTGTAGTCACATGACTTTCTCTACCCATGTACAAACTATTTTACAAACGCTTATTCTCCATGTGCTTCACGGTAATCGAGATAATCTTGTAGGTGCAAGGAGAATTGGTAGACTTTAATCGATAGTCAAATATTTTAAGCGCTGGTTGCTATGTGGAACATTCCAATCTCTTTGTATGTCCAGTACGTAAAAAATATGAATAACGAATTCCCATTTGAGAAAAAGTATTATAAGTATTGGAAAACTTAAACAAATAACAAGGAATACTCGGAAATGGCTCACTCAACAAAAAAAATGTATATGACATAAATTGTGCGTTTTAACGAGATCTATATGTTTTGTGTAGAAAAATGTTGTCTATCTCTTGCAGTTTAGCAGTTATGGAAAAGCCATTCAGAATGAAGAGGACTTTTGGGACTTTTCCAGAAAATTCAAGATATACGTTTTATTTGTCATGAAAACATCTTAAATATAAGATATTTTAACTAAAATCGTTAGAGCCATTTTGAGAATATCCAAATCTTCGAAAAATGTTCATATGAAAGGTAGTTCGGGGTGGAGGGATTTGCTTGAAAATGTTCGTGTTGCATCTGAATCTAAATACCAAGTTTGGTATTTATCTGACTGTTTGTTTTCGAGTTATGCTGTTCACATATGCACAGAGACACACACATATCTTTTGTAAAAATGCGTATCATTTGGATTCAGGGGGCCTCAAAACGTATATTTCCGCTGAAATTTCGGTATCGAATTTTTGACACGAATGCAATACTTCCCCTACGTGCTATACATAGTAGGGAAATTAAAAACTACCTGGCATACCACTAGGTATAGGAATTTTATTCTCTAATAATTCCTTTAATATGTATACATTTAAGCATTGGATACTTCCATAATATGTACACCAAAAATATGCCTAAATAAAAAGCATTAAGAGAGTATATTGACATAAAATAAAAGCTTAAGGGAATTTGATGTAATCTCTATCTGAATAAAACTTCTGTGGAAACTTTGTTAGTTATAGTTTCTACTATATTAAATATGAATTATTTAACTCATCAACATTTATCTTTAATATACACAGGAAGATATACCCTTGTAAATTAGCTTTATCACTGACTTGATTTTGGCATGATTACACGAATACAAGCCTTCACCATACACACATGACGCACCACTAAATTGAGTGGCCTGAGGCTTCATATGGAGAAAGTTTGAGAACCTGGAGGAATATTTTAGGAATCGAATTTCTGAAATATTATCGGTTGAATGTTTTTAACTGGTCTCCTTTTGTGTAAATTAGTATTTATTTTAATAAGTGTTTATTGCAGTAATGTTTTGCTAATATAATTTGTATTTATTTTAAAATTTCATAAATGTTAAGGCATACTAAATAAAATATAAATTAAATTCAATATTACATATACATATAATCACCAAACTTGAACTCAATTCCGAGAACGCCTTAACAACTATCTTTATACCGCGAGGAAACGGCTACGACCAAATAGGCCGGGAATTCATATGACGTGAGCTATTTATTGCGTTGCGTGTGAGCTATCGTCAGCATTGCCAACTTTCGAGACTTGACTCATTGGCACGTAATTATTTGGAAATATCGTATTTGTAAATGAAATATGAAGATAATGTGAATGAAATAAAAATATATACTTAAAAGAAGAAATTATGCAGAAAAATTTGTAAACTGCTGAAATGTTATGCTTATTAACAAAACAGACAAAATATGCAACATAAAATATCGTCTAAATTGTTGGAAATATATTAATTAACACACATATCAACTAAAAATTAAATTGAGTTTTATTTATGGACGCTCTTTAACTGTCCTTAGCGTCCCATTCTATATTGGGTGTGAAAGACCAGTAACCCTACTGACAGGCCTCATTATCAGGCTTGAGGTTGTTTTACGTGCCATAAATCTACGACACGGGACCACCGGCTTTACTTCTCTTCCGAAGGAAGCCATGATAAGGATTTTTACGCTCGGAAAATCCATTGCCCTTCGCCGGGTTTGAACCCGCGACCTCGGGAACCAGAGGTTAGCATGGTAATTACCATCGCACCACGGAGGACGGCACGCACACACCAAGTGAGCATACTTTAGGACATGTACATGAAGAAATGTACATTTATAATAAAATCCTATCCCTAAATATAAAAAATAACATCAATTGCCACAAAGATTCTGGCCATCAGCTCCTCTTCACTATTAACCGGCGTCTTTTAGACAAGAGCCAGAACATGTCTCCAAAGAAAAAAATTCACAGGAGATCTGGTGAACACAAAATAAATAGAATATAATTAAGAAAAAAAGCTGCCTATGATGGTATTTCTCTAGCGATTAGGGTAGGAAATCCTTTGTCACCGGAATAATGCGCAGGAGCTCCATCGTCTCGGAACCACATTAATTGACATGTCACTAAAGGAATATCTAGCAGAAGTTTTGGCGAAGTGTGATGTAAGAATTGTATGTAAATGTAAATTCCTTTCTTAATAAATAAAGGAAAAGAAGAGATAATTGAACAACTATCTCTTATTTTCCTCTGAGTGAACTTATGCTTTGAAAATGTGTTATAATACTGCAGTAGTTCTAGCAATGCCAGCATAAATTTTTTAATAAAGTGCTGCTTTTTTACTTTCTCTACTACGTATAGTAAGTAGGGGAAGTATTGTATTCCACCCAAAACTTCGATACCGAGATTTCATCGGAAATACATGTTTTGAGACTCCCTGAATCCAAAAAAAGCATTTTTGAAAATATGTCCGTGTGTGTGTGTGTGTGTGTGTGTGTGTGTGTGTCTGTCTGTCTGTGAACAGCATAACTCAGAAACGAACAGTCGGATAAACACCAAACTTGGTATTTAGGTTCAGTATCTTCCAACGATGCGACACGAAGGTTTTCAAGAAAATCCCCCCACCCCAGAGTACCCTTTACATGGAAGATTTTTCGAAAATTTTAATTTTCTCAAAAATGGGTCTAACGATTTTGATTAAAATATCATATGTTTAAGGTATTTTATGACAAATGAAATATATATCTTGAATTTTCTGGGAATGTCTCCAAAAGTATTCTTCATTGTGAACGACTTTTGCATAACTGGTAAACCATAAGAGATAGACAAAATTTTACTACACAAAATATGTAGATCGCGTTAAAATACACAATTTATGTCATATACATTTTTGTTGTTGAGTGAGCCATTTTCGAGATATTTCTTGTTATTCCCTTAAATTTTTCAATACTTATTTTCTCTACTACGTATAGTAAGTAGGGGAAGTATTGTAATCCACAAAAAAATTCGATACCGAGATTTCACCGGAAATACATGTTTTGAGACTCCCTGAATCCAAAAAAAGCATTTTTGGAAACATGTCCGTGTGTGTGTTTATGTGTCTGTGTGTGTATGTGTGTGTGTGTGTGTGTGTGTGTGTGTGTCTGTGTCTGTTTGTGAACAGCATAACTCAGAAACGAACAGTCGGATAAACACCAAACTTGGTATTTAGGTTCAGTATCTTCCAGAGATGCGACACGAAAGTTTTCAAGAAAATCCCCCAAACCCAGATTATCCTTTACATGGAGGATTTTTCGAAAAGTTTAATTTTCTCAAAAATGGCTCTAACGATTTTGATTAAAATATCATAGGTTTAATATATTTTCATGACAAATAAAATGTATATCTTGAATTTTTTGGGAATGTCTCCAAAAGTATTCTCCATTGTGAACGACTTTTGCATAACTGGTAAACCATAAGAGATAGACAAAATTTTACTACACAAAAAATGTAGATCGCGTTAAAATACACAATTTATGTCATATACATTTTTGTTGTTGAGTGAACCATTTTCGAGATATTGCTTGTTATTCCCTTAAATTTTTCAATACTTATACTTTTCTCAAATTCGCTATTCTTTTTACTTTCTCTACTACGTATAGTAAGTAGGGGAAGTATTGCATTCCACCCAAAAATTCGATACCGAGATTTCACCGGAAATACATGTTTTGAGACCTCCTGAATCCAAAAAAAGCGTTTTTGGAAACATGTCCGTGTGTGTGTCTGTGTGTGTGTGTGTCTCTGTGTGTGTGTGTGTGTGTGTGTGTGTGTGTGTGTGTGTCTGTGTGTGTGTGTGTCTGTGTGTCTGTGAACAGCATAACTCAAAAACGAACAGTCGGATAAACACCAAACTTGGTATTTAGGTTCAGTACCTTCCAGAGATGCGACACGAAGGTTTTCAAGAAAATTCCCCCACCCCAGACTACCCTTTACATGGAACATTTTTCGAAAATTTTAATTTTCTCAAAAATGGCTCTAACGAATTTGATGAAAATATCATATGTTTAAGATAATGTCATAAGAAATAAAATGTATATCTCGAATTTTCTGGGAATGTCTCCAAAAGTATTCTTCATTGTGAACGACTTTTGTATAACTGGTAAACCATAAGAGATAGACAGAATTTTACTACACAAAAATGTAGATCGCGTTAAAATACACAACTTATGTCATATACATTTCTTTTGTTGAGTGAACCGTTTTCGAGATATTGCTTGTTATTTCCTTAAATTTTCCAATACTTAATACTTTTTCTCAAATTCGTTATTCATTTTTTTTATGTCCTGGACATGCAAAGAGAATGAAATGCGCTACATAGCAACCAGCGTTAAAATATTTGACTATCGCTTAAAAGCTACCATATTCCCCTTGCATCTACAAGAAAATTACCAATACGATTGACATTTCGATATCTCGATTAACATGAAGCATATGGAGAATAGGCGTTTTTAAAAATAGATTGTACAAGAGTAGAGAAAGTCATGTGAATGTAACACATCAGATTTTTTTTTTGTCCTGGACATGCAAAGAGAATGGAATGCGCCACATAGCAACCAGCGCTTAAAATATTTGACTATCGCTTAAAGGCTACCAATTCCCCTTGCATCTACAAGAAAATTACCAATAAGATTGATATCTCGATATCTCGATTAACATGAAGCATATGGAGAATAAGCGTTTGTAAAAATAGTTTGTACAAGAGTAGAGAAAGTCATGTCAGTGTAACACATCAGATTTTTTTCAGACTGCAACGGATAGAAATGAATTGCACGACTTTACAAAATACGTAGTGCATTGGCACTTATGATGTGAATTGCATCAAGAGATGAACTCTGAATCAGCTCTTTAACCATTCAAAAGAGTGCATATATCGTTATTAATATGCACAGAGGAGATGCCTATTCTAGTTTCTACAGTTTGCTTTGAGAGGGACCTAAATCGGGCATGGAAAATGATATAAGAAATACGTAGCAATCAAAATATTCTCTACCACACTCTTTCACAACGGATCTCTGCATCAATGACTTATTAAGTTGTAATAATCACTTGTATTAACAGCTAATTTACTTCATTTTTTGTGTGTGTCATTATATTCCTGCATTATTTCACATAACTTTTGATAATGTTTAACGCCAGTTCTAATTACAGACTACACAACAAGCAGTGGACACTGGTCGTATTTGAAATTAAATGATAATTGGGAAAGGAAATTTTGGAAGGAAATGTTCCATGCCTAAGTTTTATGGCACCTTCCTGGCATTTGCCAAAAAGTCTGGATAAACCTCATTCGGGGAGGACTGTCCTGGAGTGATCTGTATCACGGAACTCCTATTTACAAGCCTTTTATCAATCTGTGTCGGTCGTTCACTAGGTCAATAGCACTACTTCTTTGAAATGTTCTGCTCTCAGTGACCACGTTATTTCTACTACTGCCTTTTAAAATATCAGTACTAGTGTCCTATATTATTTCACTATGTATTCAAATATTACTTTCTCTCCTGCTTGCCTATTATAGGTAGAGGAAGTATTTCTTCCGCCAAAAATTCACTATCGAGATCTTGCCACGTTAGAGGTCCATCAAATCCCTCAGCCTAAAAATAAGAAAAGCAATCATAAAAAACGTAAGTGAGTGTGTGTATGTACGTATTCGTGTCTGTGAAAAAACTAACTCAAAATAAAAGGTCGAATAAATACCTACCTTCATACGAGGGCTGATCAATAAAGACTGAGACTGATATTTTCCTGTAGCTTTCTTGAGAATTTCCTGTCTCTACCATGAATATTTGAAAAGAGCGGGGTTTCATGTATAATGTCCATAGACGGCAGCACTCTTGTATCGGTAGGTTGGTAGTAATGCTGTATATTGTTGACCCTACTTGAATTTCGCATACCACTCGACACGAGAGGAGCAATAAAATTTTGTTTTCGTTTAAATCATACAGCCTGTGAAACTTTGGAAAAGCTGAAGCAAGCATACGGTGAAGATGCACTATCTCGTGCAACGGTGTTTAGGTGGTTCAAGGACTTCAAAGAAGGGCGAGTCCTCTGTGCTAAGCAAGGTGGGCCTGGTGCTTCGGATTCTGCTATGACTGAAGTCAACATGAACACAGCTGCTGTGATTGTTGTTCTTCCTCACACTACTGCTACAGCAGCGTACTACACGCCAGTATTGGCTACGCTGAGGAAGCACATTGCAAGGAAACATCCAGAACTTCATCAGAATGGGTGGCGACTTCATCACAACAACGCATGGCCTCACGTCGCAAATCAAGTCCAGGAATTCAACATCACCTGCGTACTGCATCCGCCTTATAACCCCAATCTTGCCCCCTGTGATTTGATTTCTTTTTTATTCCCATCACTAAAGGCAGAACTCCGGGGCATTCGATTTGAGAGCACTGAAGCGTGCTGAGAAAAGTGAGGCGATTCTCAAAGACCTGACAAAAAATGGCCTGCACCATGTGTTCGAGGACTGGCAGCGACGCTATAAAAAGTGCATTCAAATAGGAGGGGACTACTTTGAAAAATATCATGTCAACATTGAAATGGAGTAATAAATACTGTGAAAAAAATCAGTCTCAGCCTTTATTGATCAGCCCTCGTATTTAAGTCCAATATCCTTCTAGTATCTAGATCTAGTATCTACGATAGAACTCGAGATTTTCACTGTAGCACAAATTATCCTTTACACTGAAAAATGTGCTTATTTTTTATTTTCTTGAAAATATCTCTAATGACTGATTGAAATAGCATATGTCTGAGATACTCTTATAATATGGATATACTGTATTTTCTAAAAAGGCCTCTAAAGTCCCCTTCCTTCTCGCAATGAATCACATTTCAGCATGTGATACCATTTACAACTTTGTTTTTTAGGTTTCAGATCCTATGTGGTCATTAATAAATTATAACCTAATTCTTTTTTAAAGAATAATTTTAATTTATTTTCGTGGAAATGTTATAAATATATTCTTCGCACCTTGACAGCTGCATATTCTCTAAAGCTAAGGAAGCTAATAGATAATTTCGTTTACAGATATCATTAACTGTGATTAATAGAAGCAACAGATGTTTAATAAATAAATGCATATAACCAATAATAATAATAATAAACTATGTTGGAAGTAATATGTTTATGTAAAACATATTTATAAGTCCTTTCTGTATTTGTTTTTAACGTGAAGTTTAAGAAGATATAAAAAGTGAAATTCAATGAAAACACAGTACTTTATGAACGGGTAAACATAAATAGAAATGCGGCCAATTCGGCAGCATATACAGCAGCGTATTCTATCTGCTTTCACTCATGGAAAAATTAATACATTTTTTACTTTCTCTACTACGTATAGTAAGTAGGGGAAGTATTGTATTCCACCCAAAAATTCGATACCGAGATTTCACCGGAAATACGTGTTTTGAGATCCCCTGAATACAAAAAAAAGCATTTTCGGAAACATGTCCGTGTGTGTGTGTGTCTGTGAACAGCATAACTCAGAAACGAACAGTCGGATAAACACTTAACTTGGTATTTAGGTTCAGTATCTTCCAGGCATGCGACACGAAGGTTTTCAAGAAAATCCCCCTACCCCAGATTACCGTTTACATGGAAGATTTTTCGAAAATTTTAATTTTCTCAAAAATGGCTCTAACGATTTTGATTAAAATATCATATGTTTAAGATATTTTCATGACAAATAAAATGTATATCTTGAATTTTCTGGAAATGTCTCCAAAAGTATTCTTCATTGTGAACGACTCTGGCATAACTGGTAAACCATAAGAAATAAACAAAATTTTACTACACAAAAAATGTAGGTCGCGTTAAAATACACAATTTATGTCATATACATTTTTGTTGTTGAGTGAACCATTTTCGAGATATTACTTGTTATTCCCTTAAAATTTTTCAATACTTATTTTCTCAAATGGGAATTCGTTATTCATTTTTTTGGCTTGGATATGCAAAGAGTATTAATCTGTGGCAAAGGGAATGGTGCTGCACCTAGCAACCAGCTATTAAGAGATATGTATGTGCTTAAAGGCTATGTATTTCCAAATTGCCCTTGTAAATATATATTCCCCTTACATCTACAAGAAAATTAGCAATAAGATAGACTCTGCAAATGTTTATCTCGATTAACATGAAGTAGATGGAGAATAAGCGTTTGTATAAATAGTTTGTACAAGAGTAGTGAAAGTCATGTGAGTGTAACACATCAGATTTTTATTAATTGCAGTAAACATCAAAGGGGAATCAAGCATGGGCTTTACCTAACACTACGAATCGTTCGTTACGTTTAGCATAATGATACGTAATAAACAGGAAGATACCAATTTTAGCTCAGGAAGACAAATAGAAATATTACAAAGAGGGAATTCTTCAGAAAAACAGTTGATTCGCATGCAGAAATTTGCTGGCTAAGAGCCTAAACAGCTGTTACTCTGTTCCTTCAACCCTGACTCTTGACCAACATTAACTAATAGCAGTAGGAACTTAACAAGGGATCAAAAGTTCGCTGGAACAGCTCCATGAAACCGCAAACGATACCCCAAAACCGCTTTAGTGTCCACTGATAACAACATGCCTGCCTTCAGGGATATAAAACTTTCGCACGTGTCCATGCAACTTTCAAAACCAGTTTTTACTGTGAACGCGTTTAACGAATGCAGTTTTGAATGTCCAGCATATAAATGACATTGGAAGTATTAATGAGTAAATTCAAGGAAAAATGCCTTCTTTTATTTACAATAATAGACACATGAGCAATTGTTATAAACATTAACAGAAAAATCTGATGTGATACATTCACATGACTGTCGCTACCTGCTTTATTAGTGAGTATACAAACTAGTCTTACTAAAGCTTATTTTAATATCTGCTTTATTTTAATCCAAAAAACCTACAGAAATAGCTAAATTGCGCATTTTGTTATAGATATAAAGGGGATAGTGATAGTCAAATGTTTAAGAACTGAACCCTACGCTGGCCTTAAAATTTCCATGACAACACCAGAAACAACTAATTGTTGACAGGACTTTAAAAGAATGAGTAAGTATTGAACAATTCGAGCCATTAATAACGGATATCTCGGAAGTGGTTGATGCCACAAAAAAGGTTATTTTAAATAAATTGTGTGTTCTAAAGAGATCTAAATTTTTTATGCAGTACGTTTTCATCTATGGATTAACGTCATCAGTTACAATTTCTTCGAATGAAGAGGACTTCAAAGCCTATTCCCAGAAAATTCTAGATATACATTTTATTTTTCATATAAATATCTTTAATAAATGCATTTTAATAAAAGTCATTAGAGCCATTTTTAAGAGAACCAAAGATTTCGAATAACGTTCCATATAAAGGACAGTTTGGAATAGGGGGATTTTCTTGAAATTCTTCGTGTCGCATCTCTGGACGATATGGATCTTAAATACCAAGTTTTGTGTTGATTCAACTTTTCGTTTTTGAGTTATGCTGTTCACACAAACACTCACGCTCATGCACACAGACACACGCACACAGGGATCATTTTTAAATAAGGGGCCTTGAAACATGTATTTGCGATAAAGCTCAGCATCGAATTGTTGAGTGGAATACAATATCTTCTCTATTTACCTGTTACGTGGTAGAGAAAGCCAAAATAGCATAAGGGCACCCACTGAGATCCGACAAGGTCAAATATATCACAAAAATAATTCATTTTGAGCTAATATATTTATTTATTCACAGAGTAATCTCATATATACATAAAGATAAAATAGAAATAGAATTAGATATGATTTTTGTACACCTTTCAATCTGCGACATTATTCCATAGTGAGATGCAAAATTTTCCAAATACTAACCAATTGGTGCGGCATATAGTAGCACTGTACCACATATCAGCCTTTTCATGTTTGGTAGTAGTTCTAGTAATAGTGGCGAAGAATGCTTACAGAACGATCTCCATCAGGGGCAGTACAGGTGATGGCGGGAATCATACCCATGTATGTATTGGTTAAGGGACGGACATATGGAAGTGCATAAATAAAAAAGTTCAAAAAGAGAAGGGAAATGCGATTGAAAAAAATGGCAAAATGAATGGGAATTAGAAACTGAAACGGTTCAACGGATGAATACATTAATACCAGAAAGAGAAACACGACTAACCAGCAAACATGGAGAAGTTGGGTATTATGTTACGTATGGACGTTTCAAAACAGTAAATATCAAAAATCGCTCAGTTTGTAGTGAAAGCGATACACGTGAACATACTGTATTGAAATGTGATAAATGTCCAGGCAAATTGATCAAATCAAAACATCAGAAAATATCACAGTAAAAATGCTTGGGAGGAAAAAAATGCAAAAAATATAGAAAATATAACAAATATCATGAAAGGAATATGAGGAGAATAAACATGTATGCCGCATTGTGAATCAATGCGAGAGGCAATTTCGCCCGCAATGATACATGATTTGTAAGGGTATACATTTACACTGCCATTCCACTGGCGCGCATAAAGCGTTTAGTAGTGGTAATGCTGGTAGAAGCTGTAATCATGTTGATAGTAATATTGTTGCGATGGTATGTGTAGTAGCAGACGCGGTGGTGGTAGTATTGCTGATGGTAGGGGTGATAGTAGTCATGCTAGTAGTAGTGGTGATATAGTGGTTGTAGTAGCAGTACTGGTGCTGCTTGTAGGCGTAATGATACTATTACCACTCTAGGATAGTAGCAATGGTAATACTAATAGCCGTGGTGATAGTAGTAATCCTTGTGGTAATAGTAATAGTTATTCGCCTTGGTGATAGTAATACTAGGGTGATGGTAGTGATGATAATAGTAGTAATAATGGTTATATGGTAGATGTAGTAATAGTAGTGATAGTCGTAGTGATAATGGGATGGTGATGGTAGTAGTAGTCGTGAAGATGGATCGTAGTGTTAATAATGATGGTATTATCTAGTGGTTAATGGTAGTAGTGCTACTAGTAGTGGTGGTAGTGAAATTAGAAGCTGTGATAGGTAGTAGCAATAGTTGTGGTGATGACAGTGGTGGTGGTAGTAATGGCAATAGTGGTGGTATGGTAGTGGTAGTAGTAATAGTATTAGGTAGTAGTAGGAGTAACCGTAGTAGCACTAATAGTAGTAGTAGGTAGTAGTAATAGTATTAGGTAGTAGTATAAGTAGTAATAGTAGTAAGTAGTAGTAGTAGGTAATAGTAGGTAGTAACAATAATAGTATTAGGTAGTAGTAGCCGTAGTAGTAGTAGTAGTGGGTAGTAGTAGCAGCCGTAGTAGTATTAGGTAGTAGTAGTAGTAGTAGTAGCAGCCGTAGTAGTAGTAGTAGTAGTAGTAGTAGTAGTAGTAGTAATAGCATTAGGTAGTAGTAGTAGTAGTAGTGGGTAATAGTAGTAGTAGTAGTAGTAGTAGTAGTAGTAGTAGTAGTAGTAGTAGTAGTAGTAGTAGTAGTGATGGTAGTGATAAGGTGACGAAAGTTTCAAGACGATGTATAGCGACCCGCTTTTAAATGTTTGACTACCGCTACTTCCTTTGTGCCTACATGGAAAAGTGTAAAGAATCTATCGAATCAAATGTTTGTCTCGAATAACTTGAAGTATGTAGAAGAATAAGCTTCTGCAAGAATAGTTTGTAGACGCTATATAAAAATAAACGATTATGGGTAGATAACATACATTTCTATCATAATATAACCTTCTATAGTAATTTTAAAATGTGCTAATATTTGTAAAATCACGTTTTTAAGGGCACGTTTTTGCCTTTGAACTCCACACTTGCGTGGAGCTAATCTGCACATAAATATCGCGAGGACTTTGCACAAGCGGTCCACGTGATCAACTGACTGTGCTAAGGTTTCGAGGCAAAGGCAATATTTATCATGTGCCTAGATAAGGAAAACGTGTGAAAACATTTTGATGTCGCGTTATTAAAACGGAATAGGCAATGAAGACCGAAAGTCCATCCAAACAAAGAACTTGGGATGAACTTCAAATGCTATCGCGCCATCCGCTTTAGGGGTCAACACATAACCTTAGTTACGAAAAAGATAATTAGGTGTCATATTTCTTCATTTGGGGACCATGCAGGTTTGAAGCTCCATATTCTAGGAAACCTTGTTACGTGTATAGCTACATGGGAAGAAAGGCAGTTTCTACAGTTTACTGGATTATTTTGTAGGTGAGCACCACATTGAGATTTTATGTTGTTGCTTCATGTATGGAAAGTAGGAGTTGTATTGTAGTTCCACTGTTGGGGAGCCGAACTTGAAGTAGTTGCAACCACGTGCGATACAAAGTTTCCGGTGGCCTACGCCCCAATGTTCGCTTTCCGGTGGTCTTCGCTCCAAGTTTACTTTCCGGTGGCCTTCGCCCCAATGTTTAGGAATCAACTTTGTATTTTTATGTTTCTTTAAATATTATATTTATTTATGTTTGCCTCAGCTGCGTCAGTATTAATTTGTAGAAACATGTATTTCTTAACAGGGTGTGATGCGGCTAAAGAATGTAGGCTTACACAGATTATAATTTTTACTTAACTCCTTTTATTAATCCTTCACACGATTAAATAACACTTCACTGATATAGAAATCTGTGAGATTATTTAAAATTGCATTTTTAAACGTAAACTTTATAATATTCTCGTCGTAATGAATTTTATATGTCTCACACTGGATACGTATTAAACTTCTCGAGGACGCATCTCGCGTCCAGTTAGGAACGCTGTCTACAAGCAACTGACTTCTACCGCCTGAATTTGCAAATTTCATCTATTTAAGTCTCTGATTGGCTAATTCTACTCCAATAGAATACTTTTATTTAACGTAAGCTTCCTCTATTTGTTGATTGGCTATTTATAAACCGTTTAAATATTACATTATTGTTTCCAAGAATTACTAGTAGCATTATTAAGCTTTCCAATTCATTATTGCCTCAAGGTTACCTCATTGTTTTCTCATTGTTAGCAACTTTCGGCTTCTATTCTCATAGCTCCAACATTATTAAATTACGTAATACAATCACATGACCACAATAATATAAACGTTAATACAATGACAGTTACATATATTTTATATATTATATTACACATATATTGCTTTAAGGCAGGCTGTTATTATATTTTATATTATATAATTAGACTGAAAACATTTAAGTGTTAAAAATGCTGCCTCAACATCCTTGTGAAGAAAAGTCCCTTAGACAGCAAAACCTTACACATACTATCATCTGTCGACTCTACACCTTTGTCTTTGCAAAACTTGCAAAAATATACATAAAAGCATTGTTGAGACTGCAACTATGCATTGCTACTATTATAAGCATCGTTATATTAGTTTAAGGTAAACAACAAGTGACGCATTCCTTCATCATATAAATGTCCTAATTTTGCTTGCATATGGTATACGCTGCGCATAAGAGACATAAGATTGCATGTTTCTTCTGGTACTCATAAACTGCTAGAGAATCTACGACACTATATAATAACAAGAGGTAGTTATAAAGTCTTGATTTGAAATTATTATACCTTTAGCTCGGAAAAGTTAAGAGCTGCATTTGATGTACGAAGTGAAAATTGTACATGTATAAAATCTTAAATATCCGTATGCGTTCAAATTTACCCATAATGTGTATTGTTTAGCTGAAAGCTAACCGATTGTATACGAAAGGCCAGTGGCAGGAAATAAAGAAGTTGCTATCTACAGGTTCATATTACTTTCTCTACTACGTATAGTAAGTAGGGGAAGTATTGTATTCCACCCAAAAATTCGATACCGAGATTTCACCGGAAATATATGTTTCGAGACCCCCTGAATCCAAACAGCATAACTCAGAAACGAACAGTCGTATAAACACCGAACTTGGTATTTAGGTTCAGTATTTTCCAGAGGTTTTCAAGAAAATCCCCACACCCCAGATCACTTTTTCATGGAACATTTTTCGAAAATTTTAATTTTCTCAAAAATGGTTCTAACGATTTTGATTAAAATATCATATGTTTAAAATATTTTCATGACAAATAAAATGTATATTTCGAATTTTCTGGGAATGTCTCCAAAAGTATTCTTCATTGTGAACGACTTTTGCATAACTGGTAAACCATAAGAGCTAGACAAAATTTCACAAAATATGGAGATCGCTTTAAAATACACAATTTATGTTATATACATTTTTGTTGTTGAGTGAACCATTTTCAAGATATTGTTGTTTTTTTGTTGAGTGAACCATTTTCGAGATATTCCTTGTTATTCTCTCAAATTTTCCAATACTTATACTTCTTCTCAAATACGTTATTAATTTTTTTTTTTTTTGGTCTTGGTAATGCAAAGAGAATGGAATATTTCACATAGCAACCACCTCTTAAAATATTTGACTATCACTTAAATCCTACCAATTCCCCTTGCATCTACAAGAAAATTAGCAATAAGATTAACATCTCGGTATTTCGATTAACATGAAGCATATGGAGAATAAGCGTTTGCAAAAATAGTTTGTATAAGGGTAGAGAAAGTCATGTGAGTGTAACACATCAGATTTTTTTCCGAGTATAAATGACAATACAGTATATAGGATTACAGTGGCACACGAGCGTGTGAAAATATAGATATTGTTTGCCTTCCTTAAAGAAATCTATAACAGAAATAAAATAATAGCTATACCTATACCATGACATACTCCAAGATATAGTTATAAAGTCTGTAAAATCAATGTAGTCGGATTAAATTTCTCAATTAACCGCCGAGTCTTCCTGTACCAATTGGTAAAAGTATCATTTTAAAACTTCGTCAGTGAACTGTTTGTTATGGTCTTATGAGCCGAATCCCAAATATCCTTTTCCTCTCGAAGTTCTTTTTTGCGGGTTGAATATTGCTACAGCTTCCAGTGGCATTGTAATACATTTTCCATGTCACACGTCGCTGATTACCTCACTCTTACTTACAATAGCTCAAACACAATCCATGGCGTGCTGCCAGTGTCATGCAATGGATTTCATGGGCACTTTATCTTAAATCTTGTCTTGAATCCGCGATCACAGAAAGTAGGACACGTACACAAAGGAACGGTGTGAATAAGTGATGTTAGGTCTTTCCATCTCTGTTTCTCTTTATGAGAACCTTTCCCCTAAGCTTGACGGCGTAATGTCTCAGCGTCTTTCTTTGTGATTGATGAAGACAGGAGTTAATTTTCGTAAAGTGAGAAAGGAGAGATTACGAAACTATTTTAACCTTTCAAAGTTCCAAGCGATGTTTTTCGTTAGATTATGTATTTGCAGAATGACTTACAAGTCGTGGTATCCTACAGCCAAATTGTCTTTGTTGGGCAATTTCTGTTTAACTTTCTCTTTCACTTCTTTCATAATATGACCAATGAATCCTTCCTGTCATCTTCGAACTGTTGAAGGACAGTTGGTCAGTTGTTTACAAAGCTGTTGAAGTTGATCGAGATACTCTTCTGTGTTTATTTCAAGTGTGTTAGAGCTTGACCAGAGAAATCAAGTAGGGAAAATCTGATGCAGAAAGTGCTTATTCTTTGCGAGTCTATAAATGTTTCCCGTGAGAGAGATGATGCCATCGAGGATTTCTTAACCTATACCGGCTGTTTCAGAAATACTTTTACAAACTTCGGGTATGGGTTCTTCACACCAAAAGAAGGAAAACGTTCATATGAATATATGTCCCATAATCCTTGGTTTTCGCGTTATTTCTGTCACAATGAAAGTGTGAGTTCAACGGCCTTTGGGGTCCAACCTCAAAACTTCTCATTTCTCTATGCATTCATAGAAGGCGTTGATCCATTGTACTACATACGGTAGATGGCGAAGTGTTGCCATGGAGTCTTGTTTATGTTTGTCATTAGTCTGTCTTCAATGTTTCAATTGTATACATGTAGTCAGTTAACTGCACGTGTTTCGTTCCACCATGGCTGGATATTCATTTCGTGAACAGGCAGACATGACTTTATGTATGGTCGCGCGAATGGTAATGGACGGGAGGCTGCACCGCTCTATCAGATGGAGTTTCCAGACCGAAGACAACCGACTTTGTCGCTGTTTATCGTCGCCTTGCTGAGACAGGAACCGTTGCACCACGGACTATTGATCGAGGAAGACCAAGAGTTGTTCGTACGCCGGAACGCGAAGAACAGATGCTAAAGTGTGTCGAAGACGATCCAGGTATCAGTACAAGACAATTGGCTGTGGCATCTGGTACATCACACGTGACAGCATGGAGGGTTCTTCACGAGCAGCTCCTGTATCCATATCATATTCAACGTGTGCAGGGCCTTTCGCCTGCCGATTATCCACCACGGGATAACTTTTGCTGATGGTTTGTAGCACAAACAGTCAATACATTGTTTGTCTCGTCAGTTTTGTTTACAGACGAGGCAACGTTTGGGAGAGATGGAGTTACTAATTTCCACAACGTACACGTATGGGCAGATCGTAATCCTCATGCTGTACTTCAGGCTAGATATCAGCAACAGTTTAGTCTGAATGTGTGGGCTGGCATTGTAGGTGGCTGTCTGGTAGGTTTTACTGGTGCTGTCTACAGGGACTTTATCCAGCACACTCTTCCCGACTTACTTCACGAAGATGTGCCCCTGCAAATAAGAAAAAACACGTGGTTTATGCATGATGGTGCTCCGGCACATTTTAGTCGCATTGTTCGAGATGCACTGACTGGTATCTACCATGATCGATGGATAGACAGAGGAGGACCAGTTCCATGGCCTGCACGTTCTCCCGACCTCTATCCTGTGGATTTTTACCTCTGGGGGCATCTTAAATCATTGGTTTATGGAGCAGCCATCCCGGATGCAGAAACGCTTCATCGACGTGTCATGGAAGCCTGAAAAAACCATTCGACACCATACCGGAGTTTTTGACAGGGTGCGACATTCCATGATTCGACGAGCACAGGCATGCACAGAAGCAAGAGGAGGACATTTCGAGCATTTATTATGAGTTTTGTGTGTTATAAGTGTACCATTGTGTTGAAAACCTCCTAACGAGAAAACAAAGGATTATGGGACATATGTTCATATGAACTTTTTTCCTTCTTTTGGTGTAAGGAACCCATACCCGAAGTTTGTAAAAGTATTTCTGAAACATCCCGTATTTCACATATTTACTACCAGTTCAGGGGAAAAATTATGGCTGAAGTAATGCGCAGTTGTGTTTGATCTGAGGTGATTTCTTCACAGCTTACGTGGTTTTTCTCTTTTCCATTCCGTGCAAAGGGTTTGCTTGCCCGTTACGGCTTCTTTTGTTCGGTCTGTAGCTAAGGTCTGCTTTGGGATAGCTATTTTCTTTCATTGTTAATAAATGTTCAATCAAATTCTGCCGTTTAATATTTACCTACTTCACTATTCAACGAGTCTTGTTTACTTATATTGCTATACACCGTTTCTTTTTCCTTCTAATCTGGTGCAGACCTGATTAGATTCCCATCTGAGGAATTTCAATTCCGTGGACTGCAATCACTAAGTTTTGTTTCCTTCTGCTTATCAGCTTTCCTGACACATAAATTCCGGAACGTTGAATGTCAATTCTCAGATGTTTTCACCATTTAGTTTTTGTAAACTCAGATATCTCAATAATTTTTGGAAAAGAATGTTCACGCCAGTTTTATGAAATGAAATAGTCAGCTTTGAACAATGAAGGAAGTTAAGAGTACAATTTCAGTTATTAATTAATTATTATTAATAGTAGTAGCGGTGATGTCGGTGGTAGTAGAAATATCAGTTTAGAAATTAGCAACAATGAAAAAGTATGTTTCTAATTATAAATAAAATAAAAAGTATAAGTTAAAGGTGTTAATGAACTATTTAACAAAGAAGCGTAAACATAATGTACTAGTTAGTATATCTCATACCCGTGCAATCAAAACAAAATGTCTAAAAATGTTTCTACTAAGATATTCTGATTAATTTAGCAATAAGAATGTAAATAAACACAAATGCCTTATTAATGTTTATAACGAGTATTTAGGCATAATTCATTCTCAGAAACCTATGTGATTGTATAAGAAGTCTTAAGGGAGCAATGTATCAAATTCTTCCTGACACAGACAATTTAATTCTTACACTTGTGTATATATTTCAGTTGAATGCGTGGCCCAGCTTGCTCTAGCCAGCTGTGGTCTTTTCAGCAATCCATCGCTCTGAGCTCTGAATTTCCGTATTCAGATTAACAAATTTAATAAAGAGTATTTCGATAGTGTTAAAGCGTTGTGATATTTGCGCTAGGAAAGAAACAAAAGACAACATTTGTTGGCCAACACTAGGATATAGTTTTAACGAAATAATGACAACAGCCGGAATTAATTTGTTTTCCACACTGCAGTATATTTTTTATACATTAGTATATGGAAGCGTTTTGCCCGCTATTTCGTTGTGTTGATCTCACCTCGCAGTCGATCTCGTCTCTGCGTCGTTGTAGGTAAAGTCGAAATCGCCGATATCAGTCAGCAAGCACTTCTCGTCGATCTGAGGGTCAACTGTCGGCGAATCGGCCTGAAATTCCCTACAGTTGTTGTCGGGGTAGGATTGAGGGAGTGGTGACACCAGGATATTGTCTTGAAAGAAGCACTGTTTTTACTTTTCTCACTCTTATGCTAGAAGTCCTGCAAGATTCATTGCTATTCTCTAACACACGTGATTCTTTGCAGCACTGTCTTCCCATTATTGTCTCTTAGAAGACTAAAGTTTGCTCCGGCTAGTTATTTAATCTCGGTGCTCTATCACCGTTCTTTAGATTCGCGCGAACTTGAAATGGTCACTTGACTAACATTAACTCGTTTATGAGCGTGGATATAATTATATCGAAGAATACACTTAGCAAATTATATAATTTTTTCTACCTACATCATTTTATAATTGCATAATTGCGCGGTACTTATCAAATTTCGGTACTCAACGTCCTTTTCGGATCCGGAGTGCTACGTGTTACCTCAACGAAGAATCATGACAAACTACCCCAAAATCAGCTTCACATTCACATATACCAACAACTGCTCGCCTCCAAATTTTATACATGTCTTCCTATGTTTCCATTGGTTCTCGCTATTCTCTACGTTTATTGGTTCCCTGGTTGAAAATTCAAAACCTAACTGTAAGAAATGTCCGTTGCCTCATAGCGTCTGTTTACTCTTAAAACTTGCCTCAAATTCACGAAGTACAAAAGAAGGTTGCTATTTTTATGGCCGCACGCTCGGAAAACATTATGAACAGTCTAAAACCAAGCTAGTTTTATTTTTGCCTAAATCTTGCAGTTTTTCTTACGCAATTTAACAATATTATTGAAACTTAAAACATATTTATAGCTTCTGAAGCGCTTTCGATTGTTACAGTTTTTAATCCTATGGCTTTAAAATTATGGAAATTTATTAAATGGAATGTTAATTAATTATTAATAATTCCTAAACTATAATTATTAGACAGTTTCTTTTTATGTATTCTTGATCGGCGGAAATATCACTACAATATTCAGGGTCTTAAATGCCCATACATTCTTCCTCGAGGAAATATTTGTTTACTGTAGGGCTGCTGATAAGCTAATAAAGCTCGTTCTCGAAAATTGGGTGTATTGAGAGCTCTGTACATGGTGTATGTCAGATTAATGGAATGTGAGTAATGGTGAAGTTGTTGCGAAATGTTTTGCAAGGCGTAGGTATTCGGACAGTATACTAGCATCCTTGCTAATGCTTTGCAAGGCGTAAGTTATCAGACGGTATACTAGCATCCTTTGCTTTGCAAGGCGTAAGTTATCAGACGGTATACTAGCATCTTTGCTAATGTTTTGCAAGGTGTAGGTTATCAGAGGGTATACTAGCATCCTTGCTAATGCTTTGCAAGGTGTAAGTTATCAGAGGGTATACTAGCATCCTTGCTAATGTTTTGCAAGGTGTAAGTTATCACAGCGTATACTAGCATCCTTGCTAATGTTTTGCAAGGCGTAAGTTATCAGACAGTATACTAGCATCCTTGGTAATGCTTTGCAAGGCGTAGGTTATCAGACAGTATACTAACATCCTTGGTAATATTCTGCAAGGCGTAAGTTATCACACAGTATACTAGCATCCTTGCTAATGTTTTGCATGGCGTAAGTTATCAGACGGTATATTAGCATCCTTGCTAATGTTTTGCAAGGCGTAAGTTATCAGACGGTATAAGCATCCTTGCTAATGTTTTACAAGGCGTAAGTTATCAGACAGTATACTAGCATCCTTGGTAATGCTTTGGAAGGCGTAGGTTATCAGACATTATACTAGCATCCTTGCTAATGTTTTGCAAGGCGTAAGTTATCAGAGGGTATACTAGCATCCTTGGTAATGTTTTGCAAGGCGTAAGTTATCAGACAGTATACTACCATCGTTGGTAATGCTTTGCAAGGCGTAGGTTATCAGACAGTATACTAGCATCCTTGCTAAAGTTTTGCAAGGAGTAAGTTATCAGACGGTATACTAGCATCCTTGCTAATGCTTTGCAAGGCGTAAGTTATATGGGATTATAAGTGATTAAAGATGTCGTGGGAATATTATTTGATAAACTAATACTTAAAATGAGATAACATAACACATATTTATAATAAATAACAATCATTTACTTAATATGGGCTTACCTATTGAAGAAAGTAAAGAAGTGCAATATTTTCGATGAGTTTGTTTATACATTAGGAACCAGAGAGGGTAGATTCCTCCAATAAGATCCTATTAAATACAATATCTTGCATTGCTGAACCCTTCTGTAGGTCAGCTCAGCTTCTAAGAACACGAGGCATTAAATATGTACGTAACATCATCTCTAGAATGCTTTTTATAATAGGTAAGTTACGGGTTTGTTTTCCAGTAAGCCGATAACCTATACCTATACAAATGGGAAGGATTATATGGAAAGGCAAAATAAAGACGATATAACATGAGAATAGCTTTTTTACTTTCCCTACTACGTATAGTAAGTAGGGGAAGTATTGTATTCCACCCAAAAATTCGATACCGAAATTTCACCGGAATCCAAAAAAAGCATTTTTGGAAACATGTCCGTGTGTGTGTCTGTGTAAGTGTCTGTGTCTAGGAACAGCATAACTCAGAAACGAACAGTAGGATAAACACCAAACTTGGTATTTAGGTTCAGTGTCTTCCAGAGATGCGACACGAAGGTTTTCAAGATAATCCCCCCACCCCAGATTACCCTTTACATGAAACATTTTTCGAAAATTTTTAATTTTCTCAAAAATGGTTCTAACGATTTTGATTAAAATATCATATGTTTAACATATTTTCATGACTAATGAAATGTTTATCTTGAATTTTCTGGGAATGTCTCCAAAAGTATTCTTCATTGTGAAGGACTTTTGCATAACTGGTAAACCATAAGAGATAGACAAACTTTTACTACATAAAAATATAGATCGCGTTAAAATACACAATTTATGTCATATACATTTTTTTGTTAAGTGAACCATTTTCGAGATATTGCTTGTTATTCCCTTAAATTTTCCAATACGTTTTCTCAAATGGGAATTCGCTATTCATTGTTATATGTCCTGGACATACAAAGAGAATGGAATACTGCGCCACATAGCAACCAGCTCTTAAAATATTTGACTATCGCTTAAAACTTACCATATTCCCCTTGCATCTACAAGAAAATTAGCAATAAGATTAACATGAAGCATATGGAGAATAAGCGTTTGTAAAAATAGTTTGTACAAGAGTAGAGAAAGTCATGTGAGTGTAACACATCAGATTTTTTACTTTTAGGTAACTTGCCTATATTGTAGAAGTATGGGAGGTTCATTCAGAATAGACCAGCATTACATACACGGCACAGTTCTTCCCATGCGTCTAATCAAATATCTCAGGCGTAACTCGTTCAAATGGCTTTGAAAATCTTCTGCCTGAGACCACAAATATCCAGGGGTCACTGTGGGTACACGATGTGCTTATTAAACCCCAGAGTAAGAATTCGGGAATCCAGAGGCTCCGTGTTCAATTTCCAGCCGGAGAGTGGTAAGCTTTCTTTAACCAGGATTATTCAATATCCTCCCTAGAGTCCGAAGGTGTGAATGTGTATATTTAATGTCTATAAAGCAACCCAACAGTAATACAGATCCCAGCGATTAATACAGCAGATCAACCAGGAATGACATTCCAAAGCCAAAGGCGCCGATATTATCCTAGATATTAAAGACAGAATGCAATAAAATAAATCCGCAAATGTGCCCGCGCGCAAATTAAACGTTTAATTGTAGATCAAGCGGGAAGAGTCGAAGATCCATAGTTAAGAGTCCCGGTCATGGCACCGAGTGAGGTGGCGCTGCGGTTACGTGTGTGACTCTGAGGCAGTATTTTTAACACTTAAATGATTTTAGTCTAATTATATAATATAGAATTCAATAACAGCCGGCCTTAAAGCAATATGTGTATAAATAACATAAAATGTATATAACAGTCATTGTATTATGCTTATATTATTATCTACATGTTTAATATTGTTATGTGAATGTATTAGGTAATTTAACAATATAGGAGCCGTGATAATAGAGGCCGAAAGTTGCTAACAATGAGGTAAAAATGACGTAAACTTGAGGCAATAATGAATTGGAAAGTTTAATAATGCTACTAGTAATTCTTGGAGCAACAATAATGTAATTTTTAGACAGTTTATAAATAGCCAATCAACAACCAGAAAACCTGAAAGTTAAATAAAAGTATTCTATTGGAGTAGGATTAGCCAATCAGAGACTTGAAATAGAGAAAGTTACAAATTCAGGCGGTTGAAGTCAGTTGTTAGTAGACAGCGTTCCTAACTGGACGCGACGCATCCTCCAGAAGTTTAATACGTATCCAGTGTGAGACGAAAATTCATTACTGCAAGAATATTATAAAGTTTAGTGTTAAAAAGTGCAAGTAATTAATAAATAATCTCACAGCTCTCTATATAAGTGGTGTTATTTAATCGTGTGAAGGATTAATAAAAGAAAATAAAGTAAAAATTATAATCTGTGTAAGCCTAATTCTTTAGCCGCATCACCACCTGCAAAGAGACACATGTTTCTACAAATTAATACTGACGCAGCCGAGGCAAATGTTTATATAACATTTAAAGAAAACATTAAAATACAAAGTTGATTCCTAAACCTGGGGCGAAGGCCACCGGAAAGTAAACTTGGTGCGAAGACCACCCGAAAGTAAACTTAGGGCGAACACCACCGGAAAGTCAACACTGGGGCGAAAGCCACCGGAAACTACCATACGTGAAGCTAAACCCTACTTCAACTCTCATACGGGAGGCCCTCGGTTCGATCCCTGGCGACCGTCCACTCTGCCCTATGGGTTTTTCGGGTTTCCATGGGTCGGCAGGCGAATGCTGGCGTGGTTCCTCTTCTACCACTATTTCCTGCCCCTCATTTCCTGTACCCATCATCATCTCCTTCATTGTCATATGCTTCAGGATTGTAGGACCAGGTGACGGTGTTTGGCGGGTTGCGGCTGGGCGATGGAGTGCGCGTTGTAGAGGTTTTTTCCTTGGCGTCGTTGCGGGACTTCTCAGGAGCTGCCTCTGAGTGGGCAGCAGGGGAGACCACCGGTTTTTGGGGGGCCCGGGCGGCGGCGCCTGGGTTCGAATTGGAACCTTTAGGAACCCGTTCATTCTCGCCACCTTGCGCACCCTCTCCCCTCATCTCTTGTACGGGATGCGGCGCTCTGCCCCGGTTGCGTTCGTACCTTTAACCCATCATAACATTGAATTTTATAAGACTGATTCAGCTTTCCAATGTGATTACATTTTTCTCTTTATAGCTGCATGATGTAAATAATTACAATACTATAAACCTCGTTTCAAAATTTGGGGATTTAATTAGATCTTAATAACATAAAGAATGTGTCATAATTGATAGCGCAGACAAAAATGATTGAGGCTGATCTGTTGCACTCACATGGCTTTCTCTACTCTTGTAGAAACTATTTTTACAAACGCTTATTCTCCACCTACTTCATGTTAATCGAGATAAACATTTGAAGGAGTATCTTATTGCTAATTTTCTTGTAGGTGCAAGGGGAATTGGTAGGTTTTAAGCTATAGTCAAATATTTTAAGCGCTGGTTGCTATGTGGAGTATTCCATTCTCTTTGTATGTCCAGGCTAAAAAAGAAAAAAAAGTATAAGTATTGGAAAATTCAAACAAGGAATATCTCGGAAATGGTTCAGTCGTCTAAAAAAGAGCATATAACATAAACTGTGTGTTTTAACGAGATCTACATAATTATGTGTAGTAAAATATTACCTATCTCTTACGGTTTACCAGTTATGCAAAAGTCATTCAGAATGAAGGAATTTTGGGGACATTACCAGAAAATTCAAGATATGCATTTCATTTTCCATGAAAATATCTTAAACATGTGGTATTTTAATCAAAATTGTTAGAGGTATTTTTGAGAAAATAAATATTTTCGAAAAATGTTCCAGTAAAATGTAGTTGCGGGTGGGGGGATTTTCTTAAAAATCTTCGCATCGCATTCCTGGAAGATACTTAACTCAAGAACCAAGATACACACATGGACACGTTTCCAAAAATGCTTTATTTGGATTCAGGGTCTGAAAACAAGCACTTCCGTTGAAATCTCGATATCGAATTTTTGGGTGAAATGCAACACTTCCCGTACATACTATACGTAGTAGAGAAAGTAAAAAGTACAAAAAAAGAAGTCCGGATAAACATGGGTCCCAAACGAGTTGTTTACGAAACACTTGGAATGTACGGTTAGGACCGCCACCGACCCAGTTCTTAATACCTGAGAACACATCCGCGTACTGTTCGTTGACGGAAGGTTATTTCATTTTGACTAAGTACAACTAAGCTGACATTCCTAAGACTACTGGCGTCGTTTACTTTTTCGGACTGTATAGTGCATCCGTCTTGTATAGTATCAATTGTCCTATATGATTGATACCACCTCTGCGCAGTTTTGTAAACAAAGAGAAAACCTCATATCCTTTCTGAAACGTTTACAAACAACCTTGAGAGTTGCGGCTTGTAACCAACACTCGCAACTATGTCGCAAACGTCTGATACACCATGTATGTACATGTGTATAAATTGTACTTATGCTGTTCTTACTATAAGACAGCAAATATTTGACCTGTTGAAGTGTAAGCATCTTCTACTGGCCGAGCTCCAAATTATTCATGTAATTTAAATTAATCGATTTCACTCTTATACAGGTTGTATCTTTATTGGTGTCATATATTTGGGGGACGTGTTCCTTACATCGAAACAGTAAAAAATCCATACGAACATGGGTCTGAATATCATTTATTTTAGAGTTACAACATAAAATCGAAAGTTACAAAAATTGCTCGAAGTGGCTTTCTCTTGCTTCGATGCATGCAGTAAGCCTGCCTTTCATGCCGGGCGTACTCTGTTGAAAATGCCTGGTGTGTTTCGTATTTGGTCAAATCCAGTTTGGATACTTCCTCTCAAAATGTCAACATCAGGTACAGGAGTCTCATAAACCAAGGACTTCCAATGTCCCCAGATGAAGAAATCCATTGGATTCAAATCAAGCGATCGAGCAGGCATGCAATGGGTCCCCCTCGATCAATCCATCTTTGCGGAGATCGATCATTCAAAAACTTACGAACTATCATACTGAAATGAGCTGGAGCATCATCGTGTAAAAATCCATTCGTTGGATGATGTCCAGAGGCATATTATCAGTTAAGTGATGCAACTCATTTCTGAGAAACTGGAGATAGGTTTGTCCATTCAGACGCGTAGGGAAGAAGTAGGGACCAATAAGGTGATCATGAATGATTCCACCCCAAACTTTGAAAGAGAACCTCTGTTGATGGTTGTCTCCTGTCGTACTTCATTAGGATTTTCAAATGCCCAGTTATGAGTGTTATGAAAATTGAAGATGTCGTCGCGAGTAAAACCAGCCTCATCCGTGAATAAGATACAGGCTAGGAAATTGATGAACACAGCGCACTGCTGTAACATGAGTTGACAGAAACGTCTTCTTGGCTCAAAGTCCGCCTCATTTAATCCTTGCACACGTTGAAGGTGATACGGGTACAGAAGATTTTCATTCAGAATTCTCCAGATAATCATATGACTCTTTCCCTTACAGCCATATGTGTCTTGTGCGTTGTGATGGGTCTGCATCCACAGCACGAAGAACTCGTTCTTCAAGCTCAATGCCTCGTACCGCTCTTGGTCTCCCAACATCCCTAGTACTCCTCTCAAATGTGCCATTCTCTCTCAAGCGTTGGTGAATTCGTGCGAATGTTGTTGCACACGGTAACGGCCTGTCAGGGTACCTTTCTGCATAAGGTTCACGTGCTCGTGCTGCATTGCGTCTATACGGCCATATGTGTAGTGCATATCCGTCTGTTCACTCATGGAATACATCTTCTTTAACCTATAACTACGAAACGGTTGATTTTCAGACCCATGTACATATGAACTTTTGGTAATGTTGCTGCCAGCCTCTCCCTGTCACCTCGCTAAATCATACCAACGTTGTAGCGATTAAGAACACTAGAATGATGTGTATGTTGGCAGTGTGGAGAATGAATGCGAGTTACATGCAGGAACGGATGTGTCGAATTACGGTAGGCGCGGAATGAACCGTAAGTGTAAATGGTACGGATCGTATGAAAAGCCAATATTCATGATCAGGAAAAAGGGGGTCGGCGACGGGGTTTTTACGCAAATCCTCATACATTTGCTAAAATGAATGGTATTTGGTGCTACGGGATATTTTAAAGTATAGCGTTTGTCAGTCACCCTAGTACTGGAACTGCGCGTTGGTTAAATAAGCGAATATTACGATGTTACATTTTAAGGTTGTTTACCTATTGGGGATTTGCTCAGGTTATGATTTAACAATTATTTGAGGTTAAATAAGCGAAGATTACGATATGTTACATTTTAACGTTATTTAACTATTGGAGAATTACTCGAGGTTATGCGGTATATAGCTTAGCCAAAGTTTATTTCACCACAATATGAAGACATATTTATTCTGCAATTGTACTGCTCAATCTTATATTTTGGGTTGAATTAAGGAATGTAATGCATACGCAACATGCCACTCAAATAAAGCTGGTGTGTGATACATATGGCAGTAAACGACGTAATTAAAGTAAATAATAATCGTAACTTTATAAATAATTGTCAGTCCAACCAGATCTTCACGTGATTAAGCAGCCAATTAAAATGCTGAGATAAATGAAAGCAAATAATGCCTAATAGTAACAGTTAGCCATTTTGAACAACGGCTTTCCCGCGGTCTTTTCCGTCTCGTTGGCATTTACCTATATATAATGTCAGCATCATCCTTATAATGCGTTACTGCCACTTGCGTATTTCTAGTGATGTTTTAATTTAGCGTGTTGGCAGCCTACGGTGACGTAGGACAGGGAGAGGCTGGCAGCAACATTACCGAACGTTTTTACTGTTTTGATGTCAGGAACACGTCCCCCAAATATATGACACCAATAAAGATAGGTACAACCTGTGTAACAGACCGTAGCTTCAACAGAAGGTTCCGCAAGACCAGTAGTGATTCAGCTGGATGGACTTTTAGGATACGGAGAGGGCTAACATTTGTTTTGCATTTCCATCTGCCCACTGTGTCATCTACTACGCGCTTGGAGCTAAATCTGGCTTCCAATGAACTTCTTAGGGCAGCTGTTATCACTTATCCTCAAGGTTGCATTATTCGTATTATTTTTCTGTTGGCTAGTCAGCAAAGATAATTAATATCGCCATTTTAACAGTTATCTCTGACTAGCCGCCTTGGCTTATCTCTAACTGATAAAGTTAATCCACACGCGATTTTGGCAGCATGTGGGGTTTTATCTAACAGTTGCGTCAAAACACAGATGGACATTGTAACACCAATATCAGGTTCGTTTTCTTTCTGTTTTAATGCATAGATGGTAACCTACATCACGAAATATTACTCAAACATTGTAAGTTGTATGAAGGTATTATGTGTTTTGATTTATGGTAGAGACCCATAAAATGACCGCAGTTTATCCATATGCAAATGCGCACTTCTAAAACCTATTTAACACTCGCTTTATAATTTCTTTACCAATTTATTGTTTTATATACCTGATGTTCACTGTAAACCACCTTCATTGGAAAGGTTTTATGCAAACTAGCTAAAACCGAATAACTAGTGGTCAGGCAAATTGTTGTATTAATGCTGATAATACTCGTAGAATTATTATTTCCCACTCATTGCGAAACCAGATTCTGGAAATCAATTCTTACTTTTATCAACATAATGAACATTAAGTTTTGAGGGTGTGGGTGTGTGCTTCCCCGGTTGCTCTGCAACTCGAAGAATACGATATTTTATAACATCGTCCATTATGCTACTCAGAGCTCTCTTTTGTCGCGGTATCGTTCGTGTTATCTTATTTGCTGAGCGCCTGTTATTGTTTTACTATGTTGAATTTTGAGTTCTTTGTCCTCCGACTAGCTATTATTACTCAGTCGAGCAAATCTCTTGAACAGGGTGTGTAAACGGAAAGGAGTTGTTACTAAAAATAACACTGATAAAAGAATTTGTTTTTACACTTTTATTACCGTCACACTTCATTAATCTCACATATTTACTCTTGATACACGCCCGACTGAAACTGTTATATTTTCGAATGTAACTATAATCACTTATTTGCCGCACATTATTAATTCGAGTGTTTCACATTTTATAACTAGCTTTACGACGCGAGAGATTCTGTAGAATTGCGCGACGTGTAACCCGTGGATGATTCTGTTGAACTGCGCGACGTGTAACCTGTGAATGATTCTCTTAAACTGTGTGATGTGTAACCCGTAAATGATTCTGTTGAACTGTGCGACGTGTAACCCGTGGATTATTCTGTTGAACTGCGCGACGTGTAATCTGTGAATGATTCTCTTAAACTGTGTGATACTTATCTCTGGCTTTAGAATTTATACTCCCTCACCCCGATATGCCTAAACATTATAACAGAGCTGCTATTGGTTAATAAAACGCGCCAACATTAGCGTCTATTTTTATATCCAATCAAAATTACGAACACATATGCTCTAGGGAAAATATTCCCTCCATTTCTAAAGAAAGGCACGCTACTCTGACGTCATTTGTTTCTATCTTCTAATTGATAACAACTCACCCCCTCATTTCGTTGTTACCCGCTTCTATTGTCAGTTTCAGTGAGGCCGTGTAAACTTATTTCCTAACAATGCTTATAATTAACAAACATCTCAAACCATTGTCATACAATAATGTTAATTTACACTACAATCACTCTGGCATTCACAGTGTTGTGATACAAAATACTGCCTCACTTTTGAAGTTGGATTAATGTCTGCATAACTCCTATGTTTACCCAACACTAGTTGTTAAAAGTTTCATAATTGCCAAGAAGCTATGGAAGTTTAAGACTGACGACTCAGGATATATCGGAAAACACGATGCTAAAGAAATGTTTCCTCAACGCATTTTCTTTACTGATGCACCCTCAACATCCCTGATGCTACTTCAGATGTTATGTAAGCCTAAGGCCTCCACAAAACTTAACTACAGAATAATAATTATTCTGTAATTGGATTCATAATCCCAGCAGCAAATATAATTCATCAGTTGACATGAATTATGTAAGAAAAATCTGAAATGCAACGTTTATATTGCTATATCTACACGCTACGTAATTACACATTATATTCCTTATACTTCGTATAACAAATTACCGCCAAGAGTAGCCGAGGTCATTAAGGCACGAACGGATTCCTGAACGGGTTCAAATCTTGCAATGACCGTTCTCCTTGACTAACGTTTTTTCTAGGTTTTCCTCAGTCCTTATAACTGTAAATTCCGAGGAGGTAGCCTAAACTTCGATCTGGGACGTTTCCTTCCCAGTTTCATTTCATGTATCATAAATGTCACCACCTGTGGTGCCATATGAAGTAAGACGAGGCGTTAAACACCATTCATAGAGTGAAAGTTTTATTAATAAATCATCTGCCATCCAGTGAGATTGACCACATGAGAATACGTAAACGTTCCACAACATTTTACTATTGTATACAATTGTTTTTGAAAATAAGTATATCCTAGTTATTTCTATTAAAGTTTTTATGTTTTTACAGAGTTTGTTTGGAAATAAGTATCTTAGATATTTATATTTTGCTTCGGGTATAAATGGAAATATAATATTTGTATTGAGTCTCTTAGTATCTGTATGAGAATCTTCTTTAACTCTTCTTTACCTATGTACCCTTTTTGATAAGGCTTATACCCTCCCAGGACTTACAAGCGGGTACCTGGGGTCAGACGCCTGTTGAGAGCACAGACCCTGGACCAGATAGAACAGCCAGGGTGGGTGATCAGCCCGAAGCCTGTATGAGAGCGAGGAAGGAGATGGTATGGAATGACGGTGAGATGAATGAAAGGAAAGGTGATGATGGAATAATTGGTGGATGAATGCCCGGGGAATCCGGAGAACCCGGAGAAAACCCGCCCAGACGCCGCTTTATCCACCACAAATCCCACATGAGGTTCCCTGAGATTGAACCCGGGTCGCTTTAATCTTCTTTAGCTCGTGAAATTTAAACTTTAAAGCTGGCTTTCTAAAATATTTTTAGTGTATTTATGAAGAGTACCTCTTGTTCCAAACAGAAGACCTCTGGTGGTCCATTTCTCTCTTGGGATATTGAACTTCACAGACAGGAATGGAAAGTATGGCTCATAAATTGGTTCTTTTTTCTAAATTTACCTACTCTGTTTTAGGTCTGGTTAAAAGCGAACAGTAAGAGCTAATATTATGACAGTATTGTTGCTCCTATTGATGACTATAATATCTGCTCTTTTGTTATTATACACTATGTGATCAAAAGTATTCGGACACCCCACAAACATACCTTTTTCATCTTAGGTGCATTGTGTTGCCACCTACTGCCTGGTACTCATTATGCGCGACCTCAATAGCCATTAGACATCGTGAAACAGCAGAATGGGAGGCTCTGTGGAACTCACGGACTTCGAACGTGGTCAAGTGATTGGCTGTCAATTGTGTCAGATGTCTGTACGCGAGATTTCCACACTCCTAAACATCCCTAGGTCCACTGTTTCTGATGTAATAGTGACGTGGAAACGTGAAGGGACCTGTACAGCACAAAAGTACAGGCCGACCTCGTCTGTTGACTGACAGAGACCGCCGACATTTGAAGAGGGTCGTAAAGAGTAATAGGCAGACATCTATCCAGACCATCACACAGGAATTTCAAACTGCGTCAAGAACCACTCCAAGTACTATGACAGTTAGGCGTGAGGTGAGAAACCTTGGATTCCATGGTCTAGCGGCTGCTCATAAGCCACACATCACGCAGGAAAATGCCAAATGACGCCTCGCTTGCTGTAAGGAGCGTCAACATTACACGATTGAACAGTGGCAAAACGTTGTGTGTTATGACGAATCATGGTACACAATTTGGCAATCTGATGACAGGGTGTGGGTATGGCGAATGCCCGGTGAACGTCATCTGCCAGCGTGTGTAGTGCCAACAGTGAAATTCGGAGGTGGTGGTTTTATGGTGTGGTCGTGTTTTTCCTGGAGGGAGCTTGCACCCGTTGTTGTTTTGCGTGGCACGAACACAGCGCAGACCTACATTGATATTTTAAGCACCTTCTTGCTTCCTACTGTTGAAGAGCAATTCGGGGATGGCGATTGCGTCTTTCAACACGATCGAGCACCTGTTCATACTGCACGGGCTGTGGCGGAGTGGTTACAGGACAATAACATCCCTGTAATGGACTGGCCTGCATAGAGTCCTGACTTGAATCCTATAGAACACCTTTGGGATGTTTTGGAACGCCGACTTCGTGCCAGGCCTCACCGACCTACATCGATATCTCTCCTCAGTTCCGCACTCCGTGAAGAATGGGCTGCCATTCCCCAAGAAACCTTCCAGAAGCTGATTGAAAGTATGCCTGCAAGAGTGAACGCTGTCATCAAGGCTAAGGGTGGGCCAACACCATATTGACTTCCAGCATTACCGATGGAGGGCGTCACGAACTTGTACGTCATTTTCAGCCAGGTGTCAGGATACTTTTGATCACGCAGTGTATGTAATGAGATATTCTTCTAGCCAGTTTGCGATACTCACGTAGAATATTTGGTTTTCATTAAAAGCTTCAATTCAAACAATGTAGACTTCGGCTGCATACAGAATATAAAAAGGAAAAACAAACATTATCGCAAATCAGATTTTGTTAGAGCAAACCAGAAAAAAAAATATATTTTCAAAGATGCATCATATATACCGCCTCAGAATTCAACCACGAAAAGCTTAGGAAATGCAACAACGAATACACCGGGAACGCCAGTTCTACGAAGAAAAGAGTTTTAAATAAAATTATATACTTAAATGCGCTCTTCATTTGTTCTGAAGCAACTTTTGGTCAATTCCTTATGGTTACTTGTAATTCAAAGCAATTCAACTTACGGATACTCACAAAAATATAAGATATACATTTTATTTGTCGTGTAACTATCTCAAACATATAACGTTCTAAAAAAAGCCGATAAGAGACTTTTTGAGAAAAATAAAATTGCAAATTTTTCGACATAAAGGGAAGTTTTGGCTGGAATACTTTCTTGAAATCTTCTATGGAGGATGTGTGACATTTTCGCTTTTTGTGTTGTTGTTCACACATAAAGCACACTCGCAGCACACTTGTACTTTTTCGTGTTCAGGGAACTTCAAAACATGTATTTCAGGCGAATTTTGAATGGAATGTGGTGCTTACTCTACTTACCATAGGACAGGCTAGGATAGGACCGGAAGCGGAAATTAAATGAGTTTTTATTTATGGCACTGTTTAACTGCTGCGGCCTTAGCGTCCCATTCCATATTGGGCGTGAAAGAACGGTAATTTTGCGCAGAGATCTCTTTAGCAGGCTTGAGGTTCTTTCATGTGCCGTAAATCTACGACACGGAACCACCGGCTTTACTTCCCTTCTGAAAGAAGCCATATTAAGGATTTTTATGCCCGAATAAAAATCCATCGCCCTCCGCCTGGTTTGAACCCGCGACCTCGGGAACTAGAGGCTATCATGGTAACCAATACACCACGGAGGACGACACTAGAAGCGGAAGGGGATTTAGCACCTCCAACTACGCAAACCTTTTGTACCTAGGCATCTGAGAGGGCGCCCCCGGGAGGAGGGGATAGGTGGGAGGAAGCAGAGGGCGGTCGGATCAGGAGGCACGACAGGACGGGGGTAAAGGTCACTACCATTTATGGAGTTTAACTCCCCTGGGGGTGACTGGTGCAGCCGGCTCCCCTCCCCCTGTCGGATTACACCCCCGTAAGGGGGGGTTGCGACCCCTTCAGCTGCCGTGGTGCGGGCGCTGCGGACCCTTAGCACTCGTGGTACTTCTGACGTTACCAGAAGTACGCCGGGCCGAACATCTGAGCCCCTCCCGAATGGGAGTTGTTTGGATTGGGTTGGACTCGGCGGGACAGTGGTTCCCGATACCCATGGGTGATTGGGTACGCCTGGCTATGTTAATTCCACCCAGGCGGGGTTGTGAGACGCCTCGAGAATCTCCGGCTCCAGCCATGAGGGATAGCTGGTAGACGGTTGCTAGAAACTGTCGGCCCCACCGAGGTTGTTCGGTAGTCTCCCCCAGTTAGGGTTCGCCCTGCTGGCCTGACGCGCGTAAGTGGCGTATCCACTTCCGTCCCTGCTTGGAAGGGTCGGTGCGGGAGGTGTCCTTTCCCGATTTCGACCAGGCAGGGGGGGCGGTATATAAAATAGGCACCGCTCCTAATGGAAAGCCCCACGAGTTTACTCCTGGGTTGGCGAGGGTGTGGTCTCTGCGTTGGCAGACCTGGTCCCGTCTCTTTAGATGTCGGATTACACATTCCCTGAGGGATCAGGATCCGGAGACTTCTGGCAGTCCGAGGGACGAAGGTTTCCTCAGAGCATCCTTTTCCCCTGCCATGCACACTTCGAGACCTCCAGCCGACACTTGCAACCCTGAAAGAGACCAAGCAATGAAAGGTGAAGGGAAATGGAAGGACAAGAAATGCGGGGGATGTAAGGATCCTTCCTAGCATTCATTTGGCGACCCGGGGAAACCCCGCAAAAAAACCCATGGGTCAGGACGGTCTGCCACAGGAATCGTACCCACGACCTCCCGAATGCTGGTCACAGACGTTACCGCCAGAGCGATCCCGCTCGGTTACCATAGTAATAAGCAGGGTTAGGATTTTTAGGTGCGCACCTTTTTTCTTAGGGTAAGTTAAAGCTGCGCGGAAAGATATCACAATGTTAAATTTTGTTTCTAGTTGCAAAAAGAGGCATTTCTTCTCGCACCTTTTTCCCTTCTTTGCGACCTTTACCCCTTTTTGGCACCTTTATCCCATTTTTCCCCAACCATGCCCATAATCCCTTTCTTCCCCCTTAAGTTTCATTCCATTTATTATTTAACTTTCAATTAACGTCTCCTCAGCTTGCTGTGTACGTGCGAATAGTAAGCCTACCTCTCCCAGTAAACTCCGCGCGGGAATTGAAAGCAACCCTCAACAATGAAAATAATTGTGTGTTCGACGAAAACCAATTCTCTCGCTTTACCCCTATAAAGTAGCCCGCAATAATGCAATTTACAGAGTAATTCTATCCCACCAAAATCAATAGCCTGCTGTTCGTGAATGTGAGTTTGTTACTGTGAGAGACGTCATCTGTTTGCGTGGAGGCGAAGGCTGGGCACGCAGAGACGGCAGTAACCTCACCCGCGCAGTTCCGAGAATTATTAAGACTGGGTTCTGTACGAAACTACTATAAATCGCTGAGACAGAAGTTCCAGCATGAATGAGAACATTCTGGTAATTGTCGCGGTGTTATAAGAGAATGTGAACAGCAAATGGGCACAAGAGTGAGTTGTGTGACAGTCGCAATGTGTTAGCAAGTGAACTAGTGTTAGCTCTCCAAACGAGTGTACTAGTACTAGATTTTGCCATGCCAAAGGTCTCCAGTGGTCGATTTATTGTTCTGGCTGAGGAATTCAAACAAGATTTCACAGACAATGATGGAACTGTTATGCGATATACTATTTGTAATTCAGGAATTTTGTTAGACCAGCGAGATCACATCAAACAACACATTTCTAGCTCTAAGCATCAAATGAACAAAAACTCTTCAAGCAAACAAATCATGGTAACCTCTATTACGAAATGCGTTTCAACATAGTTCTACAAAAAGCCAAAATTTGAAGGGATTAAACATTGATTTGTGTGCAGCTCTTACACAAGCAGGAATTCCACTCAATAAGGTGAACCATCCAGCCTTCAAGGGATTTCTTGAAAAATACACAAAGATGTCAATGCCCAATGAGAGTACTTTAAGAAAAAACTACATGGAGCCTGTTTAGCAAGAAACCATATAAAGAATCAAGGAGAAAGTGTCTGATTGCGATGTGGGAATCATTGTGGATGAAACCATAGACTCAATGGAACGATATGTTTTGAACATTTTAGTTTTTCCCTTAGCAGGGGAGAAAGTTAAGCCCATGTTGTTAAAACTGTTCGAGCTGCAGAAAGCCAATGTCAGTACAGTAATGCAATCCATTATGGATTTCTGCCAAAAACTCTGGCCTACTGGTATTGAGTAGTTTGAAAAACTTCTTCTTGTGGTTACGTACCAGGCTCCATACATTATTTCAGCTGTTAACCAATTGAAACCTTTATTTCCTAACTTGAAGCATGTGATATTCTTGACCCCTGCCCTTCACAGGGTTAGTGAATCCATAAGGAACGAATACGACATCGCAAATCAATTCATCTCTGCCCTGAAGAAGATTCTACTGAAAGTTTCGAGCCGTGTTGTTTACTATAGGGAAATCACTGGCCTACCCCTTCCAAATTTCCCGGTCATACTCGCTGGGGATCCTGGATTGAGTGTGCTGCTATGTTGTGTGCGAATTTAGACAAAATTAAAGAGTTTGTGCTTTCTTTGGTTCCATCCGACGCAGGTGCTATTTCCAAGGCACAGCAACTTCTGTTACCGGAGAAAATACATAATTTGCAGACAGAACTATATTGTGTCCATAGTTACATGTACCTGCCTGCAGCTATAAAACGATTGGAATAACATGGTTTGGAAAAGGAAAAAAAATGGGATATTTTTACTTCCGTGAGGGAGGGCTTTATCAAAGACAAACTTGATTCTAGTCTTCAGAAGTATCCAGACATTTAGGAATTCACCACATCTGTAGAGTTGACATTCCGAGTGAATACAAGGTTTGCCCCACTGGTTTCTGTGGATGCTGAAAGAAGCTTTAGCATCTACAAAGACATTCTATATCCTAATAGAAACAGACTTACTTTTAAAAATGTGGAGATGCTTAATATCTTGAAGTACAACAGCTTCATGCTTTTTCCTTCTTTTAATGAATGATAATTTTATGTACTTGTTTGTAGTTCAATACATTAGAATAGAGGAAAGAGAAATCGTTGGGAATGCACAACTGAAATTAACCCAAAATCTCAACAACAACAAAATTATGTTCCCAAAAAATTCTCCATTGTTTGTAGTTTTAGAATCCACTTTTATTTTTGACCTTGCGAAGGCTTCAGGATCGTTACGAGAGTTTTTATATACTCTTGCGCATTTGGTTGCTAGCTGTTTATATTTTTAAAAACTTCATTTTAAGGCGTTTCTTATTTTCAGCATTTCTGCATATTCAAAATGTTCCACACGATGTGGTTTTCATTCATTCATATTGACATTTTTATGCTTATTTCAAAAACCCAAATAAATCAAACTGTCATATAATTTTTCTGTGTAATGAATAGTTTTTGCGCTACTAATTTTTGAAGATAACAATGTATACAAAAAAACGAAAAAAATGCAAATACAAAACTGCAAAACTTTTTTTTCTCTTAAACTAAGAATGGTAGAAAAAATGATATGACAGATTTGTAGTTCTTTGACATAGAAGAAACATAAAATGTTTTTAAATGCATCATATGTTGCATTTTGCATATACCATTATCTTATATTTTGAAAATTAATAACTTGGAAACTAATTAAGATTTTGGATTGAAACTCACAAAATAATTATATCTAAAGAGGACTGACATGTGGTTAAACGTTCAGTCCAATTGAATGGATAGTTTAGAAAATTGCAATTTCAGTTGTGCATCCCCTTAACTAAACCAGCACTTTATTGTCCCTTTTTTCACCTTATTTGAGCATCTTTTCCCTTCATTTTTTCATCTGAAATTTCCACCTAAATATCCTAACCCTGATAATAAGTAGATAAAGTAAATTGTGCACAATTGTATTCACACAGCTGATTTCCCAAGATGCTGTGATCAAGAAAAATAAATGTCACTCTAAAAAGAGACAGATACACAAGGCATTAAAACCAGCAACAGACTTAGAAAACCTAAAGTAATGTCATAAAATGCGGGAAGTGTAAAAGATCTTGCATTAAGGTCGACTGCGTTTGCTCATAATCTTGTCATTACTGGGACAAAAAACAATAGCTAGCGGCCTGAGTAAAACCTGCTAGCCTAGGTCACGGTCAGATAACCGTGACTACATACAGCAGTTCGATTCCCGATGCAGTCGAGCAGACGTTTGTATTGAAGGGAGTGGAAACTTGTTTTCTACGCTACAAAAAACAAAATTTATTAGTATTTAAGCCACAAAAGTGAAATATGTTTGACAATTAATTAAAAATATGCTGAATATTTCTTTTTTTATCTCCTTCTGTCTTTCTTCTCTTTTTTTCTTTCTTTTAAATACATATTGCAGAAATGAACATACTAAGGATTGGATTGTATATATTACTTTCTCTACTACGTATAGTAAGTAGGGGAAGTATTGCATTCCAACCAAAAATTCGATACCGAGATTTCACCGGAAATACATGTTTTGAGACCTCCTGAATCCAAAAAAAGCATTTTTGGAAACATGTCCGTGTGTGTGTCTGTGTGTCTGTGTGTGTGTGTGTCTGTGTGTGTGTGTGTCTGTGTGTGTGTGAACAGCATAACTCAAAAACGAACAGTCGGATAAACACCAAACTTGGTATTTAGGTTCAGTATCTTCCAGAGATGCGACACGAAGGTTTTCAAGAAAATCCCCCCACCCCAGACTACCCTTTACATGGAACATTTTTCGAAAATTTTAATTTTCTCAAAAATGGCTCTAACGATTTTGTTTAAAATATCATATGTTTAAGATAATGCCATGAGAAATGAAATGTATATCTCGAATTTTCTGGGAATGTCTCCAAAAGTATTCTTCATTGTGAACGACTTTTGCATAACTGGTAAACCATAAGAGATAGACAAAATTTTACTACACAAAAAATGTTGATCTCGTTAAAATACACAACTTATGTTATATACATTTCTTTTGTTGAGTGAACCGTTTTCGAGATATTGCTTGTTATTCCCTTAAATTTTCCAATACTTATACTTTTTCTCAAATTCGTTATTCATTTTTTTATGTCCTGGACTTGCAAAGAGAATGGAATTCGACACATAGCAACCAGCGTTAAAATATTTGACCATCGCTTAAAAGCTACCATATTCCCCTTGCATCTACAAGAAAATTAGCAATAAGATTGACATCTCGATATCTCGATTAACATAAAGCATATGGAGAATAGGCGTTTGTAAAAATAGATTGTACAAGAGTAGAGAAAGTCATGTGAGTGTAACACATCAGATTTTTTTTACTTTCTCTACTACGTATAGTAAGTAGGGGAAGTATTGCATTCCACCCAAAAATTCGATACCGAGATTTCACCGGAAATACATGTTTCGAGACCTCCTGAATCCAAAAAAAGCATTTTTGGAAACATGTCCGTGTGTGTGTCTGTGTGTGTGTGTGTGTGTGTCTGTGTGTGTGTCTGTGAACAGCATAACTCAAAAACGAACAGTCGGATAAACACCAAACTTGGTATTTAGGTTCAGTATCTTCCAGAGATGCGACACGAAGGTTTTCAAGAAAATCCCCCCACCCCAGACTACCCTTTACATGGAACATTTTTCGAAAATTTTAATTTTCTCAAAAATGGCTCTAACGATTTTGATTAAAATATCATGTTTATGATAATGTCATGAGAAATGAAATGTATATCTCGAATTTTCTGGGAATGTCTCCAAAAGTATTCTTCATTGTGAACGACTTTTGCATAACTGATAAACCATAAGAGATAGACAAAATTTTACTACACAAAAAATGTAGATCTCGTTAAAATACACAACTTATGTCATATACATTTCTTTTGTTGAGTTTTCGAGATATTGCTTGTTATTCCCTTAAATTTTCCAATACTTATACTTTTTCTCAAATTCGTTATTCATTTTTTTTATGTCCTGGACTTGCAAAGAGAATGGAATGCGCCGCATAGCAACCAGCGTTAAAATATTTGAGCATCGCTTAAAAGCTACCATATTCCCCTTGCATCTACAAGAAAATTACTAATAAGATTGACATCTCGATATCTCGATTAACATAAAGTATATGGAGAATAGACGTTTGTAAAAATAGATTGTACAAGAGTAGAGAAAGTCATGTGAGTGTAACACATCAGATTTTTATTAATAAGATAATGTATAATATGTGTATGCTTTGTTGGAAAGGAAAATGTCAGAATAAGTCTTTAATTGAAGTATATAATTAATATTATTGTTATTATAAAAACTTGTTTTACGTATAAATGCCATATTTCTAAAGTTGTTGGGGTGTTACTTAAAATTCTAACACCGGAAGTGAAGGGTGGACGTTCTATTTACAAATCAATAAGGAACTTAAGTAGCTGCTAATCAAACAAACGAAAGTGAGTAAGCAAATACTGCAGAGAAGGCTGCTGAACTTTCTCTGTTTTCTCAAGTTTAATACGCTGTCGATTGATTCCAACGAGAAATATTTGATTTTTCTGAAAGTTAGTTTCAGTGACTGCCTCTTTTGATTACATTATGTCCATCTTTTACTTTGTTGAAAACTGCAATGTGCCTGCATTATTTGAATTCTCGCGATATCGGAGAACCAATTAAAACAACCACCCACCTCCACAATCATTCGGAAGCGATAGCATACGGTACTAATTTCATTGAAATAAGTTCAAAGTGCTCAAAATTGAGTCCGTGGGAAATTTCAACCAGTGTCAACAACTACGTACCTAACATAAAGCTGGTTTTTGTTAGTATTTTCAAATATTCCCTCTGACTTAAGATAAACCTAGATAAGATAAAATGTTTATGGCATTATTTGCAATATTGCACCAAGTAGGTAGCTATATGAAGCATTTAAATAACGAGTTATGCGCTCCATTTAACCCTTATAATAGACAATTATGGTTATGACTTTTGATAAAAGCAAAATCTAGTGAAACAGTTATCCCACATGTCTTACGGTACCGGTATTAAATAAATAGCACATCACCTTTGTCAGCTGGTCATGGGTGAGGCATACTCGTGAATAGGAGTTGTTATTAGACTCAGGGTAGGGATGAGGAAATCTTCGTATAACGTTGTTAGAATAAAATATGTTGTAAAAAATCTGATGTGTTACACTCACATGACTTTCTCTACTCGTGTACAAACTATTTTTACAAACTCTTATTCTCCATCTATTTCATATTAATCGAGATAAACATTTGCAGAAACGATCTTTTGACATGCAAAGAGAATTACATTTTATAAATAGCGACCAGTTCTAAGAATATTTGACTATCGCTTAAGGCGTACTATGTTCCCCTTGTTTTGTATTTGCAAGGGCAATATAGAAATACAGTAGCCTTTAAGCATAGACATATCTCTTAATAGCTGGTTGCTATGTGCAGCACCATTCTCTTTGCCACAGATTAATACTCTTTGCATATCCAAGACAAAAACTGAAACACGAATTCCCATTTGAGAAAATAAGTTTTGAAAAATTTAAGGGAATAACAAGCAATATCTCGAAAATGGATCACTCAACAACAAAAATGTATATGACATAAATTGTGTATTTTAACGCGATCTACATTTTTTGTTTAGTAAAATTTTGTCTATCTATTATGGTTTATCAGTTATGCAAAAGTCATTCACAATGAAGAATACTTTTGGAGACATTCCCAGAAAATTCGAGATAAACATTTCATTTGTCATAAAAATATCTTAAACCTATGATATTTTAATCAAAATCGTTTGAGCCATTTTTGAGAAAATTTTCGAAAAATGTTCCATGTAAAGGGTAATCTGTGTGGGGGAATTTTCTTGAAAACCTTCGTGTCCCATCTCTGGAAGATACTGAACCTAAATACCAAGTTTGGTGTTTATCCGACTTTCGTTTCTGAGTTATGTAGTTCACGGACACACACACAGACACACACACGGACATGTTTCCAAAAATGCTTTTTTTGGATTCAGGTGTTCTCAAAACATATATTTCCGGTGTAATCTCGGTATCGAATTTTTGGGTGGAATGCAATACTTCCCCTAGTTATTATACTAGTAGAGAAAGTAAAAATGAATGTGCACATTTTATCTGTAAAACAAACCTAACAAATGTTTATCATGAATTATAAATTACATTTCTAATACAAATGTTTTCTATTTCCACCTAAAGAACAGAAAGCAATACATCGGATCCTAAAAGTCATATCGAGATTTCATCGGAAATACAGGTTTTAACGTCACTAATGAAATAAGATGCATGCATGTATGTGTTTTCTGCTTGTGAACAGCATAATTAAGAAATGAAAAGTCGGATGCATACTAGGTTTCTCTTTTAGACCAGGAACATTTTAAGAAACTTCCCCTCTTTTTTGTAAATCAAAATGGTTAATGATTTTTATTACAATATTATGAGAGTGAAATATTGGTACGACAACAATAATTTTGATTTTTCTTCAAATTCAGTTATATCCTTGTCGTTCTCACCGAATTTTATATAACTGAAACCATAAAAGATAGAAAAAATATGTCATAACAATAGATATATATTTTGTTTCAGTTTTGTTTTAAATTAAGCTTTTCTGAGTATTCGGTGTAAATGTTTACGAATTTGAAATGTTTAGTTTTCATTCATTTATTTCGGAAGAGGTCAAGACTAATACGGGATGATTTACCTCTTATTAAACATTTGATGGTCTACAATCCTCAAGCCACAGGTCTAGTAAAACATTTCTTAAGAATTTATGCAGTATTAATGGAAAGTACGCAGAAACATATGAGCTTCAAATAGATTATTGGTGAATGAAATAATAGTGGATGGAGAAATGTGTAGGGATGTTTTATATATGACCTTTCAAACTAGTCTATTCATATGATTATATTTGATTTTATGCAGCATTTGTTGAGGAGAGGAAGCAACTTTCAAAGCTTTAAATCTTCATCACAGTTAGAGTAAAGCATGTGGCCCATTTGCACCGGAGTTGTGGGGTAGGATTACGCCGTGCAGACCATGTTAAACATTGCCCAATTTATAGGCATAATGATCCTCCATTACTGTTTTTCTCTGAAATAGTAGCAGCCTCGTTAATAAGGGGCGGATCAGAGTGGCCGTTTTTATGAGGTTAACTTACTAGTGTTAACTAGAGGTTAACTAAACTGGTGTTTATGTTGAAGGAGAGAGGGTGCGTAAACAACGGACGCGTGCCTGCGGTGGTCGCACAGGTTGTATCAAAAGAATGCGTCTAATATGCTGTACATGACGACTGTAAATGTTTTCATTCCGTTATAGAACACTACGTTTTACATATATGTAAAATGAATACTACATAGTCTGTGCAATGCAGTGGGCAATAATGTATACGGTCTTTCAACAAGAGTGTCCTATCTTTGAACTTAAATGAAACACGTTCTATATATGATAGAGGTTTATTTATTTTTTTTATTTTGGAACATAATTAATGTCATTAGGTGTGGAAGAGAACACCAGTTCGCCGCGACTTCGTTGGGTTGCGCGTATACGGTTGACCCAATTTTCAATGACAGAAGAGCGTAAATTAGGTCCAACTTCACGAACAACACGCCTGATGTTATTCATAAGATCATTTACTGTTTCTAGCTTGCTGACATAAACTCGAGATTTAACATAACCCCACAAGAAGTAATCCAACGGTGTTAACTCACATGACTTCGAGGGCTAGTTAACATCACCATCACGGGAAATGATGAAACCGCTGAACTTCTTCAAAAGATAGATCGTTTCGAGAGCAGCATGGCATGTGGCACCATCTTGCTGGAACCAGCTGTTTCTGAGATCCATACCATCCAATTGAGGCCAAAAATAGTCCCCTATAAGAGTCCGGTATCTTTTCCCAAATTCATCTTGGAAAAAATATGAACCAATGATTCCACCATACCAAAATCCACACAGTACCTTTTGGGGATGAAGTGGTCGTTCTTGAATCTGCATTGGATTGTGATTGCTTCAATAGCGGCAATTTTGTTTGTTAACACAACCATCCAGCCAAAAGTGGGCTTCGTCGCTGAAGATGATTTTTCGGCAAAAATCCGGGTCAGCTTCCAATTGCTCCATAGCCCAGTCAGCGAATACACGGCGCAACCTATGGTCGTTGGGCTTTAGTTCTTGAGTTAATACCTTTTTGTAAGCGTGAAAATTCAAGTCCAGATGCAGAATTTTCCAAATTGTGGTCGGCGAAAGCCCCAATTCTTGCGCTCGACGAGCAATTGATTTGTTTCAGTTCTGGCGTGTACTCTCACGAACAGCGCCTATGTTTTCGTTGGAGCGCTTACGTCGATTACGTACAGGCGTTCTTTGATCGCTGACAGAACCACTTATTTCAAATTTATCGATCAAACGCCGAATTGTTCTCTCGCAGGGACGATTATGCACACCGTAAACTTCACGCAATACACGGAAGGTTTGGAGAACAGATGATCCTTTTTTATAATAAATTTTCACAATTTCTACGCGTTGCTGAATGCTGTAACGTTTCATGGCTATTTGTTAATAACAACTGTAACCACATATAAAAAATCTGATGTGTTACACTCACATGACTTTCTCTACTCTTGTACAAACTATTTTTACAAACGCTTATTCTCCATCTACTTCATGTTAATCGAGATAAACATTTGCAGACTCTATCTTATTGCTAATTTTCTTGTAGATGTAAGGGGAAAATATATTTACAAGGGCAATATAGAAAAACAGTAGCCTTTAAGCACATACATATATCTTAATAGCTGGTTGCTAGGTGCAGCACCATTCCCTTTGCCACAGATTATAACTCTTTGCATATCCAAGACAAAAAATGAATAACGAATTCCCATTTTAGAAAATAAGTATTGAAAAAATTAAGGGAATAACAAGCAATATCTCGAAAATGGTTCACTCAACAACAAAAAAATGTATATGACATAAATTGTGTATTTTAACGCGATCTACATTTTTTGTGTAGTAAAATTTTGTCTATCTCTTATGGTTTACCAGTTATGCAAAAGTCGTTCACAATGGAGAATACTTTTGGAGACATTCCCAGAAAATTCAAGATATACATTTTATTTGTCATGAAAATATCTTAAACCTATGATATTTTAATCAAAATCGTTAGAGCCATTTTTGAGAAAATTAAACTTTTCGAAAAATCCTCCATGTAAAGGATAATCTGGGGTTGGGGGATTTTCTTGAAAACCTTCGTGTCGTATCTCTGGAAGATACTGAACCTAAATACCAAGTTTGGTGTTTATCCGACTGTTCGTTTCTGAGTTATGCTCTTTACAGACAGACACACACAGACACACAGACAGACAGACACACACACGGACATGTTTCCAAAAATGCTTTTTTTGGATTCAGGGGGTCTCAAAACATGTATTTCCGGTGATATCTCGGTATCGAATTTTTGGGTTGAATACAATACTTCCCCTACTTACTATACGTAGTAGAGAAAGTAAAAATGACTGCTGTAACTCAATAACAACGGTAGCTATCACATGTTAAAGATAGGGCACTCTTGTTGAAAGACCCTTTACATGCGGAGACTGTCGAAAGTGAACGTTCTCGATCTCTCACTTAAACAAAGGCTATTTCGTGAGAAGCTCCTTTCGGCATCGCAAGAGGTTATACTGCAAGCGAATAATACACTTGTATCACTGTCTGATGTATTTCTTACTCTGCGAAGCGGAACATCATGCCTACTACGGTATATTTCTTACCCACCGTCTGTAACCAGGGGAAACCCCAAGATATTATGCTCTCTGCATCAGTAACTTGAAATCACGGACCAGGTCACTCTAACGCGCCCTCCACCCTAATATTGCCTCTTTAGCGAAACGAGCTTTCCTTTTTGAATTACATATTACCCACCAACCAGTGCTTATATGAATTTTCCCTATTTCACAGCATGTTTTAAGGTGATTTTAATTTTGCGATGTAGTTTTATATTTAAAAAAAAAAACAATTCCGTGCTCTTCTGATGTAATTCCTGACATAATGGTTACCTATTTTTCCGCTTCAGCAGATACAATACTTCAGTTCCAAACAATGATCATGCGTAACTTTCTCGTTTTCTCTACGAATGACCTCGTGTGTTTCCAATGGGAGTTTCAAAACTCAGAAAACCGTATTTTTTCCTTTTCCTTTTGCGCCTTTAACATATTGTGATATTAAATACACAAGAGCATTACCTACACAGTGTAGTTCTGATGAGTTAAAACCGCCTATCGGAATAATTTTCTGATGTATACCTTCGAGAAGAAGATTCTCTAATAGGTGGAGTGAACGTGAATTTAAGTTTCCATTATTGTTTGCTCCCTTATTACTAGGGCCCGTATTTTTAGGTTTTAACCTATATTTTTCCTCACTATTTAATTAACATTTCAAGATATACAGAGTGAGCCAAAAGATTCCGAACCGCCTGCGCGGGGTTTTCCTGTCCGCATTCTCGGCGCTCGTTGCCATCTGCCACTATCATAGAAACGCGCGCATGAAACCATACAACATTTTTAAAACTACTTTTAAAGGCTTTACTTATTAACTTTACGAAAGCAGATACTGAAACTGGCCACCGTCGTTGCCCATACGTCTTTGTCACCGCTTTAGGAAACTATCCATCACTCGCCGTAGTTCATGCTGAGAAATTTCCTGGCGGATATTTTGTTTTAATTCTTCCAGGGTGTGTGGGTTTGTCTTGTACACTTTGTGTTTTATGTTATCCCGGATGGGTATTTTATGAACAATATTGCCGGCAGCGCGGTGTTTTTCCACTGGGTGTGTGGAAATATGATAAAAACATGATAACGTACTGCTGCTATAAACAAAGTCATGCTGTGGTTTAGCTTTGCAGCGAGAAGTGCAGTATTGAATTGACGGTGATGTGATGCAGTTCAGTTTTTACGAGTTATTTATCACTTTGTCCATAATATCTCTCAGCATATATTTTCTACTGCACCACGTGTGTTTATTTTTAATTCGTATATGTTAACTCGGTAAGCTCGCCAAGTGAAAGTACGATTTGCAGAAAGATTTCCAGGTGTAAAAGTTCCAGGCCGTTCAACAATCCATGAACTTTACAGTAAATTTCAAGTGTTCAGGCTAAGAATCTAAAAGACGGCGTTCGGTTCTTACCGAAGACACATTAGACGACATTGGTCATCGTTTGGAAAATTCCCCCCCCCCAAAAAAAAATTCCATGATGGATAGTTTCCTAAAGAGGTGCCAAAAATGCATGGATAACGAGGGTGGCCAGTTTCAGTATTTCCTTTCTTAAAGTTGGTAAGTAAAGCCTTTAAAAGTAGTTTTAAAAATGTTGTATGGTTTCATTCGCGCCTTTCTGTGATAACGGCAGACGACAACGAGCGTCGAGGTCGCGGACAGGAAAAACACCGCGCAGGCGGTTCGGAGTCTTTTGGCTCACTCTGTATATTCGTTTCACACTTCCTGGAGCAGAATATGCTAATTTGATTACACCTAAAGAAACCTAAATGAGGGGTTGACATGTAAATAATCTAAATAGCTGTTTTTCCTTGTTCGAAATGAAGAATGTTATTTTCGGATTGAAGCTCATTGTAAAATTATTTCCAGCACTTATAGCCGTAGATGGTTCAAGTTACTACAGTTATGCAGCACATGTGACGTGGTGACACCTGATGCAGCTGATAGAAGGTCAGAAGGATAGAAGGTAACTTGCCTAACGGGATCGCTTCCAATCGTTCATCGAGAGTACAACAGAGTACTTTACTAATGTAATTGTTGTATAGTGAAACGTCTAAATCACGTTTATTGAAAAAGTGGATTGCTGCAGATCCACACTTCACTTTTGTTAGTGACAGACAGTACTGCCTACATGTTGAAGGCTGGGGGGGGGTGGTTCTACAGTCCTTCCACCCGACCATGCTACATGTTACCTGCTTGGGCCACGGCCTGCACCGCCTTTAGCAGATTAGAAGCCACTTCGATGACGTGAACAGCCTGATATCTTTGGTCAAGAAGGTTTTCTTAAAAGCCCCAACACGTATACAATTGATCAAAGTGAAAGTACCGGCAACCCTTCTTCCACCTGAGCCAATACTTGGCTGTCTGCTGCCATTTACTATGCCGAACACTTAAAATACATTAAGAATGTTGTCAAAGAATTGGATGAAACAGAAGCTTCCTGCATTGCCAAGGCTAAGAAATCACTCGAGTGCCTCAATCTTGCCGCTTCCCTTGCATATATTAAGACACATTTTTGTTTTATACCAGGAGATATTCTCCGGTTGGAAAGTACAACTTTGCCACTGAAAGATGCTCTAGTTATCATTGGCAATGTTTCCAGTAAAGAAATACCTGGACCAGTGGGATCGCATGTTCTTCGAAGTTGCAGGAGATTCTTCAACGAAATCCTGTTTTTGGAGATATGAAAATCATCAATTCAGCATTACAGGGAGAAAAGTATACAGGATAACTACTCTAGAACCTGCTGCACTGGCATCTATGTTCTAGGCTACAATGACGTCATGTTCCGTTTAAAGAACCATTTCTTCATACAAGAATTAATAATTACGTAATAATAGGAAATCGTTTATGCCAGAAAATTTGAGATGTACGTAACTATCTACTGCAAGCCAAAAACTAAATTTTACAGCTAAGGACCAGAAAGCAAAATTATTGATACCTGTATTGATCCACGTGGTGACAAATAAAGCTATTTTAATCAAGAAAAACCTAAAAATAACCCATTTTAAGCATATAAAAACCTAAAATGAAGGTTTAAACCACCTAAAACTCCGGGCCCTATTTATTACACACAAATTAATGTCAGTTGTTGGCTCAGTTGAATGAATTACATGCTCAATGCTTCTCAGACAAGAGGAGCCAACATGAGGGGGCTGTGAAAGTTTCAAGGGGAATGTAATCATTTCCTAAAGTTAGGCATTGAACCTCCCCTAATTCGTTTAGGTATTCAAAACCTATAGGAGGACAAATTAAATACTTCCCAATGAAGTACTTTTTTCACTCTACCAAAGATACTTCTATGTAAATGGAGACATGGTATTGTAAAATTAAAGAATCATTGCGCCCCCTACCATTAATTTCGAATATCAGGTACTTCATAACCATAGTAAGGGAACATTTGATGGAATAGTTGCTACTATACAGTTGATTTACACAAAATGCCAAAAGGGAAAATGTAGCTGTCATCTAGAATTTCCAAAACTATAATCCAAGTTACTTAAGCGTTACATTTGAAACAGTTTTCTAGCAAAAGGAGAAACTACATTTATTCTGGAAGTTACTTACAAACTTTACATACAGTTCTTTACTTACAAACTTTGACAGCATTGGTAATCATCTGCAAAATTGTATAAGAGCATGTCTTTGTACCTTTTCTACCATTTACTTAGTAGGTAGAGATGATATTGCATTCCACCCAAAAATTCGATACCGATCTTCACATGTTTTGAGGCCCCTTGAATAAAAATCTGATGTGTTACACTCACATGACATTCTCTACTCTTGTACAAACTATTTTTGCAAACGCTTATTCTCCATATGGTTCATATTAATCGAGATGTTAATCTTATTGGTAATTTTCTTGTAAATGCAAGGGAAATTCGTAGTCTTTAAGCGATAGTCAAATATTTTAAGAGCTGGTTGCTATGCGGAGTATTCCATCCTCTTTGCATTACCAGGACAAAAAAAAATGAATAACGAATTTGAGAAAAAGTGTATTGGAAAATTTAAAGGAATAACAAGCAATATCTCCAAAATGGTTCACTCAACAGCAAAAATGCTTATGACATAAATTGTGTATTTTAATGCGATCTACATTTTTTGTGTAGTAAACTTTTGTCTATTTCTTATGGTTTACCAGTTATGCAAAAATCGTTCACAATGAAGAATACTTTTGGAGATATTCCCAGAAAATTCGAGATATACATTTCATTTGTCATAAAGTATGTTAAACATATGATATTTTAATCAAAATCGTTAGAGTCATTTTTGAGAAAATTAAAATTTTCGAAACATTTTCCATGTAAAGGGTAATCTGGGGTGGTGGTATTTTCTTGAAAACGTTCGTGTCGCATCTCTGGAAGATACTGAACCTAAATAACAAGTTTGGTGTTTATCGACTGTTCGTTTCTGAGTTATGCTGTTCACAGACACACAGACACAGACACACACACACACACACACACACACACACGGACATGTTACATATGATATAAATAGCTGAACGTTATTTCCCAAACTTGTATGTCAACTCTGTAATGCCTATTTCAAATTATTTCTAGACAAACATTTACTATGAGTAAAGTGAAGTGGGCAACCTTTAGGAAGTATGAGATGTTCAACAAGTATATTTGGGAGTTACAGTCTGAGCTTAAACCCACGGAAATAGTACTTGGTCTTCACATTTAAGATAGAGCAAGATTCTTATCTGGTGTATTCATGTGTTAACATGGTATATTACGAGAGTGTTCGCAGTTGGTGTTTAGAATTCGTCGTGTAACAAATGATACTTGGGTAATGGGTAGTGAAAGTAATGCGAATGTTACACATCAGATCTTCTTAATTAGGAGGAATAATGCGTCTAATATTAAGTACAATATTTCGATAGTATAATCCGAATGCAAAATCCATCACTAACACAGATGGCCGAGCTCGTTAAAGCATGGACTTGTGAACAGAAGGTCCGCGTTTCGAATCCGCCAGATCGTCCTCTCTTCCAGGTTATCCTGTCATCATAACTGCAAATGCTAGAGACATCTTAAGCTTAGGCCTGGAGGGTTTCCTCCGTAATTACCTTTTCTAATATTCGTTTAATTTCATGCATCATCAGTGTACACTGCCTATGGCGTCATATGCAGTAAGAACGGACGTTAAACACTACAAAAATAAAACAACATTTCAAATGTATACACTGAGTAAACCGCAGCGGTTTACTGGACAATTTTGTGTTCAGACACAGATTCGGACCCCCCCCCCTTTGCTTTTTTTACTTTCTCTACTACGTATAGTTAGTAGGGGAAGTATTGTATTCCACCCAAAAATTCGATACCGAGATTTCACCGAAATATATGTTTTGAGACCCCCTGAATCCAAAAAAAGCATTTTTGGAAACATGTCCGTGTGTGTGTCTGTGAACAGCATAACTCAGAAATGAACAGTCTGATAAACACCAAACTTGGTATTTAGAATCAGTATCTTCCAGAGATGCGACACGAAGGTTTTCAAGAAAATCCCCCACCCCATTAGTACCCTTTACATGGAACATTTTTCGAACATTTTAATTTTCTCAAAAATGGCTCTAACGATTTTGATTAAAATATCATATGTTTAACATACTTTATGACAAATGAAATGTATATCTCGAATTTTCTGGGAATGTCTCCAAAAGTATTCTTCATTGTGAACGACTTTTGCATAACTGGTAAACCATAAGAATAGACGAAATTTTACTACACAAAAAATGTAGATCGCGTTAAAATACACAGTTTATGTTATATATATTTTAGTTGTTGAGTGAACCATTTTTGAGATATTGCTTGTTATTCCCTTAAATTTTCCAATACTTATACTTTTTCTCAAATGGGAGTTCGTTATTCATTTTTTTGTCCTGGTAATGCAAAGAGAATGGAATACTCCACATAGCAACCAGCTCTAAAATATTTGACTATTGCTTAAAGCCTACCAATTCCCCTTGCATCTACAAGAAAATTAGCAATAAGTTTAACATCTCGATATCTCGATTAACATGAAGCATATGGAGAATAAGCGTTCGTAAAAATAGTTTGTACAAGAGTAGAGAAAGTCATGTGAGTGTAACACAACAGATTTTTTAAAATCATGTTTGAAGTGTTTAGTAAATTTAGGATACCTCCCCGACATTTGTCAGTTTTGAGGTCTGAGGAAAACCTGGAGAAAGCCTCAGTCTGAGAGAAGGTCCTGGCGGGATTTGAACCGCGATTGAATATCTTAATGACCTCGACCGCTCATATCGGTCCTACCTTGCTAGTTAAATAACACCAAGTGAAGGTATCTGTGTTATAAAGACAGAACAGTAGCTATGAAGGCTCCAGGAAAATCAAACAAGCAAGACAGACTTTCTTCCGCCAGGTGCCATGACCGCTCAGCAATGTGGAACGCATCTTGAGAGTGTGAGGAGGAAATTCATCCTTGAGGCAGTTTGCAACCTCGTGAACTTACTCCACTAACTCGGTTAATGAAAGTTGAGACATAACGGGTTGCTTCAGAGTCCTATAGATATGCATGTGTTCGTCAAAATCAAAATCCTGACGGCGTCTGGATCGGATAGAGAGACAAGCAATAAGGAAGCAGTCCGTTGGAATAAATTAGTGTGTAGGCGATGCCCTACTAGAGAAATTCCCTATGGATAATTGAAAAACAGTTTTTATTAGCTCCACATATGGACGCCAATTTGAGGTAGGTTGTATTGAAGGAGTTGTATTTCAACTGTTGGGGAGCCGAACACTTTAAGTATGTTTGTAACCGCACGTAAGGTACCCGGTTTCCGGTAGCCTTCGCCCCAAATGTATTTTCAGGTGGCTTTTGCCCCAAGTTTAAAAAAATATTAACTTTGTAATTAAACTGTTTCTTTAAATATTTAATATTTATGTTTTCCTCGGCTGCGTCAGTATTTGTTAGAGACATAGAAGTCTTGGCAGGGTTTTGGTACGACTGAAGAATGTATGCTTACACAGATTTTAAGTTTTAATTCACTCCTTTTTTATTAATCCTTGACAAATTAAATAGCTCTTCACTGATATAGAGAGCTGTGGGATTCTTTTATTTAATACTTGTACTTTTTAACACGTATATTATTTTCGTCCCACACGAATACGTATTATATTCCTCGAGGACGCATCACGCATCCAGTTATAATCACTGTCTGCAGGCAACTGAACTGATTTCAAGCGCCTAGACTTTGTAAATTTATGTATTTCAAGTATCTGATTGCTAATCCTACTCCAATAGAATACCTTCATTGAACTGAAGCTTTTTCTGGTTGTTGATTGGCTATTTTATAAACTGTCGCTAAAATTACATTATTGCTTCCAAGAATCACAAGTAGTATTGTTAAACTCTCAAACTCATTATTGCCTCAAGGTTACCTCATTGTTGGCAACTTTTAACTTATTATTCTCACAGCTCTTACATTATTAAATTACGTAATACATTCACATAACATTATTGAACATGTGTACAATAATATAAGCATAGGCAATGACTGTTACATACATTTTACAAATTATTACATACACATATTGCTTCAAGACGAGCTGTTATTGAATTTACATATTATATAATTAGACTGAAAATACTTAAGTGTTAAACATACTGCCTCATATGACTATAGTCACAAATCTAAACAACTGTATAATAGCCTTTCTTCAACTCTCACGCTTTCATGACGATTTTTACAAACAAGTCACTTTTTTTACTATACATTTTACGCTAATTAAATTAAACGTTGTATACAAATGTGAAACAACGAAAACTAATATTTTTATACGTGGTTGCACAGCACCCCTCACTCTTCCTCCTACATACACCTATGATTATTTGTGTTGGGCAACACAATTTAAATTGTGATGAAATGCCTGGAATAGTTAAAAATAGTAAAAGAAAATATAACTCCCTCTATGTTCGACTGGTTGGTGTACTAACTTCTCTGGAAAGGTAAAATCAGACTGAAAAATTCAATGCATAGCCGACATTTGCACCACGGATCTTTGGATTTCCATGCAGTTGCTCTATCCGAGCTAACGTGACAACCTACCGATCTCATTAAATTCCCCAACTGACTTGAAATTATTAAAAACTGAGTTTTATTTATGGACGCTCTTTAACCGCTGTGGTCCTTAGTGTCCCATTCTATATCGAGCGTAAAAGACCGGTAATTTTGCTCAGAGGCCTCTTTATCGGGCTTGGGGTTCTTTTACCTGCCGTAAATCTACGACACGGAATCGCCGGCTTTACTTCCCTTAGAAGGAAGCCATGCTAAGGATTTTTACGCCCGAAAAAATCCATCGCCTTCCGCCGGGTTTGAACCCGCGACCTCGGGAACTAGAGGCTAGCAAGGTAACCACTACACGCGAGGACGATCCAACTGACTTGTTTTTTTGCGGTAAGCCACATGGAGATCTCAAATTCATTTCCCCAATGGCGACTTACAGTGTCGCAAGTACTTTAAGTCCTGAGCTTCATAGTTGAACCATCTATTAAATCAATCAACGGCAATTAATTGTTCTTCCACACAAGAAGTGTGTAGGACAGGTTGAAAAGCTAGAATCAGACTGAAAAATTTAATTTAGCAACCGGACGGAAACCAGAAGATCCGTGGCTTAAATCTCAGCTATGACATTGAATTTTTCGGTCTGATTCTACCTTTCCACATTGTCCTACACACTTCTTGTGTGAAAGAACAATTGATTACCATGCTAATACTCATTCCTTAGGTCGCAGGTTCGACTCTCTTCTGGGGTATAAGAGCTTTTCTATAAGTAGTCATCCCTACCTTCGCTTAAAGTCTATAGGAGGTTTAAGACTGGGTTCGGGGGCACTTAGCACCTCGACTGCAAGATCTTTAGTGCCTAAGCCCCTAAAGGGGTCACCCCGGGAGGGTGGAGTGAGCTAAAAGGAGACTGCGGACGGCCGGACCAGGAGGCACGACTCTGCATATATGCCAGAGTGCACGGTTCCTACTTCTTACAGATTGAAATTTCCCGTATGGCAGCTGCTACAACCAGCTCCCCTCCCCCAAAGGCTTGCAGTTCCCACTGTGGGGCCGGGACCCGGAGACCATAGAGTATACTTTTCCCCTGTCATTCACCACCGACACTTTCAACCCTGAATCAGATCAAAGGTGGAATGGAGGTGAAATGGAGGGACAGAAAATTAGGGGAAACCCCGAAATAAACCCATGGGTCTGGAAGATCGGCAGCGGGAATTGAACTTACGACCTACCGAATGTGGGCCAGACGTTACCGCCTGAGCCACCCGCTCGGTTAGAGTCCATAAGTATGAATGCATGAACAACTATGTTTCAGAGTGTGAAAAGGATTTTAAAAAACTATAAAAATCTAAGTAATCAAGTCAACAATATCAGTTATTTCTAAAGTGAAAGCAGCAGAGTGGTTAAAGACAATTTTATGAATGAGGCAATGAAATAAAGAACACCACCAAGCTTCTGATCTGCACAGTGTGTTCCTTAGACGATTTTATGTGTATATTATTGCTTCCACTTTGCTGTTTGTGCTGACGTTTTACATTCGCTATTAACCATCCTTCACCACTATTATGCTCAATTCTAGGTTATGGCACGCACACGCATACTTACCTTTAGGTGCGGCTGTTAGGCACTTTCTCGTTATGCTTGGTGAGAAAGAAACTTGATTCTTCTTTTTCTGTTTTAATAAACCGTTCAAGAGCTTAGAGATACTCAGTTTACAATATGATCCGCGATGATAAAAGTAACTACTTGTTTCCAGTGTGACAGTTATTTTAAACGCATACATCTCTCACTTGTTCAGAAGTGAAAACGCTCGCAACCCGGCAGACAGTGAAAGCTCTCAGCCATGACATCACAGAGAGTTGCAGGAAAAGTGTGAAAAGTCACAGTAATATGTTACTTTCCTTATAGCAGTAGCGCTATCGTTGGTTTGATATCACATCTTGCTGGAAGAACAATGGGAAAATATGTACACAACGAAGTTGTTCCTCAAAGTGGGCAGTTACTAAAGGTAAACAACTTTTACGTTTTGGATTCACATGACTTTCACTACTCATTATTCTACAGAATATTCTTACAAAAACTTATTATTAGAGATAAACTTTCATTACTCATTTCGTTATAGGCATAAGAAGAAGCTTAAGTGATGGTCAGGTCTTTACAAAGTCGGTCGCTGTGTAATGGCTTTCAAATTCGTGTGCACTTTGCATGAACACGAAAAGAAAAAAATCTTTTATTTTATATTCACGTGGCCTCTATCCTCTAGTGAATATACAAATTAAACTTATCAAAATTTATTTTGCTATTTACTTCATTTTAATCGAGATAAACCGCGCAGAAATAGCTGCATAACACGTTTCGTTATAGACACAAAGGGAACAGCGATAGTAAATGTTTAACAACTGGATGCTATACGCTGACCTTACAATTTCATACTCTTCCATGACATCGCAAGAAATTGCTAAATGACAAGAGGACTTAAAAGGAATGAAAAAGAATTGAACAATTCGAATCATTAATAACGGATATCTCGGAAATTCCTGATGCCACAAAAAAGATTATTTGAAATAAACTCTGTGTTTTAAAGAGATCCATATTTTATGTGTAGTACGTTTGTCTATGGCTTAACTTTGCCAGTTTTACAATATTATATGCAATTCCTTCCGAATCAAGAAGACTTCATAGGCTATTCTCAGAAAATTCAAGATATACATTTTATTTGTCATGTAAATATCTTTAATATATAGTATTTAATCAAAATATTTACAGCCATTTTTCGTAAAATGAAAAAGTAGTTTGCGGTTTTAAGGGAGGGTTCATGAAAACCTTCGTGTAGCATCTTGAAACATACTAAGGTTAAATACAAAGTTTGGTGTTTATCCCAATTTTCATTTTTGAGATATGGTGTTGACAGGCACTGGCGTGCGCGCGGGAGCGGACCTTTTTCTAAAAAATCCGATGTGTTACACTCACATGGCCTTCTCTACTCTTGTACAAACTATTTTTACAAACGCTTATTCTCCATCTACTTCATGTTAATCGTAATAAACATTTCCAGACTCTATCTTGTAGATGTAAGGGGAATATATATTTACAAGGGCAATATAGAAATACAGTAGCCTTTAAGCATAAACATATTTCTTAATAGCTGGTTGCGAGGTGCAGCACCATTCTCTTTGCCACAGATTAATACTCTTTGCATATCCAAGACAAAAAAATGAATAACGTATTCCCATTTAAGAAAATAAGTATTGAAAAATGTAAGGGAATAACAAGCAATATCTCGAAAATGGTTCACTCAACAACAAAAATGTATATGACATAAATTGTGTATTTTAAGGCGATCTACATTTTTTGTGTAGTAAAAGTTTGTCTATCTCTTATGGTTTACCAGTTATGCAAAAGTCGTTCACAATGAAGAATACTTTTGGAGACATTCCCAGAAAATTCAAGATATACATTTGATTTGTCATGAAAATATCTTAAACATATGATATTTTAATCAAAATCGTTAGAACCATTTTTGAGAAAATTAAAATTTTCGAAAACTGTTCCATGTAAAGGGTATTCTGGCGCGGGGGGATTTTCTTGAAAACCTTCGTGTTGCATCTCTGGAAGATACTGAAGCTAAATACCAAGTTTGGTGTTTATCCGACTGTTCGTTTCTGAGTTATGCTGTTAATAGACAGACACACAGTCACACAGACACACACACGGACATGTTTCCAAAAATGCTTATTTTGGATTCAGGGTGTCTCAAAACACATATAGCCGGTGAAATATCGGTATTGAATTTTTGGGTGGAATACAATACTTCCCCTACTTACTATACGTATTAGAGAAAGTAAAAATGAATAACGAATTCCCATTTGAGAAAAAGTATATTGGAAAATTTAAGGGAATAACAAGCAATATCTCGCAAATAGTTCACTCAACAAAAGAAAAATGTATATGACATAAATTGTGTATTTTAACGTGATCTAAATTTTTTGTGTCGTAAAATTTTGTCTATCTCTTATGGTTTACAGTTAAGCAAAAGTCGTTCACAATGATGAATACTTTTGGAGACATTCCCAGAAAATTCGAGATATACATTTCATTTGTCATGAAAATATCTTAAACATATGATATTTTAATCAAAATCGTTAGAGACATTTTTGAGAAAATTAAAATTTTCGAAAAATGTTCTATGTAAAGGGTAATCTGGGGTGGGGGGATTTTCTGTAAAACCTTCGTGTCGCATCTCTGGAAGATAGTGAACCTAAATACCAAGTTTGGTGTTTATCCGACTGTTCGTTTCTGGGTTATGCTGTTCACAGACACACACACACACGGACATGTTTCCAAAAATGCTTTTTTTGGATTCAGGGGCCTCAAAACATGTATTTCCGGCGAAATCTTGGTATGAAATTTTTGGGTGGAATACAATACTTCCCCTACTTGCTATACGTAGTAGAGAAAGTAAAAATCGCTCAAACGATTTTGTTAATTCTTTCACCATTGGAAAGCCCAATTTTATTCCTTTTCACGGACATGATCTGTAAAACACTTTTGAATTTCGTTTTATAAATTAGTAAGATATTAAAAATTATTTAAAAAGCTCTTGGGCTTCAGTACGAAGATATTTGTGTAAGAGAACGAGCTTTGCAAAGAAGGCTTTTGACTTTTAGCTGAGAATGTCATGGAGTAGAAAGTATTGTTTGTTACTCCACAGAAAACGCATGTAAAACAAAGCAAATGTTGTAGATATTTCATTCCAAGCAACGTATTATGTAAATGTTCAGGGTTTAGCAACTAAGAGCAAAACAAAAGAGAATCGAATCTGTTGATCGACTGATTGAAAAGAGAATCTGCTCATAATGATACCATGCATTACCAGTGCCAACATATTTTAATAACCCTCAAGTAAGAACGTTTTGCTCTATTTCCTTTCTATGTTATAATCAAGATCATTAGTAGGATGCGTTAAATAATTATATACGGAGAGAAAAATGTATCAGGTTATAACACTGCCGTTTGTGAAAATTGCAACACCAAGAAGGAAACGCATGAATTTAATACCACAGGTTTGGTACATGACAAGTAACAAATGATAAACTTTTCAAATCTATACATGACCTTTGAGCCCTAGTATTCAGTATTTGGTGTGGCCTCCATGCGCTGCAATTAAGGCTGCTATACGCCGTGGCTTTCAATCAAAAAGGTTCTGAATAAGTTCCTGAGGGATTTCCCTCACGCAGTTTGTATTCGAGCCCACTAATCCTGACACTGGTTACTGAAGGACCGTGACGCACCAGGTGCCGACCAACCATATCCCGGACATGTTCGATGGGCGACATGTCAGGCGAACGTGCAGGCCAGGGAAGCAATGGTACCCGTCGCTCTTCGAAGAAGGCTTGTACATCCCTCGCAATATGTGACCGGGCATTGTCCTGTTGAAATGTGGCCTGTGGAGATGCCTGAAGCAGGGGGAGTACCTCAGGGTCTACAACCACCGTTAGGTACCGGTTGCTGTTCAAAGTGCCCTCAATTCGTAGGAGCCGAGATCGGTTGTTGTAACCTACGGCGCCCCAATACATCACACCTGGTGTTTGTCCGCTATGCCGCTCAACAAAGCAGCCCTCCAGGTTACCCTCACCACGGTACCGCCGGACACGTATGCGGCCATCGCTGTAGGACACGTTGAAGCGGGACTCGTCCGAAAAGACTACATTTTGCCACTCATCACCCCAGTGACGTTCACGTGGCCATTGCAGTCGGAGGAGCTTGTGGTTTCTGGACAATGGAAGCCGGCGTAATGGCATGCATGCAACCAGCCCAACCTCCAGCAGACAGTGACGAACCGTTGATGCAGACAAGTTCACACCTGTTGTAGTGCTCCAGCGTCTAGCCAACATGTGGATGAAGCTGTACGGTCCGTTATGGTCACGCGGACAAGATGACGGTCATCCCGTGCTGTGGTCATGTTCCGTGGTCCAGTACCCGCTCTTCGCTGCGTACGACCTTCATCTATCCACTGCTTCCACGCACGCATCACTGTCGAAGCAGCTTTCCCTGTACGAGCCGAAATGACTGACCATCTGCCCCATTCGAACTCACTCACATGCCGATTGGCTCCCTTAGACGTCGACGAGGCATACTGGCCATCACTTTATTGTTTCCACCTTGTTTGACAGCTCTGTACTGACTACGCTGGACGCAACACTGACCTTGTCGGACCGACACGAGGGCTCTGTTCGGCCTACGTGTACCCCATCTCTCTGCAAAACTAATCACTTATTGCTTTTACACTCTTGTACACTTCCACTAAGTTTGGAGTTATTCGGGAAATTATTTCTTAGTGTTGCAATTTTCAGAAACGGCAGTGTATTAGAAATCAGTCAAACCATAGTTTATAATTAACAACCCAGAATTTTTCTCGATGATCACAGGCTACGCATCGTTTCATTAGCGGTTAACATGGTGGCCGGAAAAAGGAAATCTTCGTATTTACTAGCTTCACTTCTATTTCGTTGTATATGTTAAGGGTCTATGTATTAAATGATAACTATGTAGTTTTTATGTTCAAGACCAAAGAGAGGGTACAAAGGTTTAAAGTGTGATTATCTAAAAAATTACCCGATCACTTCGACCGATAACTTTTCCAATGCCAAAGCATACATATAAGCTATGCAGTATTTCCAGAAGTTGGAAGACTGTCGGGAGGAGGAGGGGGTTCATTAAGGCCTATCTTGGCAATGATAAAATTACAATTATTCATGTTCCTTTTTCTCAATAACCATTGAGTGTAGAAAGCCAAACTTTTACCATATATTCTTGAAGAAAAATATAAACTTTCAATGCGAGCATTTTTAAAATGGTTTCCCAGATTTTTAAATATAAGTTTTTAAAAATTGTGCTACATAAAATATTGAATTTTCTAATCAATATTTATTAGTTTTGAAACTAGTAGCATAATTAAGAAACCCTTGTGTTAAAAGTTCCACATATATGTAGGGAACATGTGGTAAAAATTTTATTTTTTACTTATTATAGGCGCTGAGAGAAATGAACATAAGCGTAAAAAAGTGTAGTTTTCGACAAATTGCTCTTAAAGTAGAAAAACATTTATAATCACACCTTAATGCATTCCTGCACCATAAGTTGGACCACCTGGCTCGTCCTCTTCTTGATACAGGTCCTCAAGCTTCCTTTTTGCTCTGTGGGTTGATTACCTGGCCTTTCTTTTTTATTTCCTCTGACATTTTCTCTCCTGTGTTGACCCTTATTTTTCATAGCAGAAATACAATTAAAACCAATTTCCATTCCCAGAAACTTCATTACTTAGCACTTAAGATTGCTTCCCCTATTGAGTGATGCTGCTACCTTATAAACCCCAAAATGTAGTGTGTTCATCCCAAGAATTACTGTTTTTGGAAGACGGGTCCAAATTACATTATGTGACGATTCGTTGGGGTTTTGTGTTCCACCATAAAGACAATCAGAAGTTCTGGGTCAGCTAAATCTTCAAATATTTGTTTCATCTCAATCATGCAGGGGGAAGGAAGATGAAAGTGTTCTTTATGATCATACTATTTTGGTTTCAAATATTTGCACCAGGTTGCATCACAAAGTTCATATTGAAGTTGTTCATTTGATGAAAGCAGATGAAAATAAACAGCCCAAACAGCTTTGCTCGTGCTATGAAGATTCGTAACGATTCTTCTGATTGCCAATCCATAATATTTTTGAATTTTAAGAATGCAACTGCCAGTAACTTGCCACTTTTCTTACCTTTCAAACACTTTCGTGCTTCTTGGCATGTTGCTATTTAAAAATAACAAAAACAGCAGGAATAAATAGGACAGCCACACAAAAACAACAGAATTATTAAAAATCTGGTACCATGTGCTTCATTCACAAAAATGTAAACAAACAGATTCCATAATGAAGCAGGACTACCAAATCCAAAAGAGAAGAAATATCCCGTTATACTGAAGATTACAGCCAGATATCTCTTATAGAAAGAAGGCTGCAATATATAATGTTTTCATTTTTCAGTCAGTTCACTGCCATTTTAGCACATGCAGCATATTATTAAAAATATAAATATAGTATTAAATAATGTAAAACATAATAAGTGCTATACACGATTTTAATCGTTAAACCCCAGAGAACAAAAAGAAATAAAAAACACTATTTTGAAAATGTTGATATTTTTGGCTTAATGATCCCCTTAAGGAAATCGAGCGATCCACTGACACATTTTTTTTTTGCGTGAATAATCAGTGAACTTTTTATCCGTTATTAGTAATAATTTCTACAGACGTTTATCTCGAATAACATAAAACAGAAGAATGTTTAATAATGAGTAGAGAAAGTCATGTAAATGTGACACATATTTATTTTTTGTTTCGCTTGCCTAAGGTATAGAAGCATTGAATTCGAATCAAAAATTTAATTTCAGCATTCCATGGGAATTATTTTTAATGATCTCTGAATAAAAAGGCACTTTTGGAACAGATGTTTCTGTGTGTGTGCGTTTGTTTGTGCGCGCGCGCGCCAGAGAGAGAGAGAGAGAAACAAAATAACGTGCTAAAAACTGAAAAGTTGGACAGGTACCAAATTTGATACGCCAGGTATGATAGAATGAAGATTTTTAAGGTATTACTCCCTTCCTTAAATATAGATTTAGATGAAAAAGAATTGTTTTGTCGTTTTATAACAATTACTAATAAAGATTATTATTAAAAATCATTGAAGCTATGTAAATAGCTTTATATAACTGCGATATAAGGAAGAGAACTTACTGGAAGAATAAAAATCTCCTTAAAATTTACACTCTATGTAAAATAAAAACACATTGCATTAACAATTTCCCAATTTTTCGCCATTATTGGTTTACATTTTACCACATTTTAAACAGTGCACTTTAAAATGTTACGTGACTATTGTATTGTTTCTCGTGAGCTCAGGTAAAGTATTTGTAATATCACTGCTAGTCTAGCTTTAAACCTGTGTTTTAAACAGTTGATTTGTATCAGTCTCCTTTATACCTATAATAAAATCTATTTTGCCTAGTATTGACCAAATGAAATCACTTCTGGAGAGCATTTATTATCATTTTCCTATAGCTAGTGTGTAATTAGAAGTTAAGTTTTGTAGAATATCCGCAGAATAGGTAGAAAACAAACGACGATGGGCAGAGGAAACCATATAACTTCTTCATTGCATTAGCTCTACCTCTCTGACACTCAATTCAGTGTTAGAACTGCATTTCATGTCAAACAAAATGATAATAAGTTTTTCTGTTTGTCCACAGTGCAACAGAGCATCATGGATGTGGAGTTTAAAGACCTTAGCTACACTATCAAGCGAATTTCTTGGCGGTCAAAAGGTATGTTTCCGTTTGCTACTTATATACAATACATGATTGTAATTTGAAGGATGATGAGGATGAATACATGTATTTTAGAGGCGAAACCTATTCTTTAATACAGACGATAAATGTAAATAAACCTGATTTTTTAAAGTTATGGAATTAAAATAAATGTTGAGTAATATATTTTACTTACCTAGAGTGTCGCTAAGAATCAAATAGGCAGGGGTAGATGGTTTTTGAAGTATCGTTTTCCTAAAGATTGATGAATGAGTTTGCGACATGTTGCATAAGTCCATTTTACGTACTTTTGTTAACTTTTCAATGCTTTACATAACATAAATATAATTTTAAGAGATGTGCAGCGTTTATTTCGCTGTTTAACTACACCAGATAATACAAATAGATTATGATTGCTTATAGATGGCTAGTCGCTACAGTGCAAAATTGGCTGCTTCCAAATTTTAAACAAATAACAATAACGATAATACTAATACTAATAATAGCAATAACAACCACCACAATAATAATAATAAAATCTGTATCCTTCAAAAGAGTAACCTTGTATTTTTATTCATAAGTTATGTACTTATAATATTAAATTAAGAGCTACGGATATATTTAATCTAGCAAGGCCTGAACGATTTTTTTCACTTGAGTTACTTATATCACGTCGCTTTACATTTTAATACCTGTCCACAGGACATTTTGTAAAACAATTAGGATTATTCATTTATACAGTTCAAACAAAATTATTTTAAGCATTAGAGGTTTGAAAAAATAACTCTCATATACTGATAATTAATTTTAATATATCACGTATTTAACCAAAATGTGAAAGCGCTATCGACGGAAGTAAATCTAGTTCTAGCATTCTGCTTAATACCAGCAATTCAAAATCAACAACGCTTAGTGTGTAATATGGACGCCAAAACACATCACTTTTTAAAGGACACCTATGTGCGGAAAAGCAGAATTTGGACAATCTGGGGCATCAACATTTGACAGTGCTTCGGATATGGTGATGGTGGTGCGTTCCATGTATTGTCAAGAGACCTCCATCAACCCAACTGGAGCATCACATTGTGGATTAAATTAAAAAGCAGTTCGATACGCGCACTTCATACAGCATTACGTGAAATCGGCGATGCATACACTGACATAAGCTATCAAATATATGTGCTTGCACGTATGCATAGCATTTCAGTCTGCGAACACAGCCTAACCTTAATAATAATAATAATCATCATCATCGTCAAAAGATGGTAAAAATATTTGACACTTCCGTGAGAAAGAAATTCTGGTTTTATATTGTCACAGGAGTTGTCAACGGAGGGGCCTCCTGGGAGGAGAGGATGAAGGGGAGGCCCGAAGAGAGACCAGATCCGGAGGACGATGTGCGCTAGCAAAGATGAGGTCCCTAACGATTCCAACATGACACCAATTCGGCAAACCTTGCCTTAGCCACTCGCAACCTGGGGGTCTCGGGTATAGACGAGGCACTCCAGGAAGGAAGAAGGTTACAGCAGACGTGCCAAATGACAGGGAGAAATCTTTCCAAAGTGCAAATTCCACCGTCCTGCCGCAACATACCGTCTCCTGGTTCTACAACCTCAAACACATGAGGTGAAACAGACGAAAGGAAATGATGGGGACAGGAAACGGACAGAAAATTCATGGTAGAAGCGGATCCACACCAGCCTACCAACTCGGGGAAACCATGAAAAAAAACATAGTCAGAGAGGACGGACCAACGTAAATCGAACCTGGTACTTCCCGAATGCTAGGCTTACACTCACCATGGTGCATCTTCCTCGGCGGGATTATCATAATTCACGTGCTGATGTTAAATACTTTGTTGTTGAAGTAATCATATCTTAGAACTTAACTCAATGCCACCTCTTTCGTTTGAAGTAATTATAAGTTACCACAGCCCGTTTTATATCTGTTAGGGAGAAAGCTTAAAATACACCTATGGAATTTTCAGCCTATCATCTGGATAATACATTTTTCTTCTTCTTTAAAAGATTACCCTCCTCTCTGTAGGCTTTACATCTCCAAGAACTTACAAGTCAATGCCTTGTCTGTAGCCTGTCGAGGAGCAAGCAAGCTCTGGATCGTAGCATATACAGGATGGGTGATCGGCCCAATGTCTGGCATGGCGGTGAAGAAGGAAATGAAATATATCATAATAGGAAAATTCACGAATCAAATTATCCAACCCAGCATTCGCCTAGCCACCGAGGAAAATCGCGAAAGAATCTTAGGTCAGATTAGTAGGTTTGAATCTGGGACCTCCTGCTCAGTACACATTTTTTCATGTTGCAATATTTACCTTATATATGTAAACCACAAAGCTTTCTTATGAGCATTTGGGGAAGCGAGAGACTTCAACCTGAGTGGAGTTCGAAGCACATCCCTGACACTAATGTTTCTGTCATATGCCGTAAGGCAGGTACTTACATTTATTGCTACCATAGCAAGGCTGCCAGGAATAACCCAAATAGTCTTGTTTCGCTGTAAACAATCTGAACAAAGTCAACTATTATATGTCAGCACAATCCAAGTAAAACAATGCGATGCCAACTGCATTATTGAAAAAAATAACAGATGTGCTTCCCAAGCTTCAGGAATGGGTTGGTATCCTGGTAGGATAGTAAGGATCGAATCTTACCGTGATAATGGTATTAGCGAGCAACTTATTACATCCGTCTATTTATCGCTGAAGCGTTTTAAACAGATAAAGATAGAAAGACAGGTGGTTTAAATGGAGATAAATGACAGTTTATAGTGTATAGGACCATTCTATCACTGAACATTTCTAAAATTAAGGATTATTGTGTTATATAACTTAGTGAATGTAATGGGTCCGTATATTTTATGTCGTCTGTGTTTATTATTGTTTTGTAACAGAGGGTTTTCCAGAAACATTTAAAGGTGTTTAAGATCATTCCAGTTTATAAGTGAGGCAAAATAGACTGTCCTTTCAATTTACAGCCCTATTTCTTTGACAACTATTTTTTCAAAAGTGAAACTATTATAAAGAGACAGATTTTTTTTAATATTTTGAAACGGTGGTTTGTTTTCGGAGAATCAATTCGGTTTAGGCATGGTCTTAATACTGCTAAAGCTGTAAGTAAATCATTCGGCTTTATTTTGAATGCTTTCGAGGATCAAGACTCTGTAGATGCTATGTTTAGTGATCCGAGTAAAGCGTTTGATTGTGTTTCACATAATTAATTATTAAACAAAACTAAGGTTTCGGGGTCAGGATATACAACCGAAATTACTACCTAATTCGTAATTAGATCCTATCTCCTAAGTCGTAGACAGTGTGTTAAAATTTATGATACTCGGAACTAGGGATGATTAGGTATGAGGTGCCTCAGGGATTTGTACTTGGGTCGATTTTGTTTTTATCATGGTAAAACTGCTTACTTCATAGCTTAAGCCGATGACACAGCTTTTATGGTCAAGAAACATCTCGACATGACTTGGAAACAAATACTAATAACTTTTATGTAATGCAAATGCCTGGTTTAATAACAAGATATTGAAAAAAAAGGAAAACAGAAACTATCACTTTTACTTTGAAATATTAATCAAGTAAACCAGAATTATAAAATGGGTATGGTTGTGGATAATTCCTTGACCTGGGCAAATCGTATTGATTATTTGAGCAAAAAGCTTTCTAGCACAAGATGACTTTTGCATAGTTTAATTAACATAGTTCCGATGGACTATTGTAAAATGCCATTATTCGCTTATTTTCAAAGTAATACTAAGTTGTGGGGCATTTCAGCAGATATTTATAAAATATTAGTTATTTAAAAATGGCGGTAAGGGCTGTGTACAAAGTATCTCCAAAAGCTCATTCTAAACCCCATTTAAAAAAATCTGATGTGTTACACTTACATGAATTTCTCTATTCTTGTACAAAGTATTTTTACAAACGCTTATTCTCCATCTACTTCATGTTAATCGAGATAAACATTTGCAGACTCTATCTTATTGCTAATTTTCTTGTAGATGTAAGGGGAAAATATATTTACCAGGGCTATGTAGAAAAACAGTAGCCTTTAAGCACATACATATCTCTTAATAGCTGGTTGCTAGGTGCAGCACCATTCCCTTTGCCACAGATTAATACTCTTTGCATATCCAAGACAAAAAAATGAATAACGAATTCCCATTTGAGAAAATAAGTATTGAAAAATTTAAGGGAACAACAAGCAATATCTCGAAAATGGTTCACTCAACAACAAAAATGTACATGACATAAATTGTGTATTTTAATGCGATCTACATTTTTTGTGTAGTAAAAGTTTGTCTATCTATTATGGTTTACCAGTTTACCAAAAGTCGTTCACAATGAAAAATACTTTTGGAGACATTCCCAGAAAATTCAAGATATACATTTTATTTGTCATAAAAATATCTTAAATATATGATATTTTAATCAAAATCGTTAGAGCCATTTTTGAGAAAATTAAAATTTTCAAAAAATGTTCCATGTAAAGGGTAATCTGGGGAGGAGGAATTTCTTGAAAACCTTCGTGTCGCATCTCTGGAAAATACTGAACCTAAATACCAAGTTTGGTGTTTATCCGACTGTTCGTTTCTGAGTTATGCTTTTCACAGACAGACACACAGACACACAGACACACATACACACACACGGACATGTTACCAAAAATGCTTTTTTTGGATTCAGGGGGTATCAAAACATGTATTTCCGGTGAAATCTCGGTATCGAATTTTTGGGTGGAATACAATACTTCCCCTACTTACTATACGTAGTAGAGAAAGTAAAAATTAAAAATTATGACCGTGGTGTGTTTATATACTTTTGAGGCAGTACTATGTGTCAATCATAATATTCAGGATTTGCCTAAGCCCAAAAATATCATAATTACAACACCAGACATTATGATAACTTTGACCTGCCTAGTTACAGATTTGAAAAATCTGATGTGTTACACTCACATGACTTTCTCTACTCTTGTACAAACTATTTATACAAACGCTTATTCTCCATATGCTTCATGTTAATCGAGATAAACATTTGCAGACTCTATCTTATTGCTAATTTTCTTGTAGATGTAAGAGGAATATATATTTACAAGGACAATATACAAATACAGTAGGCTTTAAGCACATACATATCTCTTATTAGCTGGTTGCTAGGTGCAGCACCATTCGCTTTGCCACAGATTAATATTCTTTCCATATTGAAGACAAAAAAATGAATAACGAATTCCCATTTGAGAAAAGTATTGAAAAATTTAAGAGAATAACTAGTAATATCTCGAAAATGGTTCAATCAACAAAAAAAATGTATATGGCATAAATTGTGTATTTTAACGCGATCTACATTTTTTGTGTAGTAAAATTTTGTCTGTCTCTTATGGTTTACCAGTTATGCAAAAGACGTTCACAATAAAGAATACGTTTGAAGACATTCCCAGGAAATTCAAGATATACATTTTATTTGTCATAAAAATATCTTAAACATATGATATTTTAATCAAAATCGTTAGAGCCATTTTTGAGAAAATTAAAATTTTCGAAAAATCTTCCATGTAAAGGGTACTCCGGGGTGGGGGAATTTTCTTGAAAACCTTCGTGTCGCATCCTTGGAAGATACTGAATCCAAATACCAAGTTTGGTGTTTATCCGACTGTTCGTTTCTGAGTTATGGTGTTCACAGACACACACACACAGACAGACACACAGACAGACACACAGACAGACACACAGACACACAGACACACACACGGACATGTTTCCAAAAATGCTTTTTTTTGGATTCAGGGGGTCTCAAAACATGTATTTCCGGTGAAATCACGGTATTGAAATTTTGGGTGGAATACAATACTTCCCCTACTTACTATACGTAGTAGAGAAAGTAAAAAAAATCTGATGTGTTACACTCACATGACTTTCTCTACTCATGTACAATCTAATTTTACAAACGCCTATTCTCCATATGCTTCATGTTAATCGAGATATCGAGATGTCAATCTTTTTGGTAATTTTCTTGTAGATGCAAGGGAAATATGGTAGCTTTTAAGCGATAGTCAAATATTTTAACGCTGGTTGCTATGTGGCGCATTCCATTCTCTTTGCATGTCCAGGACATAAAAAAATCTGATGTGTTACACTCACATGACTTTCTCTACTCTTGTACAATCTAATTTTACAAACGCCTATTCTCCATATGCTTCATGTTAAACGAGATATCGAGATGTCAAACTTATTGCTAATTTTCTTGTAGATGCAAGGGGAATATGCTAGCTTTTAAGCGATAGTCAAATATTTTAACGCTGGTTGCTATGTGGCGCATTCCATTCTCTTTGCATGTCCAGGACATAAAAAAAATGAATAACGAATTTGAGAAAAAGTATAAGTATTGGAAAATTTAAGGAAATAACAAGCAATATCTCGAAAACGGTTCACTCAACAAAAGAAATGTATATGACATAAGTTGTGTATTTTAACGCGATCTACATTTTTTGTGTAGTAAAATTTTGTCTATCTCTTATGGTTTACCAGTTATGCAAAAGTCGTTCACAATGAAGAATTATTTTGGAGACATTCCCAGAACATTCGAGATATACATTTCATTTCTCATGACATTATCTTAAACATATGATATTTTCATCAAAATCGTTAGAGCCATTTTTGAGAAAATTAAAATTTTCGAAAAATCCTCCATGTAAAGGGTAGTCTGGAGTGGGGGGATTTTCTTGAAAACCTTCGTGTCGCATCTCTGGCAGATAATGAACCTAAATACCAAGTTTGGTGCTTTTCCGACTGTTCGTTTTTGAGTTATGCTGTTCACAGACACACACAGACACACACACACACACACACACACACACACACACACACTCACACTCACACACACACAGACACACACACGGACATGTTTCCAAAAATGCTTTTTTTGGATTCAGGAGGCCTCAAAACATGTATTTCCGGCGAAATCTCGGTATCGAATTTTTGGGTGGAATGCAATACTTCCCCTACTTACTATACGTAGTAGAGAAAGTAAAAAACAAGAATAATAATATATACCTACATTATCCTAAAAATTGGTAACCCATTTCCATTTTATATACTTTAATTGTATAGATCGTCCCAATTTCTTGTTGGCCCTTGGATAGGTTCTTTTAAAACTTAAGTGAATTATTTTTAGCAATCTTAGGCATGAGTTGTATTTTATTTGTAATTGTTATCTGTTATATTCTATGTGTAATTAACAAGTACAGCTTTGAATACTTTTTATAACTATGGTGTATAGCCTCCTGTATGCTCAATGACATGTATGTGAATTAAATGACCTATAAATGTTATTCTGTTACAAACTTCTCCTTAACATACCTATTTACATTATCTAAATTATTTACTAAATTCCTAGCACATTAAAATGGATTTGTTGATATACAGTTATCATTTCTAGAAAGTTCTTTTGCGGTTACCTAATAAAACACCTCAGCAATGCTGAAGTTAAATTTATTAAGGTTTGATTAATGTGGGTGTCGCCGCTGGACCCCGCTGGATGTTCTGGAAGTTCTTGTAGGTATGTGTACTATGAAATGCTCGGTTTGAACCTACCGCGCCTCTCACACTGTTGGTGTGGCAAATTTTGGGATTGACTTCCTGGCGGATAATTACTTTCTCTACTACGTATAGTAAGTAGGGGAAGTATTATATTTCACCCAAAAATTCGATACCGAAATTTCACCGGAAATACATGTTTTGAGACCCCCTGAATCCAAAAAAAAAGCATTTTTGTAAACATGTCCGTGTGTGTGTCTGTGCGTCTGTGTGTGTCTGTGAACAGCATAACTCAGAAACGAACAGTCGGATAAACACCAAACTTGGTATTTAGGTTCAGTATCTTCCAGAGATGCGACACGAAGATTTTCAAGAAAATCCCCCCACCCCAGACTACCCTTTACATGAAAGATTTTTCGAAAATTTTAATTTTCTCAAAAATGGCTCTAACGATTTTGATTAAAGTATCATATGTTTAAGGTATTTTCATGACAAATGAAACGTATATTTCGAATTTTCTGGGAATGTCTCCAAAAGTGTTCTTCATTCTGAACGACTTTTGCATAACTGGTAAACCATAAGAGATAGACAAAATTTTACTACACAAAAAATGTAGATCGCGTTAAAATACACAGTTTATGTTATACACATATTTTTTGTTGAGTGAACCGTTTTCGAGATACTGCTTGTTATTCCCTTAAATTTTCCAATACTTATACTTTTTCTCAAAATCGTTATTCATTTTTACTTTCTCTACTACGTATAGTAAGTAGGGGAAGTATTGCATTCCACCCAAAAATTCGATACCGAGATTTCACCGGAAATACATGTTTTGAGACAACCTGAATCCGAAAAAAGCATTTTTGGAAACATGTCCGTGTGTGTGTCTGTGTGTGTGTCTGTGTGTCTGTGTGTGTGTGTGTGTGTCTGTGAACAGCATAACTCAAAAACTAACAGTCGGATAAACACCAAACTTGGTATTTACGTTCAGTATCTTCCAGAGATGCGACACGAAGATTTTCAAGAAAATCCCCCCACCCCAGACTACCCTTTACATGGAACATTTTTCGAAAATTTTAATTTTCTTAAAAATGGCTCTAACGATTTTTATCAAAATATCATATATTTAAGATAATGACATGAGAAATGAAATGTATATCTCGAAATTTCTGGGAATATCTCCAAAAGTATTCTTCATAATGAACGACTTTTGCATAACTGGTAAACCATAAGAGATAGACAAAATTTTACTACACAAAAAATGTAGATCGCGTTAAAATACACAACTTATATTATATACATTTTTTTTGTTGAGTGAACCGTTTTCGAGATATTGCTTGTTATTTCCTTAAATTTTCCAATACTTATACTTTTTCTCAAATTCGTTATTCATTTTTTTATGTCCTGGACATGCAAAGAGAATGGAATGCGCCACATAGCAACCAGAGCTTAAATATTTGACTATCGCTTAAAAGCTACCTTATTCCCCTTGCATCTACAAGAAAATTACAAATAAGATTGACATCTCGATATCTCGATTAATATGAAGCATATGGTGAATAGACGTTTGTAAAAATAGATTGTACAAGAGTAGAGAAAGTCTTGTGAGTGTAACACATCAGATTTTTTACTTTCTCTACTACATATAGTAAGTAGGGGAAGTATTGTATTCCACCCAAAATTTCGATGCCGAGATTTCACCGGAAATACATGTTTTGAGACTCACTGAATCCAAAAAAAGCAATTTTGGAAACATGTCCGTGTGTGTGTCTGTCTGTGTGTCTGTGTGTCTGTGAACAGTATAACTCAAAAACGAAGAGTCGGATAAACACCAAACTTGGTATTTAGGTTCAGTATCTTTCAGAGATGCGACAAGAAGGATTTCAAGAAAATCCCCCCACCCCAGACTACCCTTTACATGGAACATTTTTCGAAAATTTTAATTTTCTCAAAAACGGCTCTAACAATTTTGATTAAAATATCATAGGTTTAAGATATTGTCATGGCAAATAAAATGTTTATCTCGAATTTTCTGGGAATGTCTCCAAAAGTATTCTTCATTATGAACGACTTTTTCATAACTGGTAAAGCATAAGAGATAGACAAAATTTTACTACACGCAAAATGTAGATCGCGTTAAAATACATAATTTATGTCATATACATTTCTTTTGTTGAGTGAAGCGTTTGCGAGATATTGCTTGTTATTCCTTTAAATTTTCCAATACTTATACTTTTTCTCAACTTCGTTATTCATTTTTACTTTCTCTACTACGTATAGTAAGTAGGGGAAGTATTGCAATCCACCCAAAAATTCGATACCGAGATTTCACTGGAAATACATGTTTTGAGACCTCCTGAATCCAAAAAAAAGCATTTTTGGAAACATGTCCGTGTGTGTGTCTGTGTGTGTGTGTGTCTCTGTGTGTGTGTCTGTGTGTGTGTCTGTGAACAGCAAAACTCAAAAACGAACAGTCGGATAAACACCAAACTTGGTATTTAGGTTCAGTATCATCCAGAGATGCGACACGAAGGTTTTCAAGAAAATCCCCCCACCCCAGACTACCCTTTACATGGAACATTTTTCGAAAATTTTAATTTTATCAAAAATGGCTCTAACGATTTTGATGAAAATATTATATGCTTAAGATAATGTCATGAGAAATGAAATGTATATCTCGAATTTTCTGGGAATGTCTCCAAAAGTATTCTTCATTGTGGACGACTTTTGCATAACTGGTAAACCATAAGAGATAGACAAAATTTTACTGCACAAAAAATGTAGATCACGTTGAAATACACAATTTATGTCATATACATTTTTTTTGTTGAGTGAACCATTTTCGAGATTATGCTTGTTATTCCCTTAAAATTTTCAGTACTTATATTCTCAAATGGGAATTCGTTATTCATTTTTACTTTCTCTACTACGTATAGTAAGTAGGGGAAGTATTGCATTCCACCCAAAAATTCGATACCGAGATTTCACCGGAAATACATGTTTTGAGACCTCCTGAATCCAAAAAAAGCATTTTTGGAAACATGTCCGTGTGTGTGTCTGTGTGTGTGTGTGTCTGTGTGTGTGTGTGTGTGTGTCTGTGTGTGTGTGTGTGTGTCTGTGAACAGCATAACTCAAAAACGAACAGTCGGATAAACACCAAACTTGGTATTTAGGTTCAGTATCTTCCAGAGATGCGACACGAAGCTTTTCAAGAAAATCCCCCCACCCCAGACTACCCTTTACATGGAACATTTTTCGAAAATGTTAATTTTCTCAAAAATGGCTCTAACGATTTTGATTAAAATATCATATGTTTAAGATAATGTCATGAGAAATGAAATGTATATCTCGAATTTTCTGGGAATGTCTCCAAAAGTATTCTTCATTGTGAACGACTTTTGCATAACTGGTAAACCATAAGAGATAGACAAAATTGTACTACACAAAAAATGTAGATCTCGTTAAAATACACAACTTATGTCATACACATTTCTTTTGTTGAGTGAACCGTTTTCGAGATATTGCTTGTTATTTCCTTAAATTTTCCAATACTTATACTTTTTCTCAAATTCGTTATTCATTTTTTTATTTTTATGTCCTGGACATGCAAAGAGAATGGAATGCGCCACATAGCAACTAGCGATAAAATATTTGACTATCGCTTAAAAGCTACCATATTCCCCTTACATCTACAAGAAAATTACAAATAAGATTGACATCCCGATATCTCGATTAATATGAAGCATATGGAGAATAGGCGTTTGTAAAAATAGATTGTACAAGAGTAGAGAAAGTCATGTGAATGTAACACATCAGATTTTTTTGTCTTGGATATGCAAAGAGTATTAATTTGTGGCAAAGGGAATGGTGCTGTACCTAGCTACCAGCTATTAAGAGATATGTATGTGCTTAAAGGCTACTGTATTTCTATATTGCCCTTGTAAATATATATTCCCCTTACATCTACAATAAAATTAGCAATAAGATAAGTCTGAAAACGTTTATCTCGATTAACATGAAGCATATGGAGAATAAGCGTTTGTAAAAATAGTTTGTATAAGAGTAGAGAAGGTCATGTCAGTGTAACACATCAGAGTTTTATTCAGTAATTGTTTTGGATTTTAACATGTGTAACGCGTAGCGAAATACTTATATTTTTGGGGGTAGGGGTTCGTTAAAATTCTATTCTTGACAATATTAAATCTTATCTCAGGTTTTTCGCGTTTGGAAGGTAAGATATTTATTATATAAATAATAAATACAATGAGTTAACTTTCAGTATATGTTTTATCCCTTTGCTCAAGGTGCTTTAATGATGAACTATATATGACAATTAAATCAAACATTTATTTATAAATTTGCTTTAATTACTTGCAGACATTTTATATTATATTAATAATTTATTTGTTACTTCTTGTTGAGAATGTTTCGTAATTCGTGTAGCGAATTAGTACACTTCTCTACTTTCCTTGTGAACGCCTATCTCAGAGAAAATGTTCCTAACAATCCCAATAGTTTAATCTTATTTATTTAAGTTATTGTCTGGTTGCTATGAATCATCAAACAAATCCACATAGTTTAAAAATTCCTGCATAAAATATATAACATATTCATAAGAATAATATCTTTATAATCATATTGCATATAAAACATATTAACACTTAAGTTCTCGCTTTTTGTTACATATTTTGCATTACCACATTTTTAATTGCGAAGTCAATCTTTTTTCGATCACTTTATTTAACGAATTGCAATGTTATTCAATTGTTTTATCTCTTATTATAGCAATAAATACAATTCTAATTAATAATTTAAAATATATAAATGCTCACGGCATGGTTGGTGACATAAATGGTGTTTTAAAACAATAATACATTAATAATTATTATGATACACAATGCATACGTAAATATACAATGTATCAAATTTCCCCATCCATTCCATTGGATTTTCATTTTGCCATTCCTTAGAAGTTTTAAAAATTATTTTTGTCCCTTTTACTAATATCTGCTTCAATGCCTTACTTTGAATGCAGCGGAATCAGTGATACAGTAGATAAGACAAAATCAACTATAGTGGAAACATTCTATGGTCCTTATGACCAATTACGGTTTCCCATTTTGTTATAATTACCGCATATTGTCTTCCGCATGAGATTATTTATACCTTTTTGGGCGAGGTTTTCAATTTTTCAACATTTATGTCAACACAATGATGAACCTTGCCATTGATACTTAACTTTGCTTGATGCACAGGAAAGCGAGAAGTACGTTCTAATTCATCTATTTATTACTTTCTCTACTACGTATAGTAAGTAGGGGAAGTATTGCATTCCACCCAAAAATTCGATACCGAGATTTCACCGGAAATACATGTTTTGAGACCTCCTGAATCCAAAAAAAGCATTTTTGGAAACATGTCCGTGTGTGTGTCTGTGTGTGTGTCTGTGTGTGTGTCTGTGTGTGTGTCTGTGAACAGCATAACTCAAAAACGAACAGTCGGATAAACACCAAACTTGGTATTTAGGTTCAGTATCTTCCAGAGATGCGACACGAAGGTTTTCAAGAAAATCCCCCCACCCCAGACTACCCTTTACATGGAACATTTTTCGAAAATTTTAATTTTCTCAAAAATGGCTCTAACGATTTTGATTAAAATATCATATGTTTAAGATATTTTCATGACAAATAAAATGTATATCTTAAATTTTCTGGGAATGTCTCCAAAAGTATTCTTCATTGTGAACGACTTTTGCATAACTGGTAAACCATAAGAGATAGACAAAATTTTACTACACAAAAAATGTAGATCTCGTTAAAATACACAACTTATGTCATATACGTTTCTTTTGTTGAGTGAACCGTTTTCGAGATATTGCTTGTTATTCCCTTAAATTTTCCAATACTTATACTTTTTCTCAAATTCGTTATTCATTTTTTTATGTCCTGGATATGCAAAGAGAATGGAATGCGCCACATAGCAACCAGCGTTAAAATATTTGACTATCGCTTTAAACCTACCATATTCCCCTTGCATCTACAAGAAAATTATCAATAAGATTGACATCTCGATATCTTCATTAACATGAAGCATATGGAGAATAAGCGTTTGTAAAAATAGTTTGTACAAGAGTAGAGAAAGTTATGTGAGTGTAACATATCAGATTTTTTTACTTTCTCTACTACGTATAGTAAGTAGGGGAAGTATTGCATTCCACCCAAAAATTCGATACCGAGATTTCACCGGAAATACATGTTTTGAGACTCACTGAATCCAAAAAAAGCATTTTTGGAAACATGTCCGTGTGTGTGTCTGTCTGTGTGTCTGTGTGTCTGTGTGTCTGTGTGTCTGTCTGTGTGTCTGTGAACAGCATAACTCAAAAACGAAGAGTCGGATAAACACCAAGCTTGGTATTTAGGTTCAGTATCTTTCAGAGATGCGACACGATGGTTTTCAAGAAAATCCCCCTACCCCATACTACCCTTTACATGGAACATTTTTCGAAAATTTTAATTTTCTCAAAAACGGCTCTAACGATTTTGATTAAAATATCATATGTTTAAGATATTGTCATGACAAATAAAATGTATATCTCGAATTTTCTGGGAATGTCTCCAAAAGTATTCTTCATTATGATCGACTTTTTCATAACTGGTAAACCATAAGAGATAGACAAAATTTTACTACTCGAAAAATGTAGATCGCGTTAAAATACACGATTTATGTCATATACATTTCTTTTGTTGAGTGAACCGTTTGCGAGATATTGCTTGTTATTCCCTTAAATTTTCGAATACTTATACTTTTTTTCAAATTCGTTATTCATTTTTTTTATGTCCTGGACATGCAAAGAGAATGGAATGCGCCACATAGCAACCAGCGTTAAAATATCTGACTATCGCTTAAAAGCTACCATATTTCCCTTGCATCTAAAAGAAAATCACCAATAAGATTACATCTCGATATCTCGATTAACATGAAGCATATGGAGAATAGGCGTTTGTAAAATTAGATTGTACAAGAGTAGAGAAAGTCATGTGAGTGTAACACATCAGATTTTTTTTGTTTCTTTACATTCCTGGTAAAGCTTTGAGATTTGCATTTATGTGATGTAGTAGAATCGCTGAATGTACATACGCCACTGTTTTTTACTTTCTCTACTACGTATGGTAAGTAGGGGAAGTATTGCATTCCACCCAAAATTCGATACCAAGACTTCACTGGAAATACATGTTTTGAGGTCTCCTGAATCCAAAAAAGTATTTTTGGAAACATGTTCGTGTGTCTGGCTGTGTGTCTGTGAACAGCATAACTCAAAAACGCACAGTCGGTAAACCATCAAACTTGGTATTTAGCTTCAGTATCTTCCAGAGATGCGACTCGAAGGTTTTCAAGAAAATCCCCCCACCCCAGATTACCCTTTACATGGAACATTTTTCGAAAATTTTAATTTTCTCAAACATGGCTCTTACGATTTTGATTAATATATCATATGTTTAAGATACTTTCATGACAAATGAAACGTTTATCTTGAATTTTCTGGGAATGTCTCCAAACGTATTCTTCATTGTGAACGACTTTTGCATAACTATAAACCATATGAGATAGACAAAATTTTACTACACAAAAAATGTAGATCGCGTTAAAATACACAATTTATGTCATATACATTTTTTTGTTGAGTGAACCATTTTCGAGATATTGCTTGTTGTTACCTTAAATTTTCCAATACTTATACTTTTTCTCAAATGGGAATTCGTTATTCATCTTTTTTAGTCTTATAATGCAAAGAGAATGGAATACTCCACATGGCAACCAGCTCTTAAAATATTTGACTATCGCTTAAAACCTACCATAATCCCCTTGCATCTACAAGAAAATTAGCAATAAGTTTGACATCTCGATATCTCGATTAACATGAAGCATATGGAGAATAAGCGTTTGTAAGAATAGTTTGAACAGGAGTAGAGAAAGTCATGTGAGTGTAGCACATCAGATTTTTTTAGAGGAATATTCTTGGGCTAATTTAACACACCTTTTCATTAGCTCATCGCCGAGTAAAAGAGTAAAGCAGAGTACTTTATTTGAGGAAAACGGATGACTGTAAGAAAATACCACCGGACACTAGAAATTTGTGCTGACGTAATCTCATGCTCAGGAATCGTTCACTTGGCGCAAGAACCTTCCCCTTGTACAAAATCCAACACAATCCCAGTAATTCCCCATCATCAAACCATGCTGTTTGCTCGAATACCGTTTCTTCTACTTTTGAACGTCATAGAACCGTTTCCAGGAAATTATGCAGACAATGTTCTTTGTGAGTTAGTACTTTTTTCACTTCACCTGCCGGCATCTTCATCCTTATGCAACCGGAACAATTCCAATAACTGAAGCAAGGCTATCGAACGCACTTTCTCAACGCAGCTGTAATGCCAAGGTCAAAAGAGATGATGCTCTAATTGTAGTTAAGAAATTTGTGAAAATTGCTTCCTGGTTCTTATAACGTTTTGGTTATACTACTTTTGTTTATAGCTTTGTATTGATGTGCTGTTATTATTATTATTATTATTATTATTTTTATTATTATTATTATTATTATTATTATTATTATTATTATTATTATTATTACGACAAATATTAACAAGTTTAAATATCTACGTAATGGATTAAAAGAACTGTAACTTGTCGATTCATTCATTCCTTTTTATCTGGGGCAATTTGTTATATCATAACATGCTGTGAATGCCAGAGTGATTGTAGTTTAAATTCATATTATTGTATGTACAGGATTTTAGAAGTTTGTTAGCCATAAGTATTGTTAGGAAATAAGTTTACCCGGCCTCACTGAAACTGACAATAGAAGTGGGTAACAATAAACCGAGGGGGTGAGTTGTTTATCACTAAGAAGAGATAAACAAATGACGTCAGGGTAGCGTGCCTTTTTTACAAATGGAGGAAATATCTTCCCTAGAGTATATACGTTAGTAGTAGTGATTGGCTGACAAAACAGACGCTAAAGTGGGTGCAATTTGGTAGCACCTCTATTATAATGTTTAGGCAATTCGAGGTGAAGGAGTATATATTCTCGAGCCATAAGCAAGTGTCGCACAGTCTTGAAGAGTCTCTCACGGGGTGCACGTCACGTAGTCCTGAAGAATCTCTCGCGAGGTACACGTAGCAAAGTTAGTTACAAAATGTGAAGTACGCGAAGTAATTTGTGCGCGGCAACTAAAACAACTGTAGTTACATTCGTAAATATCACAGTTTTAGTCAGGCGTGTATAAAGATTAAATATGTGAATTATTAATTAAGTGTGACGGCAATAAAAGTGTAGAAACAATTTTTACTTTCTCTACTACGTATAGTAAGTAGGGGAAGTATTGCATTCCACCCAAAAATTCGATACCGAAATTTCACCGGAAATACATGTTTTGAGACCTCCTGAATCCAAAAAAAGCATTTTTGGAAACATGTCCGTGTGTGTGTCTGTGTGTGTGTGTGTGTGTGTGTCTGTGTGTGTGTGTGTCTGTGTGTGTGTGTGTGTGTGTGTGTGTCTGTGAACAGCATAACTCAAAAACGAACAGTCGGATAAACACCAAACTTGGTATTTAGGTTCAGTATCTTTCAGAGATGCGACACGAAGGTTTTCAAGAAAATCCCCCCACCCCAGACTACCCTTTACATGGAACATTTTTCGAAAATTTTAATTTTCTCAAAAACGGCTCTAACGATTTTGATTAAAATATCATATGTTTAAGATATTGTCATGACAAATAAAATGTATATCTCGAAATTTCTGGGAATGTCTCCAAAAGTATTCTTCATTATGAACGACTTTTTCATAACTGGTAAACAATAAGAGATAGACAAAATTTTTCTACACAAAAAATGTAGATCGCGTTAAAATACACAATTTATGTTATATACATTTCTTTTGTTGAGTGAACCGTTTGCGAGATATTGCTTGTTATTCCCTTAAAATTTCCAATACTTATACTTTTTCTCAAATTCGTTATTCATTTTTTTATGTCCTGGACATGCAAAGAGAATGGAAAGCGCCGCATAGCAACCAGCGTTAAAATATTTGACTATCGCTTAAAATCTACCATATTCCCCTTGCATCTACAAGAAAATTACAAATAAGATTGACATCTCGATATCTCGATTAACATGAAGCATATGGAGAATAAGCGTTTGTAAAAATAGTTTGTACAAGAGTAGAGAAAGTCATGTGAGTGTAACACATCAGATTTTTTTGTATGTGATATGCAAAGAGTATTAATCTGTGGCAAAGGGAATGGTGCTGCACCTAGCAACCAGCTATTAAGAGATATATATGTGCTTAAAGGCTACTGTATTTCCAAATTGCCCTTGTAAATATATATTCCCCTTACATCTACAAGAAACTTAGCAATAAGATAGAGTGTGCAAATGTTTATCTCGATTAACATGTAGCGTTTGTAAAACTAGTTTGTACAAGAGTAGAGAAAGTCATGTGAGTGTAACACATCAGATTTTTTTATCAGTGTTATCTTTTATCAACAACTCCTTTCCGTTTAGACGCCCTTCTTAGAGACACTTGCTCGACTGAGTTGTAATAGTTAGCCGGAGGATAAAGAACCCAAATTTAAAATAATAAAACAAGAGTTGCTCAACAAATAAGATAACACTAGCCATGAGAACTGCGACATTTTTTGTCTTCCAAATTGTACCTGGTTGTGTTTAATGTACACAAATAATATCAAACACAAGTTTTAAATATTTTTATTACTTTAAAGCTTGTATTGCATAAAATATTATGACAGGCAGGCACAAACTTGGCACACTCACGCGCACACATGCACAGACAATATTTTGTTTGTTCTAATTCTACAGTGCTGAACAATTTTTGTGAATCGGATAAATTTAAATTAAAACAAATCTAAAGTTCTTCCAAAGTTCACAGCTCTATGCAGTATTCATATACTCTTTACATTTCTCAAAACAATAGCCTATGGTATAAAAGTAATATAGGTTAAGTCATCTCTGGAGTTATCTTTAAGTGCAAACTTACGTAGTAAACGATTGTGGAGAATTAAACATTTAAACATAAAACTATCTTCAACAAGTTCAGAGTTCTTGTTAACCTTCTTTAACCGTGTAGAACATATCCAACTGTGAATGTCTGCAATGGTTCAAATGAGCCCGGTGAGCTTAAAGTTACTCGTCATTTACTTAATGAGGATAAGGGAAAATCCGGGAAACACTTTTCCATGAAATTAAACCCTCAATCTGGGACCTCTTGAATTTAAGAGGTAGGAAGTTTAGAATTGTATTTATAAAGCTTACCCCTTACAGTACTTGAGTCTCTCCCGAAATAGTATTCCATCTTAGAAAACAATAAAAAATCTGATGTGTTACACTCACATGACTTTCTCTACTCTTGTACAAACTATTTTTACAAACGCTTATTCTCCATATGCTTCATGTTAATCGAGATGCTAATTTTATTGCTAATTTTCTTGTAGATGCAAGGGGAATTGGTAGGCTTTAAGTGATAGTCAAATATTTTAAGAGCTGGTTGCTATGTGGAGTATTCCATTCTCTTTGCATTACCAGGACAAAAAAAAAAAAAGAATAACGAATTTGAGAAAAAGTATAAGTATTGGAAAATTTAAGGGAATAACAAGCAGTATCTCGAGAAGGTTCACCCCAAAAAAAAACTGTATATGACATAAATTGTGTATTTGAACGCGATCTACATTTTTTGTGTAGTACAATTTTGTATATCTCTTATGGTTTACCAGTTATGCAAAAGTCGTTCACAATGAAGAACACTTTTGGAGACATTCCCAGAAAATTCGAGATATACATTTCTTTTGTCATAACAATATCTTAAACATATGATATTTTAATCAAAATCGTTAGAGCCATCTTTGAGAAAATTAAAATTTTCGAAAAATGTTCCATGTAAAGTGTAATCTGGGGTGGAGGGATTTTCTTGAAAACCTTCGTGTCGCATCTCTGGCAGATACTGAACCTAAATACCAAGTTTAGTGTTTATCCGACTGTTCGTTTCTGAGTTATGCTGTTCACAGACACCACACACGGACACGTTTCCAAAAATGCTTTTTTTGGATTCAGGAGTCTCAAAACATATATTTCCGGTTAAATCTCGGTATCGAATTGTTGGGTGGAATACAATACTTCCCCTATTTACTATACGTAGTAGAGAAACTAATTAATTAATGTGGCAACAAGCTTAATGTTTTGTTTTTAGCAAAACCATAACAGTTACAATATGGCCCAATCTAGATCTAGAGAGATTCAGACGAACACAATGTTGGTCAACGCAACGTGCATATAATGCTGTATTAAATAGCCCATACATTTCACCTTTCTGTAATTGGACGTAGTTTATGAAAACTCCGAAATTCCCTCATAATGTGTGCACTCGGTCAAACTAAAGGGGCCGATCTCTTGAGCAGTTAATTTTTCAAAGTAAACACGTAACCGCCAACTTCTGTGTGCCGCTTTGGGTAATATAAGCTACAAGGAGTGAGAACATCTCCACACCGCGCTTGGCGTGGAACAGTAATTAAGCTACTTAATTTCTACGCAAGCAGCTCAAGTTCGATTCTCCGTAATGGCGTGTTATGTTTTACAACTCGTTTTACTGTAATATAGTTTAATAAACTTGCTTACGTTACTTCATTTTAGTTACGAATATAATTACAATAACGGCGAAAGTTTTGGTTATAAAATTAAATTGACTCAGTATGAAACTCCTGCCTATAGATAAATTAATGTCATGGTTGGCATCTACAGGTATGCTGGACTACTAAATAAATGCCACGTGCATACAAAAATGAGGAAAACCTGTTATATTTTTGCTCATGTATTTAAAATAAAAGGAGAAAACATTCGATTAACTCGACAGAGATTTGAACCTGCACCCTCATGAACAGTAAGCTGTCTACCATAGTGCTGCAGTAAGCTTGGCGTTGTAACGAGCTTTGGTCATACTCAACTAGAGAACCATAAATCAATAAAATATATTTTGATTACAGATATTCAGTTTTGAAGCATTTGTCTGTTTGAAATCTCGTATATGAATTATATTTTCGGATGACTTTTGTGATTCTAGCTGTGTTCCCTATTACGTCTACCACAAGAATATATGCATTCTTGTGAACAGAGCCTGGCTGTCCCGAGCGCTCACCGATTGAGGTCCGTATCTCAGATGCTGGCTAGTTTTAATTGACTAAGGACCGGTTGTACGAACTCGAAATAAATCTTGGAATACCCTATCAAGGGTATAAATGTGGCGACGAGTTGTATAACGCAGTTCTATTCCTTAGATAGCCGTTCTACTGTTTGCAGATTTAAAACTAATGTTGGCTACATTGCGAGCCATTCATGGCCAACTTGATACGTAATCACTGCCTTGTTTTGCTGAAACTTGTATAGCAATTTGCATTGTTTTCCCAATCAACTATTCCTAAACAGTACTATTATTGTTGTTATTACTTCTGAACTGTTTGCGGTACTGTGAAATAATTATGAATGCTTCCAAGAATGTTCGGATGCAAAATTACGATTTTACAACTTCATTATAACTAAGCCCCGGATTCTTAGGTTCTGACCTATTTTATTCCTGACCTCCTACACTCCAAACTTCGGTTTATTTTAATGTTTTAGTTACCAACGAGTAATATACTTCAATTTTATAGAGCCTACATTGACCTAATTTTACGTTAGGACCTAATAAAACCTATTTTTCGTGATAAAATCTAAAAGTGCCTAATTCGGTTATTTAAGCAAATAAGAGTAGATTTATGAATATAAAAGTATTTTTAAAACGAAGGAAGATCGAATAAGGAAACTATTAAATAATTAGATTATGAAATCTTGCGCAATACCTTACATAATAAACTTTAATTAAACCGTCCGCCACAATAATAAAGTAATTAAAACGTTCGCCGCCTTCAGTTATCATTTTCTAGCTATTGTCGAAAGAGGTGGTCAGTGGCACGCGGCATTTTTGAAACGTGTGATGTTTGCATGCCGCAACAATAGGTGAAAACAGAGGCAAACATTATAATAGCGCTGTTGAGTAGTATGCATTATTGCTTCTTCCGTTATTGGGAGTTTCTAACACGACATTTTTTAATTTGGTACTTTCAAATACATACTAAAGTTACAGTTAATTTAAGTTTTTACAATTTAAAGTTAGTGTTTTAAACAAAGTGCCCAGTGATTTGCATGAATATATGTATATATATGCGCCAAAAATCCTATAAATTCCTAAATTCAACATTTAAGATCCTATAAAATCCTAATACACTGATACATAGAACCTAATTTTAACTTTTTAGAACCTAAAAATCCGGGGCTTAATTATAACAAATACATGCACCGATGCTGTGGCTTGTTACGATAGGTATTTGAGTGTAACCTTACATTTTGTGCAAGGCTGCAACTTGTGTTGATATTACCCCAGTTTAATGTATCTATCGTTTTCAGTGCTCAAACGAGCTAATGTACTTAACCTGGTTTCTCATTGTATTCCTTAAAATAACTTTTTAATTCGAGTTTTGAAAACTTATATTTTAACTATTTAAACGCCACTGTCAGCTTAAGATATAATTGAATCGCTGCACCGAGTTCAAGCACCTAAACTATTTGCTAAGCAGGTATTATTAACCAACAGAAATATTAGAAGTTCTAGTACAAGTAGCATATTAGGAAAACATTCACTTTACAGCTCGCATTTTTTTATGGCAATACTTAAGTGCAACAGCTAGAAATTATAGTCAAAGGAATGACATCGAGAGCATTATTTTTCATTCGCCGTGTTCTCTATTGGACCGAAACCTGTTTCTAATGTCATCCAGCTGCTTTGCATCGTACCCAGACAACCGACAATGATAAAAGCGAGTTTATCTCTGCATTTGTTTGAAGCAAACCCACTCTGTAAATACGCACAAGTTATGATTTTGCTCTCAAATAATTTAAGCTTAATATTATATTAAAATATGGGAGCTCTGAAGGCCTCCACTAATTTGGTCATCCCCGGCACCACCTCCCAGCATCGCAATCATTAGCTTCACCGTTCTTAAACATACATATAACCTCCAAGTACTGAGTATCGCACAGTTGTGGCTACGTTACATTTTGAATGATGTTTTTGTGCTTTATGAAGTAACCAGTCCTTGTGTATCGTCGATAATAACTTAACCTCACTCTTTACATCGCTACGAGTCGTTTTAGTGCTTTGCTATATTGCAGGCATTTTGTGTTTTTCTTGGGTGGTATTTAACTTTACTGTTTCCATAAAACTAATGTTTTGATGATAATATTCTAGGTCCATTATATTGTTTTAAATAGTAACTTTATTTTATCTATTTGCCTATCGTGTGCTCTAAATAATCATCAAATTATCTCAGAGCGATATCCTTTCTCAACTTAAATCTCATTGCCGTCGTATTCATTTATCGAACCACCTCTATAAAGTATTATGTTAAGATTTCTGGTTGTCAAAAAATAAAAGGAAATTCATCATTTATACCGGACAAAATTGTGTCCAGTGCCCAAGCAGTCATTTTTACTTTCTCTACTACGTATAGTAAGTAGGGGAAGTATTGTATTGCACTCAAAAATTCGATACCGAGATTTGACCGGAAGTATATGTTTTGAGGTCCCCTGAATCCAAAAAAAGCATTTTTGGAAACATGTCCTTGTGTGTGTCTGTGTGTCTGTCTGTGAACAGCATAACGCAAAAACGAACAGTCGGATAAATGCCAAACTTGGTATTTAGGTTCAGTATCTTCCAGAAATGCGACACGAAGTTTTTCAAGAAAATCTCCCCATGTAATTACGCTTTACATGGAACGTTTTTCGAAAATTTTAATTTTCTCAAAAACGGCTCTAACGATTTTGAATAAAATACCATAAGTTTAAGACATTTTTATTTCAAATGAATTGTATATCTCGAATTTTCTGGGAATGTCTCCAAAAGTATTCTTCATTGTGAGCGACTTTTGCATAACTGGTAAACCATAAGAGATAGACAAAATTTTACTGTACAAAAAATGTAGATCGTGTTAAAATACACAATTTATGTCATATACATTTTTTATTGAGGTAACCATTTTCGAGGTATTGCTTGTTATTCCCTTAAATTTTCTAATACTTATACTTTTTCTCAAATGGAAATTTGTTATTAATTTTTTTGGTCCTGATAATACAAGGAGAATGGAATACTCCACATAGCAAACAGCTCTTAAAATATTTGACTATCGCTTAAAGCCTACCAATTCCCCTTGCATCTACAAGAAAATTAGCAATAAGATTAACATCTCGATTAACATAAAGCATATGGAGAACAAGCGTTTGTAAAAATAGTTTTACATGAGCAGAGAAAGTCATACGAGTGTAACACATCAGAAGTTTTTTTTTTGTTCTGGTAATGCAAAGAGAATGGAATACTCCACATAGCAACCAGCTCTTAAAATATTTGACTAACGCTTAAAGCCTAGCAATTCCCCTTGCATCTACAAGAAAATTAGTAATAAGATTAACATCTCGATATCTCGATTAACATGAAGCATATGGAGAATAAGCGTTTGTAAAAATAGTTTGTACAAGAGTAGAGGAAGTCATGTGAGAGTAACACATCATATTTTTCTTTTTATACTCTATTTTCGGAATAACGGCTTATACCCGCATGGAATCACGGAATAAGTTATTCCATGATTATTCTCTTATTGTCGTACAACACAACGTAGTGTCTAACCATAGAATAACGTCTAACAGAGGTTTATTCGGAGTTCTACAACTGGACCTGTGGGACATTACTTCTTCTGGTGTAGTATGTTTAAGTTCTGTTAGTTTAATTAAAATTATTTCTCAAACTAATGGATTTTCATAAGCTTAGCAATTTTATTTTAAATTTACAAACATATAATAGCGCTGAACCTTTGAAAGAACTATATCATCTGAATAAGCAGGGAAAACTTTCAAAAGGTGATGTAGTTCATATCTGTACTAACGAATATAAGAAACGTTTGCAGTATTTAGCCCAGTTCATTAGGACTATATTCGACAGAGGACTAATATTTATCTTTACTAGCATGAGTATATAAAAATGGAAGTACATACAACACAGCATGACAAACCCGCATGATTAGGCAAAACATTCTGCTTGTCATCCATTTTAATGCATTACGAGAAAAAGATTGCATACTCATCAGTTTGATATTACCACTTTATTTTGTTCAAGGTTATGCGGAATTCAAAACGCAACTTAAGACGCCCATATACCCTATAGCAACATGTAATTCACTAAATGCAGCTAGTATGTATGTACACAAATGCAGCTTACATTAAAAGTTGCGTAAAAGAAAATATGTGGATTCATGCTGTGAGAAGTTTCCGATGGAAGATGGCTGCATTCTGGACATATATAAGCCTCATTTCAAAACGTTCCTGCTAAATAACTACCTGTTTAAATTTAATGACATTTAAACAATACCGGGTAAAAATTATTGTATTTAAGATTTAAGACTTATAAGACTGACGAGTATTGTTTCCTTTTTGTATTCAGTTAAGTTAAAAAAATCAGCTTAGAGTGGGATGATTTGTTACAAAAGTCTTGTGTTTACTTATAGCACGAAGTGATAGTTTATATGTATTTCCAGTCTTTGCCACTAGGGTACAGCGAGTAGGGAATTTCCTAACGGCGCGGCATAACGAATAACTGTACCTTGCACATTTATGGCATGTTCTTATAATCCTTTACTATGTCTTCCTCTAAACTGTATACTAAATACCTGCTGGTCACATTTATACTCAATGAACAGCACTTTAGTTGCAATGTTCGCTGGCATAAGGGAGAACAAATACAGTATTTAAATTTACTGGTAAATTTGCTCAACGATGATTACCGCCGAAAGCTCTTATTTTGCGACAATGTGCAACAGCATGAAATTAAAAGACGCAACACAAAAAATCTGATATGTTACACTCACATGATTTTCTCTACTCTTCTACAAACTATTTTTACAAACGCTTATTCTCCACATGCTTCATGTTAATCGAGATGTTAATCTTATTGGTAATTTTCTTGTAGATGCAAGGGGAATATGGTAGGTTTTAAGCGATAGTCAAATCTTTAAGAGCTGTTGTTATATGGAGCATTCCATTCCCTTTGCATGTCCAGGACATAAAAATAATGAATAACGAATTCCCATTTGAGAAAAAGTATAGTATTCGAAAATTTAAGGGGATAACAAGCAATGTCTTGAAAATGGTTCACTCAATGAAAAAAATGTATATGACATAAATTGTGTATTTTAACGCGATCTACATTTTTTGTGGAGTAAAATTTTGTCTATCTGTTATGGTTTACCAGTTATGCAAAAGTCGTTCACAATGAAGACTACTTTTGGAGACATTCCCAGAAAATTCAAGATATACATTTTATTTGCCATGAAAGTATCTTAAATATATGATATTTTAATCAAAATCGTTAGAGCCATTTCTGAGAAAATTAAAATTTTCGAAAAATGTTCCATGTAAAGGGTAATCTGGGTTTGGGGGGATTTTCTTGAAAACCTTCGTGTCGCATCTCTGGAAGATACTGAGCCTAAATACCAAGTTTGGGGTTTATCAGACTGTTCGCTTCTGAGTTATGCTGTTCACAGACCCACAGACACACACACGGACATGTTTCTAAAAATGCTTTTTTTTTTTGGATTCAGGGTGTCCCAAAACATATATTTCCGGTGAAATCTCGGTATCAAATTTTTGGGTGGAATACAATACTTCCCCTACTTACTATACGTAGTAGACAAAGTATTCACTTAAGATAAAAGGTATGATAAAAAAAATCTGATGTGTTACACTCACATGACTTTCTCTACTCTTGTACAATCTATTTTTACAAACTCCTATTCTCCATATACTTCATATTAATCGAGATATCGAGATGTCAATCTTATTTGTAATTTTCTTGTAGATGCAAGGGGAATATGGTAGCTTTTAAGCGATAGTCAAATATTTTATCGCTGGTTGCTATGTGGCGCATTCCATTCTCTTTGCATGTCCAGGACATAAAAAAATTAATAACGAATTTGAGAAAAAGTACAAGTATTGGAAAATTTAAGGAAATAACAAGCAATATCTCGAAAACGGTTCACTCAACAAAAAAAATGTATATGATATAAGTTGTGTATTTTAACGCGATCTACATTTTTTGTGTAGTAAAAGTTTGTCTATCTCTTATGGTTTACCAGTTATGCAAAAGTCGTTCATAATGAAGAATACTTTTGGAGACATTCCCAGAAATTTTGAGATATACATTTCATTTCTCATGACATTATCTTAAACATATGATATTTTCATCAAAATCGTTAGAGCCATTTTTGAGAAAATTAAAATTTTCGAAAAATCTTCCATGTAAAGGATAGTCTGGGGTGGGGGGATTTTCTTGAAAATCTTCGTGTCGCATCTCTGGAAGATACTGAACGTAAATACCAAGTTTGGTGTTTATCCGACTGTTAGTTTTTGAGTTATGCTATTCACAGACACACACACACAGACACACACACAAACACACACACAGACACACACACAAACACACAGACACACACACACAGACACACACACGGACATGTTTCCAAAAATGCTTTTTTTGGATTCAGGAGGTCTCAAAACATGTATTTCCGGTGAAATCTCGGTATCGAAATTTTGGGTGGAATACAATACTTCCCCTACTTACTATACGTAGTAGAGAAAGTAAAGAATTGGTGTCAGTTGTTGACTCCCGCTATTCGTATATAACTATTAATTTTTATTCCAATTCTAATGCTGCAGTGTTTTAAATCTAAGACGATATGTTAAATAATATGCAGATAAACGTAAAAAAAGGTAAGAAAATCATGAAAAATAAATATGATAAAACGAGAAATGTTTACTGGCCAGCACACCTCAAATTTATCCCAAGCCCCCAAACTCCTGTGTCAAAGTGGATAATGACCTGACCACATTTTATTGACACTTTGAAGCATTTGGAGAGGTTTCCGTTGACTAGGAGTTACAACCCAACACTGGTAATTGTGTTAGCTAAAAACTGTAACTGAGCTCTGATACCCAACCAAAGCTTATAGGGACCACATTGGAGATCTGGTCTGCATTTTAAACGCAACGTATGCAGATTTATAGAGCATCAGTATCAGCTTCATCACCTCTAGAAGAGAAATGCTCTTCACACAAAATCCAGAATTCAGCTTCAAGAAATTCTCATTGTTACGCATTCTATAGAGACGAATAGACATGAGCTGTTTTAGGTTGGTTATGGTGATACAAGATAAAGTGTGCATCAACGAAATAATATGATGCTGAGAGTTCAAATTCTGAAACATGAAAAGCTGATTTGAAATTGCTAGAGATGATTTGGCTGCAAAAGGTCACGTCGGTGAATGACAACACAAGACTTCGCAGACCACAACCTTGTAGACAAGCCTCTTAAGGAAGCATTACCATCAGCTGGAACTTCTATATCCTCATTCTTATGCCATGGATGGGCCATGAAGAAAGGCTTTAATGAGTGAGGGTAGCGCAGATATGCGGGGTGATGTGTAGGGTTGGCACAAGGATGCGCCTGCATTATACTTATTTATTTCGTAGTTATGGCTTCTATAGAACTTTCAGGTTTATGGCGACATTAACTGATTAGTAAGAAACGAACAAAATTAACTGGGTTTTTTTTTATTGGAAACGGACTTCTCCTAGTCCAAGCGCTAGTAGGTATGTAGGACCTAGCCGTCTCCCACTCTTGCGCAGGAAATTATGTTCACATTTTTACTTTCTCTACTACGTATAGTAAGTAGGGGAAGTATTGCATTCCACCCAAAAATTCGATACCGAGATTTCACCGGAAATACATGTTTTGAGACCCCCTGAGTCCAAAAAAAGCATTCTTGGAAACATGTCCGTGTGTGTGTCTGTGTGTCTGTCTGTGAATAGCATAACTCAGAAACGAACAGTCGGATAAACACCAAACTTGGTATTTAGGTTCAGTATCTTCCAGGGATGCGACACGAAGGTTTTCAAGAAAATCCCCCCACCCCAAATTACCTTTTACATGGAACATTTTTCGAAAATTTTAATTTTCTCAAAAACGGCTTAAACGATTTTGATTAAAATATCATATGTTTAAGATATTTTTATGACAAATAGAATGTATATCTTGAATTTTCTGGGAATCTCTCCAAAAGTATTCTTCATTGTGAACGACTTTTGCATAACTGGTAAACCATAAGAGATAGACAAAATTGTACTACACAAAAAATGTAAAACGCTTTAAAATACACAATTTATGGCATATACATTTTTTTTGTTGAGTGAACCATTTTCGAGATATTGCTTGTTATTCCCTTAAATTTTTCAATACTTATTTTCTCAAATGGGAATTCGTTATTCATTTTTTTTTGTCTTGGATATGCAAAGAGTATTAATCTGTGGGAAAGGGAATGGTGCTGCACCTAGGCAAACAGCTATTAAGAGATATGTATGTGCTTAAAGGCTACTGTATTTCTATATTGCCCTTATAAATATATATTCCCCTTAGATCTACAAGAAAATTAGCAATAAGATAGACTCTGCAAATGTTTATCTCGATTAAGATGAAGTAAGTGGAGAATAAACGTTTGTAAAAATAGTTTGTACAAGAGTAGAGAAAGTCATGTGAGTGTAACACATCAGATTTTTATGACTAGAGAATACGTAAATTTTGCGTTTCTCTTACACAGTTCCGCATTCTGAATAGATAAATTAAGGAGTTTATGGGAAATATTATTAGATTCCTTTAAAGGTCAGGCAGCTTCAACTCAGGGAAAAATGGGCAGCGGGCGAGGCATCTCTGTGCTAGCAAGCGGGCATCGTGTCACGGTTGTTTATTCGAGTGCAGCAGCAGTAGCCTAGTGTGCAATGTCGGCTTGTGGAATGTAGAAATGGCAACTTCTAATCTAACCCTCGCCCATCATCCCCGTATACAGGTTTATTCAAAAAGAAGGAACAGATTTTAAATATTAATTTTTAATGAACGACAATAGATAGCGACACACACGACACATCATTGAATAGAGGAAAGTTCAAAGTTTTAAGTCCCACGTATTAGTTCCATTCAGTGCCTACAGCGGCGCTGTTTGTTACGAGAAAGGGCAACGCCACAGGAAAAGTCGCTTTGTGTGCTGCATTGTGCAAAGAGTGAATCTATTGTTTCATTGCAACGTGCATTTCGTTGAACAGTTGAACAATAAATTCGTAGAAGATGGTTGTGTATGTAAACGGAAAATCACTGGTCGTGCTCACATACCAAATGATGCTCTTTTGAACACCTAGAATAAAATTTTGAACGTTTATCTATTCATTGATGTATTGCATGTGTCGCCATCTATTGTCGTTCATTAGAAATAAATATTTAAAGTCTGTTCCTTCTTTTTGAATAACCCTGTACTTTGCTCTCTATTTGGGAAGATCGATAGCTGTTTATAGGCATAAGATGGGGCTGAGAAATGTTTGGGTTGAGACAAGGTTGTTTAAACAATTAAAAAGTGTGACTTAAAATGACGTACGCTACACGTAGCAGTGAATACGATGATTATAAAGGAGTGCTACGTTATATAATAATAGAGAAGCTTAAAGACACCAATACTGCCGCAAATGATCAGAATCATAAAATCAGCCAAAATGAAGGAGTGCTTTCGTCACAAACGAAGCCTCATTTCCTCAGTCCAAATTTCCACGACTACATACATACTGGTCACATATTAAACATGTTTATATATACTTAACTATTGAGCAGTTTTTTTACTTTCTTTACCACGTACTAGTAGGTAGAAAGGTATTCATTCCACCCAAAATATCGCTATCAAGATATCACCGAAAAACATGTTTTGAGACTCCCGAATCCAAAAAAGGGTATTTCTAGAAAATGGTCCTTGTGTGTATGTGAAAAGCATAAATAAAAAAAGTCTGATGTGTTCCACTCACATGACTTTCTCTACTCCTCTACAAGCTATTTTTACAAACGCTTATTCTCCATATGCTTCATGTTAATCGAGATATCGAGATGTTAATCTTATTGCTAATATTCCTGTAGATGCAAGGGGAATATGGTAGGTTTTAAGCGATAGTCAAATATTTTAAGAGCTGGTTGCTATGTGGAGTATTCCATTCTCTTTGCATTACCAGGACAAAAAAAATGAATAACGAATTTGAGAAAAAGTTTAAATATTGGAAGATTTAAGGGAATAACAAGCAATATCTCCAAAATGGTTCACTCAACAATAAAACGTATATGACATAAATTGTGTAATTTAATGCGATCTACATTTTTTGTGTAGAAAATTTGTGTCTATCTTTTATGGTTTACCAGTTATGCAAAAGTCGTTCACAATGAAGAATACTTTTGGAGACATTCCCAGAAACTTCAAGATATACATTTCATTTGTCATGAAAATATCTTAAACATATGATACTTTAATCAAAATCGTTAGAGCCAATTTTGAGAAAATTAGAAAGAACAATGTTCCATGTAAAGGGTAATCTGGGGTGGGGGATTTTCTTGAAAACCTTCGTGTTGCATCTCTGGAAGATACTGAACCTAAATACCAAGTTTGGTGTTTATCCAACTGTTCGTTTTTGAGTTATGTTGTTCACAAACACACATACGGACATGTTTCCAAAAATGCTTTATATGCATTCAGTGCACCTCAAAACATGTATTTCCGGTGAAATCTCGGTATCGAATTTTTGGGTGGAATACAATACTTCCCCTACTTACTATGCGTAGTAGAGAAAGTAAAAGACTACTTAACTTGGTATGTAGGTTCAGTACATTCCAAAGATGTGACACGAAGATTTTCAAGAAAATCCCCCATCCCAAACTTCTCTTTATGTGGAAAATTTTTCGAAATGTTTGATTTTCTAAAAAATGGCTAACGATTTTGATTAATATCCCATATATTCAGATATTTACATGAAAAATAAAATTTATATCTCCAATTTTCTGGGAATAGCCAGTGAAGTCCTCTTCATTTCGAAGGAATTTTGTATAATCTTGTATAACTAGTAAACGTTGTGCAATAGACGAAAACTACTCCACAGAAAGTGTAGATCTCTTTAAAATACAAAATTTATTTCAAATAACTTTTTGTGGCATCAGCCATTTCCGAGATATACGTTATTAATGGTTCAATTTGTTCAATTCCTTTGTCATTCTTTCCAAGTTCTGCCGATTTTCAGTTGTTTCTCGCGATGTCATGGAAAAAATATAGAATTTAAATATAGCGTTCAGTTCTTATTGACTATTGCTACTACCTTTGTACTGTTAAAATTAAATTGAGCTTTATTTATGGAAGCTCTTTAACTGCTGTGGTCCTTAGCGTTCTATTCTATATTGGGCGTGAAAGGCCGGAAGGTTTGCTCAGAGGACTCTTTAGCTAGGCTTGAGGTTCTTTTACGTGCCGTAAATCTACGACGCGGAACCACGGGCTTTACTTCCCTTCCGAAGGAAGCTATGCTAACGATTTTTACGCCCGAAAAAATGCACCGCCCTCCGCCGAGTTTGAACCCGCGACCTTGGGAACTAGAAGCTAGCATGGTAACCCTAGACTATGGACGTTTGTACTGTAATGAAATGTGTAACGTTTATCTCGTTTAAAATAAAGTAAATAAATTAACTTTCACGAATAATTTATATACCCACTAATAAACGATAGGGGGTAGAGAAAGTTATGTGAATATAACACATCGGATTTTTCGTTAATGTAACATATAAAAACCTGGTTACAAAAGCGAATTATCTGACAAGAATTTCAAGCGTGGTCTTCGGCTTTGTTCAACAAAGACAATTATTCCAAATATTGCAAAGATATTAGGGGAAAAGCTCGACGTCTGAATCAGGAATGAATACTATTGTAAATATTAAATGCAGTACCGGTATAATAAGTGGCAGGGGAGGTAAGAAATGGAATCTTAATTTGCCTTATTAAGCACCCAGTTGAATATAATACTAAATAGTATTTCTGTTTCTCTTTGTATTCACAAGCAGTACTGTCAATAAAAGTTCAAATCTTCCGATATCGCAAATCGTACAATTGTGCAGCCTGTGTTGACCTTCCTTTCTGCCCGCTTCTAGACGCACGGGCATCGGGCTAAAAGGTGTGACGTCACAGTGCAATGAGTTGAGGCTGCTTGCTGTAGGTTGCATGACTCAATATATTCTGCATATACCTCATCTGTTCTTCGAATCGGAACGTACCGTGTCAATAGTGCCAAGAGTGCCCAGTGACGTTGGTTTCACATTCGGTTCGGTCTATAAGCTGAAAGTATAGAAAGCATTTATCATTTGGAAACTATGAACATTTTGAAAACACTAGAAGCAAAACATAAATGAAACAAAATGTGATACACAACTAAATATAGTAAATTGTGCTCCTGTTCAGTGTAGGCGAATAAATAAATAAAAAAATATTGTTTCTTATTGGTAACTATACTCGGCGCCAATCAAGAAGGTGATTGACAGTTACTAACCACGTGGCGGAAAGCTTTAAACGAATGGGAGGGGATGAATACGCCACAGCGGTCGTCATAGCAACCATTAGAAGGACCAATTAGAACTAAGACGTTTCCATAGCAACGATAGACGCAAATGCCTTGTTGCGACATCGTAACACGTGATTGACAATGCGTGCCGGACGAGCGACCGTTGCAGAAAATATGAACTGTCGCTGCAGTTATAAACAGTGCCCTCCTTTTAGCCCCAGCTTGCCTGTGTTTTTGTATCAGTTTAGAGATTAACGGCGTACTGAAAAGTTGTTTTGCATCGTCCTGTTTGTATGGTATTTGCCTTGTGTTACGTGTGTTTGAGTCCGTGCGTGCGTATGTTGTGTCAGCATTTATAACTGTGTTAACACGTTTAATGGCTATTTAATAATTTCCAAAAATAGTGACAAAGATAGTGCAGCCAAACGAAACACTGAGCGCACTCGGAAACCGAATTAAACTGTATTTGGTAAAAGTATCCCAATTAAAGGACAGGCGCGGTAAATAATATGCTCCGTGAGAGAATATTTCGAAGAGGAGAAAATAATTCAGTGGCTTTTTCGCCGCAATGTACTGATGAAGAAGGGACTGAAGAAAAGTGAGCTACTGGAACTTGTGAAAGCAAACAGACCGAGGTTTCCAAGTTATGTAGTCGATGGCATTGCTGCAGAACATGGTCACAAAATAGTTAGGCTTCCCCCTTATCATTGTCATTTTAACTCGATTGAACTAATTTGAGCCGACATGAAGGGTTATGTTGGGCGAAACAATAAAGGTTTCACTGTGTCGTCAGTAATAAAGCTTACAGAAGAGGCACTAACAGCAGTAAAAGCTGAAAACTGAAAAAAAAAGCGGTGACTCGTACAAAGGGCGTAATAAACACAGCTTGGGAAAATGAAGGAATTTTGGAAGAAACTATAGAACGGGTTGTCATTTCCGTGGGGAATTCTAGCAGCTCTTCAGATGATGATGATGACGGTGGCAGCATTGTCTATGAAACGAGCAGCAACAACAGCGATGCAAGCGATTCGGAAATCTGGCATTTTTTTCCATTAGAATAAGCATCAATATTTCACAGGTATGTCTCTTCTGTTAACGCAGATTTTTACGCTGATATATTCTTGCATTTTCTATCCTCTGCACATAGATTCATTATTTTACAATTGTCTTCGTATACGAATATAAGTAATACCCGCTCTACAACGCAGGCGCAACCCTGTCGCCTTTGACACAGTTCTAACACGCTTCCACGTGGTCGCGATGAGCGGCGACGTCGCCTCTCTCTCCCCGAAATGTCAATCACCTTCTTGATTGGCGCCGAGTATAGTAGAATCCTCAGCTCTGCTCGCGTTATTACGTTATCCGCAACGATTCTCCTCTTCTCAATTCCTATCTCACTATCTCTCCCTCCCTCCTTCACTCCCTTTCCCTGTCTATGATCTATCGTTCCGTCTTCGTCTTTCTTCCCCTCTTCCAATCTCCTCCCGTTCTTTTACTTCACTATCCCCCCTCTTTCTCTCTTCTCCTCTTGCACTCTCTCCTACTTCATTACCATCACCCCTATCCCTTCTCTCTATGAAACATGTGATACTTTGAAAGCCGGTAATAAAAACAGCTGTAATATAAAACAACCTTTTCTGAGGTGTTAATAAAATTAGTATGTAGGTAAAAGGCCATATCAGTGTAGAAGCTTGTACATCTTCCTTACGCATCCAATGCGGTCGGTAACCGGTTTATGCACATGAATAACAGTAACTAAGATATGTATAGCTTCTTTTATACTCATAGTATCGACATCTTGTAAGCCATAGAGCTTGGCAGCGATATTGTGCTCACAAGTTCTTTTTGTGTAAAATTTTACAATCAAATGAATGAGCCAGATATTTAAAATCTTCCGTTAGAATCCCTCACCCTTTGGTCAAAGTAATAAAGATGTCATATAGCCTATTTTCTATGTATAACCTAAGATATGTAATACACCAAGTTTCATGTCATTCTTGTGTCAAAAGGACACACACACACACACACACACACACACACACACACACACACACGCATATTTGAAAAAGGCCATTTTTGGCTTTCACGTTAGTATCAACTGTTCATCCAAAATCGAAAATGTCCGGATAATTTTCCGTTACAGTTTTATTATATGTATTTACTATTACATGCTAATAGTATTCACCAATTCTTAAACATAGAATTGGAAAGATAGAATCAGACTGAGGAATTCAATGTCATTAGCCGAGATTTAAACCACGAATCTTCGGCATTCTGTGTTGTTGCCCCTACCAACTGAACTACAATGGCAACATGTTGGTAAAACGTCAAATTCCCCTAACTGACTCACAAGGCGCTCTAAAGTTGCGAGAACAGTATTCATTAATCCGTATAATTAACACTAAGAAAGTTCCAGACCAGATTTCGACACCCTACAGCCGATTACGTAGACTGGTTCTCAGAACACGGTAGTCCATCCTCAACACCAAGGTCAACCAATGCTTTTCTAGAAGGAAAACTTGTTCTGCTGAAACAAAATATTACATTTTTGTTAATTCTCTGCTTATAAATTACACTCGTAATTTAAATATTTCTCCCTCAGAATTAAGTGAAAGGTATGTGATACAGCTTTCTTCCAGTGCGAAATAAGTTTGGAAAGTTTATTCAGCTTTGAAAAAATGTGCAATATTCCCACGACTTCCTTTGCCTACTTACCTACTCATAGGTGGCCAAACAAATATTATATTATTTGTATAAAAAGTAACTCCTTTATCCACTTCACATTAATTAACATAGACTTTTGCTGAAATAGTTTTATAACAAGTGCTAAATGCAACATTTATAAACAAATGTTTACATCACAACCCGATATGTTTACTAAGGAACTTGTACAAAAAGCAGAACATGAATAATAGCAAATTTTCACCAGGGTAAATTGTATCTTGCAGACTACTTCGGAAATAACTGTTACAAAAATTGTTCATAATAAATTACTCTAATTTTTAATTCTAGAAAGTTTTCGTTACTGCCTTGTGGTTTCCTAGGAAAAGAAAACTACATGAGAGTGAAGAATTTGTCGTGGCCTGTAGTTTCGGAAGTAAAAACAAATCTACGCTCCTTACACCTCAATTCCACTGCCCCCATGTACTATACATATATATACACACACATGCCCGTACCCAGAAAAAAATTTCGGGGAGGGATTTCCACAAGTAGATCTAAACTTAACATTACCCCACACAGTTACCATGTACTTACTCCGTAGTATATAGACGTTACATGGATAAGAAAATTGCTTGGAGACATTATATAGACAAGAAAAGCTCACCAGAATGAGGATATTCCACCTTACAGCACAAAACATGGAGACTGCTTCAAAAACCGGGATGTATAGTCACCTTACATATGTAAGGCGACAATATTAAATTTCCCTTTTTCTTGTAAATGTGCTACTAGCAATAGACCTACTGTTATCTAACGACATTTTCCCATATTGGTTTGCTATGAATTTAAATAAATAAAACTGTCAGAAGTTTCGGGGGGGGGGGTTTGAACCCTAGAAACCCCCCTCTAAATACGGCCCTGTATATATATATATATATATATATATAAAACCCAGAGGTCTCGGATTGGATTCCCGGTTGGGGCGGGGGAATTTTTCTTTAATTAGAAGCATTCTCTACCCTCCCCAGAGTCTGGTAGTATGAATGTGGGAGCAGGGCTTTGATTGGAAAATTTTATTTAAGAATATTTTATATTATTTTGTATCCTCCCTATTAAAACCCCTGTGTTATAGCTCACATCCTCACCAACAATACTTTTAAGTCACGTCCTAGAATCCAGGCATATTTACTCTGATAAATGAACCGGATCAAACAGGGCAATTTAGTATGGGTGGGTATACGAATCAGCACATACACAACACTGTACACCATACGCCTCTGAACTTAATTCCGCACACAACATAATGAATCAACTTCTTGCCGCAATCAACATCCAACATAACATTTCTAACTGCTCATGGAAAAATAAATGCATACTTTCACCGATTTAAAATTTAATTATCCTATGTGTGTGAGTGCAAACAGAACGAACAGACTATAGACACCTAATATATGAATGTAGTTTATTAAATACTGAAAGAATACACTTAAAGAGGAAGGTAACAGAAGTAAATGGAATGTTGCCACCTGAATTAAAAACTTTATTTAGAACATATAAAAACAGTTATCATATATGCTCACAAAATTAATTTTGAAGGTTTAAAAACTGTGTAAAATTATATTAGTTATTTACAGTATCGTTGGAAGTAGAGTATATTATTCTTTGTAAAATATTCATGTAAAGAAGCTTTTCCTAGCAAGTAGTATTACCAAAATGTAATGCTATAATAAATAAATATCTAAAAAGAAAAGAAACAAAAAAAGAAAAAAAAGACTTGCAGCATTTCTCCAGATTAGTTCTTGGAAGACAAAGGTAAACTGTGAGTAACATGGAGAGAATGCACTGTAAGGAGATAGGTATAGAAAAGCCATAACATTAATCCTTCGACTACAGGTGGAGTCTAGTATGTTCTGTTTATGTATGAAATAATTGTTTTATATGTCATTTCTAGCACCACATGACTAATTCACAATTCACTGAATTTCTCAAGGTTCTTCAGTGAGCACTGCAGAGAGAGTCAAAGTGGGCGTTTTGATATTATTGTCATATGTAAAGAACGTTAGTGCTGCATGTTTTTAACTTGCTGACTGCCTCATCCGGCATTGCACGGGTGCATTTTAGGTGCACCCACTTCTGCGAAGTGCCTATTATTGTCTGTTCAGAGTCTTTTGAGACAGCGGTAGAAAAGCAGTTAGTCGCGGCAAGGTCGGGTTCGTGTGGCGGCCCTTTGTTATTGCCACCGTGTCGCTTCGCGAATTCCTTAATCTCTCCTTTCATGTGTCTCAAAAGCCTCATACTACAGGTAGCTTTATACTTTTCTCCGCACACACCATGAAGAAAACCTCCAAGCGCCACAAACGGAGTTAAAACGTTAACTACAGGAGTGTGAAGAACTTCCCCAAATACGTTTCAAACGCGTTTTGTAATCCTTACACTATTAAGTGTAGTTTATATGGTATATAGGAACTGTAATTTTATTTATAAATGTTCGAAGAACTTTATTAACGAATTCTACTTGAATAATATTAGTATAAAATGTAGGATAGTTTATAGATACATATCAACAGCCTCCCAAAGTTTATACCTTTTGCGAGTATTTCTCAAAGTGTACAGCATAATTGGCTTCACAATTCATACGAGGGCTGATCAATAAAGACTGAGACTGATTTTTTCCTGAAGCGTTCCTGATAGTTTCCTGTCTCTACTATAAATATTTGAAAAGAACGGGGTTTCATGTATAATGTCCATAGACGGCAGCACTCTCGTATTGGTAGGTTGGTAGTAAAGCTGTATATTGTTCACCCAACTTGAATTTCGCATACCACAAAATGGATGTGACGCGAGAGGAGCAATACAGCGTAATAAAATCCTGTTTTCGTTTAAATCATACAGCCTCTGAAACTTTCGAAAAGCTGAAGCAAGCATACGGTGAAGATGCATACATAACAGTGTTTAGGTAGTTCAAGGACTTCAAAGAAGGGCGAGTCTTCTGGGCTAAACATGGTGGGCCTGGTGTTTCGGCTTCCGTTATGACTGAAGTCAACATCAACACAGCTGCTGTGATTGTTGTCCCTCCTTTCGCTACTATTACAGTAGCGGATTACACGTCAGTATTGGCTACGCTGAGGAAGCACATTGCAAGGAAACTTCCAGAATTTCATCGGAATGGGTGGCGACTTCATCACAACAACGCGCGGCCTCACGTCGTCAATCAAATCCAGGCATTTTTGGCTAAATTCAACATTACCTGTGTACGCATCCGCCTTATAGCCAGATCTTGCCACCTGAGATTTCTTTTTATTCCCATCACTAAAGGCAAAGCTCCGGGGCATTCGATTTGAGAGCACTGAAGCAGTGCTGAAGAAAAGTGAGGCGATTCTCAAACACCTGACAAAGAATGGCCTACACCATGTGTTCGAGGACTGGCAGAGACGCTATAAAAAGTGCTTTCATGTAGGAGGGGACTACTTTGAAATGGAGTAATAAATATCTGTGAAAAAAAAACCATTCTGTCTGTATTGATCAGCCCTCGTAATAGCGTATTATTTCCACCGCATAAATAGTGCACTTGCGATTTAATTCTATCCCACATTTGCGATATTAACATATTTAAAGTGTATATATCACAATAAAATATGGTACATCTATTAACGCTAATAGATATGATGTGGAACTTAAAAATAAACATGCATTAGTTTAAACTATTCTTACATATATTAAATTCGCTAGTAAATGTTGCAAACATTAAAAGTGATTAGTCCTCGAATACACACTGGGCATTTCCAGCCGGAATGAACCATTTTGGTAGATCCTAAAGCTACCAAATAAATACGTAAAAGGATAGATTTTATATTGGGTTAGAAAATCAAAAGAGGTACTTTCTAACATTAGTAAGGTACTCTGTACGATATCGAGCGCTTAAGGTCACCTATAAAATATTGTCCAAGTAGGTAAAATTGTGTGTACTGTCACTATAGTGTATATTGTCAAATTGTACATAAGCGATTGAAATAATATACAGATAAATTCCTAAAGTTTTAAGATAATTTCTAATGTTTTCCAAATCCTCCACAGTTTTATCCAGATGGAGCAAATCAAGAGATCTAGGTTTGAATAGCATTCACCACAAAAACGTGATCTTTCCCAGATGCTGAGTCGATCGGTGAACTTCGTGGACGCTCGCAAACGTATAAAATGACTACAGTAGGCCCTTTGCCAGTGAACGCGATGCACACGGCACAGAAGAACCCGGAAAAAAAAGAAAAATATAGTGTTACTGTAGCGTTTAGAAGCTACACATTTGTTTTATTTTTAATATTGGTTTTATAAGTATATGTAAAACAGCAGGTTGCCTTAATATCATATATTTTAACACATCATTTGAGTTTTATACAATTAACTATCCACATAACCTAATGTATTCTTTATATATAACTAAAAAAACTCTGATGTGTTACACTCACATGACTTTCTCTACTCTTGTACAAACTATTTTTATAAACGCTTATTCTCCATTTGCTTAATGTTAATCGAGATATCGAGATGTTGTTAGTCGTCCTCCGTGGACTAGTACCGTGCTAGCCTCTAGTTCCCAAGGTCGCGGGTGTAAACCCGGCGGAGGGCGATGGATTTTTTTCGGGCGTAAAAATCCTTGGCACGGCTTCCTTCGGAAGGGAAGTAAAGCCGGTGGTCCCGTGTCGTAGATTTACGGACGTAAAAGAACCTCAAGCCTGATAAAGAGGCCTCTGAGCAAAATTACCGGTGTTTCACGCCCAATATAGAATGGGACGCTAAAAACCATAGTAGTTAAAGAGCGTCCATAAATAAAACTCAATTTCTCAATTTCAAATCGAGATGTTAATCTTATTGCTAATTTAAGGGGAATTGGTAGGATTTAAGTGATACTCAAATATTTTAAGAGGTGGTTGCTATGTGGAGTATTCCATTCTCTTTGCATTACCGGGACAAAAAAAATCAATAACGAATTTGAGAAAAAGTATAAGTATTGAAAAATTTAAGGGAATAACAAGCAATATCTCGAAAATGGTTCACTCAACAACAAAAATGTATATGACATAAATTGTGTATTTTAACGCGATCTACATTTTTTATGTAGTAAAATTTTGTCTATGTCTATAGTTCACAATGAAGAATACTTTTGGAGACATTCCCAGAAAATTCGAGATATACATTTAATTTGTCATGAGAATATCTTAAACATATGATATTTTAAACTAAATCGTTAGAGCCATTTTTGAGAAAAATTTTCGAAAAATGTTCCATGTAAAGGATAATCTGGGGTGGGGGAATTTTCTTGAAAACCTTTGTGTCACATCTCTGGAAGATACTGAACCTTGGTGTTTATCCGACTGTTCGTTTCTGAGTTATGCTGTTCACAGACCCACACACATACACACACACACACGGACATGTTTCCAAAAATGCTTTGTTTGGATTCAGGGGGTCTCAAAACATATATTTCTGGTGAAATCTCGGTATCGAATTTTTGGGTGGAATACAATACTTCTCCTACTTACTATACGTAGTAGAGAAAGTAAAACGCTGCCACATAGTTAACGGAACATAACACCTCAGCTGGCTTTAGTGCATGCCATAAAACCCAACTGCTGCACTGGCTACACAGCTTTACTAAATACGTTGTGAAGTACAGGCTGTATCAAGTAGGAGTTAGAAGAATTTTGTTTTCTTCTTTGCTAGCTTCTAACCTTCTCCGGATCCTACTTTGCAAATGCCCAAAGACTTGTACATGTAAATGAAATGGGGAAGATTTATACGTAAGGGGTTAAAGGAACAATGGTGTAGTCGTTGAAAGTCCTAGATAAGCTATCATCATCATCATCATCATCATACTATCATAAGTAAAGCGTAAGAATTCAGAATTTCTCCCAACACCCTCATAGCATTTAGAGGTGTAGGAGGGAAGTGGTTTGGATTGTGAAGCAGAGGGGATTCGGCACCGTTCGAGTGAATCCGGAATTTGTACCCATACCGTCACGAGAGGGCGCCCTCAGGAGGAAGGGATGGGGTGAAGAGAGATACCGGGAGGCCGGAACCAGGAGTGACAGTTTCCAAGTGAACGGTATGGATTTGTATATATGGATTTAAAACTAAGGAACAAAGAAGCCATAAAAGTTTTATAATAGACGGTCTCTCACTTTCATAGGGTGTTAAAAGAGAGGGGGGGGAACTAAGCATCCCTAATACCCAACCCTACCAAAAGAAGTATTCCGTAACTCTAATGTTCTTTGAAATCAAAGGGAAAGTGTGTATTGTGATACGAATACATAAGTCTCGTACTTCTCCAACCCCATTTTAAATATTTTAGGTCTTTTTATTCCTTAGGCCTTACTCCTTTTGCTCCAAATAAAAATAATTCAAATTTGTAAAAAATGCTCAACTTTACAAAATTATTCCCAATGCCGCCAAGAAGTACAATGATTATCATGGAAGATACAATCATTATCAGAATAGATCACAGTAGACACACACACACACACACACACACACACACACACACACACACACACACACACACGTCGACGTACACATCTACACGCATATTCGGGCCTACAAATTAGCCCTCCTTCTAACAGAAGAGGAGTTATTTTATGTGTAAAGTTAATTACAAGTGCTATGTATTCACGCTGAACGTAAAAGTAAGTTAACTGTAATTTAAGATTCCAGATAGGAGATACCTGATTATACTAAGAAGGAGCACGCAAAAGTGTGATTCTGTATTGCAAGTAGTATCAGAAAAAAAGATACATGAATTGACATGTTTTAAGAGTACATTTTATTATTTTTCTGCTGAATTAAGTAATGTTTACGGACTCAACTACATAAGCTATTAGTGCAAACAACCACTTGAAATAATTGTCATGATTTATAGAATAATTAGTAAACATTTCAGGAAAAAAAACAAAGTGAGCTTTAAGAGCAGTGGTAATTTAACGCACTTAGGGTGTAATATCCATGTGTTCAGGCTACCTTGACCGCTTAAATAGTTTGAGGTGCTAAGTTTTGAAGAATGTTTTTTTTACGGAGGAATTGTATTATAGTTCAACTGTTGGGGAGCCAAACTTGATGATTGAATGTCTCACGTACGGTACAAACCTCCGGTAGCCTTCGCCCCAACGTTTAGGAATCAACTTTCTATTTTTATGTTTCTTTAAATATTATATATATTTATGTTTGCCTCGGCTGCTTCAGTATTAATTTGTAGAAACATGTGTCTCTTTGCAGGGGATAATGCGGCTAAAGAATGTAGACTTACACAAGTTTTAATTTTTACTACACTCCATTTATTAATCCTTCACACGACTAAATAACACTTCACTGATATAGAGAGCTGTGTGATTCTTTTATTAATTACTTGCACTTTTTTAACACGTAAACTTTATAATATCCTCGCCGTAATGAATTTTCTTCTCACACTGAATACGTATTAAACTTCTCGAGGACGCGTCTCGCGTCCAGTTAGGAACGCTATCTACTAGCAACTGACTTATGAATTTTTACAATTTGCTCTATTTCAGTTTCTGATTGGCTATTCCTACTCCAATAGAATACTTTTATTTAACTTTCAGGTTTTCTGGTTGTTGATTGGCTATTTATAAACTGTCTCAAAAATTACATTATTGTTGCTCCAAGAATTACTAGTAGCATTATTAGACTTTACAATTCATTATTGCCTCAAGGTTACCTCATTGTTACCTCATTGTTAGCAACTTTTGACCTATATTCTCACAGCTTCTACATTATTAAATTACCTAATACATTCACATTACATTATTAAACATGTATATAATAATATAAATATAATACAATGACTGTTATATACATTTTATATGTTATTTATACACACATTGCTTTAAGGCGGGCTGCTATTGAATTTTATATTATATAGTTAGACTGAAATCATTTAAATGTTAAAAATACTGCCTAAGTTTTCGACTGCTTGAAAACAAATAAATGCATCGAAATTGTTTATGTACCTTTTAAAGTGTCTAAATAATCACAGCAACAACTCATAACGATCCAAAACAGGCGAAAAAAAGCATTTAAATCTTAAAATAGGCAACAGAGCCAAAATAGCGGGGGAAAAAAGGCAGAATAAAAACCGTCCTTAAATGTACGAAAATATGTTTATCTCTATTTAACAGTTTATTATATCCATCCAAATAGAAGAGGCATTTTGCCTAACTCTTAGGCTCTAACAATAGTTATAGAAGTGGCTGTCATCAACTTCCATGTAGTACTATTATACTTCCTGTCGAAAAAGTTGTATCGTCGGCAACTTGGCAGTTGGCATGCTCGAAGCGTTGCCATGTTTGTCGTCTTCGTTGCATTGGTAGAGATATTTTTCATTCTTAGTAAACGAGGAAGTATTGTGGTTGTTGTAGAAGTCGTAGTGATTATTGCAGTAGTAGCTTTTGTGGGAGTAGTCGTCATTGTTATCATAGTAGCAGGTGTTATCCTTGTCGTATTTGTAGTGGTATTCGTCATGGTCGAAAGTATAGTAACGGTCGTATTAATAAAGCCATGACTGAGCTGTCTTACTAGTGACCGCCATCCTCGTTTCAGATGTATACTAAAAAGTTTGTACATGCCATACTTAGAATAATCTCATTTGTGTGAAGAGTTTGAAAGTTATTATAGTTCGAAAACTTGCAGTATTGGAATAATTAAAATCATTGGCAAAGTTTTATTGCTAGAATATTAAACCTGTATTAGTGGGGTAGTTCAAGAACTCTACTGTTTGAGTAAATACAATCATATTATTTATTAAAGGCTTTTAGTGAAAGAATTTGACACCATAATACAGTTTGTGTCATATATTTAAAAATGCACTCTAAAATCTGGTAAAAAATATCGGGAAAATAAGCGTTCGAAACTTATTAAAATATTCATGTCCGTTACACCAAAATCCGTTTCTATTTTTGATATCTAGGCTTACCTTTACAAGTAAAAAGGTAAAAATCAAACGTTCAAAATGTTTCATTTTTAAATTTTAGCTTAGGTTTGTTAACATTTTTTCTCAACAATTTCGCTTATACAAAACGTTCCACACGATGCAGTTGTCATTCAATTTCTCCGACAGGCGCATTCCTAAGGTGAAAAAGTTAAAATTGTCATATAGAACTTCTGCATTACAAATTTTTTTGTATTACTGATTTTCAAAATAATAAAGAGCTTTAAAAAATGTACCTATAAAAGAAAACTCAAATTAAAATAAATATATGCTTTTATTTGCACAAAAAACTGGTAAAACAATCCTGACAATTTCATGCGCAATGACCAAATACATGTTATACCAACTCTAAGGTAAATTATTACTTTCTCTAATACGTATAGTAAGTAGGGGAAGTATTGTATTCCACCCAAAAATTTGATACCGAGATTTCACCGGAAATATATATTTTGAGACCCCCTGAATCCAAAAAAAGCATTTTTGGAAACATGTCCGTGTGTGTGTCTGTGTGTCTGGTGTGTCTGTGTGTCTGTGTGTGTCTGTGAACAGCATAACTCAGAAACGAACAGTCGGATAAACACCAAACTTGGTATTTAGGTTCAGTATCTTACAGAGCTGCGACACGAAGGTTTTCAAGAAAATCCCCCCAACCCAGACTACCCTTTACATGGAACATTTTTCGAAAATTTTAATTCTTTCAAAAATAGCTCTCGATTTTGATTAAAATATCATATGCTTAAGATATTTTCATGACAAATAAAATGTATATCTTGAATTTTCTGGGAATGTCTCCAAAAGTATTCTTCATTGTGAACAACTTTTGCATAACTCGTAAACCATAAGAGATAGGCAAACTTTTACTGACAAAAAATGTAGATCGCGTTAAAATACACAATTTATGTCTTATACATTTTTTTTTGTCGAGTGAACCATTTTCAAGATATTGCTTGTTATCCCCTTAAATTTTCCAATACTTAATACTTTTTCTCAAATGGGAATTCGTTATTCATTTTTACTTTCTCTACTACGTATAGTAAGTAGGGCAAGTATTGTATTCCACCCAAAAATTCGATACCGAGATTTCACCGGAAATATATGTTTTGAGACCCCCTGAATCCAAACATAGCATTTTTGGAAACATGTCCGTGTGTGTGTCTGTGTGTGTCTGTGTCTGTCTGTGAACAGCATAACTCAGAAACGAACAGTCGGATAAACACCAATCTTGGTATTTAGGTTCAGTATCTTCCAAGGCTGCGACACGAAGGTTTTCAAGAAAATCCCCCCACTCCAGACTACCCTTTACATGGAAGATTTTTCGAAAATTTTAATTTTCTCAAAAATGGCTCTAACGATTTTGATTAAAATATCATATGTTTAAGATATCTTCATGAAAATGAAATGTATATCTTGAATTTTCTGGGAATGTCTCCAAAAGTGTTCTTCATTGTGAACGAATTTTGCATAACTGGTAAACCATAAGAGATAGACAAAATTTTACTACACAAAAAATGTAGATCGCGTTAAAATATACAATTTATGTCATATACATTTTGTTGTTGAGTGAACCATTTTCGAGATATTGCTTGTTATTGCCTTAAATTTTTCAATACTTATTTTCTCAAATGGGAATTCGTTATTCATATTTTTGTCTTGGATATGCAAAGAGTATTAATCTGTGGCAAAGAGAATGGTGCTGCACATAGCAACCAGCTATTAAGAGATATATCTGTGATTATATTGCCCTTGCAAATACTAAACAAGGGGAACATGACCTTAAGCGATAGTCAAATATTTTTAGAACTGGTCGCTATGTGTAAAATGTAATTCTCTTTGCATGTCAAAAGATCGTTTCTGCAAATGTTTATCTAGATTAATATGAAATAGATGGAGAATAAGAGTTTGTAAAAATACTTTGTACAAGAGTAGAGAAAGTCATGTGAGTGTAACACATCAGATTTTTTTTTAAATATCATCTCTGACATAGACATCAACTTTGAAACTTTGACATAGAATAACTTAATTCATGTTTGACAGATAATTTGAAAATTTTAAATGATTGGAAATGTAGTGTATAAATTTGTGATTAAATGTTTACCTAAATTGACTGAAAACAGGATTATCAATTATTAAATTACTATGCATATTGTGTATCGTCAAGAGTGCTGAGGCTAAGGTTCAATAGTGGTCACAAGGACCATTTAACGGCTGTTGCTCCTTTGTTTTTGGACAGCAGCGGTCACGGTGCGCAACTACTGTAAAAAATGCCTTATCACTGTTTCAACAGTACCCTTTGTCGTGAAAACAACTGAAGGGTACTTGAAAGCAGGCGCGCCGTAGCATAATGCTTTATCAGAGTTGTCAACAGCAATAAGCGCTGTACACCACGAACACTGGTTTTCCAAAAGCGCTGATTTACTGAAGAAACACTAATCTAAATGATAACTATGGCTTTACTTCCTCTACCACGTATGTAGTAGGTAGAGAAGGTATTACATTCCACTCAAAAATTCTATTTCTAGATTTTACTAGAAATACGTGTTTTGCGGCCCCTGAATGCAAAGGAGGCGTTTTTAAAGAAAGCCAGTGTGTGTGCGCGCCTATATATGTTTGTGAACAGTATAACTCAAAAACGAAATGTCGGATAAATACCAGACTTGGTATTTAAGAATCGTACCTTCCAAAGATGCACATGAAGATTTTCAAGAAAATTCCCCACCCCAGACTACCCCTTAAATGGGAGATGTTTTTGAAATTTGTTATTTTCTAAAAAATAGTTTAAACGACTGTACTTAAAATACCGTATTTTAACGATATTTACATTACAAATAAAATGTATATCTTGAATTTTCTAAGAATGGCCTGTGAAGTCCACTTCATTTCAAAAAATCTTCTATAACCTTTATAACTGATAAATGTTAAGCGATAGCCGAAAACGTACTACACAAAAATGTAGATATCGAGACATAGGGATGGCTTACAACCTACCAATCAAACAGACAGACACTGAAACAAAATTAGGAGTGTATTTAAACAAAACAATTAAAATGGGACGATCATATTTATTACATTAATACAAATTAAACAGACCTTGCTTCAATATGCGTTGTATAGCTCAGGTTACTGACTTAGAAACTAGAAAAATTGTTTATTTTAGTTATTTTCACTCCATAATGACACATGGAATCATACTCTAGGGAAACACAGTGAGATGGGACACCATTTTGAAATGCTCCCCCTCAAAAAAATCATAGTATAATGTCTCAGGTTGGATCAAAAGAACCGTGTAGAAAGCTATTTAAAAAGCTTAAGATACTAACTTTACTAGCTCAATATTTATACGGATTAAATAAATATATCTACACAAATTATGATAGCGTGTACAACTTACAATATCAACATAATTATGTAACCAGAACAAAAAAACAACTTAAAACCATCTCTGCTTAGCTTAAATTATATGAAAATAGCCCACTGTATACAGGTATAAAAGTTATAACAAACTACCAAATTAAAGCCATAAAGGACCAAGAACTATTTAACAGGAAATTGAAGAGCTTATTAATAGACAAGGCTTACTACTACAAGGTAGAATGTAACAGCACACTTACTGTTGTACAAAGGTTTTGTAATCCTTTTGTAATACATTTTCAAATGTTTATTTAATTAATCTATTATACTTGACGAGTTACCTGTTTACTGAGCTTTGCTCATCTGATATGTAAGCGTTTTGTGACAATAAAGCATATTATCTTATCTAAAGAAACAATTTATTTCAATTAATCTTGTTGTAGCATTAGCCATTTCCGAGATATCCGTTATTAGTGATTCCAGTGTTCAATCCTAAGTCATTGTCTGATGTTTCTTGCGATGTGGAACAAGTATGGCCAGCATAGAGCGTCCAGTTCTAAAACATTTGAGTATCGCTAACATTTGAGTATAACGAAATGTGTAATGCAGATATTTTCGGAAAGGCTTATTTCGATTAAAATGAAGTAGATATGGAAATAAACTTAAGTAAGAATAATTTTTATATCCAGTAATAAGCAATAGAGGGTAGAGAAATTCATGTGAATGCAACACATTAGACTTTGTTCATCTATTTTAATAGTAACGTAAATCACGTTGCACTATTAAGTTCAAATGGCTCTTTTTTCCTGGTAGATAAACCATAAACTGCTCTCAAATTAATTTTGACATAACATACCCCAATGGCGATTAACAACCGTTATTCATTAACTGTTCTTTCATACATGCTTGTGTATAGGCCAAAGTTTGAAAGGTAGAATTAGACTTAAAATTCGAGACTTATACATTTAATTTGTCATGAGAATATCTTTAACATATGATATTTTAATCAAAATCGTTATAGCCATTTTTGAAAAAATTAAAATTTTCGAAAAATGTTCCATGTAAAGGGTAATCTGGGGTGGAGGGATTTTCTTGAAAACCTTCGTGTCGCATCTCTGGAAGATGCTGAACCTAAATACCAAGTTTGGTGTTTATCCGACTGTTCGTTTTTGAGTTATGCTGTTCACAGACAGACAGACAGACACACACAGACACACACACAGACAGACATACACACGGACATGTTTCCAAAAATGCTTTTTTTGGATTCAGGGGATCTCAAAACATGTATTTTCGGTGAAATCTCGGTATCGAATTTTTGGGTGGAATACAATACTTCCCCTACTTACTATACGTAGTAGAGAAAGTAAAAGATCTGATGTGTTACACTCACATGACTTTCTCTACTCTTGTACAAACTATTTTTACAAACGCTTATTCTCCATCTACTTCATGTTAATCGAGATAAACATTTGCAGACTCTATCTTATTGCTAATTTTCTTGTAGATGTAAGGGGAAAATATATTTACCAGGGCTATGTAGAAAAACAGTAGCCTTTAAGCACATACATATCTCTTAATAGCTGGTTGCTAGGTGCAGCACCATTCCATTTGCCACAGATTAATACTCTTTGCATATCCAAGACAAAAAAATTAATAACGAATTCCCATTTGAGAAAATTATTGAAAAATTTAAGGGAATAACTAGCAATATCTCGAAAATGGTTCACTCAACAAAAAAAATGTATATGACATAGATTGTGTATTTTAACGCGATCTACATTTTTTGTGTAGTAAAAGTTTGTCTATCTCTTATGGTTTACCAGTTTACCAAAAGTCGTTCACAATAAAGAATACTTCTGGAGACATTCCCAGAAAATTCAAGATATATATTTTATTTGTCATAAAAATATCTTAAACATATGATATTTTAATCAAAATCGTTAGAGCCGTTTTTGAGAAAATTAAAATTTTCGAAAAATCTTCCATGTAAAGGGTAATTTGGGGTGGGGGGATTTTCTTGAAAACCTTCGTGTCGCATCCTTGGAAAATACTAAACCTAAATACCAAGTTTGGTGTTTATCCGACTGTTCGTTTTTGAGTTATGGTGTTCACAGACAGACACACAGACAGACACACAAACGAACATGTTTCCAAAAATGTTTTTTTTTATTCAGGGAATCTCAAAACGTGTATTTCCGGTGAAATCTCGGTATCGAATTTTTGGGTGGAATACAATACTTCCCCTACTTACTATACGTAGTAGAGAAAGTAAAAACATAAAGGGAGAAAGTTTAATGGGCGCACCGGTAGGTCTCACTATGGTAGCTCAGGTGGTAACAGGGTCGGCACGGACTGCCGAAGGACAAGTTGAAGGTACTGTCCCACCGGAGACCACGAGTTCTGTATATCAGAATCATCACTGAAATTTTGTCGGTAGAGTTCATTTCGATTCTATAGTTAAGAGCAAACTCATTCGTACTAATCCTAGGTGCTTACCATTCCTCTGATACCTATACCGGGCATCTGATAGTAAATGATTGAGTCTAAGTGTGACATTTATTTCACCATTCGCTATCCTTTATAAACTAGATAATAGCGGCTGATATTCCATCGCTTTCAGCCCTTTGTACACAATACATAAAAGGAAACAATATTCCTGAATAAAACTAGGTATATTCTTCTTCCTTAACGGATTATCCTCCTCTTTGGTGAACGTACAGGCCCAAGGGCCTGCAAGTCAATGTCTTGGGTCAAAATCCTGTCAAGCAGCAAGCAAACTCTGGATCATAGCATACCCAGGTTGGGTGATCGCCCCGATTCTTGGTATGGCCGTGAAGAAATTTGGTGATGAAAGGGATGATAGGAAAATTCGCGGATCAGATTATCCAACGCAGCATTCGCATAGCGACCGAGGAAAGTTGCGAAGAAAGCCTTTTATCAGATTGGTCGGCCCCGGAGATTTGAACCCAGGACCCCCTGAATGCCGGCCACAGCAGTTACCGCCTCAGCCATCCCGCTCGGTAAACTACGTATATACCTAATTATCTAAATTTAGTAATAATAATATTAAGAACAACAGCAAATAAGATTTCATAACTATTGTGCAGTATTATTTATAAAATATTCCGAACAATAGAAACTACTATACATACCCCGTCAGGTATGAACGTAGTTAATGCATTACAGTAATGGAACGTTTGCCAGTTGAGATGTTAATTTATGCATACTGCAGTAAATTCAGTACCAGACAATATTGTCTTTTAAGGTCAGAAACCTAAAAATATTCTCATCCCTGAATACATCAGAAGCTTGCTCAATGACTTAAGCTTCAAGGACATTGCTCAAAGAAACAAGGCTGAGGGCCTCGAGAATCTGCAGGAATTTGGAAAACCCTCAGCCAGCCAATAGAACCTGCAACAAGCTGTTAAATGGTCTTCCCAGTTATCTGATACAATTAAGTCGTAAATTCATAGTACCAAACAGCGGTCCAACAGCAAAACAATTAAGCAGAGAGGCAAGGGCGTGCTTCAAGGACGCCCTTGCGTTTCTAGCTAAAAAAAACATGTTATCCACACAGGTTTGAAAGCTCAGTTTGCATAAAGAGTTTCATACTGCTGAGCAACCGACAAAACAGTGCAGCAAAAACTGAGTCGACTGCACTGCAAGAAAATAATGTTAACTTAACACTGAGTCGAATGAGGTCTAGTACAGGACCTTGACTTAACATTCTGCGAGCTCGCGAAATGTATGTACCTACTACTATAATTTCACTGCACATAAAATATGTCTGGTGGTATTTCACTTACACAAATGGATAATAAACTCAGCCATCATTTAATATGCCACTTTTTTACTTTCTCTACTACGTTTTGTAAGTAGGGGTAGTATTGTATTCCACCCAAAAATTCGATACCGAGATTTCACCGGAAATACGTATTTTGAGGCCCCCTTAATCCAAAAAGAAGCATTTTTGGAAACATGTCCGGGTGTGTGTCTGTGAACAGCATAACTCAGAAACGAACAGTCGGATAAACACCAAACTTGGTATTTAGGTTCAGTATCTTCCAGAGATGCAACACGAAGGTTTTAAAAAAAATCCCCCCACCTCAGATTACCCTTTAATTGGAACATTTTTCGAAAAATTTAATTTTCTCAAAAACGGCTCTAACGATTTTGATTAAAATATGATATGTTAAAGATATTTTCATGAGAAATGAAATGTAATTTTTGAAATCTTAATAATGATCAATTATTTATAAAATAATTTCTTAATTAGTAACCTAGTTTTATTGGTTTCCGCATTGGGTTTTATGTTCAAGGTAAACATAAAATGTACCTACATAGACTTTTTCAGTGCGTTACTGTGTAGTAATGTCTCTCAATGTGCTTACATATTATAGGTTTGATGTGATAAAAAAAACCTGGCATTCTATTTCAACTTAAAGAAAAACTTGACCTCGGAATGACTGGTAACTTCTACCAAATTAAATATAGCTATTGCCATTGCTTTTTCTAACAAAAAGCGTTTACTCAAAACTTTTTCCTCCCTAATTCGATGTACAAAGATGAATAGAGGATAATATTTTAGAGGCAGTATTCCTTTCCGCCCAAAAAGTCGATACCGAGATTTCACCGTAAATACACGTTTTGAGACCATCTGAATCCAAAAAGAGCATTTTTAGACAAAGGTACGTGAGTGTAAGTGTTAGTGTAAGTGTGTGTTTCTATGAACAGCATAACTAAAAAACGAATCCTCGGATAAATACCAAACTTTGAATTTAAGTCCAGCATTTTCCAAAGATGTGACATGGAAAAGTTCAGGAAAATCCCCCACCCCAAACTACCCTTTACATGGAATACTTTTCGAAATGTTTCATTTTCTCAGAAATGTTTTCTAACGGTTTTGATTAAAATACCATACGATGCTTACATTACAAAATATATATCTTGAATTCTGTAAAGTACTCTTCATTTGGAATACATTTTGTAGACTTTTAGGGATAGAGAAAAAAGCGTGGATCTGTTTAAAACGCACAATTTATTTGAAATAACTTTTTTGTAGTATCGGTTGTTTCCGAGATATTCGTTTCTAAACTTACAATTGTAAACAGAAATGCTTACATCTCAAAACAGTATTACTTTCTCTACTACGTATAGTAAGTAGGGGAAGTATTGCATTCCATCCAAAAATTCGATACCGAGATTTCACCGGAAATACATGTTTTGAGACCCCCTGAATCCAAAAAAAGCATTTTTGGAAATTGTCCGTGTGTGTGTGTCTGTGAACAGCATAACTCAGAAACGAACAGTCGGATAAACACCAAACTTCATAGTTAGGTTCAGTATCTTCCAGAGATGCGACACGAAGGTTTTCAAGAAAATCACCCAACCCCAGGTTATCCTTTAGATGGAACATTTTTCGAAAATTTTAATTTTCTCAAAAATGGCTCTAACGATTTTGATTAGAATATCATATGTTTAAGATATTTTCATGACAAATGAAATGTATATCTCGAATTTTCTGGGTATGTCTCCAAAAGTATTCTTCATTCTGAACGACTTTTGCATAACTGGTAAACCATAAGATATAGACAAAATTTTACCACACAAAAAAATGTAGATCGAGTTTATGTCATATACGTTTTTGTTTTTGAGTGAACCATTTTCGAGATATTGCTTGTTATTCCGTTAAATTTTCCAATACTTATACTTTTTCTCAAATTCGTTATTCAATTTTTGTTGTCCTGGTAAGCAAAGATAATGGAATACTCCACATAGCAACCAGCTCTTAAAACATTTGACTATCGCTTAAAGCCTACCATATTCCCCTTGCATCTACAAGAAAATTAGCAATAAGATTAACATCTCGATTAACATGAAGCATATGGAGAATAAGCGTTTGTAAAAATAGTTTGTACAAGAGCAGAGAAAGTCTGAGTGTAACATGTAAGACTTTTTTTGGATATGTTTATATTCTGAGCAATAGCACAAATAAATGTTCTGGTAATTTTCGAAAACAAAGATGGTCCATCGGTAGTGTTCTGGACACTGGTTTCCTCCTGAATAGCTTATCTACCTTGTTACCTTTACCAACCTAAGGGTTTGATAATGAGAATTTCGGAAACAATATGTACCTACATAACTGTATTGTGTCTTTACACAACTTCGTCACAACGTATATACAATTTACGCGAATATATCCGGATCAGTGAGTTTTAAAGTAAGTGGTAACCCTCTTTGAGAGCATTACATAACCTTATAAGAATGCAAAGCGACAAAGTTGGCCATGAATTCCAGAACCCGATACGCAGAGGTTGTAAAGTTTATACGGCAATTAAACTCTTTCCTTAAATACAACCAGCGGCATTCCTGTTATAGGAGTTACGAATATCTAGGAAACCTGAAGAACCGGATTGTTGTTCGGTGAAGCAGAAATTGCAAATTTCGCATTGTTCAAGTCGGCATTGCAGCTATGTGGAAGAGGCTATTCAAAACAAATGGTCGTTTATCCGCGATACCTGCAGAGCTGGTGCAAATTTTATTCCCTTGTATGTCTGTGTTGCAAATATATACCAGCTATACTAATAGAAAAACAGTAGCACTGTTTGTCACTAGAGAAGTACATATAAACGTTTTACATTTGCATGTTTTTTACTTCGGTAATAACTGGACGGTGTTTCCAGGATTACCCATGCACCTTCAGCGGTTGCTGGTCGACTCTCGACTGAGGTCATATTACCAGGGTTGTCCCAAAAGTACCCGACCTAACAAAGAAAACACAAACATTTTGGGAGAAAACATCTTTATTTCTCTACGTAGTCTCCTTTCAGCTCGATACACTTTTCCCAGCTATGTTGAATAGCTTCCATACTCTATTTATAGTGACAACCGTCGAGTTCTGCAAAATAGCCCTTAACTGCAAACTCCACCGCGTCATTGTTAGCAAATCTTTTACCACCAAGCCATTTCTTCAACTTTGGAAACAGAAAATAATCAGAGGGGTCTAAGTCTGGTGAACAGACAGCACGAGGAAGCAATTCGAACTTTAACTCATTGATTTTGGCCATGGCGATAATGGATGTAAACTGGTGTATTGTCTTGATGAAAAAGAACTTTCTTTTTTGCTAAATACGGTCATTTTTGCTTGATTTCATCACTCAAACGCTGCAATAATTTTGCATAATACTCACCATTGATTAATTTTCCTTTTTGAAGATAATCAATGAAAATTATCCCACGCACATCCCAAAAAAACTGACGCCATGACCTTGCCTGTAGATGGAACTCTCTTCACCTTCTTTGGAGCCGATTCTCCCGTTTCAATCCACTGTTTTGACTGTTCTTTCGTCTCAGGTGTGAAGTGATGGACCATGTTTTATCCATGATTATGAATCGACGCAAAAACACGGCTTTATTACAGCGAAACATCGCCAAACCCTCGACTGAAACATCCTCATGACGCTGTTTTTTTCCATTGTGAGTAAACGCGGCACCCATCTTGCGCACAGCTTTCTAATGTCTAAATTTTCAGTTAGTGTGCAATGTACAGCACTTTTTGAAATGCCTCGATGTCTGTTAGCTCGCGCACTTTCAGTCGACGGTCATCCAATACCATTTTGTGGATTTTCTTCACAATTTCTGGCGTGGTCACCTCATTTGGTCGACCACTGCGATGTTCGTCTTGGCAGCTCGTACGGCCTCACCTAAACTCTGCCGCCAATATTTTACTGCTGTAAACGAAGGAGCAGACTCCTCCAGAGTAGAATCTAGCTCAGCTTTAATGTTAGTTGGACTAAGATCTTTCAAATGAAAGTATTGTATCACATAACGATGGCCAGTTTTATCCATGTTTACAAATCCGCTGAGAGTTCACTATTTATGGCTAGCAAACAATTACTAAACAACGTAGCATCGTAAAACTTCAAACTTAAGCTTTATAAGGGTGGTACTTTCTACCATGGTCATTTTTTTGCAACAACAACCGCTGTCTATACGCCAGGTCCCGTAGTAGTGTGTAATGCCCGTTCATATTACATACGGCATCATAGGCGGTGGACATTGGTAATATAGGTAATGAAATGATAATTACGAAATGAAAATTAGAAAGGTGATGTTCCAGGCTTAATTTTAGAGTTCCTCCCCGGCATTTGCCAGTTATGTGGAATGAGGAAAATCTGGAAAAATCTGCAATTAGGGAGAACTGTCCTGGCGTGATTTTAAACCTCCCGTTCACTAGGCCGCACCTTAGCGACTGTCGGAGACTGAGATAAACTTTGATAGGTGTGTGTATGAAGGGTAATTACTCAACCAGGTTTGAAAATCCTTTCTCAACGAAAAGTAATGTGCTACAAGGCTTAATTTGGGATTCAAGAGTCATCCATCTGCATTCCATTGCAGTTCCATTACACATAAATATAAGGAGATAATTCTTCTGCTTATTTTGAATACAGCTAGTATTTTAATAGGATTCCAGCCATAATATGCAAATGAAAAGCTTAAAATCTTTAGAACTGGATTCTGGGTGTCCTTCATCCTCATATCTCTCCTATTCTCCAATTTCGTTGAATGTTAACTTGAAATAATAATTTTGCTATGATTCGAACAAAATTTGGACGCTTGTGTTTTAGGCAAAAATTACGGACTGCTATACAACATTCGGAAAATTTCCTTACCCTTAATTTAAACCCTTTATATATAAATTTACATCACTGGGCTTATTAGACAAACTTCGCGCTCTGAAGTTTTAGGAAACAGCAAAAACTTTAAACTGTCTTGCCACTTCTAGAGATACTCGATCTTATGTTGAGCGGTTTAGCTGCACATATGAATGGTTTAACCGACTCAAAGAAAAAGTTGTGCACTTGCGCTTTAGGAGTGAACAAAAGGCTTGAAATACCTTTAAGCTTTTAAAAGCACCTATCTTCTTATTCTCAGCCTAACACACATGAATCTAAAATGTTTGACTATAGGTCAGTCCACACTGTTCAACGTAACAACAGTTAACATTCAACAATTAACAAAATGTCTCATTCAACATGTTAAATGTCTTCAACATGTTGTAACTGTGAACGTTTAACATTCTATCCCCACCAGGTGACTTGTTGGGACAACAAAATCTCTTAACTAAAAGCAAAATGGACTCAGTGATTAGGTTTGACCATTGCTATTTGTATCTGTGCTTGATATGTAATAAAAAGAAAAGTAGAAGGTGATGCGGCTCTATCTTGTTAATCGGCATAGGAGTGAAAATATTTTGAATGGGTTAAAATTCAGAGCAGGTTTGACTTCAATTTCTTGAGAACAAGCAAAGTGATTTCAACTTTGTTGTGAGCAAAGTTTCTAACCCATAATTCACAAAAAGGACACACATTTGAGAGCAGCCATTCCAGCTGCCAGACTTGAGTATTTTTTGCAATTCTCTAGCAAAGTGAGGTTTTTTTTCTGATTTTGCCTCTGGAGCAATAATTAATTGCACTCAGTTTGGTATAATTGTCCATCCTTTTTATTACATATATTACAATGTTCCATAATGATAGCCTCAACAAAGATTTTATTAATGAAAGTGTCTTTTCTTTCGTCCATTCCATAACTTCATATGAAGCAAACCAGATCAAAGATATAAGCACAGAACGAGTCAACATGGAACTACCGAACACAATAACATGAAGGAATCACAATAGCTGCCATGTTTATAGACTGGAAACTTCCGAAGTTCACCCAATCACATACACAGAGAGTGAATTGACTTAACAAGTTTTCCATTAAAAGCGGAAAACATCCAACATGTTAAAAGTGTCAAGCACAACTGTTTCGGTTAACATATTAAGTCAATTCTGCAATCGAATTTTGGCCAACATGCAAACTGTTAACATGTTGCACCTGACAAGTTTTGTTAAATGTTCATCAGTGTGGACAGGGCTTATCATAAACAGAACACCGAACACCAGGATTTTAGGCCCGGTAAAATGAGCTGCCTAATTCACTGCTCTCAAAAACTACTTCCTTTCCTCAATGAAGATTTATGTGAACAAACGTTTTACTTTCAGGTAAATTATAAAATCCGCGTAAACTATAAACTACACCACAACTTTAAAAAAATCTCGTGTGTTACATTCACACGACTATCTCTTATTTTTATATAACAAGATTTTCTTACGAAAGCTTATTTTTCTAACTACTTCACGTTACTAACTGAGCTAAATCCTTGCAGGAATGGTTTCATGATATAGTTTGTTGAAGAAACATGGGAGATAGAGGAAACCGAATCGATAGTCAGATGTTTAAAAACTATCGTTGTATGCTGGCCTTGAAATTCCACACTCTTTCCATGATATTACGAGAAATAACTGAACAGCGACAGCACTTTAAAAATGACAATATGGAATATTTTAAACCGATAACGAGTATCCCGGAATGGCTAATGCCACAAAAATTTGTTTTAAATAAATTGTGTGTTTTAAACAGATCTACATTTTATGGGGAGTAGGTATATATTTATCTAGGTTTATGGTTTACCAGTGATAAAAAAATCATAAAAAATTCCTTCCGAAGAGGACTTCATAGGCTATTCCAGAAAACTCAATATATACATTTTATTTGTCACATAAACACGTCTTAAACATGTGATAGTTTCATCAAAATCGTTAGATCTATTTTTTAGAATATCGAAAATTTAGAAAAATCTTCCATATAAAGGGTAGTTTGAGGAGAGTATTTTCTTGAAAAACTTCGGGTCCCATCTTTGGAAGATGCTCTACCTAATTACGAAGTTTGATAATTATTGAACATCTCGTTTTTGAGCTATGCTGTTCACACACATACACACACATGGTCCTTTTTCTAAAAGTAATTTTTGTTCAAAAGGCCTCAAAACATTTATTTCTGATGAAATCTCAATATAGAATTTTGGATGGGATACAATACCTTCTCCACCTAACTACATGGTAGAGAAAGTACAAACTATTCTAGATATATTTTCAACTCACTATATATAAAACAGTCAGGATTATGCTTTGGAATTTTTTTTTCTTGCATAGAATCATATCCCTATGCTTCAAGGCGGTGGTATATGTGTGCATTTCTGTGTGCATGCATAACTCAAAAAAAATCTGATGTGTTACATTCACATGACTTTCTGTACTCTTGTACAAACTATTTTTACAAACGCTTATTCTCCATATGCTTCATGTTAGTCGAGATGTTAATCTTTTTTGCTAATTTCCTTGTAGATGCAAGGGGAATATGGTAGGCTTTAAGCGATAGTCAGATATTTTAAGAGCTGTTTGCTATGTGGAGTATTCCATTCTCTTTGTATGTCCAGGACATAAAAAAAAGAATAACGAATTCCCATTTCAGAAAAAGTATAAGTATTGGAAAATTTAAGGGAATAACAAGCAATATCACGAAAACGGTTCACTCAAAAAAAAAGCGTATATGACATAAGTTGTGTATTTTAACGCGATCTACATTTTTTGTGTAGTAAAATTTTGTCTATCTCTTATAGTTTACCAGTTATACAAAAGTCGTTCACAATGATGAGTACTTTTGGAGATATTCCCAGAAAATTCAAGATACACATTTTATTTGTCATGAAAGTATCTTAAATATACGATATTTAAATAGAATTCGTTAGAGCCATTTGTGAGAAAATTAAAATTTTCGAAACATGTTCCATGTAAAGGGTAATCTGGGGTGAGGAGACGTTCTTGAAAACCTTCATGTCGCATCTCTGGAAGATACTGAACCTAAATACCAAGTTTGGTGTTTATCCGACTGCTTGTTTCTGAGTTATGCTGTTCACAGACACACACACGGACATGTTTCCAAAAATGCTTTTTTTTTGGATTGGGGGCCTCAAAACACATTTCCGGTGAAATCTCGGTATCGAATTTTTGGGTGGAGTGCAATCCTTTCCCTACTTACTATACGTAGTAGAGAAAGTAAAAAATCCGATAAATACCAAACTTGGTATTTAAGTTCTGCAGATATCTTCCGAATATACAATAGGAAGAGTTTTAAGAAACTTCGGGCAACCCTAATTACTCATTCCATGGAAATGTTTTCGCTATATTTGATTTTCTCAAAATGTCTCCAAAAATTTAGATTAAAACATCAGCATTGAAGATGTTTGCGTGATAAATTCATGTATATCTAGAATTTTCTGGGAATAGCCTGTGAAGTCCTCTTCATTCTGAGTATTGTATAACTGTTAAACATAAGAGATAGAATCTTATTACAGAAAAACATGTAGAAATCATTAAAGCAATATATGTCAATTTTTTTGGCGTTAACCATTTCTGAGATATTCTTTTTTATTGGTTTGAACATTCGATTAATTATTTCTAAAAGTAAAATTTTTATTCGTTTTTACTTTCTCTACTACGTATAGTAAGTAGAAGTATTGCATTCCACCCAAAAATTCGATACTGAAATTTCACCGGAAATATATGTTTTGAGGCCCCCTGAATCCAAAAAAAGTATTTTTGGAAACATGTCCGTGTGTGTGACTGTGTGTGTCTGTGTATGTGTGTGTGTGTGTGTGTGTGTGTGTGTGTGTGTGTCTGTGAACAGCGTAACTCAGAAACGAACAGTCGGATAAACACCAAACTTGGTATTTAGGTTCAGTATCTTTCAGAAATGCGACACGAAGGTTTTCAAGAAAATCCCCCCACCCCAGATTACCCTTTACAAGGTACATTTTTCGAAAATCTTAATTTTCTCAGAAATGGCTCTAACGATTTTGATTAAAAAGATCATATGTTTAAGATATTCTCATGACAAATGAAATATATATCTCGATTATTCTGGGAATGTCTCCAAAAGTATTCTTCATTGTGAACGACTTTTGCATAACTGATAAACCATAAAAGACAAAATTTTACTACACAAAAAATGTAGATCGCGCTAAAATACACAATTCATGTCATACATTTTTTTGTTGTTGAGTGAACCATTTTCGAGATAATGCTTGTTATTCCCATAAATCTTGCAGTACTTATACTTTTTCTCAAATGGGAATTCGTTATTCATTTTTTCTAGTCCTGGACCTGCAAAGAGAATGAAATGCGCCACATAGCAACCAGCTCTTAAAGTATTTGATTATCGCTTAAAGCCTTCCATATTCCACTTAAACCTACAAGAAAATTAGCAATAAGATTAACATCTCGATTAACGTGAAGTATATGGAGAATAAGCGTTTGCAAAAATAGTTTGTACAAGAGTAGAGAAAGTCATGTGAGTGTAACACATTAGATTTTTTCCTTTATTTTCTCCTGTTTAGTGCATTCCATTATTTTGTCCTCACCCAATCTCTCTCTCTCTCCCTCCTTCACACACACACACACACATACACACACACACACACACATACAAACACCCATGTCCGAGGCAGGACTCAACATTTTTGTTGTTGAGTGAACCATTTTCGAGATATTGCTTGTTATTCTCTTAAATTTTCCAATACTTTACTTTTTCTCAAATGGAAATTCGTTATTCATTTTTTTAGTCCTGGATCTGGAATGAGAATGGATTACTGCAACGTTTTAATAAATATGAAACTAACCAACAAAGCCATTTTAAAAAATAATCTTCCATAATATTATGAATAGCCACGTATTGAATGCAACTGTTTTAATAAAAATGAAACCGAATCAACAAAGCCTTCTTGTCTAGTAATCAAATACTGTTACTTCCGATGGAACCTCGGGAACTAGATATCTATACAGTTCAAAGAGCATTGTATAGTTCGCACAACTGGTAACAAGAGAACAGGTGATTATAACGCATTACTGCATCTAGCGGAATTTGCAATGATGAGATGGCCCAATGTATGTTTTCACACGTTTTTTCACATCGAAAATAATAGAACGTCGAACTAGTGATAGACGTATAGCACTAAACTTCTCGCAACTCAAAATAGCTCAGAAACAGAGTTCTCTGTGTGCCAACGGATGTTGCGCGTTCATTAATTCAACATGATGATGGAAACTGAAATACTTCCCTTTCATTTGGTTGCAGAGTAAGGAAGCACTGTTGGAGTGATAATGTGGACGTGGTACGGATGCTGTACCTTGTGCAAGTTCTCAGGAGATCCCATTGTGCGGTCCCAGCATTGTTAGAATAGTCACTGGAGCATGCAGCTTTGTTCCTGCCCATTAACACCACACCTCGGCAAATAATTGCGGTTCTCTGGGAGTCGAGGGAGAAGCCTCACACATTTGGACCTATACCAGAACTAAAACTTGACTGTGGTCTCATCACAACTTCCTTATTTAAACCAACCTAACGGACAAGGCACTTTAACATCTGGTGGATACAGTAAGGTTTACGTGGCCTCATTGCTGCAGCAGAGATTTTCCATGCTGTCCCAATGTTTAAGTGGATAGAGTGATAGCTAAATATTTCGGTCCATGTGCTTAGTATAATTCTCACCGGCTTACAAATAGGTTTACTGGAATATGAAATGCTACTGCAAGAAAAATTTAGCTTATTGAAGCATATTTCGGTGTTTGATTCAATACATGGTTTCAGTACCCACTCATCAATCGTAGTAAATTCAATGTTGACTCCACATGACATTGGTACCACTAAAGTTGGAATTTGGCTAACGTTTGACCCCAAATCCATACCAGTAAACTCCATTGGTTTAAGACAGTTGAGCTTCAAATTCAATTTAGGTAGCAACAGTTTTTTAAGCACAGATCAAGTTTACCGTCAACTTTGAAAACTTGGTTTGGTAGAAAATAAATAGGGCTTAAAGTTGTTAAGAAATAATCTTCTAGGTGTACTATCACGTTCTGGCAATTTCATTCTCATAATTAAAATCGTCATTGAGCGTATTTTAATACTTTTAATCAAATTATGCGGGTTTAAAATGGAATTGAAATACTTCTTAATCGTAAACGAAATAACATTAAACTACGCGTATTATAGTTGCAGTAACTATTAGCGGGTTACCATGGCTTTGTTAGGCGGAATAGTAGAAAAGTTCTTCGTTAACAAGGTTGTTAATGACAACATTGTATGCAAAGTGTACTTACATTTTCATTTAAACATTACACACAAACACATCTTGAGAATGAAATTTGAAAATAATTTGCACATAAGCCCAAATACACACATCAAAACTTAACCACGATGACAAATATCAATAATAATGAAACAAAGATTTTAATGTTGCGGACATAAAAATGTTTTTCAAGACAAACAAAAAATGTTAATCATAACGGGCCCAAAATTAGTGTCCCCGAGATAACCGGCAAGAAATATATTTACTGTAAATAAAAATAATCTGATGTGCTACACTCACATGAGTTTCTCTACTCTTGTACAAACAATTTTTACAAACGCTTATTCCCCATATGCTTCATTTAATCGAGATGTTAATCTTATTGCTAATTTTCTTGTAGATGCAAGGGGAATTGGTAGGCTTTAAGCGATAGTCAAATATTTTAAGAGCCGGTGGCTATGTGGAGTATTCCATTCTCTTTGCATTACCAGGACAAAAAAAATGAATAACGAATTTGAGAAAAAGTATAAGTACTGGAAAATTTAAGGGAATAACAAGCAATACCTCGAAAATGGTTCACTCAACAAAAAAAATGTATATGACATAAATTGTGTATTTTAAAGCAATTTACATTTTTGTGTAGTAAAATTTTGCCTATCTCTTATGGTTTACCAGTTATGCAAACGTTGTTCACAATGAAGAATACTTTTGGAGACATTCCCAGAAAATTCGAGATATACATTTTATTTGTCATGAAATTATCCTAATATCTTAAATATATGATATATTAATCAAAATCGTTAGAGTCATTTTTGAGAAAATTAAAATTTTCGAAAAATGTTCCATGTAAAGGGTAATCTGGGGTGGACTATTTTCTTGAAAACCTTCGTGTCGCATCTCTGGAAGAATACTGAACCTAAATACCAAGTTTGGTGTTTATCCGACGTTCGTTTCTGAGTTATGCTGTTCACAGACAGACACAAAGACATGTTTCCAAAAATACTTGTTTTGGATTCAGGAGGCCTCAAAATCTTGGTATCGAATTTTCGGGTGGAATGCAATACTTCCCCTACTTATTATGCGTAGTAGAGAAAGTAGTAGTAGTAGTAGTAGTAGTAGTAGTAGTAGTAGTAGTAGTAGTAATAATAATAATAATAATAAATGTTCAGCGTGTTATAGGACTGTCTGTGTACTGGAATTTTAGCTATAGTCCCTCCACGTGCAAAATATTTACTGACAAGATGCGTTTTTTTACTTCAGCAATACTCCGGTAGAATGTTTTCTGAATAACATGGTCGATATCTGGATGGTGTACTGAAAAGCTGTGCTCTGTTCTTCCCTCTTTCCCCTGCTGTACTCTTCCTGTCTTGCAAGCCATTGTTTTCTTACTTCTGTAGCTTTATCTAGCGCAAGAGTTTAGATTTCTCAGTAATATCCATCAGAATAACCGTGCCTTGAGTCGTGCTACTTAATCCATGGAGCTGTGTCCTAATGTTGGATACCCCTAAACACTTGTTGTTCTCGTTCGGACATTTTCATTACTTTCACTACATCGCTATAACTGAGTGCTAAATAGTTTGAGCATTTAACTGAAATCTAGAAACCATATAAGCCAGTGCAGTGACAACTTCCTGGTCCCACGAGACACTTTCTTGCTAGCTCCAGATAGACCAACCTAGGAAATACAACTTCATCTGCAGCCAAATATGGAATGGAAAGAGAAAAAACTCCTTATCTTTAAATAGAGCATGGCTGAGTTGAGTTTCTAAACACCAAGCGTATATAAAAGGCATCTATTGAGGTGGAGCTCACTAGTCGCATCCATTTTAGGAATATTTAGGCTGGAACATAAGGATTTTATATTCTATAGTGCATGTGCACCTGAAATAGAGACCCAATAAGTTTGTTGTTTTGAAAAATAGCACATGCTATCTGAACTGAGTCGATTAAGGGGAAACTAAATAGCGAACATTTCCAAAAGATGACATGTCTAGTTTTATTAACTGGAATTTCTTCCTTAATTTCATAACTTTAGGTATAGTGTCATATTTGAAATTCAGTTTTTAAAATTTGCATTGCATCTGAAATTTTGTACAGCGTCTTCTGCACTTCACACATGCTAAGAAAAACCATACCTTCTACATACTCTGGAGAGAGTGATAAGCTTTAGCCCATATTTTAGCGGAAATTTTATTCTACAAATGGTACTACTGTTAAATATGGCAGCTTTTTGCATGCTCAAGCCAGGTGATTTCTTTATTTGCAATTACATGTGAGTTTATTTTCTCAAATTTTGCTTTGCTTTTTATCGGTGAATGATATTTTTTACTTTCTCTACTACGTATAGTAAGCAGGGGAAGTATTGTATTCCACCCAAAAATTCGATACCGAGATTTCACCGGAAATATATGTTTTAAGAGCCCCTGAATCCAAAAAAAAGCATTTTTGGAAACATGTCTCTGTGTGTGTGTGTGTGTCTGTGAACAGCATAACTCAGAAACGAACAGTCGGATAAACACCAAACTTGGTATTTAGGTTCAGTATCTTCCAGAGATGCGACACGAAGGTTTTCAAGAAAATCCCCCCACCCCAGATTACCCTTTACATGGAACATTTTTCGAAAATTTTAAGTTTCTCAAAAATGGCTCTAACGATTTTGATTAAAATATCATACGTTTAAGATATTTTCATGACAAATGAAATGTATATCTCAAATTTTCTGGGAATGTCTCCAAAATTATTCTACATTGTGAACGACTTTTGCATAACCGGTAAACCATAAGATATAGACAAAATTTTACTTCACAAAAAATGTAGATCTCGTTAAAATACACAATTTATGTCATATACATTTTTTTTGAGTGAGCAGTTTTGGAGATATTGCTTGTAATTGCCTTAAATTTTCCAATACTTCTACTTTTTCTCAAATGGAAATTCGTTATTCATTTTTACTTTCTCTACTACGTATAGTAAGTAGGGGAAGTATTGTATTCCACCCAAAAATTCGATACCGGGATTTCACCGGAAATACATGTTTTGAGACCCCTGAATAAAAAAAAGCATTTTTGGAAACATGTCCGTGTGTGTGTCTCTGTGTCTGTGTGTGTGTGTGTGTGTGTGTGTGTGTGTGTGTGTGTGTGTGTGTGTGTCTGTGAACAGCATAACTCAGAAACGAACAGTCGGATAAACACCAAACTTGGTATTTAGGTTCAGTATCTTCCAAGGATGCGACACGAAGGTTTTCAAGAAAATCCTCCACCCCAGAGTACCCTTTACATGGAAGATTTATCGAAAATTTTAATTCTATTAAAAATGGCTCTAACGATTTTGATTAAAATATCATATGTTTAAGATATTTTATGACAAATAAAATGTATATCTTGAATTTCCTGGGAAGGTCTCCAAAAGTATTCTTTAGTGTGAACGACTTTTGCATAACTGGTAAACCATAAGAGATAGACAAACTTTTACTACACAAAAAATGTAGATCGTGTTAAAATACGCAATTTATGTCATATACATTTTTGTTGTTGAGTGAACCATTCTCGAGATATTACTTGTTATTTCCTCAAGTTTTTCCATAATTATTTTCTCAAATGGGAATTCGTTATTCATTTTTTTGTCTTGGATATGCAAAGAGTATTAATCTGTGGGAAAGGGAATGGTGCTGCACCTAGCAACCAGCTATTAAGACATATGTATGTGCTTAAAGGCTACTGTATTTCCAAATTGCTCTTATAAATATACATTCTCCTGACATCTACAAGAAAATTAGCAATAAGATACAGTCTGCAAATGTTTATTTCGATTAACATGAAGTAGATGGAGAATAAGCGTTTGTAAAAATATATTGTACAAGAGTAGAGAAAGTCATGTGAGTGTAACACATCAGATTTTTTACTTTCTCTTACGTATAGTAAGTAGGATAAGTATTGTATTCCACCCAAAAATTGGATACCGAGATTTCACCGGAAATACAAGTTTTGAGACCCCCGAATAAAAAAAACATTTTTGGAAACATGTCCTTGTGGGTGTCTGTCCGTGTGTCTGTCTGTCTGTCTGTATGTGGACACCGTAACTCAGAAACTAACAGTCGGATAAACACCAAACTTGGTATTTAGGTTCAGTATCTTCCAGAGATGCGACACGAAGGTTTTCAAGAAAATCCCCCCACCCCAGATTACCCTTTACATGGAAGATTTTTTGAAAATTTTAATTTTCTCCTAAATGGCTCTAACGATTTTGATTAAAATATCGTATGTTTAAGATATTTTCATGACAAATAAAATGTATATATCGAATTTTTTGGGAATGTCTCCAAAAGTATTCTTCATTGTGAACGACTTTTCCATAACTGGTAAACCATAAGAGATAGACAAAATATACGACAATAAATATGTAGATCGCGTTAAAATACGCAATTTATGTCATTTTCATTTTTTTGTTGAGTGTACCATTTTCGAGATATTGCTTATTATTTCCTTAAATTTTTCAATACTAATTTTCTCAAACGGGAATTCGTTATTAATTTTTTTATCTTGGATATGCAAAGAGTATCAATCTGTGGCAAAGAGAATGCTGCTGTACCTAGCAAACAGTTATTAAGAGATATGGCTATGCTTAAAGGCTGCTGTTATTCTGTATTGCCTGTGCAAATACAAAACAAGGGGAACATAGTAGGCCTTAAGCGATATTCAAATATTTTTGGAACTGGTCGCTATGTGTAAAATGTAATTCTCTTTGCATGTCAAAAGATCGTTTCTGCAAATGTTTATCTCGATTAATATGAAATAGATGGAGAATTAGGGTTTGTAAAAATAGTTTGTAGAAGAGTAGAGAAAGTTATGTGAGTGTAAGACATCAGTTTTTTTCTAATGTTGCCAAAAATATTCAATTGCCAGGATAGAATATGAATGTGTTGTAAACAATTTGATTGCTTCTCATGTTTTATCTTCACTCTAGTTTAGGAAGTTTGATGTCTTGCCTTGGAGTTTCCACCGATGGGACTAACAATGGATGTGATATTTTCCATTGTTATTCAGTATTCTGATTACACCATGGGCGGAATTGAAGCAAAAGTAGTAGCACTTAAACCAAATCCAAATAAGATATCGGACACTATTGGAGGGTACTTTACGGAAACACTAAAACTTGGGCATTGCTGATAAGTGCACATTTACAGGGATAATGCGAATATACCCAAGCTTTGTGAATTTAAATTGCAAAGAAGGCAGTAACGTTTATAGCAGATTAAAGAAGTTTTTAAATGTGAATTTAATAGACGTGCACACATATTACACAACGTAATACAGCATGCAGGTGACTGTTGAACTAACCGTATGTGTTAACTTTTTAAAAATGTTTAACTATTTCTCCATTTATACTGTGAATATAGAAGGTTTAAAGTCTTTTTGTGAGTTTGTTAACATTAATTACACCCAGCGACTATCTTACAATAAATCTATATGGTCATATATTTCCCAAAGCATTGAAGGAATGTTGGAAATGTATACTATTAAAAACTAACTTCTTATCTGCTTATAATCCCCTAAGATAATAGATGCATTTCTTGAGAATACTTTATGTAAAGCTACTTGTGTCATTTACGTTCATTGGTGTCTGTTTCAGAGTCATTCAAATAGAAAAGGAAGAAAATTCTAATCTTGGAATAGTGGAAATATTTAGATACTGTTTGTCAGATACTTCAAAACAAATTTCAAGGTAAATTAATTTGCCTAAAAGTTAAAGAGAAATTGGAAAACCCTAGAAAAGAACGTTTTGATAAATAAGTTAATTTTATGTTGTATGAATCATGCTATTAATAAATCAATGGATTTTGATGTTTGGTCAGTTTGACTGTTTAAAGTGGATGGCACTGAAAGATGATTTGAATCTTGTAATGTTGAAAAGAGTATTCTCTATTTGAAGTAAGTCCCTTAAAATTAATTATGCGAAGTCTTTTTATCAGTTATGCAATTTAAAATAATTATTGAGTGAGAGTAGAAATGATTCTGAACTTAGCTAATTATCTTGCAATCAAAAATGAGCAAACTATTGCAATTCAAGTAAGTCGGTTCATTATAGTTAAGATTTGTTAACAGAGTTAAACAGAGTCTTTGTTCTCTATAACAGGTCACAACGCAAATATAAAAAGGCTATTTTCATTAATCACAACACAATGGACTGATGAACGTTTCAAAGTAGAATCTTGAAGAAGTTTGTTGCTTCACGAATGGAAAGCCAATTTGCAGTAGGAGTTGTATTGTAATTCAACCGTTGGGGAGCCGAACTTGAAGTAATTGCAACCGCACGTATGGTAAAAAGTTTCGGTAGCCTTCGCCCCAAGTTTTAAAAAAAATATTAACTTCGTAATTTGACTGTTTCTTTAAATATTATATATTTATGTTTGCGTCGGCTGCGTCAGTATTATTGTTAAAGACGTGAATTTCTTAACAGGGTGTGATGCGCCTGAAGAATGTAGGCTTACACAGATTATAATTCTTAATTCACTCCTTTTTTATTAATTCTTGAGACGATTTTAATAACACTTCACTGATATAGAGAGCTGTGAGATTCTTTTATTAATTACTTGCACTTTTTAACACGTAAAATATTTTTGCCTCACACAAAATACATATTAAATTTCTCGAGGACACATCTCGCGTCAGGAACACTGTCTACAACCAACACGCCCTGTTATGAGCGCTGTTTACAAGCAGGTGACTTTATTTCTTCCGCCTAAATTTGTAAATTTCTGTATTTCAAGTCTCTGATTGGCTCTTCCTAATCCAATAGAATACTTTTATTCAACTTAAGATTTTTTTCTAGTTGTTGATTGGCTATTTTATAAACTGTCACAAAAATTACATTATTGTTGCTCCAAGAATGACTAGTAGCATTATTACACTTTCTTACTCATTATTGCCTCAAGGTTATCTCATTGTTACCTCATTGTTAGCAGCTTTTAACCTATTATTCTCACTGCTCCTACATTATTAAATTACGTAATACATTCACATAACATTATTGAACAGCATACAATAATATAAACATATATAATGACTGTAATATACACTTTTTATATCGTGTTACATACACATATTGCTTTAAGGTGGGCTGTTATTGAAATTATATATTATATAATTTCACTGATATCATTTAAGTATTAAAAATACTGCCTCAATCTATGAAAAGTATCACAAGGGTTCAATATAATCTGAAGGAATTTTCTTGTGTACATTTTTATAAGTAAATGTTAGACAATCCAAAACTATTAAGCCAATTGGATTCTTCAGAAAAGTATCAATTATTAGTTTAAAATTTGTAAGAAATAATGTTCAAATTAATACATTTTGTATCTTTATGTGAAAATTAGAATATATCCAAATCTATACTGTGCACCATTCTATTTTAGCATCGACCCTTTTGTAAATCTTCTGTCCTCTTTCTTATCTGTGTGCATATAGTCAACTTAGCTATCACAAATCTATGGAAACAATTATTGACTGTTTTTGTATTAACTAAATATGAAACGATGATCGGTGGGACGCATATTAAAGATGCGCTGATTGCCGTTCCAGAATTAATATGCTTGGAATAAGCAAATATGTAATACTAACATTTTTTTTTAAATCGGCTAAAGTTGTTCAGAGATGACAGACATGTTTACTGTAATTATTTTGAATATTTTTATTTAAACATTTCTTACCTATGCAATTTCAAAAATATATGGCTAATTTATCTGAGCAAACAGATGAAGAGGAAATTCAAATTGAGTTTTATTTATGGACGCTGATGCTGTGATCCTTAGCGGCCCATTCTATATTGGGCGTGAAAGGCCGGAAATTTTGCTCAGAAGCCTCCTTATCAGGCTTGAGGTTCTTTATACGTGCCGTAAATCTACCACCGCCTTCGTTTCCCTTCCGAAGGAAGCCATGCTAAGGATTTTACGCCCGAAAAAATCCATCGCCTTCGGCCGGGTTTGCCCACGACCTTGGGAACTAGAGGCTAGCATGGCAACCACTACACCACGGAGGACGACAAAAAAGTCAAAGGTTTGAAATACCCAATTAAATAACAGAAATATTTTTCCAGCCTATTTTAAGCCATTAATGCTTACTAGTACAATGCATAAATATCCAAACTGGCAAAAGGGATCTGCAGGATAACGGAAATTTAAGATAAATTTAAGTAGGCTAGAAAGTCCCTATCTAATTAACGCGAGGGCTATCGTTCCGACATAGACTAAGATTGATGCTTTATAGGAATGTTACAAACTGGTACAAGGGGACGGTAACTTAAACTAAGACTTACAATATTCATATTTTTAAACTGCTATAATAGGATGATCCTATTATACACCAATTGATTAGGGGAATTACAAAATATCATACAAAATGTGCAGATTTATGCAGTTGAAAACTTGATAAGATATTAAGTGCTGACACTTGTAAGGAATATATGATCCCTGTATCCCCTTAACCTTTGGAGGACAGAAAGTGCAGGTTTTCGATTTTCTAATAACCTATCAACATGTTTGTTCCGCACCAAATCTAAGTTGTGATCGCTTTCGACCACGAATAGTAATCTAATGTTCCATCGCTATTAATGATACCACAAGCCCTCTAGATCGCTTATGCTTGACTTTAAATTTGTGTAAACTAATGATCATCTGCTTTAATATAATATAAACTTATATTTTAAAAATAACTACTCGAAATTATCACATAATATACTATTTTGTACTTAATAAACTAATGATATGGAAAGCAATACATGCAAGCAAGAAATTACCAAACTTCTGTGCCTTACCCCGACAAATAACTGTGACTGTGATTAACGGAGGAAAATGGTACATCCTTTTTCTAGACCAAGATTGCAAAGCATCGGTAAACATTAGTAAGATCATGGATTATTTATTTCATTCATTTACGCACCACCACACTGAAAATATCTACCTTCTTAGTCGCTTCTCTGTGTCTGTTACAAATTTGTGAGGCATGAGAAAGTAAAATGACAATTCGCCCTCTTTTTAGAGAAATAAAGGTTTCCAAATAATTAGCTACACTAAGTCTTCTATCCAGAGAAAAACAATTATTTTAAAAATTTAATAATGCTAACGCAAACAGCAAACTTCAAAAATAAAAGGTAAAACAAACTTTTCAGCTTAAAGTCTCACGCTTAAGAGTTACTCTATTACATAGTTTTTATTTAATTAAGAGAGAGAGCTGTTTGCTAGAAAATAATTTTGATACCTTCTGCAGTGCAATACATATTTTCAAATTACTACAAGTATATGAAGCGTTCGAAGACTTTGTGAGAAAATCGGGAAATTAAATGAAAATTAAACTGAGTTTTATTTATGGACGCTCTTTAACTACTGTGGTCCTTAGCGTCCCATTCTACATTGGGCGTGAAAGACTGGAAATTTTGCTCAGAGACCTCTTTATCAGGCTTGAGGTTTTTTTTACGTGCCGTAAATCTACGACACGGGACCACCGGCTTTACTTCCCTTCCGAAGGAAACCATTCTAAGGATTATTACTCCCAAAAAACTCCATTGCTCTCCGCCGGGTTTGAACCCGCGACCTCGGGAATTAGAGGCTACACCACGGAGGACGACATCATCATCATCATCATCGGGAAGCCGCGTAAAATGGCACATAACCAACAAGTTGCAGTGGTATATAATTTTTTGGTCGACTACACTGTAATACGCTGATTACGTGTGATGTAACTGAACTGTTATGGCATTCATAATACTTCAGCCACACATTATAATCTTACTTGGCGGCGCTCTCAGCTCCCCCATCGCCCACACCTTCAAAACAAGAGTCCACTGGCATTTTTTGCCTAGATAAGCAATTGAATATGTGTATGTATTTAAAATAATGTAAATTCTGATCATTGACATTTTATTATTCTAGCAAGTGGAGTTCACTCCCTTTGCTTCAATGTGTGTTGCTTTTGCGTTACCTGAAAAAATTCAATAAATACGGCGTAAACTCAACATACTGCCATCTGTCGCACTACTGGCAAATGTGCTCAAGATCCTGCCATCAGTGCTGCCATCAAATCAGCATTTAATTTCATAACAATTAAGAATATAATATGTTTTTGTAAAAATTTAAAGTTTTGAAATTATAACTTGGTCGTCCAAAAACAGTCGTAAGCAGCTTGATTATAATGTTAACTAAAACGCTCGCATGAAAATTATAAAACTCGTGTCTTAATTACTACATTATAGTCGTGTTGCATAATATTCGTGTAAGATGAATAAAATCTTCGTCAGCAAATTTCTTACTGAATTTCTGGTATGCACACCTCTCTAATTACAGAAAGTTACCAAGGCGCTTCAAAATGGTCAGTGTGTTGTTCATGTGCAGCAATCTGAAGAAATTCGGTACAACGACGCGAAAATACAATTTAGCTGTGAACTTGCTTCATCCCTTCCGAGGAGTGGCATAGAAATTGAATCAGAAACTGCACTGCACAAGTAGAGCGGTTATGAGATGATCCTGGGAAGCGCAGCTGTCTCAACATATCGATATATGCTTCATAGTAGTGGTATGGAGCAGACAGCATCAATACGCAGCTCTAGGGAGCCGCTTTACCTGTTCCACTCCCAATAGCGTCTGCCACAAGGAAGGCTGAGCAGCAGACCGGTTTGTAAACTCAGTGGCGTTTTCTGTAACTGCGCGGGAGTAACTGATACAAATTGATTTGAAGAGTTACAACAATAATCATATTGCCTTACGAAACTATATTGCTCATATGGTAATTCATTATTATTACTGATGGTATGGCGGCGGCGAAGGTATACAGGATGTTTCAGAAATACTTTTACAAACTTCGGGTATGGGTTCCTCACACCAAAAGAAGGAAAAAAGTTCATATGAACTTATGTCCCATAATCCTTGGTTTTCGGTTATTCCTGTCACAATGAAAGTGTGAGTTTAACGGCCTTCGGGGTCCAACCTCAAAACTACATTTATCTATGCATTCATAGAAGGCGTTAACCCATTGTACTACATACGGTAGATGGCGAAGTGTTGCCATGGAGACTTGTTTACGTTTGTCATTTGTCATTTGTCTGTCTTCAACGTTTCAATTGTGTACATGTAGTGAGTTAACTGCACATGTTTCCTTCCACCATGTTCATTTCGTGAACAGGCAGACATGATTTTTATGTATGGTCGCGCGATGGTAATGGCTCTATCAGATGGAGTTTCCAGACCGAAGACAACCGAGTCATCCAACTTTTGTCCCTGTTTATCGTCGCCTTGCTGAGACAGGAACCGTTGCACCACGGACTATTGATCGAGAAAGACCAAGAACGCCGGAACGCGAAGAACAGGTGTTAAAGTGTGTCGAGGACGATCCAGGTATCAGTACAAGACAATTGGCCGTGGCATCTGGTACATCACACGTAACAGCATGGAGGGTACTTCACGAGCAGCTCCTGTATCCATATCATATTCAACGTGAGCAGGGTCTTTCGCCTGCCGATTATACATGACGGGATAACTTTTGCCGATGGTTTGTAGCACAAACAGCCAATCCATTGTTTGTCTCGTCAGTTTTGTCTACAGACGAGGCAACGCTTGGGAGAGATGGTGTTACTAATTTCCACAACGTACACGTATGGGCAGATCGTAATCCTCATGCTGTACTTCAGGCTAGACATCAGCAACAGTTTAGTCTGAATGTGTGGGCTGGCATTATAGGTGACTGTCTGGTAGGTCCATACGTTTTACCAGCACGTCTTACTGGTGCTGTCTACAGGTACTTTATCCAGCACATTCTTCCCGACTTACTTCACGAAGATGTGCCCCTGCAAATAAGAAAAGAAATTGGTTTATGCATTTTGGGGCTCCGGCACATTTTAGTCGCATTGTTCGAGATGTACTGACTGGTATCTACCATGACCGATGGATAGGCAGAGGAGGACCAGTTCCATGGCCTGCACGTTCTCCCGACCTTAATCCTGTGGATTTTTACCTCTGGAGGGCATCTTGAATCATTGGTTTATGGAGCAGCCATCCCGGATGCAGAAACGCTTCATCGACGTGTCATGGAATCCTGCGAAACCATTCAACACCATCTCGGAGGTTTTGACAGGGTACGACATTCCATGATTCGACGAGTACAAGCATGCATAGAAGCAAGAGGAGGACATTTCGAGAATTTCTTATGAGTTTTGTGTGTTATAAGTGTACCACTGTGTTGAACACCTCCTAACGAGAAAACAAAGGATTATGGGACATATGTTCATATGAACTTTTTTCCTTCTTGTGGTGTAAAGAACCCATACCCGAAGTTTGTAAAAGTATTTCTGAAACATTCTGTATAATACTATTAACACTGTTCAATATGACGAGACAGGATTAATTTGATCATTGCATCACAGAAGGGATTATACAACCAAGAATAATAAATTGTGTAATAAAGTCATTATAATTCGTATGTTCAAAGGCGAAATAAAGAAGTTGTGAGTCCAGCCACAATAGCTATAAATTACACTGCGATAAAATGTACTGGACTTACATCCACAAACGTTGTACATTTTAGTTTTGTTCCAATAGAGCTGATGTTTCTTTCACTTTGTATTTTTCATACTGATTCGCATGACAAGAGGTGTAATGGCGCTGTGCATTATGTAAATTTTCATATGATTTAACATCTCATTACACCATTATATTGTATAGTAATAAAATGTTTCCTCCCAAGCAAAGTTGAAACTAGTTGGTAAAGTTGACTTACGGTTTGACGTACTGTCCTCCATGATAATTTAAAATTACCCGATAGAACTACGCTGCGCTAAGGGAGAGTATGAATGACGTCAACATTTTCTCCTTTCAGTTCCTCCCATTACGCTTATGTACTGAGCAGCTAATTCCTTTATACGGAGGAAGAGCTATTGGTTTCTTAAAATGTTATTTTATAAGAATCTTACTCGGTTTTATCAGAGATTTTGTTCCAAGTGTCATTTCAGGCTTCATCTCTTGATCTATCATCTCTTAATGATCAATCATTGTATCAATGGCATATTTTTACTTTCTTTACTACGTAGATATAGTAAGTAGGGGAAGTAATGCGTTCCACCCAAAAGTTCGATACCGAGATTATACCGGAAATACACATTTTGAGGCCTCCTGAATCCAAAAAATGTACTTTTGGAAATATGTCCATGTGTGTGTCTGTGAACAGCATAACCCAGAAACGAACAGTTGGATAAACACCAAACTTGGTATTTAGGTTCAGTATCTTCCAGAGATGCGAAACAAAGATTTTCAAGATAATCCCCACCCCAGATTACCCTTTACATGGAACAATTTTCGAAACTTTTAATTTTCTCAAAAAGGGCTGTAACGATTTTGATTAAAATGTCATGTTTTTAAGATATTTTCATGACAAATGAAATGCATATCTCGAATTTTCTGGGAATGTCTCCAAAAATATTCTTCATTGTGAACGACTTTTGCATAACTGGCAAACCATAAGAGATAGACAAAATTTTACTAAACAAAAAATGTAGATCGCGTTAAAGTACACAATTTATGTCATATACATTTGTTTTGTTGAGTGAACCATTTTCGAGATATTGCTTGTTATTCCCTTAAATTTTCTAACACGTATAATTTTTCTCAAATGAGAAATCGTTAGTCATTTCTTTTTTTGTCCTGGTAAAGCAAAGAGAATGGAATACTCCACATAGCAAGCAGCTCTTAAAATATTTGACTATCGCTTAAAACCTAACAATTCTCCTTGCATCTACAAGAAAATTGGCAATAAATTAACATCTGGATATCTCAATTAACATGAAGCATATGGAGAATAAGCGTTTGTAAAAATAGTTTGTACAAGAGTAGAGAAAGTCATGTGAGTGTAACACACCAGATTTTTTTCTGATTTTCTTCCTTTCTATCTTCCCTAAAAAGACAACCATTCATCTGTTTCTCTATGAAATGCAACATGTTGCTCGTTATTGCCCTATTGTTTGCTGAAATAAGCAAGAACAGGGCGCTATGTCAATTACGTTATACCCTTTTCACTTTCGTTTCAGCTCGTACAAAGGAAAGTAACCACAACTGGCCTCTACAGCGCAGTGTCCAGTAATAAGTAAAACAATCTAACAGTGCGCACCGCTTTAGTAATACACTTCCCAACAATGCTTGCTTTCTGTTGTACTCTGAATGTCAGGTATGGAGCACTTAGAAATTAGAGGTCTGTATAGGCTCCGGTCAAACGCTTGGCCTAGGACCGGCTCGCGGTCCGGGTTGTGCCTTAATTCGAAAAATGTATGTCGGGCTCGGTCTTGAAAATAATGCCAAAGAAAAGTTAATTTATCGCATTCAAATAACAAATTTTATTTCTCATGTAAGTATCAGAAACGTATGGTATTTTAATCAAAACTATTAGCGTCATTTTTGAGAAATCAAAAATAATGAAAACTTTTTCATGTGAAGGAAAATAAAGACCAAAAAAAATTAATTTATTACATTTTTTGTCCGCGATGTTGAGATGCCCGGCATAGCAAATTATCGCAGCATTCAGACATTCGTAGCAGTAGTAATACTGGTAATAATAAATAAATAGCCACGTCGGCCAATTATGGATAACGTTACAACAGCACGGCGGTTGCAAACTTCGCCTCCCGCCGTCCACGCACACCCAGAACATCCTGGGCAGGGTGCATTAACATGCTGCTTGCTACATGAAGTTTCCAGGACCTCCGTCGCCACGTTTTCTGTAAAATGGCTCCTCTATTGATTCCAAGGACCTGAGAGCATCCTTTACCAGGCCTTTCAGCTGGGGAAAAAATCCCATGCGGTACCGGAAATCGAACCTGAGTTCCTTCACATTCACGCAGCAGCGCTTCATGTACTTACTTATGATAATAAGTTAATAACTGCAAAACAATTTTATTTCAAACAAAATTAGACAGTCGAACCCGGGGTAGTTAGTACAGCATAATCTATTCTCGGGCTTGGCTCAGACCGGGTCGGGTCCGGCCTAAGACTTTTGTCCTGTACAGCTAAGAAATAAAAATGAGAAATTGGTAGTTATAAAATTATGCTGAAAAATAAACATTTCATTACAATAAATTAGTGGTTTTTATACAGAGCGAGCTAAAAGACTCCGAACCGCCTGCGTGGTGCTTTTTCTGTCCGCGTCCTCGGCGCTCGTTGCCCTCTGCCGCTATCATAGAAAAACCGCGTGAAGTCATACAACATTTTTAAAACTACTTTTAAACTCTTTACTTGCCAACTTTACGAAAGGAGATGCTGAAACTGGCCACCGTCGTTGTCCATACATTTTTGCCACCTCTTTAGGAAACTATCCATCACTCGCCGTAGTTCACGTTGAGAAATTTCCTGGCGGATATTTTGTTTTAATTCTTCCAGGGTGTGTGGGTTTGTCTCGTACACGTTTGTATTTTAAGTTACCCCGGAGGGTTATTTTATGAACAATATTACCAGCTGCGCGGTATTTTTGCACTGAGCGTGTGAAAATATGATGAAAACATGATAACGCACTGCTGCTATAAACAAAGTCACGCTGTTGTGATTTTGCTGTGCAGTGTAAAGTGCAGCTTTGAGTTAACGTGATGTGATGTGCTTCAGTTATTACGAGTTATTTATTATTTTGTCCTGTACTTAGTCACAAAGTATATTATGGCTCAGTATATGTTTTCTACTGCACAGCGTGTATTTATTTATGATTGGTATGTGTTAACTCGGTCATCTCGCCAAGTCAAAGTACGATTTGCAGAAAGATTTCCATGTGTAAAAGTTTCCAGCCGTACAACAGTCCATTAGTTTTACAGTAAATTTCAGGCCACAGGAAGTGTTCAGGCTAAGAAATCTAAAAGACAGCGTTCGATTCTTATCAAAGAAACATTAGACGACATCGGTCATCGTTTGCAAAATTTCCTCCCAAAAATCCCATGATGGTTAGTTTCCTAAAGAGGTGGCCAGTTTCAGCACTTCCTTTCATAAAGTTGGCAAGTAAAGCCTTTAAAAGTAGTTTTAAAAATGTATGGTTTCATCCGCGCCTTTCTATGATAGCAGCAGACGCAACGAGCGCAGAGGACGCGGACAGGAAAAACACCGCGCAGGTGGTTCAGAGTCTTTTGGCTCACTCTGTATTATCCAATAACGCAGTGATCGATGAAGTAAATTCTGCAATATCTTCTATGAATGCGGATGCATAACGCTGTGGCTTAACAGCGTCATATACAACTGTCACCGATATATGCATTCTTGTAAATTAAGGGGACAGAAGGGTTGTGTGGAACTCCTGAAGTATTCAAACTAAACCTAATCAGCCCACCAGATGGCTCAGGCGACGATAGCGTCAGTGGCTCTATCTTGCCAAGCTACAGGTTCATGTATCAACCAATCTGTTTTGTTTTTCTTTTTTCTTTCTTTTTCTTCGTGGTTTCTTTTAGTCGCCAGATAAATACTGCATTGGGCTATAGATACCGTGGTCCAAAGTTACACCACAGACTAAAGAAAATAGAAATAAAATAAATGTTGCAAAACTGCGCAACTAAGATCATCTGGTTCACCCTGAATCACGTGCATAAAATAAATTACAGATAAGCGTGGTGATATGACTCAGGCCAGATGTTAAAGCGAGACAATAGCATGAATAATTTGAAAAAACCGAAATGTGTGACATCACAATCACAATATTATTTATCCAATAATATTTATTTTCATTGCTAGTAATGAAAAACAAAACCTTTAAAGAGCAGATCAATACGCTAGCTATGATACTACATGCTTTATAGGAAACAAAAACATAGTCATTTAATACTCCAAGGTACAATGTTTCAAAATTTGAGAACATTTTTACAAACAACAGCGTATAGTTTGTAAATAGTTGGTACTACAAAATATATTTGACAGAAACTACATATTTTAAGAATATATATGTTTTGTTTCCAGTAACTTCTTAACTAACTTTTATGATTTCTCATTTATGCGAAATTCTAGAAAAATGAAGAATATTTCACAAACTATCTGGTAAAAGAATATAAACATGCATTTTGTTTGCCATGCGAATATCTCAAACATACCTATGTTATCTTAACCAAAACCATTATAGCAGTTTTCCCAGAATATAGGATATGGAATAATGTTTTCTTGTAAAAGTTGTTGTAGAGGGAAGTAATTTTCCTAAAAGCTTCTGGATCCTTAAATATATTTGACGTATAAAGTAGTATATTTCTTCGAATTTTGTTTTTGAATAGTGGTGCTCAAGATAGATTCACTCTTTTACTTTCTCTACTACGTATAGTAAGTACCGAAAGTATTCTATTCCACCCAAAAATTCGATACCAAGATTTCACCGGAAATATATGCTTTGAGACCCACCGAATCAAAAAAAAAACATTTTTGGAAACATGTCCGTGTGTGTGACTGTGTGTCTGTCTGTGAACAGCGTAACTCAGAAACGAACAGTCGGACAAATACCAAACTTGGTATTTAGGTTCAGTATCTTCCAGAGATGCGACACGAAGGATTTTAAGAAATTCCCCCCACCCCAGATTACCCTTTACATGGAACATTTTTCGAAAATTTTAATTTTCTCAATAATGGCTCTAACAATTTTGATTAAAATATCATATGTTTAAGATATTTTCATGACAAATGAAATGTATATCTCGGATTTTCTGGGAATGTCTTCAAAAGTATTCTTCATTGTGAACGACATTTGCATAACTAGTAAACCATAAGAGATAGACAAAATTTTTCTACACACAAAATGTAGCTCGCGTTAAAATACACAATTTATGTCATATACATTTGTGTTGAGTGAACCATTTTCGAGATATTGCTTAAATTTTTCAACACATTTTTTCTCAAATAGGAATTCGTTATTAATTGTTTTTTATCCTGGTAATGCAAACAGAATGGAATACAGCACATAGCAACTAGCTCTTAAAATATTTGACTATTGCTTAAAGCCTACCAATTCCCCTTGCATTTACAAGAAAATTAGGAATAAGATTAACATCTCGATTAACATGAAGCATATGGAGAATAAGCGTTTGTAAAAATAGTTTGTAGAAGAGTAGAGAAAGTCATGTGAGTGTAACACATCAGATTTTTATAAATGCTTGTTCTGAATGAAATGAAATATTTAAATAGAATGTTTGGATCTATATAATTATTAATCTCTACGGTCACCTCTTGGATTTGGTATCATTGATAACGCATTTAAGAAAATTCGCCATCACTCAAAAAGAAAGTCTTATTAAGAATAGTAAGCTTAATTGTTCATCTTATTTAAAATTTGTTACGTCTGTTCATGGAATGAATACCGAACACCGCCTTAATAATCATGATTTGAGCATAATTGTACAACCTCCAAACGGTAATGATCATCTTAGCAGGAGTTTTCAAAGAATATCCGATGAGATTTTGTATCACAACTATGAAAAGTCCGCATTGGAAGTTTAACGATTCTGTATCAACATGAGAAACGTATTGAAGACAAGGGAGCAGCTTATGTGGAAAATATTTGCTTTACTTCGAGTGATTAGAAATTGATCACGAGCAGTGTAATTTCCACTAAATGCGATATTTGTAATTGATTAGTTTTCATTGGAAGTCTTGTAGATAAAGTGCGTTTAATAATTCGTACGATCGCTCAACTTTGATTAATTAACTATTTAATTAAAATGTCTATAAGTTAAAAAATGTGATGTGTTACACTCACATGACTTTCCCTACTCTTGTACAAACTATACTTACAAACGCTCATTCTCCATATGCTTTATTTAATCGAAATGTTAATCTTATTGCTCATTTTCTTGTAAGTGCACGGGGAATATGGTAGACTTTAAGCGATAGTCAAATGTTTTAAGAGCTGGTTGCAATGTGGCGCATTCCATTCTCTTTGCATGTCCAGGACATAAAAAAATGAATAAAGAATTTGAGAAAAAGTATAAGTATTGGAAAATTTTAGGGAGTAACAAGCAATATCTCGAAAATGCTTCACTCAACAAAAAATATATATGACATAAATTGTGTATTTTAACGCGGTCTACATTTTTTGTGTAGTAAAACGTTGTCTATCTCTTATGGTTTACCAGTTATGCAAAAGTCGTTCACAATGAAGAATGCTTTTGGAGACATTCCCAGAAAATTCAAGATATACATTTTATTTGTCGTGAAAATATCTTAAATATGTGATATTTTAATCAAAATCGTTAGAGCCATTTTTGAGAAAATTAAAATTTTCGAAAAATGTTCCATGTAAAAGGTAGTCTGGGGTAGGGCGATTTTCTTGAAAACCTTCGTGTCGTATCTCTGGAAGATACTGAACCTAAATACCATGTTTGGTGTTTATCCAACTGTTCGTTTCTGAGTTATGCTGTTCACAGACACACACAAGGCAATGCTTCCAAAAATGCTTTTTTTGGATTCAGGGGGTCTCACAACATGTATTTCGGAAGAAATCTCGGTATCGAATTTTTCGTTGGAATACAATACTTCCCCTACTTACTATAAGTAGTAGAGAAAGTAAAAATAAATATTCAATGGAAGATAATTTAAATTTTAATCCGTACTCTAGCACATTGTCCTATTGTATTTGGCTGTAAAATTAATTATACTGGATTTTTTATTATTTAATATCAACTTTGTTGTATAAACGTATGAGCACAGTATAGCAAACATTGATACTTAGGTGACTAAATGTGTAATTATTTAATCCTATGAGCCTGAAGTGGTTCATGAAATAAATTATGCGAGTAGGTGAGAATGGCATTTCGTTTTCAAACATTTCTGTCGCGCATTGGGAGGATAAGATTTTGAACTGAAAGATCCTCAGAGTATATATTTATGCATCACTACATTCATATGTTTTATTATAATTACTCTTGCTGTTATTGCTATGGAATATTGTTGAAATAATTTGCATAGCATAGCAACTGAATTGCAGACAATAAGTGGCCTTGAATGTTTTTGAGTTGTAAGTGGCAAAGTCTCATCACGCTAGGTTTTATTTGACTTTTTTCGTGTTACTCCTTCCTTTCCTTTTTTTTCTCTTTGTCTTTTCTTTCGTTTTTACATTATATGCAAAGTAGTTGTTGCCTTTCACACGTTGCACAATGAAGTGTTAACTTTTTTGGTAGTGTTTAACGCCCGTTCTTTCTACATTTGGCACCACAGGCGGTGAAGTGTTAATGCGAGTAACAATAAATCAATGAGAAGAAAAAAAATATAAGCAAAAGGTTAACCTCTTAGTAGGAAATCGAGAGTTAAATATAGAAAAACAAATGTTACCTCAGTTAATTTCCATTTCCAAAGAGGGAGGAGGTGTAAAAACTTGAGAATTAAATTAGCATTGTTAAATCTGGAAATAAGACACTAAAAGTCTAGAAGTGCAGTGACAGCTTTTGTTTCTCTCAGCACCTACGTAACAAAGATTGCCACATGAGTATGTATTTTATAGTGATGGTTCTTAAGACACCAAAGGAATGGAAATGCGAAACTGCAAACGCACGCAATTCAGGTTATTCTGTATTATGTGCGTCTTTATTTTTGGAAATAATAAATTATTTGTAAATAATGAGAATAGTTAAAACAGCAGAAACAGTCATTGATGAGTAATGATTTCCCAAATCAGCCTGGGTCCAGGGGCTATAGGTCATCCTATATTAAAAACTGAATGATGAGGCAGTGTTTTTAACACTAAAATGATTTCAGTCTAATTGTATAATATATATAATTCAATAAGAGCCCGCTTAAAGCAATATGTGGATGTAACAGTCATTATGTATGTTTGTATTATTGTATCCATGTGTAATAATGTTATGTGAATATATTACGTAATTTAATAATGTAGGAGCTGTGAGAGTAATAGGTTAAAAGTTGCTAACAATGAGATAACCTTGAGGCAATAATGAATTAGTAAGTTTAAATGTTACTTGTGATTGTTGTAAGCAATAATGTAAATTTTGAGACAGTTTAAAAATACCCAATCAACAACTAGAAAAAGCTTTAGTTAAATGAAGGTATTCTATTGGATTAGGAATACCCATTCAGAGACTTGAAATACAGAAATTTACAAGTTTAGGCGGTTGAAATCAATTCAGTTGCCTGCAGACAGTGTTTATAACCGGACGCATGACACGTCCTTGAGAGATTTAATACGTATTTTGTGTGCGACAAAAATAGTTTACGTATTAAAAAGTGCAAGTATTTAATAAAAACATCTCACAGTTCTCTCTCTCTCTCTCTCTCTCTCTCTCTCTCTCTCTATATATATATATATATATATCAGTGAAGTGTTATTTAAATCGTATCAAGCATTAATAAAAGTAGTGAAGTAAAATTATAATCTGTGTAAGCCTACATTCTTAGTGACACCACAACCCTGCTAAGACATACTGACGCAGCCGAGGCAAACATAAATATATAATATTTAAAGGAAACAGTCAAATTACAAAGTTAATATTTTTTTAAACTTGGGGCAAAGGCCACCTGAAAGTACATTTGGGGCGAAGGCTACCGGAAACTGTTTACTATACGTGTGGTTGCAACTACTACAAGTTCGGCTCCCCAACACTTGGAATATAATACAACTCCGTCAATACAAACTACCACAAATTGACGCCCAAAGCGTGGTGCAAATAAAAATAACAAACCCACTACTTCAATGATGGCTCGCAAAAACTGGCTGACGATAATATTAAAAAACTAAAGTCACACACTTCTATCTCTTGCATAAACTGCAATACATCCATCTTCTCTGAGTTCGGCTAATTTTAAGGAAATCTGTATGATGAGATAAACAGCTTTTGATTTAATGACAGTTATTGAAAGCATGTCTTTTGTTTATTATAGCAAAATCAGGCTCAGTTGGTAGTTGTTCATGAGACTACGCAGATGGAGTAACTGTGTAAGACGGTTGTATTGCTATTTTATCCCCATCTATCCCTATTTTATCCCTCTATGGACGGTTTTATTAGCATTTGCAATGTTTTACTTTTCTCTGTTCTGATAAAATGATGGTTAGCCCGTTTTTGCGATTACCCATTTCAATCGATTCCTATTTAAAATGTTAATAATAATAATAATAATAATAATATAAAAATAAATAAAGAGGAAAAAACCATTTCACAGACAATTCCCATCAACTCAGATTGAAACTCGCGCCCTCCTTATTACTATGTAGATAGGCTACATCTGTGATATTTACATCGATATAAAATAATGTTTATCATAATCATTTCACTTATAAGTATTCAGTATTTTAGCTATGTCAAATTAATGACAGACTCGATAACGAAATATATTATTTTTTAATTTTTTCAATAAAATTAAATAATACATATACTTAATAATTGGAATACATTGGCAGAACTCAAAAAGCCACCTCCTCCCACGATGGAATTTCGTTTCTTTACTGGCAAACACAGATGTTTGTTATAGGAGACATACTAAGCTAAACAGGCTAAATATTAAAGACAAATATTAACATTCCCTTGGTGTTAATTGTAGCTTATATTACATATAACAGTTTGCACTAACAAAAGTATTTCGACGAATATTTATCTCTGTTTATATAAATCGGATAGAATAATAAGCTTTTCTAAGAATAATTTGTAGACTAGTGGAAAGATAAACTCGTGTGAATGTAACACAAGATTTTTTGGATTCGGAGAGGCTCAAAACACGTTATTCGGTGAAAACTAGATATGAACTTTTGGGTAGAATACAATGCCTCTACTCAATATACGTAGGTAGTAGAGAAACTAATAAGACATGTGGCCATTATTAAGAAACTCTTTAATTCCGAAACATTTTCGTAATTATTTCTGCATTAATATGGTTTTATGCAGAAGTACTTCACGCAAAGGAGCACAAAACTTCCATATTAGACTTCATATTTTATTTTTAAACTATTGATATAAAAACGTTGAAATTTTAGCTTACTTGAGGTCTGGCTTATTGTTTAAATTTCTCGAGTCAATTTGTGATATTTTTGTGGTTTCTTTTGCCTACAATAACGATCTTGGAAACGTCCCAAAATGATTTATTGTGCTTTTCGTTTTCCAAAGAGACAAGTTGCTGGACAACGTCATTTTTATATCAAATGCATCCTTCCTTCTATCCACCTATTGAATTATATGTGATGAATTCAATTATATTTAAGTTACCGTGTGTTTGTGTCAAATCATTGAGTTAGTTATCAATTGAAAGGATTCACTTCTTGGGCCACATTTTGTGAAGTTGAGTAGCTCGAAAGCTTGCAATTTTCGTGGCTTTTGTTTCAGTTCTACAGTTCTTCTGCCGTGACTACAGATAAATGTGGTGCTTTTCAATTCCGATCCCAGATGGCAGTCAGGACGCCCGCTATTGTGATTCGATTCGAAAGAAGTCATCAACTTTTATTGAAACTGTCTGTTTCTAGGACTGGGGCGCTGCTCCTTCCAGAAGGTTCTTGTTTTATTGTTATTCCTAAGAGATGTAGCAGTTTTATAGACGCGTTGCTGCTCCATTTTATCGACACCATCCTTCAGGTTTTCAGAGATTAATGTTTTCAAAGCGTTGCTCTTTAAAACCCTTGTATATATACAGAGTACATATTTCATAATGAGCAATAATTTACAGTAAAATGGCTCATACATGCCTAAAACCCATTCCATCGCGTAATTCTTTATTTTAAAACATCGCGGGATAAGAAAACCATAAGATGGAAAAAAATGATCTCTGTCATTTTATGACACTCGGTGTTGTTATTCTTCTCCTTTCTTCCTCACTCCAACTTCGTGTGTTGGGTGTGGTCGGACTTTACGGCGACACAGTCGTAATATAATAGAAACTCCTTAGATAGTGGGCAAAACGATGAACGGTTTAAACTTCGTGTCCCCTCCAGTGGTAACCCTGATATAGCTTCGTGTAATTTTTTTCCATCATATATTGTTATTTTACGCTTTTGCAGATAAATTGTGACCAAAGCTGTAATTAGTATATTCAGTTTGAGATGATTTTCCGCATGGAACAAGTTATTTCTTTGTATTCTCTTCCACACTATATCTTTCTCTCTGTGTTTAATGTCTCATTCGTCCTGTAAAGGTAAACTAGCAGCAATCCAAAGTACGACAGACTTGCTTCCGAAGTTATTCTAGTTCTCGTCTTGAAGATCTATGAGCTTCACTGCAATACTCTGAGAGCTCAAAAGATCAAACATAACGAAAAGTTATAACACCGTAATATAAACAATATTTTAAAGCATAAATTCAGGCTATAGAATTTCATTTGCTGTAGAAATCGTCATTATGAAATATGTACTCTGTATATAAACAAGGGTTTTAAAGAGCAACGCTTTGAAAACAATTAATCTCTGAACCTGAAGGATGGAGTCGATAAAATGGAGCAGCAGCGCGTCTATAAAACTGCTACATCTCTTAGGAATAACAATAAAACAAGAACCTTCTGGAAGGAGCAGCGCCCCAGTCCTAGAAATAGTTTCAATAAAAGTTGATGGCTCCACCTCCGGCTAGGCTCGCCCACTAGAGGTAGCGAGTTGTCATGCCAGACGGACTTCAAACCCAAAGCCGAAAGAAATACTAAAATTACCCCAACAATGCTGTCGCCAATGCGACGCAATAATGTGTCTGGCATGACAATACCTACTAATACGCCACTATGTGGTCGCATATGTTAGCAAAAATCCTGTGCAATGCGTTTTTAAAATTACCATATACTAATGACAATGCAATTAAAAATATAGTGACTTTTAACCCTTTTATGACCTTTCTTTTTCCAAAACCCATAGTTTGACATAGCAATCGATAGCCTCATAGTCTCGTATATTGAAAATAGTATCCATACACTTCTTCTTCCTGAATTCGCTGAATGGAGCATGAATTCAATGGAAATATCTAAGACTAATTTATTATTATTATTATTATTATTATTATTATTATTATTACTGCTTGCCGGTTTGCGCTGTTAAAAATGCGAGTTTGAGCATAAGTAATGGCATGACTACTGTTATTCTTCTTTAAGGAGAACGTTTGTTCAGTTCCAAATTGGTAAGCTAAGCTCCATTCGGAACAAGTAGAAATAGCTTTGAGTAAGTAACGCCGAGAACAATTTTACCAAATCCTAGAACTCTTGAAACAAAATAGTGCACCAAGGTCATCAAGGATAAAGTATATAAACTAGCTGATATGGCACGCGACATACATTTCTGATTTCGGGTCTTCAGATTACCATCTTGATTTTTATCCTTAAACTTGAGGTTGCAATATTCGTCCGATTAAATATAAAAACCATAGCGAAAATATTAAACAAAATAAAAGGGAAACAAAACGTAAAACGAGAATAAGAAGAGAAAGGAACGATGCACATAAAGCAGTCGCAATAAAAAGGGAACTTATTCATAAAAGAGAATAAATATTGAATGTTATTTGCAGCAAATATTGTGAATAATTTAAGTAAATGTATTAAGTTTGAAGCAATATGCAGTTGGCAGGCAGGTGTCTAGACATTGAATGCTTACAGGTAACCAGGAACAAAAGGTTACAAGCTAGAAGAAAGGGTGCACCTAACAATACGAGGAAACTCTAGGCGACCAAAAATCAGCTAAACGCACAGAAAGAGCAATCAAGCAAGAATAATATGGTAATTGTAGACGCAAGAAGCGTGGACTCTAAAATAGTACAACCAATAAATGTGTCTTAGGATTTATCACGGGGACCAATAAAATCAACCAAAAATCAATTGACTAGAAAAGAAACTCGAAGAAACTAGAAAATGGGAGTGAAGTAGAAATGTATTAGGGCACGAGGTCAGTTTCGAACGATAATAACATGGGAACACATTCTGTTATATAAATTTTTATAATGCAGCAATTCTTATAATAAGACACATTGTGTTCTAAATAATTACATTTGTCAATTGCACTTTGTACGTTTATAACAATTTTAAAAAAATGCCATGCTGTTTGTATTGAGTCTGTTAATATTATATTGGGCAAGGCTTTCATTTGTAGTTGACTGCAATTTGGGGTTGGTCTTCAGTTTCTCTGGACAAAACGCTATTGTCTGCAAATAAACATTGTTTACAATTATGTTATTTACTTTAAAATGCGTCTTTGAATAGTTTTGTTATTGTCAAGTATCGTCAATAGAAATATTGAAACGTGGCATGACACAAAAGGAATTTTAACGCCTTGGTTAGTTTTTATTATATTCTTAGCAATCCTACTGTGTCAGTAGTAATATTAATTATAAAATACGAGACGCATTCTAAAACTAAGGTGCGTTTGGTCATAACAACAATATCGCTCATGAGACAAGGCTTTCATTGACAGTAAACTATATATATATATATATATATATATATATATATATATACATACTTTACTTTTTCACATCATCGCCGTTTACATCTATACACTTGCTGTAACGCTGCACTAGCTTCCTTAACCCCTCGGCATAGAAGTCTGCCGCCTGGGACTTGAACCAGGGTAACGCTTGTCCTGAGTTCATCGTCGGTTTGAAATCGTTGTTCACCCAGCCACCGTTTCATATGCAAGAAGAGGAAATAGTTGCTTGGTGCCCGGTCGAGATTATATGGAGGGTGGTCAAAGAGTTCCCAACGAAACTCTTGAATATTTTCTTTGGTTTTGGCAGCGGTGTGCGGACGTGGGTTATGCGTGAAGATGATGCCAGACGGCAGTTTCCCACGGCGTCGATTTTGGATCGCACGTCTCAGTTTGGTAAGCGTTGCACAGTACAGGCAGCTGTAATTGTTGACCCCCGTTCATGAAATCAATTAAAAAGGACGCATTTTTCGTCCCAAAGCACGGTAGCCATAATTTTGCGATTCATGTATGGCGATTGCTTATACTCTTTTGGTTTGGGTGAACCGGAACGTCGCCACTGCATTGACTGTTGTTTCGATTCTGTGTACGCTATCCATGTCTCGTCGTCCGTAACCATCTCCATCTTGTCTATAGCGTTCCAAAAACTGTCGTGCACTACGCATTCGTTGCTTTTTGTGCTGACCGGTGAGCAGCTTTGGCACCGACCTCTCATAAAGTTTCCGATATCCAAGCTGTTCAGTGACAATCCTCCTGTAAAGTGAGGTTCGAGCAACATTTGGGATTCATCAGCCAGACCAATAATCGTCAAACGCCGATCACTTCGAAGTTTTTGGTTTACTTGCTCATCGATGTCATCGGCCTGAATTCTTAGCCTACCACTCCGCTGTTCATCGTGCGTATTTGTGCGGCCATTTCGAAATTATCGACGACGCCAGTGCCGAACCTGTTTGTAGCCCATTATATTCGGTCCATACACGAGGCATAACTCACGATGGACGTGCGCAGCTGACGCTCGTTTTGGCAGCAAAGCTCTAATGCACCGAGCAATTCACAACTGGCAGGTTCTACGATTGTCGCGGCCATCTCATTGATTGGAAAACGCCTACTACTGCGTCACACCAACACTGCGGTAGGTTCCTCAGGAGTCCGTAGACAGCGCTGCAGGCGTGAAACGTCATTCAGGCCTACCATCCGTTAAACATTGGCGTTTTGGAATACGCCTCGTACTTTAAATGGCTCGTATTAGATGCAATTGAATACCTAATTTTACCACAATATTTCGTAACTTAGTTCGTAGCACCCTATAGAAGGAATTTTTATAAACAAGAAATAAAATACATGTGGCTAAGCTGCATTTTCGCTGTGACTCCTCGTAACAAATATCCTACCTGAGAATGAACAAAATTTTCGAAATTGTTCTTCACTCAGTGGGGACTACTTAAATACGCTTATTTTGCGCAGCATACACTATTTGATCAAAAGTTTCCGGACACCCCAAAAACATACGTTTCTCATCTTAGGTGCATTGTGCTGCCACCTATTGCCTGGTACTCATTATCCACGACCTCAGTAGTCATTGGACAGCGTGAAACAGCAGAACGGGACGCTCCGTGGAACTCACGGACTTCGAATGTGGTCAGGTGATTGGGTGTCACTTGTGTCAGAGGTCTGTACGCGAGATTTCCACACTCCTAAACATTCCTAGATCCACTGTTTCTTATGTGATAGTGAAGAGGAAACGTGAAAGGACATGTACAGCACAAAAGCGTACAGGACGAACTCGTCTGTTGACCGAAAGAGACCGCCGACATTTGAAGAGGGTTGTAAAGAGTAATAGGCAGACATCTATCCAGACCATCACACCGGAATTCCAAACTGCATCAGGATCCACTCCAAGTACTATGACAGTTAGGCGTGAGGTGAGAAACATTGGATTCCATAGTCGAGCGGCTGCTCATAAGCCACACATCACGCAGGAAAATGCCAAACGACGCCTCGTTTGGTGTCAACATTACACGATTGAACACTGGCAAAACGTTGTGTGGAGTGACGAATCACGGTACACAATGTGGCGATTCGATGGCAGGGTGTGGGTATGGCGAACACAGTCTGCCAATCTGTAATGCCAACAGTGAAATTCGGAGGTGGTGGTGTTATGGTGTGGTCGTGTTTTTCCTGGAGGGGGCTTGCACCCCTTTTGTCTTGCGTGGCACGATCACAGCCCACCCTACATTGATCTTTTAAACACATTCTTGCTTCCCAATGTTGAGCAATTCGGGGATGGTGATTGCACCTTTCAACACGATCCAGCACCTGTTCATACTGTACGGGCAGTGGCGGAGTGGTTACAGGACAATAACATCCCTGTAATGGACTGATCTGCACAGAGTGCTGACTTGAATCCTATAAAACACGTTTGGGATGTTTTGGAACGCCGACTTCGTGTCAGGTCTCACCGACCTACACTGATACCTCTCCTCAGTTCCGCACTCCGTGAAGAATGGGCTGCCATTCCCCAAGAAACCTTCCAGGACCTGATTGAAAGTATGCCTGCGAGAGTGAACGCTGTCATCAAGGCTAAGGGTGGGCCAACACCATATTGACTCCAGCATTACGGATGGAGGGCGCCACGAACTTGTACGTCATTTTCAGCCAGGTGTCCGGATACTTTTGATCACGTAGTGTATGTTATGCGCAGCATATAATAATGCAACTTATCTGTATTATTATAGTCTAGTATTTTACCCTTTTCAATTATAGGTCATCCCACTACTATTTTCCATTCCTCAGGGGTTATAAACTTATGCGAACATATTATATTACAGTAAATAGCTCCGAATTCCTTATTTTAAATGCTCCTGGCGCATACGACTAAAGCTCTATATTGTTGTCCACTCCGAATGCATTTTTATTTTTTGGGTTCTTAAACAATTTTATAATTCTTCTATTTCATTATTATCAATAGTTGCTGTCGCATATAGAGTGGGATTAACTTCTCCCGTATATAATAGACTCTCGTAATATTTTACCATTCGCTTTCTTCTGTATCTGTTCTTAATATAGCGATGCAGCTCAAATCATAGTTGGAATACATCTTTTAGAATTAACTGCTATAGCCCGAGACGGGTTCAGTTGTGTCAAGAAAGGAATTAAAGTATTAAATCAAGGTCTAGATTTTAAAATAATACAAACGGTTTAGAAACGGGTCACTCTCATTCTTTCCCAAAATTCAACATGTTTACGTCGTCGTTACCGAACAACAGTTTGTAAGTGTATACAAATGGTTCCCGAGCTGTAGGAGAAGTATGTGAGTTAGTAGGATGCGCTTTTGTTGTGTACTCCAGTAACAATGGAATACTATTAGATACCTAAAAGTTGGCTCCCTTATGCTCCATATTTGAGGCAGAATTTTTAAAGCTTAAATGGTTTCATTCTAATTATATAATATAAAAAAACAACAGCCCGCCTTAAAGTAAATGTGTATAATATAATATATAAAATTATGTAACAGTCATTGTATTATGTTTATATTGTTATGTACATGTTTAATAATGTTATTTGAATGTATTACTAATTTAACAATGTAGGAGAATAGAAGCCGAAAGTTGCTAACAATGAGGTAACAATGAGGTAACCTTGAGGCAATAATGAATTAGAAAGTTTAATAATGCTACTCGTAATTCTTGGAACAATAATGTAATATTTAAAACAGATTATAAATAGACAATCAAAAACTAGAAAGGCTGAAAGTTAAACAAAGGTATTAAAATACAAATTGATTTTTAAACGTGGGGACGAAGGCCACCTGAAAAGTAAACGAGGGGCGAAGGCCACCGGAAAAGTGAACTTGGAGCGAAGGCCACCGGGAAGTTTGTAACGTGCGTGGTCTAAACAACTTCAAGTTTTGGCTCCCCAACAGTGGAACTACAATACAACTTCTTCAAATTGGTTTCCATACTGGGGCTACGATAAATCTAGTTCATATTCCAAACTGAACTATTTGCTATTCAACAGGCTGTAAAGTGGATCCATAACGACTATACTGTATTTATATATGTCTTGACTCGCAGTCTGCTATTATGTTATTACAGATAAATGCAATCTTCATCGGATAGCAACAAGTATCAGAAAACACATAGGTAACGAATTATAATAATCTTATATTCTTGTCGTGGGTTAAGCGTCATGAAGGATTACTAGGTAATAAAAGAGCAGATGGTCTAGCAAAGGCAGCTGCGAGTAGTCACAAAAATTTCAGTTACTCAAAATGGCCAGCAACACTGTGAAGATGGAATAATGGAAGCTTTTAACACACATTTGGAACAGATGCTGGATAAATAGCACCAAAGAACATATCACTAAGACTTTATTTTTTCCTTACTTAAATACTTGGTTTAAATGCAAAAACTTCCATCCAAATTTTGTATGCACACAGTTCATGACAGACCATGGAAAATTTCAAGATTACTTCAAAAGGTCCCATATCAATGTTGGAAGTATTTACCAATTTTTTTGTGGGTGAACGGACAAGAAACATTTACCGTTTGACTGTCCGGTCTTCGAAATTAAAAGCTGTTTCTTTATTAACCATTTATCTTACTATAATGATCATTTTGTACAGCTCTGTATCATGCATTTAAAAAACAATGTTGTAACAGTTTTTTTTCGCAACACATTCATGATAATGTTACAATTATTGTTCTTTAGTATTTACTCTCTTTACCACGTACCTTGTAAGTAGAGAAGATATTGCATTCCACCGAAAAATTCGATACCGAGATTTCATCCGAAATACATGTTTCGAGACCCCCTGAATCCAAATATAGTATTTTTGGAAACATGTCTGCGTGTATGTGTGTGCGCGTGTCTGTGAACAGCACAACTCAAAAACGAAAAGTTGGTCAAGTACCAAACTTGGTATTTAAGTTCAATATCTTGCAGGGATACGACATGAAGCTCCCCCAAACCGAACTACCTTTTATATGGAACATTTTTCGAAAATTTTGATTTTCTAATGACTTTGATTAAAATATCATATATTAAATGTACTTACAAATAAAATGTATGACCTGAATTTTCTGAGAAAACACACACACACACACACACACACACACACACACACACACACAAACAGTGTAGATCTCTTCAAAACACAATTTATTTCCAATAAGTTTTTGTGGCTTAAGGCATTTCTGAGATATCCGTTATTAATGGTTCGAATTGTTCATTTCTTGGTCATCTTTTTACTTTCTCTACTACATATAGTAAGTAGGGGAAGTATTGTATTCCACCCAAAAATTCGATACCGAGATTTCACCGGAAATACAGGTTTTGAGACCCCCTGAATCCAAAAAAAGCATTTTTGGAAACATGTCCGTGTGTGTGTCTGTGTGTGTGTCTGTCTGTGAACAGCATAACTCAGAAACGAACAGTGGATAAACACCAAACTTGGTATTTAGGTTCAGTATTTTCCAGACATGCGACACGAAGAAAATCCCCCGATCCCAAACTACCCTTTACATGGAACATTTTTCAAAAATTTTAATTTTCTCAAAAATGGCTCTAAGGATTTTGATTAAAATATCATATGTTTAAGATATTTTCATGACAAATAAAATGTATATCTTGAACTTTCTGGGAATGTCTCCAAAAGTATTCTTCATTGTGAACGACTTTTGCATAAGGGTAAACCATAAGAGATAGACAAAATTTTACTACACAAAAAATGTAGATCGCGTTAAAATACACAATTAATGTCATATATATTTTTGTTGAGTGAACCATTTTCGAGATATTGCTTGTTATTCTGTTAAATGTTTCAATACTTATTTTCTCAAATGGGAATTCGTTATTCATTTTTTTGTCTTGGATATGCAAAGAGTATTAATCTGTGGCAAAGGGAATGGTGCTGCACCTAGCAACCAGCTATTAAGAGATATGTATATGCTTAAAGGCTACTGTATTTCTATATTGCCCTTGTAAATATATATTCCACTTACATCTACAAGAAAATTAGCAATAAGACAGAGTCTAGAAATGTTTATCTCGATTAACATGAAGTAGATGGAGAATAAGCGTTTGTGAAAATAGTTTGTACAAGAGTTGAGAAAGTCATGTGAGTGAACACATTGGATTTTTTAAAGTCCTTTCAACATTCAATTGTTTCTCGCGATTGCATGGGAACTGTGGAATTTCAAGGCCGGCATACAGCGTCCAATTCTTAAACATTTGACTATCGCTGTCTCTTTGTGTCTACCAGGTAGCCCAATCGCGCCGTATTTCAAGTGTATAGTTATCCCTTCGTGCTTTAAAAGAGTTGCAGAACTCAACAGGGCAATTCCAAGTAACACAGATCAGTGTGGAAGTGACTAATTACCGTGAGCGAGCTTAGTTTTCTTGCTTTCTTTCTTTCTTTCTTTGTTTCTTTCTTTCTTTTAAGTTCCATTTATACCTCGCCTTTAACGAAAATGGTCTTATCGGCGGCCTTTCCTTTGGAACATATTATTGCCTATTGGCTATGATATTAACTCGTATTCGCTTGTCTTTGTGTTTCTAATACACTGTGCCCTTTAATCATTAGATCACACACACATACACAGTCATTCATACTTCCAGACTCTGGGTAGGATAGGGAATAATCTTGGCTAGAGAAAAATTCCCACCCAACTAGGGAATCTAAGCTGGGACCCCTCCCACAGCAGGCAGGTGCTCTACCGACTGAGCTACGGGACCAGCAGAGCTTCGTTCTACGTCTCTTGCTGATCAGCAAAGTTGATAAGCAGATCATGCTCATTGAGGGGCACTTCCCAGGCTTGCAATAGTGTATACAGTCCGCGATGATAGTAAAAACAGACCCTTGCACTAGAGTGTACTTTCCGTGATGATAGACAAAAATAGACCGAAAGGGTCTTAGAATGTTTTCCACTTGTTACACAAGCTTTATTTTCTAGGAAATAAACTCATTTTTTAGACTAACAAATAAGTAATGTCTTTATTTGGCCTATTCGTGTTCGTTCATACTATTTTTTAAATTGTGTTTACGCTGTTCTTGCCAAATATTACGGACTATAAGCAGCAAACATGGGAGCACGCAATGTTTCACTGCCATTTTTTTGGCTTGGTATTATAAGTAATGTTGTTACTACTATTGTGTACTATCATCATTTAACGGTACTATTATGCTCACTTCGCTCACTGAATAGGTGTTCGAAATCTTCCCCTGTTGATTGATTCGATGTTCCAACCGTCTCCGTGTATCCATATGGAAGTTTCCGAGAACCGCTGGTGTAGTAGTAGTAGCAGCAGCAGTGTTGTAGTAGTAGTAGTGGTGACAGTGGTAGTAGCAGTAGTAGTAGTGGTGACAGTGGTAGTAGTTGTAGTAGTAATGGTGACAGTGGTAGTAGTTGTAGTAGTAGTAGCAGCAGCAGTAGTTGTAGTAGTAGTAATGGTGACAGTGGTAGTTGTAGTAGTAGTAGCAGCAGCAGCAGCAGTAGTAGTAGTAGTAGTAGTAGTAGTAGGGTGACAGTGGTAGTAGTGGTAGTAGTAATAGTAGTAGTAGTAGTAGTAATTGGTGACAGTACTAGTAGTTGTAGTAGTAGTAGTAATGGTGACAGTGGTAGTAGTTGTAGTAGTAGTAATGGTGACAGTGGTAGTAGTTGTAGTAGTAGTAGTAATGGTGACAGTGGTAGTAGTTGTAGTAGTAGTAGCAGCAGCAGTAGTAGTAGTGGTGACAGTGGTAGTAGTAGTAGTAGTAGTAGTAGTAGTAGTAGTAGTAGTAGTAGTAGTAGTAGTAGTAGTAGTAGTAGTAGTAGTAATGTGTTTTAGGGCGCTAACGCCCCAGTTCTCCACTAACTTGTTTTATTTGGAATTGCCCCGTTGAGTTCTGCAACTGTTAATGCAGAAGGGTGATCTGCACACGTCATATACGCCGAGGTTGGGCCACCTGTTTAACGAAATGTGTGATGTAGCTGTTTCTGCAAAGGTTTATTTGGATTAAAACGTAGTAGATATAAAAATAAGCGTTAGTAAAAATAGTTAGTACACTCACTAATAAACGATAGATGGTAGAGAAAGTCATGTGAATGTATCACATCAGATTTTTATTTTATTCAACTATAACCCTAGTATGCACCTATATATAAAATAGAGTTGACAATTGTGGAAATAAAAAAAAAAGACAAAAATAAGTATTTTATAATACTGTAAGTTGTTTCTTGCGAGCCATGTCAAGCATATTCGTTACTGGCTATATAATTTTTCGAAATCTCCACTTTTTAATTTTCCTATTTATCGTTTGTCAATGGCACATTTATGTTTGTGTACTACTAGTTAGCCTTTACAATAATTCACGCAGATTGGCAAATGTCTAAATATACCATAAATTGTTCATTCACCCATGCTTAAATACTAGACTCCCCTGGCTGACACTAGTGACATAGAGCCATATAATCGTATATACAGTTTTTATATTTATTGTAGTGTATATTATCTAAAATTAAAAGCGATTTTAAAAATAAAAAGTTAAAGTTAAATCTGTAGCACTACAACCCTTGTGGACTTTGGTGTACGACTCGGCTACCAACCTCCAGCACCTGTGTATGGTACATAGAGGCGGACGACTATCCAGCTGATACTAGGGATGAAATCATGCTTCCTCAGGTCGGAACATTGGCTTTCGTGACCTAAAGACGGCTACCTATCGTAGCTCCTCAAATACATCACGATGCTGAGCGGGCACCGTGATATGGGCCGATAATTTCACACCCCAGAGGGTGGGCTCGAACCCACGCGCATTCCGTGGCTGGGAACCGGTTCCAACCCAGTACGCCACGACGCAGGACAGTCTTCATATACACATGAGAAAAACAAGCTAAGTGCTATTCACTCAAATACTTCGTTAATAGTTTTTTTGTTATGGGTATACCTCTGTGTTGCCCAGACTTTTATGTTACCGTGATATGCAGAAAGAAGCCTTGGCAAGATAAGGAGCATAGTATGTGTACTGCATCCTCAGTGTGAAAATCATTTCAATTGTATTTTGGTTTTCTCCTTTATTTTCTCCTGTTTAGTGCATTCCATTATTTCGGCCTCACTCAATCTCTTTCTCTCCCTCCCTCACACACACACACACACACACACACACACACACACATATGCATACAAACACCCATGCCCGAGGCAGGACTCAACCTACAGTCTCTGATGATGTGAAAAGCCAAGTATACACCTTAGAGAGCGAGTCATCAGGGAGTGGCGAATATTGAACCGTAACGGCTCGAGAGTGTTTTGGATGTTGACCAAAATTTAATTAGACAACACTGAAAATGTAAAACATCATTCGCTGCATATTAGTTATGATTATAAACAAATTGATACAGCTGCAGCCGTACCTAACAACAGAAATAACTATAAAAGTATTATTATTATTATTATTAATAATAATAATGCATAAAGTTGTGATGAAATACAGGGTTGTTTTTGTGGATGTTTGTTGTTCTCTGCATAATAAGTACACCCTGTTAGGACAAGAATGACGTAATATGTAAATTAAATTGCACTTGAGGTTATGGATGGTATGGTGAAATCGGGAGACGTTGCCGTAATTGTGCACACCATCTGCTTCTTGCACAGGACTCTAACCATGGAGGAATATATTATAATTGTAATATACTCTTCCGTATTGTAATATATTCCTCTCTGCTCTAACTTCTACTGTAGTGTGTTACTACCTAGTGGCATTGGCGTAAACTTGTAGTGATAGTGGGAACAGAGTGCGGGTAAAACCTTTATTGTCACCCTCCGTGGTCTAGGGGTACCAAGCTAGTCTCTATTCCCCAAGTTCGCGGGTTCAAACCCGGAGGAGGGCGAGGGATTTTTTTCGGACGATAAAATCCTCAGCATAACTTCCTTCGGAAGGGAAGTAAAGCCGGTGGTCCCGTGTCGTAGATTTACGGCACATAAAAGAACCTCAAGCCTGATAAGAGGCCTCTGAGCAAAATTTCCGGTCTTTCATGTCCAATATAGAATGGACCATTTAAGTTGAGACTGTACAATGTCTCCAAAACTAAGCGTTGTAGAAAGAAATGTCTTGAATAAAAGTTGCTTGATATTATGAGGGAAAGTAAATGCCATTAGTTTTGTTTTATTTGGAGGACGTTATGGTGGTTATTTTAGGGTCAATTTACATTGACCATAATTGTAGATTCACATTTAAAAATTAAGTCGACCCTAAAAACTATCATAACGTCCTCCAAACAAAACTTTCCCTCATAATATCAAGCAAATTTTATTAAAGACATTTCTTTCTACAACGCTTAGTTTTGGAGAAATTGTACATCTCAACTTAAATGGTTCATCCTGTAAAAGGGGACGCTAAGGACCACAGCAGTTAAAGAGCCGCCATAAATAAAGGTCAATTTAATTTTTTAATTCTGAGAAAAACTTTGCCGCGCTAGTGCACTTCAAGTGTGTACCACCTGTACGTAGGTATTTTGCCCATAAGGTAGTTACGTCATACCTGATGCGCATGCGCAGAAGCTCCTTAACGTGCACAAGTCAAGATGTGCTAGGGACTCTGTTGCCATAGTTTCTTCGAGATTAGAAGAGTAGCACGATATATTTAAACGCCGTAGATTTTCACGTATACGTTACGTTTAATAGCATTCAAAGTGAAGCAGTACGTTTTGAGTAATTAGATAAAATTACAATCATAGGGAGAATAAATATCAGTAACAGTAAGGATAGTGTTAAATAAAACTGTGACTGTAAATTTGTCGAAGGGTTGAGAGAGACAAGGCCATTAGCGGCCGGAAACGGGTGGTTTTCCCTCTATTGTTAAATGTCCCGTTAGGTTGCTGGAACGTAGAGGTGTAGAAAAGGGTCAATGTTCGCCAAAAGCCAGATAGCCTTAGGCCTCCAATGGAAGAAGCTAGAAATCAGGTATAGTGGAATGGGGAGATATAGAACGTTTGAAACAGAGAAACAGGAAATTTTAGAATACACGCTTGGCCGTGGTGGCTCATTGGAGATGTGCGGTAGAAAATGCGTAGGAGAGTTTAGAATACACACTTGGCAGTGGTAGTTCCTTGGAGATGGTTGTCAGGAAAGTTTAGAATACACACTTGGCAGTGGTAGTTCCTGGGAGATGTTTGTCAGGAAAGTTTAGAATACACACTTGGCAGTGGTAGTTCCTTGGAGATGGTTGTCAGGAAAGTTTAGAATACACACTTGGCAGTGGTAGTTCCTGGGAGATGTTTGTCAGGAAAGTTTAGAATACACACTTGGCAGTGGTAGTTCCTTGGAGATGGTTGTCAGGAAAGTTTAGAATACACACTTGGCAGTGGTAGTTCCTGGGAGATGGTTGTCAGGAAAGTTTAGAATACATACTTGGCAGTGGTAGTTCCTGGGAGATGTTTGTCAGGAAAGTTTAGAATACACACTTGGCAGTGGTAGTTCCTTGGAGATGGTTGTCAGGAAAGTTTAGAATACACACTTGGCAGTGGTAGTTCCTTGGAGATGGTTGTCAGGAAAGTTTAGAATACACACTTGGCAGTGGTAGTTCCTGGGAGATGCTTGTCAGAAAAGTGTCGGCGGATAGGTGCGATGATATGAAGCGTAACAAATAGGAAATGCGCGTGTGTGTGTCGAAGTAATAGCAGGAATAAAATGTTAAAACGGTGACGGGAAAATAAACGAGTAGGAAAACAAAACAGTCGTATTCACCACTAACCCGAGATTCAAGATCAATGCAAGAACCCTGAGCTAGTGCCAACCCGGGACCATTCCTACAAATTCTGTACCGTAAAATAGCCACATACCACCGCAAATAGGCGAAATATTACCACAAATTGGCTCCCTAACGTGGGCCCACAATCAACAACCAGATAGATTACCGCAAATGACAAAATAACAAATAAGTACAAGGAGTTACACGTTAGGGTGTTCACGTGCTCTTATGCAACAGCCGCCATTGGTATTGAAACAACCACGAAAATAAGTGGTTTACACGTGATGAGAATGAATTAGGGAAACATCATTAAATATGAAACATAACGAAGAAAAGAAATAATATAAATACATAATGAATGTATAAAAAGGGTCAGCAAGAAATGTTTTTAAAGATTTTAATGCACAACTGATAAGACAAAGAGGTGCGTCCTGAAGCTGTATTAGAGAACTCAGGACAAACCTGTAAATTTACTTCCGATGAAAAATTTGGAGGCAAACACTGAACGTTTATAAAACCAAAAGCACCACCTCCGTGGTATGGTGGCAGCGTGTGTCGCCTCCAACCTGGAGTGCCCGATTTCGAACCTCGGTTGAGGTGAGTTGCGTATGTAAGGTTTTTCTCGGTTTTCCTGATCTTCTTAAGAAAAATGTCGGTTAAGTCTCAGGACAGTTGATCCAGAGCTCATTTGAGCACTAATAACACCGTCACTTTACAGACCTAATTTGTTAAAATGACATTAAACCTTTCAAAAATAAATAAATAAGTAAAATAAAACAATATCAGAGATAGACGAGTGGTCAGCGTACTGTCTTCCCGAGAGTCCGCGGTTCGATTACTGACTGGAATGTCAGACATCGCGGAGTCTGGAAGTGTGGATGCTTCTTGGGAGAGAACGTGAGTAATAAAGAATTAAAACTTACGTAATGTTAAAAAAGCCAACATCAAACAATCAACCACGTTAAGCAATTAAACCGCCCAGTGTTCTAGTTTCTCATGAGCTTCGCCACTTGTGTGTCTGTGTGATACACGACGTTTTATCTTATCCTAGTAATTACTGCAATTATACCTTAGTGCACCGTATAGGTTATTGTATAGTCAGGATGAACAACTGAAAGTTTTTCATTGTGTAATGATTGCTTTTTTATTACCGCATGGAAACAAGCTTGACCAAAAGAAAACACTGAATCTGAAATTTCAACTGAAATATAGATGATGTTAATAGGGCTTTGTTAGCTTAGTTACCCAGTAAGTAAAGGAGCTCTATGACAAAGAATGGTTTACTTTGCATTTGCTTAATTTTATACAATTTAGTTTTGAACAGGGCGGAAAATACAAGTCTGCCCAATATTCACTGCTCAAGTCGACACTTAGTGTAAACAAGGAAGTTGTTATTATCAAATGTGGAACAGATGTTTTCGTGCAAATGTATGTTCTTGGGGAACAAATATCATAGAATGAAATAACGATGCTAAGAAACCATTATTTCACTTGTAAATAATACTGATCTCCGAGTATAAGGTGTAGAAAAGGCATGTGGAAGAATATTGAAAACGTTATTTTTAACACCAAAACCGTTATTTTGACACAATTATGACATTAATAAGTGCACAATCAACCTTTCAATCTGTAGTATAAAAAATGTTTAAAAAATCTGATGTGTTACACTCATATGACTTTCTTTACTCTTGTACAGACTATTTTTACAAACGCTTATTCCCCATATGCTTCATGTTAATGGAGATATCGAGGTGTTAACCTTATTGCTAATTTTCTTGTAGTTGCAAGGGGAATTGTTAGGCTTTAAGCGATAGCCAAATATTTCCTATGTAGAGTATTCCATTCTCTTTGCACTACCAGGACAAAAAAATGAATAACGAATTTGAGAAAAAGTATAAGTATTGGAAAATTTAACGGAATAAAAGCAATATCTCGAAAATGGTTCACTCAGCAAAAACATTTATATCACATAAATTGTGTATTTTAACGCGATCTACAATTTTTGTGTAGTAAAATTTTGTCTATCTCTTATGGTTTAGCAGTCATGCAAAAGTTGTTCACAATGAAGAATACTTTTGGAGACATTCACAGAAAATTCGAGATATACATTTCATTTGTCATGAAAATGTCTTAAACATATCATATTTCAATCAAAATCGTTAGAGCCATTTTTGAGAAAATTAAAATTTTCGAAAAATGTTACATGTAAAGAGTAATCTGGGGTGGAGAATTTTCTTGAAAACCTTCGTGTCGCATCTCTAGAAGATACTGAACCTAAATACCAAGTTTGGTGTTTATCCGACTGATCATTTCTGAGTTATGCTGTTCACAGACACACACACGGACATGTTTCCAAAAATGCTCTTTTTTGGATTCAGGAGGCCTCAAAACATGTATTTCCGGTGAAATCTCGGTATACAATTTTTGGGTGGAATACAATACTTCCCCTACTTACTATACGTAGTAGAGAAAGTAAAACAAAGCTCAATAGCAACGATAACATTTCTTTGTTAATCACTTAAATATGCCTTAACCGGAAAATTGTTCTTTTAGGGTTTACGTTTCTGCTAATATTATTTGTTTTAGAATTACACTTCGATAACCTGACAAAATCTTTGTTGCAGCGCCTGGAAAACAGATTCTGAAGTCGGTGAGTGGACGCTTTAAATCGGGTGCACTATCGGCCATCATGGGACCATCAGGAGCAGGGAAAAGCAGTCTTCTCAACGCCCTCTCAGGATTTAGGTAAATACACACAAGTAACATACTTTGATTTTATTTTAATAAATTAAAGACCTTTAGTGTTGTGCATTCGGCCATATGCATATTTTGAACATACTTACATTTTTCCAGAACATTCTGATTAATTTGGTGTTAAAATTGGGATATTGTGTGAATTTCGAACAGAATAATTAAAGAAAGGAATGTGTCAGTTCTTCATAAATCACTCTGTATAACATACTAACTCCCATTTTATTAGTTGCACCAGCCTTAAGCGGAAATTTCGACCACTCCTACACCAAGAAGGCCAATGTTGTAGTAACCATGTATGTGTAAATTTCTAAAAACTCTGAAACGTGCGTAAACACTACTTTTATTCTTAGCAATAAATTATTCAATAAGAAAGCTGGATAACATACGAAAACTATGTTCCCACGGTCGGGAGTAAACCCACTTATCTAATAACCTACCCGGAAGACGATCTATAATTGATTCACCGAGACTGGTATCTCCGAATGTGTACAGTGGACCTCCCCGAAAACCTTTAAGAGAAATGTACCTTATCGATGACTTTTGAAGTTCCAAGCACTGTCGGTTAGACCACCATCTGTAGTGCGCTTTCGGAGATACCAGTTACAGTAAACATGTCCATGTGTGTGTGTCTGTGCCTGTGTGTGTCTGTGAACAGCATAACTCAGAAACGAACAGTCGGATAAACACCAAACTTGGTATTTAGGTTCAGTATCTTCCAGAGATGTGACACGACGGTTTTCAAGAAAATCCCCCACCCCAGACTACCCTTTACATGGAACATTTTTCGAAAATTTTAATTTTCTCAAAAATGGCTCCAACGATTTTGATTAAAATGTCATATGTTTATGATATTTTCATGGCAAATAAAATGTATGTCTTGAATTTTCTGGGAATGTCTCCAAAAGTATTCTTCATTGCGAACGAATTTTGCATAACTGTTAAACCATAAGAAATAGACAATATTTTGCTACAAAAAAAATGTAGATCGCGTTAAAATACACAATTTATGTCGTATACATTTTTGTTGTTGTGTGAACCATTCTCCAAATATTGCTTGTTATTCCCTTAAATTTTCCAATACTTATACTTTTTCTCAAATGGGAATTCGTTATTCATTTTTACTTTCTCTACTGCGTATAGTAAGTAGGGGAAGTATTGTATTCCACCCAAAATTTCGATACCGAGATTTCACCGGAAATACATGTTTTGAGACTCACTTAATCCAAAAAAAGCATTTTTGGAAACATGTCCGTGTGTGTGTCTGTCTGTGTGTCTGTGTGTCTGTGTGTCTGTCTGTGTGTCTGTGTGTCTGTGAACAGCATAACTCAAAAACGAAGAGTCGGATAAACAACAAACTTGGTATTTAGGTTCAGTATCTTTCAGAGATGCGACACGAAGGTTTTCAAGAAAATCCCCCCACCCCAGACTACCCTTTACATGGAACATTTTTCGAAAATTTTAATTTTCTCAAAAACGGCTCTAACGATTTTGATTAAAATATCATATGTTTAAGATATTGTCATGACAAATAAAATGTATATCTCGAATTTTCTGGGAATGTCTCCAAAAGTATTGTTCATTATGAACGACTTTTTCATTAACTGGTAAACCATAAGAGATAGACAAAATTTTACTACATGAAAACTGTAGATCGCGTTAAAATACACAATTTATGTCATATACATTTCTTTTGTTGAGTGAACCGTTTGCGAGATATTGCTTGTTATTCCCTTAAATTTTCCAATACTTATACTTTTTCTCAAATTCGTTATTCATTTTTTTTATGTCCTGGACATGCAAAGAGAATGGAATGCGCCACATAGCAACCAGCGTTAAAATATTTGACCATCGCTTAAAACCTACCATATTCCCCTTGCATCTACAAGAAAATTATCAATAAGATTGACATCTCGATATCTCCATTAACATGAAGCATATGGAGAATAAGCGTTTGTAAAAATAGTTTGTACAAGAGTAGAGAAAGTCATGTGAGTGTAACACATCAGATTTTTTACTTTCTCTACTACGTATAGTAAGTAGGGGAAGTATTGTATTCCATCCAAAAATTCGATACCGAGATTTCACCGGAAATATATGTTTTGAGACCCCCTGAATCCAAAAAAAGCATTTTTGCAAACATGTCCGCGTATGTGTCTGTGTGTATGTGTGTATCTGTGAACAGCATAACTCAAAAACATACTGTCGGATAAACACCAAACTTGATATTTAGGTTCAATATCTTCCAGAAATGTGACACAAAGGTTTTCAAGAAAATCCTCCACCCCAGATTACACTTTACATGGAACATTTTTCGAAAATTTTAATTTTTCCAAAAATGGCTCTAACGATTTTGATTAAAATATCATATATTTAAGATACTTTCATAACAAATAAAATGTATATTTCGAATTTTCTGGGAATGTCTCCAAAAGTATTCTTCATTGTGAACGAGTTTTGCATAACTGGTAAACCATAAGAGATAGACAAAATTTTACTACACAGAAAATGTAGATCGCGTTAAAATACACAATTTATGTAATATACATTTTTATTATTCAGTGAACAATTTTCGAGATATTGCTTGTTAATCCTTTAAATTTTCCAATACTTATACTTTTTCTCAAATGGGAATTCGTTATTCATTTTTTTTGTCTGATAATACAAAGATAATGGAATACTCGACATAGCAACCAGCTCTTAAAATATTTGACTATCGCTTAAAGTATATCAATTCCCCTTGCATCTACAAGAAAATTAGCAATAAGATTAACATCTCGATATCTCGATTAACATGAAGCATATGGAGAATAAGCGTTTGTAAAAGTAGTTTGTTCAAGAGTAGAGAAAGTCATGTGAGTGTAACACATCAGATTTTTCAGGTAGGCCTAGGTGCTATGCAGGGTTGGTGTCGGAGAGATAACGCAAATACTTGCTCATTAGAAAACTTTTCTCGGCCCTCCCAGATGGTAGCCTTCTCTGAGCATCCCGGGTCATCAAGCTTAGAATCGTAAGGGACCCCTGCGCATCTTTATCAGTCGGAATGCGGCATATAGCCTCCTGTGGTTCCATCACCTCATCCGTTCTTCCTGGGGGTATTGAGCGCAAAAGATTCGCGTTGAGTCGAGGTACAAGGTGTACCCTTCGTTCCGTGCTCATAGGTCCTACAAATATAAGCATTGAGTTTCTCAGGATACAGAGTTTTTAAACACAGAATGAACTTAATAGGGACATTACGAGAACTACTTTCCTGTGAGAGAGCATGTGGCTTTAAGTGATCACGCTTTTGACCTGTTTCAGGACTGGTGGAGTAACGGGTGTACTAACACATAACGGCAAGCCACGAGATAGTCGTTTGTTTCACAAGCTCTCGTGCTACATCACACAAGAAGATCTGCTGCAGCCGTTGCTCACCGTACAGGAGGCCATGATGGCGGCAGCCTTCCTCAAACTACCAGCTCACACCTCCAACAAAATTAGGCGAAGCAAGGTAGAAAAACCTTCTCATTTTCAGTCAATATCCCCACCTATAAAAGTCATTTTAAAAATCTGATTATGGCCGAGGTAGTAACCGCGAATCTTAGGTAGCTGTGCCTGGACTACTGTTTCTTTCTATTATCGAATATGGTCACAAACCTCCCTAATTTGACCCTGCATATCGTAACAGACATTCAAAAATGCTATTATCTGTAGTAATACCATAACAGTTTCCCTAGCGCCTATTCAAATAAATTGTGTAAAGAGTCAAAACCACGAGTGAACTTTCTAAGAAACTTTCTAAACTTAATTCCTTAATCACTATATCTTACCGAGTGGGACCGCTCAGGCGGTAACGTCTGTAGCACGCATTCGGGAGGTCTCGGGTTCAAACCCCGGGGCCGGCCAATTTGACAAACTTTTTTCGCGATTTCCCTCGGTTGCTAGGTGAATGCAGGGTTGGATAATTTGATCCGCGAATTTTCATATCATTTCTTTCATCACTATATCTCATTTCCTTCTTCTTCACTGCCGTACCAGGCATTGAGCTGATCACCCATCCTGGATATGCTATGATCCAGAGTTTGCTTGCTCCTCGTCATCTACTGACCCGAGGCATTGCTCTTAAGAGGAGAGTAATCATTAAAGAAGAAGATCAGTATATCTTAATATCATGCTACCCTTTAGTTCCCGGGGTCCCGGGTTCGGACCCGGCGGAGGGCGATGGATTTTTTTCGGGCATAAAGGTCCTTAGCATGGCTTTCTTTGGAAGGGCAGTAAAGCCGATGGTCCCGTGTCGTGGGTTTATGGTACGTAAAAGAACCTCAAGCCTGATAAAGAGGCCTCTGTGCAAAATTACCGGTCTTTCACGCCCAATATAGAATGGGACGATAAGGACCATAGCAGTTAAAGAGTCGTCCATAAATAAAACGCAATTTAATTTAGTATACCTTGATAAGAAATAAAATTTACTACTCAACGTGTTAGACAAAGGTATAATAGATATATTATCGCCTTACTCCTCTTAATACTAAGCTGGAAAATTGAATCAGACTGAAATATTCAGTGCCGATCTTCAATTTTCGAAACTTTTACCCTGCTTTATTAATAAATTCTGTCTATTAGCTTACATAGTTAATTTCGCACATTGGGACATATTTCCCTACATATTATTTTTTTAATTGGTTCCTGTGTGTGGCATAAGCACCATTAGCATGAAGAGTTCGTAAAAATCATCCATAATATACATCTCGGCAGATGTGAATTGGATTAAGATTAGTTTTGAATGATTTACGAAGATCTCAATATTATCCGATTAATCAATTCATATTTTGATTTGTACATTTCTGCGATTTGTACGGCCTGCATCTGCTTGTCGGATAGGTAGGTTTTCAACGGCGAACCTCCGCATAGGCCGGCAGTTTTCCTCAATGCTGGGTAATTCTTTTTTTTATTTTCTTTATTTTTTAGAGGAATTCAGTGTGATAGTGCGGCTGTACCACTGTTGCACCAGCGTACTCAAGGTAAGGATATATTGGCCGGCCACTAGGGCCAAAGCCAGGTGAAGATAAGGCGTCAGGACGTAAGCACGACCGAAGCCCTGCTTACGCTCTTGGGAATTCAGGGTGAGACAGTGTTAGGAAGTTGAGTGAGGTTGGGTGTTAGGATTAAGTTGCGGTTACCTGTGCTTCCGACGTCCTCGGTAATGAGTAGTCGGAGCCTCGTGTGTGGGCCCCCAAGGGGGCTCGTCCTGATGCGGTGGAAGTCTGTTAGGCAGAACGTCATCCAGCGTCTCCTGGAGGGCTGCTATCTCCTCCCTGAAGAGCCTTTTGACGTCTTTGAAATGATCCATGAAGTAAGTTGGTAATGTTAGCTTGCTAGGAAGATTTGGAACAAGCTTTGCAGCGAAGAGAATTGTGTCGTGGTCCTCTTGAAGTTCGGTGATTACCTCCTCCAAGAAGGCCAGCTTGGTGGTGATTTTCAGAAGCTCCGCCTGCACATCCTCCAGCTTCTGCAGGATCTCAAGCGAAGGTTGCGGTGAGTTAGTTCTGGTTGTCTGTTGCTGTAGTAGTTCGTTGGCATCTGCTAGGTGTTGTTTAATCTGCGGCGAGTCGTTGTTAGATGTTGGTGTGAAGTTCTGCGTTGGCTCTGTGGTGTGCGGCGATGCTCTGCGTGGATAAAGTGGGCAGACGGCCTGTCCAGTGAAATGCCCCTTACCCTCGCAGGAGGCGCAGAAGCGGCGTCGTTAGGTCAGGTCGTGCGCCCAGCAGTCGGCTATGAGTGTCCCGCTACCACAGAAATGGCAGCGGGGCGCGACGTCGCATGTGGAGTCAGTGTGCCCGTACAGGCAGCAGCGGCGGCATGGCGTTGGACGAACACTACGACTGGCCTCGAGCTGCAGGGTTTGCCCTAACAAGGGCAATCCTGCGTCGAGGGCCGCCAAGTAATCGTCCTCTTCCAAAAAGATGAGCCTGACAAGTGGCGTAGGACCTCTGATGTTCCGAATTCGCGTCGCCCTGGCCGCAGACAGCCAAAAGCGCTGAGCGGCGGTGATGAGTAAAGTCTCCGGTAGTTGATGAACTCCCCGGACAACAGCGGAGTGGCGTGCGTGCACGCGGTTCTGCGGTGTGTGGTTGCCTGCGCTGGTTGGAGAGGTGGCGCTGGGTGCTTCGGCTGGCGGCGGCGAAGAGGCGGGAAGCTGGTCTTCTGCGGCGTTGGCGATGGCTTCCTCACGAGGAGGAGGCTTTGAGGCTGCGGCTATCTTCTTTCTTCCCATGTTTACTCGACCAGAGCTCGAAAGGTCAAGAGAGGCCTGTTTTATACTACCTGAAGCAGGAGCACAGGTATACAAAGGCCTGGGAAATCTGTCTCTCATGTTCTTGTTTGCTGCTAATAGTAAACAGGCTAAGCGTTACTTCATGGCCTTAAATATAACATCCTAATGCTTTTTACTATTAGATTTAAGTTGTTTTACACAATTATATGCTCCAAACTGCTAATGAAATAACAAAGCGTTACCTTTTGGAAATGTTCGAATATGTTTTTGGGATTATTTCAACCAATACATGGAACCATCTTTGTCGATATTCTAAAAATAGTTTGCGATATTTACAAACGTTTTCAGCTTTGCAGGTTGATATGTTTTATTATTATTATTATTATTACTATTATTATTATTATTATTATTATTATTATTATTATTAAAATTGTTATATCCTTGTGCATACAATTGTTCAAAATTATGGTGTATTTTTTAAAAGAAGTTGGTTGGTAGCGATGGATTATTATTTGTAGTAAATGGTGCGTGAGAGATGAATCCCTATTATATCTTCAGGGGGAGGTAAACAGGAGAGCAATAATGACTTTAAGGAACCTTGGGTACTAAATAATTTATTAATGACTTCGTAAAGCTTTAAATATATTTATAACTCCAATGATATACAAGGAACAAATTGTGTTAAGTTCGCTAATGCGTTGGCATAGTATCTCTACAATTTACGTCGCAATTAAATCATTCTCTCCGACGTAATTTTATCTTGTGCCAACAGCACTTCTGCTTCCAACGAAATCCTTGAGAGAAGTGGTGAATATTTTCCGTAGCTGTTGATTTTTACAGAGCAATCACTTTGTTATCTGTAAATTCTCCGTGAAGGAGTAATAAAACATACGAGCATTCCGTAGCATATAGCTTGTATGTTAATGATGGCCATGGTAACTTAATTTAGAATAAAACAACCCCTAAATCCAACGTAGCTTTCTTAACATGGTGCCAATACAGAAGCACTTCACAATGAGTACAACTACTAACAAAACAAAACACACAAATAATAGCAATTACATGAATTATTAGATGTCAATGTGAAACAATATACTAATCATTTGCATTCATAATCAACACATTTGTAACAGTCAAATAATTGTACATTCGTGTTTAACTAAACGCACTAATGACCTCAGGTGTTTTAACTTTCTCTACTACGTATAGTAAGTAGGGGAAGTATTGTATTCCACCCGAAAATTCGATACCGAGATTTCACCGGAAATATGTGTTTTCAGACCCCCGAATCCAAAAAAAGCATTTTTTGGAAACATGTCCGTGTGTGTATCTGTGTCTGTGTGTGTGTCTGTGAACAGCATAACTCAGAAACGAACAGTCGGATAAACACCAAACTTGATATTTAGGTTCAGTGTCTTCCAGAGATGCGACACGAAGGTTTTCAAGAAAATTCCCCCACCCCAGATTACCCTTTACATGGAACATTTTACGAAAATTTTAATTTTCTCAAAATGGCTCTAACGATTTTGATTAAAATAACATATGTTTAAGATATTTTCATGACAAATAAAATGTATATCTTGAATTTTCTGGGAATGTTTCCAAAAGTATTCTTCATTGTGAACGACTTTTGCATAACTGGTAAACAATAAGAGATAGACAACGTTTTACTACACAAACAATGTAGATCGCGTTAAAATACACAATTTATGTCATATACATTTTTGTTGTTGAGTGAACCATTTTCGAGATATTGCTTGTTATGCCCTTAAATTTTTTTCAATACTTATTTTCTCAAATAGGAATTCGTTATTCATTTTTTTTGTCTTGGATATGCAAAGAGTATTAATCTGTGGCAACGGGAATGGTGCTGCACCTAGCAACTGCTATTAAGAGATATGTATGTACTTAAAGGCTACTGTATTTCTATATTGCCCTTGTAAATATATATTCCCCTTACATCTACAAGAAAATTAGCATTAAGATAGAGTCTGCAAATGTTTATCTCGATTAACATGAAGTAGATGGAGAACAAGCGTTTGTAAAAATAGTTTGTACAAGAGTAGAGAAAGTCATGTGAGTGTAACACATCAGATTTTTTATTATCATATAATCAAGGCTTGAAGATGCCTTGAAGACGCTGCGCTGCCGGTTTAATAATACGCATTCCAAAAAGGTGATCCACATTTTGATTCCCGCTACCGAAAGGGGATCCCTTAAACTGTTTTAAATCTAATAAAAGGGTACAAAAGGCTAATAATATCGAAAACATGTAAAAATGTTGGAAAATGCACAATAGTATGGGAACCAGGAACAAAATTTGGTGAAGTGTAAAAGGTTAAAGTTGTAAAATTTCGAAAAATTATTTAAAAACATCAAAAATGCTTTCGAACATTATTAAGGAAGAAATTCTCGCTGCTCAAGAGTTTCCACAAAATACTATGCATATATCAAGCTGGGATGAAAATACAATAGGAATGTTTGCGCTTCTTTAACTCCTTATGTTCCTTCAAATTAAGCATTGCAGGTGCTGGAGGACACACTATGTGTGTCCAGCAAGCCCCAGCATCCAGGACCTGTAGACATACCACAGCAGATCTGGACCGTACTGCTCAGTGTGGAGGTGAGGGTTGGAGAAGATAATGCCGCCCCTCACGCCAGGACGGAATCTCATGCATGTTACCTAAGTAAGCAGGCGCAGGCAGTAGGTCGAAAACTACACCTCTAATATAGCAACATTTAACTACTCTGGTCGCACAGACGGCTTTAGAAGCATGGTGTTCTTTTTTCGACTGTGGGATTTTAATTTAGTTTTTACATTTATAGCTTGAAAAAACTCACATTCCCTTGGCAGATTGTGTGGAGGATAGAGTGATTTTAATTTAAGAAATATTCTAGATTCCATCGGGAATGAACATAGGACCTTTGGGATGAAAAGTTAGCAAATTGACCTCTCGCACACAGAGACAGCACCACATTAGTTTGTTTTGCAACTGTGAGCAGTTGAAAACCAAATATGGTAAGATGTTTAGACTCGATTTATGGCCAGAATGCTAAGTCTTCATTCCAGAGTTTCCGGATTCGATCTCCTGGGAGTAGGGCTTTTTTAATATAATCACCAATGCTCCTCACAGAAAGTTACAACGTTTAAAAGCTCATGATACTGCCAATTAGTCAGTAGCAGGAATTCCGAAAGGTTTCTTCTACAACTACATATTTGCCCACTTGCGTAACCCTAACGTTTTTTACTTTCTCTACTACTTATAGTAAGTAGGGGAAGTATTGTATTCCACCCAAAAATTCGATACCGAGATTTCACCGGAAATACAGGTTTTGAGACCCCCTGAATCCAAAAAAAAACATTTTTGGAAACATGTCCGTGTGTGTGTCTGTGTGTCTGTCTGTGAACAGCATTACTCAGAAACGAACAGTCGGATAAACACCAAACTTGGTATTTAGGTCCAGTATCTTCCAGAGATGCGACACGAAGGTTTCCAAGAAAATACATCCATCCCAGAATACCCTTTACACGGAACATTTTTCGAAAATTTTAATTTTCTCAAAAATGGCTCTAACGATTTTGATTAAAATATCATATGTTTAAGATATTTTCATGACAAATAAAATGTATATCTTGAATTTTCTGGAAATGTCTTCAAAAGTATTCTTCATTGTGAACGACTTTTGGTGAACTGGTAAACCATAAGAGATAGACAAAATTTTACTACACAGAAAATGTAGATCGCGTTAAAATACACAATTTATGTCAGATACTTTTTTTGTTGAATGAACCATTTTCGAGATATTGCTTGTTATTCTCTTAAATTTTTGAATACTTATTTTCTCAAATGGGAATTCGTTATTCATTTTTTGTCTTGGATATGCAAAGAGTATTAATCTGTGGCAAACAGAATGGTGCTGCACCTAGCAACCAGCTATTAAGAGATATGTATGTGCTTAAAGGCTACAAGAAACTTAGCAATAAGATAGACTCTGCAAATGTTTGTCTCGATTAAAATGAAGTAGATGGAGAATAAGCGTTTGTAAAAATAGTTTGTACAAGAGTAGAGAGAGTCCGATTTTTGTATTAATTGCTATACCAATGCAAACAAGTTGTCGAACATTTATAAAGCCGTGGAATGGCTCTTAACCTAAAAGTACAGTAAGACAGAAGTGTATCAGCAAAACTACCTTATGGTCGGATGAATTACCATTCCCAACTCCTCTACAGCAGTTGATGATCTACTCTTCAGACGAGTCACGAAGTGACGAGAGATTCATTTAGACGATTTGCAAAAGAGTAGCATTAGCTAGGAGTATTTCATGAATAAAATGAAATGATTTACCCCAAAATCGTTTTCTTCTTCAATAAAGTAGTGTAGGAACCTCCATTGTTTTATAAAACTTTAGCCTTGTTTCCTTTTTTGTTTTATTTATTAACGTTCTATGTATAGTTCCACATATCACTTGGAATTTGCAAGCCTTTTTGCTCATGTCTCCTTCAGTTCCTGTCATATAGCCGAAATGATATTACATCCTAAATAATTAATCTGTCTTATTTGGTGTTATTATTATTATTATTATTATTATTATTATTATTATTATTATTATTATTATTATTATTACTCTATTTTACGTCGCTTTAACTCCTTGGTCATATGCGACGGATCTGTTAGTGGACAACTCTTAAAACGATATGTGATGGACTGTTAGTCTTCTAGGTCTCATCCCTGTAACCATCCCCTCCGTCACGTGTCACAGAGATCCTAGCGCATAGCTACTGGATCTTCTGTTTCGTGCCGTGCAGATGGCATTAGGAAGGCGGACATTAGTCCCTCTAACGGTTTATTTTCTAAAATTATTTTTTACTTTATGTGTTCTTTTCCCCAAAAAGCTTAGATTTCTCTGCTGATATTTTAAAGTCATATTGCTGACCTAACTGATTTAAGCGGTTTCTTAATTCATCTCCAAAAATCATTGTTATTAAATTAAATTAATAAAATATTTAAATTGACCTGCGATTTAAAACAAATCTGAAACATGTGATCGCACTTCGTTTGTTACATAAGTACAACTTGATTATTTTATATTATTTACTGCCATCTAGCGTTGGAAACAAGAAGCAGGTATGTATAACCGATATTATAGGTTATGATTTTCTTTATTGCAATTACTATTATTTAAAAATATAATTATTGAATATAAAATTATTATCACATCTGTACGAAATGTAATGAATTTGTTCACTGTTTAACGTAAATGACGAAATAGTAGCCATATTGATCCCTAATTGTTGTGCAATGACGGAATGGTGTTCTTCATTTAGCTGCAGTGCAAGATAATATTCTGGCTAAAAATCTGACTAACGCTTTACATACTGCATCCTTCTTATATTGAAGTAGGTTGTTGCTTCACGTATGGAAAGCCAATTTTAAGTAAGAGTTATATTGTAGTTCAACTGTTGGCGAGTCGAACTTGAAATTGTTGTAACCGTACGTATGGTACCCGGTAGCCTTTGTCCAAAATTTAAAATATTAACTTTGTAATTTAACTGTTTCTTTAAATATTATATATTTATGTTTACCTCGGCTGTGTCAGTATTATTGTTAGAGACATAGATTTCTTTGCAGGGAGTAGTGCGGCTAAGAATATAGGCTTACACAGATTATAATTTTACTTCAATCCTTTTATTAATGCTTGATACGATTTAAATAACACTTCACTGATATAGAGAGCTGTGAGATTATTTTATTAATTACTTGCACTTTTTAACACGTAAACCATTTTTGTCTCACACAAAATAGTATTAAATTTCTCGAGGACGCATCTTGCGTCCGATTAGGAACACTGTCTACAACCAACGCGTCCAGTTATGAGCGCCGTCTACAAGCAACTGAACTGATTTCTACTGCCTAAATTTGTACAATTTGCCCTATATCAGTTTTTGATTGGCTAATCCTAGTCCAATAGAGTACCTTCATTTAACTAAAGCTTTTTCTGGTTGTTGGTTGGCTATTTTATGAACTGTCACAAAATTTACATTATTGTTGCTCCAATAATCACTAGTAGTATTGTTAAACTTTAAATTCATTATTGCCTCAAGGTTACCTCATTGTTAGCAACTTTTAACCTATTATTCTCACAGCTCCATTGCTTTAAGGCGGGCTGTTATTATATTTTATATTATATAATTTGACTGAAATCATTTAAGTGTTAAAAATACTGCCTCAAGTATCTACAACGAAATGTGTAGATATGTATTGAAAGCTTATCCAGATTAACAAGAAGTAAACAAAAGAATAAGCTTTAGTAAGAACAGCTTTTTAGAAGAGTGAGTAGAGGTCATGTGAGTGCTACACATCAGATATTTTTATTAGGAACATATGCATTTAAGCTCTCTATCAGCTAGGATTATGTAAATAAATGTACACAACGCATTTGCTCACAAATTTTCGGGAAAATGTGCGGGGCTTGTAGACGTGATTAACCTCTGAGGTGCGACGTTACTGTGCTCGGCATTCTCAAGACGCGTCGACACTCCGCAACTTCAAAGCCAGACTGTTCAAAATGTTTTAGAGGAATGAAATTGGTTTGTATTTAACTATCATGGGAACTTACGTCCTAAATAAATAAAATGGCAAATAGAATAACTCGAGGAATTGGTATCATTATCAGACTTAGGTTCACCCGCTTTGAGTGAGTAACTATGCTCACTTTTTCCACAGAAATCTAATTTTGTGTGTAAAAATACCGATATTCTTCATTATTAATCTTTTTTCTCACGAACAAAATTTCTTCTTCGCCTACTTCCCCTCAACTACAATATTATGACTCTCTCTACATAAGAATTTTTTTTCACTTTACGTTTATTCCAGTTTAGTGTCGTTTGATAGACGTTGGAGGATTCAGAGACCCTCGCACCTCGACCATTAGAAGTCTTTTGTGCTGTCCTTTATACTCAAAATGGGAACTCAGGGACACAAACACTCATGCCCATAACGGGACTCGAAACCGCGATCCTTTGCACCACAGTGTGCCGAAATCAAACGCTCCAGCGATCCTACCACCTTCCTCCTTCCAGACGTCTAACTCGTATATGAGCTAATATCAAAAGCCGGTAGATCAAAATACCTATGCTTATGCCTTCCCCACTCAGTTTGTCTATAGTTCAGTTTAACGTGAAAAGTTTTGAAATGTGTGAGATTTTGAGCAAATGAAACTAATCAGCAAAGAATTAAGCATTATTATTATTATTATTATTATTATTATTATTATTATTATTATATACAATAAGGACACTTGCGTGGACATTTTCGAAGTTTCCTTTTAATGAAAGCCTCTAATTACAATGCCCATGGTGGAATGTATAGTAATGCTCTTTTATATGCCTCTCTACCAAGAACAAAATAAGTACAGTGGACCACCAACAAATTCTACGGCATTGTGAAGTGTTTATTAAATGATAATAGATACGATGAGAACTGTACTGTAATATGCTTTTGTATTTACATATTTTCTATCTGTTTTTACGCTGGGTAAATTCACACAGGTGAAGGTTCGGGAAATAAGTCCCAGGGCTAGGCAGCTACACTCCGTAGCTAACCTTGCAAGACAGAGACGCTGAGGACCACACAGCGTTCACATCCCACATACAGCCTTCACTTGGAGTAAGCGCGAAAGATGTAGCATACAAAATGGCCTTTTTACAATGCAAATGTCAACTACGGTTATACACTGACAATTTCTGAGGGTCTGTAATATTTATGCAATGCTTGCATCCATCTCATGAGCAAATAACATTAGAAACTTTTAACTAATGCACTTAATATCGGAAGAAATTAGTGCACATTATTTCGAATGTGTGTTAATTGTTTATGTGTAGGTATGTATATTTATTTCCATAATGCTATACAAAATTCTTAAAAATTTTAATACGTTACTTTGAGTTGCTATTTTTTCTATCTTTGGTCCATCATGCAATTTAACACCGTGGTTATTAAGCATGGTGGGTCATAAAAAATTCATATTGCTTTATTTTTCTAAACCATTTTCTCTTACTCTCCCCATATATTCTCCTATTCTTTTTATATCCGTCTCCTTTTGTATTTTCATTATCCTAACTTTTAATACTTCTTTGTTAATATTCTCCCATTCTTTAGGTAAAAACTGATCTCTCCGCAACTTAGTTTCTTCACATTCAATTATATAATGCAAATAATTATCTGCCTCTCCATAAAGAGGACAACTATTCAAATTCCCTCCCTTCCTATCTCCCCTTAGCCTATGTGCAGTTAATCTAGACCAGGCCCACCCTTCTCTCACTAACCTATTGCCTACATCCACATACTTCTCCCTTCCTCAGTCCACCTTTAATTGTCTATATAGTTCCAAACTTTTCCTTCCTTCCAGACTGAAATAATTCTTGTTTCTCTATATCTTCTACTCTGTTCCTCACTTCTTTCCAGAAACCTTTAATTAATCCCTCTCTCTCATCCCATAAGTTACCCATTTCTATTTCCTGTAAAATTCTCCTTATTCCTTGAGCCCAGTTCATCCCATCACTGGATTTTTCATGTATTATTAAACATTGCCTTAAGATATTATGCTCCTCCAATGATTTCAATCTATGCCAATATTTAAGTATCCTTTCTACTATATACCTATAATATGTAGGTAAGTAAGTAGAACAGATTTTCACTTGGGTGCTTCACCAATCAGGGACTGGATAGAAACTGTACATCCAATATGCAGCAAACAAATTATGAAATGTAATATTTAACTACGTAATAATTACAAAAGCGTAATATGTAAAGTATTTTTGCATTTAAGTGCAAGTGTTTTCCTTTTAGATTATAAGAAATTGTTATTTTAAAACGTTATAATACTGTAGGTTTACCCTTAAGTAATACTATGCCATAGCTATGACCATAAAAACGTAAAACAAAAAATCTGCAATTCTAATTTTGGCACTCGTAAAGTCCTACAGAGCGGTGCTTAAAGAAACTGCGTAAATGAAGTATGTGTAATAATTTATTTATGAACAAAGCTTTAAATATATTGATAATGGTTACGGCAATGGTCTTATTTGACTTTTGATGGTGTTCGAAATAAATCAACAAATCTGAACCTGAAGCACACCAGTTTTTGCTCATGTTATTCGGAAATTCAAATTCATTTACGTTCACATATTATAAGCAACAAGCTAGCAATTTTTAGCTCTGTTACAATGTGAAGTAGTGTTTTTAACACTTAAATGATTTTAGTCAAATTATAATAAAAGAATATAATAACAGCCCGCCTTAAAGCAATATGTATATGTAACAATATATAAAAAGTGTATATTACAGTCATTGTATATATTTATATTATTGTAAGAATGTAATAATGTTATATGAATGTATTACGTAATTTAATAATGTAGGAGCTGTGAGAATAATAGCTTAAAAGTTGCTAACAATGAGGTAACCTTGAGGCAATAATGAGTAAGAAAGTGTAATAATGCTACTAGTCATTCTTGGAGCAACAAGAATGTAATTTTTGTAATAGTTAATAAAATAGCCAATTAACAACCAGAAAAAGCTTAAGTTAAATAAAAGTAGTTTATTGGATTAGGAATAACCAATCAGAGACTTGAATACAGAACTTTACAAATTTAGGCGGTAGAAACCAAGTCAGTTGCTTGTAGACAGCGCTCATAACTGGACGTGTTGGTTGTAGACAGTGTTCCTAACCGGACGCGAGATGTGTCCTCGAGAAATTTAATACGTATTCAGTGTGAGATAAAAAAAGTTTACGTGTTAAAAAGTGCAAGTATTTAATAAAAGAATCTTACAGCTCTCTATATCAGTAAAGTGTTATTTAAATTGTGTCAAGGGTTAATAAATGTAGTGAAGTAAACATTATAATCTGTGTAAGTCTACATTCTTCAGCCGCACTACGCCTTGCAAAGAAATCTATGTCTCTAGCAATAATACTGACGCAGCCGAGGCAAACATAAATATATAATATTTAAAGAAACAGTCAAACTACAAAGTTAATATTTTTTAAACTTGGGGCAAAGGCCACCGGAAAGTACATTTGGGGCGAAGGCTACCGGAAACCTTTTACCATACGTGCGGTTGCTACTACTTCAAGTTCGGCTCCCCAACAGTTGAAATATAATACACATTCTTCAAACTGGCTTTCCATACGTGAAGCAAAAACCATCTTCAGATTGGCTCCCAAAACGTGGGGCAAATAATAATTCAACAAATCTTTCTCAAACGATAACTTCAAAGTCAAGGGACATCTGAGGGAAGCTATACAAACATCATCAACCAAAGTTACCTGCATGCTCTTAAATGCCAGATGATAAAACTACTGAAAACCAGAAGCCATTCTCCGCACAAATAAACTGTTTTTGTAGATCAAACTCAGTTACCATGCTCTCATGAACATTTTCTACGGTCAGCAACTTACACCACGACAGGCCTGATACATGTTTCCCTAGCCCTAATAAATAATGAACAAAATGACTTACCATTAAACTTACAAAAAGAAATATTGGTTAATCTAATATTGTAGGTACCATTTTCTTGCTTCACATTTCTATTTCTGCGTAACCGTTTAAACCCTGCATCCCATTATCGTGCAAGAGGTCGGGGTAGTATCTGTATTGACATTTCGAAGAGATTCGGTGCGCTTCTGCAATTAAATATCCATTATGTTCCTATTTTCATCTTCAATCGCTTTTGAGAGACCCCGACCTGTTTTTCTACACTAGTTAACACAAATAGCTTATGGTTTGGATTCATTCCAGGCAATTGATTATCCGAGGGCAACCCCAGATTATAATGCTTTTTGCATATGCTACCTATCCGTAGAGATGCGTGAGAACAGTCCCTAAGAAACGATTTTGTTTTGGATGAAATGTGGATTTTTGGATTTCAACCCAACTAAAGTCATACTCAGCTCGATAGAAATATTCTACAGTCGCTCAAAAAGTTGAGTAAATGATTATGACGTATGAATATCGGGTTCATTACTGATTAGACAAGTTACCAAAATCGTCAGAACCGACCACAGCTACTGGAGTCTGGCATCCGGCTTCTCTAATAACGTATAATGATGACTGATTACTGCTGCGAAATACTTTCTCATGCACACAGCCTACTCGGTTATCATTTTGTTCTCCAAATTTAAACGTCTGCCTACAGAAGTGGTGATTTTTAGCGTTCATTGACCGTAATGCTCCAAAACTGAGATTTAAGCTCCAAAAGTAGGGTCCACGCAATTTATGGAAATACGTTTTACGTTCCATAGGATTACTTTGAACATGGTTGCTATAAGCGAATGAAAAAACATTTCTGAAAGTAATATTACAATTTCTCGTAATAGAGGTGTCATAGGTCAAATGATTTTATTAATCTAAGCTTCAGTCCAGCGTTATTTCTACCAATAAAACAGAGTGCTTCTACACATATCCATCACTTGAGCGTTTATTGGAGTGCCCAGGAAATTATTGGTTGGCCACTGCTCACCAAGTCAGGGTTTCGGTATGAAATTGTTTTTACTCTTACACTTCGTGCATACAAACTTGCCGTCGCGAATTTAGCGTGCTGGATTCCGCAGTATATTAGTAAACAACCTCTCATTTGAGGTAGTATTTTTAACACTTAAATGATTTGATTCAAATTATATAATATGTAAATTGAAGCAATATGTGTATGTAATAATTTGTAAAATGTATGTAACAGTCATTGCATATGCTTATATTATTGTAAACATGCTCAATAATGTTATGTGAATGCATTACGTAATTTAATAATGTAGGAGCTGTGAGAATAATAGGTTAAAAGTTGCTAACAATGAGCTAACCTTGAGGCAATAATAAGTAAGAATGTTTAATAATGGTATTAGTCATTATTGGAGCAACAATAATATAATTTTAGTGACAGTTTATAAAATAGCCAATCAACAACCAGAAAAAGCTTTAGTTAAATGAAGGTATTCTATTGGAGTAGGATTAGCCAATCAGAAACTGAAAAGGAGAAAATTTTACAAATTTAGAGTTCAGTTGGTTGCAGACAGAGTTACTAACCAGACGCAAAAAGTGTCCTCAAGAAATTTAATACGTATTCGTGTGAGACGAAAAATAGTTTTGCATGTTAAAAAGTGCAAGTTTATTAATTAAAGAATCTCACAGCTCTCTATATCAGTGAAGTGCTATTTAAATCGTATTAAGTATTAATAAACGGAGTGAAGTAAAATTATAATCTGTGTAAGCCTACATTCTTCAGTTGCACCACAACCTTGCTAAGAGAAACGTGTCTCTAATAAATGCTGACGCAGAAGAGGCAAACGTAAATATATAATATTTAAAGAAACAGTTTAAATAAAAAAGTTAATATTTCTAAAAATTGGCGCAAAGGCTACCGGGTACCATATGTGCGGTTGCAACTACTTCAAATGTTCGGCTCCCGAACAGTTGAAATATAATACAACTCCTTCAACACAAACTACTTCAAAATTGACGCCCAAAGCGTGGTGCAAATAACGTAACAAACCAACTACTACAAATTGTCGTCCATACGTGGGGCTAATAATACATCTTCTTCAAATTGGCTCCCAAAACGTGGGGCAAACAACAATACAAAAAAAAAACAATACTTCACATAGCATACTGAAGGGAAGAGTATCTTTGCTCGAGTATTCTGATAAATGAAGACTTAATTAATTCAGGAGATAGATTCTTTGCTATACTGTCCCATAAAAATTCACTTGAGGTTGCAATTATCCACACGTTGTTTATTCCACTCCCTCATGCCCTAGAAGTTCTTACAAACATCCACTGATGTCTCATAATTAGAGACCGGATGTTAGGCAAAATTCCTATATACTTTATTAATGCAGATGTCATAAAAATGACTTATAAGTTCATATCATGATTTTAGGGTTGTAAGCAGAAAACATAATTTTGCTTATTTTTGCCTGTTTTTGTTTTAATGCCATTTATATTGATTTTTCGAAATTAACTTCGCATTGCATTGAAATAAAATGGAAAGGCTGGTGACCAATAGTTTCTGAATACTTATCCCTTAATCTTACTCCATATCATAAAAATTCCATTTCATATTTTCCTTAGTTTTTGGCGACCCAAACTTATTCCTGGAAGGAAAGTATTCCCCATTTCGTGACTTCCATTGTACATACACCATGGTGGGTAAAAGGCTTAGCAAATGGCGGGAGCGGGTTTACGGATCGAGCGCAGCATTCACCACTTTAGTTAAAAGAAAAGCGGCGCTATTAACACACCCATCTCGTTTTTAAGCTATCGCCTAATTTTAAACATGTGTAACTGTCGGGTTGTGGAAAGGTTGGATGGACATTATTGACCTTCTTATTCTCCGTTCACTTTTCTCATTCACTAAAGACTGGTGTTTTGTGGAAATAGTGCGGTACTGTTAGGTGGTTTATTGTTGAGATACACTGGGCAGTTGTTTCACTATGCTAAAGAACCGGCAGGATTAAAAACAAAACTAAATAAATTTGTGAAAGAACTTGGTGAGGTATTTTCGACAGATGGATCAGCCTTGTTTTGCTAAGTGATGTAGCCCGAATGGGGAAAATATGACCAGGTTCTTGCTGACAATCGGGACCTTCAACAGTTGAAAAGCTCTGGAATAATTCTCCGAAGTGAAAACATTGTTGTAACTGAGCTAACTGACCGCCAATCCAGCAGTCGAGAGCAGGTCGCCCAGGTTTACCTGGGCGGGATGTAAATTGCCACAGTACCTAGCCGCAAATGCGGCTTTACCTGTGCGATAGGTAGCAACCAGCAACCAAGAACAGGTCGCCCAGGTTCACCTGGGCGGAATGTGATCGCCACAGTACCTAGTGGCTTTACCTGTGCGATATAGAAGGTTTTACAGTATTTACACAAGCTTTTGATAATTGTCAATTTGTCTCGGGCGGTGTTTAGCTTCCTGCTCTTCCATTGGCTGGGTCTCGGTGTTCCCACATGGGCGGAGTAGTGACCACGTGGAGACCAAGCCCAATACTGCTTAACTTGGGCGACCGCTTGTGTGGTCGTCAAGCTAAGCAGGCCGGCATGGTAGCAAGCGTGATGGGAAAACTGGGTAATGGTTTAGGGGTAATCAAGTTGGCAGCAGGGCGGGTCGCTGCTAGATAGTCATTCATCCAGCTAGCGACCAGGCCCAATGCTGCTTAACTTGGGGGTGCTTTGGATGTGAGGGATTGGCAGACCTCAGCCTCGGGGGCCCAAGCCGTCCTTCGGCAACCGGTAGCTCTTCCTCCGCCTTGGCGCCTTGTGGTCATAGCAGCCCAAAGAGTTCACCAGCTGGTTGGTGTGGTAAGTGAGTTTCGTGTACATGGTACGGGTTTGTAGCCTGCGGATGGTGGACGCTGCCGCCGATCCCCAGACCTTGCAGCCATACAGAATCAGGGGCGGGATAACCGCCTGATATAGGCGTAGTTTGAGGCGTATGGGCATTGTGGAGCGGAGTACAGGGTACAGCTGTCTGAGCGCGGAGTGGCCGAGCCGACCGCTGCCCTGACATGTGGAGCGAATGTGAGGCCGCGATCGAGCGTGACTCCGAGATATTTGGCAGAGGTAACCCAAGGGATTCTCCTCCGCCGTAACCTCAGAGAACGCTCGGGCCGCCACCGACGGACCTTCACCAGGAGAAGCGCAGAGCTCTTCCCCGGGCTGATGGTCATTCTCCACTTTTCGCTCCACCTGCCAATGGCTCGGATCTGCCGCTATAGTGGAGGGAAACAGAATCGGGCATTCTTGTTCTGTGCCATTATGAGGACATCGTCGGCATATTGGCACGTAACAGTCCTGGGTTCCGTGGGGAAGTCCGACATGTAGGCCGCGGGGACAGTACACTGCCTTCCGGGGCTCCAGCGGCTATGGGACGGACTGAGGAAACCCTCCCCTCCACTCTCACCCTGAATGTACTGTAGGTAAATACATTCATTCATTCATTCATTTTATTCAATAAATTTGGCCTGGTGTCGGTACATTGGGCCCGGCTTACAGGCATTAATTTACATAGATTATACTTTACATATTTTAAATTTGATGATTTTAAGTTTATACATAAAGATCCATACAGAGGCCAGCGTTAGGCCACCGAGAACAATCTCAGTCTGTATTTTTTTTTTTTGGTTCATGTTCTTCTTTTTTTGAATTTTTTTTCTCTCTCTCAATATATACATATGTACACACTCACACACACACACACACACACACACACACACACACTCACGCACACACACCTGGCCATGCCTAACACGTTCCAGTTCAACCACACGGACTCACACGAACTATTTACACTTCACTACTTACACTTTGTACACTATTTACAGTCCGCGGTTTTGCTGTGCGGCAGCGTGGCTCATGATGTTGTTGATGCGGCGATCGTAGGGGCCTCTGCCGTAAGATGGTGCGGCCTGGGGCCTGATGGGATGGGCGCGCGCAGTGACGAGCCGTGAGTGACCTAGAAGTGCCTGATTCTCGTATGTTTTCTATGTTTCGGCTCGCCCCTGCCGATGCCGGAGATAAGGGAGTTTGAATGTCTCCTGATGCGCGCCCATACAGAAGTTGCCCGTTTTGTTATTAATTCGGGAAGGAGTGGCATGTTTGCTTCACGGTGAAGGATGCGGTTGTTGGTGAGGATGGGAGTTCTGAGGATTTTTCTTAGGGAAAGGTTTTGGATGGTTTGGAGCTGTTTTAGGAGGGAGTTGGAGGCGTTGGCCCAGGCTACGCAGGCGTAAAGAACCACCGACAGGATAAAAGATTTGTATACAATTAATTTTGATTTCATTTGCAGCTGTTTGCTACGAAAGATGGGGGCGCATAACTTTAATCGCTGCCGCCCTTTGTTGGCGGTATCTTTCAAGTGGGTGGACCACCGCAACGTGCGGTCCATTGTGACGCCAAGGTACTTAACATGCTGACGGCAGTACAACCTTTGACCGCCGACCGTTAGGTCCATGGCCGGGAGGCGCAGCTTCCGAGTAAAATAAATCAGCTGACACTTGTTTGCATTAATTTCTATTTTCCAATCATGAAGCCATGAGAGGAAGCGGTCAATGTACCGCTGCATTTCTAGAAGGCCGAAACGTGGATTTTTGTGGTGGTTGTAAATGGCAGTGTCGTCAGCATACATGGCGACTTTGCATCTGGCGTCCACAGGAAAGTCATTGGTGAAAAGTATATACAGGAAGGGCGACATGATTGCCCCTTGAGGGACGCCAGCCTGCATAACACGCTCCCGAGATGAGGAGCGGCCCACTTGGACGTAGAAGCGCCGGTTTTCTAATAATTTTGAAGCAAAATATGTAATTCCGAAGGCCGGGAAAGTTGTGTTGCAGTTTGTAAAGAAGGCCATTGTGCCAGCACCGGTCAAATGCGGCTTCTACGTCCAAAAATAACGCCAACGTTGAAGCCCCATTGTTGAATTGCTCGGTTATGTCATCTGTGAGGCGTAATAATTGTAATTCAGTGGAATGACCTTTTCTAAAACCAAACTGAGATTTTGACAAATCATGAGTTTCCGAAACTTGTTTTTGAAGTCGACAAAGTATAAGTTTCTCAAGCAATTTTCCAATAGTAGACAGGAGACTAATGGGGCGGTAATATTGAGGTTGCCTGGTGCTTTTCCCTTGCTTCGGTAGCATAATTACCTTGGCTCGTTTCCAAGTGTCGGGGAAATAGTTATGCCGCAAACAGGCGTTGAAAATCTTAGTGAGTTGCACCAGGGCTTTTCTCGGGAGATGTTTGAGTTCCTCATTAGTCACCCTGTCCGGGCCGGCGGCTTTCCCATTAGGCAATCGCCTAATGAGCTTGTACACTTCCTGCGGCGTTATATGGGTCAGCTGTTGCTCTTGCTTCTGCGCCACCCAGTTTTGTACCCATGACAGAACCTCCCGTTCTTGTTCGGGGTTCGTAGTTGGGTTTTCTGTGAATCTGTCTTGGAGACAGTCGGCGAATACCTCGGCTTTCTCCTCACCGGAGAAGTGCAGGCCGAGGGGAGTGTGAAGCGCCTCAGTGCTTGAGTTGACGCTAGAGGAGACCTTAAATGCCCTTAGTAATTTCCATAAAGAATTGTCCGAATGTGTGGTACTTAACATTTTATTTTCCCACTGTTCAATTTTGTTCGGTTGAATTTGTTGCCGAATGATGTTGCGTAGCCATTTTGCTGCAACTATGTATTCGGACTGGCGGGTAAGCCGCCAAAGTCTCGTCAGGCGCCGCCTCCTAGCAATGAGCTGCTCCACCTCCGGGTACGTGCAGAAACTGGGTGGACTTGTGGTGTACGTGGTAGCGTTTCTTTTGGTCGTGCGTAGCGAGGCAGTGAAGTTTTCAATGGCGGCATCAATGTCTGCCTCGCTGTAGTATGACAGCTTAGGCTGAGCCATCCTATGCATGTCCGACGTAAAGTTTGGCCAGTTTGTCTCTGCTCTCCGCGGCGGGCCGCTCCAACTAGCCGTGACTGCGCCGCAGATTTCAAAATGCACAGGTAAATGGTCAGAGTCTAAGCTGTGATACACTGTGATATTTTGTGAAAGAGCCGCATTTTTTGTCAGTACGAAGTCCAAAATTTCAGGATCAAAGTGACCTGTTTTATGCCAAAAGGTGGATTCTGGGGGGAAGTGAGCCTCAATGTCGTCATTTTCAGTTATAAGTTCCACCAGGAGATTTCCAGCCGCGTTTGCTCGGGGGCAATGCCACCAAGGGTGCCGAGCGTTGAAATATCCTGCAATTATAACATGCTCCTCTAAATCGAGGATCTGTTCGAGGTCTCGAAGCAATATCGGGGAGTTAGGGGGCCTGTAAAGCGCTACCAACATCACCGTTGTAGTTTTTATACGTATTTTGAGAGCCGTGCACTCTAACACTGCCGAGGCTGGCAGCGTGACAGGAGCATAAGCAACAGTGTTTCTGAGCAAAATGGCGGTGCCACCCCCCTGTCTGCCAAATCTGTCGTTCCGAAAAATTTGATAACCCCTGAGCTTAAATGTGTGCTCCTGTTTTAATGATGTTTCGCAAATAAATGCGACATCAATTTTGTTTCGCCGTAGGTAGTTTTCAAGTTCGTGCTGCTGCCGGTAGATGCCGTCGGCATTCCACAGGAGCGCGCGAGTTAAAGTTGTACCTCCCCTTACAGTAGCCATTTATTCGAAAAGTGTAGAGAGGAGGCATAAGATGGCTTCAAGTTTCTCCCAGGTGCCGGTGCAAGCCTTGAATTTGGTGATAAATGGTTGCACCTTCGGCAAAAGTGCCGGGATGTTAAGGGTCTTGAACAAATCTAATAAATCTTTCAGCCCACCCAGGTCACCGGAGGGCGCCTGGGAAGGGGGGGGTAGTAGAGGGAGTACCAGTTGGTGGTGGCACGGTTGCCTTTTTCCACTTGGCGGCGCTCGCGAACGAGACGCCGTCTTTCACCAGGGCCGGGTTCTGAATGGGTTTTGGCCCTGGCTTAGCACCTGGAGATGCCCTGGCCAGAGATGCCAGTTGGCGGCGGTGGCGTTCGTTACGAAAAGTCTCGCAACCGCGGTAGCTGGCAGGATGCGTCTCCCCACAGTTCGCACAATGGGGTACGACGTCCTGCGTGGCCTTTTTGGGGCAGTCAGCTAGTCGGTGGAGACCACCGCAGAGGACGCACCGGGAGGTCATATTGCACATTCTGTAGGTGTGCCCTAACTGCTGACAGTTGAAACATTGGGTTATGTGTTGGTTCGTTTTCAGGACCTCAACGATGACCATCATATGGCACACCTCTCGTTCCTGAAGCAATTTTGATTAGTGGTGGTTCTTTCTAAGGATACCTGAAAGTTCGGCAGAGGCCGGCCGCGGGATCTAATTTGGCGCACCTGGACGCCGGTATACCCCTTCGCTTCAAGGTTCTCCCTGACGAAGTCCTCCTCCAGGTCCTCGGGGAGCCTCTTGATGACATAGCGCAGGGATTGGTCGCCTCGGGGGGTGAAGCTATAGTTTTCTACACCGGCGTCTGTCAGTCTCTGCATCGTTGGCTGGACATCCTGTTTTCGCTGCAGGAAGAGCTTCAGGCAGTTTCTCGTTGTCTGCAAGGTGAACTGACCTGCAGGGAGGGAGCTGCGCAGCAGATGCAGCACTTTTGTTGTTTGCTGTGGTCAGGGATGATGATTCTTGGTGGTTTGTTATTCTCTGTGGGTTGGGTAGCTGTTGGTGTGGAGGATGAGGTGGAAGTGGAAGGTTTTTGTTGTGTGTTTCGAGGTGCCTGCGTTGGGCGTGCAGGCCTCTGCGGTTTGGAAGTGGGTGGAGGGGGGTTGGAGGCATCATGTGACCGCTGCTGGTTGTCCGACTCCTCGTCGTCACTGGAGACCTCGGGCTCTGATAGTACCGCAAAGCGGTTGGTTGTAGTAAGCGCAGGCTGGGGTTGGTGGCCAGTTTTCTTTTTCTTTTTGCCAGCCGACTTTTTGCCGGAGCGTTCGGAATCTAAGTCGCTTTCCCGGCCACTTCGGCTGTGAAGAGGGCGCTTGCGCGCTGGAACAGCTCGCCACCCCTCTCCCAGCCTCACGAGGTGTCGCTTCTTGATGTTATATTCCTGGTAACAGAACCCGAGGTCATTGGCAATCCGGGTGACGTTGGAGTCTTCATCCACGTTGCTGAGTAATTCCTGGTAGTATTGCATTTCTTTCTGCAGCTCTTTCTGTAGGTAAATAAAGATTTACGCAAGCTTTTATGTTTGTGGTCAGTGGGCGGAGTTCAGTTTTCTACACTTCCATTGGTTGGGTCTCAGTGCCCAATACTGCTTAACTTTGGCGGCTCGGGCACTCCGCGCTCAGACAGCTGTACCCTGTACACCGCTCCACATGTCAGGGCAACGGTCGGCCTCGGCCCTTCCGCGCTCAGACAGCTGTACCCTGTACTCCGCTCCACAGTGCTCACACGCCTCAAACTACGCCTATATCAGGCGATTATCCCGCCCCTGATTCTGTATGGCTGCGAGGTCTGGGGATCGGCGGCAGCGACCACCATGCGCAGGCTACAAACCGTCCAGAACAGGGCGCTTCGGATGATCTATGATACCGGGCGTAGATTCCCGTCACACATCCTACACACCAATTCCGGTCTCCCATACATCGTGAACGTGGTGCGGGAGAGAACCCGCACCATGTACACGAAACTCACCTACCACACCAACCAGCTGGTGAACTCTTTGGGCCGCTATGACCACAAGGCGCCAAGGCGGAGAAAGAGCTACCGGTTGCCGAAGGACGGCTTGGGCCCCCGATGCTAAGGTCTGCCAATCCCTCATTTCGCAAACTTCCTCAAGTTAAGCAGCATTGGGCCTGGTCGCTAGCTGGATGAGTGACCATCTAGCAGCGACCCGCCCTGCCGCCAACTTGAGTACCCCCATCCCATTACCTAGCATTTCCATCTTGCTTTGCTGCCATGCCGGCCTGCTTAACTTGACGACCACACAAGCGGTCGCCCAAGTTAAGCAGCATTGGACTTGGTCACCACATGGTCGCTAGTACGCCCATGAGGGAACACCGAGACCCAGCCAATGGTAGAGCAGGAAGCTAAACACCGCCCATGACAGATTGACAAACACCAAAAGCTTGTGTATACTCTTTTAACCTCCTTTATCGCACAGGTAAAGTCGCATACGCGGCTAGATACTGTGGCGATTATATTCCGCCCAGGTTAACCTGGGCGACCTGTTCTCGATTGCTGGATTGCTGGTGGTCAAGTTAAGCAGGTCGGCATGTCAGCAAAGCAGGATGGAATTTGGGTTAGAGTTTAACGAATATCCAAGCTAGCAGGTGGGCGGGTAACCAGCCCGATACTATAGATGAAATCGGCAGTTAGACTGGACGGCACCCTAATACAATCTGCACGGCAGGAAGCAGATCAAGTTGCTATGCTCTAGGGTCTCTGTGGACACAACGAAGCGGGTGGTTACAGGGATGAGACCTAGAAGGCTAACTAACTGTCCGTCACGCCTCGATCTAAGAGTTATTCACTAACAGATCCGTCGCGATATGACCCTGTAGTTTAAGCGACCGTAAAATAAATAGAGTAATAATAATGACAATTGTCACTGACAACTGACAATGACAATGTACCGATGTTCAAATTGCTCCATTCACGTCTGTAGACGTGGAGAGATCATTTTCTGTTCTAAAAAATGTGTTGTCTGACAGAGGACAAAACTTAAAAGTGAAAATTTTGCAAAAAAATCTCGTTGTCATGTGCATTCAATGACACCTTATTTTCTTAATGACTGCTGCAAAACACTGTGCTAATAGTAGTTCGTGTTGCATTCAAAGTATCAAGTAGTAATTATGTATTATTTTATTTGGATTTACCATATATACTTAAGTATGTTGATTTATTAAATGAAGCATGGTTTAAGGTTTATTTCATTTAATAGCAAGCAGTATGTGAAGAAGGTATTTTTGTTTACTGTTATTATTTTAACCACCCCACGTATGGGTGCCAACTTCAAGTTGAGTTACATTGTTTACGTAATTGATTTACATAAATTATTAGCCACACGCTTGGGAAGCCAACTTGAAGTAGATATTGTCTTGGAGTTTATTTATTTAGCTCCACGCATGAACGTCAATTTTGAAGATTGTTTGTTACGTAATATGCTGTTACGTATGAGAAGCTGATTTGAAGATGTATTTTTGTTGTTACGCTCCAAGTTTAAAAAATATTATATTAACTTTTAACTTAGTTATTAAACTGGTTCTATAGATATTATTTATATTTGTTTTTGCCTCGGCTGCTTCAGTATTGCTTTAGACTCACGTATCTCTTAATCAGGGCGTGGTGCGACAAGAATGTAGGCTTACACAGATTTTAAGATAAAATTCACTTCTGTTTATTTATCCTTGACACAAATTGAAAAGCACTACACTGATATTAAGAGCTGTGAGATTCTTTAATTTAATACTTGCACTTTGTTAACGCGTATACATATTTTACGATTCACACGAATACGTAATATTTCTTTAGAGAATACATCTTCCATCCGATCATACCAAGGTCTGCAGGCAACTAAAAAATATTTTTTAAAAATTCTAAATCACACATTGGAAGACCCAACTTTTTTAATAACTTTTGTATACATACAAATATTTAATTAAGTCAACCATTGTACCAATATATGGACTTTCAAAAAAAGAACTAATTTATTAGAAAAAAAGTACATATTTCAACCGTCAAAACTCGTAAGCTTCTGTATTTCAAGTCTCTGATTGGCTAATCCTAGTTCAATAGAATATCTGCATTTTAATAAAGCTTTTTCTAGCTGTTGATTGGCTATTTTTAAACTGTCACAAGATTTACATTATCGTTGCTCTAATCATGAGTAGTAACATTTAAACTCTCAAACTCATTATTGCCTCAAGGTTACCTCATTGTTAGCAACGTTAAACTTATTATTCTCACAGCTCTTACATTATTAAATTACCTAATGCATTCACATAACATTATTAAACATGTTTACAATAATATAAGCATACGCAATGCCTGTTACACACATTTTTATTTTTCGTAATACGTATAGTAAGTAGGGGAAGTATTGTATTCCACCCAAAAATTCGATACCGAGTTTTCACCGGAAATATATCTTTTGAGACTCCCTGAATCCAAGAAAAGCATTTTTGGAAACATGTCCGTGTATGTGTCTGTGAAAAATTTAAGGGAATAACAAGTAATATCTCAAAAATGGTTCACTCAACAAAAAAAAAGTATATGACATAAATTGTGTATTTTAACGCGATCTACATTGTTTATGTAGTAAAATTTTGTCTATCTCTTATGGTTTACCAGTTATGCAAAAGTCGTTCACAATGAAGACTACGTTTGGAGACATTCCCAGGAAATTCAAGATATACATTTTATTTGCCATAAAAATATCTTAAACATATGATATTTTAATCAAAATCGTTAGAGCTATTTTTGAGAAAATTAAAATTTTCAAAAAATGTTCCATGTAAAGGGTAATCTGGGGTGGGGGATTTTCTTGAAAACCTTTGTGTCGCATCTCTGGAAGATACTGAACCTAAATACCAAGTTTGGTGTTTATCCTTTTCGTTTCTGAGTTATGCTGTTCACAGACAGACAGACACACACACACACACACACACACACACACACACACACAGACACACACACAAACACGGAAATGTTTCCAAAAATGCTTTTTTTGGATTCAGGGTGCCTTAAAACATATATTTCCGGTGAAATATCGGTATCGGATTTTTGGGTGGAATACAATAATTCCCCTACTTATTATACGTAGTAGAGAAAGTAAAAATGTTTAGTGCCTAACATCCGGTCTCTACTCATAATTATACTCCATACGAACATATGACATCAGGAGCCTAATGCGGAAAACTGCGACACCTATACATAAGCTCTATCATTCTGTAAGTAATGACTGTGCTAGGGTTTTCTCCACCGTGTCTTACGAGCTTCGAGCTTTCTAACTTGAATGGTATTTGTTACCTCATGCGTAACTCTGGATGCAATCACACTACTATCTCAAAATGTAGAAAATTTTCAGAAATAACTTACTTCTGATTTTAATATTTGTTATTTAAATAAACTTATATTTTGCCGACTTTTATTTCAATTTTTTCCAAAATGTTCTTTACATAAATACTAAATCTCTACTATTACATGTTAATACCTTTGCAGGTAGAGGAAATCCTGGCAACACTAGGACTGTCAGAGACCGCAAATACAAGAACAGAGCATTTATCCGGCGGCCAAAGGAAGAGATTGTCCATTGCTCTGGAGCTAATTAATAATCCTCCAATATTCTTCCTCGATGAACCAACAAGGTAGGTATTATGTTACTAAATTTAATGCACGTCTGTATGGTAAGTGTTTCTGTATGCGCGCGCGCGAGTGTTTGAGAGAAAGATAGTGAATCAAATAAAAGAATTCTTGCAGAAACTTATTTAAAATAATTTATGAAAACGTCGTCACATTTCTTCAATAACCTTATTTTAACTGTTAAAAAAAATCATATAACATGTAACATGAAAGCTCATCTGTACGATGATTGTCAAAATTTACGTGTATTCATTGAATTTTTCATTATAAAGCAGTTGTTTTATGAAGCAAAATTTTGTAAACACTATATATTTCAATAAAACTGAACATTGGTTTGAACGGCTCAAAGACCTACATTCGTCAAGATTTTATGATTCACAAATGGGCCGGAGCTGCGGATTATTTTATCACTGGATCATAATAGTTATCTCCTAAATCAATCTGAATTACCGTACATTCCACTAAGCTACCAAACTCTAAATAACAACTAAGACAATCGTGCAAATTCCCTGAAATGTAAGATAATCTTTGTGTTAGGCAATTTTACAGCGTGCAGTCTTATGTAATAGTGCATTATAATCGCACTTTTTCCTTTTATTTCTTTTCCTTTAAACTTTCTTCCAAAATGTATTTTACAAACTAAATATTTTGTAAACCTAACATGTTTCTACCTCACAGGTAGAGTTCTGAGACATAACAGACTAAAGTTACCTGATATTAATCCTTGGCCAGGCCAATTACTTGATATTTTGACTTGAAACGAGGTGCGTGTCCGCATTTTGCTACTATGCTGCTGCTCCTTACAGCCCATAATTACACTATGTGATCAAAAGTATCCGGACACCCCCCTACAAACATACGTTTTTCATCTTAGGTGCTTTGTACTGCCACCTACTGCCTGGTACTCATTATCCGCGACCTCAGTAGTCATTAGACATCGTGAATCAGCAGAATGGAACGCTCCGTGAAACTCACGGATTTCGAACGTGGTCAGGTGATTGGGTGTCACTTCTGTCAGAAGTCTGTACGCGAGATTTTCACACTCCTAAACATCCCTAGGTCCACTGTTTCTGATGTGATAGTGAAGTGAAAACGTGAAGGGACATGTACAGCACAAAATCGTACAGGCCGACCTCGTCTGTTGACTGACAGAGACCGCCGAAATTTGAAGAGGGTCGTAAAGAGTAATAGGCAGACATCTATCCGGACCATCACACAGGAATTCCAAACTACATCAGGATCCACTCCAAGTACTATGACAGTTACGCGTGAGGTGAGAAACCTTGGATTCCATGGTCGAGCGGCTGCTCATAAGCCACACATCACGCAGGAAAATGCCAAACGACGCCTCGCTTCGTGTAAGGAGCGTCAACATGACACGATTGAACAGTGGCAAAACGTTGTGTGGAGTGACGAATCACGGTACACAATGTGACGATCCGATGGCAGGTTGTGGGTATGGCGAATGCCCGGTGAACGTCATCTCGTCATCTGCCAGCGTGTGTAATGCCAAAAGTGAAATTCAGAGGTGGTGGTGTTATGGTGTGATCGTGTTTTTCCTGGAGGGGGCTTGCACCCCTTGTTGTTTTACGTGGCACGATCACAGCGCACACCTATATTGATATTTTGCTTCCCACTGTTAAAGAGCAATGGCGATTGCATCTTTCAACACGATCGAGCACCTGTTCATACTGAACGGGCTGTGGCGGAGTGGTTACACGACAATAACATCCCTGTAATGGACTGGCCTGCACAGAGTCCTGACTTGAATCCTATAGAACATCTTTGGGATGTTTTGGAACGCCGACTTCGTGCCAGGCCTCACCGACCTACATCGATACCTCTCTTCAGTTCCGCACTCCGTGAAGAATGGGCTGCCATTCCCCAAGAAACCTTCCAGCACATGATTGAAAGTATGCCTGCGAGAGTGAACGCTGTCATCAAGGCTAAGGGTGGGCGAACACCATATTGACTTCCAGCATTACCGATGGATGGCGCCACGAACTTGTACGTCATTTTCAGCCAGGTGTCGGATACTTTTGATCAAGTAGTGTATATTGTTAATCTACGTGGATCAGGAATACATGAAGTTACGGGATGTACGTCATAAGAGTGGCTGAACTTAAAAATGTACTTTTGTGTAATTTGTAGCTTACAAAGATCCTGTAATATGCTGTATGCTTTATGAAGCGTAGTTTTCACACATTGGTTTCAAATCTGAGGATAAGTATATTGTCACTACTCTAACAGAGGGTGAAGGTATGTAGTGATATTTCATAGCACCTTACTAATTACCTCCCTCCTGTCTGACACTCAGGCAGCCCATATCTGTCCTATACCATCGTGAACACTCCTGATATATTAATTAAACCAAGTTTTATACTTCAACAAGATAACTCTGTTTTACTGATCTGACAACACCGTATAATGAAATGTTTTGAGAAATCTCTTGTTCTAGTCACTTTCTTCCATTTGATGCTTCAGCCGGCTTATTGCATTAAGTTATCTTTAATTTAATTAATACCAGGAGTATTTTCAGTTTTGATCTGAAGAAATGTTACAGATTTGTAATTAAAAGTATGCTTTTTAAAAGAGTTTAAATGTAAAACACGAGAAATTTAAATAACATGATATATTTCTTGTAGTTATAAGCTAAACTAGGATTACTTTTGCATTTTTATTTGAAATACTTTAGAAATACTGATTTTTAGCAACATAAATTTTCAAATATTATTTCTACTGAAAACACCCAAAATACTCAAGGCTAATTGGAGGTAATTATTTACTCCTTAGCAACATTTTAGTTTCTGTGAATAGGGTAACTGAAGTAAGGAATGCTATAAATAGTATTTAAGAGGATGCTAATAAGTATTTGAAACATTACAATACTTGTATCCGTAGTACCATTCTGAGTATATCGTGCAATATTACAACACATAAAATATACCGGAATGATGTGTTAGTGACCACTACAAAGTTTCACAAAATGAGACTTTTTTGGAAAATTGCAGCTAGATAAAATTACATGTATCAGAACAATAACAACGCAGTCGATTGTTTCTTTATTTCAAGGTGACTCTCTTTTTGCGAGAGTTAAAACTCGTTCAGTGCAGAATGTGGATGTAATTCTGGAAACTGGTTGGTGTACTTAATCAACAGGTTCGCTGTCGGACAACTGCTGCAAGGCAACAGTCTTTATTTTTCTATTTTACCTGCACAGACTGCAAGAAAATGGCGAATTTTCCATCACTTGTAAGAATTTAAAGTTTAAGTGCACAGAAAATTTAAAAAATCCGCTTGTTTTCCGGGCGTTTCTTCCGTTAGCATGGTCTCAAAGTATGTGGATTATATAGCTCAACGATTTAACCGAGTAAAACCGTCCCATGCTCAATTTGTTCTCAAAGTATGTGGGTTATGTAGCTCAATGATTTAACCTAGTAAAACCGTCCCATGCTCAATTTGTTCTCAAAGTATGTGGGTTATATAACTCAATGATTTAACCTAGTAAAACCGACCCATGCTCAATTTGGTCTCAAAGTATGTGGGTTATATAGCTCAATGATTTAGTCTAGTAAAACCGTCCCATGCTCAATTTGGTCTCTTAAGTATGTGGGTTATATAGCTTAATGATTTAGTCTAGTAAAACCGTCCCATGCTCAATTTGTTCTCAAAGTATGTGGGTTATGTAGCTCAACGATTTAGCCTAGTAAAACCGACCTATGCTCAATTTGGTCTCAAAGTATGTGGGCTATGTAGCTCAACGATGTAGCCCAGTAAAACCGTTCCATGCTCAATTTGTTCTCAAAGTATGTGGGTTATGTAGCTCAACGATTTAGCCCAGTAAAACCGACCCATGCTCAATTTGGTCTCAAAGTATGTGGGTTATATAGCTCAATGATTTAGTCTAGTAAAACCGTCCCATGCTCAATTTGGTCTCAAAGTATGTGGGTTATGTACCTCCACGATTTAGCCTAGTAAAACCGTCCCATGCTCAATTTGGTCTAAAAGTATGTGTGTTATGTAGCTCCACGATTTAGCCCAGTAAAACTGACCCATGCTCATTTGATCTCAAAGAATGTGGGTTATGTACCTCCACGATTTAGCCTAGTAAAACCGTCCCATGCTCAATTTGTTCTCAAAGTATGTGGGTTATGTACCTCCACGATTTAGCCCAGTAAAACCGTCCCATGTTCAATTTGTTCTCAAAGTATGTGGGTTATGTAGCTCAACGATTTAGCCTAGTAAAACCGTCCCATGCTCAATTTGTTCTCAAAGTATGTTGGTTATGTAGCTCAATGATTTAGCCCAGTAAAACCGTCCCATGCTCAATTTGTTCTCAAAGTATGTGGGTTATGTAGCTCAGCGATGTAGCCCAGTAAAACCGTCCCATGCTCAATTTGTTCTCAAAGTATGTGGGTTATGAGCTCAATGATTTAGCCCAGTAAAACCGCCCCATGCTCAATTCACTGACAAAACCACGTTTTGCTGCACATTTTATGACTCTTTTTAACAAATAACATCTGCTAAGAAGTAGAGACAGTCTCGCAAAGAGTACCTCATTTGATGTAGCTCTTGAATTCTCCTTTAATCTCCTAAATTAAGTCACTTTTTCAAGATCATCCACAAAAGCGTTTTGCTTTGAACAAACCAAATAGCCATACGTAACATGTGGTGTTCAACAGAAATCCAGCCACAGTCAAACTTTCAAAAGGAATACCAGACTACATTCACACGCTTTTACTTCCTGCTACTTACTTACAGTACTTAGAGGAAGTATTTCATTCCGCCCAAAAATTCTATTTCAGGATTTCGTTTGAAATAATATTTCAGGCCCTCTGAGTAAATAATAAAAAAAATCTGATGTGTTCCACTCACATCACTTTCTCTACTCTTGTACAAACTATTTTTACAAACGCTTATTCTCCCTATGCTTTATTCGACATGTTAATCTTATTGCTAATTTTCTTGTAGATGCAAGGGGAATTGGTAGGCTTTAAGCGATAGTCAAATATTTTAAGAGGTGGTTGCTATGTGGAGTATTCCATTCTCTTTGCATTACCAGGACAAAAAAAATTAATAACGAATTCCCATTTGAGAAAAGGTATAAGTATTCGAAATTTTAAGGGAATAATAAGCAATATCTCGAAAATGGTTCACTCAACAAAAAAAAATGTATATGACATAAATTGTGTATTTTAATGCGATCTACATTTTTTGTGTAGTAAAAATTCAACATATACGTTTTATTTGTCATGAAAGTAACCTAAATATATGATATTTTAATCAAAATCGTTAGTAATTTTAAGAAAATTAAAATTTTCGAAAAATGTTCCATGAAAAAGCTAATCTGAAGTGGGGGGATTTTCTTGAAAACCTTCCTGTCGCAACTCTGGAAGATACTGAACCTAAATACCAAGTTTGGTGTTTATCCGACTGTTCGTTTCTGAGTTATGCTGTTCACAGACACACACACGGACATCTTTCCAAAAAATCTGATGTGTTACACTCACATGACTTTCTCTACTCTTGTACAAACTATTTTTACAAACTCATATTCTCCATCTATTTCATATTAATCGAGATAAACATTTGCAGAAACGATCTTTTGACATGCAAAGAGAATTACATTTTACACATAGTGACCAGTTCTAAAAATATTTGACTATCGCTTAAGGCCTACTATGTTCCCCTTGTTTTGTATTTGCAAGGCCAATATAGAAATATAGTAGCCCCTTTAAGCATCGACATATATCCTAATAGCTGGTTCTAGGTGCAGCACCATTCTCTTTGCCACAGATTAATACTCTTTGCATATCCAAGACAAAAAAAAAATGAATGACGAATTCCCATTTGAGAAAATAGGTATTGAAAATTTTAAGGGACTAAAAAGCAATATCTCGAAATTGGTTCACACAACAAAAAAGTATATGACATAAATTATGTATTTTAACGCGATCCACATTTTTTGTGTAGTAAAATTTTGTCTATATCTTATGGGTTACCAGTTATGCAAAAGTCGATCAGAATGAAGAATACCTTTGGAGACATACCCAGAAAATTCAAGATATACATTTTATTTGTCATGAAAATATCTTAAAACATATGATATTTTAATCAAAATCGTTAGAGCTATTTTTGAGAAAAGTAAAATTTTCGAAAAATATTCCATGTAAAGGGTAATTTGGGGTGGGGGGATTTTCTTGAAAACCTTCGTGTCGCATCTCTGGAAGTTACTGAACCTAAATACCAAGTTTGGTGTTTGTCCGACTGTTCGTTTCTGAGTTATGCTGTTCACAGACACACACACGGACATGTTTCCAAAAGTGCTTTTTTTGGATTCAGGAGGCCTCAAAATATGTATTTCCGGTGAAATCTCGGTATCGAATTTTTGGGTGGAATACAACACTTCCTATACGTAGTAGAGAAAGTAAAAATTAGGGAATATAAAACTAAGTGGATAAATCATCTTCAAAGAATGAATACAGAGAGACTACCATCCCATTTCAAAAGCTATAAACCACTAGGGGAAATAAATATTGGAAAACCAAACAAAAATGTGTAATACATGAAGAAAGAAGAAGAAGAAGAAGAAGAAGAAGAAGAAGACGGACTCAGTATCGTGGTCAAGAGTATGTAAAGTAAAATTGTGTTAAATGTTGGGAAAGAAACAATTTCTTGGATGTCTAACTTGGCGGCAGGACGTTGCCTGTGTAAGTTTTCTGTATATACGACAATTTGTCAACACTCGAGGGAAAGGTGACGATGTTACGGAAGAAAATTACTAAATTAATTGAAAGAAAATGACGCGGCTGAGCAGCCATGGAAAGTAATGCATCCTAAGTTGGTGAAAATTGATTACAGAATTAACTGCATGTTGTGAATATCATCATCCTTGCAAGGATTAGGCACTTGCCCATTCTGTCTTCACAGTGCTAGGACCACCTCCCCCTCATCCAACATCTACTTTGAGAGTGACAGCTATCCACCAAGGCTGAGACTCTTTCAGTATTCATTCGAGATAGGTGGACTCTTCAATTTTTACTTTCTCTACTACGTATAGTAAGTAGGGGAAGTATTGTATTCCACCCAAAAATTCGATACCGAGATTTCACCGGAAATATATCTTTTGATCCCCCCTGAATCCAAAAAACATTTTTGGAAACATGTCCGTGTGTGTCTGTGTCTGTGAACATCATAAGTCAGAAACGAACAGTCGGATAAACATCAAACTTGGTATTTAGGTTCAGTATCTTCCAGAGATGCGACACGAAGGGTTTCAAGAAAATCCCTCTACCCCAGATAATCCTTTACATGGAACATTTTTGGAAAATTTTAATTTTCTCAAAAGTGGCTCTAACGAATTTGAATAAAATACCATAAGTTTAAGACTTTTTTATGTCAAATGAATTGTATATCTCGAATTTTCTGGGAATGTCACCAAAAGTATTCTTCATTGTAAACGACTTTTGCATAACTGGTAAACCATAAGAGATAGACAAAATTTTACTACACAAAAAATGTAGATCGCGTTAAAATACACAATTAATGTCATATACATTTTGTTGTTGAGTGAACCATTTTCGAGATATTGCTTGTTGTTCCCTTAAATTTTCCAATACTAATACTTTTTATCAAATGGGAATTCGTTATTCATTTTTTTGTCCTGGTAATGCAAAGAGAATGGAATACTCCACATAGCAACCAGCTCTTAAATATTTGACTATCGCGTAAAGCCTACCAATTCCCCTTGCATCTACAAGAAAATTAACAATAAGATTAACATGTCGATTAACTTGAAGCTTATGGAGAATAAGCGTTTGTAAAAGTAGTTTGTACAAGAGTAGAGAAAGGCATACGAGTGCAACATATCGGATTTTTTTTATATTTTTCCATATTTTTTCATTTGTTTTATATATATTTATACAGTGCCTTCGTTTTATGCCAAGGCCGCGGATCGCGGAATGCGTGCAACGCACACCGTCTACTACTGTGGGGTTTTCCGTTCCGTAACGCCTTACTTATTCATGAGTGTTAGTAACACATTTGTAATGAGTAAGTGTTGTTGAAAGCGTTGTGCATCTGCTCGAAGACATTCTTGGCACCGTCGGATGAAATTACCATTCACACGCATAGGTTCTTCTTGCCTGATGTTTATAATTTCTGCTTTTATGTTGTCCTTTAGTTCGTCTATGATGTGGGGATTGTTCCTATTAATTTTATTTTTAGGCTTCCCTACATAGGGAAGATCGCATGTAGTAAGATCCGGGGAACCGGGAAGGGAGCGTAATCCTTTAGAAATTACCTGTCACCAAAAACCCCTGTATGTCTTTCAAGGAGTTTGAGCAGCATGGGCTGTGCCAGAATCTTGTTGGAAATATCCATATTCTCTATCATTATCCGATAACATTTGCAAAAACGTTGAAAAATATTTCTGCGGTACGTACCTATCGGAATTTACGGTATCCGTGAAAAATATGGTCCCCATTATCCGTTGTGCTGTTACAGCACACCATACGCTGATTTTGACATCATGCAATGGAGCTTCATGAATTAAATGAGAATTATTCGTGCTCCAATACCTATTGTTCTTTGTGGCAACATTAACATTTAAATGAAACTATGCTTCATCTGAAAAGATTATTTAATGGAGGTCAACAGTACCGACACAGACATTTAGTAAACTCCAGTCTGCGACGGATGGTGCTTACGTAATATGTTTTACGTAAATTATTAGAACTTGGAGATCTTCTATTGTGTTTACTTCATGTGAGTGGAAGCCATCTTATGACGTCATTCATTTGTTTGGTTTGTAGCTCCATCTGGCGTTAGCAATTTGCATCAGTTTTTGAAATAATTCATTTTAAATGTCCTCCGGTTAGCTATTATCTTATCTTGGGTCGAGCATGTATCTCTATACAGGTTGTGAAGCGGAAAGGAATCTTTTATCCAAAAATTACACTGATGAAGAAATTTGTTTTATAATTTTTATTGTCGAACACGTTCACTATCACTTTTACATATTGATCTAGATACTCGCCAAACTGAAACTGTTATAATACTTCTTACTGATCACTTTTAATTCACGTACTTCAACTTTGTGTATAATTAACTTTATAATACTTTAGATTTTCGTAACTTGTGAATTTATAGCCGACGTATCTCATACAAATATTTTGACGAACTTTAGACGACGTGTATTGCACAAAGAATTTTGATGAACTGCCCTGAATACGACGTGTAATGTATGAATGCTTTCGGCGAACTGAAGGACTGACTGACGACGTGTAATGTGCTAGGAATTTTGATGAACTAACCGCGATCTACCTCGGACTTGGCTTTATATACTCCCACTCCCCGACATGCCTAAAGATTATAAATGAACTGCTATTGGCTAATAAAACGCGCCAACATTAGCGTCTATTTTAATATCCAATTAAAATTATGAATACATATGCTTTAGGAAATATTCCAGAAGGTTCTCAACGAAAAAAAACGCGCGAACATTACGTAACTTCCTCGTTTCCAATAATGATAAACAGCTCACCCCCCTCGCTGCATTATTGCGCTATTATTGACAGTTTCAGTAAAGCCGTATAAACGTATTTCCCAATAATAATTACAATTAATAAACATCTGAAATCAATGTCACATAAAAATGCATATTCATATTACAATCATTATTTACATTTAAGTAATTTGTGATACAAATTACCGCATCAAGTCACAGAAAGTGAATTGTTTTCTGTCGTCACGAGGTTATAATTCATGCACTATAGTCACACAAAAGGCTTTCAGTTTTAAAAGTTTAGTAGCTGTATGAACAGAGGTTTCTGAACCCCCTACGTGCTGTGCAACACGGCTGAGAGACGTCTTAGGTGAGCGCTCGAATGCAGCGCCAATTTCGCGTATCTTTTCCTCCGTTAGAACACGTTTTCGTTTATTTGGTTTAGCGTTTAGCGATCCCGTTGTTCTAAATGTATTTGTCCAAACATGAAGAAGTATATTCTTAGGAGGTTTTATTGTTTCGTTATTTTGCACCACGATTGGTATAAGGTTTCCGGTGGCCTTCGCCCCAATGTTCACTTTCCGGTGGTCTTCGGTCCAAGTTTACTTTCAGTGACCTTCGCCCCAAGTTTAGGAATCAACTTTGTATTTTAATGTTTCTTTAAATATTATATATATTTATGTTTGCCTCGTGTGCGTCAACATTAATTTGTAGAAATATGTATTTCTTAACAGGGTGTGAAGGGGCTAAAGAATGTAGGTTCACTCAAATTATGTTTACTTCACTCCTTTTATTAATCCTTCACACGATTAAATAACACTTAACTGATATAGAGAGCTGTGAGATTATTTATTTAGTACTTGCACTTTTTAACACATAAACTTTATATTCTCGCCATAATGAATTTTCGTCTCACACTGAATACATATTAAAATTCTCGAGGACGCGTCTCTCGTCCAGTTAGGAACGCTGTATATTATCAATTGATTTCCATGGCCTGAATTTTTAAATTTCTATATTTCAAGTCTCTGATTGGCTAATCCTACTCCAATAGAATACCTTCATTTAACTTAAGTTTTTCTGGTTGTTGATTGGCTATTTATAAACTGTCTCAAAAATTACATTATTGTTGCTCCAAGAATTACTAGTAGCATTATTAGACTTTCCAATTCATTATTACCTCAAGGTTACCTCATTTTTACCTCATTGTTAGCAACATTTGACCTACATTAACACAGCTCTTACATTATTAAATTATGAATTTATTCACATAACATTATTAAACATGTACATAATAATATAAACAGAATACATACTGTTACATACGTTTTATATGTTTATATGTTTTGAGCTCGGTTTGGTAGTTTTAATTCAAACAAATAAAGTGCATCAGTTATTACAATTACTGTATGATCTGAAATACGCCATAGTTTGTGGCATACGAGAAATTATCTACCTAATACTTAGCATTTTTGACAAGGCTGTACAACGTTGACTGACGGCTTAAATCTGCACCGCGCAGATCTGCCATTTTGTTTTCAAATGGTTTTGTCAACCGATACATGTGATAGGTTGTTCCTTCAGGGGTCTTTTCAAAGGTGTGCATGAATGTATGCTAAATAATAAAAGTTTGTAAAATTGGCTAAAAGTGTACTGCAGCTCCCAGTGTCAGGGTGAGATGTTTTTGTATCGACATACACAGTGATTCTGTCCTGTAAAACACTTATGCATTGAGTTATCTATCCCTCGTCTATAAAGTGTTACGCAAATCAGCCATTAGAAGGCATTCAAGAAAGGCCTAAGTCAAATATATCGCTTAGCACGTTGCATAAATTAAAAAATAAATAGGGGCTGCTAATTATATTGTATTGAAGGCAAAACTTCTTCAATCTCTCCTGCTGCTGCAGCAGCAGCACTCGTTACACGTCACAGTTGTCGTCACAAACTCACTTGTAGAACCGCACTTGATGTCGCACTAGAATCGCACTCGCTAACTCGCTCACAACTGACTCAACTTACCCTCGCCAGAACGCTCGCTTATATAGCCAGTGGAGGTATCCAGACACACGTTCTGGAGGAGGAAGAAGCTTCTAGAAAATTCTGGTTATCTGTCGATAGGTATCCGATGTTCACGCTGGCGAGCGTCACTTATCTTTGTTTATTTTCGACTTGGCGGCCCCGACCTCCTGAAACCTTAGGCCATAGCCGCTGCGTCACAGTACATATAAATCTGACCGTATCTTACTTTTCTCTCTTTCATATGTTGTCTAAGTTTCACTTCCGAACATTAACACTGGTAGAGCCATTACCTAATATCTTAATTTTGTATCTTTTCGGGTTTTACGAGAGAGTTATATTTATTGTTCTACAAACTGATTGAAATTGATCAGTTTATTTTCAATATACCTGTCTCTACTGTAGCTTATATTACATCCCAGATAATCAAAATAATTTACTTGTTCCAGTATTTATTTCATTTCCATTATTATTTTAGAGCGCATAGGGTATTTATCCCAATGGACCATAACTTTCCTTGTGCTTGTACATATTTTCAAAGTATATTCTTTTCCAGCTTGACTTAGCTTATATATTGAACGATGTAAATTATGTTCATTATTCTATATTATTGCTATATCGTCTTCATATAACATTAATTTAACATACACTATGTGATCAAAAGTATCCGAACTCCCCACAAACATTCGTTTTTCTCTTAGGTGCATTGTGCTGCCACCTACTGCCTGGTACTTATCCGCGACCTCACTAGTTATTAGACATCGTGAAACAGCAGAATGGGGCGCTCCATGGAACTCACGGACTTCGAACGTGGTCGGTGATTGGGTGTCACTTGTGTCAGAAGTCTGTACGCGAGATTTCCACACTCCTAAAGATCCCTGTGTCCACTGTTTCTGATGTGATAGTGAAGTGAAAACGTGAAGAGACATGTACAGCACAAAAGGGTACAGGCCGGCCTCGTCTGTTGGCCGACAGAGGCCGCCAACATTTGAAGTGGGTCGTAAAGAGTAATAGGCAGACATCTATCCAGATCATCACACAGGAATTCCAAACTGCATTATAGTTAAAGGCGGGGTATAAATGGAAAATTAAAAAAAGAAAAATATAGTACGCTAAAGCAATAGTGAAGTTTTTAAACAGCGTGTCGCTATGCGATGGCTCCGAAGTTCCTGCTCTTTGCGGAACCAGAGAAAAACCGAATTGCGACTTGGATCCACTCCAAGTACTATGACAGTTAGGTGTGAGGTGAGAAACCTTGGATACCATGGTCGAGCGGCTGCTCATAAGCCACACATCACGCATGAAAATGCCAAACGACAACGCCAGTAGGTATATATAGAGAGAGCGAGGCCACTTTTTTGCGTTTATATGGGAAAGGATAGGGAAAACGAGGCTAGATGCGACGGTTCAAGGAGGAAAATGCGTTTATATGGACGAGATAGGGAATACCAGAGCTGATGCTAGGCTAGTCAGATGCTAAAGGAGGGAGGGATATGCTTTATACGAAAGAGATAGGGAATACAAGGAAAGATGCTAGGCTAGACAGAGGCTGAGTAAAGTATGGTTTATATGAGCGGTATAGGATAACGATGAGAGGTGTTACACTAGACAGGGCTTGAAACGTAGTGCATGGTTTATATGAGAGATATAGGAAAACGAGGAAAGGTGTTAGGCTAGACAGAGGTCGAGGAGTAGAGTATGGTTTATATGAGAAGTATAGGAAAACGAGGAGAGGTATTAGGTTAGGAGAATTGAGTATGTGTTTATAAGGAGAGACGAGAAAACGGTGAGAGATCCTGTGCTAGGATAGACAGGTGTTAAAGTTAGGTTAGATAGGAAACCAAGGAGTGATACTCAGCTAGAGGGGGGGCAGGAGGGAATACTCTTTATGAGAGGTAGGGGATCAGGGGAGTGGTGTTAGGCTAGACAGAGGTTGAGAGTATGCGTTTATATGTATGGGAAGTATAGGAAAACGCGGAGAGGTGTTAGGCTAGACAGAGGTCGAGGAGTAGAGTATGGTTTATATGAGAGGTACAGGGAAACGAGGAGAGGAGTAAGGCTAGGCAGAAGTCGAGGAGTAGAGCATGCTTTATATGAGAGGTATAGGAACAGGAGGAGAGGTGTTAGGCTAGACAGATACTAAAGGAGTAGCAATATGGACTTATATACAGGAGAGATAGGGAATAGGAGGTGCCAGACTTGAAAGCGACTTTAGACGTGAACTTAGTGGAAAACTGTTTGATGTCAATGTTCTAGACATGGCCATCACGTAACCTATTCAGGGAAAAGGTGAGTTGTTCAGGGGAAAAAGGTGACTGCTCAGGGAAAAAGGTGACCCACAAAGGGAAATAGTCGACCAGTAAAGGGAAAAACGTGACCAGCAAAGGGAAAAAGGTGAGCAACAAAGGGAAAGAGGTGACCACCAAAGGGAAAACGGTGAGCCATAAGGGGAAAAAGGTGACCTGCAACGGGAAAAGCTAACCCACTCACACTAACAGGTAAGTAATTCAGCTAGTATTGCAAGAGGTTGACTGCATCATAGCAGTGTATGATTTCACAGGTAATTCAGCTAGTATCGTATGTATTTAGGCTAATTCATCTAGTATCACAGGATAGATTCCAGAGGCTAACTGTATCATGGCTCTGCATAATTTCACAGATAATTCAGCTAGTATCGTAGGTATTTAGGCTAATTCAGCTAGTATCACAAGAGGATAGATTCTAGGGTAGGGTATAGCTTAGTGTCGTATTTCACAGGTAATTCAGCTAGTATCGTAGGTATTTAGGCTAATTCAGCTAGTATCACAGGAGGCTAGATTCCAGGGTTGGGTATAGCATAGTTTCATATTTCACAGGTAATTCAGAGGGTATCGTAGGTATTTAGGATAATTCAAGTAACATAGGTGTTTAGAGTAATTAAGCAAGTATCACAGGAGGCTAGATTCCAGGGTTGGGTATAGCATAGTTTCGTATTTCAGAGGGTATCGTAGGTATTTAGGATAATTCAAGTAACATAGGTGTTTAGAGTAATTAAGCAAGCATTACAGGAGGGTAGGTTCCAGGGGTTGGTTATAACCTAGCTTCGTATTTCACAGATAGTTCAGGTAATATCGTAAGTATTTGAGGTAATCGACAGAGCTTCACAGATATTATTGATAATTTCGATCAGAGATTTGTATCACAGCTATTTAAGGTAAATGCAGCTGATTCAGGTTGTATCAATGGTATTTGAGTCATTTTAATAGGTAAATCTGATAGTATCACAGATGCTCGTACTAATTTAGAGCAGGAATTCGTATCAGAGCTAGTTAAAGTAATTTCACATGATTCGGGTAGTATCACAGGTATTTAAATCATTTTCATAGCCAATTCAGATAGTATCGTGAGCATTTAAGCTAATTCAGCTAGTATCACAGGAGGCTAGATTCCAGAGGCTAACTGCATCATAGCTATGCATGATTTCACAGCTAATTCAGCTAGTATCGTAGGTATTTAAATCATTTTCATAGCCAATTCAGCTAGTATCGTGAGCATTTAAGCTAATTCAGCTAGTATCACAGGAGGCTAGATTCCAGAGGCTAACTGCATCATAGCTATGCATGATTTCACAGCTAATTCAGCTAGTATCGTAGGTATTTAGGCTAATTCAGGTAGTATCACAGGAGGCTAGATTCCAGGGTTGGGTATAGCATAGTTTCATATTTCAAGGTAATTCAGAGGGTATCGTAGGTATTTAGGATAATTCAAGTAACTTAGTGCTTAGAGTAATTAAGCAAGCATTACAGGAGGGTAGGTTCCAGGGTTGGTTATAGCCTAGTTTCGTATTTTACAGATAGTTCAGGTAATATCATAAGTATTTGGATAATCAGCATAGTTTCACAGATGCTCGTAATAATTTCTATCAGAGATTTGTATCACGGCTATTTAAGGTAAATGCAGCTGATTCAGGTTGTATCAATGGTATTTGAGTCATTTTAATAGGTAATTCTGATAGTATCACAGGTGCTCGTACTAATTTAGAGCAGGAATTCATTTAATGTAATTTCACACGATTCGGGTAGTATCACAGGTATTTAAGTCATTTTAACAGGCAATTCAACTAGTATCACAGGTACTCATGGTAATATAGAGAGTAATTCGATTATAAAACTTTTCTCATCCAGCGTTACAACAATTTATATACTTTTTTCTAAATCTTACAAATTTTTATATGTTAAACAGTTATTGTACGATGCAGAGAGGGATAAACTGTATATGGTTTACAAACTGAAAAGCTTTGCGTCAACATACCTTTATTTTAGTTCGTTATAGATGTCTCTCCCCTTTTATCTAGGCTTGAGACTAGCACTAGGATTGCTCCTAATGGCAGGGTTACCACCTTCCCTTCCATCTTCTTCTTTCTTCATCAGGCGTCAGCTATCTGCATATACAGCACACAGATAACCTTCTTTTTTAAGATTGTAGACTCACGAGAAAATCTTTATCTTTAACTTACATTCTTTTAAGCACTGTTTGTAATGGCGTAATGTCCATACGCATATGTCGTTAGCCCATCCTCAGCAATAATTCTTTTATCATCAAACGGAGTCAATGCAATTTTATTCACTTGCACTGTAGCAAGAGCATGCTTTCGTGATAGGATCAGATTCATAGGTGTTCTGATGATTTCACAGGTTTTAAGACAGTCTGTATAGCTGTCAAACGAAATGTACTGCTTAATAGCGCTACGTTTTATACCTTTAATCTTTTTTATCATTGACCCTTGAATATCTAAGGCATACATCTTAGGACGTAGTCCAACAAAGCGTAGGATGATTTTGCTATTAGCCTCATCTTTAAATTTTCCCAATACCTTCTTGTTCTGAGTAGAGTAACATATATGGTTGACAGGGTAATCAGCTGTATCGAGATGCTCAAGAAAACGTAGCTTATCCTGGTACACATCTTCAGTTGTTACACGATGAATGAACGAATCAGTGTCCATATACATAAGCTTCAGGTTTTCAGCTCCATAATAAGGCAACAAAACGTCGTAATGATAGTTATACATTAATGTCTTGGAGATGTCCAACACACTCATACCAATGTATATAGGCTTGTTGAATACAATCTGACGAGAGGCCATATGTACAGCAGCTAGATTATCAGCATATATCGTCCTGTCGATAAACGTAGGCTTGGCGATCAGCTTCTCTAGAGTTTTTTCATTGGTCACCAGTCATATATCCATACGGTTACGCAGGTTCTCCATAGTTTTTCCAAACATAGCGTTGTTAAAGAGCTTGTAGAGATCCTTCTCGAAATCATTTGCAGCTTGTTGTCGTAGCCTGTTGTTAAATTTCACATAAGGTTTCAACCACTGAGACTGTCGGAATTGTAGCACACGATGGATTTTTGTTAGTCGTAGTCCATGACTAAGAGCTTGCTTCAAAGCCATGTAATGCACTACATACTTCTTTCGAGGTCCAAGATGAGGTATCAGTTTCTTTGTAGATGATTCCAATGGTTTCATACACTCTAGCAGGAAAGGTAGATCGTTGTGTAGATCGTGAAGTTCAGCAGGATACTCGATGTCGACTTCTAATATGTGCCCATGAGGATCATCTTCTTGTAGTGTTTCTAAGTTGATTTCTTCAGGTGACACCCACTGAAATCCACCAAAAGGAAGGGCGTGACACATTGCCCACCCATATTGGTTATTAGCGTGCTCGTATGTGATAAATTGGGTTGGTCTCGACGGATCAAACTTATCCATATAAGTGTTATTAGCCTCAGCATACCGATGGGAAACTTGGCATAAACCTCCTCTTATACCTGATTCCACCATGAGTAGTTGATCATAATCTTGTAACAGCTCCAGCTTAATTCCAGTATACAGTAACATGGCGTCCCATGTAAGACCTGGAGAGGTAAAATAATGGGCAGGATCAACTTTGTGTGTTTTAAGGGTTTGCTCTCTGAACGTCTCAAAGACATCAGCTAGGAGAAGTACATCCGAAGTTAAGTAGAGATCGCTGTACTCTCCCAGGTTTCTCACATTAAACAGCTCCCATACATTTCTAGCATGATCGTAGTCAGTATCAGTAATTTCTTCTTCATTTAATCTATTGTAGAAGTAGTCCTTAGGAGGCAAGCAGGTCTCGTTCAGGACATCCCATGACGTAACAAAATCATAGAGAAATACACCCTTACGGGTCATCAACTTCAATTTGTCTTCTCCAAAGTACTTTAGCGTTTCAGGATACGCGGTTAGATTTTTTACTAACTTATCCAAGCTTGTACTGAGGAATCGGAAGCTATCCACAAATCGAAGCTTTATATCTCCTACATACTCGGTGAATGAGATATAGCTTTCTTCAGAGTTAGGAATTACCTCCACACGTTCACTTGTACAACCCAGCTCCTTAACAATGAAATGAGAGTCATATCCGCTAAGGTTATGCATGAAGACTGGTATATATTTAGGTGTTTTACAGGCTAAATTACATTCATTATGAAGACTTCCACGATATTCACCGCTGATGTGATCATGGTCGCGTACTTTGTAGTTTTCTCCTGTAAAGCCTTTTCCACACAAGTAGCATGCCGTAGAAGACTCAAAATCCTTTTGCTGTTGTTCCGTAAGTTTCAGAGGCTTAGCAGATTTGTATATATTAGCAATCATTTCTGCAAGAGATGTAAGGTACAGCATAAACTTCTGAGCAGCATCAGCACCACGATACACATAGGGCTGCTTAGGAAGACCAGTTTCGAGATGTTCAACACCAGATGTAGGCTTCACGTAAACACAGAAGCTCATTGGTGTGTGCTCTTGATAAGGGGTTGTATAGGAAGTTTCAGGATTGGGTATACACGTATGGCATGGAGTGAGAATACTCTCAAAATCTGCATAGATGACATAAGGTACTTTCAGCATCCTCTCAACATTTTTAAACTGTACAATTGCTTTCTCCTTGGTAGGCATAACTACCCTCGCAACACCATGTTGAATACAGACGGCTACATGTTCTTGCAGTTTTTCCTGTCCACTTCGTCCGCTCTGGTCATCAAAATGTGTAAAGCAGCGCTTACAAGTATAAACCCGTCCATTATGGTTAGTTTTCTGACGTCGAACGAGCTTCTCAAAATTCTTTATATACACGTAGTGATGTTTTCCGCTGCTGTCATTCAATAGTAGCAGGTCGCGATGTTCAGGTAGTTCAATGGCAGCAACCTTTATTGGATACACTTCATGCTTCTCATCCAGCCCGAAAACGTTAATGGATATCTTGTTAAGCTTCTCAAATTTAGGTATTTGAGAAAGTGGAGTAGGGTAAGAAACACAGCTGAAGTCATACTTATCTTGAAGTTGTTTGTATTTGCTGACGCGTTGAGGCTTGATGCTCACGAATTTGGCCAGTATAGAGTACATGAAACATTTCTCGTCGATAAAGTTCTGGATGTTTATACACGCTTCTTTAGCTCCGACAGATGGTGGTAATGGTATGTAGCTACTTCCTCGCAACGGATTGTACTTGTTGATACGAAGTCGAAGTCCTTCCACAGCAAGCAAAGCCCAGCTGCTACCCTTAAGCTGAGACTCCTCCATTTCAGTCACCAATTTCTTGAATTTCACTTCCATCGCTGACTCCAGATCAGTTTCTAGAAACACAGCTTGATTCCGTGTTTTAAATGTTTTGTCACAGGTTTCTCCAATACTGTTAACAAATCGACACTCAGCCAGCAGATTAATTTTAACACTCTCATGAATACTAAGCTCTTTATGCACAGCCTGGATTATACGTTGTTTTGCCTCTTGCAGATACATATTTAGGTCCTTAGCTGATTCGCATCGTATAAAATACGATTTCAATCGTCCTTCGAATGAAGTTTCGTATTCTTTCATATCACAGTCCTCCATTGTTGACAGCAACTGATGTTTAGTTGGCTCCAATCTTCTTTTCTTCTGAGGGCTGCTTATTTCACATATATCTTCGTGTCGCTGTCCCTTATAACCATCTTTGAAGGTTACATTACAATGTTTACATTTGAAGAGCTTCTTGCAGCTCATCTCGTGTCTTCTCTTGTCATAACCTCGGAGGAACTTCTTCCCACATTTTCCGCATGCATATCCAGTAGTGCTTGGAATAATATCCTTATACGCTGAGTTATTCATCTTTATTCTTGATGTAATAACGTATTAATCACTGATCAATGAAATGTAGACCTCTTCACCTTGACACCACTTTAGAAAGCTGATTATTCTTGGAGAGAACACGATGTTAACACCTCAAGACTAATTAGCACAATGAAGTCCAATGCCCTAGATCACCATATTTATAGAGGGAGCACGAACCTTTTTAGATCAATCATAAACTCGCTCCATAACCACCTGTATATGATCGCTCAACGTGTACTAACCCCCCAGCCATATAACCTCAAGTCTAGAGACAGGATGTTTATGACGTCACACCCAGAGACAGGATGTCTGGCAGCATCAAACACGTTTAAACTCGTCTCATAACTACCTGCTTATGCTGTCACACCAGCAAGAGAAGTATTCCCACACGCTCATTCAGACATATATTTCAAATTCAAGCCCACCACCACCATCACCACCTATTGTACCAAGGTTAATTCAAGCTGTATTATCACAATACTTAAAAGTAAAAGCTTAAAAGGAAACCTAGAAGATTTTCCCCCTTATTTACTTAATTATTTCATGTTTTTATTCCCTTTTCAATTCTTCCTTTCCATCTTCTCACAGAAAGACCATTACATTTCACTACAATCATGAGAAAAGCAATTTTTCCAGAGTTACACAGATTCTAAGCTTCTAAATCGAACCCGGTAATACTTTTAATAAATGTATTGTAGCTCCCCAATATCAGCATCTACCATTTAATCTTTACTCGAACCTGATATGATCCATAAGCTTGAAGATATATGAAATCACCCTTCGGGATTCGATCTAAGTACTTTAAAGTAATTTTTGTCACGATAACGATATTTAAGGACTAGATACTCTGTTTACGTTTACCTCGACATGTCTATCTAAATTAAATTACGAGTTATTAAATGTTTGCAAGTAAATTTCATTGAATCGGTATTCGAACCCAGAACACCAGGAACAAAATAATTTATAATATTAGTCTGACATGTTAAACAAAGTTGTATGCAGTTACATCATCGATCTAGGTGATATATTCTAGTGTACAGAGGAAAATTAAGGAAGTCATTAAAAGATGGGGAATCGAACCAAGCACAACTGATTGACAATTATATACAGCATTAATCACCCATCATAGAAGCTATCAATCATGCTTTGCTGCACTCCTCTACCTCACTTAGTTCCCGAGATAATGAAAATTTAAAAATTAAAGATCGAACCCAGGACGTCAGGTATCTAATTACACATTTACAAGATACTACCTAATAACATAAACGCAATAAAGTTTATTTGGCGTCTTTATCTTAATTGGTTTAGGAGTTATTAAATTTATAATTAAATTCCATCGAATCAGTATTCTAACCCAGAACACCAAGAACAAAATAATTTACAATATGAGTTTGGTATGCCTAAAGGTGCTGTATGTAGTTACAGCATCAATGTAACTGATATTTTCTAGAGTATAGAGTAAAATTAAGGAAGTCATTAAAAAATCGGGATTCGAACTAGAGACAACTGATTGAAAATTATATACAGTATTAATTACACATTATAACAGCTATCAAACATGCTTTGGTCCATTCCTCTAGCTTTCTTAGTTTCCGAGATAATGAAGTTTTTAAAATTAAGGATTGAACCCAGGACACCAGGTACCAAAGTATACATCCACAAGAAACTACCTAATGACATTAATGTAATAAAGTTTATTTGGCGTCTTTATCTTAATTAGTCTCTGAGGTATTAGAAGATGAATTTGCATTCACTCCTAGGATTCGAACCCAGGGATCCCTGTCAACTTGGAACAAGGTCCTAATGACGCGGCGCATTCCAAAGAATTGATTAGTTTTTATCCCATTGTTCTATCTTTTTTCATTCAGGAGATATAAGCGATTAAACAGTAGAAATAAAATGGGCGGAGCTTGCCGGCATAGATCAAAGAACTTTATCAGATGTCGGCATCTCTCTGTGTGCCAGAACATACAATGCAAATTAATTTTAAAAACTTCATTATCTCGGAAACTAAGAAAGCTAGAGGAATGGACCAAAGCATGTTTGATAGCTGTTATAATGTGTAATTAATACTGTATATAATTTTCAATCAGTTGTCTCTAGTTCGAATCCCGATTTTTTAATGACTTCCTTAATTTTACTCTATACTCTAGAAAATATCAGTTACATTGATGCTGTAACTACATACAGCACCTTTAGGCATACCAAACTCATATTGTAAATTATTTTGTTCTTGGTGTTCTGGGTTAGAATACTGATTCGATGGAATTTAATTATAAATTTAATAACTCCTAAACCAATTAAGATAAAGACGCCAAATAAACTTTATTGCGTTTATGTTATTAGGTAGTATCTTGTAAATGTGTAATTAGATACCTGACGTCCTGGGTTCGATCTTTAATTTTTAAATTTTCATTATCTCGGGAACTAAGTGAGGTAGAGGAGTGCAGCAAAGCATGATTGATAGCTTCTATGATGGGTGATTAATGCTGTATATAATTGTCAATCAGTTGTGCTTGGTTCGATTCCCCATCTTTTAATGACTTCCTTAATTTTCCTCTGTACACTAGAATATATCACCTAGATCGATGATGTAACTGCATACAACTTTGTTTAACATGTCAGACTAATATTATAAATTATTTTGTTCCTGGTGTTCTGGGTTCGAATACCGATTCAATGAAATTTACTTGCAAACATTTAATAACTCGTAATTTAATTTAGATAGACATGTCGAGGTAAACGTAAACAGAGTATCTAGTCCTTAAATATCGTTATCGTGACAAAAATTACTTTAAAGTACTTAGATCGAATCCCGAAGGGTGATTTCATATATCTTCAAGCTTATGGATCATATCAGGTTCGAGTAAAGATTAAATGGTAGATGCTGATATTGGGGAGCTACAATACATTTATTAAAAGTATTACCGGGTTCGATTTAGAAGCTTAGAATCTGTGTAACTCTGGAAAAATTGCTTTTCTCATGATTGTAGTGAAATGTAATGGTCTTTCTGTGAGAAGATGGAAAGGAAGAATTGAAAAGGGAATAAAAACATGAAATAATTAAGTAAATAAGGGGGAAAATCTTCTAGGTTTCCTTTTAAGCTTTTACTTTTAAGTATTGTGATAATACAGCTTGAATTAACCTTGGTACAATAGGTGGTGATGGTGGTGGTGGGCTTGAATTTGAAATATATGTCTGAATGAGCGTGTGGGAATACTTCTCTTGCTGGTGTGACAGCATAAGCAGGTAGTTATGAGACGAGTTTAAACGTGTTTGATGCTGCCAGACATCCTGTCTCTGGGTGTGACGTCATAAACATCCTGTCTCTAGACTTGAGGTTATATGGCTGGGGGGTTAGTACACGTTGAGCGATCATATACAGGTGGTTATGGAGCGAGTTTATGATTGATCTAAAAAGGTTCGTGCTCCCTCTATAAATATGGTGATCTAGGGCATTGGACTTCATTGTGCTAATTAGTCTTGAGGTGTTAACATCGTGTTCTCTCCAAGAATAATCAGCTTTCTAAAGTGGTGTCAAGGTGAAGAGGTCTACATTTCATTGATCAGTGATTAATACGTTATTACATCAAGAATAAAGATGAATAACTCAGCGTATAAGGATATTATTCCAAGCACTACTGGATATGCATGCGGAAAATGTGGGAAGAAGTTCCTCCGAGGTTATGACAAGAGAAGACACGAGATGAGCTGCAAGAAGCTCTTCAAATGTAAACATTGTAATGTAACCTTCAAAGATGGTTATAAGGGACAGCGACACGAAGATATATGTGAAATAAGCAGCCCTCAGAAGAAAAGAAGATTGGAGCCAACTAAACATCAGTTGCTGTCAACAATGGAGGACTGTGATATGAAAGAATACGAAACTTCATTCGAAGGACGATTGAAATCGTATTTTATACGATGCGAATCAGCTAAGGACCTAAATATGTATCTGCAAGAGGCAAAACAACGTATAATCCAGGCTGTGCATAAAGAGCTTAGTATTCATAAGAGTGTTAAAATTAATCTGCTGGCTGAGTGTCGATTTGTTAACAGTATTGGAGAAACCTGTGACAAAACATTTAAAACACGGAATCAAGCTGTGTTTCTAGAAACTGATCTGGAGTCAGCGATGGAAGTGAAATTCAAGAAATTGGTGACTGAAATGGAGGAGTCTCAGCTTAAGGGTAGCAGCTGGGCTTTGCTTGCTGTGGAAGGACTTCGACTTCGTATCAACAAGTACAATCCGTTGCGAGGAAGTAGCTACATACCATTACCACCATCTGTCGGAGCTAAAGAAGCGTGTATAAACATCCAGAACTTTATCGACGAGAAATGTTTCATGTACTCTATACTGGCCAAATTCGTGAGCATCAAGCCTCAACGCGTCAGCAAATACAAACAACTTCAAGATAAGTATGACTTCAGCTGTGTTTCTTACCCTACTCCACTTTCTCAAATACCTAAATTTGAGAAGCTTAACAAGATATCCATTAACGTTTTCGGGCTGGATGAGAAGCATGAAGTGTATCCAATAAAGGTTGCTGCCATTGAACTACCTGAACATCGCGACCTGCTACTATTGAATGACAGCAGCGGAAAACATCACTACGTGTATATAAAGAATTTTGAGAAGCTCGTTCGACGTCAGAAAACTAACCATAATGGACGGGTTTATACTTGTAAGCGCTGCTTTACACATTTTGATGACCAGAGCGGACGAAGTGGACAGGAAAAACTGCAAGAACATGCAGCCGTCTGTATTCAACATGGTGTTGCGAGGGTAGTTATGCCTACCAAGGAGAAAGCAATTGTACAGTTTAAAAATGTTGAGAGGATGCTGAAAGTACCTTATGTCATCTATGCAGATTTTGAGAGTATTCTCACTCCATGCCATACGTGTATACCCAATCCTGAAACTTCCTATACAACCCCTTATCAAGAGCACACACCAATGAGCTTCTGTGTTTACGTGAAGCCTACATCTGGTGTTGAACATCTCGAAACTGGTCTTCCTAAGCAGCCCTATGTGTATCGTGGTGCTGATGCTGCTCAGAAGTTTATGCTGTACCTTACATCTCTTGCAGAAATGATTGCTAATATATACAAATCTGCTAAGCCTCTGAAACTTACGGAACAACAGCAAAAGGATTTTGAGTCTTCTACGGCATGCTACTTGTGTGGAAAAGGCTTTACAGGAGAAAACTACAAAGTACGCGACCATGATCACATCAGCGGTGAATATCGTGGAAGTCTTCATAATGAATGTAATTTAGCCTGTAAAACACCTAAATATATACCAGTCTTCATGCATAACCTTAGCGGATATGACTCTCATTTCATTGTTAAGGAGCTGGGTTGTACAAGTGAACGTGTGGAGGTAATTCCTAACTCTGAAGAAAGCTATATCTCATTCACCAAGTATGTAGGAGATATAAAGCTTCGATTTGTGGATAGCTTCCGATTCCTCAGTACAAGCTTGGATAAGTTAGTAAAAAATCTAACCGCGTATCCTGAAACGCTAAAGTACTTTGGAGAAGACAAATTGAAGTTGATGACCCGTAAGGGTGTATTTCTCTATGATTTTGTTACGTCATGGGATGTCCTGAACGAGACCTGCTTGCCTCCTAAGGACTACTTCTACAATAGATTAAATGAAGAAGAAATTACTGATACTGACTACGATCATGCTAGAAATGTATGGGAGCTGTTTAATGTGAGAAACCTGGGAGAGTACAGCGATCTCTACTTAACTTCGGATGTACTTCTCCTAGCTGATGTCTTTGAGACGTTCAGAGAGCAAACCCTTAAAACACACAAAGTTGATCCTGCCCATTATTTTACCTCTCCAGGTCTTACATGGGACGCCATGTTACTGTATACTGGAATTAAGCTGGAGCTGTTACAAGATTATGATCAACTACTCATGGTGGAATCAGGTATAAGAGGAGGTTTATGCCAAGTTTCCCATCGGTATGCTGAGGCTAATAACACTTATATGGATAAGTTTGATCCGTCGAGACCAACCCAATTTATCACATACGAGCACGCTAATAACCAATATGGGTGGGCAATGTGTCACGCCCTTCCTTTTGGTGGATTTCAGTGGGTGTCACCTGAAGAAATCAACTTAGAAACACTACAAGAAGATGATCCTCATGGGCACATATTAGAAGTCGACATCGAGTATCCTGCTGAACTTCACGATCTACACAACGATCTACCTTTCCTGCCAGAGTGTATGAAACCATTGGAATCATCTACAAAGAAACTGATACCTCATCTTGGACCTCGAAAGAAGTATGTAGTGCATTACATGGCTTTGAAGCAAGCTCTTAGTCATGGACTACGACTAACAAAAATCCATCGTGTGCTACAATTCCGACAGTCTCAGTGGTTGAAACCTTATGTGGAATTTAACAACAGGCTACGACAACAAGCTGCAAATGATTTCGAGAAGGATCTCTACAAGCTCTTTAACAACGCTATGTTTGGAAAAACTATGGAGAACCTGCGTAACCGTATGGATATACGACTGGTGACCAATGAAAAAACTCTAGAGAAGCTGATCGCCAAGCCTACGTTTATCGACAGGACGATATATGCTGATAATCTAGCTGCTGTACATATGGCCTCTCGTCAGATTGTATTCAACAAGCCTATATACATTGGTATGAGTGTGTTGGACATCTCCAAGACATTAATGTATAACTATCATTACGACGTTTTGTTGCCTTATTATGGAGCTGAAAACCTGAAGCTTATGTATATGGACACTGATTCGTTCATTCATCGTGTAACAACTGAAGATGTGTACCAGGATAAGCTACGTTTTCTTGAGCATCTCGATACAGCTGATTACCCTGTCAACCATATATGTTACTCTACTCAGAACAAGAAGGTATTGGGAAAATTTAAAGATGAGGCTAATAGCAAAATCATCCTACGCTTTGTTGGACTACGTCCTAAGATGTATGCCTTAGATATTCAAGGGTCAATGATAAAAAAGATTAAAGGTATAAAACGTAGCGCTATTAAGCAGTACATTTCGTTTGACAGCTATACAGACTGTCTTAAAACCTGTGAAATCATCAGAACACCTATGAATCTGATCCTATCACGAAAGCATGCTCTTGCTACAGTGCAAGTGAATAAAATTGCATTGACTCCGTTTGATGATAAAAGAATTATTGCTGAGGATGGGATAACGGCATATGCGTATGGACATTACGCCATTACAAACAGTGCTTAAAAGAATGTAAGTTAAAGATAAAGATTTTCTCGTGAGTCTACAATCTTAAAAAAGAAGGTTATCTGTGTGCTGTATATGCAGATAGCTGACGCCTGATGAAGAAAGAAGAAGATGGAAGGGAAGGTGGTAACCCTGCCATTAGGAGCAATCCTAGTGCTAGTCTCAAGCCTAGATAAAAGGGGAGAGACATCTATAACGAACTAAAATAAAGGTATGTTGACGCAAAGCTTTTCAGTTTGTAAACCATATACAGTTTATCCCTCTCTGCATCGTACAATAACTGTTTAACATATAAAAATTTGTAAGATTTAGAAAAAAGTATATAAATTGTTGTAACGCTGGATGAGAAAAGTTTTATAATCGAATTACTCTCTATATTACCATGAGTACCTGTGATACTAGTTGAATTGCCTGTTAAAATGACTTAAATACCTGTGATACTACCCGAATCGTGTGAAATTACATTAAATGAATTCCTGCTCTAAATTAGTACGAGCACCTGTGATACTATCAGAATTACCTATTAAAATGACTCAAATACCATTGATACAACCTGAATCAGCTGCATTTACCTTAAATAGCCGTGATACAAATCTCTGATAGAAATTATTACGAGCATCTGTGAAACTATGCTGATTATCCAAATACTTATGATATTACCTGAACTATCTGTAAAATACGAAACTAGGCTATAACCAACCCTGGAACCTACCCTCCTGTAATGCTTGCTTAATTACTCTAAGCACTAAGTTACTTGAATTATCCTAAATACCTACGATACCCTCTGAATTACCTTGAAATATGAAACTATGCTATACCCAACCCTGGAATCTAGCCTCCTGTGATACTACCTGAATTAGCCTAAATACCTACGATACTAGCTGAATTAGCTGTGAAATCATGCATAGCTATGATGCAGTTAGCCTCTGGAATCTAGCCTCCTGTGATACTAGCTGAATTAGCTTAAATGCTCACGATACTAGCTGAATTGGCTATGAAAATGATTTAAATACCTACGATACTAGCTGAATTAGCTGTGAAATCATGCATAGCTATGATGCAGTTAGCCTCTGGAATCTAGCCTCCTGTGATACTAGCTGAATTAGCTTAAATGCTCACGATACTAGCTGAATTGGCTATGAAAATGATTTAAATACCTGTGATACTACCCGAATCATGTGAAATTACTTTAACTAGCTCTGATACGAATTCCTGCTCTAAATTAGTACGAGCACCTGTGATACTATCAGAATTACCTATTAAAATGACTCGAATACCATTGATACAACCTGAATCAGCTGCATTTACCTTAAATAGCTGTGATACAAATCTCTGATCGAAATTATCAATAATATCTGTGAAGCTCTGTCGATTACCTCAAATACTTACGATATTACCTGAACTATCTGTGAAATACGAAGCTAGGTTATAACCAACCCCTGGAACCTACCCTCCTGTAATGCTTGCTTAATTACTCTAAACACCTATGTTACTTGAATTATCCTAAATACCTACGATACCCTCTGAAATACGAAACTATGCTATACCCAACCCTGGAATCTAGCCTCCTGTGATACTTGCTTAATTACTCTAAACACCTATGTTACTTGAATTATCCTAAATACCTACGATACCCTCTGAATTACCTGTGAAATATGAAACTATGCTATACCCAACCCTGGAATCTAGCCTCCTGTGATACTAGCTGAATTAGCCTAAATACCTACGATACTAGCTGAATTACCTGTGAAATACGACACTAAGCTATACCCTACCCTAGAATCTATCCTCTTGTGATACTAGCTGAATTAGCCTAAATACCTACGATACTAGCTGAATTATCTGTGAAATTATGCAGAGCCATGATACAGTTAGCCTCTGGAATCTATCCTGTGATACTAGATGAATTAGCCTAAATACATACGATACTAGCTGAATTACCTGTGAAATCATACACTGCTATGATGCAGTCAACCTCTTGCAATACTAGCTGAATTACTTACCTGTTAGTGTGAGTGGGTTAGCTTTTCCCGTTGCAGGTCACCTTTTTCCCCTTATGGCTCACCGTTTTCCCTTTGGTGGTCACCTCTTTCCCTTTGTTGCTCACCTTTTTCCCTTTGCTGGTCACGTTTTTCCCTTTACTGGTCGACTTTTTCCCTTTGTGGGTCACCTTTTTCCCTGAGCAGTCACCTTTTTCCCCTGAACAACTCACCTTTTCCCTGAATAGGTTACGTGATGGCCATGTCTAGAACATTGACATCAAACAGTTTTCCACTAAGTTCACGTCTAAAGTCGCTTTCAAGTCTGGCACCTCCTATTCCCTATCTCTCCTGTATATAAGTCCATATTGCTACTCCTTTAGTATCTGTCTAGCCTAACACCTCTCCTCCTGTTCCTATACCTCTCATATAAAGCATGCTCTACTCCTCGACTTCTGCCTAGCCTAACTCCTCTCCTCGTTTCCCTGTACCTCTCATATAAACCATACTCAACTCCTCGACCTCTGTCTAGCCTAACACCTCTCCGCGTTTTCCTATACTTCCCATACATATAAACGCATACTCTCAACCTCTGTCTAGCCTAACACCACTCCCCTGATCCCCTACCTCTCATAAAGAGTATTCCCTCCTGCCCCCCCTCTAGCTGAGTATCACTCCTTGGTTTCCTATCTAACCTAACTTTAACACCTGTCTATCCTAGCACAGGATCTCTCACCGTTTTCTCGTCTCTCCTTATAAACACATACTCAATTCTCCTAACCTAATACCTCTCCTCGTTTTCCTATACTTCTCATATAAACCATACTCTACTCCTCGACCTCTGTCTAGCCTAACACCTTTCCTCGTTTTCCTATATCTCTCATATAAACCATGCACTACGTTTCAAGCCCTGTCTAGTGTAATACCTCTCATCGTTATCCTATACCGCTCATATAAACCATACTTTACTCAGCCTCTGTCTAGCCTAGCATCTTTCCTTGTATTCCCTATCTCTTTCGTATAAAGCATATCCCTCCCTCCTTTAGCATCTGACTAGCCTAGCATCAGCTCTGGTATTCCCTATCTCGTCCATATAAACGCATTTTCCTCCTTGAACCGTCGCATCTAGCCTCGTTTTCCCTATCCTTTCCCATATAAACGCAAAAAAGTGGCCTCGCTCTCTCTATATATACCTACTAACGCCTCGCTTGGTATAAGGAGCATCAGCATTACACGATTGAACAGTGGCAAAACGTTGTGTGGAGCGACGAATCACGGTACACAATGTGGCGATCCGATGTCAGGATGTGGGTATAGCGAATGCCCGGTGAACGTCATCTGCCAGCGTGTGTAGTGCCAACATTGAAATTCGGAGGTGGTGGTGTTATGGTGTGGTCGTGTTTTTCCTGGAGGGGACTTGCACCCCTTGTTATTTTGTGTGGCACAATCACAGCGCAGATCTACATTGATATTTTAAGCACCTTCTTGCTTCCCAATGTTGAAGAGCAATTCGGGGATGGCGATTGCATCTTTCAACACGATCGAGCACCTGTTCATACTGCACGGAGTGGTTACACGACAATAACATCCCTGTAATGGACTGGCCTGCACAGAATCCTGACTTGAATCCTATAGAACACCTTTGGGATGTTTTGGAACGCCGACTTCGTGCCAGGTCTCACGGACCTACATCGATACCTCTCCTCAGTTCCGCACTCCGTGAAGAATGGGCTGCCATTACTCAAGAAACCTTCCAGCACCTGATTGAAAGTATTCCTGCGAGAGTGAACGCTGTCCTCAAGGCTAAGGGTGGGCCAACACCATATTAACTTCCAGCATTACTGATGGAGGGCGCCACGAACTTGTACGTAATTTTTAGCCAGGTGTCCGGATACTTTTGATCACGTAGTGTATATATATATTTTTTTTTCTACTAATTGATATACCTGGAGTTGCTTGATTCTTCCATTTACTAGTTAACTACATCGATCAAGATAGATACAAAAAAGTGTAGGTGATAAGCTACAAACTTGTCTCAATCCCTTGTTTATCGTTATATTGTTCCGACTATTGTTCTTTTAGTGACATTTAATAGTTTCAGCCATATGTTTAGGATAGCCATTTTTGTGCATTATTTCCCGTAGTTATTTCTGTCAATAGAGTCAAAAGTCTTTTCGAAGTCGATGAATGCAATATTAAGCTGTAAATTATATTTAAAATAAACTATAAATGCACTTTCTTCACCTCAGAGAGTTATTACAAGTTACCGTTAAACACAAAAATTACACCTTCCTCGATAAATATCAATGTGATTCCTTACAGCTGTTCATGCACTTGAACAGTGCCCAAACTCTTTGCAAATATATGTAATTGCTTCTGAGTTCATGAAATTTCTTTATAGTCAGGGCATCTACTAATATTAAATAAAAGATGCTTGCTATTGCTTATTCGATCTACAATGATCGAGTAAAACACAAAGTATTTTAAAGCCGAAGAAATCGCTTAAGGAGATTTATTATTTACATATATTGTTCTGGTAATTTGAGATTTTGTATAAATAATCAATTGAACGTGTATAAATAAGCTGCTATGAAGCCAAAATCATGGTTTTGCAAGTGTAGTGGCGACCTTTTTACTTTCTCTACTGCGTACTTATAGTAAGCAGAAGAAGTAGTGTATTTAACCCAAAAAATCTATATTGCTGTTGCACCTGAAATATGTTTTGAGGCCCTATGAATAAATAAAAAAATGCATTTTTAGAAAAAATTCCGTGTGTTTCTGAGAACAGTATAACCCCAAAACGAAATTCCGATTAATAGCAAACTTGGTATTTAGGTTCAGTATCTTTCAAAGAAATGCTATACGAGGATTTTCAAGAAAGTCTCCTCACAGCAAACTACCCTTTACATAGAGAATTTTTCGAAATGTTCGAGTTTCTCATAAATGGCTCTAGCATTTTGTTTAAGATATTTACTTGACAAGTAAAATGTGTATCTTACATTTTCTGGGCATAGACTGTGAAGTCCTCTTCATTCGGAAGGAATTTTGTATAATTTTGTATAACTGTAAGCCATAATAGATAAAAACGCACCACACAAAAACGTAGATCTCTTTAAAACACACAATTTAATTCAAATAAGCTTTTTGTGATCATTTTCGAGATATACCTGCGTTGTTATTAGTTTGAGAATTTCAATATTTGTCTTTTGTTTAAAGTTCAGCTATTCAGCTATTGTTTCTGGATGTCATACAAAGAGTACGAAACCTTTAGGCACGTTAAGCGGTCGGCGGCCAGACCAATAGCGGTCCGACTATCGCTTTAGCCTATTGCATTCTTCTTATACCCACAACAAAATGTGTAATTTGTATTGAAAATTAATCTCTATTAACAAGAAGCAGATGGAAGAATAAGCTTTTTTAACAGTAGTTTGTAGAACAGTAGATAAAGTCATGTGAATGTATAAAATCAGCATTTTTCTTTTATTTTTATAGCTTTTCATTTAAGAATAGCTGAGTCCATTAATATAGCTTATAGAAAACCTTGGCATTCCTGAACAACCACTTGAAGCAGTATTTTTAACACTTAAATGATTACAGTCTAATTATATAATATAAAATTCAATAACAACCCGCCTTAAAGCAATATGTATATAAATAACATATAAAATGTATGTAACAGTCATTGTATTATGTTTATATTATTGTGTACATGTATAATGTTATGTGAATATTATAATTTAATAATGTTGGATCTGTGAGAATAGAAACCGAAAGTTGCTAACAGTGAAGTAACCTTGAGGCAATAATGAATTGGAAAGTTTAATAATGCTACTAGTAATTCTTGGAACAATAATGTAGTATTTAAAACAGTTTATAAATAGCCAATCAACAACTATAAGAACCTTAAGTTAAATAAAGGTATTCTATCGGAGTAGGATTAGCCAATCAAAGACTTGAAATAGAAAAATTTACAAATTTAAGCGGTAAACGCCAGTCGCTAGAAGACAGCGTACCTGAGCAGTTCATTCGCTCGGTACATATCCAGTGTGAGGCGAAAATACATTACGGCGAGAATATTATAAAGTTTATGTGTTTAAAAGTGCAATTAATAAATAATCTCACAGCTCTGTATATAAGTGAAGTGTTATTTAATCGCGTGAAAGATTAATAAAAGGAGTGAAGTAACATTATAATTTGTGTAAGCCTATATTCTTTAGCCGCATCACCCCCTGCAAAGAGATACATGTTTCTACAAATGAATACTGACGCAGCCTAGGCAAACATAAATATATATATATATATATATATATATATATATATATATATATAGGTAATATTTAAAGAAACATTAAAATACAACATTGATTCCTAAACGTTGGAGCGAAGACCACCGGAAAGTAAAGTTGGGGCGAAGGCCACCGGAAACTGTGTGCCATACGTGGGGCAATTACTTCATCAAGTTTGGCTCCCCAATAGTGGAACTATAATACAACTCCTTCAAATTGACGCCCAAAGCTTGGTGCAAATAACGTAACAATAAAACTCCTTCCTTAAAAATTTAAAGACAACTATCTCAGGCTAAAGAGATTGAGTATAGCAGATTTATATGGCATCCTATTTGTTTTCCCAAAGAGGTGGAGGATTCTATTGGGTTCGAAGTTAAATCTATAAAACCTTACTTATTTTTCAGTTTTGCGAAAACAATTTCCATACGAGATATGGGAAGTTTCTAAGGATAATGTTTCTGATAAGCCTTCTCTTCACAAAATTTCGAGGCAATGAATATTTATTTATTTATATAATTCAGCTAGACGTTATATTTTAGCGTCCTTTTCTGATTGCCCTTGGAAACAGTATAATGTTCCTAAGACATCAAAATCATAAAGCGCAGGCGCAAGCTTATATATTGTTAAACATTTGATTTATAACTGCATTTCAATTTGTATTAACCCTCCAGAAAGCATAGTTCTGCCGTTTTCAAAACATAACCACACTTAGTTGCCCAGAAAGAACGGGAGGGAGGGGAGGGAAAGAAAATGGAGTGGAAGAAAGGAAAGAGGGAAACATGCGTGAGAGAGAGAGAGAGAGAGAGAGAGAGAGAGACAGAGGAAGCGAGAGGGGTAAGCACAACAACGCGAACAGAGCTGCGGATTCTTTTTTGCATTAGTACAATATACCAAATTCCATCATTTTGCTGGCATCCACTTACGTAAACATTTATCGAAAGTAAAGCTCCTGATGGGCATGATGTAGTTATTGTGCTTTCCTACCTTCACTCTAATATTATGCTTCAGATAAACTGAGAAAAAAAATCTGATGTGTTACACCTACATGACTTGGTAGGCTTTAAGCGATCGTCAAATATTTTAAGAGCCGGTTGCTATGTGAAGTATTCCATTCTCTTTGTATAAGCAGGACAAAAAAATGAATAACGAATTTGAAAAAAGTAAGGGCATAACAAGCAATATCTCGAAAATAGTCACCCACCAAAAAAATGCATATGACATAAATTATGTATTTTAATGCGATCTGCATTGTTTGTGTAGTAAAATTTTGTCTGTCTCTTTACCAGTTATGCAAGTCGTTCATAATGAAGAAAACTTTTGGAGACATTCCCAGAAAATTCGAGATATACATTTCATTTTTCATGAAAATATCTTAAACATATGATATTTTAATCAAAATCGTTTGAGCCATTTTTGAGAAAATTAAAATTTTCGAAAAAATTGTTCCATGTAAAGGGTAATCTGGGGTGGGGTGATTTTCTTGAAAACCGTCGTGTCGCATCTCTGGAAGATACTGAACCTAAATATCAAGTTTGGTGTTTATCCGACTGTTCGTTTCTGAGTTATGCTGTTCACAGACAGACACACACAAACGGACATATTTCCAAAAATGCTTTTTTTTTATTCAGGGGTCTCAAAACATGTATTTCCGGTGAAATCTCGGTATCGAATTTTTGGGTGGAATACAATACTTCCCTTACTACTATACGTAGTAGAGAAAGTAAAAATATTTAAACGCTATTTCACAAACATACAAATAGGTTAAACACTTCCAAATGGTGCATCAAGCAAAGCGTTAGATCTGAGTTAGTTTTCTCTTTCCACGCTGTCGCTCATCTGCTAAAGTTAATCTACATGCAACTTCTCAGAGAAGTAGAAGTTAGTCACTATGAATGGAAGCTGTGGTGGTTTTAGAAGCTGGGCCGATAATGAGGATCTGGCTGGAGTTCAATCTCGACATTGGCACAGAAGTTATCGGAAATTATCAACTCCTCCGTGGTGACCACAGCCGGCCTAACCTGTAGATACCTCTGTGAAATCTCTGCGGAAGGTTAAGGTCGGTCTGGGAGTGGTGTTTATCACATCACCCCATTAGAGCTGCAAATTCCTGCTTCAGCTGATATAAGTAGCCTACTTTCCGTATAGGATGTGCAGCTAATTCAATGTCTCCGTGGTAGTACTTCTAAATGGTTATAATAGGTTTATAATTGGATTAATATTTTATAACTCAAATTTCTATTTTCTATATTCATATCTTTCAAATACACACTCATTTATTTATGTTGTCGCCCGTTAGTTGGTGGATGGATGCTCTACAATTTAATAAACCCGTTATTTTTTGAAACAAATTTCGCTTATTATGTTTTTGCAAATTAAGAAAATAGTTTTTAAGGTTAAACTATACCATGGCAAGACCAAAATTAAATTAAATTGAGTTTTATTTGTGGACGCTGTTTAACTGTTATGGCTATTGGCGTCCCATTCTATATTGGGCGTGAAAGAACGGAAATTTTGCCCAGAGGCCTGTTTTATCAGGCTTGAGGTTCTTTTACGTGCCGTAAACCCACGATACGGAACCATCGGCTTTACTTTCCTTCCAAAGGAAACCATGGTAAGGATTTTTACACCCTGAAAAAAATCCATCACTCGTCGCCGTGTTTGAACACACGACCTCGGAAACTAGAGGGTAGCAGGGTAACCTCTACACCACGGAGGACGGTGATCGCCGGACCCCTATAGGCTTTATATCATTTGACGTTTAATACATGTGTGTTTTAAAATAATAATTTTAATTCCGCATTTTGAACAGCGGATTATTTCTTTTATTTAGAGAAAATAAATGCCCTTCTGTCATTCTTTCGGAAACTGACGTCCAGAGATCGATTACGTAACCGTCAGTAGCGAAATGTGTTGTTTGTAGATGAAGGTGCATTTTCATCAAACACTTTTATGTTACCTTTATTGGAAAGTGATATTCTTTGGAAACTGTTTTCTCTTGACTTGTGCAACGATTTATGTTGCTGTATCGTATAAAGAAGGTCCAAAACAGGACGCAGCCCACCATGCGTGTCCCGTTAAAATGTTCCGGGTGAGCTGTTTTTACTTTCAAACACCTGTGTGGTATGCTACTACCATATATACACTAGGGAGAGAAGGTAATCCACCCAAAATTCAATTCCAAGATTTCACCGGAAACACATGTTTTGAAGGCCCTTGAATCCGAAAAAAGCATTTTAGAAAGAAACGTCGGATAACACCAAACTTGGTATTTAGGTTCAGTACCTTTCAAATATACAACACGAAGATTTTCAAGAAAATTACTAACCCCAAACTATGTTTTACATAGTGTTCGAAAACTTTTATTTTCTAAAAAACTGGTTGTAATGATTTTGATTAAAAGAGCATATATTTAAGATATTTACATGATAAATAAAATGTATATCTTGAATTTTCTGGAAATAGGCTGTGAATTTCAATTCCTTAGGAAGGAATTTTACATACTGCTGTATAACTAGTAAACGTTAAGCGATAGACGGAAACGTAGTACACAGAAAAAACGTAGATCTCTTTAAAACACACAATTGACTTCAAATAACTATTTCGTAGCATCAGCTATACCCGAGATATCGGTTATAAATGGTTCGAACTGTTCAATCCTTAGCCATGTTTTTAAAGTCCCGTCGATTTTTGGTCGTTTCTCACGATGCCATTGGAAGATTATGGCATTATAAGACCAGCGTATATCGTCCAGTTCTTAAACATTTGACTAGCGCCATTCCCTTTGTATCTATAACGAAATGTGTAATGTAGTTATTTTTGGAAAGGTTTATCTGGATTAAAATGAAGAGATACGAAAATAAGCATTCGTAAGTGTAGTTTATATATCCACTAATAAGAGATTTTATAAATTTTACTGCGCCATATATTGTTACACACCCGCGAAACTCCCACTGAACGAATTACGCGCCTTTATAAACCATATTTAAAATCATAAAGAAAATGACAGAATTCCATATTTAGGGACTAATACAGGCAGGCATGGCCAAGTGAGCTGCCCATTGTATGAGGAATGGGAATATACACTATGCGATCAAAAGTATCCGGACACCCCACAAAAATACGTTTTTCATCTTAGGTGCTTTGTACTGCCACCTACTGCCAGGTACTCATTATCTGCAACCTCAGTAGTCATTAGACATCGTGAAACAGCAGAATGGGACGCTCCGTGGAACTCACGGACTTCAAACGTGGTCAAGTGATTGGGTGTCACTTGTGTCAGAAGTCTGTACGCGAGATTTCCACACTCCTAAACATCCCTAGATCCACTGTTTCTGATGTGATAGTGAAGTGGAAACGTGAAGGGACATGTACAGCACAAAAGCCTACAGGCCGACCACGTCTGTTGACTGACAGAGACCGCCGAGTTTAAAGAGGGTCGTAAAGAGTAATGGGCAGCCATCTATCCAGACCATCACACAGGAATTCCAAACTGCATTAGGATTCACTCCAAGTACTATGACAGTTAGGCGTGAGGTGAGAAACCTTGGATTCCATGGTCGAGCGCCTGCTTGGTGTAAGGAGCATCAGCATTACAGGATTGAACAGTGGCAAAACGTTGTGTGGAGTGACGAATCACGGTACACAATGTGGCGATTCGATGGCAGGATGTGGGTATGGCGGATGCCCGGTGAACGTCATCTGCCAGCGTGTGTAGTGCCAACAGTGAAATTCGGAGGTGGTGGTGTTATGGTGTGGTCGTGTTTTTCCTGGAGGGAGCTTGCACTCCTTGTTGTTTTGCGTGGCACGATCACAGCGCAGACCTACATTGATATTTTAAGCACCTTCTTACTTCCCACTGTTGAAGAGCAATTCGGGGATGGCGATTGCATCTTTCAACACAATCGAGCACCTGTTCATACTGCACGGGCTGTGGCGGAGTAGTTACACGACAATAACATCCCTGTAATGGACTGGCCTGCACAGAGTCCTGACTTGAATCCTATAGCATATCTTTGGGATGTTTTGGAACGCCGACTTCGTGCCAGGCCTCACTGACCTACATCGATACCTCTCCTCAGTTCCGCACTCCGTGAAGAATGGGCTGCCATTTCCCAAGAAACCCTCCAGCATGTGATTGAAAGTGTGCCTTCGAGAGTGAACGCTGTCATCAAGGCTAAGGGTGGTCCAACACCATATTGACTTCCAGCATTACCGATGGAGGGCGCCACGAACTTGTACGTCATTTTCAGGCAGGTGTCTGGATACCTTTTGATCACGCAGTGTAGATCAGTGTTGGTTTATTCTAAGCAACGTTTTATTTCTTACATTTTCAAGAAAATGTGTTGAAAAAAATAGTCATATAGAAGAAAAACTGGCCAAAACTTTCTATAATGCAACATCGAAGGAACAATAGCCCAAAATGCACAGAAAGACTTTCTATGTAAAGGTATAGTTTGGGCGGGGGGGGATTTTTCTTGATTATAACACACATTTGTCAAATTAGCAGTGAAATCGAGCGTTTTCCTTAAATTTTACTTGCCACGTACAGCTCTAAATGAAACCTATTCAATGTTCTCGTTCACTGCGCCTCCTAAGAGCCAGGCATGGTAATATATTGTGCTATATTAGTTACCCTCTTTTCTGGACACCTTTAGTATAAAAAGTACATTTCAAACTGTACAATATTACTGGGAACGTCGTTAGGAATGCATCAGGATACCAGAGATGACTAAAGATTGCAGACTCCAATGTCTGTCTGCATGCACTTAAAAAGCATTCATTTGATTACAGTACACCAATCGTGCTGGTATTGATGATTTTTTCTTGAGATCCGCCGACTCAGATAGGTTAAAGCAAAGAAAGTATAATGTTATACTTAATTTGTTTTCCAGGTGTCCTCTGTCAGTTACATGAACCCGCAAAGAGACGTTCATTCTGCGGTTTTGTAATTTATTTTTGGTTTTATGCACCTAAATAGCATTTTATCACTTTTTCCTATCAAAAACTAAGCTCTATATGTGGTAGTTATGCAACGATTCCTGCACGAATACATTTGTAACAAGACACTGATAAACTTCAAGGACGAAACATAAAATGATAAGCACAGCACTCGAGTGAACTTTACGAGACATCTTCAAGAAAAGAGGTAAAGGACCAAAATGACCAAACAAGCAGCAGAATGTGGTTAGTTGTTTACTAACCTTTGGTGAAAACATGAGTCTGTTGATTCTCTTATCTTACAAGTAGGAGTAGGAGTACAGATCACGGAGGGGCCCCCGAAACCGGGACAGAGTGGCCCTTTTTGCTGCTGACGTGACCCCTGGGAAGAAGGGATATGGGAGGGCCCGAAGGTCAACGATGTGCGTAAGCATGGACGGTCACCATAACGGTTCCAGATAGATCGCATCCGGACGTCAAGCCCAGCCCAACATCCCGGATCCCTAAGGTCTAGGGGGTTTGACAGCAGTACAACCAACGCCAGGGAAAAACTTTTCCAAAGCGCATATCCACCGCCCAGCCGCAACATACCGAATGCCGTCGCCTGGTCCTAAAACACATGATAGGAATGATGGGGACAAAAAATTACCGTATTAGAAGAGGGACCACCCCAGCATTTGCCTACCCACCTGCGAAAAGCACGAAAAGACCCACGGGCAGAATGGGTTTGATCAACTGGGGGACCTCATGAATGCGGGCCTCACGCGTTACTGCGGGGCTATCTCGCTCGGTTGATGTTACAAGTAGTAACCCTGTTGTTGCTATAAGTTGACACGTATCAAAAGATTAAAGTGAGGTTTTATCATTTTTACTTTCTCTACTACGTATAGTAACTAGGAAAAGTATTGTATTCCACCCAAAAATTCGATACCGAGATTTCACCGGAAATATGTGTTTTGAGACACCTTGAATCCAAAAAAAGCATTTTTGGTAACATGTCCGTGTGTGTGTGTGTCTGTGAACAGCATAAGTCAGAAACGAACAGTCGGATAAACACCAAACTTGGTATTTAGGTTAAATATCTTCCAGAGATGCGACACTGAGGTTTTCAAGAAAATCTCCCCACCCCCATCTTTACATGGAACATTTTTCGAAAATTTTAATTTTCTCAAAAATGCCTCTAACGATTTTGATTAAAATATCATATGTATAAGATATTTTCATGACAAATGAAATGCATATCTCGAATTTTCTGGGAATGTCTCCAAAAGTATTCTTCATTCTGAACGACTTTTGCATAGCTGGTAAACCATAAGAGATAGACAAAATTTTACTACACAAAAAATGTAGACCCCGTTAAAATACACAACTTATGTGATATACATTTTTTGTTGTTGAGTGAACCATTTTCGAGATATTGCTTGTTATTCCCTTAAATTTTTCAATACTTATTTTATCAAATGGGAATTCGTTATTCATTTTTTTTGTCTTGGATATGCAAAGAGTATTAATCTGTAGCAAAGAGAATGGTGCGGCACCTAGCAACCAGCTATTAAGAGATATGTATATGCTTAAAGGCTACTGTATTTTTATATTCCCCTTGCAAATACAAAACAAGGGGAACATAGTACGCCTTAAGCGATAGTCAAATATTTTTAGAACTGGTCACTATGTGTAAAATGTAATTCTCTTTGCATGTCAAAAGATCGTTTATGCAAATGTTTATCTCGATTAATATGAAATAGATGGAGAATAAGATTTTGTAAAAATAGTTTGTACGGGAGTAGAGAAAGTCATGTGAGTGTAACACAGCAGATTTTTAGCTTTAGCGGTATCTTTTTAAAACTTTTTATTTTCAAATGTTCTTCTACTCCTGTCTCATTGTTAAGCTCTTCAGCTAATTTATAGAAGCTTTGTCTTAGAAACAATTTTGTTTAAGCTAACTTGTTGGGTGCCCAGGAGCCAGTTCTTTCTTTTCAAATACGTTTTACGTCTGCATAAGCTATCCATATATTTAGCATCCCTGTATTATTGTGTGTCTGGGTATTTTTGTGTCCGACTCATTTGAATAATTGTTTATCATCGGCGCACCTTCATCCTCTCTGTAGCCGTGTGCGGCTATTAAGGGCAATTAACCACAAAAGTATCAAATTACTGTATACGCCTTTTAAAATGGTCTATCAGTTTATCAAGCTAAAGAGAAAGTAAAAGCTAGTGTGCGATTTAACTGACTATTTGTTTAACGATTAGAAGAAATAAATAGCTACAATAAAATATTAATTGACATGCTAATGTGCTAAACGTCATTATAAGGTGATGGGAAACAAATGACGATTGCAGAGTGTGTAGCGTATGGCAAAAAGAAACAAGTGCATGGGAAGTAATAAAATTTGTGCGGATAAGCAAGCGGTCATGGTTGGTTGAAACACGTCGTTCCGTATCATTTTATTGGTAAAAAATCTGGTGTTACACTCACAAGACTTTTTCTACTCTTGTACAAACTATTTTTACAAACATTTATTCTCGATATGCTTCATGTTAATTGAGATATGAGATGTTAAACTTATTGCTAATTTTCTTGTAGATGCAAGGGGAATTGGTAGGGTTTAAGCGATAATCAAATATTTTAAGAGCTGGTTGCTATGTGGAGTATTCCATTCTCTTTGCATTACCAGGACAAAAAAAATCAATAACGAATTCCCATTTGAGAAAACGTATAAGTATTGGAAAATTTAAGGGAAAAAGCAAGCAATATCTCGAAAATGGTTCAGTCAACAACAAAAATGTATATGACATAAATTGTGTATTTTAATGCGATCTACATTTTTTGTGCAGTAAAATTTTGTCTATCTCCTATGGTTTACCAATTATGCAAAAGTCGTTCACAATTAAGAATACTTTTGGAGATATTCCCAGGAAATTCGAGATATACATTTCAATTATCATAAAAATATCTTAAACATGTAATACTTTAATCAAAATCGTTAGAGCCATTTTTGAGAAAATTAAAATTTTCGAAAAATGTTCCATGTAAAGGGTAATCTGGGGTGGGGGGATTTTCTTGAAAACCTTCGTGTCGCATCTCTGGAAGATACTGAACCTAAATACCAAGTTTGGTGTTTATCCGACTGTTTGTTTCTGAGTTATACTGCTCACACATAGACACACACACGGACATGTTTCCAAAAATGCTTTTTTTTGGATTCAGGGGGTCTCAAAACATGTATTTCCGGTGAAATCTCGGTATCGAATTTTTGGGTGGAATACAATACTTTCCCTACTTACTATACGTAGTAGAGAAAGTTAAAATCAGTATGAGGTAGTAAGAGTGTATTAAATCTGGAATCACTACTGATAGTTACGCATTATTAAGAAGGTTATGATTCTGTGGAAAGTTATGCCTTGTGGCTACTAAACTTATTTGTCAAGATTACTAAAACAAAGAGTTTGCAGAAATTACTAACAGATAGATATAAATTCTTCCTCCTCACAGGATTCTTGAAACTCTCTCTTCTGATGGCCCCGACCCATTTTCTTTTCTCTTCCTCTTCTTCAGTTGGAAATTTGAACATACGCTCTTTGTTTTGTCAGGTGTAGTTTCTCCAGAAATTTTACCACCATACATTTTGTGCAATAAATGTAGGTATTAAAATTCTCTCTTGAAAGGTGGTACTTCTTATATACTATTAAATAAAAGCTAATTCACGTCCTTATATACAAATGCAATAAAAACCAAACCAATATCCTTTCCGGCTGCCATATTACCTATATCGATGATAGTAATAGCTAAAGCCCTGTCTTCTAGGAGATGTTGGTTGTTTTGAAGTCTCTAAGTGCCCCCGCACGTTTGAGGGCACTTAGAGACCAACTCTGTTTTTAAATCAGCATCTTCCTAAGATAAGCTAACGAAGATTTTCAAGAAAATCTCTCCACCCCAAACTAATACTTACATGCAAAATGTTTCCTTTATTTTTTATTTTCTCAAAATAAAATGTATATCTTAAATTTCCTAGGATTAGCCTGTTAAGTCCTCTTCATTCGGAATTAACTTTGCATACTTTTGTACAATTCCTGAAACATGAGAGATAGAAAAGCTGTACAAAAAATGTAGATCTCGTTCAAACACGGAATTTATGTTAAATAAATTTTATATGACATTAGCCATTGCCAAGATACTCGCTGTTCTTGGTTGAATTTCCCACCACTCGATATGCTTTGAAGTGCTTAGTCAGTATTCTTTTGTTGCTCGTGGTGTTGTGCAAAGTGTGGAATTTCAATACCAGCATATAACGGCTCTGCTTTTTAAAGATTTTACATCGCTACACCTCTTAAAGCCATAACAAAAGTTTAATTAAACGTTATCTTAATTAAGACGAAGTAGATAGAAAAAATCTGATGTGTTATACTCAGATGGCTTTCTCTACTCTTGTACAAACTATTTTTACAAACTCCTACTCTTCATCTATTTCATATTAATCGAGATAAACATTTGCAGAAACGATCTTTTGACATGCAAAGAGAATCACATTTTACACGTAGCGACCAGTTCTAAAAATATTTGACTATCCCTTAAGGGCTACTATGTTCCCCTTGTTTTGTATTTGCAAGGGCAATATAGAAATTCAGTAGCCTTTAAGCAGAGACATATCTCTTAATAGCTGGTTGCTAAATGCAGCACCATTCTCTTTGCCACAGATTAATGCTCTTTGCATATCCATTTGAGAAAATAAGTATTGAAAAATTTAAGGGAATAACAAGCAATATCTGGAAAATGGTTCACTCAACAAGAAAAATGTATATGACATAAATTGTGTATTTTAACGCGATCTACATTTTTTTCTGTAGTAACATTTTGTCTATCTCTTATGGTTTACCAGTTATGCAAAAGTCGTTCACAATGAAGAATACTTTTGGAGACATTCCCAGAAAATTCAAGATAGACATCTTATTTGTCATGAAAATATCTTAAAAATATGATATTTTAATCAAAACCGTTAGAGCCATTTTTGATAAAATTAAAATTTTCGAAAAATGTTCCATGTAAAGGGTAATCTGGGGTGGGGGATTTTCTTGAAAACCTTGTGTCGCATCTTTGGAAGATACTGAATCTAAATACCAAGTTTGGCGTTTATCCGACTGTTAGTTTCTGAGTTATGCAGTTCACACACACACACACACACACACACACGGACATATTTCCAAAAATCCTCATTTCAGAACCTAAATATTGTGAATGTGTGTATATAAAGATGCCTTTGAAGTGACATTAAACACGCATATGTTTACTTCAGCGTGATGAAGCGTGGTTTCTGCTCTTCTCGAATTTGTTGCGCACGCAGAAGAAGGAAAGGTAAACCAAACAGTTACGAAAAGACTCTTGTCAGGCATATTAAGTATTCCAAAAGCATTGTTGATGCAAAAATAATTTTCAAACAATGAAATATTTTTTCGATACATTTTCCACACTGAAATTCAATTAATGATAATCTCCATTATACTGCATTATATTTTCCGTAGAACGAAATAGGAATAACTTGAACAACGATGCTACAAGCACTTGAAACATGAAGGCTGAATTGTCCGGAGCAATGATGGATATCTGTATCGGATAACGCAAGACATGAAGTAGGAAATACGTTTGAAACCAGTAGTGAAAATTTTGATAATAGAAATAATTTTCTGCACATGATATCGCGAGGAAATTTACACGTGCATCTTTGGATACATTCTCGAATACGGCGACACCTTTATTTTCTTGATATTTGAATGGCATTCACTCGAGAATATTGTGGAATTTACGCGGAGCTAAGGGAAGAAACAGGTGATACCACTTAATACTTTGCATCTCAAACTACTGCATACTGTTTAAAAGTGGATGTGTCATAATAATTCATGAAATTGCTACCCGATAGATCTATCTCGACATTCATTTACGGGGTAGAGAGTGGGAAGCTTTTGAACACCCTGCTTATTTTTTGATCTGTAGGTTTATTTTCAAGTTTTAATTCCTTGTAATGTTCTTCTGTGTCCATTATCTATATAATGAAATAATTACTTATATTTACGTAATTTTCGATTTCCCACTGCCGTTAACTCCTACAGTCGGAACCAGTTAGAGAGCAAATAAGAAAAATCTGCTGTTACATTCACATGACTTTCTCTAGCCTGTACCACTTGTTAATGGTTATAAAAACTTATCCTATGAAACCTTATTTTTCTGCCACAGATACACACACGCACGCGGACCTTTTTCTAGAAGTGCTTTTTTTTATACGGGGACTCAAAACATGTATCGATTTTTTGGGTGGAATACAATACTCCCCTACTTGCTATAAGGAGTAGAGAAAGTAAAAATATAAGCTAACCATTGCCAGCAAAACATTCCAACATAGTCTATGATAGAATCTCTTTCGAATATTCATCAACGCGGTTTCTTTTTCGTTGCAGTGGTTTGGACAACGTGACCACGCGCCAATGTCTGCAGTTGTTGAGAACGTTAGCCAGCCAGGGACGCACCATCGTATGTACCATCCACCAGCCCAGTGCTTCGCTCTTTCAAATGTTTGATCATGTTTATGTAGTTGCTCAAGGATGTTGTGTATACCAAGGATCCTCCAAGGACCTGGTACCCTTCCTATCCTCTACAGGACTCTCCTGTCCGATGCATTACAACCCTGCAGACTTCGGTAAGTTGCAATGTTACATGTTTCATTGCTCAAAGATATTCAACTATGTACATACATGTGAACAGTTTCTATTCTTTATCGAAAACAACAGGTTACTGGCAGCAGCTCGAGCTTAATCTCGCCATTTTACCATGGAGGAAGGAAATCGGAAAACAAAGTTAGTTGCAAGCGTCGATTCCCGTGGCTCTAACCTTCTTGACCCATGTTTTATTCTGGGTTTCCCTGGGTTAATAGGCGAATGCTGGGAAGGATCATTAAGTCCCTCGAATTTCCTGTCCCTCCATTTCACCTCCATTCTCATTTCACTTCACCTTTCATCTGCTTAGTCTCTTTCAGGGTTGTACGTGTCGGTGGGAGGACTCGGTGTGTGCATGGCTGGGGAAAAGGATGCTCTGTGGAAACCTCCGTCCCCGGAGGGTTGCGGTTTCCGAGTTCCGGGCTCCCAGGGGATGTGTAATCCCACAGGGAGGAGGGGAGCCGGCTGCACCAGGCCCATCTGGGGAGTTTAAATCTGTAAATGGTAGGGACCCTACCCTCTAGTCCGGCCATTGTCTGTCTCCTCTCACCTCATCCCTCCTTTCGGGGGGCGCCCCATTCGGGCATAGGTACAAAAGATCTATGTAAGTAGACGTGCAAGCGTGGTAAAAGTTATAAATCTTTCGGTTGTTTATGAGACAACAAGAGATTTGGGAACTTTCTTTCCTGAAGGTGTTTGAAAATCTGGCCATCATGCTCAACAAATCTTTGCCATGGTTAGCGAAGATTCATGCAACTCTTATTCCGGAAGTTAGTGTTATAAATCTTTGGAATATATAGGTCTAAAATTATTTAGCACATCTCTGCATTCGATTCATGCATTGCACTTTTTGGAAAAGAAATTACGAGCAAATACACTCCTTTTCTTCAGCAAAGAATACAATTACTGCAAATACACCTTGGAGGGAGCTAAGGGCACAATTTATAAGTTCCTGAGAAATAAATTTACATTAAATTTGATTTAGTGAACAGATGCAATGGAAATCAAAAAGAATATGCAAAATTCCTAGGCAGGCGATATAAAAACCAAATTTTGAAAGGCATAGCTAGGCTTAAGAATTTGGCTCTCTCTAACAGAGGGGAATGAATGGATCTCCAACACTGGCATAGGTTTTTTCTTCATTTTAAGAGGGGAAGAGATGAGCTGCAGGAGCCGCAGAGTGGTTTTGCAACTCGAAATGATTCGCCGTGGTGTAGGTGGCACATCCTTAACATTTTCAAAATACTCTACGCACCAGAGCTAAACAAACATTCCTCGACAAGGGACAATGCAATTCCAGGAGAGGTCAGGTCGGAGACAAGCTGTCACAGGCCTCTGTACGCCAATTACAACAGGTTCTTACCACATGCTTGGTGTGACAGTTTGGAGTAAAGCACTCAAGCTGTAGATGAGGTTAGTGGCACAAGAGAATGAACCCAGGACGTACCAAATGCGACACGCAAACATTACTGCCTGAGCAATCCTGCTCGGTTCTCTTTGATGGAAGACGCAACAGTATTTTACAAGACTCATTCTGACTCACCAGACATGAGCAACCCAAGCATGCCTTTCTGTCTTTCCAGCTTACCGCTTCGGAAGTCAGAGGGAGGGGCCTCTAGTAAACGGGGCACAGCACCCACGAAGTCCATATGTTTCCAACTGATCCCTGGGAGGAAGGTATGGAGGGGAGACCCGAAGGGCAGCCAGGTCCGGGCGATGGTTTGCGCTAACAAGAACAAGGTTCCTAACCTGGGATCCCGGAGACAGCTCTCAGGAAGGAAGAGGGCCCCGGCAGTCCTGCAAAGCGCCAGGGAGAAGCATTTCCAGAGCGCAAATTCTACTGTCCTACCGCAATACACTAACCGCCGTCGCCTGATCCTACAACCCTGAAAGAGATGAGGTGAAATAGATGAAAGGAAGTGAAGAGGACGCGAAATGATGGAAAGGAAATTCATGGTAGAAGGGGAACCACCCTAAAATTTGCCTAACGAACCGGGAAAATCGGGGAAGCGAAAAAAGCATGGTCATAGTGGCCGGCCCAACGATAATCGAACTCGGGATCTCCTGAATGCGAGCCTCCACATTACCGCGAAGCTATCTCGCTCGGTCTGCTTTGGAACACTGACTCTCCAACTTGAGATGAACACACCTGAGATGGACCTGAGATAACACACCCGAGATGCACCTGAGATGAGTTCTGTTGGAGTGAGATTCTGTAAACGCAGCAATAAAAATAGCCCCAGGTGTAATCCATGTGATCGGTAAGGCTAACAGGCTGAAGTTACGTTTCAGTCCAATAGCGATAACGTTGAAACACATTCTGGAGGAGTCATTAGTCAAATCATCAAAAATAGGTCATTCAGACGGCAAACCTGCTGATTGTCCTCATTTGACCGGTTCAAGAAAAATCGCAATAACCGGAACAACAATGCACGGATAGAAACGTCAGCACATCTGAATTATTGTAACGGAATAGCTACGAGGGCTGATCAATAAAGACTGAGACTGATTTTTTTCTGTAGTTTCCTTCTGTAGTTTCCTCTACCACGAATAATTGAAAAGAGCAGGGTTTCATGTATAATGTCCATAAGCGACAGCACTCTCGTAACGGTAGGTTGGTAGTAATGCTGTATATTGTTGACCCTACTTGAATTTCGCATACCACAAATTGGAGGTGACACGAGAGGAGCAATACAGCGCAATAAAATTTTATTTTCGTTTAAATCATACAGCCTTGAAGCTTTCGAAAAGCTGAAGGAAGCATACGGTGAAGATGCACTACCTCGTGCAGCGGTGTTTAGGTGGTTCAAGGACTTCCAAGAAGGGCGAGCCCTCTGTGCTAAGCAAGGTGGACCTGGTGTTTCGGAATGGAATGATTTACCAGCATACAGTTTCCCCCCTCACACTACTGTTACAGCAGCTACTATACGTCAGTATTGGCTACACTGAGGAAGCACATTACAAGGAAACGTCCAGAATATCATCGCAATGGGTGGCGACTTCATCACGACAACGCGCGGCCTCACGTCGCAAATCAAGTCCAGGAATTTTTGGCTAAATTCAACATTACCTGTGTGCCGCATCTGCCTTAAAGCCCCGGTCTTACCCCCTGTGATTTCTTTTTATTCCCATTACTACAGGCAAAGCTCCGGGGCATTCGATTTGAGAGCACTGAAGCAGTGCTAAAGAAAAGTGAGGCGATTCTCAAAGACCTGACAAAGAATGGCCTGCACCATGTGTTCGAGGACTGGCAGAGACGGTATAAAAAGTGCATTGAGTTAGGAGGGGACTACTTTGAAAAAGATCATGTCAACATTGAAATGGAGTAATAAATATCTGTGAAAAAAATCAGTCTCAGTCTTTATTGATCAGCCCTCGTACTTAACAACTCCTAAAGAAGAAATGCATTTCAGTAACAAAATGCAAAGCAACTGAGCGGGATGGCTCAGGTGGTAACTCTGTGGCCCCGGAGGTCCCAAGTTCTATCCGCCCACTCTGACGCAGGGTTTTTTGGGGTTGTCCCGGATCATCAGACGAATGCTGGAGCGGTTTTTTCATCCCCCGAATTTCCTGTCCCTCCATTTTGTTCCATTACTCCCTTCATTTATTTTTCAACGCGTTTGATCTGTTTCAGGGTTGGAAGTGTCGACGATGGGTTTCGGTGCAGTATGGCAAGGGAAAAGGATGCTCTCTTTGAACTTTCTCCGTCCCTCGGTCTTCTGCTGGTTGCCGGGGTATAAGGGCCGCTCCTTGGGTAGCGTTAGCCCCTGCGTGAGGCGGGGTCCCGGTCTGCCTGTCCAACTGCCGGGGCGTCTCGATATAGAAACTGCAGGGACCCTGTCAATGCTGTGCCGTCACTCCTAGTTCCGGCCACCGGTGTCTCCCTTCACCTCATACCTCCAGGGGGCGCCCCCTCGTAGGGGGTCGGTGCAATACACTCATTGCTGGATCGGTGCCGAATCCCCTCTGCTTCACAATTCAATCCAAAAGCGAGGCACATCCTGTTCCATACTATCGAAGTGACATTATATGAATTAAATATTAGCATCTGTGTTCATGGTATATACAAACATTCGGTTTATTACAAGATAATATAAACATCTGAATTTGCAGTTTGTTTTCTATGGATTGAGTTCATTAAGGTAAGTTATGCAACTTGATTTTAAAACATATTTAAAAACACAGTTCAGTAATTTAAAGATTTAGATATTGAAGTATTATCCTTTTTGATTTGAACTATTCCTATATTAGATTTTTACTTTCTCTACTACGTATAGTAAGTAGGGGAAGTATTTTATTCCACCCAAAAATTCGATACCGAGATTTCACCGGAAATACATATTTTGAGACCCCCTGAATCCAAAAAAAAAGCATTTTTGGAAACATATCCGTGTGTGTGTGTCTGTGATCAGCATAACTCAGAAACGAACAGTCGGATAAACACCAAACTTGGTATTTAGGATCAGTATCTCCCAGAGATGCGACACAAAGGTTTTCAAGAAGATACCCCCACCCCAAATTACATGGAACATTTTTCGAAAATTATAATTTTCTCAAAAATGGCTCTAACGATTTTGATTAAATATCATATGTTTAAGATATTTTCATGGCAAATGAAATGTATATCTCGAATTTTCTGGGAAAGTCTCCAAAAGCATTGTTGATTGTGAACGACTTTTGCATAACTGGTAAACCATAAGAGATAGACAAAATTTTATTACACAAAAAATGTAGATCGCGTTAAAATACACAATTTATGTCATATACATTTTTTGTTGTTGAGTGAACCATTTTCGAGATATTGCTTGTTATTCCCTTAAATTTTCCAATACTTATACTTTTTCTCAAATGGGAATTCGTTATTCATTTTTTATATGTCCTGTACATACAAAGAGAATGGTATACTCCACATAGCAACCAGCTCTTAAAAAATTTGACTATCGCTTAAAGTCTACCAATTCCCCTTGCATCTACAAGAAAATTAGCAATAATTTTTTTCTTGTATAATACGTTGGTTACATCTGAGAAACAATATGACAATTTTGAGGTGATTTTATCATCAGGCGTTTCTTTTAGATCTGATTTTACTTTCGAAATGACAAAAGACGTAAGTTTCTAGTGATTTAGATTGAATTCATTTTAAATACTGTCATTACGAAAAAGCTATACCACATTGTTATATGAGTAAATGTAAGACCTATGAATATGAATCCATGTATTAAATAAAATGTAAGAAAAATCGTTTAACATCGCTTAGATTTCTGCAATTTAATCTGTAATTAAAATGTCAAACGTGAATCAACATAAGCAAAAACCTACTGAGCATCATAATGTAACAAAGTTTAAGATTGATTTGTAGTTTTCATAGTTAATGCAATTAGAAACATTAAGAAAATCCAGAAATCACAGTAATTCACGGAATTCAAAATTTTTCCTGTGTATTTAAAAGTTATTGAACTTTATAAGTATAGTTAATTATTTTACATCTGAAATCAATCAATAGCTCTTCTGATCCGAATAAATTCATAGAATTTCTGTCCACATTTCATAGATGCATCCAAGATACTTTTCCTATCTGACATAGAAATCTATTGTTTTATCTCTTAAAATCCCCAAATAATCTCCAAAAATAAGTTGATTTTGGAGCTAATTACATTATACATACACAGCCAGCTATCCAACGCAACATTTGGCATTAAGGAAGAAAAGGTCTCTGTACTGAACAAACTAACCCAAGGAAAACTAAGGGGAAAAAAATCTGTGTTACACTCACATGACTTTCTCTACTCTTGTACAAACTATTTTTACAAACTATTATTCTCCACCTATTTCATATTAATCGAGATAAACATTTGCAGAAACGATCTTTTGACATGCAAAGAGAATTACATTTTACACATAGCGACCAGTTCTAAAAATATTTGACTATCGCTTAAGGCTTACTATGTTCCCCTTGTTTTGTATTGGCAAAGGCAACATAGAAATACAGTAACCTTTAAGCATAGACATATCGCTTAATAGCTGGTTGCTTTTGCAGCACCATTCTCTTTGCCACGGATTAATACTCTTTGCAAATCCAATACAAAAAAATGAACAACGAATTCCCATTTGAGAAAATAAGTATTGAAAAATTTAAGGGAATAGCAAGCAATATCTCGAAAATGGTTCACCCAACAAAAAAAATGTATATGACATAAATTGTGTATTTTAACGCGCTCTACATTTATGTGTAGTAAAATTTCGTCTATCTCTTATGGTTTACGAGTTATGCAAAAGTCGTTCACAATGAAGAATGCTTTTGGAGACATTCCCAGAAAATTCAAGATATACATTTTATTTGTCATGAAAATATCTTAAACATATGATATTTTAATCAAAATCGTTAGAGCTATTTTTGAGAAAATTAAAATTTTCGAAAAATTTTCCATGTAAAGGGTAATCTGGGGTGGGGGGATTTTCTTGAAAACCTTCGTGTCGCATCTCTCAAGTGTGGTGCTATCCGACTGTTCGTTTCTGAGTTATGCTGTTCACGGACACACACACACAGACAGACAGACAGACAGACAGAGACGCACACACGAATATGTTTCCAGAAATGCTTTTTTTTTGGATTCAGGAGGCCTCAAAATATATATTTCCGGTGAAATCTCGGTATCGAATTTTTGGGTGGAATACAATACTTCCCCTACATACTATACGTAGTAGAGAAAGTAAAAAACAGAAAAATTGACTCCCGCCAATATTCATAATTTTAGTTCCCTAGAATTAGCAAATCAGCATACCTGAGTGGCGTTAGTTAGCTTTGCGGACACACCTGCTTGAAATCAGGTTTGGCGAATAGAACTGGATTTGCCACTTTCAACCGGGAGTAATCAAACGACGAACATTTTGAGCGAGGAAAAGAAAGAAAAAGAAAACAAAAACATTAAGACATGAACACACGCTTTTTTGGTAACCTTGGAATAACCTCCAATAGACATCACGTGTCCTTGCGTAACGATAAATCGTGTTCTTAATAACTGAATGGTACCATAATATTATACTGAACACAGCGAAGAAATGAATCATTTATGCAGAAATTTGCTTCTTTGTTATTATAATATTTCGTTTTTGCAAGCTTTATTCAAGTTATCTTACAGGCTAGTGAATTTGAAAATGTGGTGTGTGTCCGGCTTAAGCGGTTCATATTCAGTTTTAGGCAGCCCCCACACTGGCGGCCACACATAACTTTTTGTCTCTGAGATGCTTTAGTTCGAGAAGCTGAAGAAGATGTTTATTTTATTAGCTCCACATATGGACGCCAATTTGAAGAAGTTTTGTTTATATTGTAACTTGTTTGCAACACGCTTTGGGCGTCAATTTGAAAAAGGTTGTATTGAAAGAGTTGTATTATACTTCAACTGTTGGGGAACTGAACTTGTAGTAGTTGCAACCGCACGTATGTTAAACAGTATCCGGTAGCCTTCGCCCTAAATGTACTTTTAGATGGCCTATTCCCCAAGTTTAAAAAAAAATATTAGCTTTGTAATTTTACTGTATCTTTAGCTATTATATTTATGTTTGCCTCGGCTGCGTCAGTATTATTGTTAGAGACACGTTTCTCTTAGGCAGGGTTGTGATGTGAGAACAATGTAGGCTTACACAGATTTTTAGTTTTAATTCACTCCTTTTTATTAATCCTTGACACAAATTAAATAGCACTTCACTGATATCGAAAGCTGTGAGTTTCTTTTATTCAATACTTGCACTTTTTTAACACGTATACTATTTTCGTTTTACACGAATACATAATCAATTTCTCGAGGACACATCTCGCGTCTGGTTATGAGCACTGTTTTCAATCGTCTAAACTTGTAAATTTCTGTATTTCAAGTCTCTGATTGGCTAATCCTACTCCAATAGAATACCTTCATTTAACTAAAGCTTTTTCTGGTTGTTGATTGACTATTTTTAAACTGTCTCAAAATTACATTATTGCTGCTCTAATAATGACTAGTAGTATTTAAACTTCCTTACTCATTATTGCCTCAAGGTTACCTCATTGTTAGCAACTTTAAGCTTATTATTCTCACAGCTCCTACATTATTATATTACGTAATGTATTCACATAACATTATTACACATGGATACAATAATGTAAACATATACAATGACTGTAATATACATTTTACAAATTATTACACACACATATTGCTTCAAGGCGGGTTGTTATTGTATTTACATATTATATAATTTAATTTAAATTATTCAGGTGTTAAAAATACTGCCGCAAAGCCTTTGCTTCGTTTAAAGCATAGTTAAAAACAACTAAATTCAATAAATAAACATTCCGATGAATGGCTTTGTCATAGATGTATGTAATTATGCGGTTGAGTGTGAGGATTTATCATTCCCATTGCTAAAGTAATGGGTTCATATGACAGTCGAAACATTTTCGGACTCCTATTCCAAATTTCAGATGATTTCTGGGAAATATTATTTAGATAATGCCTCTTCATATCGAAAATGTATAAGCAAGCGAAACAGTACATACCAGAATGTTCCCTATCGATAGACATAAAAGTTGGCATCCTAGTCTCAATAGCAATTCAGGTTTGAACCATTGGAAGTAAACGAAAGCGATGTTCCAATAAGGATAATGCGTTAATATGGTGGTATTCCTTGCGTCAAGGATCAAGAGGGGAGATGCTACAGTTCTCAGGCTCCAGATAAACGGGAGTGTGACTGTAGTATGAAGAAGGTTATTATTTATTATTACGTTGTTGTAGGAGTTTGCACCACGTTCTGGGCGTCAATTTGAAGTAGATGTTTGCTTCACGTATGGAAAGAGTTTGTATTGAAGGCGTTGTATCGTATTTCAACTGTTGGGAGCCGAACTTGAAGTAGTTGCAACCGCACGTATAGTAAAAAGTTTCCGGTAGCCTTCGCCCCAAATGTACTTTCGGAAGCCATTGCCACAAGTTTAAAAATATATTAACTTTGTAATTAAACTGTTTCTTTAAATATTTAATATTTATGTTTGCCTTGACTGGGTCAGTATTATTTGAGAGACATGAATATCTTGGCAGGGCGTGATGCGACAAGAATGTAGGCTTACACAGATATTAAGTTTTAATTCACTCCTTTTTAATAATCCTTGACACAACTTAAATAGCACTTCACTGATATCGAGAGCTGTGAGAGTATTTTATTTAATACCTGCACTTCTTAATACATATACTATTTTCGTCTCACACGAATATGTATTTAATTTCTAGACGACGCATCATGCATACGGTTACTATCACTGCCTACAGGCAACTTACTAGATTTCAACCGTCCAAACTTGTAAATTTCTGTATTTCAAGTCTCTGGTTGGCTAATCCCACTCCAATAGAATACCTGCATTTAACTAAAGCTTTATCTGGTTGTTGATTGACTATTTTTACTTTCTCTACTACGTATAGTAAGTAGGGGAAGTATTGTATTCCAAACAAAAATTCGATACCGAGATTTCACCGGAAATACATGTTTTGAGACTCCCTAAATCCAAAAAAAAAGCATTTTTGGAAACATGTCCGTGTGTGTGTCTGTGTTTCTGTGTGTCTGTCTGTATGTCTGTGTGTTTGTCTGTGTGTGTGTGTGTGTGTGTGTGTGTGTGTGTCAGTCTGTGTGTGTGTCTGTCTGTCTGTGAACGGCATAACTCAGAAACGAACAGTCAGATAAACACCAAACTTGGTATTTAAGTTCAATATCTTCCAAGGATGCGACACAAAGGTTTTTAAGAAAATCCCACCACCCCAGATTACCCTTTACATGGAAGATTTTTCGAAAATTTTAATTTTCTCAAAAATGGCTCTAACGATTTTGATTAAAGTATCATATGTTTAAGATATTTTTATGACAAATAAAATGTATATCTTGAATTTCCTGGGAATGTCTCCAAAATTATTCTTCATTGTGAACGACTTTTGCATAACAGGTAAACCATAAGAGACAGACAAAATTTTACTACACATAAAATGTAGATCGCGTTAAAATACACAATTTATGTCATACACATTGTTTTTGTTGAGTGAACCATTTTCGAGTTATTACTTGTTATTCCCTTAAATTTTTCAATAATTTTCTCAAATGGGAATTCCTTATTCATTTTTACTTTCTCTACTACTATAGTAAGTAGGGGAAGTATTGCATTCCACCCAAAAATTCGATACCGAGATTTCGCCGGAAATACATGTTTTGAGACCTCCTGAATCCAAAAAAAGCATTTTTGGAAACATGTCCATGTGTGTGTCTGTGTGTGTGTGTGTGTGTCTGTGTGTGTGTGTGTGTGTCTGTGAACAGCATAACTCAAAAACGAATAGTCCGATAAGCACCACACTTGGCATTTAGGTTCAGTATCTTCCAGAGATGCGACACGAAGGTTCTCAAGAAAATTCCCCCACCCCAGACTACCCTTTACATGGAAGATTTTTCGAAAATTTTAATTTTCTCAAAAACGGCTGATTAAAATATCATATGTTTAAGATATTGTCATGACAAATAAAATGTATATCTCGAATTTTCTGGGAATGTCTCCAAAAGTATTCTTCATTATGAACGACTTTTTCATAACTGGTAAACCATAAGAGATAGACAAAATTTTACTACACAAAAAATGTAGATCGCGTTAAAATACACCACTTATGTCATATACATTTCTTTTGCTGAGTGAACCGTTTTCGAGATATTGCTTGTTATTTCCTTAAAGTATCCAATACTTATACTTTTTCTCAAATTCGTTATTCATTTTTACTTTCTCTACTACGTATAGTAAGTAGGGGAAGTATTGTATTCCACCCAAAATTTCGATACCGAGATTTCACCGGAAATACATGTTTTGAGACTCACTGAAACCAAAAAAAGCATTTTTGGAAACATGTCCGTGTGTGTGTCTGTCTGTGTGTCTGTCTGTGTGTCTGTGTGTCTGTGAACAGCATAACTCAAAAACGAAGAGTCGGATAAACACCAAACTTGGTATTTAGGTTCAGTATCTTCCAGAGATGCGACACGAAGGTTTTCAAGAAAATCCCCCACCCCAGACTACCCTTTACATGGAACATTTTTCGAAAAGTTTAATTTTCTCAAAAACGGCTCTAACGATTTTGATTAAAATATCATATGTTTAAGATATTGTCATGATAATTAAAATGTATATCTCGAATTTTCTGGGAATGTCTCCAAAAGTATTCTTCATTATGAACGAGTTTTTCATAACTGGTAAACCATAAGAGATAGACAAAATTTTACTACACAAAAAATGTAGATCGCGTTAAAATACACAATTTATGTCATATACATTTCTTTTGTTGAGTGAACCGTTTGCGAGATATTGCTTGTTATTCCCTTAAATTTTCCAATACTTATACTTTTTCTCAAATTCGTTATTCATTTTAACTTTCTCTACTACGTATAGTAAGTAGGGGAAGTATTGCATTCCACCCAAAAATTCGATACCGAGATTTCACCGGAAATACATGTTTTGAAACCTCCTGAATCCAAAAAAAGCATTTTTGGAAACATGTCCGTGTGTGTGTCTGTGTGTGTGTGTGTGTGTGTGTGTGTGTGTGTGTGTGTGTGTCTGTGTCTGTGTGTCTGTGTGTGTGTCTGTGAACAGCATAACTCAAAAACGAACAGTCGGATAAACACCAAACTTGGTATTTAGGTTCAGTATCTTCCAGAGATGCGACACGAAGGTTTTCAAGAAAATCCCGCCACCCCAGACTACCCTTTACATGGAAGATTTTTCGAAACTTTTAATTTTCTCAAACATGGCTCTAACGATTTTGATTAAAATATCATATGTTTAAGATAATGTCATGAGAAATGAAATGTATATCTTGAATTTCCTGGGAATGTCTCCAAAAGTTTTCTTCATTGTGAACGACTTTTGCATAACTGGTAAACCAAAAGAGATAGACAAAATTTTACTACACAAATAATGTAGATCTCGTTAAAATACACAACTTATATCATATACATTTCTTTTGTTGAGTGAACCGTTTTCCAGATATTGCTTGTTATTCCCTTAAATTTTCCAGTACTTATACTTTTTCTCAAATTCGTTATTCATTTTTTTATGTCCTGGACTTGCAAAGAGAATGGAATGCGCCGCATAGCAACCAGCGTTAAAATATTTGACCATCGCTTAAAAGCTACCATATTCCCCTTGCATCTACAAGAAAATTAGCAATAAGATTGACATCTCGATATCTCGATTAACATAAAGCATATGGAGAAAAGGCGTTTGTAAAAATAGATTGTACAAGAGTAGAGAAAGTCATGTGAGTGTAACACATCAGATTTTTTTATGTCCTGGACATGCAAAGAGAATGGAATGCGCCACATATGAACCAGCGTTAAAATATTTGACTATCGCTTAAAACCTACCATATTCCCCTTGCATCTACAAGAAAATTATCAATAAGATTGACATCTCGATATCTCCATTAACATGAAGCATATGGAGAATAAGCGTTTGTAAAAATAGTTTGTAGAAGAGTAGAGAAAGTCATGTGAGTGTGACACATCAGATTTTTACTTTCTCTACTACGTATAGTAAGTAGGGGAAGTATTGCATTCCACCCAAAAATTCGATACAGAGATTTCACCGGAAATACATGTTTTGAGACCTCCTGAATCCAAAAAAAGCATTTTTGGAAACATGTCCGTGTGTGTGTCTGTGTGTGTGTGTGTCTGTGTGTGTGTGTGTGTGTCTGTGTGTGTGTCTGTGTGCGTGTCTGTGAACAGCATAACTCAAAAACGAACAGTCGGATAAGCACCAAACTTGGTATTTAGGTTCAGTATCTTCCAGAGATGCGACATGAAGGTTTTCAATAAAATCCCCCCACCCCAGACTACCCTTTACATGGAAGATTTTTCGAAAATTTTAGTTTTCTCAAAAATGGCTCTAACGATTTTGATGAAAATATCATATGTTTAAGATAATGTCATGCGAAATGCAATGTATATCTCGAATTTTCTGGGAATGTCTCCAAAAGTATTCTTCATTGTGAACGACTTTTGCATAACTGGTAAACCATAAGAGATAGACAAAATTTTACTACACAAAAAATGTAGATCGCGTTAAAATACACAACTTATGTCATATACATTTCTTTTGTTGAGTGAACCGTTTTCGAGATATTGCTTGTTATTTCCTTAAATTTTACAATACTTACACTTTTTCTCACATTCGTTATTCATTTTTTTTATGTCCTGGACATGCAAAGAGAATGGAATGCGCCACATAGCAACCAGCGTTAAAATATTTGACTATCGCTTAAAAGCTACCATATTCCCCTTGCATCTACAAGAAAATTACCAATAAGATTGACATCTCGATATCTCGATTAACATGAACCATATGGAGAATAAGCGTTTGTAAAATTAGATTGTACAAGAGTAGAGAAAGTCATGTGAGTGTAACACATCAGATTTTTTTATGTCCTGGACATGCAAAGAGAATTACATGCGCCACATAGCAACCAGCGTTAAAATATTTGACTATCGCTTAAAAGCTACCATATTTCCTTTGCATCTACAAGAAAATTACCAATAAGATTGACATCTCGATATCTCGATTAACATGAAGCATATGGAGAATAGGCGTTTGTAAAATTAGATTGTACAAGAGTAGAGAAAGTCATGTGAGTGTTAGACATCAGATTTTTTGTCTTGGATATGCAAAGAGTATTAATCTGTGGGAAAGGGAATGGTGCTGCACCAGCAACCAGCTATTAAGAGATATTTATGTGCTTAAAGGCTACTGTATTTCCAAATTGCCCTTGTAAATATATATTCCCCTTACATCTACAAGAAAGTTAGCAAGAAGATAGACTCTGCAAATGTTTATCTCGATTAACATGAAGTAGATGGAGAATAAGCGTTTGTATAAATAGTTTGTACAAGAGTAGAGAAAGTCATGTGAGTGTAACACATCAGATTTTTTATACACTGTCACTAAAATTACGTTAATGCTTCCAAGAATCACAAATAATATTTAAACTCTCAAACTCATTATTGCCTCAAGGTTACCTCATTGTTAGCAACTTATTATTCTCACAGCTCCTACATTATTAAATTACGTAATATATTCACATAACATTATTACACATGGATACAATTATATAACCATATGCAATGACTGTTACATGCATGTTACAAATTATTACATACACATATTGCTTCAAGGCGGGCTGTTATTGAATTTACATATTACATAATTCTACTGAAATCATTTAGGTGTTAACAATACTGCCTTAAGTATCACAATCCGCAGCTAAGTATGTATCAGAGTTGTAATTGCAGACTTGAGTAAAAAAGATGACCGTCAGAAAATCATATCCGATGTAGCTCGTACAGGATTGCATGAAAATTCTTACTGGATCCAACAAGATCGCTGAAGTGTGAAAGCATGGTGTGGGAATCTGAAAATCACATCATTGGGCTCTGCTTCTTCCAGCCTGTCTGACCGGCAAGAGATTTCGATCCTACTGTTGAGGAAACTACCTACTGGGAAAGGTGGCTAACGCACTGGCAAGAAACCATTTCAGTTAGAGCTACAGGAAATGGTGCCATCTCAAGCACACCTATCCTGGATCGAGTTTAATGACCGTTTGAAATTCAGCATGTTTAACATAAAATGCTCAGAAGAAGGTTAAAATGCGTACCCATCTTGTTACAATACCAGTGAACATTTACCCATCACTGACTCCACCTGAGAAGCCATTCACTACTTGTATTGCCTATAGAAAAATGAGCGGCTTGAATTTGACACGATTTACTTGACCCTAAACAGTCTTTTTGTGCCAAAAGTGTGATACCCTCTACTAAAAACCCTAATCCTTTTCTTTCTTTACCTTAAAGGCTGATTATCATTCGTTTTCTTGCTTATCTCCGACATCGAAACTGGTGATAAGGAGCCATTCTTGGAAGGTACTGAACCTAAATATCAAGTTAGGTATTTATCCGACTTTTCGTTTTTACTTTCTCTACTACGTATAGTAAGTAGGGGAAGTATTGTATTCCACCCGAAAATTCGATACCGAGATTTTACAGGAAATATATGTGTTGAGGCCGCGTGAATCCAAAAAAAAAAAACATTTTTGGAAACATGTCCGCGTGTGTGTCTGTGAGAACAGCATAACTCAGAAACGAACACTCGGATAAACACCAAACTTGGTATTTAGGTTCAGTATCCTCCAGAGATGCGACAGGAAGGTTTTCAAGAAAATTCCCCCACCCCAGATTACCCTTTACATGGAACATTTTTCGGAAATTTTAATTTTCTCAAAAATGGCTCTAACGATTTTTATACAAATATCATATGTTTAAGATACTTTTGGCAAATAAAATGTACATCTTGAATTTTCTGGGAAGGTCTCCAAAAGTATTGTTCATTGTGAACGACTTTTGCATAACTGGTAAACCATAAGAGATAGACAAAATTTTACTACACAAAAAATGTAGATGGCGTTAAAATACACAACTTATGTCATATGCATTTCTTTTTGTTGAGTGAACCATTTTCGAGATATTGCTTGTTATTTCCTTAAATTTTCCAATTCTTGTAATTTTTCTCAAATGGGAATTCGTTATTCCTTTTTTTGTCCTGGTAATGCAAAGAGAATGGAATACTCCACATAGCAACCAGCTCTTAAAATATTTGACTATCGCTTAAAGCCTACCAATTCCCCTTCCATCTACAAGAAAATTAGCAATAAGATTAACATGAAGCATATGGAAAATAAGCTTTTGTAAAAATAGTTTGTACAAGAGAAGAGAAAGTCATGTGAGTGTAACACATCAGATTTTTTAGTTATGTTGTTCAAAGACACACACAGACTGACAGACAGACACAGACACACAGGCAGAGCTACACACACGCACTTATTCTAAAAATTATTTTTTAGATTCAGGGATCTCAAAACATGTATTTCTGGTGAAATCTCGGTATCAATTTTTGGATGGAATACAATACTTTCCCTACTTACTATACGTAGTAGAGAAAGTAAAAATGTTTATTTTGCAAAAAAAAAGTAATAAGGATAACGGCATGTGTAAAACAATCAACTCATTGTAAACCACTATTCAAAACTTTTCGAATTTCACCATTAGCCTGCGAGCATATTCAAGCTGTACTTTTAATTGTAGTCGACAACCCAGAGGTGTTCATCAAAAAGTCATATATATATATATATATATATATATATATATATATATATACAACAAACAAACCAGATACAAGCAGGACCTATATAGGCCGAGCAATAACCTACAGGTATCCCAAAAAGGAGTTTACTATAATGGCATAGTACTATTTAATTCACTTCCGTCATGTATAAAGGAACTGCAAACTAATAAAAAAAATCTGATGTGTTCCACTCACATGACTTTCTCTACTCTTGTACAAACTATTTTTACAAACGCCTATTCTCCATATGCTTCATGTTAATCGAGATATCGAGATGTCAATCTTATTGGTAATTTTCTTGTAGATGCAAGGGGAGTATGGTAGGTTTTAAGCGATAGTCAAATATTTTAACGCTGGTTGCTATGTGGCGCATTCCATTCTCTTTGCATGTCCAAGACATAAAAGAAATGAATAACGAATTTGAGAAAAAGTATAAGTATTGGAAATTTTAAGGAAATAACAAGCAATATCTCGAAAACGGTTCACTCAACAAAAGAAATGTATATGACATAAGTTGTGTATTTTAACGCGATCTACATTTTTTGTGTAGTAAAATGTTGTCTATCTCTTTTGGTTTACCAGTTATGCAAAAGTCGTTCACAATGAAGAATACTTTTAGGGACATTCCCAGAAAATTCGAGATATACATTTCATTTCTCATGACATTATCTTAAACATATGATATTTTCATCAAAATCGTTAGAGCCATTTTTGAGAAAATTAAAATTTTTGAAAAATCTTCCATGTAAAGGGTACTCTGGGGTGGGGGGATTTTCTTGAAAACCTTCGTGTCGCATCTCTGGAAGATACTGAACCTAAATACCAAGTTTGGTGTTTATCTGACTGTTCGTTTTTGAGTTATGCTGTTCACAGACACACAGACACACAGACACACACACACACACACACACAGACACACACACGGACATGTTTCCAAAAATGCTTTTTTTTGGATTCAGGAGGTCTCAAAACATATATTTCCGGTGAAATCTCGGTATCCAATTTTTGGGTGGAATGCAATACTTCCCCTACTTACTATACGTAGTAGAGAAAGTAAAAATGAATAACGAAGTTGAGAAAAAGTATAAGTATTGGAAAATTTAAGGAAATAACAAGCAATATCTCGAAAACGGTTCACTCAACAAAAGAAATGTATATGACATAAGTTCTGTATTTTAACGCGATCTACATTTTTTGTGTAGTAAAATTTTGTCTATCTCTTATGGTTTACCAGTTATGCAAAAGTCGTTCACAGTGAAGAATACTTTTGGAGACATTCCCAGAAAATTCGAGATACACATTTCATTTCTCATGACATTATCTTAAACATATGATATTTTCATCAAAATCGTTAGAGCCATTTTTGAGAAAATTAAAATTTTCGAAAAATCTTCCATGTAAAGGGTAGTCTGGGGTGGGGGGATTTTCTTGAAAACCTTCGTGTCGCATCTCTGGAAGATACTGAACCTAAATACCAAGTTTGGTGCTTATCCGACTGTTCGTTTTTGAGTTATGCTGTTCACAGACACAGACACACAGACACACACACACACACACAGACACACACACGGACATGTTTCCAAAAATGCTTTTTTTGGATTCAGGAGGTCTCAAAACATGTATTTCCGGTGAAATCTCGGTATCGAATTTTTGGGTGGAATGCAATACTTTCCCTACTTACTATACGTAGTAGAGAAAGTAAAAATGAATAACGCATTTGAGAAAAATCTGATGTGTTACACTCACATGACTTTCTCTACTCTTGTACAATCTATTTTTACAAACGCCTATTCTCCATATGCTTTATGTTAATCGAGATATCGAGATGTCAATCTTATTGCTAATTTTCTTGTAGATGCAAGGGGAATATGGTAGCTTTTAAGCGATGGTCAAATATTTTAACGCTGGTTGCTATGTGTCGAATTCCATTCTCTTTGCAAGTCCAGGACATAAAAAAATGAATAACGAATTTGAGAAAAAGTATAAGTATTGGAAAATTTAAGGGAATAACAAGCAATATCTCGAAAACGGTTCACTCAACAAAAGAAATGTATATAACATAAGTTGTGTATTTTAACGAGATCAACATTTTTTGTGTAGTAAAATTTTGTCTATCTCTTATGGTTTACCAGTTATGCAAAAGTCGTTCACAATGAAGAATACTTTTGGAGACATTCCCAGAAAATTCGAGATATACATTTCATTTCTCATGGCATTATCTTAAACATATGATATTTTAAACAAAATCGTTAGAGCCATTTTTGAGAAAATTAAAATTTTCGAAAAATGTTCCATGTAAAGTATAATCTGGGGTGGGGGGATTTTCTTGAAAACCTTCGTGTCGCATCTCTGGAAGATACTGAACCTAAATACCAAGTTTGGTGTTTATCCGACTGTTCGTTTTTGAGTTATGCTGTTCACACACACACAGACACACACACAGACACACACACACACAGACACACAGACACACACACGGACATGTTTCCAAAAATGCTTTTTTTGGATTCAGGAGGTCTCAAAACATGTATTTCCGGTGAAATCTCGGTATCGAATTTTTGGGTGGAATGCAATACTTCCCCTACTTACTATACGTAGTAGAGAAAGTAATAATTTCAACTTAGCATTAGAAAGATACCTTATCATTCACACCTTCTATACAGAGGATTTCTTTAAAAAAAAAGAAATAACCGTTCTACTAATTTTACTTAAAAAATTAATACAGTTTTGTAAATGCTAAAGGTAAACGTTGTAGTTATCATTATAAATATTTTTGTAAATATTTTAAATATAAATAAAATTGATTTGCAAGTTTTAGCTTTGACATATTCTAAATAAGAGTTACAAATTATTATCACAAATGTGCACAATGTATGTAAATTTGACGTAATCTACATCCTGTGTTAGACTAGCTCTCTTAAGTTAACCTAATTCACTATAAGATTTACAGATTGATATGATAGGTTATGATATGATGTATAGTTTCTTAATGCTACTCCCAGACATACACTGACGTGCGTGCGCATACACTTTTTCTAAAAATGTTTTTTATGTTCATGGTGCTCAAAACGTGTACTTACTGTGAAATCCCTAAATCGAATTTTTTTGAAACCCAATATTTATCCTACTTCTAGGTACGTAGTAGAGAAAATAACAACCAATTGTATTATTTTTGTTATTTTTGACGAGTCTTTCTTAAAGAGGGGATTTTATTATGTCTGTAATAAACAGTTGAGTTGTGGTAGTTGTAGAAATAGGTTTGCAACACATTAATAGAATTGAAATCGAAAGTTTTTGAATAAATATGTAAGTAAACAAGAAACGAATGTATCTGGTATTGAAATGTCTGTGACTGCAGCTAATGAAAACTTAATACCACTAATATTGTGTAAAATACGTTAGGAAGTTCAAATGTTTGAAGTTTGTTTTGTTAAGAAGAATTTTCAGCATAAACCAGGAAACTTATGATTACATGCTTCTCTTTGAAAGTGAAAATCCATTATTGATTCATGAAGTGGATTATATTTTTAGGTAGTTGGAAGATGCTTCATGTTTATCTGCACCACGTATGGAAGCCAATTTGTCGCAGTAATTTCGTGTTATCTTTTTACTGAGCGCCCGTTATTGTTTTATTATTTTGCATTTTGGGTTCATTGTCCTCCGGCTAGCTATTATTATTATTATTATTATTATTATTATTATTATTATTATTATTATTATTATTATTATTATTATTATTATTCAGTCCACAAATCTCTTGAACAGGGTGTGTAAACGGAAAGGAGTTTTTACTGAAAGATAAGACTGATAAAAGAATTTGTTTTTACACTTTTATTACCGTCACACTTTATTCATTTCACATTATCCTTTGATACACGCCAGACTGAAACTGTTATATTTTCTAATATCACTATAATCACTTATTTGCTGCACTTTATTAATTCGCGTATTTCACATTTATAACTAACTTTTACGACGCGAGAGATTCTGTAGGATTGCGACGTGTAACTCGCGAACGATTCTGATGAACTGAGCGACGTTTAACGCGTGGATGATTTTGTTGAACTGGGCAATACTTGCCTCTGGCTTTAGCTTTTTATACTCCCTCACCCGATATGCCTAAAGATTATAACCGAGCTGCTATTGGTTAATAAAACGCGCCAACATTAGCGTCTATTTTTATATCCAATCAAAATTACGAGCACATATGCTCTAGGGAAGAAATGCCCGCCATTTCTACAGAAAAGCGCGCCAATCTGACGTCATTTGCTTGTCTCTAATAATTGATAAACAACTCACTCCCTCGCTCATTGTTACCCGCTCTTATTGTCAGTTTCAGTGAGGCCGTGTAAACTTATTTCCTAACAATGCTTATAATTAACAAACATCTCAAATCAATGTCATACAATAATGCTTATTTACACTACAATCACTCTGGCATTTCCATTGTTGTGATACAAATTACTGCCACATTCAGTATCCGATATTATGCAGTATAATTTTCTTTCAGGAGAAATATTGATAATAAGTAGACGCAATTGTTGGCTGTTTTACTTTTTATAGTAAGTAAATAGGGGAAAGTATTGTATTTCACCCAAAATTCGATGTTGACATTTCACGAAAACTTATATTTTGAGGCCACCTTAACCCAAAATAAGCATTCTTAGAAAAAGGTCTGTGTTCCAGTGAACAGCATAACTCAAAAACGAAAAGTCGGTTCAACACCAAACTTGGTATTTATACAAGAAAATCCTCCACTCCAAACTACCCTTTACGTGGAACATTACTCGAAATGTTTTGTTTGCTAAAATGGTTATAATCTTTATTAAAATGGCATATGTTTAAGATATTTTCATCACAAATGTCGTATATCCTGAATTTTCTGGCAATATCCTCTAAAGTCCTCTTCACTCTGAATGACTTTTGCATAACTGTAAACCGCAAGAGAAAAAAATCTTACTACACAACAAATTATATCTCGTTAAAGACACAATTTATGTCAAGTATGTATATATACATTATATATTCCAGCGTTTCAAAAATAGAGGACACAATTTCAGGTATGCAATCCCCATATGTAGACAATTAAAAAGTCCATTACAACATGTGTCCGGAAATGCTTGATTTCTGAGCCTTCAAAACAGTGATGTTCCCTGGAACGTATTTCTTAACGCAGGTAGTTTTCTTTACAGAAGAAGTTCACAGTTTTCACCTCCTGCTTGAATACAGGCCTCACATCGATGTCTCATGGCCGTGCGAACACGACGCCAAATTCCAGAAGTTTTGCGTATTTCCTCACAACTTGCCACAATTCGATTCTGAAGGGATTCCATGTCAGGCACCGGAGACAAATACACCACGCTTTTAAATGGTCCCACAAGTAGAAATCGACAGGGTTCAACTCAAGTGAGCATGGTGGCCAAACAATTGGGCCACCTCTACCTATCCATCGTTCAGGAAACCTTCGATGCAAGTACCGGCGAGCGGTTCGATTGAAGTGTGCAGGAGCGCAATCATGCAAGAAGTGAGCTTGTTGATGAATGCTCAGTGAGGTGTCTATACACATGAAGTATGGTGTTTTCCAGGAAGTTTGTGTACGCCTGCTCAGTAAGTCTGTTTACAAGTACATGGGGCCCAACTAACCGATCACCAATGATGCCGGCCCACATGTTGAGAGTGAACCGCGCTTGGCGATGAGATGGAACAATTGCATGTGGGTTTTCATATGTCCATACATGCAGCTTGTGGAAATTTGTAATGCTCTCTCGTGTGAACTGTGCTTCATTTGTAAAAAATAGGCAGGAAAGTTCGGATTTGTAGCACACTGCCGCATGAACCACAGGCAGAACATCAATCGAGCAGAGTGATCTGCTGGTGACAGGGCCTGGACACGTTGCAAGTGATAAAGATACAACTGTTGCTCTCGCAACAGTCTCCAGGCAGTCGTATGAGGAGCATTCACTTACAACGCTTACCTTCGTGTATCTACTGATAGAAGGAGTGTGCCAGAATACAAATCTCCTCCTCTACATCTGGAGTTGTAGATTTTGGTGTCGTCCTCTCTTCAAACCAGATGTAAACTTCCCATGAGCGCACAAATGTCTTCCGATCTGGACATACTCACTGTAGGTGCCTCTCTTGGTACAAATGACGAGCCAGCGCCGCATTCCATCCGCCTTACCACACAAGTATATTTCTGCCAGCTCCTGATTTGAGTACATGTCGCTCAGTCGAACACAACACTCAATGTACTCTTCGCCTCAGAATGTACCGTCAAGAGCGTCCTGTTAATATCTTCTGTCGGGACATCTACCTGAAGAAAAACTTTCCAGTGAATTATCACTATTTTGAAGGCCATAACCCGAAACCAAGCATTTCCGATCACATGTTGTAAATTGGCTTTTTTACTTTCTCTACTACGTATAGTAAGTAGGGGAAGTATTGTATTCCAACCAAAAATTCGATTCCGAGATTTCACCGGAAATACATGTTTTGAGACCCCCTGAATAAAAAAAAGCATTTTTAGAAACATGTCCGTGTATGTGTCTGTGTGTGTGTGTGTCTGTGAACAGCATAACTCAGAAAGGAACAGTCGGATAAACACCAAACTTGGTATTTAGGTTCAGTATCTCCCAGAGATGCGACACGAAGGTTTTCAAGAAAATCCCCCAACCCCAGATTATCCTTTACATAGAACATTTTTCGAAAATTTTAATTTTCTCAAAATGGCTCTAACGATTTTCATTAAAATATCATATGTTTAAGATATTTTCATGACAAATGAATGTATATCTGGAATTTTCTGGGAATGTCTCCAAAAGTAATCTTCATTGTGAACGACTTTTGCATAACTGGTAAACCATAAGAGATAGACAAAATTTTACTACACAAAAAATGTAGATCGCGTTAAAATACACAATTTATGCCATATACATTTTTGTTGTTGAGTGAACCATTTTCGAGATATTGCTTGTTATTTCCTTAAATTTTCCAATACTTATACTTTTTCTCAAATTCGTTATTCGTTTTTTTTTTATGTCCTGGACATGCAATGAGAATGGAATACGCCACATAGCAACCAGCGCTTAAAAGATTTGACTATTGCTTAAAACCTAGCATAAGCCCCTTGCATCTACAAGAAAATTAGCAATAAGATTAACATCTCGATTAACATGAAGTATATGGAGGATAAGCGTTTCTAAAAATTGTTTGTACAAGAGTAGAGAAAGTCATGTCAGTGTAACAGATCAGGTTTTTTTTTATTATCTACATATGGGAAATGTATACCCTTATACCCTCTATTTTTGAAACATCCTCTCTCTCTCTCTCTCTCTCTCTCTCTCTCTATATATATATATATATATATATATATATATATACCTTATAATTTTTTGTCGAGTTAGCATTTCCGAGATATTCCTTGGTATTGATTTGAATTTTCAAATACTTTGCTTTTCTAAAATCGAAATCGTTATTCGCTTTTTTCTTTGGTTCTCTGTTTTTTCTTTTGGTCGTGCAAAGGGAACAGAATTTCAAAGCCATTACAAAGCGACCCGCTCTTAAAGGATTTGAATATCGCTTAAAGTCTTCTGCATTCCCCTAACCCCTTGTCTACAAGAAAATGTGTAGCAAGATAAATTCTGCAAACATTTATTTCGATTAACATGAAGTAGATAGAAGGGTAAGCCTATAGTTTATACAAGTGCTAGTACTCGTAGAGAAAGTCATGTGAGTGTTAACACATCAGTCATTTTTCTTTCTCTTTCCTTATTCTTAATTTTTCTACCACCGAGACTTAAACTAAAGAAAGTATTCTATTCGAACATAAAATTGTTGTTGTTGTTCACCAATGGCACTGGATTAATTGATCTGCATCATTTTCCCTGTGGCTTATCAATATAAAGTCTGTAAGTTATCACCTTTAAGGCCTTTGCATTTGGCGAGATGTTGTTTGTTCAGGATGACATCTTCTTCACTGAGAGTGCACTTGGGTGTAGGTAGGCATCGTATCTTGTAGAGGTGTTCTGCGAGGCAATCGTGGCCACTGCAGTTATCCTTGGCATTTTTTGTATATCAACCCTATCTTTAATATTATTATAATCTTTATCTTTTAATTTATCTTCTTCATCAAGTCTCTGCTGTCTTTTGAAATGTTTAATGTTAATTGTTTATTTATTTCTATTTATCTTGCAGGTTTTATTTGCTGTATTGCGCCTTTCTTTGCTAATTGATCCGCATGTTCATTGCCCAAAAGTCCGACATGAGCTGGGATCCAATGTAGAGTGACATGATTTCTAGTTTCAACTGCTTTAATTAGGCTTCTTATTTCTTTAATATTTCTTGTTGTTTTATTATTGTAATTTACTATTTCATCTATGGCTGATTTTGGGTCCGATGAGATCACTATCCTTTTGTTTTATGTATGGTCTATATAGAATGTTCTGTAATGCTGCTTTTATAGCTGTTAATTCTCCATCATAGTGGTTTGATGTTTCATCTAATGTTAGATACTGTGCAAATAGCTTACAGTATACTCCTGCACCGGCGCTTTTTTTTTTTTTTTTTTTTGATGAGGGATCCAACTGTATATATTCGGAGCCATTCTTTCTCTGGATATCTGCCATTTTCCGTAGCTATTGCCATGGCTCTCATTTCATCTGGTATATTGTTTTGTTTGTATATTGTGTATATCAGATTATTTATATATCAGACTATTCTAATATTGTAGTATTCTATTTGACTCGTTACCTCTGTTGCTATTATATTTGTTGTAACTATATTCTTGTATTTTAAGTTATTAATATATGTTCTGAAGCTTATTTGAATTTTTAAATTCGAACATAAAATTGGATAGCGATATTTTGAGGTCCTTCGAAGTTAAGAAAGAATTAAAAGAAAGTATTTTAGAAACTGGTGTGTGTTTGTACTTTTCCACAGGAAATGTCGAAACGACTGTCGTGAAATTTGATATATAATATACCTTAGAACCACCTTAAAATTTACAGGCATTTTAATTACTTCTTTCAAAGGGGCGGTTTAAAGAAGCGCAAAATCGAATAGCCCAAATACCTCGCTTATTATATGTTGTGGAAAAATATTACAAAACAAACGTTTTAACAATAATGTTTCTGCCAAGTTCTACTATTTATAAAACTTGTATAGGATGAATAGTTAAAAAATCTGATGTGTTACACTCACATGACTTTCTCTACACTTGTACAAACTATTTTTACAAATGCTTATTCTCCATATGCTTCATGTTAATCGAGATATCAAGATGTCAATCTTATTGCAAATTTTCTTGTAGATCCAAGGGGAATATGGTACGTTTTAAGCGATAGTCAAGTATTTTAAGCGCTGGTTGCTATGTGGCGCATTCCATTCTCTTTGCAATATCCAGGACATAAAATGAATAACGAATTTGAGAAAAAGTATAAGTATTGGAAAATTTAAGGGAATAACAAGCAATATCTCGAAAATGGTTCACTCAACAACAAAAATGTATATAACATAAATCGTGTATTTTAACGCGATCTACATTTTTTGTGTAGTACAATTTTGTCTATCTCTTATGGTTTACCAGTTATGCAAAAGTCGTTCACAATGAAGAATACTTTCAGAGACATTCCCAGAAAATTCGAGATATACATTTCATTTCTCATGACAATATCTTAAACATATGATATTTTAGTCAAAATCGTTAGAGCCATTTTTGAGAAAATTAAAATTTTCGAAAAATATTCCATGTAAAGGGTAGTCTGGGGTGGGGGGATTTTCTTGAAAACCTTCGTGTCGCATCTCTGGAAGATACTGAACCTAAATACCAAGTTTGGTGTTTATCTGACTGTTCGTTCCTAAGTTATGCTGTTCACAGACACACAGACACACACACGGACATGTTTCCAAAAATGCTTTTTTTGGATTCAGGGGGTCTCAAAACATGTATTTCCGTGGAAATCTCGGTATCGAATTTTTGGGTGGAATACAATACTTCCCCTACTTAGTATACGTAGTAGAGAAAGTAAAAAGTATATTAATAGTTATATAAACCGATTACCAGGAAGAACAGCGTATATTACATTGTTTGTAAGGATGATATTACTTTCTCTACTACGTATAGTAAGTAGGGGAAGTATTGCATTCCACCCAAAAATTCGATACCGAGATTTCACCGGAAATACATGTTTTGACACCTCCTGAATCCAAAAAATCTGATGTGTTACACTCACATAACTTTCTCTACTCTTGTACAATCTAATTTTACAAACGCCTATTCTCCATATGCTTCATGTTAATCGAGATATCGAGATGTCAATCTTATTGGTAATTTTCTTGTAGATGCAAGGGGAATATGGTAGCTTTTAAGCGATAGTCAAATATTTTAACGCTGGTTGCTATGTGGCGAATTCCATTCTCTTTGCATGTTCAGGACATAAAAAAATGAATAACGAATTTGAGAAAAAGAATAAGTATTGGAAAATTTAAGGAAATAACAAGCAATATCTCGAAAACGGTTCACTCAACAAAAGAAACGTATATGACATAAGTTGTGTATTTTAACGCGATCTACATTTTTTGTGTAGTAAAATTTTGTCTATCTCTTATGGTTTACCAGTTATGCAAAAGTCGTTCACAATGAAGAATATTTTTGGAGACATTCCCAGAAAATTCGAGATATACATTTTATTTGTCATGACAATATCTTAAACATATGATATTTTAATCAAAATCGTTAGAGCCGTTTTTGAGAAAATTAAAATTTTCGAAAAATGTTCCATGTAAAGGGTAATCTGGGGTGGGGGGATTTTCTTGAAAACCTTCGTGTCGCATCTCTGGAAGATACTGAACCTAAATACCAAGTTTGGTGTTTATCCGACTGTTCGTTTTTGAGTTATGCTGTTGAAAAAAAAAATTGAGTTTTATTTATGGACGCTCTTTAACTACTATGGTTCTTAGCGTCCCATTCTATATTGGGCGTGAAACACCTGTAATTTTGCTCAGAGGCCTCTTTATCAGGCTTGAGGTTCTTTTACGTGCCGTAAATCTACGACACGGGACCACCGGCTTTACTTCCCTTCCGAAGGAAGCCGTGCTAACGATTTTTACGCCCGAAAAAATCCATCGCCCTCCACCGGGTTTGAACCCGCGACCTTGGGAACTAGAGGCTAGCACGAGTTATGCTGTTCACAGACACACAGACACACACACAGACACACACACACACACAGACACACACACAGACACACACACGGACATGTTTCCAAAAATGCTTTTTTTGGATTCAGTGATTCTCAAAACATGTATTTCCGGTGAAATCTCGGTATCGAATTTTTGGGTGGAATGCAATACTTCCCCTACTTACTATACGTAGTAGAGAAAGTAAAAAAGCATTTTTGGAAACATGTCCGTGTGTGTGTCTGTGTGTGTGTGTGTCTGTGAACAGCATAACTCAAAATCGAACAGTCGGATAAACACCAAACTTGGTATTTAGGTTCAGTATCTTCCAGAGATGCGACACGAATGTTTTCAAAAAAATTCCCCCACCCCAGACTACCCTTTACATGGAACATTTTTCGAAAATTTTAATTTTCTCAAAAATGGCTCTAACGATTTTGATTAAAATATCATATGTTTAAGATAATGTCATGAGAAATGAAATGTATATCTCGAATTTTCTGGGAATGTCTCCAAAAGTATTCTTCATTGTGAACGACTTTTGCATAACTGGTAAACCATAAGAGATAGACAAAATTTTACTACACAAAAAATGTAGATCGCATTAAAATACACAACTTATGTCATATACATTTCTTTTGTTGAGTGAACCGTTTTCGAGATATTGCTTGTTATTTCCTTAAATTTTCCAATACTTATACTTCTTCTCAAATTCGTTATTCATTTTTTTTATGTCCTTGACATGCAAAGAGAATGGAAAGCGCCACATAGCAACCAGCGTTAAAATATTTGACTATCGCTTAAAAGCTACCATATTCCCCTTGCATCTACAAGAAAATTACCAATAAGATTGACATCTCGATATCTCGATTAACATGAAGCATATGGAGAATAGGCGTTTGTAAAAATAGATTGTACAAGAGTAGAGAAAGTCATGTGAGTGTAACACATCAGATTTTTTTTGTTTGTTTTGTTTTACTGTGAAGTCCTTTGTTTTAATTTTGGCTAATACATTGCAAATACCGCTTTATTATTGGCTTTCAGAGCATCACAAGAAAGGTACATTGTACAAAGATGAAAAGTAGGGTAACGAGAAGGAGAGTACTGATAGTTATTTTATAAAATATAGGATATTCCATTTAAAATCTCTTAATATAGAAAATATTACAGCAGAAAATATACAATATTTACGATATCACATTTCAGTACCTCTAATATATTTTACCGCTCATCTGAATTTGAATACAAAAAAATTGTTAACTCTAATTGTAAAAGTTGTTCGGATGTTGCATAGCTTTTAACTAACCTGTATACAACGTTATTTCCTGAAATATTCCGTGAGGAATCTTTAATAAACGTGGGACCACATTTCAATTTTAAAAGACAATTTACGGAAATAACGTTTAATATTGCTGTACTTTTCATTGAGTAAATCGTAAACTAACTTAATTCGATTTTTCACAGCAGCATTTATTGCCGTACGTAATGAAAACAATAACCTTGACAAAAATTCTTTTTCTTCTCCTTCGAATACTGCAACTCCACTGTATGCTGACAAAGAGAAGGATGTTGCAACCACAGGAGCGGCTATCCCTTAAATTCCTTCTGCTCACTTGAACTCTCTCCTCCTTAATCTAGCACTTTTTCTCCTGCATTAGAGGAAAATGTTGAATTGCTCTTTCAAGCTAACGAACTCCGTGCTACATCAGCGGTCACATCGTGCGCCGGAAACCATATAACTTCATAATTCAGCTATCCCGTCGCGTTCCTGCAGAGGCATAGTACAAGCTGTAGAGAACTCTTTTATTACAGCCATAAGGTGCTCCACAAAACTTTTGCGAAAACTTCGTTTGGTATTTTCACATAAACTGCCGGAAAACTGCGAGGCTATGCTTTATTCGCGATAGGTATTTTCTTTTTCTTTCCTTCTTACTTTTTCTACCGCTTAGATACCTAAGCCAAAGGAAGTATTGCATTCGATCTTAAACTTCGATATCGAGATTTCAGAGGAAACGAGGTCTTCTGAAAAAAAATCAACTAATAAAAAAATAAAAATGATAATAATAAAGAAATCCCTTTAGAAAGAGCTCCGAAAGCGCGCGCGCGTGTATATATATATATGTGTGTGTGTGTGTGTGTGTGTGTGTGTGTGTGTGAATTCCATAACTTAAAAACTGAACATAAAATAAATACCACATTTCTTGCTGAATTGAGATATTTATACATGTTTTAATGAAGTAGGCCTAAGCTTGTCAGGAAATTCAAACCCAAACAACACTTTACGCGGGTATATTATTTTCCTAAATATGACTGTAAGTAAATCACTTTGTGTCTGAGATATTGAGATGGAAAATAAAATGCACACTTTACATTTTCTGTAACTATTCGATGAGATCCTGTTCATTCGCATTGAGTTTTATGTAACCGCGATGCCTTAAGAGATAGACCAAAAAGTACTCTTCGCTTTTGCAGTTTAATGGTCGATATGCTGACTTCTGAAATCATAAAATCTAGGATCGAATCCCGGACGAGATAGGAGAATTCTCCTTTAGAATGAAGAAGATGGTTGCTTCGTTTTGTTATTTGCTCCACGTTTTGGGAGCCAATTTGAAGAAGGTGTATTATAATATTTCGACTATTGGGGAGCCGAACTGGAAGTAGTAAGGTAAAAAAGTTTCCGGTAGCCTTCGCCCCAAGTTTATAAAATATTAACTTTGTAATTTGACTGTTTCTTTAAATATATATGTATATTTATGTTTGCCTCGGCTGCGTCAATATTTATTGTTAGAGACATGAATTTCTTAACAAGAAGAAGAAGAAACTGAAGAATGTAGGCTTACACAGATTGTAATTTTACTTCACTGCTTCTATTAATGCTTGACACGATTTAAATAACACTTCACTGATATAGAGAGAGCTGTGAGATTTTTTTAATTAATGACTTGCACTTTTTTAACACGTAAACTATTTTCATCTCACACTGAATACGTATTAAATTTCTCGAGGACACATCTCGCGTCCGGTTATGAGCGCTGTCTACAAGCAACTGACTTGATTTCTACCGCCTAAATTTGTAAATTTCTGTATTTCAAGTCTCTCATTGGCTATTCCTAATCCAATAGAATACTTTTATTTAACTTAAGCTTTTTTCTTGGTGTTGATTGGATATTTTATAAACTTTCACAAAAATTATATTATTGTTGCTCCAAGAATGACTAGTAGCATTATTACACTTTCTTACTCATTATTGCCTCAAGGTTACCTCATTGTTACCTCATTGTTAGCAACTTTTAACCTATTATTCTCACAGCTCCTACATTATTAAATTACGTAATATATTCAGATAACATTATTACATTATACAATAATATAAACATATACAATGACTGTAATATACACTTTTTATATATTGTTACATATACATATTGCTTTAAGGTGGACTGTTATTATATTTTTTATTATATAATTTGACTAAAATCATTTAAGTGTTAAAAATACTGCCCAAAGAACCATTCCATATCCTTTACAGATTTTGGAAAAATGAACGTGAGTGTAACTTGGGTGTGTTTTATACTGAAAGAAATATAAACTTTAAGCCTTGATTAAATTGAATATCTTTATTCGCTAGTCGCCACCAAATCAGTTGTTAGTGTAAATCACAGAGTCCAAAGTGGACGTCCCCACCCCTTTTCCCGCTGAAAACGCTCTTCTTCAGTGAACAATGTAAAATTAACATTAAGGCATTGCAAGAGCCAAAGAGAATGTCAATGTTCGGAAAAGTTAATGACGAGTATATAAAAGATAACCCTTACCGTAAGAGAAAATTTAATATAGATTTCCGTAAGATATACAATTATTTATGTCAAGTAAAAGTTCTTACTCATTAACATTTCCAGAATATCGCCTGAAACGCTCCACATTGTAAGCATTTCAAAATGTTAAATGATAGTCACTTCGTTCATCTATTGCAGAGAGTACATAATGTAATAGCTAGCATATAAGTTGATTACCTACACTTTTTAAGGTTGCTGGGATACATCAAATTTCTGACAACTGTTGTTATTCCCCTTACAGAGTATAAGGATGTTTGCTAAAAGATAGGAATTGTATTTGCATCTAGGTACATTAATTTAGGCACAGGATAGAAACATGTGTTGAGCTGATGGAAGCCCATAGATTCCTATAAACAAAATGCCTAAAAAGTATGGCTTGATATACTAGTCCACGTGGAAGCTTTTCTTTACAGGATGGAATGGGTATAATGAAGCAGGTAGTTAGTAGATATTTCTAGGAATAATCGACATTACTTATCATCTTTTGTAGGATTAGGAACTACATCCTCAATATGACCATCAAGTATCCCATTCCTTTAATTTTCATCCATTATTGTTTCTGTCTTCAAATTATTGTTTTTAATGTATTTGTTAACGATGCTGTCAATTGGCCAGGATCATATCAGCGCCGCCGTGTGCCGGAATTGTCCCGCAGGAGTTCTATTACATGCTAGTAAATTTACTGACACATGAACCCGCGACCTTGGGATCAGGCCAGCGCCTAACCAACTGAGCCACCCAGACCGACATCCTTAATTGATATTCGCTTTCTGGAATAATACCTGCATATTATGCCATACATTTCAATGTTCTGATCAAAATCAGGAACTAACACAGGATCTTCTGAAACTTATTTCATTTCTCCTGAGATTATAATAAAACGTTTGAGGATAAATCGATTCGCAAAATAAACTGAAGTTATTGTGATTTATAACCTATTGAATAAAAGACTATTGAATAAAGTGGTTCCGCTGTGACGCGTGCCACTTGCATTCGGGAGGTCCCGGGTTCAAACTCCCGGAGCCGACCAACCTGACTGAAGCTTTTGTCATGGTTTTCCTCGATCACTAAGCGAATGCTGGGTTGAATAATTTGATCCGCGAATTTTCCTATCATATCTTTTATCACTACGTTTAATTTTCTTCGCCGCCATACCATTGGGCCGATCACACATCCTGGATATGCTATGATCCAGTGTTTGTTTGCTCCTGGACAGGCTACTAACCCCAAGACATTGGCCTGTAAGTCCTTGAGGGTGTAAGTTCTAGAAAGAGGAGGTAATCCGTTGAAGAAGAAGAAGAATAGCAGTTTTGTATTTGCCTGTGTTATTTTAATGCAAATAATATCACATTGAAACTATCTATGTACCATACGCTTGAACTGACATACATTTAACGCTTTCTAGTGGCTAATGTATAAGCTGAAACTTAAAAGCCGTAATAGTCTTACTGTTACTCGAATCTTAAATCGGAGCGGTATTAACATACATTTTGACTCATCGTCGCCAAGGCCTACCGCAAGCTGCTGCATTGTCTACCTTCGTCCATACAGTACATCATGGGCAGGATGCAGTAATGGGAGTAGTAGGACTTGAGCTGCTTCGGGCGCGATTCGCGAGACCAAAATCGTGAAATTAAATATAAAAATATGATGTGTTACACTCACATGACTTTCTCTACTCTTGTAAAAACTATTTTTACAAACGCTTATTCTCCATATGCTTCATGTTAATCTTATTGCTAATTTTCTTGTAGATGCAAGGGAAATTGCCAGGTTTTAAGCGATAGTCAAATCTTTTAAGAGCTGGTTGCTATGTGGAGTATCCCATTCTCTTTGCATTACCAGGACAAAAAAAAAATCGAATAACGAATTTGAGAAAAAGTATTGGAAAATTTAAGGGAATAACAAGCAATATCTCGAAAATGGTTGACTCAACAAAAAAATGTACATAGCATAAATTGTGTATTTTAACGCGATCTACATTTTTTGGGTAGTAACATTTTGTCTATCTCTTATGGTTTACCAGTTATGCAAAACTCGTTCACAATTCGAGATATACATTTCATTTATCATGAAAATATCTTAAACATATGATATTTTAATCAAAATCGTTAGAGTCATTTTTGAGAAAATTAAAATTTTCGAAATGTTCCATGTAAAGGGTAATCTGGGGTGGGGGTATTTTCTTGAAAACCTTCGTGTTGCATCTCTGGAAGATACTGAATCTAAATACCAAGTTTGGTGTTTATCCAACTGTTCCTTTCTGAGTTATGCTGTTCACAAACACACACACAGACATGCTTCCAAAAATGCTTTTTTTGGATTCAGGGGTTCTCAAAACATGTATTTCCGGTGAAATCTCGGTATCGAATACGTAGTAGAGAAAGTAAAAATGTAAATGTCTTTAAAACACAACATTTATTTCAATTAACTTTTGTGACATATCTGTTGTTATTGGTTTGAATTTGTCAATGTTATATCATTTTTAAGAATGTCACAATTCAGTTGTTTCTCACCATTCGATGAAAGGAATACACATACAAAAGAAGTTTAAACAAATTCTATTTCTGACTTTAGGATAGCTCATTATACAGGCTATTATCAATTCTTCCTCCAAAATCGACATTATGAAATTACTATATAATTACTATAAAACTCCAGGTTATAGTTTTATTATAGATAGGTATAGTTAGTTGACTTTAGTTTACTCAATGTGAGTAGATAGTGTTTCGTACTTGTCAGTTTATTGAGTTATATAGTATTAACAAGCAAGTGAAAGGTGTATAAATTTCTGTGCGCATCTGTATTTAAAAATTTTAAATTAAATATTTAATAAAACAGAGGTTCAAAAATCATGTTTTAAAATAACATGTATTCTAACCTAACTTTTGTCCTGTATATCTAACCTATAAAATTACACGAAAAAAAGGGCATTTGACAGATTCTATGAAAACGTGTGCGCAGTATTGCGCTTACTACAGGTTATGTTTAATCTCCATACTTTACTTCTTGAAATCTGACAGGAAATGTTGCTATGCTCACGAGTGTAAATACCACTACACATATGCATTGTTGTTATTGCGTGATGTGGTTTTGCCGCTCCGCTGGTCCGCAGTACGCGCTAACATCGTTTCCCCTTCAACAAGAACAATGCAGGCAACCTCCTGTTTGCGGTATTGCAAAACTGCGAGACTGCATTAGTGAGAAGTAAAAAGGAAAAGCTAAACCATTCTGCTGAAAAAAACGCAAGCTTTAGTCCGTTACGTTAAGCATTCATTCACATTGTTCTCTCCTTGATACCGAGTAACTCACATTCGGTAGGTCGCCGGTTCGATCCCCGACGACCGCTGATTCTGACCCATTGGTTTTTCGTGGTTTCCCCTAGTCGGGGAGCGAATGCTAGGTTGGCTCGCCACGACTCTCCTCCCTCCCCTTTCCTGTACCCATCATCTTCCTTGTCATCTGCTTCAGGGTTGTAGGAGCAGGCGGCACTGTTTGGCGGTTTGCAACTGGACGGTGGCTGTGCCCTCTGTGGCGGATTCTTCCTGATGTCCAGGTACCGCTCGGTTAGATAACCCGCCTCTAGTTGCTTTCGGGTAGGCGGTCCTTCGGAGATACTCGGAGGCTCGGCGCACAATGGGTGAGCTCGGGCGGCGTTAGAGGCGCTCAATATGGAAACATTAGGGACCTCGTCCATGCTTGAACCCGTGTCATCCGGATTTGGTGGCCCTTTGGGTCTCTCCCCACATTCCTCCCTTCCGGGTGTCACGGTAGAAGCACAAGAGGCCGATGGGACTGCGTACGGTACTCTGCTCCGGTTTTGGGCCCCCCTCCGTACTTTTACCTTTATCTCCTTGATAGGAAATCGTTGCTTAATGTACCCTAAGCGATCAAATTTGTTAACGAAGAAAACATAAGAACCTGCCCTTGGTGTAGAGAGAAAGAAAAACGTGGCGTCATGTTCTGAGCGTTGTGCTAAGACCAACGATTTATACATACATATGGATAGCTGGCCGTGTATTCTGAATGCGAGCTGTTGTCTGCTGTCCGGCGTGTTGATGGATGGTAAACAAGCTTTCTGTCACCACATTCCCTGCATGTGTACAATTATGTTATAACGGAGACTCCAACATATGGGTATACAGATATATATATATATATATATAGGCATTAATAACATAATATAATATTATTTGACATTTTTACTTTCCAAAACAGTTTCTTTAGAAAATATGAGAAGCATTTCTTCCCAGCTTGATAGACACAACGTGTTATGAAATTGAGCTATGTATAAAATATACAGGATAAACTTTCAGAGGTTGTTCAGGGATACCTTCTGAGTATTTTGCTATAAGGGACTCTGTCTCCGGCGGATCGTTACAGAGTAGTAATGTAATTATGATTTATTCGGTTTGTTACGCCAATCACCCTTGTTTCTATGCAAATAATTTCGCAACAGTGTATAATATGTAATAACCAAGATGCACATCACACAATAGAGTAATGCAACATCCTGCAGACGAAACACGTGCGCTTTTATCACAGTGTGTTCATCTGATCTGTCAGTTTAGATACAGTAGCTACGAAAAAATGCAGAACAGTTCCCTTATAGGTATTATTCAAAATGACGGGCACCATGATCACGGCAGAGTGTGCAGTGACGCACCATCGACTATCTTACACGCTTAAACCTTCCAGGAGTTTGGCGTACTACTTCCGCGCCTGCGATAATCCTAGCAACCAGGTCCGTGCGAGTAGTTAAAGGCCGGAGTCTCATAACTAAGCTCTTCACATGTCCCAAGAAGTACAAGTCTATTGGTACCATGTCTGGTGACCGAACTGATCATGGAGCAGGACCACCGCGACCAACCCTTGTCGTCCAAACTGTACCATCAATGCGGTTTCTAACGTCGAGTGCAAAGTGTGCCGCCGCTCCGTCATGTTGAAGCCATATAAGCTGATGAGCGTCACATCTTCTAGAAACTGTGAGAGACATGTTAATGGAAAGTGTTTTTACACGACTCCGTTCAGTGTATCAGGAAGCGTAAGATACAATCACAAAATCGTTGGCAATACCAGCCCATACATTCACAGCAAACTGCTGTTGATAGGATTGACACACTGGTACGTGTGGATTTTCGTAATCTCATACATGGCTATCCTACTGTTGAGCATTCCCTCTCTTATAAACTTGGCCTCGTCTGCAAATAACACCAAAGCAGGAAAAGTTGTGGTTTTCTGCATATTGCTGAAGGAACCAATTTACAAACTACACTCGAAATGGGAAGTCCGTTGGCTGCAATGACGGTGCCTTCTGTGGATGATACGGGTGCAATTGTTGTTCACGTACGACTCTCAAAACAGTTGATTGGCTTGTGTTCAGAGCTCGTGCAACGCGTCGACTACTATTGTCAGGATTGTCACCATTCGCGTGTAACACATTCTCTTCCAGATCGGGTGTTCTGGTATATCTCGCACGGCCAGTAAGTTTCATTTTAACACGAAAGGATGTACACATGCAAAAGTACTGCGATGTGGTTTCTGTCGGCGCGGGAACAGCTCAGTATAGCGTCGTCGTGTCGCTCTTCCATTGCATTCTGTGACCCCATGCACAAGGTGCATACTGGCCAACTCTTCATCAGTAAACCCAACCACACTGTTGTGTAACACTATTAACGCACAACTAACACTGCCGGAGAAACAAAAACCTAGACAGAACCGAGTAGTACTGAAATGCAAACTAGAGGGCAATGAGTTAAAGAGGACATTACTGTTGTCAACAGCAGGTACCGTGAACGAATGGAAACAATATATTTACAAACAAGACACACCGCATAAACGTCGATATTCGCACTGTCCTGCAGTACTTTAACCGCAATGCAGATACAAAGCTAAATGGGGAAGAAACCAAACGAAATGCAATTACCTTGTAACGAGCCACCGGAGACCATGGGTCCTTATCCCAAAATACCCAGAAGGTATTCCTGAACAACCTCTGAAAGTTTGGCGGTTGAGCTCTGGTTCGCTCTGTATACAATATTCACTTAAAACACATTTAGTGAAATCAGATTTTACATATCTCGATTTATGTCTATGTAGATAGTAAGAAATCGTTTTTTTTTTCTTCAAAATGCGATAGATGCATCTGCTTGCTTAATACAAATGTCGAGAGACGCAATGCTTTTCTAAACAGCCTCCAGTCAAATGCTATTCAGTGAAAGCATCGTGAGTTTAATGCTTTCTTGGAATTTCTGCTCATTTTATCTATAAACCAGCATTAAAACATTTGTCTCATTTTTAACCCCACCTATTCATTAGCTACATTAAAAACAACAGAAATCCAGACGTCATAGGAAAGTGTAATACCTTCAGTGTTATTCCAATAACAGTTTGATTTTTGTCTTAATGAGAAGCTAATAAACTACACTAGTGTCCAAGAGCTAAGCATAATTCAATATTTCGTTTCCAAAGTATCAGAAGGCACAAAGTTTGTACACATGATCTGGTATGCAACAGAGCAACAAATATCAGACAGGTTTATTTTATCGTGGCCTAAGGATACATTTTTACACAATTACAACATCTGGCTTATCACATCCATAATAACAATTGAGAAGGTGGTTTGTTAGCCCCACGTATGGACGCCAATTTGAAGTAGGTGGTTTGTTACGTTATTTGCACCACGCTTTGGGCGTCAATTTGAAGTAGGTTGTATTGAAGGAGTTGTATTATAGTTCAACTGTTGGGGAGCCGAACTTGTAGTAGTTGCAACCGCACGTATGGTACCCGGTAGCCTTTGCCCCAATTTTTAAAAATATTAACTTTGTAATTTGACTATTTCTTCAAGTATTAAATATTTATGTTTGCCTCGGCTGCGTCAGTATTATTGTTAGAGGCACGTTTCTCTTAGCAGGGTTGTGGTGTGACTAAGAATGTAGGCTTACACAGATTATAATTTTACTTCACTCCTTTTATTAATGCTTGATACGATTTTAAATAACACTTCGCTAATATAGAGAGAGAGCTGTGAGATGTTTTTATTAAATACTTGCACTTTTTAATACGTAAACTATTTTCGTCTCACACGAATACCTATTATACTTCTCGAGGACGTGTCTCGCGTCCGGTTAAAAACACTGTCTGCAGGCAACTGAATTGATTTCAACCGCCTAAACTTGTAAATTTCTGTATTTCAAGTCTCTGACTGGCAATTCCTAATCCAATAGAATACCTTCATTTAACTAAACCTTTTTCTGGTTGTTGATTGGCTATTTTATAAACTGTCACAACATTTACATTATTGTTGCTCCAAGAATGACTAGTAGCATTTAAACTTACTAATTCATTATTGCCTCAAGGTTACCTCATTTTTAACTCTTTGTTAGCAACTTTTAACCTATTATTCTCACAGCTCCTACATTATTAAATTACGTAATACATTCATATAACATTATTGAACATGTATACATATAATATAAACATTTACAATGACTGTAATATACACTTTTTATATATTGTTAAATACACATATTATTTTAAGGCGGCCTGTCATTGAATTATACATATTATATAATTAGACTGAAATTATTTAAGTGTTAAAAATACTGCCTCACAATGATGATGCTGAGAGGTTACATGGGATGTGTTTACCCCTCGTGGCTACACAGACCTCGCAGCTCCCTCCCTATGAGGTGATCAAGAACTCTGCAGGCTACTGTTCCCATTCCTCACGAAGAGCAGTGCGGGAGTGTCCTCGGCTGGGGCTGGTGGCTGCAACTCTATCTTCCTAATGCACCCCATACATGCTCTATAGGGTTCATATCCGGGGTCCTCGGTGGCCAGTCCGTGCACTGGATATCTTTCCCCTCAAGATAGTCGTTTACCAGGTGGGCTCTGGGCGGACGTGCGTTATGGTCCATAAAGATGAAGTGCAATTCAACTGCAGCTCGGAAAAGACCCACATGTGGTTACAATACTTCGTCTCTGTACCTCTGGGTATTCACAGTACCACCTTCGAAGATATCATGTGTACGTCCGTTGAACATTATACCTGACCATACGAGTACATCACCACCAGCAGCAAATGGGCGCTTTTCCACGATGTTTGTGGGGTGACCCGAGTTCCATGTTCTCTCCAGATTATTGTGCGACGGCAATCATTGGTCAAACTGAATCTGTAAGCAACACGTTCTTCCATTCATTCAAGGTCCAATGTCGACGTTGCTGACTCCACTGTAAAGGGACCTTACGTATACTCGAGTGAGCCGGACGCTTAAAGCTCGACGTCTGGCATAGAGATTTACTGCTCTGAGCCTCCGGTATACAGTTTGCGTAGAAACTCGAACGCCTGATGGGGCTGCAAGCTCGGAAGGCGGTTGTCTTGCAAGCATCCTCCGATGCTAAGGTCAAATATCGGTCCTGTTGCGGCGTTGTGACCCATGAGCGACCTTGTACAGGCATACGACGAACACTTCTTGTGTCTTGGAACCGTCACCAAAGCCCGAAAGTGACACATTCAGGGCTCGAGAGACTTCGGCCTGTGTCTGTTCTGCTCGACGTCCGATTATTCTACCCTTCAAAACAGGGTCCAGCTGGCGTCTTTGTGGCATGTTGGTGCTTTCCCTGCAAACTATTTATGATGAAACTACCCTCTCTTCATAATGAGAGAACAATAACGAATGAGCCGCACTGGGTCTGATAGTCTGGTTTTGTTGACCTTTGAAACTCGTGTTTATTCGGAGGTGGAGCACAGAACACAAGTAAGGTGAGGCACACACTGTCAAAATTTAATGGCGTTCACTCAGCGTTTGCCCTTTCATTTCTCTGTTTAACCAACTATGCTTAACTTTTGGACACTAGCGTATATGCGACGTAATGAACACCAATATTTAAGTTTACTGTAGAGTGTCCCATCTCATTTCCTGTAATGCACTAGATACTTCTTCACGGTTTACCGTTCATCAATATGACGATCGTTAGCAGATGAGAAAGAATCTGCCACATTTCTTTGTTAACACACCGAGAGGTTCGTTTGTTGTTGTTTTTTTCTTTCTTTCTTTCTTTTGTTCGTTGGGTTCTTTTTCATCTTGCTTTTTTTCTTTCTTTTGTTCGTTGAGTTCTCTTTCTTCTTGTTTTTTTACCCTTTCTTTCTTTCTTTTGTTCGTTGGGTTCTCTTTCTTCTTGTTTTTTACCCTTTCTTTCTTTCTTTCTTTCTTTCTTTTGTTCGTTGGGTTCTCTTTCTTCTTGTTTTATACCCTTTCTTTCTTTCTTTCTTTTGTTCGTTGGGTTCTATTTATTCTTCTTTTTTCCCTTTCTTTCTTTCTTTTGTTCGTTGGGTTCTCTTTCTTCTTCTGTTTTTCCCCTTTCCCTTCCCTTTCCTTCCCTTCGCTTCCTTTCCTTCCTTCCAGTTCTTACCAAACAAAATTAACTTTAAAATTCAATGTGAGCATACAGACTACATTTATATTAGGTATATAAGCTGCGGTCCATCGCCTGCGGAACGTTGCCTTCTAGCATCTGCCGTCTAGCGCTTAAAATTATAAATTTCTCTATTTCAAGTCTCTGATTGGCTAATCCTACTCCAATAGAATACTTTTATTTAACTTTCAGCATTTCTAGTTTTTAATTGGTTATTTATAAACTGTTTTAAGTATTACATTATTGTTTCAAGAATTACTAGTAGCATTATTAAACTTTCCAATTCATTATTGCCTCAAGGTTACCTCATTGTTAGCAACTTTCGGCCTCTATTCTCACAGATCCAACATTATTAAATTACTTGATACATTCGCATAACATTATTATTCGTGTAGACAATAATATAAACATAATACAATGACAGTTACATACATTTTATATATAATATTATACGCATATTGCTTTAAGGCTTGCTGTTATTTTTTTATATTATATAATCAGGCTGATATAATTTTAGTGTTAAAAATACTGCCTCAACAAACATTTTAAAAATATATTAATTGTTAAAAAGCAATACTATTTTTATGTTTGTTGTATCTAGAATATTATTAGCTTTATTAATTTAAACTTTGTGTGGGCTTTTGAAATAGTCTTTGTGATAAATTTAAAAAATCCGACGTGTTGTCACATGACTTTCTCTACGCAGTATCTTTATTTTTATGTAGCTTCTAAAGATTATTCTTAGAAATGGAAATGTAAATGGATATTTTAAAAATCGATTCGAAAAATAATGCAATTTCGTTAAATCAGCATAAAACTCTAATTTCGGAGGATAACAGAGTTTCAGTTCCCATGGAGTAGAGTAAATTCTTATATCGGTTGACTAGAAAGCACGCTTTTGGACAATATGAAACGGATTATATTTACGAAAGAATTCAGTTGTGTTATCTGAAACCTGAACTTTTTCCAAAACTGGATGATTCTCTGAGGAATTGTACAGTTATTGCTTTTTAAAGGGAAATATCAAGAGCAGTACGAGAACAATTTTACAACAAACACAGCAAAGTTTAACAACCTTACAACGGATATTCCCTCAGTAAGATGGCGTTCTGCGTCACATGGGGACTCTTAGTGGAAGGGAAGATACTACTAGTTGAGGTGGCATACATATCGCATAGCCTTCCAGCCCCGTAGGCAAATACAGGAATTAATTAAGGGGTCTACACCTACCTCGCTGAAACGCAATCAGCAACCTGATAATAGTGTGTGCGCTAAACTGATTTGAAGCCATCGGGAGAACTCCTTTATGGTCCCGAATTTTGATTTGGTGGCCTCGTTGAGTCCACATCGGGTGCATCATAAGGGTTGTGTATGTAGATTTATTATTTCTTAATAGCATAACATAACATAAGATCTCAATCCTTAGACCCTATAGTGAGCTAGACCAGCTTAAAGAAAGCTAGTCTACTCTAGGATGTAGATTACGTCATAATTACATTGTGTACTTGTATGTAAATAAATTGTAGTTCTTATGTAGAGTACGTTAGAGCTAAAATTTTTTAAAACAATATTATTTATACTTAATGTAGTTATAAAATTTGGTAACATTTTATAGTCAGTTATTTTTTTGAATGAAAGAAATCCTCCTCTGTATAGAAGGTGTGAGTGATGAGATATCTTTTTAATGCTAACTTGAATTTATTTTTATTAGTTTTATTATATATTCCTTGATATATAATGGAAGTGAATTAAATAATACTATACCATTGCAGTAAGCCCCTTTTTGTAATACTTGTAGGTTATTGCTTGGCCTGTGTAAGTCCTGCCCATTTCTGGTTTGTTTGCTGTGTATGTCTGAATTTTTTATGAACACTTCTGGGTGGTCAACCACGGTTAAAAGTACAGCTAAAATATACTCACAGGCTAATGTAGAATTCCAAATGTTTTGAATAGTGGTTTAGAATGAGTTGATTTCTTTACACCTGCCATTATTCTTATTACCTTTTTTTGTAGAAGAAATATTTTTTTGCGTCTACTGAATTTCCCCAAAATATTATTCCATAACATAATTGAATGAAAATAAGCATAATATACTGTTTTTAGGATGCTTTTATTTGTAAAATGAATTAATGATCTAATTGCAAAACATGCAGAGCTTAGTTTTGGTAGGATGTAGTCAATATGGTCTTTCCAATTCATATTATGATCTATAATAAGACCAAGAAATTTTATGCTACAAGTTTCAGTAATTTTATTGCCTTCATGTTCAATTCTTATGTCTGCAATACTTTTATTTTTTGTGCGAAAATTGATATACTTAGTTTTTTCAAGGTTTATATGAATTTTGTTACTATCGAACCAATTATTTAGCACACTGAAAATACCGTTGGCTAAATCTGAGAGGCGACTGATGTGTTCTTTAATTATCTTGTATCATCTGCAAAGAGAACTGGGTGAGCATGTTCATTCATTACTCTGGGGAGGTTGTTGATATATATTAGAAACAATAATGGACCCAAAATCGAACCTTGTGGAACACCATGCTTTATATTCAAATAAGTTATTCAGTTAATAAATGATATCACTAATGGCCAGACTATGTTTCCGCAGAGCTGACGCGGTCTTCGATATTACACAAATTTTGGATCTGACAAGAAAATATAGAATGTACCTAATAAGTTACTGTTCATCTCTATATGACTGAGAATGAAAACAGAAATTCAATTTAAATGTATAATTCGTCAGTGATAACAAAATGTAAAATAACCCTGTACTATTGATGGGAAACAAACAAATATCATGACCTGGTTCACTTTCTGTATGTTTCGCCCCAAATTCACTTTTGCTAACGAACTTTTTCTTTGTTCCTTTTGTGTTCTATAGCATACCCTATGCCTGTTTTACACTCGGACTTAAAGTTGGATTTGGTTATTAATGTCTGAGTGAGTTTTCGAAAACATTCCTCGCTATCATTTTGCATATGTGGATTTTATTGCTCGTGACCGCCTTAGTTTACGTTTCATTCACGCTCTGCATACTTTATATACTGTCTGACACTTTCCCAGTTTACTGAGGAATGAATGGAAAAATTATTAATACTGTCGCCAGTCTTTTGAACACTGTGACTGCATTCTTGTAAACCCCCCTCCTCTTTCCCCAAAGTCCCTTTCCATCATAGCAGTTCGCTTTCGGTGGATAAGGCATTTTAGGGGTGGATATTCTTGTCTGCATGTGCTGCTCAGTTACCTGTTGGACTTGTTGAAAGCGACAGATTAATTTACTTTCTCTACTACGTATAGTAAGTAGGGGAAGTAATGTATTCCACCCAAAAATTCGATACCGAGATTTCACCGGAAATACACGTTTTCAGACCCCCTGAATAAAAAAAAGCATTTTTGGAAACATGTCCGTGTGTGTGCCTGTGTGTCTGTCTGTGAACAGCATAACTCAGAAACGAACAGTCGGATAAACACCAAACTTGGTATTTAGGTTCAGTGTCTTTCAGAGATGCAACACGAAGGTTTTCAAGAAAATTCCGCCACCCAGATTACCCTTTACATGGAAAGTTTTCCGAAAATTTGAATTTTCTCAGAAATGGCTCTAACAATTTTGATTAAAATATCATATGTTTAAGATATTTTTATGGCAAATGAAATGTATATCTCGAATTTTCTGGGAATGTCTCCAAAAGTGTTCTTCATTGTGAACGATTTTTGCATAACTGGTAAACCATAAGAGATAGACAGAATCTTACTACACAAAAAATGTAAATTGCGTTAAAATTCACAACTTATGTCATATTTTTTTTTATTGAGTGAACCATTTTCGAGATATTGCTTGTTATTCCCTTAAATTTTCCAATACTTATACTTTTTCTCAAATTCCTTATTCATTTTTTTTGTCCTGGTAATGCAAAGAGAATGGAATACTCCACATAGCAACCAGCTCTTAAAATATTTGACTATCGCTTAAAGCCTACCAATTCCCCTTACGTCTACAAGAAAATTAGCAGTAAGATTAACATCTCGATTAATATGAACAATATGGAGAATAAGCGTTTGTAAAAATAGTTTGTACAAGAGTAGAGAAAGTCATGTGAGTGTAACACATCGGATTTGTTTTCATTTTGTATTATATTTTCTAGCCATGTTTTAACGTCTGAATTAGTTTACGCTTAAAGAAGAAATAAAAATCATATTATGAGCTTAGTTTGGTCATAATAGAATTATTAAATCTCATACCTGTCTATTGTAATTAGATTATTACACGCAACAGCCTCAACTTTCTTGTTTAACTGTTTGATCTCTTAGAGTTTTATCACTTCATTTACAGAAAGTGAATGAGCCATTCAATGTGTTAGAGATGTTCACAGACACCACACAATATGATTTCAGTTTGTTACCACTTTCAGAAATCTGTTATTTACTATTCTTGCTCTATCCTTTCCTGCCTATAGAGACGTTTTGCTATTCAGGATTTGGATTTGTTCTTGTTTGTATAAAATGTATGAGTCATCAAGGGGACTCTAAAGCTTATACACTTCCATAAAGAACTTAAACTGGCATGCTGCGAAATTGCTACGTTTGACATTAAGGTATTAATACCTATTTTATTCTGATGGAAGCCATAAATCCAACATCCTTGTTTGGACGAAATTATCCTCGATGGATGCACCAGCAGTAACGGTTTATGGATCAGTATCTTTCATATCGCCTATCAGTCGTGTGCCAGCACCTCGGTATATTTTTTGTGGCGTCGACTGTAGTGTCGCACGCAGCAGGATCATCTTCCCCGGTTTGGCAGCTCCATATAACAAATAATTTGGGAAAAATTGTGCTTAAAGGTGCTCTGAAAAACATTGGGGTTCTTCCTTTCGTCTTTGACGTCGATGCTGTAATTCTTAAAACAGTACAATTATTACGAAAGCGACTTGGATTTTAGTGGACAGCGTACTGCCTTCTAAACCCAAAGCCTCCCGGCAAGATTTTCGCATGAGGGTAGGGATTTTCCTTTTAGCTTGAAGTGAATTACAAGATGAATAAAGCTTCCAGTTTGAAGAATTACTGATATTAGTTTGCTCTTTCATGTCAAAACCGCCAATATGGACACAAAAGTTAAACGAATTTCTTCACTGCACATGTAATGAAAGTGAAGTGAATATAGAATGTTCTTTAATTATAATATCTTACACTTTGAACAAATATAAAAGTATTAAGTAATAATAATACCCATTATCTAAGTTAGAAAGAGTTACAATTCTTCACTTTAGTCAGCTCTTAAAGTGCTATATTGTATGAAAACTCGTTTGTCATTTGCGTACCATTTGTTCTCTTCATTTCGTCAATATCAATGAAGTTCTTTCAGTTTACGAGTTCCGTTCCGAAAAGCAAGCTGGTGATGCCGTGAGCTGTCACAGAAAAACTCCACGCTACTGTAAAGTTGAGGCAGTATTTTTAACACTTAAATGATTTCAGTCAAATTATATAATATATAATTCAATAACAACCCGCCTTAAAGCAATATGTGTATGTAACAATATATAAAAAGTGTATATTACAGTCATTGTAAATGTTTATATTATTGTATCCATGTGTAATAATGTTATGTGAATGTATTACGTAATTTAATAATGTAGGAGCTGTGAGAATAATAGGTTAAAAGTTGCTAATAATGAGGTAACCTTGAGGCAATAATGAATTTAAAAGTTTAAATGCTACTGGTCATTATTGGAGCAACAATAATGTAAATTTTGAGATAGTTTAAAAATAGCCAATCAACAACCAGAAAAAGCTTTAGTTAAACGAAGGTATTCTATTGGAGTAGGATTAGCCAATCAGAGACTTGAAATACAGACATTTACAAGTTTAGTTGGTTGAAATCAATTCAGTTGCCTGCAAACAGTGTCCCTAACCGGACGCAAGACACGTCCTGGAGAGATTTAATACGTATTCTGTAAAACGAAAAATAAGTTTACGCATTAAAAAGTGCAATTATTTAATAAAAAGAATCTTACAACTCTCTCTCTATATCAGTGAAGTGTTATTTAAATCGTGTCAAGCATTAATAAAAGGAGTGAAGTAAAATTATAATCTGTGTAAGCCTACATTCTTGTTGCGCCACAACCCTGCCAAGAGAAACGTGTCTCTAACAAAAATACTGACGCAGCCGAGGCAAACATAAATATATAATACTTAAAGAAACAGTCAAATTATAAAGTTAATATTTTTTTTAAATTTGGGGCAAAGTACATTTGGGGTGAAGGTTACCGGAAACTGTTTACTATACGTGCGGTTGCAACTACTACAAGTTCGGCTCCCCAACAGTTGAAATATAATACAACTTCTTCAATACAAACTACTTCAAATTGACGCCCAAAGCGTGGTAAAAATAACGTAACAAACCATCTTCTTCAAATTGTCGTCCATACGTGGAGCTAATAAGATAACAACTTCAAAGTATAGCACGAGGAACCTGGAAGTGTCAGAACTGGCCTTTCAGAAGCACATTGGTAGCTCGTCCAACTTTGTTCGAGATTTGAACCGCTTCAAAGCTCTCATCCGCGGCCTTGGGGAGTATGGCATAGAACCCGGGGAACGCTGAAAGCGCCCCAGACTTGTCCTTGGTCGCAAATAATTGCCTCGAGCAAAATCTTAAAATAGAAAAAAAAACAATAAAAGAAATGCTGATACCCTACTACCCCAGCTCATCCTGAGAATAAATTCTTCCCTCATCCATACGTCTTTCCCACCGTTTCACCACAGTCTCTTCACTCAAACACATCTCCTACCAGCACAGGCAAACTTCCCGATATGGTTCAAGTCTCACTTCACACTAGGTGGAACCACCTTCAAGTGACACCCACTCTGAAGAGATTTGAACCTGATCCATCGCTACAAAGAGAGTGAGGAAATAACTACGAAAGCATTAAAAATATGTGCTGACAAGATTAGCAAATCTTTTTCATGTATGTAACCTCTCCTTTTTAACAGGGACATTTTCAGACAGGTTAATATATTCTATTGTTAAACCATTATGCACGAAAGGGCAAAAGTCACAAATTTCGAACTATAGACCAGTATCGTTATTAATCGCTTTCTCCAAAGTATTTGAAAAACTAATGTTCTAACAAATATATCACCATCTAAATAAACATAATATTTTAGCTAAGGAACAGTTTGGATTTAGGAAAAACGTGCCAACTTAACTAATGAAATTCTGAAATGCCTTGATAATAAATGTATCATACTAGGAATATTCAGTGATCTATCAAAAACATTCTACTGCATAAATCATAACATACTCTTATCAAGGTTATCCTATTATGACATTAATAATAAAGCATGTCAATGGATTGCTTCATACTTATCAAACAGACAGCGAAAGGTCATAATAAATTCTGCAGATAATTGCAAAATATACTCCGAATGGTCTGAAATAAAGCATCGTATTCCACAAGGTTTGTTTCTGGGTCCATTATTGCTTCTATACCAATGATCTCCCCAGATTAATAAATAAACATGCAGTTCTCTTTGCAGATAATACAAGTATTATAATTAAAGGATGCAAAATCATCCACTTCTCAGAATTATCCAATTATTTTCAGTACGCTAAATAATCGCTTTGACAGTAACAGAATTCACATAAATTTTGAAAAAACTAAGTCTATTCATTTTCGCACAAAAAATAAAAGCATTGCAGACATAAGTATTAAACGTGAAGGCAATGCAATCACTGAAACTCGTAATATCAAATTTCTTTGTGTTATTATAAATCATAATATGAATTGAAAATATCATAGTGACTACATCCTATCGAAACCAAGCTCTGCATGTTTTGCAATCGGATCATTAATTTATTTTACGAATAAAAGCATCTAAAACAGTATATTATGCTTTTTTATTCAATTATAACTTATGAAATAACATTCTGGGGAAATTCAGTAGATGCTAAAAATATTTCTTTTGCAAAAAAAAAAAAAAAAGAACAAGAACAAGAAGAATGGCAGGTGTAAAACAATCAACTCGTTAAAAACCACTATTCAAAACTTTTGGAATTTTACTGTTAGCCTGCGAGTATATTGAAGCTGTACTTTTAATTGTAGTCGCAACCCAGAAGTCTTCATCAAACATTCATATATATACAACAAACAAACTAGACACAGGCAGGACCTACACAGGCCAAGCAATAACCTATAGGTAAGTATTCTAAAAAGGAGTTTACTACAATGGCATAGTATTATTTAATTCGCTTCCATCATATATAAAGAACTGAAAACTAATAAAAATCAATTAAAGTTAGCATTAGAAAGATGCTTTATCACCCACACCTGCTATACAGAGGTGAATTTCATTTATTCAAAAAAAAATAGCTGTCATACTAATTTTACTCAAAAAATTAAAGCAGTTTTGTAAATACGAAATGTAAACATTTTTAGTTACCATTATAAATATTTGTGTAAATATTTTAAATATAAATAACATCGATTTGCAAGTTTTGGCTCTGACATACTCTACATAAGAGTTACAATTTATTTTCCAAAAATGCACAATGTAATTATGTAGTTTTGGCGTAACCTACACCCTAGCTCTATCTTAAGCTGGTCTAACTCACTATAGGCTTTACAGATTAATATGTTATGATATGATGTTAAATGTTTTTCTGTGAAAGCCCGCTGACAAGAAGAGAATGCTGACCGTTCAGAGCTGTATCAGACTCATCGATATATTTTAAAGAACAGACACACATCCAAAGCTTGTCTTCCAGTATGGACAACAACAACCTTAAGGAAGGTCACATCGGAAATAAATAGTCGGCGATGCAAATACAGTGCCTATAAGATTAGGAGGAAAACATACCTGTTTCTAAGTAACAAATGCCATAATGTTAAGATCTAAGGGGATGCTGACCTAGTTGGAACGTATTTTATGGTCAGGAGAAACTGTCTTTGAGACATCTTATGAAAATATTGGAATAGAGTGATTTAGGAAATACAAGTCAATGATCCTGGTTATAGAGAAGCATGGTACGAAAACCAAGCTCTGTAAAGATCTGCAAGCGTTTGCCAGGATCAGAAAGATAAAGGTACGTATCACGGAGGGGACCCCGGAACCGGGACAGAGCACCGCCGGATGCCAGTCGGCCCATCATGCTTCCAACGTGACCCCTGGGAGGGAAAGATGAGGGGAGAGACCCGAAGGGCGACCAAATCCGGATGTCGACGGGCGCAAGCATGGACGGGGACCCTAACGTTTCCAGGTAGAACGTTTCCGACGCCACACGGTCCTTGCCCACAAGCCACCAACCTCCAAGGTCCCCCGGAGCGGAGCCCCACGCTGAGGAGCGACCTAACTGAGCAGTACCGCAGCGACGCCAGGGAAGAAACCATTACAGAGCTTTATTTTCGAGTGGAGGAGAAAATGATTTAATCACTAACCCCAGCCCCGATGGGAGTCGGAACTAGGAGTGTGGGACTCACCATGTCGGCATACCCACTAAAAACTCCTCCATCGGAGTAAAAAAGGAGAAGGTTTGCAGCGGTACTGCCTAAAGCACCCGCGCATTCCAAGGTGACGGTTGAACTGGGCCGCAGTGCGGTCGCCAGGGGAGTAAGGAATTGTTGCCGGGAGACAGACTTGACCAGCGCCCAGCCTGCCCCCGCAGCGAAGTTAAGGTGAGCATAGGGATTCCAGGGGATATTGTGAAGGATTACTGCCGCTTGGATTTTCGATAGGAGTTATGTGGTAAGGTAGAGGATTGAGAGAAGTGTGGCATCACGTATGTATCCAGGAAGTTACCGATGAGGATGTGGCATTCCTGAAGGTGGTTGAAGCGGTCATGAAGTCCCCATAAATCCTGGCTCTTGGCGTTGTTTGTAGTCGATTGGAGCTCTCGAATCCTCGCGACTGAGACCCTAAGGGCACCCAGTCGCGTTGGTCGGTCGTCGCTGCCGTCGGTGGAAGTTTCGACGAGGTGGCACTCGATGCGTTCCAGCTTCCGCTGGGCAGACGCGAGCACCCCATCGTCGTCCTGAAGTTCGGTGATTCTATTGGAGAGTGCGCTGATAACCCTGGCTGAGGTTCGCTGCTTGGCCTCCACAGCCGAGAGACGTGTGAAGGTTGCACGGTGTAGCTCAACCAGTTGTGTAGAGAGGTCCTTTATTCCTGCACGTATGGTTGACAGGAGCCCTTGAAGTCCGTGGTGCGCTGTGTCTGTGATGCCATTTGTCGAGTGCTGAGCCCTTCCTGAGGGCTGCGTCGGGTTACTGCCTGTAGTAGCTGGTGTCGTAGATTGTGTTTCCTGTTGTCTGCTCCGGGGATACAGGGGCATTGCGCCTGTCCTGTAAAATGTGTTTTCCCGGAGCAGGTGCTGCAGAAGCGGCGGCGTCTGGTGAGGTCGTGTTGGGTGCAAGCCGCCGTGAGGGAGCCTGACCCACAGTAGTGGCATCTGGGAGCTGCGCTGCAGGCCTCTGCTGAGTATCCGAAGGCACAGCAGCGGCGGCAGGGCACCGGGCGTTCTCTCCTGCTGGCCTCTACCCGTAGGATCTGCCCAAGAATAGACAGGCCAGAGGTTATGGCCAGTGTGACGTCCGATGCGGCGCCAGGAGCAGGCGCACCAGCAACGTTGGGCCTCTTGGAGAGACTATGCATGAAGCCCGTATTGCTGAGCGCCTGTGTGTAGTCTTGCAGTTTCCAGCACAAAGTGTGCTGGGAGATCTCGGGGCAGGCCACAGATGATACGCTATGGCGACCATCCATTTGCACATGCGCCGGCGTCGGTTGAAGTTCCAACTCCATTGGAAGTGCTGGGCAGGCGGCTGGTGGCGTCAGTTCGCTCTGCTTCTGTGTAGAAGCAGAGGCGGCGGTTGGTTGCTGGCCCGCTTCCGTTGGAGAGGCCGGGCCAGTAGCTGACGGCATCTGAGTGCTCGACTCCCTTTGAGGAGCCTTCGAAGAGTTGCCCAGCTCCTTCTGAGGAGTGGGGCTAGTAGCTGGCGGCGATGCTGGTTGGGCCGGCTCGGGAAGGAGGGCGGGGCCTGCTGCGGCCGGCTGCATCCTCGGCAGTGGCGGCGACGACTCGACTATTGCCGATGTGTTTGCGGTGTTCCCCATGGCCCATAGTCTCAGTCTGTTTCGGAGTGTGTCGCCGTCGTCGTAGCAGTAGCCAAATAGTGCTGTCTGAAACAGACGCTTCTGCACCGGAGGAGCTGACATCTCGATGACCGCAAGCCAACGCCCAGCTGCAACCCGCCGAACACCGGCCATGATCAGAAGTGGGCACCCTAAATTTTTTTCAGAGGCTATTGTACAGGACTACATTATTCTATTGTCAACTAGCATCTAGTTCGTCCCATGAAAACTGTGTCACGGGAGCTGGATCATTTTTCAACAAGATAATTCGAGCCACACGCGGCTAAATAACGATTCTTCTATGGCTTGGATCTCTGCCCTTGCTATTTGACAACAGTAAGACGCAAGCTTAGCGACCCTGTGCAAAAGACCAGTTGAAGTAATATTTGCAGCACGAGCTGAGAAGTCTTCTGTCGAAACACTCTACTGCTGTATTTCATCACTGTCTCAACAGTGTACTTACAGTATATTTGCAGTATTATATGGAAGAGAGATGGTGTTAAATTTTCTTTAAAACTGCTGTTAAAGAGTACCTAGCATATTATTCTGTACAATATTATCTGAATGACAGATTATCCCGATGATAATACATATATAGCTCTGTAAATAGTAAATTAATGACAATTGCCAATTACACTTGATGCCTACTCTAGAATTAATGAAGCTATTTAAATGTAGAACTGACAGTAAATGCTATGCATTAGCAATCAAATAGAATAAAATGATGAGACGAACAAAAGGTATAGGCCTAGTGAAAGTAAAATAACTGTTCTTGTCTATAAATATAATGCTAGCCTTATAACGGTAGGGAGGTATTCGATTTTACACAAAATTACACCTGTTTTGTTTCATTTTGTATACAATATGTTTTTATTGTATTTTAAATGTTCTGTATTCTGTGTAATATTTATGTTTATATGTAATTTTTGTACATTTCCTTGACATGTTCTATGTTCACAAGCCTTTATGTCTGCTAGTGAACTCATAGAATGCAATCCAATCTAATCTTTGACATCCTTCAACAAATAAAATTGTATTTTCAGTTTAAATCTGCTCTGACCTTTGTTTTGAGGCTACCTCCAGTGAACAAAGTTTAATCGTATTGGAATTAACTGTTCTTCCACACAAGCCGTGGAGTTGACAGGGTTGGAAAGGTAGAATTAGGCGACTGAAAGATTCAATGCCATAACCGGGATTTGAACCATGGATCTCCCGGTCTCCGTCCGGTTGCTCTAACCACTGAGCTACCATGGCAACATGCCGGCATGACACTAAATTCTCCAGCTGATTCGTGTTTTTCCCGGTAAACCACAAGGAGATCGCAAATTGTATTGAGATGACATACCCCAATGGCGACTTACAATGTTGTGAGTACTTTAAGTTCCGGGCTTCATAGTTTCAACCAATATTAGGTCAGTTAATGGAATTAATTGATCTTCCACACAAGCCGTGTGTTGGACATGGTTGGTTAATCGTATTGATGTTATATTTTATATGTTCATTTCCGTTATTTAAACTCACTGTTTATTACGATAAGGATGTCGCTTACTTTTCAGTTATGCAAATTAATATTAGTAAATCTCATAGTAAACTTTAATTGGAACGTATTTAATAACGTAATGTAACAGTTCATATAATTATACTGCATGTCGAGTAGCAAAGGCTACCATTCGGCGCTGGGAATCTTAAAATTGATTCGTCACCAAAGATGGCGTTATTTTTCTGTAAAACTAAAGTTGAAATATTTTCAAAAAGCAAACAGAAAGTTATTTTTAACTTACATATGTCTCATATTTTCAATGTAGCCCAGCATGCATCTAATGATTGGCGAGACAGAACGCGCTTGTAGCAAGCCCATAATTAATTTTGTATTTTTGTGTGTGTTACAGTAATTGAAGTGACCGATGCAAACGAGAAGAACATCTTGGCACTATCTACAGCAATCGAGAACGGAAAACTCAGCTGGGCGGGAACTCCTGTTAAACAGAAGGAACCTTCTCTCTCTTCCTTACAGATCACAGATGACACTTCTCTGGCAGAAAACGCTAAGCTAGGTGTGTATTGTTTTGTCTGTTCACTTCAGCTCTTTTCATGTTAAATACATTTTTTTCACAAATATGGAAACCACAAAGGATAGATACAACTTTACTCAAAAAGGTAGGTCTATTAAAAATATAACAGTCACAAAATACTTCGCGGCATTAACCATTTTCCAAATATCCTGTTGTAAGCTTCAATTTTCCTACGTGGAAGTTTAAGTTTACTCGCGTGGGAGTCTACCTCTAATTATGAGCATTTGCAAATGAGATATTCTACCTTTTCTTTTCGCACAAGCACATAACGTAAGAGTTGTAACAAACTCTTTGCGCATCTGATCTGTTGCAACCACATGCCGTTTTGTACTCGCTCTTCTATAAGCTATTCTTACAAAAGCTTGTTCTTCTATCTACTTCTTGTTAATTGAGATAAACTTTCATTACAAATTTACACATTTCCTTGTAGGTGTAAGAGCGATATAGTACATTAAAGCGACCACGAGTAAAAATGCATAGCGATTACCATTGAAGAAAACCGATGTGTTACATTTGTAAGGGGACATACACTATGTGATCAAAAGTATCCGGACACCCCCACAAACATACGTTTTTCTCTTAGGTGCATTGTGCTGCCACCTACTGCCTGGTACTCATTATCCGCAACCTCAGTAGTCTCTTGACATCGTGAAACAGCAGAATGAGACGCTCCGTGGAACTCACGGACTTCGAACGTGGTCAGGTGATTGGCTGTCACTTGTGTCAGAAGTCTGTGCGCGAGATTTCCACACTCCTAAACATCCCTAGGTCCACTGTTTCTGATGTGATAGTGAAGTGGAAACGTGAAGGAACATGTACAGCACAAAAGCGGACAGGCCGACCTCGTCTGTTGACAGACAGAGACCGCAAACATTTGAAGAGGGCCGTAAAGAGTAATAGGCAGACATCTATCCAGACCATCACACAGGAATTCCAAACTGCATCAGGATCCACTACAAGTACTATGGCCGTAAGGCGTGAGGTGAAAAACCTTGGATTTCATGGTCGAGCGGCTGCTCATAAGCCACAAATCACGCAGGAAAATGTCAAACGACGCCTCACTTGGTGTAAGGAGCGTCAACATTACACGATTGAACAGTGACAAAACGTTGTGTGGAGTGACGAATCACGGTACACAATGTGGCGATCCGATGGCAGGGTGTGGGTATAGCGAATGCCCGGAGAACGTCATCTGCCAGCGTGTGTAGTGCCAACAATGAAATTCGGAGGTGGTGGTGTTATGGTGTGGTCGTGTTTTTCTTCGAAAGGGCTTGCACCCCTTGTTGTTTTGCGTGGTACGATCACAGCGCAGACCTACATTGATATGGCGATTGCATCTTTCAACACGATCGAGCACCTGTTCATACTGCACGGGGTTTGGCGGAGTGGTTACACGACAATAACATCCCTGTAATGGACTGGCCTGCACAGAGTCCTGACTTGAATCCTATAGAACACCTTTGGGATGTTTTGGAATGCCAACTTCGTGCCAGGCCTCACCGACCTACATCGATACCTCTCCTCAGTTCCGCACTCCGTGAACAATGGGCTGCCATTCCCCAAGAAACCTTCCAGCACCTGATTGAAAGTATGCCTGCGAGAGTGAACGCTGTAAGGGTAGGCCAACACCATATTGACTTGCAGCATTACTGATGGAGGGCGCCAAGAACTTGTACGTCATTTTCAGCCAGGAGTCCGGATACTTCTGATCACGTAGTGTATACCCGATGGGATAAATTATTGTAAATAATAGGAAAGAAGAAAGATATGAATAACTAATAATGTAATATAATATTGTGAAATAACTTTTATCACAAAATATAAGGAAGCGAACATGTAAGGAAGAATGTAATTAGCAACCAGGCGAGCTAGCAACAAGGGTAAAAGTCCACCGCCACAAACACTGCCGGGATTTGAACCAACCACGGACTTCCTGCTCACGAGTCCGGCCACCCTTGTTGGTACACACGACTGTATTTATCCAATAATGCCAAAAACACCCTAAACACATTTTGTATTAAACAAGAATAATCAAGTTATCATTACTTTTCAAATACCCTAACAAAAGTATAAATGCTATGATCGCCACTGCTTCACACGAAATTAATTAAAGTAGTTTGCAGAGTTTCATACTTGTATAGCATGGTCATGAGCTATTAGAGCAACAACATTGCCACGCAGTTGAAAGACTGTATCGTATCTAGTCGTTTCTCTCAATAACTAATCTACAGCTTTTTGAATAACAAAACGTTGATTAAAGACGAGTTGTTAACACCATTCTTTAATTTTGTAAACATGTCGTCAACCAAAGAGCCAACGTATGGTGTTGTGTAGGGCATTCTGTGCTACTACTTCCAAATCCAGTCAAGATTATGTGCTCATAATTACGCTGTGCTTCCGAGTTTCAAACAATCTTGCAATTCTCGCGGCAACCTCTTGGAAGTGTGATTCACTTCATGGATACCTCTTTTCAATGCAATAATTTAGTCTACTACGACGGTTCCAAAAAATAAATGCATTTTACTACTTCTAAGTATTCTGCACTTAAAATTTTGGTCCATCGTGCTGAAGTTAGTAGCCATGTATCTTCTTCCAGTAAACTCTTAACAGTTCAAGTGGAAGCAATTCAGTCAAAAGATTATATTCACACCTCTCTCCTGCTGGATTCACCGAATCTTAAACTTTGGAATGGTGTAACACTTTCCTCCAAAGAATTTCTTGTAATACCCTAAGAAGTCAAGATAGAAGCACAAGATTCATACCTTTTAACCATACAGCGATAGGGATGCCTCTTATTCAATAGAAAGTTTGCTATGTTTTACAGATTCCTCATATTCTATGTTTTGTATATGGAAAGCTTAAAACACTCATATGGCTATTGTTTTTACTGGTTTTTCTAACCAAAGATGTGCAATATTGCCTGCTGTGTTCTATTAAAAATATGTGACTCCCTTTTTCTGGAATGTTTATTCTTGAGGAAAACAAAGACACACATATTACCTATATAATAACATTGTGATGGAACCTAAAGCATTGGTATGGAGCCCAGAACTTGATTTGTCCACGTAATAAACTATGAATAGTCTCTGTATGTTTTATAAACTGCTGAGCAGTGAAGCACTGGCTGAGGCTGATACATGGGGATAACCCCAAACTACTATCCAAATGTTATAAATACCAGCGAGAAAATCTGTCTCCTAAGTTTTGGGCAGCTGATTTGGAAAGGGTTTTGAGGAGAATAGGAATGGGGTCATTATGGCTAAGAGCTGAAACAAATGACAAAAACATATGGCAAGGTGCTAAAAGAAGACTAAGGGACATCAACCAACAGGAAATAGAATCGGATTGTAACATTAAACCTTCTCTAAGTCTAGCAAATGAAATAAAATTGAACTGGCGTAAAGAGGCATATATGCTTAATGTAGGAAGAAAGGAAAGATCAGGAATGGCATGGTTTAGACTGGGGGGCTGGAGGGCACAGAAAATGACTGACGATTCTGGCAGGAGAATCTGCCCATTCTGTGATTTGGATGAAGACTGGGTACATATTTTGGCGGAATGTGCACAGTGGGAGAACCAGCGAACGATTAAACTGAAAGAAAAATTCTTAAGTCCCTCAAGAAAGAGATTGGCATGTTGGGATCTACTGGTTGACCAGAGGAACTGGCAAAACATGGACAATTTTTTAGCTAAAGTGTGCGAAGCTAGGTCAAATTTGTTCAGTTAGACAAAGGTAATGTATCTCTATTTCCCTTTTACTTGTTCCTTTTGTTGTGTTTTCTTTCTCTGTTGTTTATTTTGTCACCCTATTGTATCTTAAATATGCATGTACGGTCAATGACTCATGCACTAAATATTTGTGAAATAACTTCAATAATTTGAAACCAATAAAGATACCTTATTTATCTATCTATCTATCTATAAACTGCTGAATATGACTGACTATCTTATGAAAGTGTAATATCATGACGGTTCATTGAAAAGATCGTTAATAACGAAAATTGTATATGTGTGTGTTTAGCAGTGAGAGCGAATGGGACAGGCACATCTTCCCCCGCAGTTTCTGGTGACACTTCCAGCGAAGGGAGTTCAGTGGATTTAGGGACTACATATCACCGGATGAACCAACTGAAGAATCTGGAGTATCCTACTTCGACATGGTTCCAGTTTTGTGCACTAATGAGGAGAATGCTCTTACAACACAGTCGTAATAAGGTCAGTTATATCAAACAAATGTTTTCTGTGTTTTCAAAGGCAGAAAAATCGTCACCAGTAATCATTTTACTACAAAAGCTTTATTGCTGCATTAAATAGAATGTACACGATTTTCAACACGGTATATTTCAGCCAGAGAGTTTACTCTCAGTAGGAGAACCAAATGCTTTTGACATTAACTTGCAAGAATCTATTATCCTTTGCCTTCATGTTGACGATACTTCCCGTTTACCGCAGTTTTCAGTCCCGTTTATTTACATTATCCTACCTGCCCTTTCGTTTTCAAATGTTGTCCCGCTTTGTTCATTTGTAAACAGCCTGCTATCTTAAAATATTAACATGTTTTAATACCAATAACGTACCAGAAATTTTAACAACTCATAAAAAAACAAAGACAGATATTGTATCTTTATACCTTAGAAAAATGCAAAAAGAGGGAGATATAGCTTCGTGTTCAAATGGACATGGCGCAACAAGGGTATCAAGGCATGGCACGCGGCTTGTAACCTAATCGGAGATCGAGATGGGTTTGAGGCCCCATCCCATGCACCTTCGAATGGGTCCAACGGTGCCAAATCCACCACTTGAAAACAGACCACAACATGGGTCCATTAAATCCAATCTATCTCCCCGTATTGGTGTGATCGAGCTGTTCTCCCACTCTTCTATAGCCACGGCTACCAGTCGTTAGTGCGATAGGCGAGTCCTGCAATAGACCCACTCGTGATAGTTTTCTTGGAAGGAGTCTTCGAAATTCTTGAAGGCATATGATGCAGAAGGAGAGCCGATGATGTGATCGCCAGAACCTGACACCAATAAGACGCAGCAATCTGGCACTCCCTGGTCATATCCAATGGCACAGCAGTGCATATTATGCCTGTTTACCTTCTGTCACTGAAGAAGATACTCTCTGTGCATGCAAGACATGTCAGTATATGTCGGAATGCTCACCTGTAGTCCAAAAACCTCTTCCGAACTTATCCTCAACTGCACTGCAGCATTCGATATGGATGTCAAAGGTTATTCTTCATAATGCGTTGTGCAAATCCCCTGCTACCCAAGTCTGCGGTCATATCTCTTAATACTCCGACTGTGGCGTTGGAATACTTAGTCTTCATGAACGTCCGTCTCCTGTCATGTCCACTCACACTCCCAGCCATTTCGAGCCTGCGAGCTCCACACCGGAGCACCTACGGCGAAGATCCGATAAGGCGGTAACCACAACCATTCTTTGTAGCATTCTTCTCGCCCCTTGAACTTTGCAGCCAGTCTGCGCAAGAAGTAATACTATACTGACACTCCATTTACCTGCTGGAAACATCGCTTTCGTTCACTTGCAGACCAAGACCAGGATTCCAGCTTGTATTCCTACCGCTGGGTAATATTCTCAACATTCTGGTACATACATACGATTAGGTACTGTGTTTTGCTTGATTACATAGTTCTACAGAGAGTGCAAAAAAACTACGAACCGACTGTGCGATGTTTTTCCTGTCCACGTCCTCGGCGCTCGTTGCCGTCTGCTATCATTGAAAGGCGAGGATGAACCTATGCAACATTTTTAAAACTGTTTTTAAAGGCTTTACTTACCAACTTTATGAAAGGAGATGCTGAAACTGGCCACCGTCGTTGTCCATACATTTTTGGCACCTATTTAGGAAATTGTCCATCACTCGCCGTAGTTCACTGAGAAATATTGACGATTTCCTGGCGGATATTTTGTTTTAATTCTTCCAGGGTGTGTGGGTTTGTATTGTACACATGTTTTAAGTTACTCCAGAGATAGAAATCGCAGGGGTTTAGGTCGGGGGACCGAGGGCGCTAGAAATCTCTACTAATAATTCTGCCCTCAAACACACTTTCAATTGTTCTTATCGAAATATTGACGTATGAGCTGTTGCACAGAGTCTTGTTGAAAAAAGGCAACATTACGCTCCTTATCTGTTAATTCTCCAAAAATAAAAGGGGGCAAAACTGTATGCACATATGTATGGGCGTCAACTGCTGGCTCAAAACAATTGGCCCTATAACTCTTTCTCCGCTCATGGCGCACCATGCGCCAATTTTTTCGTCATAGAGGGGTACTTCATGAACAATATTAGGTTTGTCAGAGTCCAATAACAATTATTTTGTGTACACACATATATCCATGAAGGTGGAACCAAGTCTCATCTGTGAAAAATATTAAACATGGGTCCATTTCATCACTGTATACACTATTGAAACTCCACATGCAAAATGTGCGCCTAATTACAGGATCACCTGGTTGAAGAGCATGCGCCACAGTTATTTTATATGGTTTTAACTTAAGCAATTTGGTAGCTCTTCGCGCAAAGAGTCCTAAGAAATGCCTGCCTGTTCTGAAACACACCTAAGTGGTTTTTGTGGGCAATTCTCCAAACGATGACCGATGTCGTCTAATGTTTCTTCGGTAAGAACCATACGCTGTCTTTTAGATTTCTTAGCCTGAAGACTTTCTGTGACCTGAAATTTATTGTAAAGTTCATGGATTCTTGTATACGGCCTGGAACTTTTACACCTGGAAATCTTTTTGCAAATCGTACTTTCACTTGACCAGCTGACTAAGTTAACACATAGGAATCATAAATAAATACACGCTGTGCAGTAGGAAACATATACTGAGCCTTAGTATACTTTGTGACTAAGTACAGGACAAAATAATAAATAAATGAACTACATCACATCACCGTCAACTCAATACTGCGCTTCACATTACAGAGCAAAACCACCTCAACAGCGTGACGTTGTTTATAGCAGCAATACGTTATCATGTTTTCATACACCCAGTGGAAAATCACAGCGCAGCACGTTCGTAGTTTCTTGGCTCTCCTGTTAGTTTAAAGTGGTGTTGTCTGGTTATTATCTTCTAGAAACAACTGGAATTTGGAATCGGAATCCAACAATTAAAAATCTGATGTGTTACACTCACATGACTTTCTCTACTCTTGTACAAACTATTTTTACAAACGCTTATTCTCCATATGCTGCATGCTAATCGAGATATCGACCTGTCAATTTTATTGCTAATTTTCTTGTAGATGCAAGGGGAATATGGTAGGTTTTAAGCGATACTCAAACATTTTAAGCGCTGGTTGCTATGTGGCACATTCCATTCTCTTTGCATGTCCAGGACAAAAAAAATCTGAAGTGTTACACTCACATGACTTTCTCTACTCTTGTACAAACTATTTTTACAAACGCTTATTCTCCATCTACTTCATGTTATTCCAGATAAACATTTGCAGACTCTATCTTATTGTTAATTTTCTTGTAGATGTAAGGGGAATATATATTTACAAGGACAATATAGAAATACAGTAGCCTTTAAGCACATACATATCTCTTAATAGCTGGTTGCTAGGTGCAGCACCATTCTCTTTGCCACAGATTAATACTCTTTGCATATCCAAGACAAAAAAACGAATAACGAATTCCCATTTGAGAAAATAAGTATTGGAAAATTTAAGGGAATAACAAGCAATATCTTGAAAACGGTTCACTCAACAAAAATGTTTATGACATAAATTGTGTATTTTAACGCGATCTATATTTTTTGTGCAGTAAAAGTTTGTCTATCTCTTATGGTTTACCAGTAATGTAAAAGTTGTTCAGAATGAAGAACACTTTTGGAGACATTCCCAGAAAATTCGAGATATACATTTCATTTGTCATGAAAATACCTTAAACATATGATATTTTAATCAAAATCGTTAGAGCCATTTTTGAGAAAATTAAAATTTTCAAAAAATCTTCCATGTAAAGGGTAAACTGGGGTTGGGGGATTTTCTTGAAAACCTTCATGTCGCATCTCTGAAAGATACTGAACCTAAATACTGCGGCGCTCACCTCCTCATCCGTTGCTGTAGCTTACCTTGATGCTTCTCCCGTTGCTTCCAGAAGTTCTCAGCGTGTTGGTTCTTCAATTTATCCTCGGCTAGCTGCAGTAATTTTCCTTAAATTATATGGGAGCATGGACTTATCCTCGGTAAAGGAAAACGTAGATCTCGGGTGGTGATATAGGAAGACATAGACTTGCTTTGTTTATGAAAAGATGACACTGCCGTTTCTTTTTATTTAATTAACACTCGTAGTATACAAAACTGGTATTGCCGCTGTAAAATACTGTCCACTGCTGTTAAACTATGGCGTGGATATGGCACGAAATATAACTATTCTTATTGTCGCTTTCAGAGTAGCGGATCTTAGGTGTGTTGCTAAAACTATTTTGATTCCCTGTTTTGGCGCGATATCTCACACATTCTGCAGCATCTCTCCCTGACCACACATTACGAAAACTCTCGAATAAAATGCAATACTAAGCTGACATGACAAATTTGACTTGATTCCCTTTTTGGCGCGATATCTCACACATCCTGCAGCATCTCTCCCTGACCACACATGACATAAACTGTCTCGAATTTTCCCCAAACAGATCCATTTATAGTCTCAGGCTTCTGAGGCTGCTTCCTTTCCTATTGGTCCATTTTTAGCGCGACTCGACGCGTCTAACTATTTCGAATAAACTTCCAGGGATTTCATTGGTCCAATTTTAATATAAATCGCGGCTATTCCTACATGTACCGTTAGATTGTCCTTCTCACTCACTTGGTCACGGCGAATTATCAAATAATGGGACAAAGGCTCTACACCCTCGCTGTAGGAATAATAGCACTGCGACCGGAGAGAGGTAATAAAACTAGGTTTTCTGCCTTCGAAAGCACTATTCCTGTAGCTAAAACATTCCCTCGTGGACAGTATTTTAACATAGCGCTTAAATTATTTACATTAAACCATTTATAACTCTACTAATATTAATAACCTAGATAGATACATAACGTTAAATCACCCTTCTTAAAATATACAAGCAGTATGAGAAAAAGATATTTACATAATACGATTTAACATCACTAAAAGTTAATTAATAAGTTATCTGTAATTACAGTTCTTGGGCTCGGCCTAGAGTTGCCGTTTCAAATTGCCCTGTTCTGGAAAAGAATAAATTTTTCAACACTTGATACAATTTTCTTTTACAGAATAATTCCTCTGATTATGGCCTTTGTTCGTTTGTTTTGTTGACAGAGACCCTTCGCTATACCTGCTCCTTCACAAGGGTTCTGCCAAACCAGTGGTGTTTACATTTGGGTCGTTCACTCTACATTTGTTATGGTTGATCCCCTCTCACCATTTAAAAACAGGTTTCCGAGAGACATTCTTATACACAATACATTTCGCGCACACGAATAACTTGTAACGCAACAAATGCTCTAATACCCAAATTAAGTTCTAAAATTAAATCTATTTACATACGTATTGGTACATAATTATTATGCATTTATTTATTTCTTTACATCCTTATTTATCGGGTGTATTACCTTTACTATTTGTTCATAGGGTTGCTACCTCATTTTGAGTAAAACTAACCTGATTCTTTTCATTACGTTCTTCACCCTTCTCATTCTCTAAACATTTGTATGGTTTGAGCAACTGTTTATGATATCTCCCTACGATCTTGGAATTCTTTATTTCTTGTAACTCATATGTATCCGAGCCAAAAATGTTAATCACCCTGTATGGACCTTTAAATAAATTTTCCATTCTATGATACCTCTTTTTTTTTTATAATTAATAAAACTAATTTATATGTTTAAAGAAAACTGTCAGCCTATTGCTAGCATACCAACCAATTAATAATTTACAACTATTGCTAAATATCAAAAAAATAACAAATATTCTGACAATAAAAGCTGTTTCAACCTTAAGACAAACTTATTCAAGCAGAAAGAAACTGAAACATATTAATGGCAAAGGTGTTTCTTGTTCTTCTTCACTATCACTAATGAGCATTTAATACTCAAGTCTCTTTAGTAATGCAAAAAATATTCTCCACAACTGCTTAAGATAATTCATTAATTCACATGTGAAAGCTCTCCTTTCCAGGCACTGTAGAGTCAGGATCAATGATATTCTGTCTTTTTTTTTTTTTTTTTTTTTTTATACCCATACTAATTCTCCAAGTTCGATCAACCATTTCTTTCGCTTCCTTGTTTTAAATTCCTGCTTTCTTTTCTGCGCCCTTTTTAACATTCTTTCAAAAGCTTTCTTTAACGTCTCTTCTCCCGTTAGTGTTTTCGGATCTTTAGTTTCTAGTATCTGTAGTAATTTCCCTTCAAGTGTTTCTATTAACTTCCCCTTCATCAGCTCAACTAATTTCACCTCTACATTCTTATCTTGTTCACTTAAGTTTCTTTCTGGGTCCTTATTCTGCTTACTTAATTTCCCTTCTAAATTCTTATCTTGTTCCCTTACGATACTTTCTAAGTCTTTACTCTGCTTGTTTACGATTCTTTCTAAGTCTTTATTCTGCTTATTTGATTTCCCTTCTAAATTCTTATCTTGTTCTCTTACGATACTTTCTAAGTCTTTACTCTGCTTGTTTACGATTCTTTCTAAGTCCTTACTTTGCTTACTTACGATTCTTTCTAAGTCCTTATTATGCTCATTTGATTTCCCTTCTAGATTTTTATCTTGTTCCCTTACGATTCTTTCTACGTCCTTACTCTGCTCATTTGATTCACCTTCTACATTCTTATCTTGTCCACTTACGATTCTTTCTAAGTTCTTATTATGTTCATTTAAGATCTTACCCCGTTCATTTAATATGCTTTCTAAGTTCTTACCCCGCTCATCTATAATTCTTTCTAAGTTCTTACTATGCTCATCTACTATACTCTCTAACTTTTTACTATGTTCATTTAAGATCTTACCCCGTTCATTTATTATGCTTTCTGACTTTTTACTATGTTCATTGAATATGCTTTCTAAGTTCTTACTATGTTCATTGAAATTTCTTTTTGACTCCTTACTCATCTCGTCTATCTTTGTGCTCAAATGTTGAAGCAATATTAGCAGCTGGTTTTGACCTGCGTCAATGACCTGCTCAATCGGTGATTGCCTTTCTAGCCTAACTTCTACTTCTGCTGCACCCATATTTTTTTCATCTGTTGTTATGCTGACAATAGCCTCCCCATTCAGTTCTTTTGAACCTTCCCTTGACCTACTCATGGTTCCGTTAGCAAGTTCTACCTCCCTAGTAATGACTTTACCCCCTCTCAATAACATGTGTTCACAAAAACTGAGTCACTACTCTGCATGCCTTTTTGTTTGTTTTTTAATAAAAGTTCTAACCTGTATTTTTTTTCAATGTTAACTGATGCGTTCCGGGTTCGAATCCTGGTGAAGTTCTAGAAGTGATGTTCTCAGCTGTTTTGTTGTCCCACGTAGGTAGACTAGAAGTTCGCGTTGTAATTTTGTTCTGCTGTGCCCCTTTCCTCTGAAGATTCTTCGTCTGTTCGTTGTTTCCTAGTTCTCCGTTTATGTCGTTCTTCCCTTCGAGCTCCACGTTATGGCGCCAGTTTGCGGCGATCTTAATGTTTGTTAGCCCCACTTTTGGGAGCCAGTTTGCGGCGCTCACCTCCTCATCCGTTGCTGTAGCTTACCTTGATGCTTCTCCCGTTGCTTCCAGAAGTTCTCAGCGTGTTGGTTCTTCAATTTATCCTCGGCTAGCTGCAGTAATTTTCCTTAAATTATATGGGAGCATGGACTTATCCTCGGTAAAGGAAAACGTAGATCTCGGGTGGTGATATAGGAAGACATAGACTTGCTTTGTTTATGAAAAGATGACACTGCCGTTTCTTTTTATTTAATTAACACTCGTAGTATACAAAACTGGTATTGCCGCTGTAAAATACTGTCCACTGCTGTTAAACTATGGCGTGGATATGGCACGAAATATAACTATTCTTATTGTCGCTTTCAGAGTAGCGGATCTTAGGTGTGTTGCTAAAACTATTTTGATTCCCTGTTTTGGCGCGATATCTCACACATTCTGCAGCATCTCTCCCTGACCACACATTACGAAAACTCTCGAATAAAATGCAATACTAAGCTGACATGACAAATTTGACTTGATTCCCTTTTTGGCGCGATATCTCACACATCCTGCAGCATCTCTCCCTGACCACACATGACATAAACTGTCTCGAATTTTCCCCAAACAGATCCATTTATAGTCTCAGGCTTCTGAGGCTGCTTCCTTTCCTATTGGTCCATTTTTAGCGCGACTCGACGCGTCTAACTATTTCGAATAAACTTCCAGGGATTTCATTGGTCCAATTTTAATATAAATCGCGGCTATTCCTACATGTACCGTTAGATTGTCCTTCTCACTCACTTGGTCACGGCGAATTATCAAATAATGGGACAAAGGCTCTACACCCTCGCTGTAGGAATAATAGCACTGCGACCGGAGAGAGGTAATAAAACTAGGTTTTCTGCCTTCGAAAGCACTATTCCTGTAGCTAAAACATTCCCTCGTGGACAGTATTTTAACATAGCGCTTAAATTATTTACATTAAACCATTTATAACTCTACTAATATTAATAACCTAGATAGATACATAACGTTAAATCACCCTTCTTAAAATATACAAGCAGTATGAGAAAAAGATATTTACATAATACGATTTAACATCACTAAAAGTTAATTAATAAGTTATCTGTAATTACAGTTCTTGGGCTCGGCCTAGAGTTGCCGTTTCAAAACCAAGTTTGGTGTTTATCCGACTGTTCGTTTCTGAGTTATGCTGTTCACAGACACACAGACACACACACGGACATGTTTCCAAAAATGCTTTTTTTGGATTCAGGGGGTCTCAAAACATATATTTCTGGTGAAATATCGGTATCGAATTTTTGGGTGGAATACAATACTTCCCCTACTTACTATACGTAGTAGAGAAAGTAAAAAATGCATATGGAGGAACCGGTGACCAAACCCTTGCAGGTAGTTGAAAAGTATATTGGTTTTGAACCTTGGTGGATTCTTGTATTTTATCACACACATTTTACGTATCTTAATAAATAAAGTAACTCACTTGGTAAGTCCATTTATTATGTTTAGTGTTTGTAATGGCGCTTTAGATGAAAGCAAAATTGCTTGAGTTAAAGTTTTTCAAAATTGAAAACCTATGTGTTGCCACACCTAGTCCTGTTGTGCAGACTACCTAAATCAATTTATAAACGGCTTAAGTTGGGTATGTTATATAATAATTTTGTGCTTCTGATATAGCAGCCTTTACTAAAAATGTAAAACAGCCGTTTTAGTATCTCAGAAATGTATCATCCTGTTTACCCTCTTCTGTTGATCTTACAGAGTTTATTGCATAAAGGTGGTAAGGTGAAAATATTACTATGGGTCATTCCATGCCAAAGGGAACATGGCGTCCAAAACTTAAGAATGTGGGTGATAAGTTTTTTTTCTCATTAATATGGAGAAATAAATACCACAATTTAGTTTGTAGCCACAACGGTAAAGAACTGCTTGATGTAGATACTTGATGGCTCTGAAGGCGACGTTTTTATGTTCTTATTAATATAAAGAATAAATACCAACGTTCAATTACTTTGCTTCCCCAAAGGTAAGTAATTGCTTGATGTCCTTTTTTGATTCCATAATGCATCAAATTTCTTAAAACATTCTTGAAGTCAAATTTTACTAAACGTTTATAATTATGAAATATGTAATGTAAGTTACTCATAACTTTAGTTTTTAAAATAATTTTCTACAACGAAATAAGAATTTTAATTGTATTAGTAAATAATTGTTTGTGATGATGTTGTTTAATTGAATTGTAAACCATTAAAAGGGCATCAATGAACGAATTACTTACCGAGTACAGTAAGAATGTTTTAAATAAATTATAACCTTGTTTTCCCATCACAAACATATGGATGTATAGACTGCAGTCACTTCAACCTTCTGTTCTAACAGAGTTGTTAATACATACTGTGAACACCACAAAAAATCAAAATTGCCAAAATAGTAACTGATAATCCTTAAACAATTCGCCATTAAATTGCAAACTTAAACATAACAGAACATTCTGTTTATCAAGTAAAGCTCCAATAGTATATTTCCCTAAGTATGTTACTTTTATGGCTACACGTTAAAGGTATATCAGAAGTATAACTTTGCTTTTTGTACATTTGTTCTTCTCTCGAGTCAAGCACAATTTAAAAAAAAATATAACAAAATTGGAATTGTTTTATTGCGTGTCGTAACATAATTAACGGGTAATTTTGCAAAGCAAGTCACCTTCAGGGGATCTTGTGGGGACTTTCTGTAGCTAAATGCTTTTAGTAACTGACAAAACCGAAATAAATTAACATTACATCAGGAGTGAAAGGTAATGCGACTAAAATCATATTAAAATTGAAGGTTCCACAAGCAATTATTTTCTCTGTAATTAAAATATCGCAAAATTATTACCAATAACTTAATAAAAACCTTGTGATTTGAGTAAACCAGCCATGCAGAGGTGATATAAGTTGCTATTAAAAAAAATTGACCTAACCGGTTAAAGCACGACAATAAAAAAATCTGATGTGTTACACTCACATGACATTCTCTACTCTTGTACAAACTATTTTTACAAACGCTTATTCTCCATATGCTTCATGTTAATTCAGATGTTAATCTTACTGCTAATTTTCTTGTAGATGCAAGGGGAATTGATAGGCTTTAAGCGATAGTCAAATATTTTAAGAGCTGGTTGCTGTGTGCAGTATTCCATTCTCTTTGCATTACCAGGACAAAAAAAACCAATAACGAATTCCCATTTGAGAAAAAGTATAAGTATTGGAAAATTTAAGGGAATAACAAGTAATATTTCCAAAATGGTTCACTCAACAACAAAAATGTATATGACATACATGGGTATTTTAACGCGATCCACATTTTTTGTGTAGTAAAATTTGGGTATCTCTTACGGTTTACCAGTTATGCAAAGGTCGTTCACAATGAAGAATACTTTTGGAGACATTCCCAGAAAATTCGAGATATACATTTCATTTGTCATGAAAATATCTTAAACATATGATATTTTAAGCAAAATCGTTAGGGCCATTTTTGAGAAAATTAAAATTTTCGAAAAATGTTCCATGTAAAGGGTAATTTGGGGTGGGGGGATTTTCTTGCAAACCTTCGTGTCGCATTTCTGGAAGATACTGAACCTAAATACCAAGTTTGGTGTTTATCCGACTGTTCGTTTCTGAGTTATGGTGTTCACAGACACACAGAGAGACAGACACACAGACACACACACGGACATGTTTCCAAAAATGCTTTTTTTGGATTCAGGGTGCCTCAAAACATGTATTTCCGGTGAAATCTCGGTATCGAATTTTTAGGTGGAATACAATACTTCCCCTACTTACTATACGTAGTAGAGAAAGTAAAACTCGAATCAGCGTTTATCAGATCAGTTGTAATTTTGAGTCAGTATTAGGTATCGTGCATACAGTGGATAGAAATAGCCACATTCATTACCCAATACCCTTGTCTTTCATTTATCTTTTATCCACTGCCTATTGCTGCTATATTTAACTCAAAACTAAATAATCAAAACAAGAAATAAGCTGTAAAACGTCTATTGGTTCAAAAGTTTATAAGAAGATGCATTGTTATGCTTCATTAGCAATTGTCGAATGTTAGAGATTACACTGATACATGGCTAGGTTAACTCTGTAAGGATACAGATAAACGTACTTTGGCAAAGGCAATAGCGTAATTTCTTTAATCAGAATGACTAGGCTTAATGGCAAATAACGAAAATCAAGTTTGTTTTATATATACACATATATTATATATAAACAAACCACCTGGGTATATATGCACCAGGTGGCCCAAACAAGCCATCTTTTGCAGTTTTATGTTTCCTGCATACATAGGTGCAAAAGAAGTTGCCGCATCACAGCTGTTCAAGGGGCAGTGCAGATACAAATCAAAAGGTCACTGAGGTAGTGCTGCTGTCTGCAGGTGTTACGTTAGTTTCGTACTGATAAGCGTCGCGTGGTCGCCTGCAAGCAATTCTAGCCCGGTCACTCAGACAAAAAGGTAACCTTCACCAATAACAAACACACAGATAGGTTATGATCTGTGTGGAGACGTACCAAAATGCAGCTAAGGCTCGAAGGTTGTGTTCTGAACATTTTCAGACGCGACTGTCTTCCACGTACTCTCTTTTTTACTTTCTCTACTACGTATAGTAAGTAGGGGAAGTATTGCATTCCACCCAAAAATTCGATACCGAGATTTCACCGGAAATACATGTTTTGAGACCTCCTGAATCCAAAAAAAGCATTTTTGGAAACATGTCCGTGTGTGTGTCTGTGTGTGTGTCTGTGTGTGTGTGTGTCTGTGTGTGTGTCTGTGTGTGTGTCTGTGAACAGCATAACTCAAAAACGAACAGTCGGATAAGCACCAAACTTGGTATTTAGGTTCAGTATCTTCCAGAGATGCGACACGAAGGTTTTCAAGAAAATCCCCCACCCCAGACTACCCTTTACATGGAAGATTTTTCGAAAATTTTAATTTTCTCAAAAATGGCTCTAACGATTTTGATGAAAATATCATATGTTTAAGATAATATCATGAGAAATGAAATGTATATCTCGAATTTTCTGGGAATGTCTCCAAAAGTATTCTTCATTGTGAACGACTTTTGCATAACTGGTAAACCATAAGAGATAGACAAAATTTTACTACACAAAAAATGTAGATCGCGTTAAAATACACAACTTATGTCAAATACATTTCTTTTGTTGAGTGAACCGTTTTCGAGATATTGCTTGTTATTTCCTTAAATTTTACAATACTTATACTTTTTCTCACATTCGTTATTCATTTTTTTTGTCCTGGACATGCAAAGAGAATGGAATGCGCCACATAGCAACCAGCGTTAAAATATTTGACTATCGCTTAAAAGCTACCATATTTCCCTTGCATCTACAAGAAAATTACCAATAAGATTGACATCTCGATATCTCGATTAATATGAAGCATATGGAGAATAGGCGTTTGTAAAATTAGATTGTACAAGAGTAGAGAAAGTCATGTGAGTGTAACACATCAGATTTTTTTTCTTCTGTTTTTTTTTTTTTTTTGATATTCAGAAATAATATTAAGAAATGATGGATTATTTCAGATAGAACGTGGGTATGAGAGGCCTTACATCAATTCGTCCACTAAGGCGGGCGTGTTTTGCACATGCTCATTATTGAAAAATGCACTAATAGAAAATGATTTAATTCTAACGCACCTTTAAGGGTACATAAATATAATAAAAACTGAATTTTGTTTAATCTTGTTAACTTTGCGGCACCAATTGGTGCCATATAGTCGTACTGATTGTAGATCAATTGTCATGAAACTAAATGACTTAACATGTGTGCTCAGATTTGCGTCATGCGGCAATCTTGAATTCTTGTAATGAGTGAATTGCTTATTAAATAACGATAACACCCCACCCCCACACATAGGTACTCTCACATTCAAACATCAGACTCTGGGCATACGGTGAAATGTTTTTGTTTAAAGACAACTTTCTCTAGCCAGCAGGGAATCGAATCCGGAACACCTCATATAGCAAGCAGTTTCCCTACCGAATGAGCTCTGGGAACGTAATAGGTGTTAAAGTATCCGTTTACAAATGTTGGTCTTTCATTTAGCGGCTTCTCTCTGTCGATATGGAGTTCCCTGTGCAGTTCTACTTAGGCAAACCTTTTGGCATCCACGCTGTCCGGTATAAACTAACTTCGACTAAGGACGGCTTGTGTGGGTCACCTGGTATATCTACAGGATGGCCCACATAAAAAATTACAGGTGAATATCTCTTAAAAGAATAGAAGAAACCAAATGCCAGAATTCCAAATCTTATAGGAGCAAAATACCATCCAAATTGTGATATGGCAAATATTTTCATGGGGCTCCTTATGGGGCACACAGAACCTTAGAATTTTAAATTAAACCATGATAAGTTATTATATTCTGATTCCCCTCAATTAACTAAGCAAATTTTATTAAAACTTTTTTTTCTAAAGTGAATTCATTGTATGCTTCAATGGAAACATCGCATAACAGCTCATTATTCCTTTTAGAAAAAAACACCCTTTAATAAAAGTTGCTTAGTTTATTGAGGGAACCAGAATATAAAAAATAATTATGATGGTTTCATTTAAAATTTTGATGTTGGACCCCATGTGCCCCATAAGGGGCCCAATGAAAATATTTTCCATTGGAAGACCCCTTACTCCTATAAGATTTGGAATTCTTGGCATTTGGTTTTTTCTATTCGTTTAAGAGATATTCACCTGTAACACTTTATGAGGGTCACTGTGAGTATATATATAGGTTGAATCACCTAAAACTAGCACCGCAAATATTTAGGAAATTGAAAGTGCTATTGAGGTGCAGTTTTCACAGCATTGATTGGTAGTTAGGGCCTCGTACATTTAGCCTATAAACACATTTTAATAATACTGAGAAAGTGTATTTTTTTAGCAAACATACAATGTTTTAAATGTAACAATGCTTAGTTACATCAACAGAATAAGGCTAGGGTAAAATAGAATGTCAGTGCCGTTTGTTGCAAGATTCTACTACAAGTGGTTTACGAGAAATCTTATATTGTAACTTTTACGCACCGACACCTGTACAACCTGTGGTAGCACAAACTAAAGAAAAACAAAAGGGAATTACAATACTTCTGTGGATTCTTACAAGTAAAGAGAACATAGCCCTTGAAAGGTTGTGTTCAAAATGACCACAGGCAGCTTCAATACACGCTTCCAGTCTGCTTTGGAAAGACAGCTGCACACGTTCTAGCATTTCAGCGGAAATTTCAGAGCAGGCAGCAGTAATACGTTGTTTCATATCATCTGGTGTAGTTGGTACATCCATGTAGACAGTGTTTTTCAACCTTCCACACAGAAAAAAGTCTAATGGGGTCAGATGCGGTGAACGGGCCGGGCAAGGTGCAGGTCCTCTTCGTCCAATCCAATGATTTGGAAACAATCCGTTAAGACAAGCTGTAGTACTTCGTGTACTATGGGCTGGACAGCCATCATGTTGGTACCACAGGTTCCTCATAGTCTGCAAAGGAACGTCGTCTAGCATCTGTGGCAGATGCTCCGTCAGGAGGCTGCGATACTTGTGCGAGTTCATTGTTCCTTCTATGAACAAAGGGCCTATGAGCTGATGGTTCACTATCCCACACCACACGTTTAAACTCCATGGACGCTGACGTTCCACCTGACGAAGCCAACGGGATTGTCAACAGACCAATAGTGCATGTTTCTGCGGTTTACCTGCCCATGATTAGTAAATGTTGCCTCATCACTAAACAAGATATGTGATGAATCTGGAGTAGAATGTCTTGATGCCCATGTACAAAAGTTAACACGATTCTCAAAATCCTTTCCATGAAGCTCTTGATGGAGAGAGATATGATAGGTATGGAACCTATGTTGATGGAGAATACGCAGTACGCTTGCCTGACTTATGCCACTTCCACGTGCGATTGTGCGGGAACTAATTTGCGGATCTACTGCAACGGCAGCCAAAACATTAATTTCTGCTTCTTCTCCGGTCATTTGTTTGTTTCTGTTACGTTTTCTAGGTGTTACAGTACCACTTTCGTGTAATTGTTGAAGAGGTTGATAAATAATTGCCGAGATGGTTGACGTCTATCGGGATACGTTTTCGCATACACCGTACAGGAACGAACTGCATTCTTCCTACACTCTCCATACACCATGAGCATGTCGGTTTTTTCTGCATTAGTAAACCCCATCTTCCACTCACGACGTACTGCTTGAACTGTCACAAACTAACTGACCAGAAAGTTGCAATGCAACAGAAAAAACAATGCAAACAAACATAACAAAATACAATTTCTCGTAAACCATTTGCACATAATCTTGCAACAAACGCCACTGACATTCTAATTTACCCTACCTTTATTCTGTTGATGTAACTAGGCATTGTTCCATTTAAAAAGTTGTATGTTTGTTCAAAAAATCCACTCTCTCAGTATTATTACAATGTGTTTATAGGCTAAATGTACGAGCCCCTGACTACCAATCAATGCTGTGAAAACTGCACATCAATAGCACTTTCCATTTCCGAAACATTTGCGGTGCAAGTTTTAGGTGACTTACTCTGTATATATACACACGTTGAGGCCGTCCATGCTGTCCATTTGCAATTTTATATCATTACATATTAAACGAATATAATTGGAAGTGAATAGAATTCAAATAATGAATGGAAAACAAGTTTTCCCGCGTGTTAAAATAATAATTGTATGAGAACGTGAATTCCAGAAATGCAATAAGTCATCAGGCAACAGGTAAAAGGAACAACATTCCATCGGCGCCGGAAAGTCGGAGCACAGTTCGTTTGTATGCGTATACCATTCCCTGCGTGACATAGACAATAAGTCCGCAGATTTAGTCGGGTTCGAAGCCTGAGTGTTGTGTCTTAGATCTAAAACACCAGCGTCAGAAATTCAACTGTCCGTGGGCATATAATAAAAACATCGCGGCAAGATAACCATTTAGATTCAGTAAATGTTTGGCGCGAACGGGTCCGAGTTATTACGACGAGAAAACATCTCACGAATTAGGACAGCCAGACCATTCAGCATATTCACACGGTGGCGAGGTAACAACGAGCACGGGTAATGAAGTTGTAGTATAACGAAAATAAAGTGCATTCATTTAAATTGAGTAGCCAGCCCCATATTCAAGAAGCACATCCTGGAAGACTCGAGATGAAATCTCAGGCGAACCTAAGCAAACCTTGAAACCAATAAATAACCCATTGCTATCTCCCATTTGCCCCTTCTAGATTCCTGACTGTCATCAAGAATATGTGGCGACGAATGCACCATCTCAACGTGATGTAGAAAAAGTTAGTATGAGAATGCTACGAATCATTTAAAGTGCATGTTTACAATTATTAATTTCTGAACTACACAAACAGCTGCAATTCTTTGTCTAAGAAGGAAGATGGACTAGATTTTAGGCAAGCCTGATGTGGGAAAAGAGTAAGCTGTTCAAAAGTATAAGTGTTATAAGTTTGTTAATATCACATTTAACTTACAAATATATAGTACCCACCGTATTGATACTCGTATAAAATATATTGGCTCTACCGCCGCAAAGCCCGGATTTGAATCCTGGTGGTACCAAGCTATTTGGTCAAGTTTCTAATTGAAATTCTCTCATCCCTTACAGACCTAGGGGACTCAGTTCCTCAGGGACAGTTTAGGAATTCGTTTTCATCTCCTTAAAAACTTGCTATGCAGATTCAAGAAAACGATATGCTTGTGGTCTTGGATTTATTTAGGGGCGGGTCGTTCAGATATTTGGTGTTTTTGGCGGTAGCACTGGAAAACAAAAGGTAATATAAAGTATTTTATTCTCCCTAATTTAACCACAAAAATTTGAAGTCTATATTGTTTTTAAATACGAGTTGTCACCGGAGAACGAAAGTGAGAATCTGTTCGCCGGTATATAGGAATCATTTGCTACCCAAATGCTAGCTATAGCATGTTATAGTGGTCATTGTTTGTTTCTACCGTTATTGTGAGATTATAATAACTGTTTTTCCTGATGTTGAGTCTGTGCAGTACAAGCATGATGTCATTTTTCCAAGATGAATGAATTGTATTGCTGAAGACATTTTGGAACAATTATATGGTTCACACTCATTTGTGTTTAGCCATTTTTTAGTTTAGTGAATGTCATAAAGAAGATATTTGTTGATAACAGGTAGGTAATAAGCATTTTAAAACTTCGTGGTATAGGTCATGTCTTGTCTTGTGTGACACAGACCACTGTCATTGCTCCGGATGCACTTCAGCCTTGGGCTTATTGTGCTACCTGTATCATTTTAAAGCTAATGCATTATGCCTGCATCCTTTACCAAGGAATACAGTCTCATAACAGATATGGTTTAAAATTCTTCTGGTTATAAAAACTTTTCCCAAAAGTATCTCCTGTGAACCAAAGCCTCACAAGACCATATAATGGGCTGTGCTGTTTTAATTTCTTTCTTGCACTCGTGGTATAAGTAGACGCGATTCTTTACTCTATAGTTATTCGAAATTTAATAACCTTTTCTGCAGTATTATTTGTGTTTTTGAAAGAAAAACATGTGTGGAATTAAGGGAACAAGGTAGTCTGAACACTAGAAATTACACCTTAAGTGTGTAAAATTACCACTGCTCTTAAAGTTCTCAATGATTTTTCCTGAAATTTTTATTAGTTATTCTATAAATCATTTCAAGTGGTTGTTTACGTTGATAGCTTATGTAGTTGGCTCCGTAAAAATTATTTCATTCAGTGGAAAAATATTAAAATTATTCTTAAAACATATGAATTCAAATACCTTTTTTCTCATATTACTTGCAATACAGAATCACACTTTTGCTTGCTTGTTCTTAGTAAAATCAGCTATCTTCTGAACCTCAATTATTTAGTTATGTATAACAGTTCATTATAAATTGAAAAACAATTAATTGCAAAGTAAAAATGTGGAAAATTTGCAATGTTGTTGCTTTGTTAATATCACTAATATACATTATAAAATTATGATTGTGATTCAGAACGTTTAACTATGTGTTGTATATATGTACTGAAAATTTCAGCTCTCTACCTTTCATTCTTTCTGAGAAAAAGATACATAGGTATCCAAAAATGTTGTTTTGAGAAAACTGAATTTAAAGTTTCAATGTTAAAATTCTGACACACTTCAGTACATCCAGGATCATAATCATCTGCACCTTCATTCCTGGATTACTGCAGCTTTTTTGTTTGCCTTCTCTTGGTCCTGGCCTCCTTTGTTAATTGCTGAACTGCTCGCTGGACATGATATAGTCGTTCGTTGTTGAAAGATACCAAAATGTTCTAAAAATGTTGCACGACAACTTTAAAGGAATGCAGAATAGCATTTAAATGGTATTTAAATGTCTTAAAAGCCTCTTAACCCCCCAAAAGCATATATTTTCTGAAACTGGAAATAATAGAGATTTTATTGGTGCCTAAAATAAAAAATTTTGATTTTTGACCATTTCAGAGTACTTTGTCTCCTTAAATGGTGTTGAAAATATAATTACCTTGGCAGTAAACATGTGAATTTCCTGTAAAACAACAACAACAAAAATAATAATAATTTATTATATGTCTGTAAGAGCTCTCAAAACTTCACATCAAGCCACTAGTTTTATATTAGACTACTAAGCATGCAGGTGAAATACATATTTACAGTATCATTCGTAAAATTAAGAACCTAGCTCCTATCATTATCCTATACGTAATATTAACAATAACATTAAATTCAAACATAATTGAGACAAAAACCATCATTTCAGATCAACTCCGACAAAGCATATTTTCGATTGGACATACTACACAGAAACTGGAAGCTGTCGCCAATTTCAAAATTGTTTTAAAGTCCCCAACCAGCAGAACTGTAACAATATCAATCGAAGTTATTGAACTTTCAGCTAGTATATATACCACCAAGAGGTGAAAGCTTTCCAACCAAAGCTTTTAATCTCTTTGTATTAAAATTGTTGCAAATTACGGGAGCGCATTATAGGCTGTATTCCCAAAACAGCACATACACGAATAATACCTGGTTTACATAATGCACTTCATGAAGAAAGAAATGTTAGCACGTATGATAATGGCTATGTGTTGTGTACTTTACATTTGAAAATGTTTAGATACTACTGATAGCTGACTTTGAAAGAAAAACTCAATATAACAAATTAAAAGAAGTATTACTCACACATGGTCCATGTTCGTAAAGTGGTATTTCTGATATACATTTAGGGCTGTAAATAAAAATACAACTGTACCTATTGATTACTGTAATCAAATTTATATTTTTAATATAATATTTTCTTGAAAGGGAACAGGAAAGACAGATTTTCAGGAAAAGCTAATTTTGTATGTTAAATACGTAATACAGAAACACACTGTACCTCTTATACATTTTAAAACTTATGCATCCGAACCACCCACCTTCTTTTCCTTACTAGCATTAAAGAGATTTAATTCTATTCTTAACTAAAGGGTACCTATTTAGAAACTTGCAGTTTTGACTAAGATTGCAGACTAAAGTTAAGATGTCAATTTCATAATTCTGCGTTGCAGTCTCCTGATCCACATTGCAGATAAGATATTCTATCCTTTCCTAAAAATGCTAAATTTGTTCGTAAAATGTTCCTGAATTTACAAATAATATGTACTGAAATATTTACAGCTTGCTATCCAGCTGCAGATGATTCACCATGTGCTCTGCGCTCTGTTTTTCGGAATTGTGACTTACCAGAGTGCTAACGATGGCCACGAGATGTTCAAGCACGTCAAGTTCCTCACTGGAGTCATCTTGTTCCATGCCTACACATGGTGTATGGCTCCTGTATTATTGTGTAAGTAAATGTGCTTACTGGATTTCACAGGGATGCATGCACAGCTAAATGAGGTGGTGGTGTCAGTTGTATTGCAAAGTAACTGCAAATAAATTCCTAATTAAAAAACAGACATCATGATGCATCTACATCGAATGCAATGTGAATAAAAGTTCCATTAGCAAAAGAAACTGCCATTGTTTAATGGCTTATTATCCATAGATTCGTTTAATATTAGGCTGGTTTCAGACGATCAGCTTACAACAGTAGAAAACAACACACCACGTGGATGATCCTACTGAAAGTGTCATATAAAGGCGCGCAGAGGCAGCGCCTTATTGTCTTATTAAGCCATTTCACACAATGAAGAACAAAATCCAAGCTATGGTAATAACCTTAAAATCATAAATGTAAAAGATTTTAATATAGCATTTTCAGGAACTGTAGAACGTGAAGTTAAAGCCAAGCAAAACCAATACGAAGGAGCTGCGAAAGGCAAGAAACACTTTATAAAGGAGCAGAAACTACCCAAGATAAACACTAAATGTCATAAAGAAACAGCAAGTAAAACAAAAAATAAATATAACTAACTTACTGTTTAACCACGATGCCAAATCAAATGTACCTACAACAGTTCAAAGCAACTAAATATTCCACCAATAGCTGGAGAGATCGGCAAAAGCCGTAATAGTACTAAGAATGACACTGGAATAAAATATCCTGTACTTTCGAAAGCTTGTAACAATAAGTGAAAAGTGGGCTGAATCATTAAATGACGGTGACTGAAGCTGGGCGTCGATTAGGGTTTGGGGCGATCTGGCGAAGGGCAGAGTGGAATGTTCCAAGATCTCTATACTACCAAATGTGGCACAAATTGTATTTTACCCTCTACAATATTCTGGCTATTAAATTTTTAGCAGTATTCATGGAAGCAGTATTAAGTAGTTCCAATAAGGAATTGTTACTTTCGACTAAACTGTTAGATGCAGACAAGAATATTACTGCAAAATACTACCTCAATAACATGAAGCACGGTGACGAAGCGCAATGCAGATTTCCCAAGGTCAACGTGACTTGATTATACAGGATGGACCATTTAAGTTGAGACTGTACATATCTCCAAAACTAAGCTTGTAGAAAGAAATGTCTTTAATAAAAGTTGCTTGATATTATGGGAGAAAGTAAATGCCATTAGGACGTTGTGATGGTCATTTTAGGGCCAATTTAATGTTTTTAATGGGTACTTACTCTTTTATGTTGTTTTCTCATTTCTCATAAAAAAAACTGTTGTTCACCAATGGCACTGGAGATTAATTGATCTGCATCATTTTCCCTCTGGCTTCCCAATATAAAGTCTCATAAAAAACTAAACAACATTTGTATGGAGCACCTTGCAGTTGTTCTTACACCAACATAAATAACAACAAAAATTTTGAATGACTGTGTACGAAGAGTGCAATGAATGGTTGCACCATCCATGGAAGGTCATTTGAGGGCCAAGTTGTATTTTGTAATTGGGAAACCAACAATTTTTATTTTACGTTGATATTGTAATGAAAAGAAGCTAGAAACAGTGATGTGTATTGAATTTATTTAAAGGTGAGTCGGAATTGTTACACTAACATCACTTAAGTTTACTCACTTAACATGTTTCGGGAAACAGTTGTTCTCATCCTCAGAAGTTAATTCGACTGAACTTTTGAATTAACTTCTGAGGATGGGAACAACCGTTTCCCGAAACATGTTAAGTGAGTAAACTTAAGTGATGTTAGTGTAACAATTCCGACTCACCTTTAAATAAATTTTTATTTTGTTTCCTTATTCCTCATCACAAAATAAACAGCTTTTTATAAACCATTTTCTAATGAGAAAACAACATACAAACTGTAGTTTCCCATTTGAAAAAATTAAATTCACCCTAAAATGACCATCATAATGTCCTCCAAAGAACACACGACTAATGGCATTTACTTCCCCCCCCATAATATCAAGCAACTTTTATTTAAGACATTTCTTTCTACAGCACTTAGTTTTACAGATAATGTACATTCTCAACTTAAATAGTCCACCATGTATAGTTGGGTATTTATTGTGTTGCGTGGATATTATATGTTAGGCACATGTTGGATATTTATTGATCTTGTGCAATAATTATGCAAATAGCAATGCTTAATTTCAGCAAGGAAGTGCTATCGTTTCGCTATGGTGGTAGATGCAAACAAATAGCAAATGAAAGCATGAAAATGGAAGATGTGGGTTCAAAATAGAACTGCTAAAAGATCTCTTTAGGATAATAACAAAATAGTTTTTTTCCAAATCTTTGAGAATAAGGAAACAATTCCTGAAGTATTATATAAAGTCTCAAGAAATTCAATTTTTTTTAACTTAACAGATCAGGTACAGAGAAACAAGATACTTGTAACGTGTTTCAGTTAAGAGTAATAATAAAAAAGAATGGCTTAATTGTGCAATTATATTTTCTCAGTAAATTAACAACAGGTCAGTGCATTTTACGTAATATTAGTAGTTCTAGTAACATAAGGCGTACTTTGGTGAAGGATGAGAGAAACGTGGGTTATGATTTCAAGTTATCTCTTGATATGTGAACTATCCTATTTGGTGCCATTTGGAATACGTCCAGGTTACATTTATATCTTCTACTATTCACCTAGGTATTTATTGCTTAACTGTCCAAATGTCTCCTTATTTCCTTATTTTTAATTTCATCTCTCCTTGCTTTATGTGGGATTTTCCTTAGGACAGTGCTTCAGAAAGAGGGCATTTCCTATATTTTTCTGTAACTTTTGTTATTATTTCTTGATCTTTATTGTTCCATGAGGTAACATTCCAGATTCAAAGATTCTCAGTTTATCTTGCTCTTGCTTTAACTGAAGGTGTAGCATCACCCTCTCTCATTAGAAATACCACACTATTTATATATTTGCAAAGTATTAAACTAAGTGTAGCTAATGTTCAATAATTGTAACAGATAAAAATAATGCATAATTCATGTACCTAGTTCAATCAGATGAGTCTCATAGCTTTATCCACTGTAATTTAAATGTTAACTTTCCTTATTTATAAATATATTGCTTTATACACTCATTTATCCTAGGTTTCACAACTTGTTTTCAATAGTTGTGCTTTTGTTCAATCAAGCATTTTATTTAAAAACAAGATGAAGACATTTGGTGATACTTTGCAAGCAAATGTTTTTTGAATTAATGAACCACAACAGACCTATCAACGCTTAGAACTACACACACAAACAGAAAGTGCTCACTGTACAGAGCAGGTTATGCAAATGATTTGCATATTGGGAAATATTTTCCCCGTTTGTACTTCAGGGAAAGAAATAACCAAACTTGCAACACATACAAGCAGCATCCCAATAACAATTAATTACAAATTTTCACTCTTGATGTTACACACCGTTCTGATGGTGATGAGTGAAACTCTTTGTCTTCAAAATAGTTAAACAGTGCATCAAATAAAGGCACCTCTGGACTCTTTAAATATATGGTGATGTATCTATAAATATTTCACTAAGCAGCACTTTGGGAAAAATCTGATGTGTTACACTCACATGACTTTCTCTACTCTTGTACAAACTATTTTTACAAACACTTATTCTCCATATGCTTCATGTTAATCGAGATGTTAATCTTATTGCTAATTTTCTTGTAGATGCAAGGGGAATTGCTAGGCTTTAAGCGATAGTCAAATATTTTAAAAGCTGATTGCTATGTGAAGTATTTCATTCTCTTTGCATTACCAAGACAAAAAAAAAATTAATAACGAATTCCCATTTGAGAAAAAGTATAAGTATTGGAAAATTTAAGGGAATAACAAGCAATATCTTGAAAATGGTTCAGTCAACAACAAATGTATATGACATAAATTTTGTACTTTAATGCGATCTACAGTTTTTGTGTAGTAAAATTTTGTTTATCTCTTATGGTTTACCAGTTATGCAAAAGTCGTTCACAATGGAGAATACTTTTGGAGACATTCCCAGAAAATTTGAGATATACATTTCATTTGTCATGAAAATATCTTAAACATATGATATTTTAATCAAAATCGTTAGTCATTTTTGAGAGAATTAAAATTTTCAAAAAATGTTCCATGTAAAGGGTAATCTGGGGTGGGGTATTTTCTTGAAAACCTCTGTGTCGCATCTCTGGAAGATATTGAACCTAAATACCAAGTTTGGTGTTTATCCGACTGTTCATTTCTGAGTTATGCTGTTCACAGACAGACACACAGACACACACACGGACATGTTTCCAAAATTCCAAAATGCTTTTTTTGGATTCAGGGGGTCTCAAAACATATATTTCCGGTGAAATCTCGGTATCGAATTTTTGGGTGGAATACAATACTTCCCCTACTTACTATACATAGTAGAGAAAGTAAAATTGGAACTTCAAATCCTCAACTTTCTGCTCTTTTTATAGTATCTCTGCAATTTCAGCACCAGCATATAACTAAGAAAATTTATAAAACATTTATTTTTCATAAAATTTTGGGTCAATGGCAATTTGTCATCATCATCATTATCGTCGTCGTTGTTGCACCAACAGTATGTCAAAGAAAACAGAAAGGGGTAGAAAAAGAATGACATGCATACTTTTCTTTGCATTATAGAAAAAACAAAGAAATTTAACATTAAACTTAAATACAAACTTCCACACTGTGAATATTAAGACTACTTTATATGCCTTTTATTTAAGAAATTCTGTACAAATATTTATTTTCTAATACAATATAACCTCAATTATATGTTTACAAAGCAGATAACTAAAATAATGTATAACTAAGAAAACTTAATATAAATTTTCCTATGGAACTTCAACCGTTTTATTAGATTATTACTCAAACTAATTATGTATTACTTGATGTATTTAGAAAGCAATAAATGAAACAAACACATACATACATGATAAACATAATACACTATTTACAGTATTTACATGCATACTGATATTGTTATTCATTATTCACATTAAAAAATTCAGAGCAACGTTGTGTTTTACACTGGCTTTAAAAAATTTTCAAATTTTCTTTGCTACTGTTAGCACGTGTGCAGCAATAATTCACTCCAAAACTATTGACACCTTGTCCAGCATGCCTACTATTTTGTGCTGCAACAGTAAGGAATGAAAACCTACAATATACACAAATCATGCGTAATATATCTTAACATAGCATAAACACAATGCATAAATAGTAAGTAAATATATTTTGTACATAAGGACCAGAAAAATGTGATGTATTACTGAGAAAACTATAACAGAAAAAAGTATAGTTGTGCTATTTATTAATGAAGAAATTTGGGTGCCTAAAACATATATTGTACATCTCCAAAAAACATACACATGAATAACATATAACAAGGTTCATCTGTTGTAACATGGCATTGCAATAGAGTTTATTTGTTTCAAAGCTCTTGTCTCAATAGTGTTTTTATATATCCTGGTATAACTGAAAGCTAGTAATGAAACAAATGAGTTGTGAAATCTATGGTATTTTGATATTACCTTTTTGTTATAAAAAGGCTTATAATGAGAATTGTCAGTATAATAATTAATCAGGTTTTGTGTTATGGATATTTTTCTTCAATTCTATAACTGAGATAAATTTTGTTTGATTTTCCATAGCATTGTTTAAAAAACATGAACAAACCTAGGTGTGTACCTTAGAAAGTTAATATTTATTTGATACCTGGGAAATAATAATACATATAAAATTACTGTAAAAAAACAGTGTTTCTTGTATCGCTGTTTTTAATTTTCTGTTTCAAAATATATTTTGTTTATATCTTTGAAACCTATCTTTTGAATCTAGTGAAATATTAAAATTTTATGAAAAAAATTGCTTTGTATATTAAAGAATAAAGGCTTTCCAACAATTTGTTCTATTTGTGTTATTGATTTTATTAATGAATAATGAACTTAAACTTTACTAATGAACTATAATGATAAGAAATTTAATTTGGCAGAAACTTATCTTTATTTACAACACAATGTATGCTTTCCCTAATATTTCTAACAATAAGTTTTCATTGCAGACCCTAAGGAAGTGAAATTAATGAAGAAAGAGTATTTCAATCGTTGGTATAACCTCACATCCTTCTATTTTGCAAGCATGATATCAAAAATTCCTTTAATGGTAAGTATAGTGGTTAGAATTGGCATTTTTTAATATGTTTTATTTTCCTAAATGCTGAATACATGTGTGTTTTACTTCGAAGAACAATACATTGCTGCTTAATGTGTACAGCTTTGAATAAAATACCTATTTTTTATAATTTTTATGTAAGAATAAAAATAAAACATTATTTATGAACAGTAGAATCAAACTGAAAAATTCACATCCTGCCTACGGCATTGAATTTTTCAGTCGGATTTTTCCTTTCAAAAGCCTTAGCTACATTTTCTTGTGTCAAAGAATAATTAATTATCATATTATTTATAATAATCCAACAGCAAATCTATGTGCTTGGTCTGGAGCAGATTTTAAATACTAATATTCCTTTATGACCTTTTCAGGTAATGCTAACATTGATATTTGTATCATTGGTATACTTCTTGAATGGTCTACCTGCAGAACCTTACAGGTTTTTTTGCTTTTTTGTTATTGCCATGTTGACTTCACTTGTTGCAGAGGGTTTAGGCATGGCCATAGGTGCTACGTTTAACATCACGGTAAGTTTCTTGCATCTAACCATTGTGCTTTCCATTTCATTAAATGTTTATTCCTCAAAAAATAACTAAAATACACCGATATTTACATGTGCACTTCTTATAGAACCATAGGAAATGGGCTTATACATATGCAACTTCATCGAGGAGTTGATATTTCCGGTAAGATTTTATCATTAACTGTATATGTCACCAAATAAGTTTTACAGACTATTGTAAGATATGAATTAAGATGAAATTTTGTAATTTTACCTGCTGTTGCTTTTAATATAAGTGATCTCATAACTTTAATATCAGGCCATACATAATTTTGTTTAAGAGTTCTTCAATAATTATTTCTGCATTGTTAGAGAAGCAACCCTCCGTTTATAGTTGCCTTTCATTATCATTATATTACCTTTCATTTATAACTTCTTAGTTATAAAAATAAAGAAAATAATTGTTTTAGTAGCATACGATACAGAGATGAAATAACATTTTACCTTCCATGCTGCATATCCAAACATGAACCCTAGGTGAATAAGCTACTTGATTCAATCTTTTATTCTGGGTTTTCAGTCCTTGGTACAAATTTTCATATTTTCACCATATTTTTGGTGCTTTAAGTTCCTCAAACTCTTTTATACTCTGATTTTATTAATTTATACATGATTTATCCCATTATAAATCATTAAACATAAAAAACAAAGAAAAGTAATATTTGCACAATCCTAACTTGAAATATCACTTTATTTTGTATTTTACCCAATGACCAAGAGTGGCTAGTTAGATGAAGTAAGACATGCAGCACTTTTACTGCTCAAAGTATTTAAAATGTTTTCAGTTTAAATGTAAGTGTGAATGTAGATGTAATATTATACTTTACCTCATAACAAAGACTTACATGAAGCCACCACCAGTTATGACAATGTCTGCAAGCTGAAGAGGGATTCCCACACACATTTAGTATCCAACAGTTGCTTTCAGAAGCAGGAAAAATGCTTACAAGCACTGTTTTCATTGGATTCAGTATTTTATTTTCTCTAGCACATACCTAATAGGTAGAAGAAGTTTGATACTAAGATTTCACCAAATACATGTTTTGAGGCCACCTGTAAGTGCATGTATGTGTGACATGACAGAATAACAGAATGCTATAAATACAAAAAAATAAATAATTGGTATTTATCTAAAAATAATTTAGATAAATGCCAAACTTGGCATTTCAGTTTAATAGCTTGCAAAGACACAACATAAGATTTTCAAGAAACTACCTCCCCCACCCCAAACTAATCTTTACATGAAAAAGTTTGCATTATTTTTTATTTTCTCAAAAGAGGCTCTAATGATTTTTATTTAAATGTTGAATACGAGTCATTTCACATCAAACCAAACACACATAAAACACCACCTTCTCCGAATTTTCTGAATTTTAGTTTAGGTGTTCCACACATAAGGTAAATCAACACTCATTTTATATTTTGCGAAAAATCAAATTATTTTAGTATTTACAGTGTACTTAGCACTTTTCTTATATGCGAACAATGTTACATAAAGGTAATTTATACTCGAATACAGAATAGTCAGGGATAAAAACAATATATTGTTTTGCAGATAAAACCATTTTGATTTTCATTATATAAATTGTTATCACTTTTTAGGTATGAATATTTTAAACTGAAATATCATATTTAATCCCTAATATTAAAATATAAAAAAAATACAGGAGGAATCTGTGATATATCTTGTTTTAAGTCTGTTAATATCAGGATGGGATCTACCTTAGAAGTACGCTTTTAAACAGTTGATTTGTGTTAGCACATAGGCTTTTAGAACACAGACTGCTGACAGAGCTTTACACTGCAGCAGCACACCACGTCGGCCAATGCGTTATGCAGTATGAACATGATATGCTATCACTTCCGGTGTTCGGTGTAACTTAGCAACTGGAATATGATATTCTATAAAGCCTCTCTTCACTGTTTCATTTTAAATGTTACTTTGGTTCAGCTTTTTGCATTAGAAGTTCATTCTTAGCTCTGATTTCTGAAAGTGCATACTGAGTGAACTGAAGAAACGTAGCTATGACTATTGCTTCAATCCATTTAATGTTTCCAAGCATAATACATGGCAGAAATCATTAAGCTTAGTTACCTGCAATATGCTTACAAACTTAAAAATGGAGAACTTAACTTTGTCACCAGACCTAAAACTATGAGATACGTGTTGAAAAAAAAAAAACCAAAGTACCACCCACTGATAACAGTGATTGTGTGCTACAAAGTGCCAATGCTGGGAATAATCCAGAAATGGTTGTGAACATATTGACCATTGTAAGGCAAGATACTGCAATACAAAAGGGATCCCTGGTACCTTAGAGCTAAATTCATGTATTCTGTCAACCAATAATGCAATAATATAACCACATGGTATTCATTTGAGCCTGAAGGGGATAAAGTGCACATTTAAATTGTAGTTAAGTTGCCTCCCATTGGATAAGAATGAAAGTTCAAATGTTACTCAACTGTATGTCAAATTTAAGTTACATGTGAACAAACTAATGCAACCAAAGTGCTGTGAACAGTTGACAAGGCATTCAATGACAGACTGTTGCTGCTACTCTCCAACCACACCATGCTGGAATCTCGCTACGCACCGCATTCTAAGTTATTTTATTTAAAATTAACTATACAGGATCCTATCTTTGTTTTATGTAAATATGTACGAAAAACTACAAGGAATTTATTTATTAGAAATTTAAACTTTGTGCTAATAGAGATATAAAGTTTTTAAATGTTTGGATTTTAAAAATTGATATAAATAGTCAATTATATCACTTATAATAAACATTAAGTAAAAGATTACACATTAAGCTTTGCATTGCACTTTATAACACAATTTTATCACTTATCATCTGTGAGATATTCTAATTTAAGTTAGAGAAGTGTGCCGCTTTTCACAAGTTGGATTGCACAATATGTTTTAAAATATTGCTATTTAAAAAAATAGGGAAATATAATTCACTTTGTTTTTATAATCCATGAAATGAATCGGAAACATGATAGTCAGATTTTGTGAAAATTTGTGCGACTTGACATAGAATGGCCGATATTTAAGATGTTTATATGACAAATAAAGTGCATAGCTTGAATTTCCTGTGAAATCCTCTTCATTCAGAAGGAATTTTGTATAATTTGTTATAGCTTGTAAACCATAAGAAACCTATAAAATGTAGATCACATTAAAACCTACAAATTATTTCAAAGCACTTTTCTGAAGCATCAACTTTTTCCAAAAATTTGCTGTTATTGGTTAGAATTTGTCAATACTTCTCATTTTTTAACTCCTGTGATCATTCAGTGTTGCTTGCAAATTGCAATGTCATGGAAACAGTATGGAATTTCTTGACCAGTATATAACAAAGCACTATTAAACATTTGACTGTCAGTAGAAAGTGTTATTCAGAAGTTAGAGACAGTGAAGTGAAACAATCTTGAATCTTGAGTCAGTGGATACACTAAAACTTCACTTACTTTAAATTAATGGAACATGTTTCAAAAGCACTGCTTGCTTTCATCTTCAGCTTTTTTCTACTGACCATGACAGGAATTTGGGTCCATAGATGTACACTACGTGATCAAAAGTATCTGGACACCTGGCTGAAAATGACGTACAAGTTCGTGGCGCCTTCCATCGGTAATGCTAGAAGTCAATATGCTGTTGGCCCACCCTTAGCCTTGATGACAGTGTTCACTCTTGCAGGCATACTTTCAATCAGGTGCTGGAAGGTTTCTTGGGGAATGACTGCCCATTCTTCATGGAGTGCGGAACTGAGGAGGGGTATCGATATAGGTCGGTGAAGTTGGCATTCCAAAACATCCCAAAGTTGTTCTATAGGATTCAAGACAGGACTCTGTGCAGGCCAGTCCATTACAGGGATGTTATTGTCGTGTAACCACTCCGCCACAGCCCGTGCAGTATGAACAGGTGCTCAATCATGTTGAAAGATACAATAGCCATCTCTGAATTGCTCTTCAACAGAGGGAAGCAAGAAGGTGCTTAAAAAATCAATGTAGGTCTGCGCTGTGATCATGCCACGCAAAACAATAAAGAGTGCAAGCCCCCTCCAGGAAAAACACGACCACACCTTAACACCTCCGAATTTCACTGTTGGCACTACACACGCTGGCAGATGACGTTCACCAGGCATTCACCATACCCACATCCTGCCATTGGATCGCCACAATGTGTGCCGTGATTTGTCACTCCACACAACGTTTTGCCACTGTTCAATCGTGTAATGTTGACGCTCCTTACACCAAGAGAGGCATCATTTGCATTTTCCTGCATGATGTGTGGCTAATGAGCAGCTGCTCAACCATGGAATCCAAGGTTTCTCATCTCACGCCTAACTGTCATAGTACTTGGAGTGGATCCTGATGTAGTTTGGAATTCATGTGTGATGGTCTGGATAGATGTCTGCCTATTACTCTTTATGACCCTCTTCAAATGTCAGCGGTCTCTGTCAGTCAACAGACGAGGTTGGCCTGTATGCTTTTGTGCTGTACATGTCCCTTCACGTTTCCACTTCACTATCACATAGAAACAGTGAACCTAGGGATGTTTAGGAGTGTGGAAATCTCACGTACAGACTTCTGACACAAGTGACACCCAATCACCTGGCCATGTTCGAAGCCCGTGAGTTCCACGGAGCATCCCATTCTGATGTTTCACAATGTCTAATGACTACTGAGGTCGTGGATAATGAGTACCAGGAAGTATGTGGCAGAACAATGCACCTAAGATGAAAAACGTATGTTTGTGGGGCTGTCCGGATACTTTTGATCACATAGTGTAGGTGGCATTGAGGTGCTGTCATCTGGTGTGTCCATGATGAAGCTGCTTAGATTGTTGAGTGGCAGGATTTCAAAATTCATTACCTTTATCATGTGTTTGATTATGTGTATGTTTTCCCAAGCTTTAAGTTCTGTTGGATTGGTGGTGCATTTCAGGAGTCTGACTTTAGGGTTGATGTCGTGGTTTGTGGTCCAAAAATGGTTTGCTATGGCAGATTTGTCCATCTGCTTGTTGGATATACATCTGAAGTGTTCTTTCCTTCTGGTTTCAATATTTCTTTTTGTTTTACCAAAACCCACCAAGTCCAATTTTCACAGTTTATTAGGTAGATGCCAAATTTTTCTTCTTGTGGAATTTTATCTTTGACAGGGGAAGCTAGTAGGTTCTGAATTGAATGTTTATTCTGTGATCCAATGATATGTTGTATTTTTTGAAGATTATGGTCAACAGGTTCCAAATGGCTGGTCAACAGGTTCAATTCTCTTAAAAAAAATTTATAGCAGGAGCATCAAAAACTCTTTTGAATTAGTCGAGTATTTCCAAAATACATCCATCAATAAAAATGATTCTATGGTGTCATTCAATGTGAAATCCCTTTTCCCCAACATTTCTACTTCCAAATTATCAATTCTCCTAAAACTTTGGCTTTCTGACATTGGAATCCCACAGGAAGAAATAGAGGACAACTCTACCCTCATTAATCTTTTGCATCCAATGAAACTTCTTTCAGTTCAACAACAAATTTTATAAACAAACTTGTGGACTAGCTATGGGAAACCCACTCTCACCATTCCTTGCTGAACCTTTCATGAGCCACTTGGAAACAAGAATTACCAAGGCCTTCCCATTGCTGTTCAAAACCTGGTTCAAATATGTAGATGGTATTTTTGCCATAGTACCTACAAAACTCACAGATGACGCTTTAAAACCCGTCAACCTATAAGACAGCTCTATACAGTTCACACTGGAAATAGAGAAAGACGGGTTCCTCCCATATTTGAATTTAAAGATCTTCAGGAAACAAAACCACTTCTCATTTGGCATTTTTAGAAAGCCCACACATATAGACAATCACATATAGAGTAACAGTTTCAATCCAAAATCTTATCAACACTCCATTTTCAACAGCCTTTCCCACAGATTTGCATACTTTCCCCTCAGCAAAGAATAATATTGTATGAATACAACTACATCCTCCACAGAGTAGAAGTAAATGGCTACAACACCAATATAGTCCACAGAAAAGTAAAAAACTTACAGATTGGCATCATGGAATAATCACACCATTCAGAACCTCCTAGCTTCCCCTGTCAAAGATAAAAGTCCACAAGAACAAATATCTGGCATCTACGTAATAAACTGTGAAAATTGTGACTTGGTGTGTGTTGGTAAAACAAAAAGAAATATTGAAACCAGAAGGAAAGAACACTTCAGATGTATACCCAACAAGCAGGTGGACAAATCTGCCATAGCAAACCATTTTTAGACCACAAACCACGACATTAACCCCAAAGTCAGACTCCTGAAATGCACCACCAATCCAACAGAACTTAAAGTTTGGGAAAACATACACATAATCAAATGCATGAAAACGGTAATGAACTCTGAAATCCCACCACTCAACAATCTAAGCAGCTTCATCATGGACACACCAGATGATACCACCTACATCTATGGATCTGAATTCCAGTAATGTTCAGTTGGAAAAAAGCTGAAGATGAAAGCATGCGGTGCATTTAAAACATGTTCCATTAATTTCAAGTAAGTGCAGTTTTAGTGTATCCACCGACTCAAGATTCAATTAAATTATTTGACTTTCACTTTGATCACCTTAATTCCCCTGTATATACCTACAGTGAATGTCTAATGAAATTAAACTGCAAATATTTTTTTATGAACATGGAGTAAATGGAAAAATAAGGTTTTGTAAGAATAATTGGTAAAATGTGGGCAGAGAAAGTCATTTGAATGTAACACAGAAAATATTGTTGTATGAGACCAATTAAGATTTGGCACAGGAAAACATAACATACACCCCAAGGTAATTTTTGTTCTTTTTTACTTTCTCTACTACGTATAGTAAGTAGGGGAAGTATTGTATTCCACCCAAAATTTCGATACCGAGATTTCACTGGAAATACATGTTTTGAGACCCCCTGAATCCAAAAAAAGCATTTTTGGAAACATGTCCGTGTGTGTGTCTGTGAACAGCATAACTCAGAAATGAACAGTCGGATAAACACCAAACTGGTATTTGGGTTCAGTATCTTCCAAGGATGCGACACAAAGGTTTTCAAGAAAATCCCCCCACCCCAGAGTACCCTTTACATGGAAGATTTTTCGAAAATTTTAATTTTCTCAAAAATGGCTCTAACGATTTTGATTAAAATATCATATGTTTAAGATATTTTTATGACAAATAAAATGTATATCTTGAATTTCCTGTGAATGTCTCCAAAAGTATTCTTTATTGTGAACGACTTTTGCATAACTGGTAAACCATAAGAGATAGACAAAATTTTACTATACAAAAAATGTAGTACGCGTTAAAATACACAATTTATATCATATACATTTTTTTTGTTGAGTGAACCATTTTCGGGATATTACTTGTTATTCCCTTAAATTTTTCAATAGTTTTCTCAAATGGGAATTCGTTATTCATTTTTTTGTCTTCGATATGCAAAGTATATTAATCTGTGGCAAAGCAAATAGTGCTGCACCTAGCAACCAGCTATTAAGAGATATGTATGTGCTTAAAGGCTACTGTATTTGTATATTGCCCTTGTAAATATATATTCCTCTTACATCTACAAGAAAATTAGCAATAAGATAGAGTCTGCAAATGTTTATCTCGATTAACATGAAGCATATGGAGAATAAGCGTTTGTATAAATAGTTTGTACAAGAGTAGAGAAAGTCATGTGAGTGTAACACATCAGATTTTTTCAATAGGGAATTCAATTTGGAAATGAATTTAACCCTGTAGCTGCAAAATTATATGGTTAATACTATATTAAACTTACCAGTGGCGGCCGATAAAGGGGGGCTGCGGGACTGCAACCCCCCCTAGAGCAAATTTAATATTGTTGCCTTAATTGCCTAAATTGAATAGATTACATCTGTATATATATATATATATATATATATATATATATATTGTAATTCATTACAACTTCTTCATATCACGCTGCGTGGCAAGTTGATATGTGAAGCTGCTTCTCCCTCAGAGGACTGCCAGTACAACTTGCTAATGTGCATATTGCTTCCACTTCGCTCTCTGCTAGCCCTGCTACATGTTTTGGCTTACCGCGCATCCCATTGTTTAGTGAATTCACTGGACTGCAATGTTTGCAGTCCCAAAAGCAGTGTTAAGTACAATTTTGTGCAAATTTTCATGAAATCAGACTGTTTGTGAATATTTTAATGGCGATTCAAATATATTTTTGTTTCCTGACAGTAAAGCACAATCAAATGTCAATGGTGTGCTTCTAACAATGAGTAATTCAGTCTAGTATTTAAAGTTACTTCGTTTTGGCGCTTTAACACTGCAAGGGAAATGTGACATTAAAGTGCGTGTAAGACCAACTCCTGTGTTAAATATTATTCAAACTGCAACAAGCCACCAAAAACAATATAGTAGGTGTTTCAGTCCTGAAATTTACACGAAATATGAGTGGATATGTGGCTGTGAAGTCAGCAATTCCCTTTTCTGTTTTCCTTGCCTTTTATTTGGAATTAAAGATGCAGCCAACATTGCATGGGTTCAAAAGAAGGTTTCAGACTTGAAGAGACTATATGAAAAATATCATAAACATGAAATGTCCAACAACCATGTTAATAACATGCTTAATTTTGCTACACTTGGGTCAGTAAATGTACAGGCGTGTTTAAGCCAAGCCTATAAGGAATCAATAGATCGTCACAACGATCAAGTCTAAAAAAATGGGGACACTCTTATAAAGATAATCAACTGTGTGAAATTTTGTGGTTATCACGAGCTACCCTAAGAGAACATGAAGGGCTGCAAAATCAAGGGGTGTTCAGCGGGTTGATTAAATACACAGCAGAAATTGATTCCACCATCTTAAGCTTAACCATTCATTTTTTAAAGAACTTCTAAGACAATACAAAATGAGTTACTTCAGTGCATTCTTGAAGTTTGTAAAGAAAATATCTTAGAAGAAATTGAAGCAGCAGACTATGTGTCTATTATGGCCAATGAAACTACAGATATTGTTGATATGTTCCAGCTTGTAATAGTCTTAAGGTATTGTAATGCCTTAGGTAGTCCTGTTGAGTGATTCTGGGGATTTTTTATTCCAAAGGGGCAAAATTCTGATGCAATTGCAGAAGTTGTAATTTCTGAGCTTGGCAATATATTAAAAGATAAGAAGAAGAAACTCATAGGCCAAAGTTTTGATGGTGTAGCAGTAATGAGCAGGGCTATCAATGGAGTGCAAGTTAGAGTTAGAGATGTGTACCCTAATGCGTTGTTTGTACATTGCTTAGCACATCAATTAAATCTGATAAAGGAGAGGGTTGCCAGGCAAAACACAAAAGCTAGGATTTTCTTTTCAAATCTTTCTGCTATACCCGCCTTCTGTTCCCGCTCTCCACACAGATCATCAGTGTTAGATTCAAGTGTTAAGAAGAGAATACCTAGTGTTGGATCAACGAGGTGGAACTATAAATCCAGGACTGTAAATATTGTTTACGAAAAGAAGGAGGCGTTGAAAGAATGTTTTCAAATTTTGTCAGAATCAGAGACCTCAAGCAGTTCGACAATAAACAAGGCATCTCTATGGTATCTTGAAAATAATGAGCTTTGTTTCTGGTTAATTTTTTCCATTTAATTATGTCTCATGTAGAAATACCGTACAATCAACTACAGAGTTGCCACATAGATGCTGCCAAAGTTCCAGTGTACATATCTACTTTCACTGCTGAAAATATAAAAGTAAGAAACACAGTGGAGTCCTGTGATTTGTCAGCAGAAATCCCACACAAAAGAAACATTTCAAACACACAGACCAGAGCAGCAGCAGACAAGGAATTATATGATGTTATACTACCTCAATTGAATCTCCACTTCCAGTTTAGAGAACATCTTTCTGTGTCTTCCCTGCTACAAGAATCACAGTTTGAGCAATTTAACTCAATATTTCCAGAAAATGTGTTCAGTGAATGCGTAAAATGTTTCCAGTGTTAGTGGTGCTGTAAAATTGCTTCAATATCTCAGAGCTAATGATCATTCTTCCCTTTTTCTGAAGTGTTAAAACTTTTGAAAATAGCCATTACTCTGCCTTTAACAACAAGTGAATCTGAACGCTGTTTCTCTACAATGAAAAGAATTAAAACATTCCTTAGAAACACTATTGGAGAAGATAAACCAACTGCACTTGCTATGTTGTCCATAGAAAAGGAAATGATAGAAAATATCCCGAAGTTCAGAGAGAGAGAGAGGTTAATAGGTTTGCTACAAAGAAAGATCACCGTATGCAATTCATCTTAAAATAATTAAGGAAAGCTAAAATTCCATAATCAGTGCAGCCCCCCCTAGGTATAGACAACATGAGCACCACTGAACATTACCATACATTTTTATACACATACACTATTGCAGAGTACCTAGTGGTATCATTTGTTCATCTATTCCTCTGTCCATATGCATGAAGCAACTCACCAATTACTGCAAGTACTGATCTGAGATTTTATATGCAGGGACTTGAAGAAAATTTGTCAATACATCTCAATTTAGTTGAATGTATCCAATATTAAGGCTAGTTTAGATGGAGAGGCCCCTAAAAATGTTTGTCTCTTTGGCAAATCACTACATGTATGTGTTTGAAGTTTTATATGCAAGAGTTTAAACAAACTTGGCTTGAAATTAATATAAAAATTAAGGGTAGTTGAGGTAAAGAGTCTCCAAATCAAAGTTGCAGCTGATTATTTCTGGATCGAGAAGCTTTGAAACTTTGCTAGTTAAAAGAAACGACAATGAAATATAATCATAATTGACTGAAAACAGGCAGGAGGAACTAAGTTTGCTATTTTTATTTAATTTTTATGACCATTACATACAGAATAGAAGTTTAACAGAACTCAGGTTAGTGGTCAAAATTTTGGTAATGTGTTTTTAGATTTTACAACCATAGTTTATGGATTCAAGTAGGGAGATCAAGGCTTGCCTGGCAGACAATGACTGGCACAGGCTGGCAACAATGATAGAAAATATTTGGCAAACAAGATTAACTGCTATGGAGAATGGAAGGGCGGGAGAGCACATAAGCACAAGGATTAGAAAGCAGTGTACATATTTAAAGTTCTTTTTGTAGTTTTATTTCATTCTAATTCATTTTTCTTCTTCTTTTTTTATATGTAGTATTCAACAATTTTTTTGTTAGAGTGCTGTCTCTTTTCACTTTCCCTACTGCATTCAATCAAAAAATTTGATACACAGAGTTCAAATGAAATACACATTTTGTGGTCTCCTGAATAAATAAATAAATAAATATCAAACAAAAAGCCTTTTTAGAAAAAGGTCTGTTTGTGTGTGTGTGTGTGTGTGTGTGTGTGTGTGTGTGTGTGTGTGTGTGTGTGTGTGTGTGTGTGTGTGTGTGTACTTGGTATATAAGTTGAGAACCTTCCAAGGATATGACGAAGTTTTTGAAGAAAATCTCCTCCACCCTAAATTGCCATTTAAATGTAAAATTTTTCATTATTTTGGATTTTCTCAAAAATGGCTCAAATGATTTGGATTAAAATACCATAGTATAGGTTATTTATGTAATAAAGTGCATATATTGAATTTTCCTGGAATGGCCTGTGAAGTTCCATTTTTTCTGAATAACTTTTATATAATGATAAACCACAAAAAATGTAGGTCTTGTTAAAGCATATACGTAATTAATGTCAAATAAAATTTTTTGTAGGTTAACCATTTCCCAGATAATCTTTGTTATTGGTTTGAATCTACTCAACGGCAAATTTTTATTCTCCCTTTCTTTCTTTTTTGAGTTCATGAAAAGAGAATAGAATTTCAAAGCCATCACATAACGACCAGCTTTGAAAAGATTTGACTATTGCTTTAGCTTACTGTATTTTCCTTATATCTACAATGAAATGTGTGAATAATGAAGTTTTATCTGTACTAACAAGCAGTAGATAGAATAATAACCTTTGTAAGAATAGTTTGTAAAAGAATGAGTGGAGAAAGTCACATGAGAGCAACACATTAATTTTTTTTTTCTCCATTATGTTAGTATGTAGTGAAACTGCAAGGACAGAAAAGACATGTATGAGCACGAGGTCCTTGTAGCTGTTATATTTGTAGTACGAAACTGCTTGACAATAAAAGTTCTTATGTTAGTATAGGTATTAATCTATAGCACTCAAAATGTCCTCCTGGATAAATAAATGCTTGCAGTGATCATACCTATGCATTCCTGCTATGCAACTCAGTGCCTTCTTTTGCAATATTAACAGTTCTTTCATTTGACTGCTGTCTCACCGTAGCAAACTTCTACACTTAATAATGCTGTGAAAGTATGTGAAATAAGCATATCTTAAATACTTTATGATTAGTTCAGTTTTAAAACTATGCAAAAGATGAAGTAGTGCACCAACTTCTGTCTATAAAATCTATATATGTGTCACAACTTTTGGATAAATATCAAGCAATTTTTGTAGCCTTCATTGTTGAGATATATCTGTAGATCTTAAACTAAAAATAAAATTCTGAGTTTTGCTTTCATTTAACTTGAAGCTGTTAGGTATAAGCAATTCAACAGCAACTCTTAATTAACATTATATATTTTAAGTTGTGCTATAATATTAGGGCAATTTAAAAACAAATCTGATATAATGCATTCACATGAATTTCTCTACCAAAGATAAATTCATACATTTTCATTATGAGTGGTACAGGGTGTGACAGAAACAGTAAACGGGTTTGAATTTACAGCTATTTGGAATCTGGCGGGTTTTTTTGTTGCAAATAGTGACAGGATTGTAGAGTCAACCTGGGAAATGAGTTTGCCAGTTTGCATTCTCTCTCTGATGTGTCAGTTTATCAGGGAGCACTGGATAGTGAGGCAGCATGTTTGTGCCGCTAATCAGAACCAGTCCCATTCACCGGAACCCAAAGAGCATTTCAACAGGAACTGAAATGACATGATGCACTGTCCAAGGATGCTATTCATCATTGGGTGCAACAATGCAAATAAATCGACACACAATGTGCATGAAACATTGTGCTAATATAAGCAACGGAGTGCAACAGAGTGCACCAGTTAGCAAGAAAGCATGTCATTGCTTTATGCATAGTGGATCGAAGAGTAAAGGCAAATCTTCAAAAAATAGAGTGAATCTTCAAGAACTGTACTTTAAAGTAATGTAATAGAATTAAGACAAATTGTTGGGAATTAAAATATTTTTCACCTTAAAACCCACTTGTTTCTGCAGCACCAGGTACTATACATATAAAAAGTGATTCTTCTCTCCTTGATATGCAACATAATACTTTTACACAGCAAATGCTTCAAATTAAGCAAAAGGTTTCAGTACTTGAAAACAGCATTCAAATGTTTATCCAGGTAACAAATTCTTGTGATGAAAAAAAAAGAAAGAAAAAAAAAGGAAGGAAGGAAGAATTACAAAAGTTTCATCCATGCCCCATGCCTTTTAGATGATGCTTAGGGAAGGCCTATAATTGCAACATGGAATACTTTAAAAATTCCGGACATAAAAAAATGTATTTGTCAGAAATTGTGCATTTGGATGAGCTCTATATTTTTCCTGTAGGTTTTTGTCTTTCAGTCAAGGTTGGTTTGTTACACAAAATAATAATATGCAAAATCACTGTATCTGAATGTGCTCTACATTTTTCTTGCAGGAGGGTTTTTTTTTCCTCTATCTGTTAATGTTCTTTTGTTATAGAAAATTCAACTGAATAAAGACAAGTTCATAGAAAATTCAAGATATGCATTTTATTTTCTCATATTAATATATTAAACACAAGCTGGCTTACCTGAATCTTTTTAAACTCAAATAACGAATTAATTAATTTCATTCACCTCCTTCCATTCTTTATGAAATTACTGTACAATAAACTAAAAGTTTTTTATGGTTAATTATCCCCTTTACCTCATTATAGTTTCATACAGCTCTGGCTATTCCTGATAACAGATGAAAAATCCCCTGATACTCACACAAAAGAAAGTAAACATTGTAGAATACCTGACTTCCTTATCCCCCCCCCAACAGTCTTTTAAGTTCTGAAATACCTTTGGCAGTGGAACAACCGTTGGTCAGACTGGTAAAATAATTTTTTTAGATATGCACAGTAGGTGAGATTTTAAACCTTCTATCTGGTCCCATAGTAATTTAATAACATAGACACTACTTAGCTTTTATATAATGCAGAAATCCATAACTTAACTATTCAATGAAATAGAGGTGAAGCTGGTAAATATTCTGCACTCCCAGATCACCAAGTTAACCTCTATGTAAAACACACATAGTATGCGACTATCATAAAAAAATATCTTCTCAATTGTTAATTATAAGTATCAGTTCATTGATTTCAAATGTTAGCAATTTTCTCCCTTTATGCAATTATTTAGAATGTCCTGCTAATGAACTTGATTGTAACATAACTATAAAGGAAATGAAACAAAATTTTTTATGTGAGAGCTATTAAAATGTTTTCTTATTGGTACTGTATGGTATACTAATATTATAAGCAGATTCAATTTTCTTTTGTTTTGCTATGTTTTCTGTTTTCTTAGCTGCTAGATCATCACCATGTATATATATATATATATATATATATATGTATATTTGTTTGGAATGAAATTTCAGCTCCATTTATCTTATTTTACATACATTTCTGTAGAGTAACAACTACTTTCTACTCCATGGCAATCTCAATGGAAAGTTTAAGCCTTTTTCATAACTGCATTGTGTTCTTATTCTAATATATACGCTTTATGAATCTTTTTTAATCTTTTAGTAATTTATGAATTGAAATTAGAAGGTGTGAGTGGTTTTTGTGATATCCCTCCCCCCAAACACACACACATATATTTGTTATTTAACCGACTTTGTTTTTGGGCTGTTCAAAGACAAGACAGGCACTTTGGCAGATGGATAGACAAACACACATACACACACAAAGATGAAAAAGTGTTTTGTTAGATTCGAGGGGTCCCAAAACTTGTTTTGCCAGTGAAATATCAACATAAAATATTTAGGCAGAATACAACACTCTCTATCCTACTGTAGGTAGGTGGTAGAGAAAGTAATGAAGTATTATCAGTATATGACACTGATTTAGTGAAATTTAATAACTAATGTCATTAATTACTGTCAAAAAACTCTGATGTGTTACAGTCACATGGCTTTCTCTACCCTCTGTCATTTATTAGTGGGCATACAATTTATTCTTACAAAAGTTTATTTTCTATCTGCTTGATTTTAATCAAGATAAAGCTTTCCAGTAACCTGTATTACACATTTCATTATAGATACAAAGGGAATAGTGATGCTCAAATGTTTTAGAACTGGGTGCTATACACTAGCCTTAAAATTCCATACTCTTTCTATGACATTGCAAGTAACAACTGAAAATTCACAGGACTTTAAAAGAATGGCTAAGTATTGAACAATTTGAAGCATTAATAACAGACACCTCAGAAATGGCTGATGCCACAAAAAAGTTATTTGAAATAAATTGTGTGTTATTACGGTATTACTTATAAAGTTTGTGTATGTGGGTTTATCACGTGTTGAAGCCATCTTGTGACGTGATTCTTTGTTAGGTTCGTAGCTCCATCTGGTGTTAGCAATTTGCGGCAGTATTAGTCTTTTGTTTGAAAGAATTTTAAATTTTTATTTAAATATCCTCCGGCTAGCTATTTGGTCGAACATATCTCTTAAACAGGGTTGTGTAAACGGAAGGAATCTTTTATCCAAAAAGAACACTGATGAAATTTGTTTTATACTTTTATTGTCGAACACTATTACTCTCACATTTATACATTGATCTCGACACTCGCCAAAACTGAAACTGTTATAATAACTTCTTACTTATCACTTTTAATTCGCGTACTTCAACTTTGTGTATTATTAACTTTACAATACTTTAGATTTTTCGTAACTTGTGAATCTATAGCCGACGTGTCTCATACAAATATTTTCGACGAACTGACGGACTGAAGACGACGTGTAGTGTACAAAGAATTTTGATGAATGAGCAACTGAAGACGACGTGTAATGTATTGAGATTTTCGATGAACTGCCCGCGATCTACCTCTGACTTGGCTTTTTATACACCCACTCCCCGATATGCCTAAAGATTATAACTGAATTACTATTGGCTAATAAAACGCGCCAACATTAGCGTCTATTTTAATATCCAATGAAAATTATGAATACATATGCTCTAGGGAAACATTCCAGAAGGTTCTCAACGGAAAAACGCGCCAATATTACGCAACTTCCTCGTTTCCAATAATGATAAACAGCTCACCCCTTCGCTGCATTATTGCGCTATTATTGACAGTTTCAGTAAAGTCGTATAAACTTACTTCTCAACAATAATTACATTCAACAAACATCTCAAATCAATGTCACATAAAAATGCATATTCATATTACAATCATTATTTACATTTAAGTAATTTGTGATACAAATTACTGCATCAGTGTTTTAAAGAGATCTGCATTTTTTGTATAGTATCTTTTCCTCTATCATTAACATTTACTAAGTATGTAAGATTATACAAAATTCCTTTGCATGAAGAGTACTTCACAGGCTATTTCCATAAAATTCAGGATATACATTTTATTTGTCATTTAAATATCTTTAATATGTGGTATTTTAATCAAAATCATTAGAACCATTTTTTAGAAAATCAAAAATGTTTAAAAATGTTTCATGTAAAGGGCAGTTTGGGGTTTGAGGATTCCCTTGAAAATCCTTATATTGCATCTTGGAAGGTACTGAACTCAAATACCAAGTTTGGTATTTTTCTGAATTTTCTTTTTTGGGTTATGCTGTTCAGATGCACACTGACTTTTTTTCTAAAAATGCTTTACCTTTGAATTCAGGGGGCCTCAAAACATGTATTTCTGGTGAAATATTGGGTGGAATGCAATACCTTTTCTACCTACTAGGTATGTAGTAGAGAAAGTAAAAGAACAGGTTTAGTACTGAGCCTGTGGAACAGTGTGCACAGCCCTCAATGAATGCAAAGAATAAATATTAAGTAATTGAATGCATCAGGCAACCTTTCCCAATGAAGAACTGAACATATTATGTGCTTATCCTACAATACAAAGGGGAATGCATGTGGTGGAAGCAGAGGTGGCAGCACCAGTGGAGGTACTAATAATGGCATTTGTAGTGATTTCAATGAAAATTAATTAATCATTATGGTTAATTAAATTTTTTAAAATGGGAACCTACAGTTAGGGTCAAATTAGATTGACCCTAAACTGACTATTATAATGTCCTTCAAATAAAACACTACGAGAGGCACTATTTATATTTTGAGCCTAATAATTAAAACAAAGTAATTTCTGATTGAAAACTGCTTTATTGTTTTTCAAAACATTCTGCTTTATAATCAATACACTTTTGCATCCGTTTGAACCAAAATGTCAAAGCATTTATTCCAGTCTTCTCGAGACACCTCCAAAACATAGTTTTTGAAGGCATCAACGGCTTCTTCTACCAACGAAAATCGTTGTTCACGCAATTTATTCTTGATGTTCAGGAATTAAAAAAAGTCATTGGGTGCCAAATCAGGACTGTAAGGCGGATGACCCATCAATTCGATTTTTTGAGCTTTCAAATACTCTGTTGCTAGACGAGATGTGGTGCGCTCGCATTGTCTTGATGAAGAACGCTCCTACGGTTCTTGTTGGTTTTCCTTACTTCACCGAAGACTTCTGGCAAACAAATGGTTGTGTACTATTCGGGCATTGACCGTTTTACGTTCTTCTAAAGGCACTGTTGCCACATGGCCAATTTTACTGAAAAAGCAGGCGACCATTTGCTTCGAAGTGCTTCGTGTGCGAACAACTTTAGTTGGATTTGCTTCATCTTGAAACACCCATACAGTCGACTGCTGTTTACGTTCTGGCTCATACGCATAGATCCATGATTCGTCACCTGTTACAATCTTATATACGTCTTTTCAGGCACCGCCATTGTATTTCTTGAGCATTTTTGTACACCAATCGACACGAGCATCTTTTTGAGATTGCATCAAATTATGTGGGATCCAACGAGAGCAAACCATTTTCACGGCTAAATAATCATGCAATATTTTATATATGCTGGCGGAGCTAATGCCTAGGGTTGCGTCAATCTCACAATGTGTCGCATGACGATCTTTCATTATTAGTTTTTGCACAGCATCAGTGTTTTGTAGCCCAACACTGATTTTGCACGACCTTTACGAACTTCATTATTGAGAGAACGCCGGCTACGATTAAATTCGTTATACCAGCGTTTCACAGTGGCAAAGGATGTAGCTTTGTCGCCAAATGTGGAAGTTAGTTGATCGATGCACTCTTGTTTTGATAATCCACGTCGAAAGTCGTAATAAATCATTGCACGAACATTTTTACGAGTTAATTCCATGTTTTTGTTGACACACGATTTTCAAGTTAGTGTAAAAAAAAACAAATGACGCTCTATTGGCAAAATGTTTGAAGTAGATTATGGTCAAAAATGTCAAACTTTCCATTGGAAACGTCAGATGACACCTACAACATTCAGGGTTGCCAAGGCTCAAAATATAAATAGTGCTCCTCGTACTAATGGCATTTACTTTTCCCAATAATATCAAGCAACTTTTATTCAAGGCATTTCCTTCTACAATGCTTAGTTTTGGAGATATTGTACTGTCTCAACTTAAATGGTCCACCCTGTAGTATGTGTAACAAAATATGTACTCACAACTGTTAAATTTAATAGATAATGAATGTTTACAGAATGGTTGTGCAGTGGGACCCATGGTAGTGGCACCATTCCTAGGACTGGCCATTTATGGATTTGATTTTGCGGATCAAATCCCGTGGTTGATGTACTGCCTCATGAAAACCAGCTTCATGCGATGTGGGATAGTTGGGTTGGTGCTCACAGTATATGGATTGGATCGCCAAGATCTCAACTGTGATGACATTTATTGTCACTTTATGAAACCAAAAGTAGTGCTGAGAATGCTTGACATTGACAAAGTATCTGTATGGCAAGAGATAGCAGCACTAGTTGCGTTAATGGTCTTCTTCCGTGCATTCTGTTACTGTGCTCTTAGGAGAAGACTTGTCACTTAAACTATGAGCCTTGATAGTGGACTTATTCTAAAATAATAATGGTGGCTCATTACCTTGAGGAGGAGAGCTAGTATGGAAGGAGGTGGCAGGTTCCATGGTGCTATACATCAAGCTGTTTCTACAAGGCTTGTCACCCCACATACTCCCAGACTGTACACTGTTCTTAGAAATGTTATTTGTGACAGGTCTTCTATGCTACTGCAGGCAGTTAGCTACATTTGTCACATATATAGTTGTATTTATAACTACAGTGGTGCATAAATCTCAGGACTTCTAATTACGTAACAGTTAATTTACACATTATGTTTGTCTTCCTGTTGCAAAAGTGGGTACCTTAGTCCATTTTACCTAATTTTGAGAAAGCAGCTGTCAGCTATGATACAGTAATATAGTAATATGGTGAACAGCCAAGGTGCTCAATTACTCAGATCAGTCCGTGAAACACTGTATAAGCAGAAAGGAAGGAATCTGCAGAACAACAGTAGTGTCTTGCTATATGACCAACAGAATCATTGTCGTAATTCATACAAGACAGGTTTTATTTTTAAGGGAATGAATATATGAAATCCTTTTTCAGTTTGGTAACAGAATCTTAATGAAATATAGATTCAAATAAATAACTGAATTTTATGTGAAATGAAAACAAACTTTTCTGGGCCTAAGATGAAAGAAATTTACGAAAAATGGATTTCTGGAGCATATACTAATGTAAGAAATATGTAACAAAAGTATGAAAATATTAATGGTAAACGTTATTCCAACACTAAACCACTGCATCATAAATTATTTTCTTCAGATAATTATTCTTTTTTCAATATCAGCAGATTGAAATGTTTTATACAAATGTAGAAACACTTTACAAAAGTATGGCAATAACAAAAATGCTCTGCTGATTTTGATATGATGATGATGATGATGATGATAATGCTGATGTTAATAATAACCATGATGATTATGATAATAATAATAAATATAATAATTTAATATGTTAAATATGTATTTTATTTCCAATATTTGCAACAGGGTATTACTTTTTAAATAAAAATTAATATTTTTCCCAACCACTTTGGATATACCACAATTTGTCATACAGAATAGTCAACCCAGCACAGTGCACAACAGTGTAAGAATTAACATGCTTGCTCAAAGCTGAATTACTCACCAGTTAAAGTATTCCTTAGTGCATTTTGTGTGTTATAACAGAAAATATGATGATAACTGGATAAATCATTTATGACAAATAAGTTTGTATAGAGTTCCCAAGTCATGCTTCATTATCGCCCAACAGGGAAGACACTTCTAGGCTATCCAAGGAAATGTTAGGCGCAAAACTTCTCTGTGAGATAGTAACAGGCCATAAGGTCTAACACTTTTACGAAAGAAGAAGATGAAGAAGAAGAAATGTTGAACTTTGGTATTGTGCAACACTTATCCCATTTAACAATAAAAAGGAAATGAATTCAAAAACATTGAAACAAATCCATAATCTATATAAATCAGGTAACTTTAAAGCTTTACTTATTGTTTTAATGATTGTCAAATAAGGACATGCTTCACTATTTACCAATTGCCTCTTGATTACTTTCCCTTGATTTCACATTAGGTTACTGCCACTAGGCAATTGATTGTTTATTTGCACGTGCCATCTACTGAAAGTAAAACAAACCGATTTATTGAATCAGTTGAGTATTTAAAATTCATTAAAGATCTTTATTCTTTGTAATAAAGATTTGCCTGAATTATTAATTCTATAGGTCTATTCTTATTATAATAAATTAGTGTCAGGTTTTATTTCATAATTAGATGAATACAAATGATCTGCTTATATTTAATATTCCTTAAATACTCTTTAACACCGGTTTCCAAATTATGTTTAGTTTTTGCAATGTAAATTTAATAACAATCCATACGAGTTATTTGATAAATGTCACATTTATTTTCTGAAATGTTATGTCTTTTAGAAATTTCTAATACTGTTTATTCTGCATTTATTTTAAGGAAGAGTTATTGTATTCATTGAAAGCTTTTGAATTTATTACTTTTCCAAACATGATGTGTAAATTTTTTATGTTTATAATTTATCTTTCACCTAAAAAGAGATGTTGAAATGTTATTAAAGGACAGTAGTAAAGATATATTTTCTCTGTGAAAACTAGTTATTGCTTTGTTTTTAAAAGCAGACTCTCGTAAAAGAGAATTCTGAAACAAGCCAGTAGCAGTACATATACACTATGTGATCAAAAGCATCCGGACACCCCACAAACATACGTTTTTCATCTTAGGTGCATTGTGCTGCCAGCTACTGCGTGGTACTCATTATCTGCGACCTCAGTAGTCATTAGACATCGTGAAACAGCAGAATGGGATGCTCCGTGGAGCTCACGGACTTCGAACGTGGTCAGGTGATTGGCTGTCAATTGTATCAGAAGTCTGTACGCGAGATTTCCACACTCCTAAACATCCCTAGGTCCACTGTTTGTGATGTGATAGTGAAGTGGAAACGTGAAGGGACATGTACAGCACAAAACGTACAGGCCGACCTCGTCTGTTGACTGACAGAGACCACCGACATTTGAAGAGGGTCGTAAAGAGTAATAGACAGGCATCTATCCAGACCATCACACCGGAATTCCAAACTGCATCAGGATCCACTCCAAGTACTATGACAGTTGGGCGTGAGGTGAGAAACCTTGGATTGCATGGTCGAGCGGCTGCTCATAAGCCATACATCACGCAGGAAAATGCCAAACGACGCCTCGCTTGGTGTAAGGAGCGTCAACATTACACGATTGAACAGTGGCAAAACGTTGTGGGCAGTGACAAATCACCGTACACAATGTGGTGGACCGATGGCAGGGTGTGGGTATGGCGAATGCCCGGTGAACGTCATCTGCCAGCGTGTGTAGTGCCAACAGGGAAATTCGGAGGTGGTGGTGTTATGGTGTGGTCGTGTTTTTCCTGGAGGGGACTTGCACCCCTTGTTGTTTTGCGTGGCACGATCACAGCGCAGATCTACATTGATTTTTAAGCACCTTCTTGCTTACCACTGTTGAAGAGCAATTCAGGGATGGCGAGTGCATCTTTCAACATGATCGAGCACATGTTCATACTGCACGGGCTGTGGCGGAGTGGTTACACGACAATAATATCCCTGTAATGGACTGGCCTGCACAGAGTCCTGACTTGAATCCTATAGAACACCTTTGGGATGTTTTGGAACGCTGACTTCGTGCCAGGCCTCACCGACCTACATTTATACATCTCCTCAGTTCCGCACTCCGTGAAGAATGGGCTGCCATTCCCCAAGAAACCTTCCAGCACCTGATTGAAAGTATGCCTGCGAGAGTGAACGCTGTCATCAAGGCTAAGGGTGGGTCAACACCATATTAACTTCCAGCATTACCGATGGAGGGCGCCACGAACTTGTACGTCATTTTCAGCCAGGTGTCCGGATACTTTTGATCACGTAGTGTATGTAAATTTAAGTGTCCATCTATTTACGGCCTGGACTGAACTAGACTAGTGAATGGAGGGGACATCTAGCACTGCGATCCTCAAGGGATGTATTATGTGTACACCATCCAGGAAGAACGGATGAGGTGGGAACCACAGGAAACACAGCAGCAAAGCCAGTGCAAGTGGACAGAGATGCACTTAGTTCCCTAACAGTTGCAGGCCATGGGAGGACTGCTCAGAGACCTCCTCCAGTGGGACTGGGGAAACATTTCCAAAGCGCCAGCCTCTGCGCCACCGACTGAACCACAGCCCTGGAGTCCACCAGAAACACAAAAGAGAAATGAAATGAGAGGAAATGGGGAAGAGAGGAGAGCTGTGGTAGAATATACCACTCCAGCATTTGCCTTTGTCAAACAAGAAAAACCATGAATAACCCATGGTCAGAGTGGGTGGCCAAAGGGAATTGAATGCAGGATCTCCCAAATGCAAGGCTCATACTTCACGACAGAGCCATCTTGCTTCATCTATTTGTGGCCTAATACCATCTTTGATAAGGAAAAATGGGTGGGCCTCAATACACAGCCCTACACTTCGTCCACAAAGGCCCCTTGTGCCCATTGCACTAGCCTAATCCATGCCACATTTCCTATAAAGGAAAGTAAATCCTTGATGTTGGCTTTCTTAATATCTTCAGTGCACAAAAGCATACGCCTAAAAGTTACGTATACCTTGCTTGTGCAAAAGATGGACATATGTACATCTTCCTCTCCACACCATCTACATCTAAAGAGTCTCATAATGTGTAGGTACTTTTGCAGATTGCTGTGACCTGATAAAAAGCCAACAACTTGCTGTATTCACAAATGACTGAGAGAAAGAAGAGCCTCTTCATATCTGGGCTAGGTTTGTCAATTAGGCTCCTTAGCGGTCCTAGCCAACTCTTTACTTTGACCATGATGGTGCATCCATTCTGCTACAGCCAAGTGGACTCTGGAGGAAAATCCCAAGGAAGGATTCTGGTCCAACAAAAGGGAACTGAGCCCTCTTCTTTACTAGACTGCCTGCTATTTCATTCCTGTTAATGCCTGGATGCCTTTAAATGTGCTCAGACCTCAGTCACAGAGTCTATCAAGCTCCTCTGGTAGAGGCACACTAACCTAAATGTTAAGTAATGTATTGCAGCCTGGCTATCAAGCAAATAGTAAAATTAGCTCTGTATCCAGGGAAATATTCTAGTATATACTGAACATAGGTCAATAAAGCAAATACTTCAGCCTAGAAGATTGTAGCATACCTACCAAGAGAAAAGGACAACTAGTAAAAGGCCTCCACAGTGTGCCAACACCCGACTCCATCAGGGAGCCATGTGTAAACCTTAACGTGCTCTCTCTTTCAGGGTACCAGCCCCTCTGTGTCCAATCTTCCCTGGCAGGCATGACTACTTTAAATCTACTATCAACATTGAAACAAGGTTCCATAGCATCTTCAATCATCTTGTAACAGGATGAGACTCTTCAAGTCCTGACAAAATCAGTGAGTTGCCTCCATGCAAATGCAGGTATGACCAGATGTGGTCAGCCACTACCCTTGCCAGATCTCACGTACAAATACAAGAGAGAGAGGTACAGAAGTCTATCCAGAACATGGAGTGGGGTAGCTCATACAGCTCCCATGATGCCCATGCAGGCATTGAGTCTACTCATTGTGTTTCCAATCTCAGTAACAGACACCACACCAAGGAGGCATGTGTAACTGTGGATCTGACAACCAAGATATTGAGCCAATGGACCATTTTCAGCCTTAACCCCTACCTTGTGACAATAGTTCTCTTCCACAGACCACATAGCTCTTCCTCTCCCTGACAATATCTACTCTATACTTCTTCATCTGCTGCAGTTCGGAGATAAACCCAGATAAGAGCCTCTTCCCCTGACTAGTTGAGGCACAGGCACAAGCTGCAGCCTTCTTCCTTTCTTCTTCTCAGCATTGCTGAGATTTCTCATTAGCTTGAGCTTGACCACATCTTCTGTAAGCTTTCCCAAGTCTGAGCTGCTGAGTTCCCCCAAAAGAAACTCAGCATTTCCTTCTTTGTGTTTACTCTAAGAGTCCTCAGAGGAGCTCTCCAATTTGAAAACTTAGATTTCTTTATCTTAGTTTCCGAGAAGCTAGGGAAAGTTCTTGGTCTTTGCCTAGGTAAGGCTAGATACCCCTGAAAGTTCTATTAATGACAAATCACCTATATGACATGCAGTCCATTGGCATGGATTAAAGTTTCGTCACAGATAACACCCTGAAGTTGGGAAGGTGGTCTACAGTCTCTTAATGTATATTCAGAGACCACACAAAGAGGTCCCCAGCTATCCATCGCCTGCTGAAACATCTGTTACCCTCTCAAGCTTGATTGAGAGAAACCCTCAACCCTGGATCTTTTTAATAGGATCATAATATTTCTCTCCAAATTCTTCAGCTGCATATTCATTCTATAACAGGTGTTTCAGAAGAGACAGATATTTGTCACTGAAGTCCAAAGCACTTTAGCAGGAGTCATTGGCCACTAAAACGTATAAGAGCAGAATATAAAAAACAAATATTTTATGTCCTTTCTAAGTATTCTTGGAGTTTTACAAGTATAAGCTGAGAAAAATTTAGAAAAGAGGGAGTGCACAGCACTAATAGATCTAAGTATAACTGTGAGTTCTGAACTTAAATATTCTCAAAAATTTAAGTCTCAATGGTTTTGATGCAGAAGGCAATATGTTTTGTGTGCCTTATATAACAAAAATAAGCAGTTTTTAAAGATGATATTCTAATGCACTTAGATATAAAATAATTTTAAAAATGCATATACTATATAATCAAGTTAGTTTTTTTGGCAAATCTGGACTTCGGATGTTTTGAAACTGGACCACTTGTAAGCAGCAAAGGTCCAAATAGGCTGTCCATTTATAAAGAAAAAGATTTTTCTGCAAAACCATTTCCTCTCTGATTTTTCCCTTTATGTAAGGTAAAAGTTTAGCTCATTATACTTTCTAAGTGATCTGGAATTAAATTGCATATCTAAGTAAACTTGGACTCATATGAAATATGTTAATAAATAAATGTTGCTCCAAGAATAGCATATAGTTTTAACGTTTATATTCAGCTATTAGTGCAAATAAATAATTTTATTTTCTAGTTTGTTTCCCTCACTAAAGTCCATGTACATGCTACAAACTACAATCTTAACAATTACATTATTTTAAAAATATTATGATGGTGTATAGTGCATGGGGGGTTCCTCACTAAGGAGACAGAGGCAACACGTGAAACCATCTTTAGTTTAATCATCTTTTGTTGAGTATACCATAGTAAAAGGATGATTATATTGAGTGAGGATTGATTGCAGCGTGCTGGACGAGTAATTACAGCACCCATACACGATGCTGTCAATATTTTGTGCCATGGGTTCAATTATATAATTTTGTCATGTGCTAAGTTGTAACACTGGGGGGAAGAGCTAAATCAAGGATTGTACAGGTAGAGGCAACTAAAATGCTTGGCTGAAGCAACATCACTATATTCTAAAGAGTTACATTTCTACTGTGCGAAAGTTGGGTTTACAAGATCAGGGATAATGATGGTACTAGTTAACATTATTATTAACAATTTATTTTATAGTGCTTACCTTGAGAAATGTTTCATTTTGGGTGAGGAGAGCCAATACGCAACACGACTTTGTCAAACAGCTAGTAGTGCCAAGTGAAACCATCCGGTGAGTGGTCGTCCACCGGCGCACCGACGTGTACCATAGCGGTCCTGGCCAAGTTACAACACAAAGTCCTCGCAAGCAGAGCTTGAGTGCTTGCTTATATAGGGTCGAATATCCTAGAGGGGTCCATTCTAACATCGTGGCAGCTATTACCAAATATGGTCTGCCAACGCCCTGGAAAATGTGTAGGCTTAGGACTTTCCAAGGATCATGTGATCCACAGGGTCCAGCTAAGAGCCTACAGAAAGACACGTACCCCATGGCTTAGTAATGTCCCTTTGAAATGACAAGGGAAGTGGCAGACCACTGTTTCCTGTCATATAAACAATTCACTAAGACTTAAGCAAAATTAAGAAATGTAAAGTATGATTCTATATGAATTTAGAGGCTTGTGATAGGCTAATAAAATAATGTCAATTAATATAAACATAATACGGATCTCCTCAGTCACATTTGTCACAATTTTAAGGCTCTCCATGCATACTAAGCATTATATGCCAGGTTGGTTATGGATAAAAGCAAAATAGTCAACACATACAACAATATTGTGCATGTAATTATGATAATCAATAAATGTACAAAACTTAAAAATTATGGTTACTAAACTTTAACAGCTGTTAAGGTTTAAAAATCAGTTATAATTATTTGTACTTAACCAGTAGAAGCAAACAGTAGCACTTTTTCCAAAGTTAACTGTTCAGTCAAAAAATAATAAAATTTATAAGTTGCATTTTTTTCAGGTTTTTATTAGTCTGTTCGAATATTAAACCTCTTTACAAAAGGCATTAAAGAAAAAGATGTAACAACTCCAAATAATCTATTTGTAGGCAAAATTCTGAATATTCATTTCGGAAAAATGGCTTCATGCCCAATTTTGATTGCAATTTCTAAAATACCAATACAGACAACATCAAACATTAAGAGAGTTACCATGCATTTGACGATTTTCTTAAAGAAGGGTACTAATCTGTAATAATCCTTAACATGAACACAGTAATACACTAGATATGTAATAAAAGTTATTGCTAATTGTGACAGTATCTTAAGTAGGTGATTTCATACATATGAAAAATTACTAAATACAAACCAAACTTATTAATGTTCGAAGCAAGCCATATCCAAAACTTACAGCCAAACATTGTGAACAGTTTGGTCCCTGCATTACAAATCAGTGTTTATTTTTTATGAAAAGCAGAATTAAATTTCCTGTAATTGGAAAAATGCTACTTTATGAAAATCAATGTACATTTCCAGTGCTGAGGAAGTCCTGAGGGTGTCAGGAGGGAGGAGTATTCAATTAACAAATTTGGATTTGGATAACCTTCAGCCTAAAACCTAGCGATGGTAACTGACATACCAAACAATGTAAGGATACAGTAGGCATAACAAAATAATTACAGTTGCCCCAGTGGTGTCTTTGCTATTGATTTGGAACAATGCAAGGTGTGCATATGTTTGAATGACAACTACCCTCTTTACCTGTGTCTGTCTTGCTCTGGCTTTACAATGGATGAAACTGGTCAAGGATTTTCTCAGCAGTGGTGAGCAGTGTAGGAATTATTGTGTTATAAAATAGTGCAATGGCAACTCATTGTTATATAGTGCATTCCATTTTCAAGGAAACCCATAATTTAAGTATAGTGTAGCTGATGGCATCTATTCAATATAATTTTCTGCACCAGCCATAATACATATCAGCAGTACCACTATAAACAAATGATTATATACTCATTTACTGTAGCTGTATATCATGTGTTGAAAATTATATAATGAAGATAATATATTTAATATTTATTAGATCAATGGAAATACTTTCTTAATTATATGGCTGCACAAACAACAGAAATAAACAGATTGACAATAGCAGCATACCTACTAACTTTCTACTGAATAGAAACAAAAGCACATCATGATCACATAGCCACATACATATCCTAAATGCTTTTAATAAGACTGATCGGACTGCATAGGGTCAGAACAAGTAATGTAAGTATAGGGACAGAATAAATATGATGTGGAGATATTGGCAGAATGAATTTCACAGGAAAATTGCTTACCACCATTTTGTCTGTCAAAAAATCCCACCTGGTTGTGCCTTAAACACTCTAGCAGGTAAGTATCTTCAATCTAATTACTTGGTTGTGATTCCAACACTGTTTAAAAAATGTTGTTATGGTTGGGAATCACATTAGAATTCTCTCCCGGCACTTCTGCTACAAACTTTCTGAAAGTATAAACCATTAGGAATACACATAACATAAAAGCAAACGATAAATGTACTACAATATCAAGAAAATAAATAATTAAAAAATTAACATTTTACATGTCATCTAAGTTCATACATCTGTAGTCACTAGTGTTTCCACACAAGAAAATGAAACAATATTTATGAATTAAAATGTTTATACATTACTTTGAAGTTAGCTTTTGTGCATTAATCTGAAAATTTCCAAACTAATATTATGTTAAACCATTCATTTTATAACATACAGGTAGATTTAATACAATATTATCTAGTGAGTTTCAATACCCTAGTAACCATCACCATTTTATTGGGTGGCACAGTTTAAAGCAAACCGCATCCTGTTTGAACATTAATGTGATATTTTGACTGCTTGAAATTCCATTGACATATTCTGTCATAATAAATCGAGTAAACAACTACAAAAATGATCAGTTTTATGGAATAATCCATTGTTGGCATTCTTCTGTCAGAATTTAATTTAATCAGTCGAGTTACATCATTGTTTGCATTCTGTAAAATGTCTTATTCCATACAAAAATGAGTGGAAATTGTAGAAGCATATGTGAGAACAGGTTGGTTTAAGCAAACCCTTTTCAGGGTCAAGTTTCTGATGGAGGACAAGTGGTAAAGGGAGCTATTTAGGCTTTGGTTAAAAAGCGGGGCACTCAGTACAAAATATCAAAAGACAAATGGTCCTATCGTTTCACACACTAGAAGTTATTGAGGACATTCATCATGGATTATTCAAAATCTGGAATGCAATACTTCTCCTACTTCTCTATGTAGTAGAGAAGGTAAAAGTTATTTTATTCAAGGTGCCTCAAAACATGTATTTCCGGTGAAATCTCAGTATCATATTTTTAGGCGGAATGGAATACCTGCTCTACCTACTACGTACGTGGTAAAGGTAGTAAAAATGCTTTTTTTTAGATTCAAGGACCTCAAAACAAATTCCGGTGAAATCCCGATATCGAATTTTTGGACGTAAAGTAATACCTTCTCTTCCTGCTATTTACACGGTAGGGAAAGTAAGACGTTGCGAGAATTTTCTGTAACATCGAGAAAGGCAAAGTCGTTGAGGTTTTAAACATGTAAAAGTATAGGTACTGCTAGAGCCCGTTGAACCAGTGGATATAAAATAATGTACCACGTGAACAGTAGTGGGGAGAAAAAATAGTAAAGACACGTTGTCAAAATCAGAAAGGTGAGAGAAATTCAGTCTAGCGTCGACGGATATCGACGTGCGTGTGATATCCGTGGAAAAACTTAAGAAATTATTATTATTATTATTATTATTATTATTATTATTATTATTATTATTATCGTATTGCCGGCGAGTCTAAATATTTAAACCGATGTAGGCGAATAAAGCAATAAACTATCGAGTCAAATGAGGACAATTTCAAGCATTTGCAACTCGCGAGAGGATGTAAAATAGGCCTGATAGGGGGATAAAGTTCATGTGTGAGGTTATGGCAGGGGCACACATGCCAAGGGTATAAATAAAGGCAGTGGTGTGAAAGGGAATTGTGTTCAATCATTTATCTGACTCCAAAATCCGCAACCCGAGAACGAGAGAGAATGCTCACCATATCGAGATTTACAGCCAGCACAGAAGGAAGATAAGAGGGAAGAAGGTATCCGTCTTGACCCGAACCCTGAACCTCCGCACACTCATAGCATCCCGTATACCCCATCACATAGTTATACCCGTATTTAACATACAGTGTTGACTTATAGGAAATTAGTTCTGGTATTAGTTTATAAAAAGAATCTTAGCTTTACAAAATAAATGTTTATTGTATATATACTCGTAGGTACTTATTTGGATATATATTAACATATTTGGATGAAGTAGACATCTCAAACAAAAGTAGGCATTAAATTTAATAAAACCGTGGAAATAATAAACACAATAAGAAACCTTCATTAGTGCAGAGAGAGCGCTTATACAGAACATTAGCAGGATCTATAGTTTGCTATGGCAGCGAGGCATGGAGTTTGCGGTCAAGAGAGGACTGCTGGTGAAATGAGGTTCATGAGATATGCAGCAGGATACACCAATTGGAACTACAAACGCAATCATGATGTGATGACCGAGCGAAATGGCTCAGGCGTCTATGGCACGTATTCGGGAAGTCCCGGGTTCGATTCCCGGTGGCCGCCTACTCTGATCATGGAGGTATTCGTGGTTTTGTTCTGGTCGCCTAGGCGAATGATGTGATGTTATATTCCACCACGATTTCTCCTTTCCATCATTTCAACTCTATCGTCTTTCAGGAAGTGACTTCGGGTACCGTAGAGTAGCTAGTGTCGGGAAGATGGCACGGTTACTGCGCTTTGTAAAGGATTTCTTCCCGTAAAACGCCAGGGTGAGTTGGCCCGCTTGCTAGTGTCGCTTCATCGCCATCTCGCGGAACCCTTCTTGGCCTCTGCTCATGCTGGCGGGCGTTTCAAACTGGACATATTTGGAACCTCCGTGAGTCCCTGTGGACCTCCTGCGACTCCTTCACTTCCTCCCTGCCTCCCAGAGTATGTAGTCACAATAGATCTAGTTGGTCGCAGCGGCGAGGCGTCCCCATCCGGTAAATACCTCATGCCTCATGATGTGATGAAGGAACTACACTTAGTACCAGTCATCAACTATATACAAGATATCATCTAGTTCCCGAGGTTCGGGTTCAAACCCGGGGAGGACGATGGATGTTTTGGGGCATAAAAATGATTAGCATGGCTTCCTTCGCAAGGTCCCGTGTCGTAGATTTACCGCATGTAAAAAACCTCAAGCCTGATAAAGAGGCCTCTGAGCAAACTTTCGGATCTTTCACGCCCAATACGGAACGGGACGCTAAGAACCACGGCAGTTGAAGTGCGTCAATAAATAGAAAAAATCTGATGTGTTACACTCACATGACTTTCTCTACTCTTGTACAAATTATTTTTACAAACGCTTATTCTCCATCTACTTCATGTTAATCGAGATAAACATTTGCAGACTCTATCTTATTGCTAATTTTCTTGTAGATGTAAGGGGAATATATATTTACAAGGGCAATATAGAGATACAGTAGCCTTTAAGCATATACATATCTCTTAATAGCTGGTTGCTATGTGCAGCACCATTCTCTTTCCCACAAATTAATACTCTTTGCATATCCAAGACAAAAACATCTGATGTGTTACACTCACATGACTTTCTCTGCTCTTGTACAAACTATTTTTACAAACGCTTATTCTCCATCTACTTCATGTTAATCGAGATAAACATTTGCAACCTCCATCTTATTGCTAATTTTCTTTTAGATGCAAGGGGAATATATATTTACAAGGGCAGTATCGAAATACAGTAGCCTTTAAGCACATACATATCTCTTAATAGCTGGTTGCTAGGTGCAGCACTATTCCCTTTTCCAAAAATTAATACTCTTTGCATATCCAAGACAAAAAAAATGAATAACGAATTCCCATTTGAGAAAATAAGTATTGAAACATTTAAGGGAATAACAAGCAATATCTCGAAAATGGTTCACTCAACAACAAAAATGTATATGACATAAATCGTGTATTTTAACGGGATCTACATTTTTTGTGTAGTAAAATTTTGTCCATCTCTTATGGTTTACCAATTATGCAAAAGTCGTTCACAATGAAGAATATTTTGGAGACATTCCCAGAAAATTCAAGATATACATTTTATTTGTCATGAAAATATCTTAAACATATGATATTTTAATCAAAATCGGTAGAGCCATTTTTGCGAAAATTAAAATTTTCGAAAAATGTTCCATGTAAAGGGTAATCTGGGGTGGGGGAATTTTCTTGAAAACCTTCGTGTCGCATCTCTGGAAGATACTGAACCTAAATACCAAGTTTGGTGTTTATGCGACTGTTCGTTTCTGAGTTATGCTGTTCACAGACACACAGGCGCACAGACACATACACGGACATGAGTAGTATTAGTCCCGGATGAGCCAATTGTTTTAACGATAATCCTGCCGCTAGGGGCGCTGGTGTCGCTAGTGTCGCTGCGTGCGACGGCTGCGGCGGTAAGTTTGAAAAGCGCCCTGAGCGTTAGGATTATCGTTAAATCGGTTGGCTCATCCGGGACGAGTTGAAAGAATTGAGGAAGTGACGTGTAGTGTTTTGATTGGTTCGTTAATTTGGGGTGGAAGATGAAGGAAGGAAGATGGAAGATTATGGAGGTCGCGTGATGGAGAGGAGCTGGGTGGCGAGGTGTTGTCTGTGCGGAGGTCGGTACTGAAAGAGGGGAAAAGATGGGTAGCGAGGGATAAAAAGTGTAACAGAAAGTGACGTGTGAAGTTGTGATTGGTGGGAATAAGAAGTGATTTTATTGGTGGAAAGGAGCAAATGAGAGTTGTTGATTGGTAAGAATAAGAGGGATTATGATTGGTGGAAAGAAAAAGGTGTGGGAGTGGGGTATGTTGGAGGTGATGGGAAAGGTGAGTTTTGCTAGCAGCAAGATTTGCAAAAGCCTGTCTTGAACTGATCAGCAATTTTTGAACGTCGGATGGTAGTTTTCTTGAGTGGATAGAGAGATGGGGGCGATATGAGATGCGGTGGCGAAAATGGGAACTAGACAAGGTTGTTGAGACAAGAGGTTTAAGGACGAGGAAATTTGGAGGTTAGTGGTGAACACGGCGGTCGCAAGAGGTGGGGGTAAGGAGACGCAGTGGTGAGAATGGGAACTAAAAGAAGATGGGGGTAGCAAGAGTTTTAGAAGAGTAGATTTTGAGGTTAAAATAGTGGGAACTAAAAATGGCGGAGGGTCTGCGACAAGGAGATGCGGTGAGAACTAAACAAGATGGCGGTCGCAAGAGGAGGGTAAGGAGATTTGAGGTTACAGTACGAAAACACGAAAGGATATATTCCTACGCCAAGCAGGTCCGAAAAATAATTATGCGTGTGGTACTTACCTGTTACCGGTGTGGATGCGTCACCAAAAGCGCGGCACGCGAGGCGGAAAAATAAAAGCAAACTGTTTTTGAAAATGCTTAACCAGCTTTAAGATCAACCAACATCACTACGCACTGATATACCTAGGTTTTTAAAGCGGTACAGACACCCTTTGCAGAGGCGTAATTTAACTATACCAAAAACCTGGTACTGGACCATCGTGATGGTCGCTAGCGTACGTAGGAGCAGGGTTCTCATAGCCGGTCGAAAGCGGTCAAAAACGTGTACGACGTAGGTGTTGACAGTAGCTGCTGTCGAGTCAACGGTCGAGGTGTGAATAAACAAGATCTGTTCTCGCCGGCAATTTGGTTCGGAGATGTGAGCAGCGGCGAGGTGTTGTCTGTGCGGAGGTCGGGACTGAAAGAGGGAAAAGATGGGGAGCGAGGGATAAAAAGTGTAACAGAAAGTGACGTGTGAAGTTGTGATTGGTGGGAATAAGAAGTGATTTTATTGGTGGAAAGGAGCAAATGAAAGTTGTTGATTGGTAAGAATAAGAGAGGTTATGATTGGTGGAAAGAAAAAGGAGTGGGGTATGTTGGAGGTGATGGGAAAGGTAAGTTTTGCTAGCAACAAGATTTGCAAAAGCCTGTCGTGAACTGATCAGCAATTTTTTGAACGTTGGATGGTAGTTTTCTTGAGTGGATAGAGAGATGGGGCGATATGAGATGCGGTGGCGAAAATGGGAACTAAACAAGGTGGTTGAGACAAGAGGTTTAAGGACGAGGAAATTTGGAGGTTAGTGGTGAACATGGCGGTCGCAAGAGGTGGGGGTAAGGAGACGCGGTGGTGAGAATGGGAACTAAAAGAAGATGGCGGTAGCAAGAGGTTAGAAGAGTAGATTTTGAGGTTAAAATAGCGGGAACTAAAAATGGCGGAGGGTCTGCGACAAGGAGATGCGGTGAGAACTAAACAAGATGGCGGACGCAAGAGGTGGGTAAGGAGGTTTGAGGTTACAGTACCAAAACACGAAAGGATATATTCCTACGCCGAAAAAAAATTATTCCGAAAAATAATTATGCGTGTGTTACTTACCTGTTACCGGTGTGGATGCGTCACCAAAAGCGCGGCACGCGAGACGGAAAAATAAAAGCAAACTGTTTTTGAAAATGCTTAACCAGCTTTAAGATCAACCAACATCACTACGCACTGATATACCTAGGTTTTTAAAGCGGTACAGACACCCTTTGCAGAGGCGTAATTTAACTATACCAAAAACCTGGTACTGGACCATCGTGATGGTCGCTAGCGTACGTAGGAGCAGGGTTCTCATAGCCGGTCGAAAGCGGTCAAAAACGTGTACGACGTAGGTGTTGGCAGTAGCTGCTGCCGAGGCAACCGTCGAGGTGCGAATGAACGAGATCTGTTCTTGCAGGCAATCTGGTTGAGAGATGAGAGGCGCGGTGGTAAAAATGTGAACTAAATAAGATGACGGAGGCACGAAGTTGAGGTTAAGGAGCGGCGAGGTGTTGACTGTGCGGCGGTTGGGGTCTGAAAGAGGGGGAAAGATGGCGAACGAGGGATAAAAAGTATAACAGAAAGTGACGTGTGAAGTTGTCATTGGTGGGAATAAGAAGTGATGTTATTGGTGGAAAGGAACAAATGAAAGTTGCTGATTGGCGAGAATAAGAGAGATTATGATTGGTGGAAAGAAAAAAAGGTGTGGGAGTGGGGTATGTTGGAGGTGATGGAAAAGGCAAGTTTTGCTACCAACAACATTTGCAAAAGCCTATCCAGAACTCATCAGCAATTTTAAATAACTAGTGTTTCGGGGGTTTTCTCTGGTTGGTAGACGAATGCAAGCTGTTTCTACCATACTTATATTATTCGTCTTTTTCCTTTTTTTTTTTAAAATGACTAGTTTTTTTTTTTTTTTGGGAGTTTTCTGCGGATGGTAAACAAATGCAAGCTCTTTCTGCTTTTTCATAGGTTTTCCCTGGTTGGTAGGCGTTTTCTGTACTGGTTGACGAAGGCGTTTCTAATTTTGGAGGTTTTCTCAGGTTTTTAGCGGTTGTCCCTGCCCGGTAGGCAAATGATGAAGTTTTACCTTGTCGGCGCACGGATACTAGGCACGTACTGGCGCGCACACACACACACACACAGAGAGACAGACAGACACACAGACAGGCACACACACACGGACATGTTTCCAAAAATGCTTTTTTTTTTTTTTTTTTTTTTTGATTCAGGAGGTCTCAAAACGTGTATTTCCGGTGAAATCTCGGTATCGAATTTTTGGGCGGAATGCAATACTTCCCCTACTTACTATACGTAGTAGAGAAAGTAAAAAAGTATTGAAAAATTTAAGGAAATAACAAGCAATACCTCAAAAGTGTACTATCTTGTTTTCACGGGTTTTCCAGATCGGTAAGCGTTAGAATACTCTTAGAGCTTTTTTCAGGTTTTTTAGCGGTTGTCCCTGGCCGGTAGGCAAATGATAAAGTTTTTCTATAACGTCGTCGTTTTGGCTTGTGGCGCACGGATACTAGGCACGTACTCGCGCGCGCGCGCACACACACACACACACACACACTAAAATAGTAGCGTATAAAAAAAACTGATGTGTTACACTCACATGACTTTCTCTACTCTTGTACAATCTAATTGGTAGCTTTTAAGCGATAGTCAAATATTTTAACGCTGGTTGCTATGTGGCGAATTCCATTCTGTTTGCATGTTCAGGACATAAAAAAAATGAATAAACGAATTTGAGAAAAAGTATAAGTATTGGAAAATTTAAGGAAATAACAAGCAATATCTCGAAAACGGTTCACTCAACAAAAGAAACGTATATGACATAAGTTGTGTATTTTAACGCGATCTACATTTTTTGTGTAGTAAAATTTTGTCTATCTCTTATGGTTTACCAGTTATGCAAAAAAGTCGTTCACAATGAAGAATATTTTTGGAGACATTCCCAGAAAATTCGAGATATACATTTTATTTGACATGACAATATCTTAAACATATGATGTTTTAATCAAAATCGTTAGAGCCGTTTTTGAGAAAATTAAAATTTTCGAAAAATGTTCCATGTAAAGGGTAGTCTGGGGTGGGGGGATTTTCTTGAAAACCTTCGTGTCGCATCTCTGGAAGATACTGAACCTAAATACCAAGTTTGGTGTTTATCCGACTGTTCGTTTTTGAGTTATGCTGTTCACAGACACACAGACACACAGACACACAGACAGACACACACACGGACATGTTTCCAAAAATGCTTTTTTTTTTGGATTCAGAGATTCTCAAAACATGTATTTCCAGTGAAATCTCGGTAACGAATTTTTGGGTGGAATGCAATACTTCCCCTACTTACTATACGTAGTAGAGAAAGTAAAAATGAATAACGCATTTGAGAAAAAGTATAAGTATTGGAAAATTTAAGGAAATAACAAGCAATATCTCGAAAATGGTTCACTCAACTAAAAAAAAATGTATATGACATAAATTGTGTATTTTAACGCGATCTACATTTTTTGTGTAGTAAAATTTTGGCTATCTCTTATGGTTTACCAGTTATGCATACTGAACCTAAATACCAAGTTTGGTGTTTATCCGACTGTTCGTTTTTGAGTTATGCTGTTCACAGACACACAGACGCACAGACAGACAGACACACAGACACACAGACAGACACACACACGGACATGTTTGCAAAAATGCTTTTTTTTTCTGGATTCAGTGATTCTCAAAACATGTATTTCCAGTGAAATCTCGGTATCGAATTTTTGGGTGGAATGCAATACTTCCCCTACTTACTATACGTAGTAGAGAAAGTAAAAATGAATAACGCATTTGAGAAAAAGTATAAGTATTGGAAAATTTAAAGGAAATAACAAGCAATATCTCGAAAAACGGTTCACTCAACAAAATAAATGTATATGGCATAAGTTGTGTATTTTAACGCGATCTACATTTTTTGTGTAGCAAACTTTTGTCTATCTCTTACGGTTTATCAGTTATGAAAAAGTCGTTCACAATGAAGAATTCTTTTGGAGACATTCCCAGAAAATTCGAGATATACATTTCATTTCTCTCGACATTATCTTAAATATATGATATTTTCATCAAAATCGTTAGAGCCATTTTTTAATACAAAGAGAACGGGATTTCACAAGTGAAACAGTACTGTGATAACGATACCACTGAAACAAAAAAAAAATATCTGATGTGTAACACTCACATGACTTTCTCAACTCTTGTACAAAGTATTTTTACAAACGCTTATTCCCCATCTAGTTCATGTTAATCGAGATAAACATTTGCAAAATCTATTTTATTGCTAATTTTCTTGTATAAAAAAAAATCTGATGTGTAACACTCACATGACGTTCTCTACTCTTGTACAAAGTATTTTTACAAACGCTTATGCTCCATCTAGTTCATGTTAATCGAGATAAACATTTGCAAACTCTATTTTATTGCTAATTTTCTTGTAGATGTAGGGGAAAATATATTTACAAGGGGAATATAGAAAAACAGTAGCCTTTAAGCACATACATATCTCTTAATAGCTGGTTGCTATGTGCAGCACCATTCTTTTTGCCACAGATTAATACTGTTTGCATATCAAAGACAAAAAAAAAATGAATAACGAAGTCCCATTTGAGAAAATAAATATTGGAAAATTAACAAACAATATCTCGAAAACGGTTCACTCAACAACAAAAATGTATATTACATAAGATGTGTATTTTAACGCGATCTACATTTTTTGTGTAGTAAAATTTTGTCTATCTCTTACGATTTTTCAGTTATGAAAAAGACGTTCACAATGAAGAATACTTTTGGAGACATTCCCAGAAAATTCGAGATATACATTTCATTTCTCACGACATTATATTAAACATACGATATTTTTCATCAAAATCGTTAGAGCCATTTTTTTAATACAAAGAGAACGGGATTTCACAAGTGAAACAGTACTGTGATAACGATACCAACAAAACTAATTATTATTCACCCACTGAAACACATAAAAAAAATCTGATGTGTAACACTCACATGACTTTTCTCATCTCTTGTACAAAGTATTTTTACAAACGCTTATTCCCCATCTAGTTCATGTTAATCGAGATAAACATTTGCAAACTCTATTTTATTGCTAATTTTCTTGTAGATGTAGGGAAAATATATTTATAAGGGGAATATAGAAAAACAGTAGCCTTTAAGCACATACATATCTCTTAATAGCTGGTTGCTATGTGCAGTACCATTCTTTTGCCACAGATTAATACTCTTTGCATATCAAAGACAAAAAAAAAATGAATAACGAATTCCCAGTTGAGAAAATAACTATTGGAAAATTTAAATAAATAACAAGCAATATCTCGAAAACGGTTCACTCAACAATAAAGATGTATATGACATAAGTTGTGTATTTTAACGCGATCTACATACTTTCGTACTCACCTATAAGATATAGAGGGTAGAGGTCGTACGAACGTAGCACTTTGAGAATTTATATTCAACAGTTGGTGTTACTCCTTAGAAAGGAAGTATCTGCTGATTTTTATTTAATTCTTTACATTTTACATAACACGTATGCACTGGCACAACACAAAAGCACTACACACGATACTCAGTTTTAATATTTGCACTAATAACATCAGGAATAACTGAAGTCTGCAAACAGTCATTTCCCATGTGCAGCCTTACGTACAGAGAACGTGTGTGGCTGATCTATGTGTAAAAAGAGCCTGAGAGCGGATGTACGTCAGCGGTAAAATCTTTTAAATGCATTTTTATTGGCGATGGTAGAAATCGTGCAGTGGTGGATCGTGAAAATTCATATAAATGGATGTATCACCTCATAATAAGCCTCTATATACCAAGAATATTGAGTTTTTAAAAAGTCAGCAACTGTACCTGTGTTTCTATACGTGAACGTCAGATGGCAGCTTCGATACGTGTCCACGGAGACCTTAGTGCTAGGCAACTGTACCTCTGTTTCTATACGTGAACGGCAGATTGCAGCTTCGATACGTGTCCACGGAGACCTTAGTGCTAGGCAACTGTACCTCTGTTTCTATACGTGAACGGCAGATTGCAGCTTCGATACGTGTCCACGGAGACCTTAGTGCTAGGCAACTGCACCTCTGTTTCTATACGTGAACGGCAGATTGCAGCTTCGATACGTGTCCACGGAGACCTTAGCGCTAGGCAACTGCACCTCTGTTTCTATACGTGAACGGCAGATTGCAGCTTCGATACGTGTCCACGGAGACCTTAGTGCTAGGCAACTGTACCTCTGTTTCTATACGTGAACGGCAGATTGCAGCTTCGATACGTGTCCACGGAGACCTTAGTGCTAGGCAACTGTACCTCTGTTTCTATACGTGAACGGCAGATTGCAGCTTCGATACGTGTCCACGGAGACCTTAGTGCTAGGCAACTGCACCTCTGTTTCTATACGTGAACGGCAGATTGCAGCTTCGATACGTATCCACGGAGACCTTAGTGCTAGGCAACTGCACCTCTGTTTCTATACGTGAACGGCAGATTGCAGCTTCAATACGTGTCCACGGAGACCTTAGTGCTAGGCAACTGTACCTCTGTTTCTATACGTGAACGGGAGATTGCAGCTTCGATACGTGTCCACGGAGACCTTAGTGCTAGGCAACTGCACCTCTGTTTCTATACGTGAACGTCAGATTGCAGCTTCGATACGTGTCCACGGAGACCTTAGTGCTAGGCAACTGCACCTCTGTTTCTATACGTGAACGGCAGATTGCAGCTTCGATACGTATCCACGGGGACCTTAGTGCTAGGGAACTGCACCTCTGTTTCTATACGTGAACGGCAGATTGCAGCTTCAATACGTGTCCACGGAGACCTTAGTGCTAGGCAGCTGTACCTCTGTTTCTATACGTGAACGGCAGATTGCAGCTTCGATACGTGTCCACGGAGATCTTAGTGCTAGGCAGCTATACCTGTTTCTATACGTCAACGGCAGATTGCAGCTTCGATACGTGTTCACGGAGACCTTAGTGCTAGGCAACTGTACCTGTGTTTCTATACGTGTCCACGGAGACCTTAGTGCTAGACAACTGTACCTCTGTTTCTATACGTGAACGGCAGATTGCAGCTTCAATACGTGTCCACGGAGACCTTAGTGCTAGTGCTAGGCAACTATACCTCTGTTTCTATACGTGAACGGCAGATTGCAGGTTCGATACGTGTCCACGGAGATCTTAGTGCTAGGCAACTATACCTGTTTCTATACGTGAACGGCAGATTGCAGCTTCGATACGTGTCCACGGAGACCTTAGTGCTAGGCAACTGTACCTGTGTTTCTATACGTGAACGTCAGATGGCAGCTTCGATACGTGTCCACGGAGACCTTAGTGTTAGGCAACTGTACCTCTGTTTCTATACGTGAACGGCAGATTGCAGCTTCGATACCTGTCCACGGAGACCTTTCGCTTCAGGTGACAAAATAACACTAGGCACTTGTGTGCCGTGGTGTAAGCCGCAATCACGGTATTGGTAGCGTGGATCTCCTTGGGGCTCTCCTCGGAGTTACCTCAACACCACGTACATGACCTGGTTCGTCACGGGTACGCAGGTCTGCACTACCACTTCCTCGGCGTTGAGCAGGCCCAGGAGGCGATCGTACCGGTACACCAGCTAGCACGTGGACATGTTATCGCGCTGTGGTGTTGCGTGTGCGAGGTATGGAAACTCAAGGACGCAAAACATGCACGACCGAGGGTTAAAAAGCAGAACAAGTAGTGACGTGGAGCGTTGTGATTGGTGTAAATAAGACGATCTCTGATAGGTGGACAAATTGAAATAACGTGATGTGATAGGCGAAAATAAAATCAAAGGTGATTGGATGAAAAATGACGAGAAGGAATTAGCGGTGAATTTGTGAACTAAGATGGCGAAGATTTTTTTTTTTAAAAAAAAGGATAATATAAGTACGGCAACTGTAACGGTTTACGGCAAACGCGCGCCGCGCAATGCGTCACGCCGGGCATCTTGCTCAATATGATTTTTGTTTTATTGCCCGGGCGTGACGCATTGCGCGGCGCGCGTTTGCCGTAAACCGTTACAGTTGCTGTACTTATATTATCCTTTTTTTAAAAAAAAAAAATCTTCGCCATCTTAGTTCACAAATTCACCGCTAATTCCTTCTCGTCAATTTTCATCCAATCACCTTTGATTTTATTTTCGCCTATCACATCACGTTATTTCAATTTGTCCACCTATCAGAGATCGTCTTATTTACACCAATCACAACGCTCCACGTCACTACTTGTTCTGCTTTTTAACCCTCGGTCGTGCATGTTTTGCGTCCTTGAGTTTCCATACCTCGCACACGCAACACCACAGCGCGATAACATGTCCACGTGCTAGCTGGTGTACCGGTACGATCGCCTCCTGGGCCTGCTCAACGCCGAGGAAGTGGTAGTGCAGACCTGCGTACCCGTGACGAACCAGGTCATGTACGTGGTGTTGAGGTAACTCCGAGGAGAGCCCCAAGGAGATCCACGCTACCAATACCGTGATTGCGGCTTACACCACGGCACACAAGTGCCTAGTGTTATTTTGTCACCTGAAGCGAAAGGTCTCCGTGGACAGGTATCGAAGCTGCAATCTGCCGTTCACGTATAGAAACAGAGGTACAGTTGCCTAACACTAAGGTCTCCGTGGACACGTATCGAAGCTGCCATCTGACGTTCACGTATAGAAACACAGGTACAGTTGCCTAGCACTAAGGTCTCCGTGGACACGTATCGAAGCTGCAATCTGCCGTTCACGTATAGAAACAGGTATAGTTGCCTAGCACTAAGATCTCCGTGGACACGTATCGAACCTGCAATCTGCCGTTCACGTATAGAAACAGAGGTATAGTTGCCTAGCACTAGCACTAAGGTCTCCGTGGACACGTATTGAAGCTGCAATCTGCCGTTCACGTATAGAAACAGAGGTACAGTTGTCTAGCACTAAGGTCTCCGTGGACACGTATAGAAACACAGGTACAGTTGCCTAGCACTAAGGTCTCCGTGAACACGTATCGAAGCTGCAATCTGCCGTTGACGTATAGAAACAGGTATAGCTGCCTAGCACTAAGATCTCCGTGGACACGTATCGAAGCTGCAATCTGCCGTTCACGTATAGAAACAGAGGTACAGCTGCCTAGCACTAAGGTCTCCGTGGACACGTATTGAAGCTGCAATCTGCCGTTCACGTATAGAAACAGAGGTGCAGTTCCCTAGCACTAAGGTCCCCGTGGATACGTATCGAAGCTGCAATCTGCCGTTCACGTATAGAAACAGAGGTGCAGTTGCCTAGCACTAAGGTCTCCGTGGACACGTATCGAAGCTGCAATCTGACGTTCACGTATAGAAACAGAGGTGCAGTTGCCTAGCACTAAGGTCTCCGTGGACACGTATCGAAGCTGCAATCTCCCGTTCACGTATAGAAACAGAGGTACAGTTGCCTAGCACTAAGGTCTCCGTGGACACGTATTGAAGCTGCAATCTGCCGTTCACGTATAGAAACAGAGGTGCAGTTGCCTAGCACTAAGGTCTCCGTGGATACGTATCGAAGCTGCAATCTGCCGTTCACGTATAGAAACAGAGGTGCAGTTGCCTAGCACTAAGGTCTCCGTGGACACGTATCGAAGCTGCAATCTGCCGTTCACGTATAGAAACAGAGGTACAGTTGCCTAGCACTAAGGTCTCCGTGGACACGTATCGAAGCTGCAATCTGCCGTTCACGTATAGAAACAGAGGTACAGTTGCCTAGCACTAAGGTCTCCGTGGACACGTATCGAAGCTGCAATCTGCCGTTCACGTATAGAAACAGAGGTGCAGTTGCCTAGCGCTAAGGTCTCCGTGGACACGTATCGAAGCTGCAATCTGCCGTTCACGTATAGAAACAGAGGTGCAGTTGCCTAGCACTAAGGTCTCCGTGGACACGTATCGAAGCTGCAATCTGCCGTTCACGTATAGAAACAGAGGTACAGTTGCCTAGCACTAAGGTCTCCGTGGACACGTATCGAAGCTGCAATCTGCCGTTCACGTATAGAAACAGAGGTACAGTTGCCTAGCACTAAGGTCTCCGTGGACACGTATCGAAGCTGCCATCTGACGTTCACGTATAGAAACACAGGTACAGTTGCTGACTTTTTAAAAACTCAATATTCTTGGTATATAGAGGCTTATTATGAGGTGATACATCCATTTATATGAATTTTCACGATCCACCACTGCACGATTTCTACCATCGCCAATAAAAATGCATTTAAAAGATTTTACCGCTGACGTACATCCGCTCTCAGGCTCTTTTTACACATAGATCAGCCACACACGTTCTCTGTACGTAAGGCTGCACATGGGAAATGACTGTTTGCAGACTTCAGTTATTCCTGATGTTATTAGTGCAAATATTAAAACTGAGTATCGTGTGTAGTGCTTTTGTGTTGTGCCAGTGCATACGTGTTATGTAAAATGTAAAGAATTAAATAAAAATCAGCAGATACTTCCTTTCTAAGGAGTAACACCAACTGTTGAATATAAATTCTCAAAGTGCTACGTTCGTACGACCTCTACCCTCTATATCTTATAGGTGAGTACGAAAGTATGTAGATCGCGTTAAAATACACAACTTATGTCATATACATCTTTATTGTTGAGTGAACCGTTTTCGAGATATTGCTTGTTATTTACTTAAATTTTCCAATAGTTATTTTCTCAAATGGGAATTCGTTATTCATTTTTTTTTTGTCTTTGATATGCAAAGAGTATTAATCTGTGGCAAAAAGAATGGTACTGCACATAGCAACCAGCTATTAAGAGATATGTATGTGCTTAAAGGCTACTGTTTTTCTATATTCCCCTTGTAAATATATTTTCCCTACATCTACAAGAAAATTAGCAATAAAATAGAGTTTGCAAATGTTTATCTCGATTAACATGAACTAGATGGGGAATAAGCGTTTGTAAAAATACTTTGTACAAGAGATGAGAAAAGTCATGTGAGTGTTACACATCAGATTTTTTTTATGTGTTTCAGTGGGTGAATAATAATTAGTTTTGTTGGTATCGTTATCACAGTACTGTTTCACTTGTGAAATCCCGTTCTCTTTGTATTAAAAAAAATGGCTCTAACGATTTTGATGAAAATTATCGTATGTTTAATATAATGTCGTGAGAAATGAAATGTATATCTCGAATTTTCTGGGAATGTCTCCAAAAGTATTCTTCATTGTGAACGTCTTTTTCATAAATGAAAAACCGTAAGAGATAGACAAAATTTTACTACACAAAAAATGTAGATCGCGTTAAAATACACATCTTATGTAATATACATTTTTGTTGTTGAGTGAACCGTTTTCGAGATATTGTTTGTTAATTTTCCAATATTTATTTTCTCAAATGGGACTTCGTTATTCATTTTTTTTTTGTCTTTGATATGCAAACAGTATTAATCTGTGGCAAAAAGAATGGTGCTGCACATAGCAACCAGCTATTAAGAGATATGTATGTGCTTAAAGGCTACTGTTTTTCTATATTCCCCTTGTAAATATATTTTCCCCTACATCTACAAGAAAATTAGCAATAAAATAGAGTTTGCAAATGTTTATCTCGATTAACATGAACTAGATGGAGCATAAGCGTTTGTAAAAATACTTTGTACAAGAGTAGAGAACGTCATGTGAGTGTTACACATCAGATTTTTTTTTATACAAGAAAATTAGCAATAAAATAGATTTTGCAAATGTTTATCTCGATTAACATGAACTAGATGGGGAATAAGCGTTTGTAAAAATACTTTGTACAAGAGTTGAGAAAGTCATGTGAGTGTTACACATCAGATTTTTTTTTTTGTTTCAGTGGTATCGTTATCACAGTACTGTTTCACTTGTGAAATCCCGTTCTCTTTGTATTAAAAAATGGCTCTAACGATTTTGATGAAAATATCATATATTTAAGATAATGTCGAGAGAAATGAAATGTATATCTCGAATTTTCTGGGAATGTCTCCAAAAGAATTCTTCATTGTGAACGACTTTTTCATAACTGATAAACCGTAAGAGATAGACAAAAGTTTGCTACACAAAAAATGTAGATCGCGTTAAAATACACAACTTATGCCATATACATTTATTTTGTTGAGTGAACCGTTTTTCGAGATATTGCTTGTTATTTCCTTTAAATTTTCCAATACTTATACTTTTTCTCAAATGCGTTATTCATTTTTACTTTCTCTACTACGTATAGTAAGTAGGGGAAGTATTGCATTCCACCCAAAAATTCGATACCGAGATTTCACTGGAAATACATGTTTTGAGAATCACTGAATCCAGAAAAAAAAAAGCATTTTTGCAAACATGTCCGTGTGTGTGTCTGTCAGTGTGTCTGTGTGTCTGTCTGTCTGTGCGTCTGTGTGTCTGTGAACAGCATAACTCAAAAACGAACAGTCGGATAAACACCAAACTTGGTATTTAGGTTCAGTATGCATAACTGGTAAACCATAAGAGATAGCCAAAATTTTACTACACAAAAAATGTAGATCGCGTTAAAATACACAATTTATGTCATATACATTTTTTTTTAGTTGAGTGAACCATTTTCGAGATATTGCTTGTTATTTCCTTAAATTTTCCAATACTTATACTTTTTCTCAAATGCGTTATTCATTTTTACTTTCTCTACTACGTATAGTAAGTAGGGGAAGTATTGCATTCCACCCAAAAATTCGTTACCGAGATTTCACTGGAAATACATGTTTTGAGAATCTCTGAATCCAAAAAAAAAAAAGCATTTTTGGAAACATGTCCGTGTGTGTGTCTGTCTGTGTGTCTGTGAACAGCATAACTCAAAAACGAACAGTCGGATAAACACCAAACTTGGTATTTAGGTTCAGTATCTTCCAGAGATGCGACACGAAGGTTTTCAAGAAAATCCCCCCACCCCAGACTACCCTTTACATGGAACATTTTTCGAAAATTTTAATTTTCTCAAAAACGGCTCTAACGATTTTGATTAAAACATCATATGTTTAAGATATTGTCATGTCAAATAAAATGTATATCTCGAATTTTCTGGGAATGTCTCCAAAAATATTCTTCATTGTGAACGACTTTTTTGCATAACTGGTAAACCATAAGAGATAGACAAAATTTTACTACACAAAAAATGTAGATCGCGTTAAAATACACAACTTATGTCATATACGTTTCTTTTGTTGAGTGAACCGTTTTCGAGATATTGCTTGTTATTTCCTTAAATTTTCCAATACTTATACTTTTTCTCAAATTCGTTTATTCATTTTTTTTATGTCCTGAACATGCAAACAGAATGGAATTCGCCACATAGCAACCAGCGTTAAAATATTTGACTATCGCTTAAAAGCTACCAATTAGATTGTACAAGAGTAGAGAAAGTCATGTGAGTGTAACACATCAGTTTTTTTTTATACGCTACTATTTTAGTGTGTGTGTGTGTGTGTGTGCGCGCGCGCGCGAGTACGTGCCTAGTATCCGTGCGCCACAAGCCAAAACGACGACGTTATAGAAAAACTTTATCATTTGCCTACCGGCCAGGGACAACCGCTAAAAAACCTGAAAAAAGCTCTAAGAGTATTCTAACGCTTACCGATCTGGAAAACCCGTGAAAACAAGATAGTACACTTTTGAGGTATTGCTTGTTATTTCCTTAAATTTTTCAATACTTTTTTACTTTCTCTACTACGTATAGTAAGTAGGGGAAGTATTGCATTCCGCCCAAAAATTCGATACCGAGATTTCACCGGAAATACACGTTTTGAGACCTCCTGAATCAAAAAAAAAAAAAAAAAAAGCATTTTTGGAAACATGTCCGTGTGTGTGTGCCTGTCTGTGTGTCTGTCTGTCTCTCTGTGTGTGTGTGTGTGTGCGCGCCAGTACGTGCCTAGTATCCGTGCGCCGACAAGGTAAAACTTCATCATTTGCCTACCGGGCAGGGACAACCGCTAAAAACCTGAGAAAACCTCCAAAATTAGAAACGCCTTCGTCAACCAGTACAGAAAACGCCTACCAACCAGGGAAAACCTATGAAAAAGCAGAAAGAGCTTGCATTTGTTTACCATCCGCAGAAAACTCCCAAAAAAAAAAACTAGTCATTTTAAAAAAAAAAAAAAGGAAAAAGACGAATAATATAAGTATGGTAGAAACAGCTTGCATTCGTCTACCAACCAGAGAAAACCCCCGAAACACTAGTTATTTAAAATTGCTGATGAGTTCTGGATAGGCTTTTGCAAATGTTGTTGGTAGCAAAACTTGCCTTTTCCATCACCTCCAACATACCCCACTCCCACACCTGTTTTTCTTTCCACCAATCATAATCTCTCTTATTCTCGCCAATCAGCAACTTTCATTTGTTCCTTTCCACCAATAACATCACTTCTTATTCCCACCAATGACAACTTCACACGTCACTTTCTGTTATACTTTTTATCCCTCGTTCGCCATCTTTCCCCCTCTTTCAGACCCCAACCGCCGCACAGTCAACACCTCGCCGCTCCTTAACCTCAACTTCGTGCCTCCGCCATCTTATTTAGTTCACATTTTTACCACCGCGCCTCTCATCTCTCAACCAGATTGCCTGCAAGAACAGATCTCGTTCATTCGCACCTCGACGGTTGCCTCGGCAGCAGCTACTGCCAACACCTACGTCGTACACGTTTTTGACCGCTTTCGACCGGCTATGAGAACCCTGCTCCTACGTACGCTAGCGACCATCACGATGGTCCAGTACCAGGTTTTTGGTATAGTTAAATTACGCCTCTGCAAAGGGTGTCTGTACCGCTTTAAAAACCTAGGTATATCAGTGCGTAGTGATGTTGGTTGATCTTAAAGCTGGTTAAGCATTTTCAAAAACAGTTTGCTTTTATTTTTCCGTCTCGCGTGCCGCGCTTTTGGTGACGCATCCACACCGGTAACAGGTAAGTAACACACGCATAATTATTTTTCGGACCTGCTTGGCGTAGGAATATATCCTTTCGTGTTTTGGTACTGTAACCTCAAACCTCCTTACCCACCTCTTGCGTCCGCCATCTTGTTTAGTTCTCACCGCATCTCCTTGTCGCAGACCCTCCGCCATTTTTAGTTCCCGCTATTTTAACCTCAAAATCTACTCTTCTAACCTCTTGCTACCGCCATCTTCTTTAGTTCCCATTCTCACCACCGCGTCTCCTTACCCCCACCTCTTGCGACCGCCATGTTCACCACTAACCTCCAAATTTCCTCGTCCTTAAACCTCTTGTCTCAACCACCTTGTTTAGTTCCCATTTTCGCCACCGCATCTCATATCGCCCCATCTCTCTATCCACTCAAGAAAACTACCATCCAACGTTCAAAAAATTGCTGATCAGTTCACGACAGGCTTTTGCAAATCTTGTTGCTAGCAAAACTTACCTTTCCCATCACCTCCAACATACCCCACTCCTTTTTCTTTCCACCAATCATAACCTCTCTTATTCTTACCAATCAACAACTTTCATTTGCTCCTTTCCACCAATAAAATCACTTCTTATTCCCACCAATCACAACTTCACACGTCACTTTCTGTTACACTTTTTATCCCTCGCTCCCCATCTTTTCCCTCTTTCAGTCCCGACCTCCGCACAGACAACACCTCGCCGCTGCTCACATCTCCGAACCAAATTGCCGGCGAGAACAGATCTTGTTTATTCACACCTCGACCGTTGACTCGACAGCAGCTACTGTCAACACCTACGTCGTACACGTTTTTGACCGCTTTCGACCGGCTATGAGAACCCTGCTCCTACGTACGCTAGCGACCATCACGATGGTCCAGTGCCAGGTTTTTGGTATAGTTAAATTACGCCTCTGCAAAGGGTGTCTGTACCGCTTTAAAAACCTAGGTATATCAGTGCGTAGTGATGTTGGTTGATCTTAAAGCTGGTTAAGCATTTTCAAAAACAGTTTGCTTTTATTTTTCCGCCTCGCGTGCCGCGCTTTTGGTGACGCATCCACACCGGTAACAGGTAAGTACCACACGCATAATTATTTTTCGGACCTGCTTGGCGTAGGAATATATCCTTTCGTGTTTTCGTACTGTAACCTCAAATCTCCTTACCCTCCTCTTGCGACCGCCATCTTGTTTAGTTCTCACCGCATCTCCTTGTCGCAGACCCTCCGCCATTTTTAGTTCCCACTATTTTAACCTCAAAATCTACTCTTCTAAAACTCTTGCTACCCCCATCTTCTTTTAGTTCCCATTCTCACCACTGCGTCTCCTTACCCCCACCTCTTGCGACCGCCGTGTTCACCACTAACCTCCAAATTTCCTCGTCCTTAAACCTCTTGTCTCAACAACCTTGTCTAGTTCCCATTTTCGCCACCGCATCTCATATCGCCCCCATCTCTCTATCCACTCAAGAAAACTACCATCCGACGTTCAAAAATTGCTGATCAGTTCAAGACAGGCTTTTGCAAATCTTGCTGCTAGCAAAACTCACCTTTCCCATCACCTCCAACATACCCCACTCCCACACCTTTTTCTTTCCACCAATCATAATCCCTCTTATTCTTACCAATCAACAACTCTCATTTGCTCCTTTCCACCAATAAAATCACTTCTTATTCCCACCAATCACAACTTCACACGTCACTTTCTGTTACACTTTTTATCCCTCGCTACCCATCTTTTCCCCTCTTTCAGTACCGACCTCCGCACAGACAACACCTCGCCACCCAGCTCCTCTCCATCACGCGACCTCCATAATCTTCCATCTTCCTTCCTTCATCTTCCACCCCAAATTAACGAACCAATCAAAACACTACACGTCACTTCCTCAATTCTTTCAACTCGTCCCGGATGAGCCAACCGATTTAACGATAATCCTAACGCTCAGGGCGCTTTTCAAACTTACCGCCGCAGCCGTCGCACGCAGCGACACTAGCGACACCAGCGCCCCTAGCGGCAGGATTATCGTTAAAACAATTGGCTCATCCGGGACTAATACTACTGACATGTTTCCAAAAATGCTTTTTTACTTTCTCTACTACGTATAGTAAGTAGGGGAAGTATTGTATTCCACCCAAAATTTCGATACCGAGATTTCACCAGAAATACATGTTTTGAGACTCACTGAATCAAAAAAAAAGCATTTTTGGAAACAATTCCGTGTGTGTGTCTGTCTGTGTGTCTGTGTGTCTGTGAACAGCATAACTCAAAAACGAAGAGTCGGATAAACACCAAACTTGGTATTTAGGTTCAGTATCTTCCAGAGATGCGACACGAAGGTTTTCAAGAAAATCCCCCAACCCAGACTACCCTTTACATGGAACATTTTTCGAAAATTTTAATTTTCTCAAAAACGGCTCTAACGATTTTGATTAAAATATCATATGTTTAAGATATTGTCATGATAATTAAAATGTATATCTCGAATTTTCTGGGAATGTCTCCAAAAGTATTCTTCATTATGAACGACTTTTTCATAACTTGTAAACCATAAGAGATAGACAAAATTTTACTACACAAAAATGTAGATCGCGTTAAAATACACAATTTATGTCATATACATTTCTTTTGTTGAGTGAACGGTTTGCGAGATATTGCTTGTTATTCCCTTAAATTTTGCAATACTTATACTTTTTCTCAAATTCGTTATTCATTTTTACTTTCTCTACTACGTATAGTAAGTAGGGGAAGTATTGTATTCCACCCAAAATTTCGATACCGAGATTTTACCGGAAATACATGTTTTGAGACTCACTGAATCCAAAAAAAGCATTTTTGGAAACATGTCCGTGTGTGTGTCTGTCTGTGTGTCTGTCTGTGTCTGTGTCTGTGAACAGCATAACTCAAAAACGAAGAGTCGGATAAACACCAAACCTGTATTTAGGTTCAGTATCTTTCAGAGATGTGACACGAAGGTTTTCAAGAAAATCCCCCCACCCCAGACTACCTTTTACATGGAACATTTTTCGAAAATTTTAATTTTCTCAAAAACGGCTCTAACGATTTTGATTAAAATATCATATGTTTAAGATATTGTCATGGCAAATAAAATGTATATCTCGAATTTTCTGGGAATGTCTCCAAAAGTATTCTTCATTATGAACGACTTTTTCATAACTGGTAAACCATAACAGATAGACAAAATTTTACTACACGAAAAATGTAGATCGCGTTAAAATACATAATTTATGTCATATACATTTCTTTTGTTGAGTGAAGCGTTTGCGAGATATTGCTTGTTATTCCCTTAAATTTTCCAATACTTATACTTTTTCTCAACTTCGTTATTCATTTTTACTTTCTCTACTACGTATAGTAAGTAGGGGAAGTATTGCATTCCACCCAAAAATTCGATACCGAGATTTCACCGGAAATACATGTTTTGAGACCTCCTGAATCCAAAAAAAGCATTTTTGGAAACATGTCCGTGTGTGTGTGTGTGTGTGTCTGTGAACAGCATAACTCAAAAACGAACAGTCGGATAAACACCAAACTTGTTTTTATGTTCTGGACATGCAAAGAGAATGGAATGCGCCACATAGCAACCAGTGTTAAAATATTTGACTATCGCTTAAAACCTACCATATTCCCCTTGCATCTACAAGAAAATTATCAATAAGATTGACATCTCGATATCTCCATTAACATGAAGCATATGGAGAATAAGCGTTTGTAAAAATAGTTTGTACAAGAGTAGAGAAAGTCATGTGAGTGTAACACATCAGATTTTTTATTCAGGGGGTCTCAAAACATATATTTCCGGTGAAATCTCGGTATCGAATGTTTGGGTGGAATACAATACTTCACCTACTTACTATACGTAGTAGAGAAAGTAAAAACTCAATTTAAAGTAGGTACATATAAGAATACCAGGACTGGATGAATCATTTACGACGAATGAGTTTGGATAGAGTTCACAAATCCATGCTTCCTTATCGCCCAACAGGGAAGAGATCTCTGGGCCGTGTAAGGAAGCGCTGGCACATAACTCGTCTGTGAGATCGTAAGAGGCAAATAAACCTAAGACTTGTACGGAAGAAGAAGTAGTAAACGTAATATATACAGGGCCTATCATACATTAGGAAATAAAACTAAAATTAAATATTTTTACTTTCTCTACTGCGTATAGTAAGTAGGGGAGGTATTGTATTCCACCCAAAAGTTTGATACCGAGATTTCACCTGAATTACATTTTTTGAGGCCCCTTAACCCCAAAGAAAGCCTGTTTAGATAAAGGTCGCGCGTGGGGGTATGTGTGTCTGTGCCAGTCTGTCTGTGTGTATGCCTGTGAACAGTATAACTCAAAAACCAAAAATCGGGTAAATATCAAACTTGGTGTTTAGGTTCTATACCTTCTAAGGTTGCGACACGAAGACTTTCAAGAAAACAACCCACATCACACTATGATTTACAAGGAACATTTTTCGAAAATTTTGATTTTCTCAAAAATGGCTCTAACGATTTTGATTAAAACCCCACGTGTTTAAATTAAAAAATAAATTGAGTTTTATTTATGGACGCACTTTAACTGCTGTGGTCCTTAGCGTCCCATTCTATATTGGGAGTGAAAGACCGGTAATTTTGCTCAGAGGCCTCTTTATCAGGCTTGAGGTTCTTTTACCTGCCGTAAATCTACGACACGGGACCACCGGCTTTACTTCCCTTCCGAAGGGAGCCATGCTAAGGCCCTCGCCCTCGCTAAGACCCATCGCCCTCCGTCGGGTTTGAACCCGCGACCTAGGGAAGTAGAGGCTAGCACGGTACCACTAGACCACGGAGGATGACTCCCTGTGTTTAAGATATTTTCATACCAAATAAAATGTATATCTTTAATTTTCTGGGAATGTCCCCAAAAGTTCTCTTCATTCTGAATGACTTTTGCATAACTGATAAACATTACCCCCCCAAAAGAGAATTAGATCTCGTTAAAGCACACAATATGTCATACTTTTTTTGTCTAGTGAACCACTTCCGAGATATTCCTTGTTGTTTAATTGAATTTTCCGATACTTATAGTTTTTCTCAAATAGGAATTCTATAGTTTTATTTTGTTTTTTGTTTAATGTCCTGGACATGCAAAGAGAATGGAATGCTCCACATAGCGACCAGCTCTTGAAAGATTTGATCATCGCTTAAAGCCTACTGTATTTTCATATTCCCCTTGCAACTACAGGAAAATTAGCAATAAGATAAGTTCTGCAAATATTTATCTGCATTATTATGAAGTAAATGGAGAATTAGAGTTTGTAATGAGTACAACACTTCAGAGTTTTTTTAAAAAATGTTCAGACACGTCAAATTTAATATTTTGAAAGGAACAGTTTACAAAAAAAAAAAAAAAAAGAAAGAAAGAAAGAAAGAAAAGAATCAGCCATTATTGAACAGAGTGTAAGGTAATCGACAAAATTTTAAATGACAACATTACTTTTTTCATTTTTTTTCTGAAAGGAAGCTTGTCTTATTTAGTTGAATGAACAGTACATTTGTTTGGTTGCTCTGGGAACAAATCTCTCTCCATTTGATTAGTTTCTACGGGAATATTTGAAATGTTAAGAGTCTTTGTTACGAGGCCGCTAATATGGAAGAGTTAAAAATAAGGATCAGGAAAGAATACAGATATACCAGCAGCATGGTTGCAACAAGAATTCAGCTTCGAGTTAGCCAGTGCCAGATTGTAAACGAGGAGCATTTTAAATATCTTATTACATAATTAGAATTTATTTTTACGGTAGTTGTAGCATTTTAACTGTCAGCTATTTCGTTGTGTTACTCCTACCTTGCAGTCGATCTCGTCTCTGCGTCGTTGTAGGTGAAGTAATCGTCGATATCAGTCAGCAAGCACTTCTCGTCGATCTCAGGGTCAACTGTCGGCGAATCGGCCTGAAATTCCCTACAGTTGTTGTCGGGGTAGGATTGAGGGAGTGGTGACACCAGGATATTGTCTTGAAAGAAACACTGTTTTTACTTTTCTCACTCTTATGCCAGAAATCCTGCAATATTCAATGATATTCTCTAACACTGTGATTATTTTAGCAGTCTTCCCACTATTGCCTCTTAGAACACTAAAGTTTGCTCCGGCTAGTTATTTAATCTCGGTGCTCTATCACCGTTCTTTAGATTCGCGCAAACTTGAAATAGTCACTTGACTAACGTTAACTCGTTTATGAGCTTGGATATAATTATATCGAGGAATACAGTTAGCACATTATATAAATTGTTCTACCTACAACACTTTATAATTGCATAATTGCGCGGTACTTATCAAATTTCGGTACTTAGCGTCCTTTTCGGAGCCAGAGTGCTACGTGTTACCTCAACGAAGAATCATGACAAAATGCCCCAAAACCACGCTCACATTCACATATACCAACGACTGCTCGCCTCCAAATTTTATGCCTGTCACTGCGTCTTCCTATGTTTCCATTGGTTCTCGCACTTATACCCTACGTTTATTGGTTCCCTGGTTGAAAATTCAAAACCTAACTGTAATAAATCTCCGTTGCCTCATAGCGTCTGTTTACCCTTAAAACTTGCCTCAAATCCACGATGTACAAAAGAAGGTTTCTTTTTTTATGGCCGCACGCTCGGAAAACATAATAGACAGTCAGAAACGAAGCTACTTTTATTTTTGCCTAAATCTTGCAGTTTTTCTTTTGCAATTGCGCCTTTATTTGTTTAACAATATTATTGAAACTTAAAACATATTTATAGCTTCTGGGGGGCTTTCGATTGATACAGTTTTTAATCCTATGGCTTTAAAATTATGGAAATGTATCAAATTGAATGTTAATTAATAATTCCTAAACTATAATTATTACAGAGTTCCTTTTTATGTATTCTTAATCGGCGGAAATATCGCTACATTGTGTAAGAAAATTGTTAAACAAGCTAATAATTAAGCTGTTCCAATATCAACCAAACCTTTTGCGCGAAACAAATGAAATTGTTCATGCTACTAAATTAGCTAACTACCTTTCAAAAAAAAATAATGATGCCATTTAATGTTTGTAGATGAAATTTACCTTCCAAAGCATTAAATTTGAGAGCACTTTTTAAAATTGAGTCAATTTTAGTTTCATTTGCAATATTCCTTACTAAGAAAGTATGTAGATATAGATTTGTTAGCATGATGTCATGTAAAATGTGTTTAGGGAAAAAGGAATTTTTACGGTGGTAGGTGTAGGACTATATGCATATAAAGTAATATTAATGGCTTTGAGTAAAGTAACCGAGAATATAACAAATTGTGATATGTATAATCAGATATTAGAAGTAAAGATTAATCTATGTACGGATCAGACGATGTTAAATAGTACTGAAAGTGGAACATTTAATATTATTATATTACTTAATGTTACGTTTTGTAAAAGCGATTGTAAGAATCACAATGTAACAAATTATTAACATTCAGGTTTACTGTTGAAAGTATCAGACACAATAGTCTGTTGAGAACATTATTATTATTATTATTATTATTATTATTATTATTCAAATAAGTGCAAAATCATTCAAAAGGAACTAAAAAAATCCTTCTCAAATATTTCTTTTCCGCATAATGTGGAGAAATATTTTTATTTGATGTTATACAACCGGTAAATTCTAAATACTCTGCAAATTGTGGTAGTTACAACTTATTCCTTTACAACTGCTACGGTATTGAATGTATGTATTCTTTAAGTTACACCGCCACCGCTACCTCGGGTACGTTGCAGACTATAATTTCACAACCTTGTAGATTCGCCATTAAGTTACTCATGGAAACACGGACCAGGTGGTCGACAAACCTAACTCAATGGGATAGAATCCCCCCTTTGGATTTGTACAATAATTTCGACGGAGTAAAATTGCCTAGATTTACTGAGCAGACTCAAGGAAAACATAAATTGAGGAACAAAGCAATAGCGAGCATAAATCCTACTGAAACCTCGAGATACAGATTGAGTCAACCACTGAATCTGTATATACAGTTACGCAACATTATCTTTAAAGCAAGCCTCTACAACATAGCACACTGCCATGGCAAATTACCTACTACACCACTCAGTTTCTGCCTGCATGTGCCAAAACAAATGCCGACATAGTCTTCGAAACATGAATCTAATTGGACACAGTTTAGCAAATATATAGGTAAAAATAAAAGTATACGTACATATTAACAAATATTTAACAACGATAAAGGTCTGAAAATAAATCCAACAAAGAATATAAAATGTAGAACTATATAGGAGGGGCACTATTTATATTTTGAGCCTAATAATTAAAACAAAGTAATTTCTGATTGAAAACTGCTTTATCGTATTTCAAAATATTCTCCTTTATGATCAATATAGTTTTGCATCCGTTTGAACCACTTGTCAGAGCATTTATTCCAGTGTTCTTGAGACACCTCCAAAACATGGTTTTTGAAGGCATCAACGGCTTCTTCTGCCAACGAAAATCGTTGTCCACGCAATTTATTCTTGATGTTCCAGGAACAAAAAGAAGTCATTGGGTGCCAAATCAGGACTGTATGGCGTATGACCCATCAATTCGATTTTTTTAGCCTTCAAATGCTCTGTTGTTAGACGAGATGTGTGTACGCTACGGTTCTTGTTGATTTTCCTTAATTCACCGAAGACTTCCGGCAAACAAATGGTTGTGTACCATTCGGCATTGACCGTTTTACGTTCCTCTAAAGGCACTGTTGCCACATGGCCAGTTTTGCTGATAAAGCAGGCAACCATTTGCTTCGAAGTGCTTCGAGTGCGAACAACTTTTGTTGGATTTACTTTATCTTGAAACACCCATACAGTCGACTGCTCATACGCATAGATCCATGATTCGTCACCTGTTACAATCTTATATACGTCTTTTGAGGCACCGCCATTGTATTTCTTGAGCATTTTTGTACACCAATCGACACGAGCATCTTTTTGAGATTCGTCAAATTATTTGGAATCCAACGAGAGCAAACCTTTTTCACGGCTAAATAATCATGCAATATTTTATATATGCTGGTGAAACTAATGCCTAGGGTTGCCTCAATCTCACAATATGTTGCATGACGATCTTTCATTATTCGATTTTGCACAGCATCAATGTTTTCTGGCACAACAACTGATTTTGTACGACCTTCACAAACTTCATCACTGAGCGAACGGCGGCAACGATTAAATTCGTTATACCAGCGTTTCACAGTGGCAAAGGATGGAGCTTCGTCGCCAAATGTGGAAGTTAGTTGATCGATGCACTCTTGTGTTGATAATCCACGTCGAAAGTCGTAATAAATCATTGTACGAACATTTTCACGAATTAATTCCATGTTTTTGTTGACACGCAATTTTCAAGTTAGTGTAAACAAAACAAATGACGCTCTATTGACAAAATGTTTGAAGTAGATTATAGTAAAAAATGTCAAACCTTCCATTGGAAACGTCAGATGGCACCTACAACATTCAGGATTGCCAAGGCTCAAAATGTAAATAGTGCCCCTCGTAAAATATCCTTAACAACATAAACTCTAAAATTGCAAACAAGATTAAATAGGATAACGGGAACTTTATCCCAAAACAAATTAGCAAATCCAGCAACCCATCCCCATAAAAGAGAATGTGGCCAAGAAAGATGAAACTTTACTATACAAAATACTATGAGACTTTCACTTTGGCTCGTTTAGTAGTAATTATTATTATAATTTGAGTACGTGCTCAGCAAATATCCCAAAGTTATCAAACTAGCAAGCATGTCCACTCTACGGGGTCAGTAAGCTCGGCAAAGTTTAACACAAAGGAAATTTCACACCATAAGAAAGGAACTTACCTAGCAACAGCTCAACCCAAGTTATGCACTAAGAACTGATTACGTGTCCGCAACTCAAGAAATGCCTGAGCTGGGAAGTTCACTTGCGCCACTTGCGAGAAACAACCTAGGGGCAGCAATAGCTACTAGCAATCTAAGTTGAACCCATCAAGAAACTACAGTCCACTCAACCCCACCCCCAACGCGGATATTATTAAACCGTGAAAGCAAGGAAAGAGAAAAGGAACACACAATATAAAAAGTGAAAGTACGCTTTTGGTGCACCACACCTACACCAACACTTCTTCTTGAGGAAATCACAAGCGGCAACACCAGGTTGCAGTAAGCATAGGGAGGGATTTACACTGTCGGCACACTACTCACGCCACTTGGAAACAGCACATAACGTTGCATGTAATCCAGTGCCTAGAAGCTGCAGCGACGAGCAAAATAATCCGGCTAGCCAGACGATAAAGGTGTTTGCTAATTACATACTCCAACCGCTCTTTTGTGACTTTAGTAGATGATCGTAGCCAGCATAACAGCTACGGAGAATGACGACAGCAGTGAAAAACACCTGAGGAGTGATGGAGAGAGATGATACACAGCCTCGCTAGCGGTGGCATACTTGGGATTTCTAGAACAGTAACAACAGCATGCACAAGATGTGCGCAGACGGGATGATGAACTCCACAGTGTGTGTATAAAGTACGGGATAAACAGCAACTTCCTACCCAAAATAAAACAAAAGCGGGAAACGGAGACAAACGAAATGTGTGCATCATCTTACTAAACAACCAGAAAACTGTGGCACCTAGAGGTTCGTAGGTTTATAATAAATAAATATGTGTATATGTATAAAATGCAATTTAAAAGTGCAAGTTATATAAAACAGGCAGTTATGACCATCCAACTATCAAGAAACTGAGCCCAGGGCAAATATAAAATGTTTAAAATGTAATACAAGGATTAATTTGCTTAACTCATCCTACATTTGGATAGTTATCCAGTATAATGTCTCTTTAATATCATAGATAATTGATCATAGATTTATACCTTAGTAAACAAATAACCATACTCTTGAACATAAACACAGTGCACAGTGAAACACACGCAAGCACATAGACAATGAAGACACATTCATATCTACGCATGTGTACACACTAACAACACAAACACTAAAGAGGGAGAAATCAGGAATACCAGTTGGCAGAAGTCCTAGCGCCGTAAATATAGGCAACTTGTAACATGCCAAACTCACACACTCCATTCAAAACTGATGCAATAATTTGTATCATAAATTATTTAAATGTAAAGAATGATTATGGTATGAATATGCATTTTTGTGTGTCATTGATTTAAGATGTTTGTTAATTGTAATTATTGTTGGGAAGTAAGTTTATACTGCCTTACTGAAACTGACAATAATAGCGTGCAATAATGCAGCGAGGGGGTGAGCTGTTTATCATTATTGGAAACGAGGAAGTTACGTAATGTTGGCGCGTTTTCCTTTAGAATCTTCTGAAACATTTTCCTAGAGCATATGTATTCATAATTTTCATTGGATATAAAAATAGACGCTAATGTTGGCGCGTTTTATTAGCCAATTGCAGCTCAGTTATAATCTTTAGGCATATCGGGGTGTATGAGTATAAAAGAGCTAGGTTAGAGGTAGAGTCCGTCAGTTCATCAAAAATCTTTATACATTACACGTCTTCCCATCAGTTCGTCGAAAATATTTTGTATGATACACGTCGCCTTCAGTCCAGCAGAAATATTACACGTCGGCTATCGATTCGCAAGTTACACGTATAAGAGTTATGAAAAATCTCAAGTATGGTAAAGTTAATTATACAAAAGGTTGAAGTACGTGAATTAAAAGTGATCAGTAAGAAGTTGTTATAACAGTTTCAGTTTGGCGAGTGTCTAGATCAATGTGTAAATGTGATAGTGACTGTGTTCGACAATAAAAGTGTAAAACAAATTCCTTCATCAGTGTTATCTTTGGATAAAAGATTCCTTTCCGTTTACACAACCTGTATAAAGAGAAGTGCTCGACCCAAAAAGAACATAGCTAGCCGGAGGACAGTGAAACAAAATTAAATAAAATAAAAGTAGCATTCTTTCAAACAAAAACTAATACTGCCGCAAATTGCTAACACCAGATGGAGCTACAAACCTAACAAAGAATCACGTCACAAAATGGCCTCACCACGTTGAGTAAACACATACACAAATAACATTATAAATTTACCATCGCAAATTGGCTCCCAAACGTGGGGCTAACAAAATAAAATATAAATAACATTATACCACTCTCAAAACAAACCTGCGTAAATAGAAACAATGAGAGGGAAAGTAACTACTAAAATCAAAATAAAAAAATCGGAAAAATCTAGCCGCATCTGAGAAGAGAACATAAATGGAGCCCCCAAAACGATCGAATAGGGCAAATCTGAAAGAATAGAAAATTCAATTGCTCACGAAAAATTTATGAATTTTAAGATACAACTGTACGGTCTACAGGATATTAACCACAAAACCAGCAATGATTGTAGCGGAAGCATGGTGAGAAGTGCGTCTAAGAAATAAATGAAAAGGTAGAGTTGAAAGAAAACGTTCGTCAACCAAATTTAAATTACTACCCTATCTAATAGGGTAAAAACCGGAATTTTTCCACAAAACACCGAAATAATCGCAGAAGATACAGAAGATAAACCCTGAACATGCAGGTAATGTGAATCCAAAGTCCGCTATGCCGTAATAGTCATGTAGTATTTTGGTTAGACCCGGACACCTGTCTCTGTCGTCGAAAACAACGAGCAAAATTATGACTTCACGTTGGCAATATGTGCAATGTAACTGGTGCTAACGGAATATTAGGAACAGCTGATATGTCGTTAGGCGGTTGTGAATACGGTGCAAGTAGGATATATAGGAGAGAGCTGGCTCACTTTTTTGCGTTTATATGGGAAAGGATAGGGAAAACGAAGGTAGATGCTAGGTTGAGAGAGCCTTCAAGGAGGAAAATGCGTTTATATGGGAGAGATAGGGAATACGAGAACTGACGCTAGGCTAGACAGTGGTAGGAGGGGGAGTGCGCTTTATATGTTTGAGAAGTATAGGAACAGGAAGAGGGTGCTAGGCTAGACAGAGGTTGAGGAGTAGGGTATAGGTTATATGAGAGGTATAGGAAAACGAGGGGAGGTGTTAGGCTAGACAGAGGCTGAGTAATGTATGGTTTATATGAGCGGTATAGGAAAACGATGAGAGGTGCTAGGCTAGACAGAGGCTGAGTAATGTATGGTTTATATGAGCGGTATAGGAAAACGATGAGAGGTGTTAGACTAGACAGGGCTTGAAACGTAGTGCATGGTTTATATGAGAAGTATAGGAAAACGAGGAGAGGTATTAGGTTAGGAGAATTGAGTTTGTGTTTATAAGGAGAGACGAGAGAAAACGGAGAGAGATCCTATGATAGGATAGACAGGTGTTAAAGTTAGGTTAGATAGGAAACCAAGGAGTGATACTCAGCTAGAGGGGGGGCAGGAGGGAATGCGCTTTTGAGAGGTAGGGGATACGGGGAGTGGTGTTAGACTAGACAGGGCTTGAAACGTAGGGCATGGTTTATATGTATGAGAAGTATAGGAACAGGAAGAGGGGTGCTAGGTTAGACAGAGGTTGAGGAGTAGAGTATAGTTTATATGAGAGCTATAGGAAAACGAGGAGAGGAGTTAGACTAGACAGAGGTCGAGGAGCAGAGTATGGTTTATGTGAGAGTCATAGGTAAACGAGAGAGGCGTTAGGCTAGACAGAGCTAGAGGAGTAGAGTATGGTTTATATGAGAGGTATAGGAACAGGAGGAGAGGTGTTAGGCTAGACAGGTAGTGTAGCAGTAGGAATATGGGCTTATATACAGGAGAGATAGGGAACAGGAGGTGCTAGACTTGAAAGCGACTTTAGACGTGAACTTAGTGGAAAACTGTTTCATGTCAATGTTCTAGACATGCCCATCACGTAACCTATTCAGGGAAAAGGTGACTCGTTCAGGGGAAAAAGGCGACTGCTCAGGGAAAAAGGAGGCTCACAAAGGGAAAAAAGATGACTCGTTTAGGGGAAAAAGGTGACTGCTCAGGGAAAAGGGTGACCCACAAAGGGAAAAAGTTCACCAGCAAAGGGAAAAACGTGACCAGCAAAGGGAAAAAGATGACCAGTAAAGGGAAAAATGTAACCAGCAAAGGGAAAAAGGTGAACAGCAAAGGGAAAAACGTGAACAGCAAAGGGAAAAAGGTGAGCCATAAAGGGAAAAAGGTGACCTGCAACGGGAAAAGCTAACCCACTAACACTAACAGGTAAGTAATTCAGGTAGTATTGCAAGAGGCTGACTGGATCATAGCAGTGTATGATTTCACAGGTAATTCAGCTAGTATCTTGAGCATTTAAGCTAATTCAGCTAGTATCACAGGAGGCTAGATTCCAGAGGCTAACTGCATCATAGCTATGCATGATTTCACAGCTAATTCAGCTAGTATCGTAGGTATTTAGGCTAATTCCGCTAGTATCACAGGAGGTTAGATTCCAGGGTTGGGTATAGCATAGTTTCATATTTCACAGGTAATTCAGAGGGTATCGTAGGTATTTAGGATAATTCAAGTAACATAGGTGTTTAGAGTAATTAAGCAAGCATTACAGGAGGGTAGGTTCCAGGGGTTGGTTATAGCCTAGTTTCGTATTTTACAGATAGTTCAGGTAATATCGTAAGTATTTGAGTAATCAGCATAGTTTCACAGATGCTCGTGATAATTTCGATCAGAGATTTGTATCACAGCTATTTAAGGTAAATGCAGGTGATTCAGGTTGTATCAATGGTATTTGTGTCATTTTAACAGGTAATTCAGATAGTGTCTAGGTATTTAGGCGATTCAAGCATCATAGGTGTTTAGAGTAACTCAGCTAGTATCACAGGAGGCTAGATTCAATGATCAGGGTTTCGTATCAGAGCTATTTAATGTAATTTCACTTGATTCGAGTAGTATCACAGGTATTTAAGTCATTTTAACGGGCAATTCAACTAGTATCACAGGTACTCATGGTAATATAGAGAGTAATTAAATTATAAAACATTTCTCATCCAACGTTACAACAATTTATATACTTTTTTCTAAATCTTACAAACTTATTATATGTTAAACAGTTATTGTACGATGCGGAGAGGGATAAACTGCATATTGGTTCACAAATTGAAAAGCTTTACGTCAACATACCTTTATTTTAGTTCGGTGTAGATGTCTCTCCCCTTTTATCTAGGCTTGAGACTAGCACTAGGATTGCTCCTAATGGCAGGGTTACCACCTTCCCTTCCATCTTCTTCTTTCTTCATCAGGCGTCAGCTATCTGCACATACAGCACACAGATAACCTTCTTTTTAAGATTGTAGACTCACGATAAAATCTTTATCTTTAACTTACATTCTTTTAAGCGCTGTTTGTAATGGCGTAATGTCCATACGCATATGTCGTTATCCCATCCTCAGCAATAATTCTTTTATCATCAAACGGAGTCAATGCAATTTTATTCACTTGCACTGTAGCAAGAGCATGCTTTCGTGATAGGATCAGATTCATAGGTGTTCTGATGATTTCACAGGTTTTAAGACAGTCTGTATAGCTGTCAAACGAAATGTACTGCTTAATAGCGCTACGTTTTATACCTTTAATCTTTTTTATCATTAACCCTTGAATATCTAAGGCATACATCTTAGGACATAGTCCAACAAAGCGTAGGATGATTTTGCTATTAGCCTCATCTTTAAATTTTCCCAATACCTTCTTGTTCTGAGTAGAGTAACATATATGGTTGGCAGGGTAATCAGCTGTATCGAGATGCTCAAGAAAACGTAGCTTGTCCTGGTACACATCTTCAGTTGTTACACGATGAATGAACGAATCAGTGTCCATATACATAAGCTTCAGGTTTTCAGCTCCATAATAAGGCAACAAAACGTCGTAATGATAGTTATACATTAATGTCTTGGAGATATCCAACACACTCATACCAATGTATATAGGCTTGTTGAATACAATCTGACGAGAGGCCATATGTACAGCAGCTAGATTATCAGCATATATCGTCCTGTCGATAAACGTAGGCTTGGCGATCAGCTTCTCTAGAGTTTTTTCATTGGTCACCAGTCGTATATCCATACGGTTACGCAGGTTCTCCATAGTTTTTCCAAACATAGCGTTGTTAAAGAGCTTGTAGAGATCCTTCTCGAAATCATTTGCAGCTTGTTGTCGTAACCTGTTGTTAAATTCCACATAAGGTTTCAACCACTGAGACTGTCGGAATTGTAGCACACGATGGATTTTTGTTAGTCGTAGTCCATGACTAAGAGCTTGCTTCAAAGCCATGTAATGCACTACATACTTCTTTCGAGGTCCAAGATGGGGTATCAGTTTCTTTGTAGATGCTTCCAATGGTTTCATACACTCTGGCAGGAAAGGTAGATCGTTGTGTAGATCGTGAAGTTCTGCAGGATACTCGATGTCAACTTCTAATATGTACCCATGAGGATCATCTTCTTGTAGTGTTTCTAAGTTGATTTCTTCAGGTGACACCCACTGAAATCCAGCAAAAGGAAGAGCGTGACACATTGCCCACCCATATTGGTTATTAGCGTCCTCGTATGTGATAAATTGGGTTGGTCTCGACGGATCAAACTTATCCATATAAGGGTTATTAGCCTCAGCATACCGATGGGAAACTTGGCATAAACCTCCTCTTATACCTGATTCCACCATGAGTAGTTGATCATAATCTTGTAACAGCTCTAACTTAATCCCAGTATACAGTAACATGGCGTCCCATGTAAGACCTGGAGAGGTAAAATAATGGGCAGGATCAACTTTGTGTGTTTTAAGGGTTTGCTCTCTGAACGTCTCAAAGACATCAGCTAGGAGAAGTACATCCGAAGTTAAGTAGAGATCGCTGTACTCTCCCAGGTTTCTCACATTGAACAGCTCCCATACATTTCTAGCATGATCGTAGTCAGTATCAGTAATTTCTTCTTCATTTAATCTATTGTAGAAGGAGTCCTTAGGAGGCAAGCAGGTCTCGTTCAGGACATCCCATGACGTAACAAAATCATATGGAAATACACCCTTACGGGTCATCAACTTCAATTTGTCTTCTCCAAAGTACTTTAGCGTTTCAGGATACGAGGTTAGATTTTTACCAACTTATCCAAGCTTGTACTGAGGAATCGGAAGCTATCCACAAATCGAAGCTTTATATCTCCTACATACTTGGTGAATGAGATATAGCTTTCTTCAGAGTTAGGAATTACCTCCACACGTTCACTTGTGCACCCCAGCTCCTTAACAATGAAATGCGAGTCATATCCGCTAAGGTTATGCATGAAGACTGGTATATATTTAGGTGTTTTACAGGCTAAATTACATTCATTATGAAGACTTCCACGATATTCACCGCTGATGTGATCATGGTCGCGTACTTTATAGTTCTCTTCTGTAAAGGGTTTTCCACACAAGTAGCATGCTGAAGAAGACTCAAAATCCTTTTGCTGTTGATCCGTAAGTTTCAGAGGCTTAGCAGATTTGTATATATTACCAATCATTTCTGCAAGAGATGTAAGGTACAGCATAAACTTCTGAGCAGCATCAGCACCACGATACACATAGGGTTGCTTAGGAAGCCCAGTTTCGAGATGTTCAACACTGGATGTAGGCTTCACGTAAACACAGAAGCTCATTGGTGTGTGCTCTTGATAAGGGGTTGTATAGGAAGTTTCAGGATTGGGTATACACGTATGGCATGGAGTGAGAATACTCTCAAAATCAGCATAGATGACATAAGGTACTTTCAGCATCCTCTCAACATTTTTAAACTGAACAATTGATTTCTCCTTGGTAGGCATAACTACCCTCGCAACACCATGTTGAATACAGAAGGCTACATGTTCTTGCAGTTTTTCCTGTCCACTTCGTCCATATCGATCATCAAAATGTGTAAAGCAGCGCTTACAAGTATAAACCCGTCCATTATGGTTAGTTTTCTGGCGTCGAACGAGTTTCTCAAAATTCTTTATATACACGTAGTGATGTTTTCCACTGCTGTCATTCAATAGTAGCAGGTCGCGATGTTCAGGTAGTTCAATGTCAGCAACCTTTATTGGATACACTTCATGCTTCTCATCCAGCCCGAAAACGTTAATGGATATCTTGTTAAACTTCTCAAATTTAGGTATTTGAGAAAGTGGAGTAGGGTAGGAAACACAGCTGAAGTCGTACTTGTCTTGAAGTTGTTTGTATTTGTTCACACGCAGTGCATTCTTCCCTATGAATTTAGCTAATACAGAGTACATGAAACATTTCTCGTCGCTAAAGTTCTGGATGTTTATACATGCTTTCCTTGCTTCAACAGCAAGGAAACTGTTTAATCGCTTATATCTCCTGAATGAAAAGAGATAGAACAATGGGATAAAAACTAATCAATTCTTTGGAATGCGCCGCGTCATTAGGGTATTGTTCCAAGTTGACCTGGATGCCTGGGTTCGAATCCTACGGGTGATTACAAGTTCATCTTCTAATAACTCAGAGAGTAATTAAGATAAAGACGCCAAATAAACTTTATTACATTAATGTCATTAGGCAGTTTCTTGTAGATGTATATTTGGGTACCTGGTGTCCTGGGTTCGATCCTTAATTTTAAAAACTTTATTATCTCGGAAACTAAGAAAGCTAGAGGAATGGACCAAAGCATGTTTGATAGCTGTTATAATGTGTAATTAATACTGTATATAATTTTTAATCAGTTGTCTCTAGTTCGAATCCTGATTTTTAATGACTTCCTTAATTTTACTCTATACTCTAGAAAATATCAGTTAGATTGATGCTGTAACTACATACAGCACCTTTAAGCATACCAACTCATATTATAAATTATTTTGTTCTTGGTGTTCTGGGTTCGAATACCAGTAAAATGTAATTTAATTATAAATTTAATAACTCCTAAACTAATTAAGATAAAGACGCCAAATAAACTTTATTGCGTTTATGTTATTAGGTAGTATCTTGTAAATGTGTAATTAGATACCTGACGTCCTGGGTTCGATCCTTAATTTTTAAATTTTCATTATCTCGGGAACTAAGTGAGGTAGAGGAGTGGACTAAAGCATGATTGATAGGTTCTGTACTGAGTGATTAATGCTGTATATAATTGCCAATCAGTTGTGCTTGGTTCGATTCCCCATCTTTTAATGACTTTCTTAATTTTCCTCTGTACACTAGAATATATCACTTAGATCGATGATGTAACTGCATACAGCACCTTTAAACATGTCAGACTAATATTATAAATTATCTTGTTCCTGGTGTTCTGGGTTCGAATACCGATAAAATGTAATTTAATTATAAACGTTTAATAACTCGTAATTTAATTTAGATAAACATGTCAAGGTAAACGCAAACAGAGTATCTAGTCCTTAAATGTCGTTATCGTGACAAATATTACTTTAAAGTACTCAGATCGAATCCCGAAGGGGTGATTTCATATATCTTCAAGCTTATGGATCATATCAGGTTCGAGTAAAGATTAAATGGTAGATGCTGATATTGGGGAGCTAAAATACATTTATTAAAAGTATTACCCGGTTCGATTTAGAAGCTTAGAATCTGTGTAACTATGGAAAAATTGCTTTTCTCATGATTGTAGTGAAATGTAATGGGCTTTCTGTGAGAAGATGGAAAGGAAGAATTGAAAAGGGAATGAAAACATGAGATAATTAAGTAAATAAGGGGGAAAATCTTCTAGGTTTCCTTTTAAGCTTTTACTTTTAAGTATTGTGATAATACAGCTTGAATTAACCTTGGTACAATAGGTGGCGATGGTGGTGGTGGGTTTGAATTTGAAATATATGTCTGAATGAGCGTGTGGGAATACTTCTCTTGCTGGTGTGACAGCATAAGCAGGTAGTTATGAGACGAGTTTAAACGTGTTTGATGCTGCCAGACATCCTGTCTCTGTGTGTGACGTCATAAACATCCTGTCTCTAGACTTGAGGTTATATGGCTGGGGGGTTAGTACACGTTGAGCGATCATATACAGGTGGTTATGGAGCGAGTTTATGATTGATCTAAAAGGTTCGTGCTCCCTCTATAAATATGGTGATCTAGGGCATTGGACTTCATTGTGCTAATTAGTCTTGAGGTGTTAACATCGTGTTCTCTCCAAGAATAATCAGCTTTCTAAAGTGGTGTCAAGGTGAAGAGGTCTACATTTCATTGATCCGTGATTAATACGTTATTACATCAAGAATAAAGATGAATAACTCAGCGTATAAGGATATTATTCCAAGCGCTACTGGATATGCATGCGGAAAATGTGGGAAGAAGTTCCTCCGAGGCTATGACAAGAGAAGACACGAGATGAGCTGCAAGAAGCTCTTCAAATGTAAACATTGTAATGTAACCTTCAAAGATTGTTATAAGGGACAGCGACACGAAGATATATGTGAAATAAGCAGCCCTCAGAAGAAAAGAAGATTGGACCAACTAAACATCAGTTACTGTCAACAATGGAGGAGTGTGATATGAAAGAATACGAAACTTCATTCGAAGGACGATTGAAATCGTATTTTATACGATGCGAATCAGCTAAGGACCTAAATATGTATCTGCAAGAGGCAAAACAACGTATAATCCAGGCTGTGCATAAAGAGCTTAGCATTCATAAGAGTGTTAAAATTAATCTGCTGGCTGAGTGTCGATTTGTTAACAGTATTGGAGAAACCTGTGACAAAACATTTAAAACACGGAATCAAGCTGTTTTCCTGGAAACTGATCTGGACTCAACGATGGAAGTGAAATTCAAGAAATTGGTGACTGAAATGGAGGAGTCTCAGCTTAAGGTTAGCAGCTGGGCTTTGCTTGCTGTGGAAGGAGTTCGACTTCGTATCAACAAGTACAACCCGTTACGAGGAAGTAGCTACATACCACTACCGTCAGCTGTTGAAGCAAGGAAAGCATGTATAAACATCCAGAACTTTAGCGACGAGAAATGTTTCATGTACTCTGTATTAGCTAAATTCATAGGGAAGAATGCACTGCGTGTGAACAAATACAAACAACTTCAAGACAAGTACGACTTCAGCTGTGTTTCCTACCCTACTCCACTTTCTCAAATACCTAAATTTGAGAAGTTTAACAAGATATCCATTAACGTTTTCGGGCTGGATGAGAAGCATGAAGTGTATCCAATAAAGGTTGCTGACATTGAACTACCTGAACATCGCGACCTGCTACTATTGAATGACAGCAGTGGAAAACATCACTACGTGTATATAAAGAATTTTGAGAAACTCGTTCGACGCCAGAAAACTAACCATAATGGACGGGTTTATACTTGTAAGCGCTGCTTTACACATTTTGATGATCGATATGGACGAAGTGGACAGGAAAAACTGCAAGAACATGTAGCCTTCTGTATTCAACATGGTGTTGCGAGGGTAGTTATGCCTACCAAGGAGAAATCAATTGTTCAGTTTAAAAATGTTGAGAGGATGCTGAAAGTACCTTATGTCATCTATGCTGATTTTGAGAGTATTCTCACTCCATGCCATACGTGTATACCCAATCCTGAAACTTCCTATACAACCCCTTATCAAGAGCACACACCAATGAGCTTCTGTGTTTACGTGAAGCCTACATCCAGTGTTGAACATCTCGAAACTGGTCTTCCTAAGCAACCCTATGTGTATCGTGGTGCTGATGCTGCTCAGAAGTTTATGCTGTACCTTACATCTCTTGCAGAAATGATTGGTAATATATACAAATCTGCTAAGCCTCTGAAACTTACGGATCAACAGCAAAAGGATTTTGAGTCTTCTTCAGCATGCTACTTGTGTGGAAAACCCTTTACAGAAGAGAACTATAAAGTACGCGACCATGATCACATCAGCGGTGAATATCGTGGAAGTCTTCATAATGAATGTAATTTAGCCTGTAAAACACCTAAATATATACCAGTCTTCATGCATAACCTTAGCGGATATGACTCGCATTTCATTGTTAAGGAGCTGGGGTGCACAAGTGAACGTGTGGAGGTAATTCCTAACTCTGAAGAAAGCTATATCTCATTCACCAAGTATGTAGGAGATATAAAGCTTCGATTTGTGGATAGCTTCCGATTCCTCAGTACAAGCTTGGATAAGTTGGTAAAAATCTAACCTCGTATCCTGAAACGCTAAAGTACTTTGGAGAAGACAAATTGAAGTTGATGACCCGTAAGGGTGTATTTCCATATGATTTTGTTACGTCATGGGATGTCCTGAACGAGACCTGCTTGCCTCCTAAGGACTCCTTCTACAATAGATTAAATGAAGAAGAAATTACTGATACTGACTACGATCATGCTAGAAATGTATGGGAGCTGTTCAATGTGAGAAACCTGGGAGAGTACAGCGATCTCTACTTAACTTCGGATGTACTTCTCCTAGCTGATGTCTTTGAGACGTTCAGAGAGCAAACCCTTAAAACACACAAAGTTGATCCTGCCCATTATTTTACCTCTCCAGGTCTTACATGGGACGCCATGTTACTGTATACTGGGATTAAGTTAGAGCTGTTACAAGATTATGATCAACTACTCATGGTGGAATCAGGTATAAGAGGAGGTTTATGCCAAGTTTCCCATCGGTATGCTGAGGCTAATAACCCTTATATGGATAAGTTTGATCCGTCGAGACCAACCCAATTTATCACATACGAGGACGCTAATAACCAATATGGGTGGGCAATGTGTCACGCTCTTCCTTTTGCTGGATTTCAGTGGGTGTCACCTGAAGAAATCAACTTAGAAACACTACAAGAAGATGATCCTCATGGGTACATATTAGAAGTTGACATCGAGTATCCTGCAGAACTTCACGATCTACACAACGATCTACCTTTCCTGCCAGAGTGTATGAAACCATTGGAAGCATCTACAAAGAAACTGATACCCCATCTTGGACCTCGAAAGAAGTATGTAGTGCATTACATGGCTTTGAAGCAAGCTCTTAGTCATGGACTACGACTAACAAAAATCCATCGTGTGCTACAATTCCGACAGTCTCAGTGGTTGAAACCTTATGTGGAATTTAACAACAGGTTACGACAACAAGCTGCAAATGATTTCGAGAAGGATCTCTACAAGCTCTTTAACAACGCTATGTTTGGAAAAACTATGGAGAACCTGCGTAACCGTATGGATATACGACTGGTGACCAATGAAAAAACTCTAGAGAAGCTGATCGCCAAGCCTACGTTTATCGACAGGACGATATATGCTGATAATCTAGCTGCTGTACATATGGCCTCTCGTCAGATTGTATTCAACAAGCCTATATACATTGGTATGAGTGTGTTGGATATCTCCAAGACATTAATGTATAACTATCATTACGACGTTTTGTTGCCTTATTATGGAGCTGAAAACCTGAAGCTTATGTATATGGACACTGATTCGTTCATTCATCGTGTAACAACTGAAGATGTGTACCAGGACAAGCTACGTTTTCTTGAGCATCTCGATACAGCTGATTACCCTGCCAACCATATATGTTACTCTACTCAGAACAAGAAGGTATTGGGAAAATTTAAAGATGAGGCTAATAGCAAAATCATCCTACGCTTTGTTGGACTATGTCCTAAGATGTATGCCTTAGATATTCAAGGGTTAATGATAAAAAAGATTAAAGGTATAAAACGTAGCGCTATTAAGCAGTACATTTCGTTTGACAGCTATACAGACTGTCTTAAAACCTGTGAAATCATCAGAACACCTATGAATCTGATCCTATCACGAAAGCATGCTCTTGCTACAGTGCAAGTGAATAAAATTGCATTGACTCCGTTTGATGATAAAAGAATTATTGCTGAGGATGGGATAACGACATATGCGTATGGACATTACGCCATTACAAACAGCGCTTAAAAGAATGTAAGTTAAAGATAAAGATTTTATCGTGAGTCTACAATCTTAAAAAGAAGGTTATCTGTGTGCTGTATGTGCAGATAGCTGACGCCTGATGAAGAAAGAAGAAGATGGAAGGGAAGGTGGTAACCCTGCCATTAGGAGCAATCCTAGTGCTAGTCTCAAGCCTAGATAAAAGGGGAGAGACATCTACACCGAACTAAAATAAAGGTATGTTGACGTAAAGCTTTTCAATTTGTGAACCAATATGCAGTTTATCCCTCTCCGCATCGTACAATAACTGTTTAACATATAATAAGTTTGTAAGATTTAGAAAAAAGTATATAAATTGTTGTAACGTTGGATGAGAAATGTTTTATAATTTAATTACTCTCTATATTACCATGAGTACCTGTGATACTAGTTGAATTGCCCGTTAAAATGACTTAAATACCTGTGATACTACTCGAATCAAGTGAAATTACATTAAATAGCTCTGATACGAAACCCTGATCATTGAATCTAGCCTCCTGTGATACTAGCTGAGTTACTCTAAACACCTATGATGCTTGAATCGCCTAAATACCTAGACACTATCTGAATTACCTGTTAAAATGACACAAATACCATTGATACAACCTGAATCACCTGCATTTACCTTAAATAGCTGTGATACAAATCTCTGATCGAAATTATCACGAGCATCTGTGAAACTATGCTGATTACTCAAATACTTACGATATTACCTGAACTATCTGTAAAATACGAAACTAGGCTATAACCAACCCCTGGAACCTACCCTCCTGTAATGCTTGCTTAATTACTCTAAACACCTATGTTACTTGAATTATCCTAAATACCTACGATACCCTCTGAATTACCTGTGAAATATGAAACTATGCTATACCCAACCCTGGAATCTAACCTCCTGTGATACTAGCGGAATTAGCCTAAATACCTACGATACTAGCTGAATTAGCTGTGAAATCATGCATAGCTATGATGCAGTTAGCCTCTGGAATCTAGCCTCCTGTGATACTAGCTGAATTAGCTTAAATGCTCAAGATACTAGCTGAATTACCTGTGAAATCATACACTGCTATGATCCAGTCAGCCTCTTGCAATACTACCTGAATTACTTACCTGTTAGTGTTAGTGGGTTAGCTTTTCCCGTTGCAGGTCACCTTTTTCCCTTTATGGCTCACCTTTTTCCCTTTGCTGTTCACGTTTTTCCCTTTGCTGTTCACCTTTTTCCCTTTGCTGGTTACATTTTTCCCTTTACTGGTCATCTTTTTCCCTTTGCTGGTCACGTTTTTCCCTTTGCTGGTGAACTTTTTCCCTTTGTGGGTCACCCTTTTCCCTGAGCAGTCACCTTTTTCCCCTAAACGAGTCATCTTTTTTCCCTTTGTGAGCCTCCTTTTTCCCTGAGCAGTCGCCTTTTTCCCCTGAACGAGTCACCTTTTCCCTGAATAGGTTACGTGATGGGCATGTCTAGAACATTGACATGAAACAGTTTTCCACTAAGTTCACGTCTAAAGTCGCTTTCAAGTCTAGCACCTCCTGTTCCCTATCTCTCCTGTATATAAGCCCATATTCCTACTGCTACACTACCTGTCTAGCCTAACACCTCTCCTCCTGTTCCTATACCTCTCATATAAACCATACTCTACTCCTCTAGCTCTGTCTAGCCTAACGCCTCTCTCGTTTACCTATGACTCTCACATAAACCATACTCTGCTCCTCGACCTCTGTCTAGTCTAACTCCTCTCCTCGTTTTCCTATAGCTCTCATATAAACTATACTCTACTCCTCAACCTCTGTCTAACCTAGCACCCCTCTTCCTGTTCCTATACTTCTCATACATATAAACCATGCCCTACGTTTCAAGCCCTGTCTAGTCTAACACCACTCCCCGTATCCCCTACCTCTCAAAAGCGCATTCCCTCCTGCCCCCCCTCTAGCTGAGTATCACTCCTTGGTTTCCTATCTAACCTAACTTTAACACCTGTCTATCCTATCATAGGATCTCTCTCCGTTTTCTCTCGTCTCTCCTTATAAACACAAACTCAATTCTCCTAACCTAATACCTCTCCTCGTTTTCCTATACTTCTCATATAAACCATGCACTACGTTTCAAGCCCTGTCTAGTCTAACACCTCTCATCGTTTTCCTATACCGCTCATATAAACCATACATTACTCAGCCTCTGTCTAGCCTAGCACCTCTCATCGTTTTCCTATACCGCTCATATAAACCATACATTACTCAGCCTCTGTCTAGCCTAACACCTCCCCTCGTTTTCCTATACCTCTCATATAACCTATACCCTACTCCTCAACCTCTGTCTAGCCTAGCACCCTCTTCCTGTTCCTATACTTCTCAAACATATAAAGCGCACTCCCCCTCCTACCACTGTCTAGCCTAGCGTCAGTTCTCGTATTCCCTATCTCTCCCATATAAACGCATTTTCCTCCTTGAAGGCTCTCTCAACCTAGCATCTACCTTCGTTTTCCCTATCCTTTCCCATATAAACGCAAAAAAGTGAGCCAGCTCTCTCCTATATATCCTACTGGTGCACAATTTTCTGAAACCGTAAATTTGGATGGCTTGTCCGATTGAGTGTGCGAACTTTGCGCTTGTTGTAACCACACTGTAATATCAAAAACCAGAAAGATGTGCATTTTTTGAATACCTGTACATTTCTTATAATATACTGCACCATGTATCTTCTAATGGGGAGTTTTTATACCATCACAATTGCTACAAAATTTAAATGGTAGAAAACAGGCATGAAAGAATGCAATCACATTAGCATTTCCAAGAATACTAAATACATACCGACACGGCAAATTTCACTCAGAATAAACACTTCGTTTTTTCTTAGAAACAAATGCTTTTAAGCACTTATAGTAACAGCTTACAAAACCACTAATTGTCAAAAAGAAGCCAGAATTTCTAGTTTCATACACCATGCCCAGTTCATAAAAGGACATTATAGTGTCAGTTAGATAACATACCCAAAATCAAGTGAATTACTGAAATATATGCGAATGATATCAAATATCCTTCCTTTTCATTTAGAAAACTTCGTTCTGCACTGCTTTAAGGGAACAACTGTATTGTTATCCTTGACAGTTAATATGTTAAATAGTCCACTAATAATCCCACATTTTAAACTATGCACAAGTATCACTCGTATGATCTGTACCTACAGGTTTGAATATTGACACAGCAACATGCTATTTACTTTGCATTAAAGGTTGATTTGTACCTTGCCCATTTTGGCTGTGATCTCCACCAATCAGCTATGGAGTGCAAACAACAACAAAATAATGGTATACTCCACAGTCTGGATAACTCACTATATCTGAAAAGTAAACTACGACAATATAAAATACTGTAACACTAAGCAGCTCTTAGAAACTTAACCTTTTATTCAACACTATCATTTTATGTTGCTCCAAATTGATAACGTAGATACCTTCAGATTCTAGGACTCCATTCGGAGTCGAACCACAAAGCTGAAAGAAATTTAAATCATAGGCATATCCCGCTCTAGGTGGCTCAATGTGTCTGAAAATTAATTCATTACAGTATAAAAACGATGTAATGCACAATTACCTATTAAAATCGCCGTGCCTTCTACCTCATTGCTAAAAATTTCACGAAATTAATAGAAAATACCAATATTACACAAAAGTCTATTCAAGCAGAAATAACGCAAGTGCATGATTGCCGTCTCTGCTTATTCCTGGTGAAAATACATCGGACGCAAATTCTTGCTGCCAAAATCCAAGATGGTGCGATACTTCTTCTCAGCCATTTAGTTCGTTACGCAGTTCAAAACTTGAAACAGCCAATCAGAAATATCGCCCTTCTCGCAAGAGTACAGCCAGTGATATACCGTGTACCTGTCGGGAGTTACTGCGTCGTGTTGCCAGTTTCCGTATCTAGGCTGCACTCCTATGCTAGAACTGATTACGCATCCGCGGCTCAGGAAATGCCTGGGCTGGGTAGCTCCCTCGCGCTACTTGCGAGAACCAAAGAATTAAATGCCCATTCTAGGGGCAGCACTATACCCCCGCCGCTATAACGTTGCACTTGACAGCTAGCGTTTAAGTTGGTACACTCGCGAAAAAAACAGATGAAAAGCTTCAACCGTTTGACTTCCTAAGCCAATCACAAGGCAGCATTCCGGATGGTCGATGACAAAGCGGAACCGGATCTAGAATCGGCTCTGTTACCGGATGTAACTATTCCCAACCACGTGCTTCAGTTTGTGAATCTCTAGCAGAGCGTCGAGTTGTTCTTTGCAAGCTACATATTGTTCATTGTTATTTGTTATTTAGATTTGTGGCTATTGTTTGATACTTTTGTTATTGTTCGTTTATACATTTATTTATTTATATTTATCTATTTTATATATATTTCATTCATATTATTTATTTAAACAAAACTTAAGTGCGACAATGTCGGAAAAACGACGCCGATCGCCGAGTGATGATTCACGAAGTGAAAATCCTTTGCGCCGAGGTGTGCCACTTAATAGTCAGGCATTGGAACTATTAAGGAGAACCCGGGAGTTCTTTGAACAGGAAAAGGAGTACGTGAAGCTTCACGGAAATCCCTCTATTCCTGCTGATAAAGCCGTACAACGAACTGCAGCAGCTCTTGGTTTAAGCACGAGAACTGTTGTTCACAAAGGAGTGAAACTACAAGAGAAAGAGGACAAAATTCCTGAACCATCTGGAACACAACAGGTATTTCTATCAACTCCAGGGAAGAAAAAAAGAAGCCTCGTCCAGTCACAAATATTGATGCTTTCCAATTAGACGCCATACGTAGACACATTTATGCCTATTACCATAGAAAGGAGTATCCGACCATACCAAAGCTGCTTATATCGCTTATTTTCAATTAACAATAATAATATGAAATAGTTATTATTCAGTGACGTTCGCTACTTACGTACACTTTTTGTATGCGGCTTAGACACGATAGAAATGAGAACAATCAGCTGTTGTTGTTTACTAGCCACTCTGGCAACGTCGCAACCACGATGTAGCCAACCTTACGCGAAGCCACACGAACTGTCAAGTGCAACGTTATAGCGGCGGGGGTATAGGCACTAGCAACCTAGGTTGAGCCGATAAGAAACTACAGCCGGTTCAAAATAAGGGATGAATACAAGTATAGGGGTGATTTTTGAAAGTCGGCAGCAATTGACAATTTTTCACTCTTGCCTAACGTATAAGCGTCAAGATTGGAAATTTTATGTATATAAGGTGTTGAAAGCATGAATAGGGGTATTTTTTGAATTTGAAAAGTAAGGTAACTATCCTACATTTTAGATACGTCCTACAGCTCAGGTGCACACATTTGTGCGCTTATTGGCCAAGGAGTATGTTTTTTTTTTCTATAAAGACGTTGACAGTAAAGGAAAAGTGTATGTCAATTGTTTCGCGGCACAAGTTATATTTCATATTTGCCACAATTCCAGTTAATTTATATTTACTGCACTGTTTAGTTGGTGCTGGTGGTAGGCGCTATAGTAGTTTTTGTTTTGTTATAGAGGGGTAGAAGGTGAATTTTTGGAGGTCTTAAGAGACCGTAGCTGAGAAAGGGGGAGAGCAGGTTTCTCTCTTTTGAGCGTTGGGCCGTTTTGGCTGTGGGGGATCGTGTATTTGGTAAGTGTCCTGCATACCGTAGTTTGGAATTTTGGGCTGTTACACATATTATTATTGGTCGAATCTGACCGCTTGCAATTGCCGTGTGTGCTCAAGTAATTTCAATAAGTGGGAATGCGTTTCTGAGTCACCAGAGTTCTAGATAGGGCGTGTATAACGGTAATTTGCTAAAGTTTCATGCTAACATGGGGCATCGTAATTATATCAAATGTTGTGATTGTGTCAGACTTATATAAATTAATTATGTAAATGCTCTACTCAAATCCAGGCAACTTCTTAAATTCCTAACCTGGTACAATGTTTTATTTACGAAACTAACTATGAACTGACGTCAGGATCTTTTGGGTCAGCATTGTGCAAAATATTTTTGTGCAAATGATGTATGTACATTGTGTGCACATTGTAAATTTTTAAATTGAATACAGTAAATACATGCAAAGACTTACAGCTTGCCGTTTTTTCTGTTTTGTACAGACCTCTAGTAGTTAATTGCCCACTTTTTCTTATGTAATGAGTGGCTAGTGATAATTCTCTGATGGGGTGCAGTACATTTGGTAGTAGAGCGCTACTTTTAGGTAGATCTGGGGATATTTTTGAATCAGTAAATGTATTTAATAGGATTCCACCTGCAATTTCTATTTTGTACCACTTTGCGGGGAGGGATATTTCAATTTCGTATTCACTGTTTGTATAATTTCATTGTGCCATAATGTCTGTCCCATTAACACGCAAGAGCTTATGTTCGATTTATGTGTATGTGGTGGTCAAATGGTAACTGTTGCCGAGGCAGAGCCCTGCTTAGAGTGTTGCGTTTGTTGAAGGATGCTGACTATGTTGTTTTGCCCACAAATTCTGAATGTGTTGGGGGCTCACTTTCATTATGTGTTGAGGCTTTAGCCGAATTTCGTGAGAGATTGGGATAATGAGAATGTGACGCCCTCAGAGAAACAATATACAAGTGTTTGCATCCATCATTATATACAACGCTTGGATTATTTAATTGTCCGTTATTCTGAAACTGCTAATGTTGTTCAACTAGAGACGTTAAAGCAGGTGTTTGTACATTTAATGAATAAGTTGCCTAGCATGAACGTTACAAAAGCACAAAATTTTCCGGTAAATGTTGAGGCAGTATTTTATATCACAACACTGTGAATGCCAGAGTGATTGTAGTGTAAATTAACATTATTGTATGACAATGATTTGAGATGTTTGTTAATTATAAGCATTGTTAGGAAATAAGTTTACACGGCCTCACTGAAACTGACAATAGGAGCGGGTAACAATGAAGCGAGGGGGTGAGTTGTTTATTTATTAGAAGAGACAAACAAATGACGTCAGAGTAGCGTGCCTTTCTTTAGAAATGGAGGGAATATCTTCCCTAGAGCATATGTTTTTGTAATTTTGATTGGTTGACGAAATAGACGCTAATGTTGGCGCGATTTATTAACCAATAGCAGCTCGATTATAATGTTTAGGCATATCGGGGTGAGGGAGTATAAATTCTGAAGCCAAAGACAGGTATTGCCCAGTTCAACAGAATCATTCACGAGTTACACGTCGCGCAGTTCAACAGAAGCATTCAGAAGTACATGTTACGCAATTCTACAGAATCTCTCGCGTCGTAAAGTTAGTTACAAAATGTGAAATACGTGAATTAATAATGCGCGGCAAATGAGTGATTATAGTTACATTCGAAAATATAACAGTTTCAGTCAGGCGTGTATCAAGAGTAATTATGTGAAATTAATAATGTGTGACGGCAATAAAAGTGTAAAAACAAATTATTTTATCAGTGTTATCTTTTAATAACAACTCCTTTCCGTTTACACCACTGTTCAAGAGATTTACTCGACTGTGTAATAATAGCTAGCCGGAGGACAAAGAACCCAAAATTCAAAATAGTAAAATAGCAGGCGCTCAGCAAATAAGATAACACGAACGTTACCGCGACAATGTACCTTCGCAGTCATCGCCACCTGATCATGTGTTAGATTTGGCTTCGTCATTTCGTTATACATAATAGAGAGCAGCAGTTGGCGGAAAATGTAGAATCGTTTGACGTTTCTGATGTTCCATCCGCAGTGCAATTTTTTAATGTTTTTATACGAGCGACAGAATGTGCATCAGACTATAGAGTTCACAGATTGCTAATGTTAGAAGTAGCAGCTTCTAAGACAAATGGAATTCTTTTGCGACCGTTTATGAAAGCTAAGCAAGCAACTGATCCAATGACGTCATTTCATGAAGGAGTGTTACAGTTCTTTATTCTACAGCGCAAACGTAGTAAGTAATTATTCGGGATAACTATTTACGTCCTCAGGGTTTGCAGGAATTATTTGTACACTATATAGGGAAGATAAAGTTATTTGCCCGAGTATTACGCGTTTTATTAGATTTTTTATTAATATTATTTTTATAATAATGTTTATACTTGGAATTTATTTTATAATAAATGATTTAGTTATTTTTGTAACGGATTCTGAGGTTGAGGTATGCCCGGTTATTATTTCTGGTCTCAATACTGAAGTTTGTTCTAGCTTGTTACTTATTTTCTGAACTAGAGTATTTATTAGCTCAAGTTTCAGAATTTGATATGTTTGATACATGTCGGCAAAAGGAAATGAAGTTTTCCCCTCCTCTATTTTTCTTATCACAAGATTTTGGTGTGAACTCATGTTTGCTTTTGTCGAATCGGGCGTTTGGACGTTCGCATCCATCTAAACCATTAGTAGAAACTATTGCCGGGAAAGTCCCGTGTTTAGCTTTACTTGACTCCGGTAGTCCATTTCTTTAGTACAATAACATTATTTTGATTGGCATTTACAGAAATGTTGTCCAAAGGTACGTGTCACATGTTGTGCATATCTGTTAATGGTCATGTTTTTCCGGTGACGGCGAAGGTTTTGATTTCTGTTCGGTTTCGTAAATTTACTTGGAAGCGTTAGTGCATGCTTGTCTCGCAGTTGCCCCGTTATATTGTGTTGAGCGCCGATTTTGTGACTCGCTCTTAGCTGATTATTGATTTCTCTATTAGCCAAATTCTTCTTGATTTTGCTCCAACTGTGAAGTTACCTTTTCAGCGCGAGTTACGTGCCCCTTCTAGATCGCTCAGTTTTCTGAACTTTTTTGTGAGAGTCTCAGTGTTACAAATCTAATTGAGTACCAGATAGAATTGTCTGGTAAAGTCCCGGTAAAATGCCCGCCGCACCAACTAACGGCTCCTAAAATGGCCATGTTAAAGAATAAGATCAAAGGTGTGTTGAAAAAAGGAATTATTCGTATGTCTGTGTCTTCATGTAGCTCGCCGATATTTTCAGTACCAAAGGCATATGACGATTTTCGTCAAGTGGTGGATTACTATCGTCTGAATAAGAAAGTTAAATTAGACTGTGCCCTAATTCAACATTTGCATACAGCGGCACATCATTTTTCTGATGCACGTGTATTTACCATTCGTGACTTAAATATGCATATTACCAGATACCTCTTACTGAAGAAAGTAAGCAGTAACTCCCTTTGCCTCACCTAGGCGCCTATACGAGTTTAATATGGTTCCTTTCGGGTTATCTGCTGCGGCCCAGGTGCTGACAAGCTTGTTAGATCAAATATTTTCTGACGTTTAATTATAACTCCCCTACAATTATCTTGACGATTAGTGGTATATTCGCCAGATTTCGAGATCCATATCCCGTAGTTACGCCAAGCTGGGTTTATGTCAAGCCCCCAAGGTTAAATTGGCCCAGATTTCCTTTTTAGGCCATTTAGTATCTCCTGCGGACATCATGGTCAACCTTGATATTACTAAGGCTCTGAGGGAATTTCCTCGTCGCAAAAATGTCTCGTTTGTGGGAATGGGCAATTTCTTTTGGAAATTTATTCCAAATTTTGCAGCACGCGCCGAACCTCTGAATTGTTTGCGACGTAAGATTATTATTTTTCATTGGACAGCTGAACAGCAGTAAGCATTTGAGGGTTTGAAGTTGGCTATTGCTAATCTTTCATTGCTTACATATCCCGATTTTAGCCGGAGGTTCATGTTACAAACTGTTACTGATGCCAGTACGAGAAGTTTAGCAGCTACACACCTTCCAGGTCATCCCGAGGGGTGTAGTGCGATTTATCGTAGTTCACGCGCCTTGTCTCCAGCGGAGCGTAAGTATTCGGTGCACAAATTGGAAACCTTAGGGGTATTGTTTGGCTTGGAAAAATGTAGGCAATATTTAGAGAACGTCGAATTCATCTTAGAGTGTAACAACCAGGCACTAACGTGGGCGTTAGCAACACAAGGTCAACGGTCGATTAGTAAGGTGGGGATTACGCATTGGTGCATTTAGATTTACCCAATCCATATTCGAACTTCTGAAAATGTAGTCGCTGGCGTGTTGCGTGTTTTTTCACAGCCAGCAAACAACATACCTAAATCGCCTCGTGTCCCAGAGAGTAATTTGTACGATTGTCACTGTTCCGCAGGTCGCTGATGTCACTGAATATCAGCGCCGTAATTCCGATTTGCCCAATATTATTAGTCAACTTCAGAGAGGTAAGATGGTCTCTCCATATCGTTTACGCCGCCGTATTTCGACAGCCCGTGCGAGATTTGATGGCAAATATAAGGTTCTATTACCACGTGAAGTCATCCCAATTATCTTTTATTACCACCATACATCATCATTTGGTGGTCATTTGGGTATTGCCAAGATACTTGATAAAATTTATCAACAGTTGTTTGGCAAGGGATGAACAAAGAAATTGCCGCTAGAGTAGGGTCGTGTAAAATTTGTGCTCTCGCTAAGCCGGTTCAATGCACGGCGTGGGGGGAATTGGCCTCTGAGGTCGGAACTAAGCCGCTTGAAAAATTGTTTGTATATTTTATTGGTCAATTTCCTAAGTCAGCGCAAGGTAACACTTACTCCCTTGCAGTGGTAAATGCCTTCTCGAAATTTGTGTGACTTTCGCTTTACGTAAAGCTACTGCTCATGTAGTTACAAAGATTCTGTCAAATATATTTGCATGTTTGGGGCGCTAGTGTTCCGGTAACGGCACCCAATTTATCTCACATAGGTTCATGAAATTTTGTTTTAGGTGAGCAGTTTCACACATATCTAGATCCCTAAGCCATCATATACAGAAGGGGTTAATCATAATCTGCAATTAGCATTAATAGCTTATCACCATGATCAGCATAATAAAGGGGATACCAATTTACCTTAGTTGAAATTGGCGTTCAACTCGGCGCGTCCTGAGTGATGTTAAAGTGTTCATCTCAACTCATGTTTTCCCCTCAACCAGGGTCCCCGTTGGCTAAGTTGTGGTATTTCAATGACTTGTCGGAAACATTTTCCCCTGAAATAATTAAAGAAAATTGGAGTAGGGCCTTTAAAATTTTAAAACGAGCACATGGCACTGTTAAAAACGGTATGATGATGCGCGGAGAATGTCTCCATATGCAATTGGTCAGACTGTAATGTATTGGAATCATCCGCTTCGTTCTCGGAAAAATGCTTTCGCGGCAAAGCTAGCGTTACATTGGTCCATATAAAATTGTCGCGATTTATAAGAGGGTTTCTGTGAAATAACAGAATCCACTTACCCAACAAGTTAAGAGGGCACACATCCCACAATTGAAGCAATTTATCGGGAACTATGCTTCCTAAATCATTTTTGTTTATGTACTTGAATTTTAACTCTCCGTCAGTCGCTAGGGGCCTGAGAGACCCCTGGCATTATATAAATGTTATAATTTCCGAACGAACGCATCTATGCAATTGCCTGACTAGGACATCTAACATTACACCTTGCGCGATTATTTGCTGCAGCGATAACCTTATCTGTTTATTTCTTTGGCTGGAGGAATGAATAATCAGCAGTTACGTGTCGCACAGGTCAACCAGGCCCCGCGCGCCTGCTCTCGTTACATATTGTTGACAGATTTGTTTCTCATTAGCTTTTGTGCAATATTGCTTTACTATTGCAAGGAGCTGTTACTGCTTCGTCATGAATACGAGTAAAAGGTACGATCTACAAAATCCGAATGATTTGGAAGAAGTACATCGCCTACTTCGCGATGATGATGCCTTTCCCGTGGATGACAACTTATATGAATAAGATGACTCTGATTCAGAAGATAAACTCGAAACGAGATCTTTAGATTCAGAAACTGGCCATGAAGAGAAAGACGATGAAAACAGCTTGTGTGATAACATGTATTTTATAGGTAACATCATATGGTATCATAGTAATTCTTTTTTTCCCTTCTTCTTCTTCTTCTTCTTCTTCTTCTTCTTCTTATTATTATTATTATTATTATTATTATTATTATTATTATTATTATTGACAATACATTCTGTTGTTATTCACAGGAAGAGATGGAACCAAAAAAAAACACATTTGAAAATAACACAGACAAGGGCTCACAATATATTGACCAAACTTCTGGTGTGGTAGGAGCTGCCAAAAATGCGAGAACGGAAATTGATTGTTGGAACCTTTTTGTTACCGAAGATATAGTTAATTTGATTGTTGAAAGCTCAAATACTTACATTAGCAGTGTGCAGCACAAATTTGATTGTGAAAGAGACAGCAGACCTACAGATGTAATAGAAATAATAGCTTTCCTAGGCTTATTGTACCTGGCAGGAATTTTTCGTGGTGGACGTCAGAATATTCACAAGTTTTGGAGAAACGATCTTGGAATTCCTCTATTCCGAATGGCTATGTCCGAAAAACGATTCAGTTATCTAATACGCTGTATTCGCTTTGATGACAAAAGCTCAAGACTGGAGCGACGAAGATTGGATAAATTGACTGTTTTAGAGAAATGTTTACATTGTTTCTGAACAACTGTCAGAACCATTATTCTCTTGGACAAAATGTAACTGTCGACGAACAGTTGCCGGCATTTCGTGGTCTATGTGGTTTTCGACAATATATACCATCCAAGCCAAACAAGTATGGCATAAAGATATTCTGTTTGAGTGACGCAAAACTGTTTTATACAACTAACATGGAGATTTATTGTGGACAGCAGCCGGACGGACCATATTTGCAAACTAACTCGGCAGAGGCTGTAGTGCTGAGACTAACTGAACCAATCTCTGGCACTGGACGAAACGTTACTGCAGATAATTGGTTTACCAGTGTATCGCTGGTGAATGAATTGCGCAAAAGACAACATTCTTTCGTCGGTGCAGTGCGAAAGAACAAAAAAGAGTTACCCACTAATTTCACTTCTCCAAAAGATCGCAGACAGTACGAAAGCATATTTGGCTTCACAAAAAATGAAACACTTGTTTCATATGTTCCAAAAAAGGGTAGAACAGTAGTTTTGCTCTCAAGTCTACATGTTTCATCCACACAGTTATCAGAAGTTGCAGAGAAAAAGCCTGAAATAATCCTGCATTACAACGACACTAAATGTGGAGTTGATGCAGTAGATAAATTGTGTGCTACATACAATGTAGCCAGAACAACGAGAAGGTGGTCCGTGGTAATTTTTGACCATATCTTGAACATTGCAGGTATTAATTCTAGGGTTATCTTCCTTGGCAACCAAAATAAATATTACGCAAGGCAGGAGTATTTGAAATCACTATCTTTAGCTTTACTGTTGCAACAGCTACAAAGGAGAGCAACAGCATCAAATCTATCCGATGATTTGAAAGGACTTTTGACAAAATATAAACCTGAAGAATCCGGCGTAGATGAATTGTTAAATACACCACTATGCACATTGAAAAGGAAACGATGTGAACCCAGCAACAAAGACAAAATGAACTGCAAAACTAAATATGCATGTGGGAAATGCAACACCTCCCTGTGTTTGAGCAAACATGCTAAAATTATTTGCGATATTTGCTTAGTCGGGGAAAACACGGTGAAATAGTAGATGATTCTGAGTAACTGAACACTTGAAATTACAAGTTGTATGTATACCTGGAAATGGCAATGTATTTCTTTATACTTACTGTAATACAATTTATAACGTATATGTACTCATATTTTAGCTTGTATTTTTATGTTGTAAGATAATACCTATTAATGAAAGCCTTCTACGCTTAATCTAAATAAATGTAAAAACAGGAAAAAAAGGAAATAAACGAAAGAAAACAAAAATATAAACAATAACAACAAAAATATAGCGCGGGTCTACTAGGCCCCGCGCGACTAACGGCGTTCTACCAAAGCGCGCGCCTGACGGAGGGTTAAGTAATGTTCTTGAAGATGACTTTGTGTATTTTGATGGTCAGGGTTAGAATAGTTTGTTTTGTTTTAGGCGAGCTTGTCCCTGCCAGACTTCATTATGTTTATGTGTCAGAGAGAGAGAGAGAGAGAGAGAGAGAGAGAGAGAGAGAGAGAGAGAGAGAGAGAGAGAGACGGCTTGACACTCTCTGCGTGTCTCATCTTTTTCCCGTTTCCATCGTGTACAACTTCTCTTGGTTTTCTTTCTGTGTGTTTTCTTCTTTTCGTTATTTTCCCCTTTCTTCCCCGTGTTTGTGTTGTATGTAAAATACTTCACACGTACGTCTTTTAATGTGTTTTTCTTGTTTGTAATGACGTGTTGTGGTGCACCACATAGTAGATAGTATAAGAGCTCTTAATTTTGCAAAATTAATGTATATACATATTATATGCTTTTGTTGTATTTCCTTGTACTTTATGCTGTATTTTATTGTATTCTATTTTAATTCTATTTTATATTGACATATCCATTTTTAATTTGTTAACTGATATTCAATTTTAGATTTTATATGCGTGCTATTGTATTGCATTCCTTTTTGGACTGATTTATTGCACTCAATTTAGTTTGTTAAATCTAAATTACATTTATTGTAATCCATTTTAGATTGGATATGCAGCTTATCGTTAAATACATTTAGAGTTTATTGCTGTTAGAACCATTCTGCTTATATTGTTGTTCGCTATATTTATATTTTAGTATTGTTAAATACATTCAGATTTTATGAAGGCCCAAAATATGTGATAATTGTGGACCGGGTAGCCCATCTGAAATCTGGAACTCTCGTTTATTTTGCGAGGAACACGACACTACTAGTTACGCCTATTTTTCAGGCTGTAACCCTTAACCGTGTACCTACCTGTTCCTATAGCATACACGCAGGAGATGGATCGAGAATTTGGGGAGAGTCTTAGGAGACCGTAGCTGAGAAAGGGGGAATGCAGGTTTCTCTCTCTTGAGCGTTGGGCCATTTTGGCCGTGGGGGGATCGTGTATTTGGTAAGTGTTCTGCATATCGTAGTTTGGATTTTTGACCGAATCTCACCATTTGCAATTGCCGTGTGTGCTCAAGTAGTTTCAATAAGTGAGAATACATTTGTGAATTACAAGTTCTAGATACTGGGCGTGTATAACAATAATTTGCTAACTTTTTAAGGTAAAATGGGGCATCGTAATTACATCAAATGTTGTAAACGTGTCCGACTTATATAAACGAATTTTGTAAATGCTATATTCGTATCCAAGCAACTACTTAAATTCCTAACGTGTGTTGTTTACGAAACGAACTAGGAACTGGCTTCAAGATCATATGGGTGTGCAAGGTGCTTCTGTGCAAATGCTATATGTATGTACATTATAAATTTAATACCCTAAATACATGCACATACCTTGCCGGTTTTTTACTTTCTCTACTACGTATAGTAAGTAGGGGAAGTATTGTATTGCACCCAAAAATTCGATACCGAGATTTCACCAGAAATACATGTTTTGAGACCCCCTGAATCCAAAAAAAGCATTTTTGGAAACATGTCCGTGTGTGTGTGTCTGTCTGTGTGTGTCTGCCTGTGAACAGCATAACTCAGAAACGAACAGTCGGATAAACACCAAACTTGGTATTTAGGTTCAGTATCTTCCAAGGATGCGACACGAAGGTTTTCAAGAAAATCCCCCACCCCAGATTACCCTTTACATGGAAGATTTTTCGAAAATTTTAATTTTCTCAAAAATGGCTCTAACGATTTTTATTAAAATATCATATGTTTAAGATATATTTATTACAAATAAAATGTATATCTTGAATTTCCTGGGAATCTCTCCAAAAGTATTCTTTATTGTGAACGACTTTTGCATAACTGGTAAACCATAAGAGATAGACAAAATTTTACTACACAAAAAATGTAGATCGCGTTAAAATACATAATTTGTGCCATATTATGTCATATTGTCTTGGATATGCAAAGAGTATTAATCTGTGGGAAAGGGAATGGTGCTGCACCTAGCAACCAGCTATTAAGAGATATGTATATGCTTAAAGGCTACTGTATTTCTATATTGCCCTTGTAAATGTATATTCCCCTTACATCTACAAGAAAATTAGCAATAAGATAGAGTCTGCAAATGTTTATCTCGATTAACATGAAGCATATGGAGAATAAGCGTTTGTAAAAATAGTGTGTACAAGAGTAGAGAAAGTCATGTGAGTGTAACACATCAGATTTTTTTGGTACGGACCTCTAGTAGTTAATTACTCCCTTTTTCTTATTTAATGAGCAGCTAGTGATAATTCTCTGAGGGAGACGAAGTGCAAGTATAGGTTTTAAAGAGTTCGAGATACTGAACGAAAATAAAATTTGAGTAGTTTTTAGAATTTATATGGTGACGGTGACCTATAGTTTTTGGTAGGTCCTATAGCATAATTATACTATATTTTGACCAGATGGGCTAAATAATGCATATTTACAAATAAGGGGTTGAAAATATAATGGATAGTTCCTGATAGTTGTAAGCTAGCTTATGAGTTTTGTATGGATAGGCCAAGAGTGCTTATTTGTAGTTTGGGGTTGAAAATAGGGAAAGCATTGATGCAGTAATTTGTATCATAAATTATTTAAATGTAAAGAATGATTATAATATGAATATGCATTTTTATGTGACATTGATTTGAGATGTTTGTTTATTGTAATTATTGTTGAGAAGTGGGTTTATATGGCCTTACTGAAACTGACAATAATAGCGTGCAATAATGCAGCAAGGGGGTGAGCTGTTTATCATTATTAGAGACGAGGAAGTTACGTAATATTGGCGCGTTTTTCTTTAGAATTTGCTGGAACATTTTCCCTAGAGCATATGTATTCATAATTTTCATTGGATATAAAAATAGACGCTAATGTTGGCGCGTTTTATTAGCCAATAGTAGCTCAGTTATAATCTTTAGGAATATCGAGGTGTGGGAGTATAAAAAGGGCTAGATTAGAGGTAGACCCCGACAGTTCGTCGAAAACATTTGTACGTTACACGTTGCCTTCAGTCCAGCAGAAATATTACACGTCGGCTATCGATTCGCAAGTTACGCGTAGCAGAGTTATGAAAAATCTCAAGTGTTATAAAGTTAATTATACAAAAGTTGAAGTATGCGAATTAAGAGTGATCAGTAATGAAGTTATTATAACAGTTTCAGTTTGGCGAGTGTCAAGATCAATGTGTAAATGGGATCGTGAATGTGTTCGACAGTAAAAGTGTAAAACAAATTCCTTTATCAGTGTTATCTTTGGATAAATGACTCCTTACCGTTTACACAACCTGTATAAAGAGAAGTGCTCGACCAAAAAGATCATAGCTAGCCGGAGGACAGTGAATAAAAATTAAATAAAATAACAGTAGCATTCTTTCAAACAAACACTAATACTGACGCAAATTGCTAACACCAGATGGAGCTAACAAACCTAACAAAGAATCACGTCACAAAATGGCTTCACCACGTGGAGTAAACACAAATACACAAACATTATAAGTAATACCGCCGCAAATTGGCTACCACAACGTGGGGCTCAACAAATTAAATATAACACTACAAAGTTACAGCCGCAGCATGTAGTATTTGAATAATTGTATTCTATTTGAAAGAAACGTTCTTAAACCAAGTGCACCAATTTTTGTTAAATTTATATCAGAAATAGGCTTTGATAAGAAAGTTTAGTGAAATAGACGGAATATGCCACATCCCTCCCAGTAACTTAATGTTAAAAGATTTTAAACCTCTCCATGTTCTATCCTTTCGGACTTGGAAGTCACTAAAAATCTGCCACTCTCACAATAAGGTGCCAAAAATATTCTCTGGTTTTCATATTAAAAGAAAGGATGTGAAATTGAAACGCCCCTAAATCTCCAAGTTTTAAACTGTTGTAAATATTTAATAGCCTATGTTCGTTCGGAAGAACAGCGGTTTACAATGGTGAAATAATTCTAAAATTTGGTTAAGTGGTTTCCTGATTCCCTGCCACCCTCCCCCGTCCCACAATTCTTCTCACTGTAGAATATCCATGTAGAATGTGATGTGTGGTTTCCATTGCCGTCTGATATAGAGGACGGCGAAACTTTCACATATTGCTTGACATGCTCATCGTAAGATTAAGAGCAGAGGGATTTTTAAAGACCGCATGTAATGTTGGTTACAGTGAGTGACGTCTGCTGACTGCGAGTGTGAAATTGGATGCTCCACATGGTTGTGATTATTATTGTTAGGATTCTATTGTTTAAAGTGATTTTATTTCGTAGATCATTTAACAGTACTGGAAATAAGACTTGTGATTTCATGATCTAACGGGAACTTTTCGCTTGCCATGATAAACGAAGGACAATTCAGTGATGCTGAGGAGGAAGAGTGAGTATTGTCAACCATCCTGAAGTTTAGGTTAGGTTTTTACAGCTGAAGGTTAGTAGTAGGTGATACTTGGTTTCAAATGCGCCTTTTATACCGGGAATTTACATTTAAGGTTGCATAGTTGGTTTAAGAAAGATACATGCTCCAGTTATAGATATTTTCTGAGTAAAATGCCCATCTTACCTTTTTGTGTTACTTTTGGCCATCAATTTCCAAGGTTTCATAACCTATGATTTTTGTGTTTGTCATTAATTACAGCTTTTTAAGCACAACTGAGTTGCTATAAAAATAATGGCATTGGATTACAAGTGGCAATAAATTCGTCTTTCGATCATAAATCACAAGTAAATTGCAGTTATAATTTATTTTGTGTAACCTATGTCGTTTTCATTAATAACAGTAGGCAAGAACTGTTTGGATAAAAAAGTTAGGCTAATGTTGCTGAAATACTAGAATCTAATGCTCTTTAATGTACTAAGAAAAATGCTAATCTTAGTGAAAGGTCATCAATGTTAATCTTTGCAGAATAAATTGATTCATTTCTGAACTCTACAATTTTGGATTGAAATAACAATAAAAAGAGATGTTCGTTTGTTAGTTAAAAGTTCAGTGCTACATCTCACTAGCACACACAGCTATGTTTTAATCTTATACCACTTGCAGGAAATTTCAATGAAATAATCAAAATGTTAACGGCTAGTTTTTAAGTTTTACATCATGAAAATATACTTGGCCATCACACTTTTGGAATTAGAATACTTGTATTAAAAAAAACCTGAAATTCTTTCATATAATTCAAATCATGGTGACGAATATGCCTACTTAAACTTATTGCTTTACATATTACACTGCTCTATCCTAACCCTATACTTATCTTGTCCTATTCTATCACAAGACAAAGCATTAACATTTAAAAAAATATCTGATGTGGTGCATTCACATAACTATCCTACCTCTATCATTTATTAGTGACTATACAAACTAGTTTTACTAAAGTTTATTTTTCTATCTACTACATTTTAATCTAAATAAGCCTTTACAGAAATTCCAACATTACACATTTTGTTATAGATACAAAGGAAACATCAATAGTCAACTGTTTAAGAACTGAATGCTATACGCTGCCTTAAAATGCCATACTGTTTCCATGAAATCATGAGAAACAACTGAATGTTGACAGGAGTTTAAGAGAATTATCAAGAAATGACAAATTGAACCTTTGATAACACATATCTTAGAAATGGCTTATGTCACAAAAAAAACTTATTTGAAATAAATTCTGTGTTTTAAAGAGATCTATCTTTTTTCTGTAGCATGTTTTCGTCTATGGGTTAATGTTTACCAGTTATAAAGATTTTATAAAATTCTTCCAAATGAAGAGGACTTAATAGGCTATTCCCAGAAAATTCAAGATATACATTTTGTTTGTCATGTAAATATCTTTCATATATGGTATTTTAATCAAAATCGTTAGCCATCTTTTAGAAAATCGAAAATTTCAAAAATGTTTCAATGTAAATGGTAGTTTGAAGTCAGGGAATTTCTTAAAAACTTCTGTGTCTCATCTTTGGAAGTTACTGAATCTAAATACCAAGTTTGATATTTATCTGACTTTTCGTTTTTAAGTTACACTGCTATATCTCTCTCTCTCTCTCTCTCTCTCTCTCTCTCTCTCTCTCTCTCTCTCTCTCTCTCTCTCACACACACACACACACACACACACACACATTTCTAGGTACATCTCAATGTTTAGTAAGAAAAGCTATTAAGAACTGGTCCAAAGTAGAAAATCATAAAACCTGGCTTAAAACTCCAGGAAACAAACATGGTAAACCGTTTATTAGAAAACCACATAAAAAAATCTGATGTGTTACACTCACCTGACTTTCTCTACTCTTGTACAAACTATTTTTACAAACGCTTATTCTCCATATGCTTCATGTTAATCGACATGTTAATCTTATTGCCAATTTTTTTGTGGATGCAAGGGGTATATGTTAGGCTTTAAGCGATAGTCAAATAATTTAAGAGGTGGTTGCTATGTGGAGTATTCCATTCTCTTGGCATTACCCGGGCAAAAAAAAAAAAAAAAAAAAAAGAATAACTAATTTGAGAAAACGTATAAGTATTGGAAAATTTAAGGAAATAACAGGCAATATCTCGAAAATGGTTCACCCAACAAAAAAAATCTGATGTGTTACACTCACATGACTTTCTCTACTCTTGTACAAAGTATTTTTACAAACGCTTATTCTCCATCTAGTTCATGTTAATCGAGATAAACATTTGCAAACTCTATCTTATTGCTAATTTTCTTGTAGATGTAGTGGAAAATATATTTACAAGGGCAATATAGAAAAACAGTAGCCTTTAAGCACATACATATCTCTTAATAGCTGGTTGCTAGGTGCAGCACCATTCGCTTTGCCACAGATTATAACTCTTTGCATATCCAAGACAAAAAAATGAATAACGAATTCCCATTTGAGAAAATAAGTATTGAAAAATTTAAGGGAATAACAAGCAATATCTCGAAAATGGTTCACTCAACAAAAAAAAACGTATATGACATAAATTGTGTATTTTAACGCGATCTACATTTTTTGTGCAGTAAAATTTTGTCTATCTCTTATGGTTTACCAGTTATGCAAAAGTCGTTCACAATAAAGAATACTTTTGGAGAAATTCCCAGGAAATTCAAGATATACATTTTATTTGTCATAAAAATATCTTAAATATATGATATTTTAATCAAAATCGTTAGAGCCATTTTTGAGAAAATTAAAATTTTCGAAAAATCTTCCATGTAAAGAGTACTCTGGGGTGGAGGGATTTTCTTGAAAACCTTCGTGTCGCATCCTTGGAAGATAGTGAACCCAAATACCAAGTTTAGTGTTTATCCGACTGTTCGTTTCTGAGTTATGCTGTTCACAGACAGACACACACACACACACACGGACATGTTTCCAAAAATGCTTTTTTTTGGATTCAGGGGGTCTCAAAACATGTATTTCCGGTGAAATCTTGGTATCGAAATTTTGGGTGGAATACAATACTTCCCCTACTTACTATACGTAGTGGAGAAAGTAAAAATGTATAGGTCATAAATTGTGTACTTAACATGACCTACATTTTTTGTGTAGTAAAATTTTGTCTGTCTTATGGTTTACCAGTTATGCAAAAGTCGTTCACGATGAAGAATACTTTTGGAGACATTCCCAGAAAATTCGTGATATACAATTCATTTGCCATAAAAATGTCTTAAAGTTATGATATTTTATTCAAAATCGTTAGAGCCATTTTTGAGAAACTTAAAATTTTCGAAAAATGTTCCATGTAAAGGGTAGTTTGGGGTGGGGGGATTTTCTTGAAAACCTTTGTGTCGCATCTCTGGAAGATACTGAACCTAAATACCAAGTTTGGTGTTTATCCGACTGTTCATTTCTGAGTTATGCTGTTCATAGACACACACACGGACATGTTTCCAAAACTGCCTTTTTTGGATTCAGGGGGTCTCAAAACATATATTTCTGGTGAAATCTCGGTATGGAATTTTTGGGTGGAATACAATACTTCCCCTACTTACTATACATAGTAGAGAAAGTAAAAAGAGCTGATAGTTTACTTAATATAATAGATTTCAGCCGAGAACAATTATTGCATATTTCACAGGTCATGCTCCAGTGAAAAAGCATCTTAACACAATGGGAGTGTTTCAAGATTACTTACATTGTAGATTGTGCAAAAATGAAACTGAAACAGCCCCGCTTATTATATGCTGCTGTGAGGCCTTGGCTCACAGCAGGTATATTACTTATGGGAAAATGTTTTTATAACCAGAAGAATTTGAAACCATATCTGTTATGAGACATTCCTTGGTAAAGGATGCAGGCATAATGAATTGGCTTTAAAACGATACAGGTAGCACAATAAGCCCAAGGCTGAAGTGCATCCGGATCAATGACTGTAGTCTGTGTCAAACAAGGCAAGACTAGGTATGTGATAGAGAAAGTAAAAATCTGATGCATTACACTCACATGACTTTCTCTACTATTGTACAAACTATTTTTACAAATGCTTATTCTCCATATGCTTCATGTTAATCAAGATGTTAATCTTATTGCTAATTTTCTTGTAGATGCAAGTGGAATATGGTAGGCTATAAGCGATAGTCAAATATTTTAAGGGCTGGTTGCTATGTGTTTCTCTTTGCATTACCAGGACATAAAAAAAATGAATAACGAATTCCCATTTGAGAAAAAGTATAAGTATTGGAAAATTTAAGGGAATAACAAGCCATATCTCAAAAATGGTTCACTCAACAAAAAAAAATGTATATGACATAAATTGTGTTTTTTAACACGATCTACATTTTTTGTATAGTAAAAGTTTGTCTATCTCTTATGGTTTACCAGTTATGCAAAAGTCGTTCACAGTGAAGAATACTTTTTGAGACATTCCCAGAAAATTTCAGATATACATTTCATTTGTCATGAAAATATCTTAAACATACGATATTTTAATCAATATGTTAGAGACATTTTTGAGAAAATTAAAATTTTTGAATAATATTCCATGTAAAGGATAATCTGGGGTGGGGGCATTTTCTTGAAAACCTTCGTGTTGCATCTCTGGAAGATACTGAACCTAAATACACACACACACACACACACACACACACACACACACACACACACACACACACACACACACCCACGCATGCACGCACTCTCTCTCTCTCTCTCTCTCTCTCTCTCTCTCTCTCTTTCCAAAAATGCTTCTTTTGGATTCAGGGGGTCTCAAAACATATATTTCTGGTGAAATCTCGGTATCAAATTTTTAGGTGAAATACAATACTTCCCCTACTTACTATACGTAGAGAAAGTAAAAATGTATGTACCCTTTCCTCTATGGCATACTAGCATTCAAAATGCTTTTCAACAACATATCGCACATGGTGTGCCTTTTGTCACATTTTAGAATATCCAGTTCTGTGTCCTGCCATTTGTGTTCAGAGTATGCACACTATATTTACACAATGAAACCAAAAATTAAACTGCTGAATGATCATAAAATACATGAAAAACTGAAGTTTCCAGCAACAGTTCAACAAAACCCAAAACCTTATGATTGACATATGTTCCTCTGAGTCACCCAGTGGAAGGCTTGCTGTCTTGCAGACCAAGGAAGACAAACTGCCAGGTCACCGTTGATTGACTAGATAGATGACAAGCCCTCCAGCAGCTGACTAACAGGAATGTGTATCAGTCTCAAACTAATTGCTCTCCCACTGTTGTAATCATCACAACCCTGCAGCTAATAGGTACCAAAATTACCCTTAAGTTATAGTTTGCCCATAACCCAAATCATACAATTCAAATGTAATTAACACCAGCATAGTTTACAGCACATTTCTTACAAAATAATGGTCTTGCAGTAAAAGGTATGAAGAAGTTACATTTAGTGCGGACACCAAACAGCCAGTGAGATTACGCAAGATTAAAATTACATGGCATGTCCTGGAAATATTTTCATGTTTATGTTCCCTTAATTCAAACTCTGCTTTCTTAAAACTGATTTTTGGCTTTTCATGTTTTATTACAGCACTGAAGGTATTAATGGAAAACTGGCTAGTGGATTTGATAAACTTTCTATCCAGAAAGATAAAGACAAAGCTAAAGCTTCATCAGGGAGTGATATTGCAGCAAGTACACATTCAGAAGAAGCAGATTATGACTCGGATGATGACATGGAGGATGACTATGAACTGGTGGTGCGAGGAGGAGGTAAATATGCTTGTGTGCGCATGCATGAGAGAGAGAGAGAGAGTGTTAAAATTCCATTCCTAAACTGTTGAAATTGGACATTATTTGTGTGTTTTTAATTTTTTTTATTGTTGTTGTATAAATTAATTATACTTTTAATAGACCTTTGCCTGGTCTAGGCAAGTTTTTAATATAGAGTCAACTGAAAAATTCAATGCCATAGCTGAGATTTGAAGACAGTACTCCCGCTCTCCATGCAGTTGCTCTAACCATTGAGCTACTGTGACAACATGCCGGTGGGACATTGAATTCCCCAATTGACTCAAGTTATTTCCCAGACATACCTACTAAGGCATCTCCCTCGAGATGACAAACTTAGCGGCGACCTGCTTATTGCAAGTACTTCAGTGCTGGGTAAATAGATTATTAAGGGTTTTTAATTTTTTTATTGTTATTGTATAAATTAATTATACTTTTAATAGACCTTAGCCTGGTTTAGACAAGTTTTTAAAATAGAGTCAACTGAAAAATTATTTGTGTGCTTTCTTAATAAGATTTTGTGTACTCTTAAATGCAACATGGGGCCATTCACAATTAAAGTTAAGCATTAACATAATGGCGTAAAACTTGAACATAAACTTAATGCGATATGTTGTCATTCACAATGACAAATGGAAAGGTAAACAACAGCAAGCTGCAAGAGAGAGTGCAACAGCTGAGCTAGTATAGTGACCACCAACAGTACACATGACAAAAGAGGTTATGTACATGTATTAAAATGAACAAGAGCTGCTACCCATTTCAAGGACATTAACTCATAAGAAAGCATCCTCTACCGTCAGAATTTGTTTTGTGTGATTTTTATGGATATCCCAGTGATTCCAGCCCTGTGATCTTGCACAGAAAGGCAATTAACAAGTCGACATATGGCGATGGAAAATCTGATGTGAAATGGCAGAATAACCATGTGACAAGTATCACTCTCTATTGGCTAGTTTCTTATGTGTGACATAGGCATAACATGAAAACTTGGGGTTTACGTTTAATTCAATTTTTATTTATATATTGTGTGATTCATTGCAAATAACTCCATTGCAATGTGTATCATCTAGTTTTTAAGTCCACCTTATGCTTAAACTTAATTTTCATTGCAAATGGGGCCTTTTTTTTTTTAAGTTATTTAGAATTGCTCTTGAACTGCTATGGTTTTTAGCATCTCATTCATATTGGGCATAAAAGACTGTAAATATTGCTCAGAGGCATCCTTTATCAGGCTTGAGGTTTTTTTACGTGCTGCAAAATCTACAACACGGGACTGCCAGCTTTACTAAGCCATGCTAAGGATTTTTACGTGAAAAATCTATCTCCTTCTGCCAGGTTTGAACCCATGACCTCTGGAACCAGAGGCTAGCATGGTACCCCTAGACCAAGGACGACATGAATGGGACCTATTACATGTAAAAATATGTACTCAGTTTTGATAGTAGGGCAATATAAGTTAGTCTGCTGGAAAGATTTATTACATCATATGCCACACCACCAAATACAATTTAGATGCATTTTGAACCTCTTGTGTTGAAAACTGTCTGCACAGTATACTACAATATGAGAGCGGATTGATAAGTCAATGACTTTTTAAAGAAAATAACAGTTTTTTCCAAAAAATCAATTTTCTCAATATAGTCTCCTTTCAATTAATACACGTTGTCCAATGTTTCTCCAAAAAATATGAGGTGGTTTCTGCCATGATGTGTTCACTGGACGTGAATTTCTTCCCAGTGAGCCAATTTTTCAGGTTTGCAAAGAGGAAGAAGTCACTCGAAGCCAAATCTGTAGAATATGGTGGGTGAGGTAGCAGTTCTTAGCCCAATTCCACAAATTTTGCAATGGGAATGTCTGACTTGTGTGTGGGTGCATTATCCTGGTGAAAGAGAGGCTTTTTCTTCACCAAATGGGGTAATTTCTTTAACAATTCCTTGTGAAACTGATTCAGCGTTGTGACATAATATGAATCTGTGATCATTTTACCCTTTTCCAGGTAGTGGATGTGGTTGTGAATTCCAAAAGACAGCTGCAATGATTTTTCCTGCCGACGGTATGGTTTTCGCTTTTTTTGGAACAGGTTCGCCGAAGGAAATCCACTGCTTTGATTGTTGTTTGGTTTCAGGTTGATAGTAATGGATCCAAGCTTCATCAACTGTGATATAATGCAGCAAAAAGTCATTGGGTTGCGCTGGAACATGTTGAAACATCCTTGTGAAATTGTTACATGATTCTGCTTGTTCTCAACTGTGAGCAGTTCCGGCACCCATCTTGCTGACAGCTTTCTCATACCCAAAAATTCATGCAGAATGTTATACACCTGTTCACTCTAGATGTTTTAGTCTTGGCTGTCTCACAGATTTTCATTCAGCGGTCTTCCAACACAGTATCGTGACCTTTGTTCACCATTTCTTCTGTTGTGACCTCAACCAGCCGTTCTGTGCACACGGCATCTCTTGTGCTCGAATGGTCACATGGAAATTCTGTGAACCATGCCATGTGATGGAGCAGAGTCCCCATAATACTTGTATCTTTTCTTCCATTTCCTTCACCGTCTTACCACGCAAAAAATAGTTTTTTATCAGAACACGAAATTCACTTTTCTCCATTTTCTACGAAGCAACACACATCTGCTTATTTTAGACGCTCTCAACAAAGTTCTAAGAAACAAATGGCGATGAATTTGTGCGATTATACCCAGAATAGATGTAAGACTTGGGTGCAAACAAGAAACCTGTGATCAGATCCCTCGTCAAAGTCAACCTGCCCTTGTACTTTGTTAGAAAACATTGAAGAAATATGTTTCATTTGTGTTATGTATGGAATTATCTTATTTTGTACATTGTCACTGAAAGATGACAAGCTCACTACGTACTTTTTGTGGTATTAGTAGTAATGGAAATGATAATGGAGGAATTACACTGTTGCAGAGATAGCAATGTGATGCCAAGGAGACTTGTTTAAATTTGTCATTGGTCTGCATTCATGACTAGTACATTTAATATGTTTGATTTATGCTGCAGATCAGTATACTTAAATTGCTCCATGAAAATAGTGCTAATGAACAAATAGTATCAGAATTGATTGAACATATCTAAGGTTAAATTAGACTTGAAAAATTCAATATGCCAGTTGGGTTTTGAACCATGGATGTTTAGCTCTCCATGCCAGTGCTCTTACTGCTCAGCTCCCACGCTGAGATGCCCATATGCATATTAAACCTTTGGAGTCTTGCTGAGCATTAACACGAGAGTCAAGGATTGAGTCCTGGCTATATCACTGAATTTTTCAAGTCTGATTCAATATGCCAGCAGATTAGTGGCTGTACACAGCATGAAAGGGAAATTATCAAACATCACTAAATATATCTTTAGAAATGGTTCTGTTGTTCAGTAGAGAAAGATAAGCTCTCCAGTGCTTCAAAAGATTGAAATTAGCCCACCTCCAATGGTGCTGTCTCACATTAAAGATGTTTCAAGATTGAATGTCATTTAGGATTTTTTTCTAGAGTGTACTGTTCTCCTGAGGTGAATGTTCGATAACTCTTAAGCTCCACAGGCTCTAGCTCATTTGAGCTTAATTTTGCATATTTCATTCAATCACAATCTATATGACCTATACTTGGGAAAAAGGCATTAAATTAACAAAGAAAGAATACAGATTGATGCAGAAAAGAATTTTCAGTTTTGGCTGAAGCTTGCTTTATTACTTTCTCTACTACGTATATTAAGTAGGTGAAGTATTGCATTCCACTAAAAAATTTGATACCGAGGTTTCACCTGAAATACATATTTTGAGGCCTCCTGAATCCAAAAAGAGTATTTTTGGAAACATGTCCATGTGTGTGTCTGTCTGTGAACAGCATAACTCAGAAACGAACAGTCGAATAAACACCAAACTTGGTATTTAGGTTCAGCATCTTCCAGAGATGCAACACAAGGGTTTTCAAGAAAATCGCCCCCACCCCAGATTACCCTTTACATGGAACATTTTTCAAAAATTTTAACTTTCTCAAAAATGGCTCTAACGATTTTGATTAAAATATCATATATTTAAGATACTTTCATGACAAATAAAATGTATATCTTGAATTTTCTGGGAATTTCTCCAAAAGTATTCTTCATTGTGAACGACTTTTGCATAACTGGTAAACCATAAGAGATAGACAAAATTTTACTGCACAAAAAATGTAGATCGCATTAAAATACACAATTTATGTCATATACATTTCTGTTGATGAGTAAACCATTTTCGAGATATTGCTTGTTATTCCCTTAAATTTTCCAATACTTATACTTTTTCTCAAATGGAAATTCGTTATTCATTTTTTTTTGTCCTGGTAATACAAAGAGACTGGAATACTCCACATAGCAACCAGCTCTTAAAATATTTGACTATCACTTAAAGCCTACCAATTCCCCTTGCATCTACAAGAAAATTAGCAATAAGATTAACATCTCGATTAACATGAAGCATATGGAGAGGAAGCGTTTGTAAAAATAGTTTGTACAAGCGTAGAGAAAGTCATGTGAGTGCAACACATCAGATTTTTTATAACTAGTAAACCAAATAGAGATGATGAAATGTGCACATTCACCTGCAGGTTTCAGTTACTCTCAAGCGCTCATACAGTGGTTGGAAGATGCAAGCTGCCAGAATTGCTAAACTTAAGCACAGAAAAGCTCTCATGGTCAATGAACCTTTTTACAGGACCTGTCTCCTCAGGGCCACCTGCACAGGATGGGACAACAAATGGATCCTGCCTAAAGACAGTGCCAACAGGCTAATGAGACAGCTGCCCATCTACTGTGCAAGTGCCCAGCACTTACTCAACAGAGTGTTTGGGGGCCAATTTCTAAATTTGGAGGCGCTTTCAGCCATCATGGTCCAAAGCCTGATTTAGTTTATTATGAATGTCAAACTTCTGGATCAATGACAATAAGATTGGTGGTGAGCAATAAATGTGCAAAGGTTGTGGTGCAAGGCAGTGTTGTCCTCCTATCAAACTAAACTACACACAAGCATATAGATCTTGTTAAAATACACAACTTTGTCAGGTAAAGTCTTATATGACATTAATCATTAGATATTCATTGATATTGGTTTGAATTTTCAATACTTTATCACACATTTTTTGAACTGCTAAATTACCATTATTTTAATTCTTGTAATTATACAAGGAGTATGGAATTTCAAAACCAGGATATAGCAAATCACATTTTAAAGGTTTGACCATCACTTCAACCTTCTGAATCCCCTTTGTACATACAATAAAAGGTGCAATCAAACCATTTCTGTAAATGTTTTTCTCTATTAACATGAAGAAGATAGAAAAACAGTTATCTGATGTGTTACTTTCATGCGACTTTCTCTAGCTATTATTGTTTATTTTAAACCTCTTCTGCAAACTAGTCTTAAATAAGCCTATTTTTCTACCTACTTTATATTAATTAAGATAGTTGGGTACAGAAATGTTTTCATTACACATTTTGTTGTAAGTACAAGAGAAGTCAGCAGGCCAAAGTAATGGTTAAAAGTTTAAAAATTGAGTTGCTATATGTTGGCGTTCTAATGCCAAACTCTTTGCATGGTATATATAAAAAAAAGAACATCAAACATTTAAAAAGAATATACAGTACAGTAGACTTTATTATCGAGCCTAATGTAGCAAAAGGTCAAACCAGATAACAAAAAAGTCAGATAGGCTGGAGTTCTATAAATACTCTCTTCTGACCCCAGTCGTAGCATTAAAAAATGCCCTTTTTTATATTAAAAACCCAATTTTATTAATATTTTCTGACTTCTTACTATACTTGCTGCCAAAGAAGAAAGGGATCAAGATTTCGCGGAGAGAGAGAGGCGACATTGCTGCTTATTGCGACCACGTGGAGAGCACGTTAGAATTGTGTACAAGGGCAACTGGGTTACATCTGCATTGTAGGGCGGGTATTATTTATATTTGTATATGCAGATGGTTATAAAATAATGACTCTGCATGCAAAGGGTAAAATATGCAAGAATATATCAGTGTAAAGATATGCATTAACAAGAGAGACATATGCCTGTGAAATATTGATACTTACTCCAATGGGAAAATGCTGCTGATTGTCTCACAGAGTATATTATTTCCCATGCTTGTCCTTTAATTGGGATACCTTACATTTTATTTGGTTACCGAGTACACTCAGTTTTTTGTTTGGCTCGCTGTCTTCGTCACTATTTTTTTTGATAACTTGTCAGTACACAGGCAACCTCTAAACTAATGTAAATACATTAAGCCATGGCTAAAGGAAGCATTGTTTATAACTGGAGCAACAGCAGAAGATAAGACATACAGTTCATGTTGCTGCAACGGTCGCTCGTCAGGTACGTTATCCTAATGACGTGTTACAGTATCGGCAACAAGATTTTTGCATCTATCATTGCTATGGAAATGTCTTAGTTCTAATTGGCCCTTTTAATCATTGCTGTGATGATTGCTATGACATATCCATCCCCTCCCATTCATTTAAAGCTTTCCGTAACGTGGTTAGTAGCTGTCAATCGCCTTCTTGATTGGCGCTGACTATAGTATGTACTTAGTAGTTGTAAGTAGAGACCCAGACTTTTCGCGAGTAGTTAATTCGCGAAATTGGCCAAAAATTAACAATAAGGAAAACCTTTAATCAATTATTTTTAAATTCCACATATATATCCATTCTGAGTCGCAAAATAATGCGACATTAGTTCTATATCGTGAAAACGTGAAATAACACCGTTATGAAAAAAAATGTGCAAAATAACCCGAAATTTTTCTCTCTCTCTCCTTTTTTGTTTTGGCGTTTGTCTCTCGTTTTCACATAAACAATCAGATATTTGGCTTATCAATCATTTACGGATACGTGTATTGTCATTCGCTATGGCCATGCTGCACGGCACAGAACACCAAACTGCACTGTGATTTAACCAGAGCTTCGGCAAACATCGGTACTGCTTCGACTACCCCGTCCCCTTCACTCTTCACCTATCGCATGCACAACAAAAGGAATGCCATGTTTATCGGAACTCGGCAACACCGCATCAGTGATGGATTTCTCATTTCACTCAAATTATTCTTTGGATTTAAATGACAATACTACCTGCAATTCTTCTCTAATGCCATAATTTAACGATTCGTGCTTGCATCGCCCCATTTCATGCCGGCTGGAAAAGACTGTCGCAAAAGTATCGTTAAATAATGCATGAATTTCTAAGTCTGGTTCAAGTCATTTCTGACAGTAGACAGCCTCTTCTACCAATCACTGTCTCCATTTCCTGTACCCCTCGCACGAAAATTGTTGCTGTCTCGCGACGTTGCCATAATGTGAACGCATGTCTAGGTATATTTTGTGTCCGCTATACTGAAAGATTCGTTTGGAGTCAAGTTATATTCTTTAAATTACGTTACAATTTAGCGCAAGAAGTCTGTTTACCTTCTGCTCTGAAAAAGAAAAGGAATTATGCCGATGGAGCCACATTTCAAATTAAGCTAGCGCATGCACATTTCAGCTGACGGAGTTGGCAACGTGCCGTTCGCGCGCCGTACAGACAGCATGTGCAAGACATTGCCAGGTCAGTTTAGTTTTGCGGCACGTGGGAATTCAAACCGATTCCACAGTAGTATTTCAATGCGGTCTCAAAACATAATAAACTGCCAGGCATCTTTCCTTCTTGAACACTGCAAAGACACCATTTGCCTTATTGAAGTGCTTGAGGGATCTAAATATCCATTTGTTCATAAATTATATAGCAAACTTAAAGATATATCAAATGGCATCACAATAGTAGCTGAGGGCTCGTTTGGAGAGAAAACTTCAAGTCTTCTTCAGAGACTGCCAACCCTCAAGAAGTCTTATGTTATCAGTCAGTTCAAGCAATTGGGCATAAAGTCAGTTACCAAGCTGAATTCCTTAATGTCAGCTGATCTAGCTGATGGTGATATTCATTCTGCAGGTAAATTGTTTGATGTACGAAAAATAGTATAAAATGAGGCATCTACTGATATAACTATAGAAAAAGCAAGAAGAATGTTACCTTTTCTGCCAGACTTGCCAGAGAAGACATTCGAGGAGGGATATGCTGCTCTGAAGAACATAGTGTGGGAGAAATTAGATGATGCTGCTGAAGTGAACATACTGGATTTACTTTCTGGACTTCAATGTGATCTCGTGTGTTTCAGTGAGAAGTGTATGAAACTATTGTGGGTACCCATGTTCAATGTGGACAGTGAAAGACTTTTCTCTGCATATGGGAACATAATGACAAACTTAAGAACAAATCTTAAGCCAGAGAACACCGAACTTATGGTGGCTTTGTCTCTAACAAAGTAAATCAGTCGAAATGTATACTATGTAAATATTTTCATGCTCCTCTTTTTTAAGTTACATGTAAGGTGCCCTTTGTTCCACAGTAAAATAGTTTAAACTGTGTTTTTGTTTTTTCCCTTTTTTTGCACGAGATACCACCGTTAAGCAGTTTTATTTACCGCCCAAAACACCACTCACTATAATATTTTTACACCGATATTACATTATTTTATTTACCGACAATCTGGGCTCCCTAGTTATAAGTGTTTATTATGTATGTACTATACTGCACATTTCAAAAATTATTACAGGAAATATAAAATGATCTGCATTGTAAAGTGTGAATATATATACACTTTTAAAATTAGTAAAACATTAACGAAAAACATAGGCCTAATTCTTACAAAAATTATTTAAACATATTTTAATGTTCATTTAAGTGATTACACACATGTGAAAAGGTAGCCCTAACATAAAAGTTGAAGCTTACAGGTTTGAGGTTTTAAAAAAGTCTTTGATAGATAACTGCTTCCTCCTGCTCACTAATGTACTGCAGCATTGCCTCAATCATCTTGAACCTTCCAAATGTGGGATGAGATTTTTCCAGACATCTAAGCTCGCCTCCTCCTCTTCTGTTACTTCCCCCTGCATCACCATTTCCACAATATTGCTGTTAGTTAATTCCTCACTTGCCATCCATTCTGTTACCTCCTCTGCATTGACTTTGTCACAGCCCAGTAAATTTTCTGAGTAATGAAACAAGATTATAGTTTCAATCTTTGACTGTGGTTTTGCACATGGATTCAAAGTTAAAATCTCCACCTTCATGTCCAAAAGTATTTTCGAAGACCTTACAAGTGATACATTCAGAAACCAACCGCTTTATGACGTGTAGCAAGTCAGTCCTCTTTAGAATGGTTATACAGTCTTCATTCTCATCAATTGCTGATATCAACGAACTGAGAAGGTGCCAGCAATAGCTTTTCTTTAGCATTTCAAGGATGCCCTGACCCTCGGCTGACAAAGAGCAGTCACATTTGGTGGTAAAATTAGTGCTTTGATATCTCCATCTGTGATTTTGTCACTAGCAGGCTGCGAAGGCACGTTATCAAGAAGCAACACAACTTTTCTCTGCAAATTGTCTTCAAATTGTCTTTCAAACATTTCTCTATGGCTAGTAAGAATTCATTTTGGAACCAGGTTTTAAAGATTTCTGAATTCATCCATGCTTTCTTTTTATGTGTGCAACATAGGGCAGTGATTCCCTGTTTTTTCAGGTTTTTGTGCGCCTAAGTGAGTGGTTGTACTACTGCAAACCAAGATGGTGACTCATTCCTTTTCTTGTATCTAGGTGCTGTAGCTTCTTTTTCTGAAGCAGGTGTTTTCATAGGGAGCATCTTGAAATTTAAATTGCAATTGTACAACTGTTCCCTAGAAATTCCTTCCTCGTCAATTAACTTCCAAAAATAGTCTTTAAACAATGGCACAACCTCTTTGTCAGCAGATAAAGCCTCTCCATTAATGGGATAATCTCAAACGGTAATCACTAATGGTAAACAATACCAATTTGTTTTTTCCACTGATCCATTCATCCATCACTAGCTGTAAATTCTGAATCTTCTCCTAGTATTTGTTGCTGAAATTGCAATTCTTTTTCCTGCAATATTGGTCCAGTAATGGGCGAGCCTTTTTCTCTTAAGTGTTCCTGCTACAAAAAATAAAGCTTCCTCAACTTCTTTGTGCTTATCTTTCAACATCATTTTTCTTGCTTTCATTCCACTTCCACTAGCTTGGGCAGCACACCACTTTTCAAATTCCGCTCGATTTTTCTTCCAGCCTCCAACTGTACTTTTTCCTACCCCTAACTCCAAAACAATAGTTTTGGCTGTTACCCCTAGCTGCCTTATAGCACATGGTTTCTCACCCATAGTCACTACGCTTTTTTTTTTTTTTATCCATTTCGCAATATTTAATTAAAACACAACAAAGTGCACAAAACAACAATTTACCAAGTATGCACTTTGGATATATAGGGTCTTTCAACAAGAGTGTCCTATCTTTGAACTTAAATAAAACACATTCTATAAATGATATAGGTTTATTTATTTTTTTATTCTGGAACATAATGTCATTACGTGTGGAAGAGAACATCAGTTAAGAGACCGCCGTGACTTCGTTGGGTTGCGCGTATACGGTTGACCCAATTTTCAATGACAGAAGAACATAAATTAGGTCCAACTTCACGAATAACGCGTGTGATGTTATTCATAAGATCATTTACTGTTTCTGGCTTGTTGACATAAACTTGAGATTTAACATAACCCCACAAGAAGTAATCCAACGGCGTTAGGTCACATGACCCCGGGGGCAGTTAACATCACCACCACAGGAAATGATGAAACCTCTGAACTTCTCCTTCAAAAGATCGATTGTTTCGAGAGCAGTATGACATGTGGCACCATCTTGCTGGAAACAGATGTTTCTGAGATCCATAGCATCTAATTGATGTCAAAAGTTCCTTATAAGAGCCCTGTATCTTTTCCCATTGACAGTTAGAGCTTCTCCATCTTCATCTTGGAAAAAATATGGACCAATGATTCCACCATACTAAAATCCACACCACACAGTGACTTTTTGGGGATAAAGTGATCGTTCTTGAAACTGCATTGGATTGTGATTGCTCTAATGGCAGCAATGTTGTTTGTTAACACAATCATCCGTCCAAAAGTGGGCTTCGTCGCTGAAGATGATCTTTCGACAAAAATCCGGGTCAGCTTCCAATTGCTCCATAGTCCAATCAGCGAATACACGCGCAACCTATGGTCATTGTTCTTTAGTTCTTGAGTTAACACCATTTTGTGAACGTGAAACTTCAAGTCCAGATGCATAATTTGCCAAGTTGTGGTCGGCGAAAGCCCCAATTCTTGAGCTCGATGAGCAGTTGATTTGTTTCCGTTCTCTTGTACACTCTCACGAACGGTGCCTATGTTTTCGTTGGAGTGCTTACATTGATTACGTACAGGCGTTCTTTGATCGCTGACAGAACCACTTCTTTCAAATATATCGATCAAATGCTGAATCATTCTCTTGCAGGGACGATTATGCACACCCGAAACTTCACGCAATACACGGAAGGTTTGGCAAACAGATGATCCATTTTGATAATAAATTTTCACAATTTCTACATGTTGCTGAATGCTGTAATGTTCCATGGCTATTTGTCAAAAACAACTGTAACCACATGAAAAAAATGACTGCTGTAACTCAATAATGGCAGCTATCACATGTTAAAGATAGGATACTCTTGTTGAAAGACCCTTTACAATATACAACTGACAAAACAAAGAACACAGGATTGCCAACAGAGCTGCTCTCTACGTGTGTTCATTTTTGTTTGTGAGCGCTGAAAGAGGGCTTCTAAATCTCATTTGTTCAAGATTTTTTTCCAGTAATTGATTCAATATTAACAATACAGTATCTTATAATTAGGGAATGGATTTTTAGGTAAATACATATTTTTTCTGCTTGCGGTTACAAGCGCGAAACTAAGCATGTATATTGAATATGCTGCCACTCTCACAAATACAAAGTTTTATTTCAGATAAAAATACATAATTTTAGAATAAAAATATGTAATTAAATATTTTACACTATTTAGTTATTAGTACATATTTTATGCATTTTGCCAATATACTATACAGAGTTTTGTTTCTCCTTTTATTGTGTGTGGCAAAGAACCTGATTTTGTTTTTGAGAAGAGAATCTGTGCAACCTTCTGCATATCCTGTAACCTCAGATTAGATTACGTGTTGTCAACAGCTTGCTACAATATAAACTTATACACGTAACTCGCAGGAAAGAAGTTTCAGATGTCAGAGTATTGCATCATGTACTTGAACTCAACACGATTACGCGTTCGAGTTATTCTTGTTCCTTCAGTTCAGTTCAGACCAGGCAATGCTTAATGTACATATTGAGTGATTCATGTATCATTACCAAAATGCAGAAGGTAAAAAGCAGTGTAAGTTTTCGGTTGCAGCAGTACGTTAAAGAATTCTCAAATACATTCCGTACAGATGGAAAAATTCTATATTGTCAGCCTGGTGGAAAGTCTATAACAGCCAATCAATGCTCCCAAGTAACGCATCATTTATCCGACAACAAACATATCTTGGCGGCTTCACGTTCTTCTATGAAGCAGGCGCTTTTAAGTAAAGCAGGACTCTCCAGCTCATATTCTGGATCTTCCAAGTGACGTGAATTTTATTCAGATTTATGGCGAACTTTTATTTTGGCTGATATTCCTCTACATAAAGTGAACAATCCAGAGGTTAAGTAAGGCATTTCTCGTGAAGTACACCAACTTTGATCCTCCAGATGAATCTACTTTAAGGAAATACTATCTTTCAAAATGCTGCAAAGAAACATTATGAAAAATTAGGGCTGTGTGCGAAAATGAGAAAATATGGTTGTGTATTGATGAAACTCAACAGGAAGAAAAGTGGGAAATGTAGTGGTTGAAGTTCTTAAAAATGACGAGACAGTTTCTAATCATGCGTTTTTACTAGCTTGCAGAGAAATGTCGGCAGCAAATCACATTAATGTTGCTAGGCTCTTCAATAAAAGTATGCACATATTATGGCCAAATGGTGTTAAGTACGATGAAGTGCTTATTTTCCTTACCGGTGCAGCATCTTACATGAAGAAAGCCGCAGAAGCGCTTAACGTCAGCTATCCAAAAATGATACATGTGACTTGCATTGTGCATGCGCTACATAGGGTGTGTGAAACTGTTCGATCACTGTATGCCAATGTGGACAAATTGGTATCCAATGGAAAGAAGGTGTTTGTTAAAGCCCCTAAGAGAGTTGATCTCTTTAGAAACAAAAACCTCAATATTCCATTACCACCAACAGTACTCGTTGGGGCACTTAGCCTAACGCAGTGGTGTACAGAACATTTTGATAGCTTTAAATTGGTTGCGGATGAACTGGACAAAGATGATGCTTCATCTATAGAAATTGTTCAAAATCTGCATAGCGACAGTTGTTTAAGAAATGACGTGGCATATATTGCTGCTAATTTGAGTTTCTTGTGCGATTCCATTAAAAAACTAGAAGCAACAACTAATCTCTGGATAGAAAGTGTTAAAGAAATCGTTAATGTAGAAACGAAAATCAACTCACTCGAAGGCTTAAAAATGCAAACTTTAAAAAACAAGTTCAAATCGATGTTTGAAAAAAATACAGGGTTTCAAATTATGAGACAAGTTGCTCAAGTTCTAGAAGGCCATCAAGTAGACATTGAGAATGGAAGTGATAGTGACGTACCTCTTATGAAATATGCAAGAGTGACATGTGACGTAGAACGATCATCCTCCCAATACTGGGCAGTTGTCCGTGGCAATCGGCAGAGATTTCTAATGGACAATTTAGAGAAGACATGTGTTGTGCACTGTAACTTCAAAGAATTTCCAACAATTGACATGTGATATCAATAATCCATCACTGGTGAGTTATCAAAACAGTTCTTTTTTATTACAAATTTTTCTATTATGTAAAATGAAGGAAACATTTTTCTGTTTTAGTAAATACTTTGAACTTTTTAACAGATATTTTCTTGATTTTTAATGCATAAAAAATAAATAAATTTAACTTTTTAGCACCTAAAAATCCATTCCCTGCTTATAATTGTGACTTCACATGTGCCAGAAGCACAAGAGATGCAAAAAAGGCTTTGAAAGACCACATAGGATTGTAGCAGCACCCTCTTGGTAAAGCTTTGGAAAAGTACAGTGCATACAATAAATTGTTGCTCATTTTATTACAGAGAACTATTATTATTATATTGTTTAAGTAGGCCAGATAGTATGGAGGTCGGATAGCCAAGAGTCTACTGTATTGGAAACTTCAAACCAAAGGCAATGAATATCTTGGATAAGATTAATGCCTGAGGAAGTTTGATTTTAGGAGTTGTATTGTATTTCGACTGTTGGGGAGCTGAACACTTGAAGTAGTTGCAACCGCACGTATGGTAAAAAGTTTCCGGTAGCCTTCGCCCCAAGTTTAAAAATATTAACTTTGTATTTTTAATGTTTCTTTAAAGATTATATATTTATGTTTGCCTCGGCTGCATCAGTCTTAATTTGTAATGACATGAATATCTTTGCAAGGAGTGGTGTGGCTAAGAATGTAGACTTACACAGATTATAATTTTTACTTCACTCCTTTTTATTAATTCTTAACACAATTTAAATAACACTTCACTGATATAGAGAGTTGTGAGATTATTTATTAATCACTTGCACTTTGTAACATGTAAACTATTTTTGTCTCACACTGAATATGTATTAAACTTCTCGACCAGTTAGGAACACTGTCTACAAGCAACTGAACTGATTTCTACCGCCTAAATTTGTAAATTTCTGTATTTCAAGTCCCTTATTGGCTATTCCTAATCCAATAGAATACTTTTATTTAGCTTAAGCTTTTTTCTGGTTGTTGATTGGCTATTTATTAAACTGTCTCAAAAATTACAGTATTGCTGCTCCAAGAATTACCATAGCGTTATTAAACATTCTAATTCATTATTGCCTCAAGGTTACCTCATTGTTATCTCGTTGTTAGTAACTTTTAACTAATTATTCTCACAGCTCCTACATTATTAAATTAGTAATACATTCACATAACATTATTAAACATGTACATAATAATATAAACATTAATACAATGACTGTTACATAATTTTTATATGTTATTTTATACACAAATTGCCTTTTATGGCGGGCTGTTATTACTTTTATATTATATAATTTGACTGAAATCATTTTAGTGTTAAAAATACTGCCTCATGCCACAAAAAAATTTGACAAATTGTGTGTTTTAATATCAATATTTTTTGTGTAGTAGCTTTTGTCTTAACTCTATTGGTTTTCTAGTCATACAAAATTTTAGAAAATTTATTCCGAATGAAAAGGACCACAGTTATTCCCAAAAAATTCAAGGCATACATTTTATTAGTCATACAAATATCCTTAAACATATAGTATTTTAATCAACATCAGCATAGCCATTTTGGAGTAAATAAAAAATAATGACAAATTTTTCATTTAAACAGCAGTTTGAAAATCTTTGGAGTTTGCTGAACTTAAATGCCAATTTTTGTATTTATTTGACATTTTATTCAAGTTATTCCGTACAAACACACACACACTCAACAATCCCCTCCCCTCTCTCCCTCTGTTTATCCAAAATTGTTTTATTTGGGGGGGTGTCAGGGACCTCTATTTCTGGTGAAATCTCGATATCAAATTTTTGGGTAGAATGCAATGCTTCCTTTACCTGCCATAGATATGTGATAGAGAAAGTAATAAATTTTTAATTTCTATATTAGTTACCTACAGTAAGTGGTGGAAGTATTGCATTCCACCCGAAAGATTCAGTATGAAATTTCATTGAAAATATGCGTTTTGAGGACTCCTGAATGAAAAAGAATGCCTTTTTAGAAAAAGGTCTGTCCATGTATATGTGTGTGTGGGAGGAGGGGCATGTAGGTTTGTTTGAGAGAGAGAACGCTGTAACTCGAAAGCAAACAAATTAGGTGAATATTAAGCATATATTTTCAAAAATATGTCATGTATTTCAATAAAAAATTTGCCACCCCAATCTACACTTTATTTTAAAACTGTTAATTATGTTTGATTTTCTCAAAAATAGCTTTTAATAATTTTTATTGAAATGCATATGTTTAAGATAGAGGACAAATAAAATCTATATCTTGAATTTTCTGGGAATAGCCAATGAGATTTTGTTTATTCTGAATGAATTTTCTATAACGGGTAATCTATAAGAGATAGACAAAGACTAACTACACAATAAATGTAGATCTCAATAAAGCGTTCAATTTATCTTTTCTTTAAATGGTTTAACCATTTCAGAGATTTTCTTTGTTATCAATTTGAATTTTCAAATGCATTATACTTCTTTAAGTAGTTGCTATTTGTCTCTTTCTCATGGTCATTCAGTTAGAATGAAATTTTAAAGCTGCCACATAGCAACCCACCTTCTAAAGACATAACTGTCACTTTGGATTATTGAAAATCTCTTGTGAATGTGAAGTGTGTAGTAATGAAATATGTTGTTGTTGTTCACCAATGGCACTGGGGATTAATTGATCTGCATCATTTTCCCTCTGGCTTCCCATTATAAAATCTGTAAGTTAGCACTTTTAAGGCCTTTGCATTTGGCGAGATGTTGTTTGTGCAGGATGACATCTTCACAGAGAGTGCACTTGGGTGTAGGTAGGCATCGTATCTTACAGAGATGTTCTGCAAGGCAATCGTTGCCATCCTAAATAAGGCTACTGCAGTCTTCCTTGGCATTTTTTGTATATCAGCTCTATCTTTAATATTCTTATAATCTTTATCTTTTAATTTATCTTCTTCATCAAGTCTCTGCTGTCTTTTGAAATGTTGTTTAATATTATTTAATTGTTTATTTATTTCTATTTGTTGTACAGGTTCTATTTGTTGTATTGCACCTTTCTTTGCTAATTGATCTGCATGTTCATTGCCCAAAAGTCCAACATGAGCTGGGATCCATTGTAGAGTGACATGATTTCTAGGTTCAGCTGCTTTAATTAGGCTTCTTATTTCTTTAATATATATGAAATATGTAATGAAATACGTAGCAAAAGCAGTTTTGTAAATGTTTATCTCCATTAACAAGAAGTAGTTAGAATAAGTTTTTGTAGAAGAGTGGATAGAGAGTCATTTGAATGTAACAGGGTGGCGCAAACTTCACTACACACTTAGGGAACTGTATGTATCTAGGTTGGTAGGGAATGGTTGTTAGGAAACAGGAAATGACATGTAGTGTTAGCAAATGAATCGTAACCATAAGTAATATCGTCTTGACAACACAAACAATAGTTTTAAGAAGAAAGAATTTTTGCTCTGAACACCACTTACCAAAGTGGGTAAGTGCTGTACTGAGGGAATGGAGACAACATTTCGAGTCAAATCCATCAACATGTAAGGCTGTTTGGAATTTAATTCATAAATTTGAAACTGAAGGTTCTGTTTTGGATGCACCTCACAGTGGACGACTTAGGGCAGCATGAACTGATGACAATGAACTCAATATCTGTTTGGCTGTTGCGATTAGTCCAAAGAAGTCCACAAGACAATTAGCAGCAGAGTTCCCAGAACTATCACGTTGATCAATCCAAAGATGTTACATCAGAACCTCAGAGTGTACATTGAGGCAGTATTTTAATACCTGAATAATTTAAATTGTATTTTATAATAAGTAAATTCAATAACAGCCCGCCTTGAAACAATATGTATGTAATAATTATTTTTAAATGTATGTAACTGTCATTGCAAATGCTTATATTACTGTAAACATGTTTTACAATGTTATGTGAATACATTACATACTTTAATAATGCAAGAGTTGTGAGAATAATAAGTTTTAAGTTGCTAACAATGAAGTAATAATGAGGTAACCTTGTGGCAATAATGAGTTTGAGAGTTTGAATGTTGCTAGTCATGATTAGAGCAACGATAATGTAAATTCTGTGACAGTTTAAAATTAGCCAAACAATAGCAAGGAAAAAGTTTTAAGTAAAATGCAGATATTCTATTGGACTAGGATTAGCCAATCAGAGACTTGAAATACCGAAGCTTACGGGTTTAATGGTTGAAATAATGTTCAGTTGCTGGCAAACCTTGGTAGTGACCAGACGGAAGATGTGTTCTCTACAGAAATATTATGTGTGAATCGTAAAATATGTCTACGCGTTAGCTAAGTGAAAGCATTAAAGAATCTCACAGCTCTTAAAAAGTGTGCTTTATTAAAATCTGCAAAGGATAAAATAAAAAGAAGTGAATTTAAAAACTTAAAATTTGTGTATGTCTACAATTATTGTCATACCGCACCCTGCCTAAGAGATACATGACTCTACAAACATTACTGACGTAGCCGAGGCAAATTCAAATATAAATAATATATAGAAGCAGTTTTAATAACAAAGTTAAATATTATAGTGTAAAACTTGGAGTGTAACAACAAAAATACATCTTTAAATCAGCTTCTCATACGTAGCAGCATATTGCGTAGCAACAGTAACTATTACGTAATCAACAACTTCAAACCGATGCCCAAAGCATGTTGCAAACTTCTTAAACAAAGTAAACTCCAAGAACAATACTTCAAGTTAGCTTCCCAAATAAGAAGTTAATAAATAAAATTACGTAATAATATTACGTAAGCACACACCTTCTTCAAGTTTGCTCCCATACGTGGGACAGTTATATTAAAGCAACAAAACATCATCAGCATTCCATGCCTGATACATGGGTTGCTGGAAGATGATCCAGACAGGCAGCTACTTATGCTCAATCAGTATCAAGGTGACCAGAATTTATTTTTTAATATTTTGTGGTCTGATGACACCACATTCAAGTTGTTGGGATATGTAACTATTCTTATTGGTACGCAGAAAACCACCATGTTGTTTAGGAGCAACCGCTAAATTAACCCCGTGTAAATGCGTGGGTTGCAATATCAGCATGTGGTGTAATGGGGCCATACTTTATTGACAGAAATCTTACTTGTAGTAGGTTTATTTTTAGGATGAGTTGTATTATATTTCGACTGTTGGGGAGCCGAACTTGAAGTAATTGCAACCGCACATATGGTTAAAAGTTTCCGGTAGCCTTCGCCCAATGTTTAAGAATCAACTTTGTATTTTTTAATGTTTCTTTAAATATTATATATATTTATGTTTGCCTCGGCTGTGTCATTATTTATTTTTAGAGACATGAATTTCTTAACAAGGTGTGGTGCGGCTGAAGAATGTAGACTTACATAGATTATAATTTTTACTTCACTCCATTTATTAATCCTTGACATGATTTAAATAATACTTCAGTGATATAGAGCTGTGAGATTCTTTATTAATTACTTGCACTTTTTAACACGTAAACTATTTTGTCTCACACTGAATACGTATTGAACTTCTCGAGGACATGCCTTGCGTCCGGTTAGGAACGCTGTCTACAAGCAGCTGACTTCTGAATTTATACAATTTGCCCTATTTCAGTTTCTGATTGGCTAATCCTACTCCAATAGAATACTTTTATTTAACTTAAGCTTTTTTCTGGTTCACTGGCTATTTTATAAACTGTCTCAAAAATTACATTAATGTTTCCAAGAATTACCAGTAGCATTATTAAACTTTCTAATTCATTATTGCCTCAAGGCTACCTCATTGTTACCTCATTGGTAGCAACTTTTGACCTATATTCTCACGGCTCCTACATTATTAAATTACGTAATACATTCACATAACATTATTAAACATGCACATAATAATATAAACATTAATACAATGACTGTTACATACATTTTATACGTTATTTATACACATATTGCTTTAAGGCGGGCTGTTATTATATTGTATAATTATACTGAAATAATTTAAGTGTTAAAAATGCTGCCTCACACTGGAGACAAGTACTTGGCTCTACTTCAAGAGGTTACACCAGGAATCATCATGCATATTGACAACTATGAACAACTCTACTTCCAGCATGATATAGCTTGTAGGATGTATGAGGGTAATCCCAAAAGTAAGGTCTCTGAAGCGCTGGGATCGCAGGGAAACTGTTTGTGTGGATGTTGGCCATACTGCTTTTTTCCTTCCTCCCTCCACTCTCTTCAGAAACCACCGCATCCCTTAGCGCCCTCAGTCTTGGCTTGGCAGACAGTTATAATGGAGCTCCCGTTAGCCACTACCGCCAGGTGCAAAGTTCGTGCAGTTATTCGCTTTTTGAGTGCAAAAGGGTTTAAACCTGTCAAAATTCATCGACAGTTGATGGAAGTTTATGGAGAGTCTTGTATGGATGTCAAAAATGTTCGCAAGTGGTGTAGAAAATTTGCAAATGGTCGCACGGAAATTCATGACGAGGAAAGAAGCGGGAGACCGTCCATTTCTGACGAAACAATCGCAAAGGTTGAACAAATCATGCTTCAAGATCGGCGGATCACTCTTGATGAGCTCTGCATTGTTGTTCCTGAGATTTCTCGAAGCACTATTCATCAGACTTTGATTGAAGAGTTGAAATTTCAGAAGGTGTGCGCAAGGTGGGTCCCAAGAATGCTGACAGAAGATCACAAAAGGCAACATGCTGAAACTTCCCACTAATTTCTTCAACGCTATGCAGATGAAAAGGACAACCTTTTGGATTCAATAGTCACGGGTGATGAAACCTGGGCTTTCCACTTCACACCTGAGACCAAACAACAATCACGTGAGTGGCGGCATTCTGGTTCACCCAAGCCGCGAAAATTCAAGAGAACACAGTCTGCCGGTAAAGTCATGGCAACTGTGTTTTGGGATCGAAAGGGGATATTGTTGGTCGACTTTATGGATCCTGGGACAACAATAAATGCCGACAGGTATTGTCAGACATTAAAAAAACTCAGACGGGCAATTCAGAACCGTAGAAGAGGAATGTTGAGCAAGGGCATAAGCCTTCTCCATGACAATGCTCGCCCCCACACCGCCCATCAAACCATGAATCTTCTGCAACAGTTTGGATGGGAAACCATCACCCATCCACCCTATAGTCCGGACTTAGCACCCAGTGACTACCACTTGTGTCCCAAGTTGAAAGAACACTTGGCTGGAAGGCGCTTTGGTGACGACGATGAAGTGAAAAATGAGGTCCATCACTTTTTCAAGAGCATGGCAGCAAGCTGGTATGCCCTGGGCATACAAAAACTGCCACAGCATCTACACAAATGCATCGACCGAAATGGCGATTATGTGGAAAGATAGACAAATGTTAAAGCTTCAAAACTATGTATCATTTGTTGTCAATAAAACTTTCTTTGTATTTTAAAAAAAATTGGAGACCTTACTTTTGGGTACCTTGATAACATTTTCAAAGGAAGGGTGCTTGGATGTTATGCTGAAATTGAATGATCTCCTGATATTACCCCAATGGATTTCTTCCTTTGGGGTACGGTTAAAGACAAAGTCTAGAGAAGGAAACCACAAACTCTTGAACAGCTGAATGGTTACATTGAGAACACCTTCCACAATCTGGACAACAACATTCTAGTGTGTTTGCATGTGTGTCAGAGTGTTTCAGGTAGATGGTGCATTGATGAAGAAGGGAGACATAAAAAGAAGTGATGTGCACTGTAGTTTGTTGGTAGGCCTCTATCATGTTCAAATTATTCAAAATAAGTGACATAAGTTAAATAAGTAGCCACCCTGTTTATTTCTCTCTCTATCCTCAGAACTAGGAATCCATGGACTTAAGGCTTTTCTGAATGGACTAATTCACCTGTGCACCCAAACATAACAGATGGTTGGATTGGGGGGACGCGTTAAGATGCCAAGCTTTTTTTGAGCAGTGTAAATAAAATTATATAAATAGGAGTTTTAAAATTGTTCAAAATAATACCCTTAATTGTATTTATATTTCAGCAAAAGAGCAAGAAAATGAATTCTCTAGTATTAAAGAAAAATGTGATAACATATCCTTGATATGGTGGGCATGTACATTTTCAAAAAGTCTCATATATTTTGTTTCAAAATCCGACAACTCAAGGCAGAACAATTCTATGGTCTGCCTATTGACTAATTTCAATCCTTCCTCTTAACTGTAGGGACACTAAAAGCCATAATTAATTTAATGGACCTGAAATGAACAGAGTTTCATTATGTTGTAAACAACTATGAAGCGAATTAAAGCAATACTGGTTTCTAAAGGATACAATAATCTATGATCTTATTTGGACTGAATACATTTGCTATTCTGCCATGGTAAAATGTATTTTGGTTGGGTTTGTATCAGTAATATCAGAATATATTCTTTCAATAACAATTAACTTGCATCCAAATTACTTTTTGCATATTTTGGTGTGAGGAATATGTTCCTAGCATTTGTCCCAGCATTCTTGTTACATCCTATATGTTTACATTGCCATGCTATTGACAGAATATACCCAGTGAATCAGTTCCTCTTGATCAGTTTTTATTGGCCATGCTGACACTTTCTATTGTGTGTTTAATAGAAAATGTTTCAACTGAATGTACATTTTCTTTTTAGGTGTAATACCTGTTAGAAACAGAGACTATTCAGATGAATGCTATGCTAATTCTAGTTGCCAGGTAGGCAGTGCAAAGGTGAGAAATTTCCAACCCCAAGAGAAGCTGCTCAAACGTTATATAAACAAAATAAATGTGGAGAAATATGAAGGACCAGCTTTGCCAAACCATGCAGCAAATGTGCTTATTGAAAGCAACAGGAAGCTTGAAGCAGAGAGGTAAGCCAGGCTCTCCAAGTCTCAAAAACTCCTCAGAAAGTGGATGTTGAAACCCAAAAGTGATGTTGAAATAGATTCTAGGGTGTTCTAACTGCTGAGTGGAATTCGGTCTTGTCTCAGTATCGTGTTGTAGAAAATCCTTCAGTTTTGTTTGTTTCCAAGAGCGCATTTAAAATCATAACGTCAAACAACTTTTTACTTTCTCTACTATGTATAGTAAGTAGGGGAAGTATTGTATTCCACCGGGAAATATATGTTTTGAGATCCCCTGAATCCAAAAAAGCATTTTTGGAAACATGTCTGTGTGTCTGTCTGTCTGTGAACAGCATAACTCAGAAACGAACAGTCGGATAAACACCAAACTTGGTATTTAGGTTCAGTATCTTCCAGAGATGCGATACAAAGTTTTTCAAGAAAATCTCCCCACCCCAGATTACTCTTTACATGGAACATTTTTTGAAAATTTTAATTTTCTCAAAAATGGCTCTTAACGATTTTGATTAAAATATCATATGTTTAAGATACTTTCATGACAAATAAAATGTATATCTTGAATTTTCTGGGAATGTCTCCAAAAGTATTCTTCATTGTGAACGACTTTTGCATAACTGGTAAACCATAAGAGATAGACAAAATTTTACTACACAAAAAATGTAGATCGCATTAAAATACACAATTTATGTCATATACATTTTTTTTGTTGAGTGAACCATTTTCGAGATATTGCTTGTTATTCCCTTAAATTTTTCAATATTTATTTTCTCAAATGGGAATTTGTTATTCCTTTTTTTGTCTTGGATATGCAAAGAGTATTAATCTGTGGGAAAGGGAATGGTGCTGCACTTAGCAACCAGCTATAAAGAGATATGTCGATGCTTAAAGGCTACTGTATTTCTATATTGCCCTTGCAAATACAAAACAAGGGGAACATAGTACGCCTTAAGCGAAAGTCAAATATTTTTAGAACTGGTCGCTATGTGTAAAATGTAATTTTCTTTGCATGTCAAAAGATCGTTTCTGCAAATGTTTATCTCCATTAGTATGAAATAGATGGAGAATAAGAGTTTGTACAAGAGTAGAGAAAGTCATGTGAGTGTAACACATCGGATTTTTGAAAAATTCCGATGATTGCGGTAGCTATGACATTGATGATTTCTTCTTGGCAGCATACTCAACAGGTGCATATGTCTTGTTTGATATGCTGCTGCGCCATGAATCTCTTCTGCTACTTTAATTCCACCCACCTTACCCAGTAATATCTTGCTATGTTTTGAGATACACCTTCACCAATTTCAGCAACAGATACCTACAAGTATCTTCTCTTAGTAGAAGAGATATAATTAAGATAGTGTGCCATTAAGCTCCAAATGCTGCTGATTAATTAAACAGACAGTTTAAATGCCTGAATAAATTTGAACAAAGCACTCAGAGTTTCCTTTATGCACTATTACCTTAAAAGCTTTTATACTCGATGTATATGTTTACTTCATCTGCTTTATCACTCCTTGCAGCATGTTATGCTAATACATATGTAAGTTACAACTCAGTTAAATATGTATTATAATGATTTTTCAGGATTCGAACGAAAGACAAACATGATCGAGCAACAGCTGAACAGGTGATGGACCCTCGCACCCGTATGATTCTCTTTAAGTTGTTAAATCGTGGAATCATAACTGAAATTAATGGCTGCATATCTACAGGAAAAGAGGCAAATGTTTATCATGCAGCAACAAAAACTGGTGAAAACAGGGCAATAAAAATCTATAAAACTTCAATATTGGTCTTCAAAGACAGAGATAAATATGTCAGTGGTGAGTTTAGGTAAGTGCATTTTAGCCTTTGCATGTCAACTAATCAAGATTTTTAAGGAATAGAATATTTTAGCAGTGTGCAAAGGAGACTATACTAAAAGCTTGAAGACAACTAAGGTACTGTTAAATATATCAGTTCTAGCTGAATCACTTTCTCATAAAAAAAAAGTCTATAAGATGATTTTCAGGAAGATGTATCAATTTTATACGTTTAAAACCTCATTATGGCATCCAGAAGAGTAGTCAAGTTACATGTATGAAAAACAGCTTTTGGAAAGAGAGATATGAACTGCAAGGAAGAGACCCATATGCATGTTTAGTTTAGTAATGAGATAGAAACTAAAAAAAAAACTAGAAATTGTTGGTTTCATTACTATAGAGAAACATTTTACTGTGAGCAGTTAATAGGTGACAGAAATCAAGCAGACGTACTCTACCCACTTCTCTGACAGAATCAGGTCGCCTTATGAAAAAACAACAAGTGAAAGGTTTCTGCAGCATGATAATGGGTAAGACCATGAAGAACAAATTATTATATTTTATACACTCAGGATGCTTAATGGCTTTTAATCAGAAACCAGACCCTGCAATACTTAGGCACATTCCAAATTGTACTTTACCTCATCTATCAGTTACATATTGCAAGAAGTTGTTAGTAGTTAGGTCTTCTCCTTACTTTGTTCTTTGCATGAATAAAGCTACAGATACACTTACTGTGCGGTCCAAATCTCTTGACGTTTCATGACAAACAATATGGAATGACCGCGTGGTTGCAAATTAATTTCGCTTTGCTTCATCAGAATGTTATGTGTTTGCTATAAATGCCATTGCAATGTTCACTTAAAAACTACAAGAAAACAAGAAGAGACAATAATGGGAATGTAATACAGAAATAGAGAAACAAAAACCATACCTCTCCATGCATCCTTTGTTATTCAAGTGGCACAGCTAATGGCATATCCTTTTTCACTTCCCCACGCACACATGAAACAGTTGATATACTTAATGAGCACGCCTGAGCTGTAAGTTCTTGACATTTTGTGAAGTTGAGGTTTTTGTGGTTTTCTTTGTTGGCATACTTCTTAAAGAAAGTATACACACTGAAGACAACAGCCCTAACCTTACTGCTATGTCCATGGTACTATGAGCCTTTCTAAGCAACATTTTCATGAAAGATTTAACTTTATAATTGCTAGGACAAAGCCTATCACTGTAAGAAATGAGTACACCGCAGTTGAATTCACAACTTAACCTTCCAGCAAGCGGGCTGTAGAAAGTACACAGCAGTATTTTTGCTTTGTCAATGTTTTAACCTTGACCTATCACATCAATGTTGCAATGAATTCCATTGTTGATGCTTCCTAGAGAATATGATGACAGTTGCTGATTCTTTGTTTAAAGCTCTCAGTTGGCTTATTCTTTATATGGCTCTATTTTGTGGTAGTGCATTCCAAGTAACGAGGTGTTGAGTGTTGTGTAAAACACAACACAATCTTCTTATGTATGGGTTTGGTTCTAGGACTCGGCATTATGCAGAAGTAAGCATAATAACCATTAAAATTGCACTTAATCATTGGTTTTTCAATGGTATTATTCTGTGAAACAAAACCATACATGACATTGTTTATTAAAAAACCAATGTCATGTAGGGATTTGTAGAGCTGCATCATAGGGCTTTGAAAGGATTTACAAAACGAATTTGTAGTTATATTTGAAAACCTCGTGGGATAAGTATTTGTAAATTTATTTAGGACATGGCGAATTGCACATTATTAAGTGATAATTATGTCTATGAGATAACAATATATAAATTAACTACGACGGCAATGGATTTATTACTATTACAAGCATAGCTGTAACTATAGTCCATTCCAAACCAGAGTGCCTTTCACTGAAAACAAACTCTTTGTATTATCCGCGTGAAACTAGTTCACAATCCCCACCCATAATGTCTGCTTGTTCCCCTCTCACGTGCTTGTTGAACAGTATTTAATCTATAAAAAGGTGCCCTGCGTGAGAATCATAGTTCAAAATGCAACCTGAGGTAACAATCGATTTTATAAGTATGCGGCAATGAACATTTTACTTACGTTAATCACAATCCTCGGGCAAAAGTGCAACACCCAAATCCGAATCCTCCGAAAATGACTCAGCTGCCATATCGGAATCAGAACTACTCTCCAAAATAATGACAAGCTTATCTACAATTCCACTTAAAACAAGTTCCCATATTTTATCCTCTTCTATGTTGTCTGTTTATATTCCCTGCTCACTTTCATTACACTTCTCACTGAAACGCCTGTAAAATCCGATATTAGTTTCGTAATATGCAATAATGCAAGTGTCGGGTATTTTGTAATAGTGAGTTGAATATATGAAGTATTGTTTGTTTTTAGCCACTTTTTAACTGTTTCCCGCTTTTTGTGTTTGAACAGTTTATTCGCACTACACGCACCTTCCTCTGTCATGTGAGCTCAAATACCAATGACTAAATCACAAGATTTGACCTGAGCTGAGCATTTGTGTGTTAGTGTATTATGAATGACTGTTCGCTTATCATATATCCTGTGTTACGCAAAGTGTTTATTCGGTACTCAGATAGCACCTCTGGGAATTCATTGCCGCATTTCTTGTGTAGTGGTAGTGGTGCATTTGGTTGGTATTAACAAGCAAGATGCTCTTGGCGTCAGCGCAATAGCAGGCGAAAATCATATTTTGTAATCTCTTAACAGCTAGTATATATCCATTACCTTTAGCGATGAGTTCTTATGATAGCCGCAATAAAATATGCAGTTCTATACCTTTCCTGCTCTAATATTTCATAATACAGTACATGTATTGAGGAACTATTTACGCTGGCGTAAGAGTATATTCTTGGGTTTGTGACAAGCCGAAGCACGTGCTTCTGTTTACATCAGAGGGAACTCTAGTTTGGAATGGACAATAAAAGTCTCCGTTTAAACATCATGAAAGATAACTATAAATTAATGGCGAACCATTGGGTGTAAAAATATGATTCTTTTTCATACTTGTTTAGGAAAATGTCGCCTTTTATCCTAGCTACTTGTTGCTTTATCTGAAATATGACATACACATGCATGCACATGATATTACAATTAAGAGGTTTACCAGCAACAAGGTGTACTGTCTATATGAGGCAATGCTGCACTGCTGCTATTTGCTAGTGCCGTCTTAGTGGATATTCCTCAAACGTCAAGAGATTTGGACTGCATAATAGAGCATTTTGCAGCAATGCCTTGGATACTATTATAGCCCTTACAGTGCATTTAGTCAATTTTACCTTTTGAAATAACTGCAATAAACACTACATAATGTACATAAACAGGTGTGCATTTCCTTACTTACCAGCCAGCTGGTTTGACATAGTATTCCTTTTTGAAAATGTTAGCACAGAAGAAGTGAAGTAACATTTCCTGGGTGAGGAACAGAATACAGGATTATTGGTTTGCAGTTTTTCCTTCTTCAGAATATTGTGCCTATGTATGAAATATATGGATACAATGTTTGACATGGCAAAGTGTTATTGGATATCTCCACTCCCCTCCACTTTGCTTTTAGGAAATGCAAAGCATAAACAAACATAATGACTATATTTATTTGATCTACTGTCTGGGGATCCACTAGATTCCAGGGGCGGGGGGAGTCTATAAGTCTCAATACTTAAAGCATTAAAACAGAATTTGGGACACTTACTCTGTAATAATACAAGGTATGTTTCAGAAGCCTTTCCATCATTATTTGTAGGTCAACTAGAGGCTTTTTTTATTGTCTTCATTCTAGTCTCTGGCAGATGACACCATGAATTTGATACAGATGTCTGCAGATGGAATTTCAAAGTTAATAAAATTGTGCCTCTGGATGAAAATCTCCCATACAGGGATTTCTAGAGAATGGTTTACTTCTTTTAGGAATTCAGAGTTTGTGTCTATTTCATGATTGGTTTCCCAAAAGTGTGCTGCAATAGCTGATTTGTCTGACAAATCAGAAATCAGCCGTTAAAGGCTGATTAGGCTTCTGAAACACACCCTGTATAATAACAGAGTGAGTGAAGCAAACGTCCCAAATTTGGTTCCCAATTTAACTCAAGTAATGAACCTCGCCTTCACTGCTACAAAGTTTATAAATTAAATTGTCTATAAGGTATTGACAAAAGAAGTTACATTTTATTGCATGCAGAAGGATGAGGCAAAGTTGAATGTTTTATAAAACATGTTAACTATTAGCTCATTAGAAGCAAGGTCAGTTTTCATTTCAAATTATACTATCCAAAATCTTGGAAACAACTTCAGAAATGCTTATGCCTTTTAGTCCAGCATCAACTGTATTAGACAAATTTTAAGGCTGGCTTATTCTTAACAGCATTTACCCATAACTATGGACTTGTAACAGCAGCTGGCTTAATGCCTAAAAGGGTTAGTGAAAAAAAATTAACACAAATCACATATTTTAATAAACACTGGTGTTTTTAAATATTGTATGAAGTATCTAAGATATACATTTTATTTGTTTTGTTTTGTCATGCTATTATTTCAGGTTTATATTTTAATTAATATTTTTGCTGTCCTTTTTGAATACATTAAAATTAAAGCAGTATTTCCAAATTAAACTTCTACAGCATCTGCATCATCTAATTTTATTTTCTCTATGCATACTTATAGTACCTAGAGGAAGTATTGCATTCCATTAAAGAATTCAGTATCATAATTTCTCTGGAAATACATGTTTTGAGGCCCACTGAATTGAAAAGTAAAAGAAACTCTTTAGGAAAAGGTCTGCAATGTATGCTGATTGAGAGAGTAATGCAGCAGAAGGCCTCAGTATAACTTAAAAACAAAAAGTCAGCTAATACCATTTAAATTCAGCATCTTGCAAAGATGTGCTAAAAAGATTTTCAGTAAAATTCCCCCACCCCAAACTATCCTTTATACGGAAAATGTTTTATTATTTTTACTTTCTCTACTACGTACAGTAAGTAGGGGAAGTATTGTATTCCACCCAAAAATTCGATACCGAGATTTCACTGGAAATATATGTTTTGAGACCCCCTGAAGCCAAAAAAAGCATTTTTGGAAACATGTTCATCTGTGTGTCTGCCTGTCTGTCTGTGAACAGCATAACTCAGAAACGAATAGTTGGATAAACATCAAACTTGGTATTTAGGTTCAGTAGCTTCCAGAGATGCGACATGAAGGTTTTCAAGAAAACCCTCCCACCCCAGATTACCCTTTACATGGAACATTTTTTGAAAATTTTAATTTTCTCAAAAATGGCTCTAACGATTTTGATTAAAATATCATATGTTTAAGATATTTTCATGACAAATGAAATGTATATCTCGAATCTTCTGTCCAAAAGTATTCTTCATTGTGAACGACTTTTGCATAACTGGTAAACCATAAGAGATAGACAAACTTTTACTATACAAAAGGGTAGATCACGTTAAAATACACAATTTATTGACTAATTTTGAAGATTTAGAAGCTAGTAACAGTGATGTGTCATAATTTAAGATAAAGAGAGTTGAGGGTTGTTACACTACATCACTAAAATATTCTTACTTGAGCGCGTTTCGGGAGACGGCTTGTTCCCATCGTCAGCATGTTCTCAACTGATGTTTCCTATGTATACCAGGTTACATTCTTTACAATCAATTTGATATATACTATGCAACAGAACAAAAGATCCTGTCCCCAATGATAAATCAGCTGGTATATATCAAATTGATTGTAATCAATGTAACCTGGTATACATAGGAAGAACCAAAAGAAATCTTGAAATAAGAGCATATGAGATGCATTTACCAAAAGCAGCCAGATAAATCAGCAGGAGCACATCATTTCTGGTCTTCAAACCATGATATCACTCCGAACATAAAACTCTTAAAACCGATCAACAGCAGCAATGAATTGGACATCTGGGAAAAAATACATATTGTCAAACACAGGAATCACCTAATGAATTTCGAACTGCCACCACCCAGCAGCCTTTGGAGGTTCATCAGCCCAGCACCAGAGAACACCACTAGCCACACACATCCCCCAGACGATGACCGGAAACATCAGTTGAGAACATGCTGACGATGGGAACAAGCCGTCTCCCGAAACGCGTTCAAGTAAGAATATTTTAGTGATGTAGTGTAACAACCCTCAACTCTCTTTATCTTAAAATACACAATTTATGTCATATACATTTTTGTTGTTGAGTGAACCATTTTCGAGATATTGTGTTATTCCCTTAAATTTTCCAATACTTATACTTTTTCTCAAGTGGAAATTCATTATTCATTTTTTTGGTCCTGGTAGTGCAAAGAGAATGGAATACTCCACATAGCAACCAGCTCTTAAAATATTTGACTATCGCTTAAAGCCTAGCAATTCCCCTTGCATCTACAAGAAAATTAGCAATAAGATTAACATCTCGATTAACATGAAGCATATGGAGAATAAGTGTTTGTAAAAATAGTTTGTACAAGAGTAGAGAAAGTCATGTGAGTGTAACACATCAGATTTTTTATGAATTTCAAAGCCAGCTTATAGCAATCTGATTTTTAAAGATTTGATTCTTGTCTATCATGTCTACAATGAAATGAGTAATTAAACCATTTTTGCATACATTTATCTCAATTGACGTAGCTTTTGTAAGAATAGTGTACAGAAGAGATATAAAATAAATGATAGCCTTGTGAATGTAACCAGATTTTTAATTTCAACATTGGCTTCTCATGTTTACATGGCTATCATTTTAAGAAAGGAAAAGGAAAAAGACCATTAGCCATTACACTTTAGAGAGCAAAGCAGAAATGAGTTGGCCATGTAAAGTTTGAAAAGAAGGAATTTCAGTTCTTTGGGAATTTTGAACATTATAGCTTTTAAACCAACTGCCACCATTTTACTTAGTTACAAATTTTATAAGGTTACTAAAGCTTATAGCTAACAAGGTTTTCTTTTTAATGATTTGAATGTTTATAGTTTGTAGTATACAAATAAAAGTAAAAGTTCTTAATAAATAAAAGCATTCAGGGCATACAAAGAGAAACTAGCATAAAGATGGCTTGTTTGCTAGCAGCAGCAGCAGCAGCAGCAGCAGCAGCAGCAATACTTAATAGTAGAAAATTTAGGCTGCAAAAACTTTCACTACCTCAATTTCCATATTGTCAGACATAATAGGCTCTTAGAATGTTACAGTTTCCAAATCAGGAGCAACTTCATGCACAAAGATTGGCAATCAGTGATTATTGCTCAAATGGCCCTGCTTAAAGAATTCAAGTGAAAGAGAAATAATTAATTAGAAACCTATACCCCCGCCGCTGTATCTTTGCAATTGACAGTTTGTGCGACTTTGCGTAAGGTTGGCTACATTGTGGTTGCGACGTTGCCAGAGTGGCTAGTAAACAACAACAGCTGATTGTTCTCCTTTTTAAGCCACATACAAAAAGTGTAGGTAAGTAGCAAACGTCAACGAATAATAACTATTTCGTATTATTATTGTTAATTGAAAATAAGCGATATAAGCAGATTTGGTATTGTCGGATACTCCTTTCTATGATAATAGGCATAAATGTGTCTACATATTGTGTCTAATTGGAAAGCATCAAGATTTGTGACTGGATGAGGCTGCTTTCTTTTCTTCCCTGGAGTTAATAGAAATACCTGTTGCATTCCAGATGGTTCAGGAATTTTGTGCTCTTTCTCTAGGAGTGAATAACAGTTCTCGTGCTTAGTCCAAGAGCTGCTGCAGTTTGTTGTACGGCTTTATCAGCAGGAATAGAGGGATGCCCATGAACCTTCACGTACTCCTTTTCCTGTTCAAAGAATTCCAATAGTTCCAATGCCTGACTTAAGAGGCACACCTAGACACAAAGGATTTTCACTTCGTGAATCATCACTCAGCGATCGGCGTCGTTTTTCAGACTTTGTGGCACGTAAGTTTTTTTTAAATAAATAATATGAATGAAATATATATATATATATATATATATATATATATATATATATAAACGAACAATAACAAAACTATCAAACAATAACCACAAATATAAATAACAATGAACAATATGTAGCTTGCAAAGAACAACTCGACGGTCGTGCTAGAGATTCCCAAACTGAAGCACGTGTTTGGGAATAGTTACATCCGGCAACAGAGCTGATTCTAGTTCCGGTTCCGCTTTGTCATCGACCATCCGGAATGCTGCCTTGTGATTGGCTTAGGAAGTCAAAAGGTTGAAGCTTTTCATCTGTTTTTTCGCGAGTGTACCAACTTAAACACTAGCTGTAAAGTGCAACGTTACAGCGGCGGGGGTATAAATTGGAGCTCTAACAAAATGAATACCCAATACTCCATGCTGCATGAATTAATGCAATAGTCATACTTGTGCCCACTTAATACTATATTACTACATCACTATTCTTAATCTTTTCTACAGGATGTCCAATAAAATAATTACATAGCACTGTAATTGACTTTATCATTTGATGAAATGCTTCATGCAGGTTTCGACATGGATATTGTCGACATAATCCTCGCAAAATGGTACGCACATGGGCAGAGAAGGAGATGAGGAATCTTGTGAGAATGCATTCTGTTGGCTTACCAGTTCCAGAGCCATTCTTGTTGAGAAGCCATGTCCTGTTGATGGGCTTTATAGGGAAAGAAGGATGGCCTGCTCCAAAGCTCAAGGTAGGATATATTTAAAGGGTCTTCCTCTTAAATTTAACTTCCCTTTGTATTCTTTATTTAATTAATGAAAATTCCAATCCCACATATTATTGTGTTTATTTAGGTAAATATCTCACTGCTTTCTTTAAACGATTAATTTGAGTAAGGCAAATGTATTAATCCTCATCTCAGATAATTAAGAGTATAAACTTTTCCAGTTACAATTAGTGTGCCTACATGGAGTTGCCTTGTTATAAAAGGTATATCTAATGGTTACTCTTATGTTAATCTCTGTGACAAAGTCAAAACATGATTTTTGTGACTCACTGTTGTTGCGGTAACTTCGTGTTATCTTATTGCTGGGTGCCTGTCATTGTTTTACTATTTTTAATTTTGAGTTCTTTATCCTCCGGCTAGCTATTATCATTCAGTCGAGCAAATCTCTTGAACAGGGTGTGTAAACGGAAAGGAGTTGTTACTAAAAGATAACACTGATAAAAGAATTTGTTTTTACTCTTTTATTGCCGTCACAATTAATTAATTTCACATATTTACTCTTGATACACGCCCGACTGAAACTGTTATATTTTCGAATGTAACTATAATAAGTTAATTGCCGCACATTATTAATTCACGTATTTCACATTTTTTTAAGTAACTTTACGACGCGAGGGATTCTGTAGAACTGTGCGACGTATATCCCGTGGATGATTCTGTTGAACTGTGCGACGTTTACCTTGTGAATTATTCTGTAAAACTGTGTGACGTGTAGCCCGCGAATGATTCTGTTGGACTGAACGTTACCCGTCTCTGGCTTTAGCTTTTTATACTCCCTCACCCTGATATGCCTAAACATTATAACAGAGCTGCTATTGGTTAATAAAACGCGCTAACATTAGCATCTATTTTTATATCCAATCAAAATTACGAACACATATGCTCTAGGGAAGATATTCCCTCCATTTCTACAGAAAAGCGCACTAATCTGACGTCATTTTTTTGTCTCTTCTAATTGATAAACAACTCACCCCATCATTTCATTGTTACCCGCTCCTATTGTCAGTTTCAGTGAGGCCGTGTAAACTTATTTCGTAACAATGCTTATAATTAACAAACATCTCAAATCATTGTCATACAATAATGCTAATTTACACTACAATCACTCTGTCATTTACAGTGTTGTGATATAAAATACTGCCACACTGTTTTAAACTTTGTTTTATGTTGCAAATATAACTTTTGCCACCTGTTTTCTTCAAACGTTGTTGGAAACTTTAACTTCAGAATGTCAAGATTAGATGGAGCTTACTTTCAAAACACAATATTTAAAACATTTGGAGAACGCTGAGGAGCAAATGAGAAATATTAATTTGAGGATACTAATAATAATGAGCTTGATTTGAACTATTAATTATCAATTTTAGGTTTTTTGTAGGGCATCTTAAGTAGAGGTATAGACTCATCCAAACAGGATTTTAATGTATTTATAAAAAGCTCAAACTTATCATGTAGTTTTATATATGTTTATCCACGTTGTTTGTTTTATGTTGGCTCGTAGTGAAGTTAAAATAACATTATTTACAATTCTTTTAACTTCTGTTAGTGTTTTTGTTTTCATACTTTGTACACTTTTAGCCTCACTTTCTAATAATTGTCCGTAATGATCACTAAGTCCTCTGATTATTTATACCTACATCAAGAATTTCCCCATTCAAATTTGTATACACATGGTCTGTATAAGTTGATGAAGTTTTGATTACTCTAGTTGGCATGCCTTTATTTGATTTAGATTATTTCGTTGTAGCAACTCTAACAAGAATTTTGTTGTTTTTTTACTTTTGCTATAACATCTATATTCATATCTTGTATAACTATAACTTTGTTATTTTTTACTTTTTTATTGAGGCATATCTCTAGTTTAGTTAAGAAGTTAATCTTGTCTGGTTTTGGACGACTATAGACTCCCAGTACTATAAGCTTTCCCTTTTTTTATTGAATTTCGACCAAAAACGATGTCGCATATACATTGCTCAGGAATTGCTGAATGAAGTCGAAGACGATCCAGCACTTCTAAAGAAGGTTATAACAGGTGACGAAACATGGGTATATGGTTATGATGTTGAAACTATGACCCAATCATCCCAATGGAAACTGCCTGAAGAACCAAGACTGAAAAAAAAATTCGACAATTTTGATCACATGTGAAGGTTCTTCTCACTGTTTTCTTCGATTACAATGGGATGATGCATCAGGAGTTCCTGCCTTATGGTTGTACGGTCAATAAGGAATACTACCTGGAAGTTATGCGCCATTTACGTGAAGCAATCCGAAGAAAACGACCAGAATTGTGGCCAAACCACTCATGGAAATTGCATCACAATAATGCACCCGCTCACACCTCAATGATTGTTCATGACTTTTTGGCAAAAAACAAAATCATTATGCTGCCTCAGCCACCATATTTGCTGGACATGGTCCCCCATGACTTCTTTCTATACTCGAGTCTGAAGCCAGCCATGAAAAGATGACGTTTTGCCACCATTGATGAGAATAAAAACAGAATCGCTGAAGGAGCTGAACACCATAACAAAAAGTGAGTTCCAGAAGTGCTTCCAAGATTGGAAAAAGTGCTGACACAAGTGTGTTATATCGGAGGGGATTGCTTTGAAAGGGAATAAAGTTGATAATGATTAAATAAAAGTTCAATAAGGATCAATATGGGGCTGCGAGAAAAAGAAATTTACAGTGCAAAAATTGTTGCATTAAACTCAATAAAATCATCTCAATACATTAAAATTCACTATCATCACACAGCCATGATGGGCACATTGCAACAACACCATCAAGCCAAATATATGTATCACTTACATCTCATTGAACTCACAAGAACATACAGCAACCCTGCAAATTACCAAAAACACTAAAAAGACCTTGAGGGTACCTTATAGCAATCCCATTGAAGCAGACACTGTAACAAAACTGTGCACTCAAACATCTTAAACACATTAACACTTACACCATCGGGGTCGTCCTCCGTGGACTGGTGGTACCGTGCTAGCCTCTAGTTCCCAAGGTCGCGGGTTCAAACCCGGTGGAGGGCGATGGATTTTTTCGGGCGTAAAAATCGTTAGCACGGCTTCCTTCGGAAGGGAAGTAAAGCCGGTGGTCCCGTGTCGTAGATTTACGGCACGTAAAAGAACCTCAAGCCTGATAAAGAGGCCTCTGAGCAAAATTACAGGTGTTTCACGCCCAATATAGAATGGGACGCTAAGAACCATAGTAGTTAAAGAGCGTCCATAAATAAAACTCAATTTTTTACACCATCGGGGGTACAATGTCGGTATCCCTCCGAGGCAAACTTCATCAATACAGTGCTCACAACAAAACAATTATTCAACAATTTGAGAAAAGAAAATTATAACAGCATCATAATAAAACAAAATATAGTGATACAATAATACACACCACAAAGTCATAAGGAAATAAGCATTCTAACATATCATACTTCCTGAAAATGAAGCAAAATTAAACCAAAATGACTCAACTAAACAGCAAAATTTGAGCAATACATATCACAGAAACAAAAATAATGAATATAATTACCAAAACAGAGTGAGAAAATTTTATCCCACGATACATTCACAAAAATTCTGCTTGCCCAAAATATATGATACAATTTGGTACACACAACCTCCAATACTCACTAATTTGTGGTTTACCAGGAAATCTGTATACAACCTTACCAAATTACTGGTAACCAATTAAACCAATTAACAGATGTAGTATTACAAACCTGGCTGAAACACTGCATACAAAATAATACTCAAAGCAAATCTGCAACATATTTCAAATAACATAAATCAGTTGATGGTGAACCTTTGTAGGTTTACATGATAATTTACATACTGGTGCATTGGCACATCAGAACAAATGCCCTTGACCACTAACAAAATGAAAAATTTTAAAAGAATGTAAAAATGTACTTCCCTATAAACAGAACCTACATTACCATAGCTATTCACAAGTTATAAATGACACAAAATACACTGTTATTATAACTAAGCACCCACAGCGAAATTCTGAGAGGGGGATTTAAACACAGTCTACACCGGACACCCCCACAAACTTATGTTTTTCATCTTAGATGCATTGTGCTGCCACCTACTGCCTGGTACTCATTATCCGCGACCTCAGTAGTCATTAGACATCGTTAAACAGCAGAATGAGACGCTCCGGAACTCACGGACTTTGAACGTGGTCAGGTGTTTGGATGTCACTTGTGTCAGAAGTCTGAATGCAAGATTTCCACACTCCTAAACACCCAGGTGTTTCTGTTCTGATAGTGAAGTGGAAACGTGAAGGGACATGTACAGCACAAAAGCGTACAGGCCAACCTTCTCTGTTGACTGACGGAGACCGCCAACATTTGAAGAGGGTCGTAAAGAGTAATAGGCAGACATCAATCCACACCATCACACAGGAATTCCAAACTGCATCAGGATCCACTCCAAGTACTATGACAGGCGTGAGGTGAGAAACCTTGGATACCATGGTCAAGCAGCTGCTCATAAGCCACACAACATGCAGGAAGATGCCAAACTACGCCTAGCTTGTGTAAGGAGCGTCAACATTACATGATTGAACAGCGGCAAAATGTTTTGTGAAATGACGAATCACAGTACACAGTGTGGCGATCTGATGGCAGGGTGTGGGTATGGCGAATGCCCAGTGAACGTCATCTGCCAGCGTGTGTAGTGCCAACAGGAAATTCAGAGGTGGTGGTGTTATGGTGTGGTCGTGTTTTTCCTGGAAGTGGCTTGCATCCCTTGTTGTTTTGCATGGCACGATCACAGTGCAGACCTACATTGATATTTTAAGCACCTTCTTGCTTTCCACTGTTGAAGAGGAATTCGGGGATGGCGATTGCATCTTTCAATACGATTGAGCACCTGTTCATACTGCCCGGGCTGTGGCAGATTGGTTACACGACAATAACATCCCTGTAATGAATGGACTGGCCTGCACAGAGTCCTGACTTGAATCCTATAGAACACCTTTGGGATGTTTTGGAACACCGACTTTGTGCCAGGCCTCACCGACCTACATCGATACCTCTCCTCAGTTCTGCACTCCGTGAAGAATGGCCTGCCATTCCCCAAGAAACCTTCCAGCACCTGATTGATAGTATGCCTGCGAGAGTGAACGCTGTCATCTAGGCTAAGAGTGGGCCAACACCATATTGACTTTCAGCATTACCGATGGAGGGCGCCATGAACTTGTACGTCATTTTCAGCCTGGTGTCCCGGATACTTTTGATCATGCAGTTTATATGGAGGCATACAGGACACTAGTATGGCAATAGTTTTAAAAATAATTCTGCTATATGTATGCTGGATTTGATATTTTAAATACCTTTTGCATGGCTGATGAGAAACAAAATAGTAGACATAACATTTCAAAAGTGTAAACTTGAAGTGCTGGAAAATTCTGGCCAGGAACAATAACAGTTACCTCATAAACAGCTAAAGCTGCAAGAAAGTTATGTACTACAAATTATATATTTTAAGAAGCTGTACAATGTTATCAAAAGTAAGTTTTTGTCAACCTTGTTTAATTTTCCTCTATGCCACTATGACCTGGCACCCAGATGAGTTGAACTTCGTTCTGTTCTGCCAAGCTTGTTTTGAAACTAGTCCTGATATTACCTTATGACTACCTAGAGCTTTAATCGCAGCCTGGCTATCTGAAAAGATAGGGATAACGATCTGTTTACCAGTGTAAGCTCTCATGTTTTTATAAGGACACTAATGACCTTGAAGTTGAACGCCCTTAAACATAAATCGTTAACAAGATTGTTAGCGTCCTTATGAAAATATGAGAGCTTACACTGGTGAACAGATTCTTATCTTTTCAGACAGCCAGGCTGCATAGACAAATAAAGCTCACTCTGGAAATTCCTGAGAAAACTTTGATGTGGAGTGTGGGAATCAGGGGATCTCAAAACATGTATATATGGTGAAATTAGTATGAAATTTTTGGGTGGAATACAAAACTTCCTCTACCTGCTATGGATAAGTGGCAGAGAAAATCTGATGTGTTACATTCACATTACTTTCTCTATTGGCTTATTAGTAGGTATATAAATTATTCTTACAAAAGTTTATTTTCCTATCTACTTCATTTTAATCAAGATAAACCTTTCCGGAAATAGCTGCATTACACGTTTCATTATAGATACAAGGGAATAGAGATGCTAAAAGTTTAAGATCTGGACAGTAAATGCTGGCCTTAAAATACCATACTCCTTTCATAATATCAAAAGAAACAACTCAAAATCATCAGGACTTTAAAAGAATGGCTAAGTATTGAACATTTACAATCATTAATAACGGATATCTCAAAAATGGCTAATTCCACAAAAAAAAAGGTTATTTAAAAGAAATTGTATGTTTTAAAGAGCTCTATATTTTTTTGTGCAATACGTTTTTGTCTATCGCTTAACGTTGACCAGTTATACAAGATTGTACAAAATTTCTTCCGAATGAAGAGGACTATTCAGATTATTCCAACAAAATTCAAGATATATATTTTTTTGTGATGTAAATATCGTTAATAAATGGAATTTTAAACAAAATCATTAAGAGCCATGTTTTAGAAAATCTTAAATTTCGAAAAATATTCCATGTAGATTTCTTGAAAATCTTTGTGTTGCATCTTTGGATGGTACTGAACGTAAATACCAAGTTTAGTGTTTTACCAACTTTTTGTTTTTGAGTTATCTGTTCATACACACGTGTGCACACAAATTTCTAAAAACGTCCCTTTTAGGTACATACATTTCTGTTGAAATCTAGACATCAAATTTTTGGGTGGAATGCAATACTTCCCCTACTTTACGTAGTAGAGAAACTAACAACTAAACGAAAGAACAGAAACTAAAAGCAGCAACACTTGAAAATGGAATTATGAGTAACAAATAATAAAATATGAATTAATAAAATGAAAGTCTTACGGAATTTGTTCAGTCAGTGTTCTCTTGAAGCCACTGAAAGAAAATTTGTAAAATGTATCTTTTGTTAAGTTACCGTAGATGTTTACATTTGTTCACAAAATCACAACAGTAAATTGATTTCTGTGTGTAAACAAGAAGTACATAGTTATGACAAGTGGGAACTTCATTCTAATGTTTCTTTCATGCTAACAAGCGCTTGTAATGAAAAGGAAGAAACAAACAACTTCATGCATGTCTGTTAGATGACACAATTGAGAAAAGTGTAAAATTGCAACATGGAATATTTTGAAAACAGCTAACGCTATGAAAAAAGGCGTTGGACACAAAATGCGTGTTTTAATGAGCTCTACATTTCTTCTGTGTAATGGATCCACTGGCTCTCACCCAAAACATAAAAGCATGAGGAGGCCAGCGAAACCAAGCAGCCATTTAGGAAGGCTTGTCTGAGGCAGGGAACCCCGGCCAGAGGAAAAGGGGAGCCCTAACGAGTGCCATAGGGGATAGGAATCCTAAGATGAAAACCAAAGCTCCGAAGCTAACACAGGAATAAAGAAAGGCGCGGAAAGTATCTCCCAATATAGACAAAGATAAAATTCTGAAATGTAAGTTTCACTAGTTTATTTTACCAAACAGTAGCCATCAACCATCGCTTTTCACAAAACAACAAAATATAACAAGGAAACACTAAAGTTATAAAAACACAGAAATGGAAACAATTCTTATCAAACTAATAACAGTCCTAACTTCAAACATTTAGAGCTGGAAAGAATTAATCAAACCTTAACTTTCAATCCATAAGTACTAAACCAGAACTCTCATAAATATACTACTAGCAATAGCTTTTCAGAAGGTACTTTAATGATAATAATAAAACAAACTTTAATTGACCAAACTTGTAAAGCAACATTAATATTGATAACTTCAACACAAAGATGACTTTAATAGTGATAGAACCAAAGCTTCAACTGACCCAAAAGCTTTAAAGCAAATTTTAAGTGAAAAAATTAAAGTTCAACAAACAAAAAGAAAATACCAACTTTACACCAACAGCTTTCCCTTATGGGCGATATTTAAATATCTAGATATTTAAGAGATCTGGTGCAGCATAAATCTAATAATTATAAATGTAATTTAAAGGCACCCAGAAAATGTAAGATTTTTCTAACTTTTAAAAAGTTATAAATCAAAGAAACCATAAACATCTGTGGCAAAATCATCCCCAATTTAGCTGCTTTTGACAAGTCACAAGATTATTAACAAAATAGCATTAATGCTGAAAAAGAAAACTATTCGACATTAAACCTAGGCAAATGAACGTTTTACCAAAAGCACACATCCAACTATAACAAACTCGTGCACTAAAGAGCAAAACAGGTATTCAAAATTCTTTCAACCCAAGAGGTAAGTAAGGAAGGAGCTACAAACAAAGTGGTGAAAATGGCAAAATGGCTCAATACATAAACCAGGCAGCCAAAGTAATTCAACTATTGCATGGAACCAAAATATTGTGTCCAATAGTGCACGAGTTAATTCTGCAATTGTAAAACCAGTTGTAAGCGTAATTATATCCTTCATAAATTGATAACTGGTCTGATAAATCCCCTAGCAAAATACAACCCAAAAGGAAACAACCATAGGCACCTTAACTAAATCATAAGCAGTTCCAAGTATATCCGGGGAAAATTGGCAAAATAGTGCAATACCTTCCCAGCCCACTAATATTCAATAAGAAAATCAAACTTATCCACGATGAGAAGGGAAAAAAAAATTGTGTATATATATATTATATCAGATGTTTCATTAAAAAGGACAGGCCAATTAAACATACATATAACATTGGATACTCTTGAGCTTCTATACAATCCAACTTTATCCTATCAGGCCAATCTCAAGAGCAATAACCTTAAATGCTTTACCAAAACTTACAATGCTCCTTTACACATTGAAAAGGGACTTCTTTAATACTTTCCCCATTAATATCCCATAAAAGAATCACATTTAACAGCAATAAAAAGGCATAAACATTTCATTAAACTATTCCTTATTAAGCCCACACAGAAAATCTGAAAACATTCCTCTGTGGTACCCTTAGAAGTCATACAAAACACCCTCATTTATAAATAACATGGCCTATTTAACCCAGTATTAATTTTGGCAAAGAAACAAATCAACCAAAACACATTAAACTATGAATAATATTAAGAGCCAGCCACTTACGAATTGCCTGTGAAAAACAACTGCCCAAACTCCATTCACCATTACCAAAATACAAATCAGTTGACGACAAAAACCTACCTTTACTTAAGCAGATATTCCCAACGTATTACAAATGGTGTCCTATTAATGAAAAAAACAAACACTTCCACAGATGGACAGATGTCTTACCGGGCAGGCCGTTGTATTTGCAATGCGACAAAAACCCCTGCTCCTCCCTTGGATAATGCCAAGACCAGGCCACGCCCACAATACATAGAGAAGAAAAAAGAAATGACACAGCAAAGAGTTAAAAAAAGGAAGGAGACAAACGAAGCAGGCTACACAAGTGACTGGCTGGATGTATATCACAACAACAACACATAATACATACAACATATCAGCACATCTGGAGCAAATGTTTGTCTATCTGTTATACGAGGGTGGTCTGAAAAGTTTCCAACCTCAACATGAAGATGACAGCACTCATAAATAAAAGCTAGTGAATTTCGTTGTTCATCTGTTGACAGTTACTCACCAAAGTTTCAGCCATTTTGGATGCTCAGTTGTTATGTAACAGTCATTTGAATGAGGTGATGTGAGTGTTTTTATGAAAATGGACAAAATCGAGTATCGAGCTGTCATTAAATATTTGGTTTTGAAAGGCAATACGCCTACGCAAATCAAAGATGAGTTGGATTCTGTGTATGGGGACTCTGCACCATCATTTACCACACTGAAATTTTGGGCATCTGAATTTAAACGTGGCTGTAAGAACTTGGGAGACGAACGTTCGGGACGTCCAAAAATTGCAACTACTGACGAAAACATCGCCAAAGTTCACCAAATGGTGTTAGACGACCGCTGAATTAAAGTGAGAGAGATAGCAGAGGCTATGAACATGTCAAAAGAACGTGTTTGTCACATATTAAATCAACATTTAGACATGAGAAAGCTGTCCGCGCATTGGGTGCCGTGTTTGCTCACGTTTGACCAAAAACGTGTTCGAATGAACATTTCCAACGCTCTGTTGGTGCAGTTTAGGCGCAATAAATCCAGGTTTTGGCGCCGATTAATTACTGTAAATGAAACTTAGATACACCATTATACGCCCGAAACAAAAATACAGTCCAAACAGTGGACTGCAAGGGGGGATCCGGCTCCAAAAAAAGCAAAAACTGTTTTTTCGGCTGTGAAAGTGATGGCGACTGTTTTTTGGGATAGTCTTGGGTTATTTTAATCGATTATCTTCAAAAGGAAAAACCATTACAGTAGCATAATGCACATCATTAATTGACAAACTGAAGGCAGAACTTGCGGGAAAAGGGCCACATTTGCAGAAAAAGAAAGTCCTGTTTTACCAAGACAATGCACCGTACACACCCTAGCGGTTGCAATGGCGAAAATCCACGAATTACGGTTTGAACTGCTTGACCATCCGCCTTACTCACCAGATCTAGCCCCAAGCGACTTCTTTTTGTTCCCTCATCTGAAAATTGCGCTCGGAGGACAGAGATTTTTGTCAAATGAAGAGGCAATCACCTACGTGAACAATTATTTTGCAGAGAAAAATGCCGAGTACTATTTGGACGGGTTACAGAGATGGGAGCATTGCTGGGAGAAGTGTATAGAGTTACAAGGAGAGAAAAAAAGAAAAGAGTTCTGATAAAATGTCTTGTATCTTTATTAGGTTGGAAACTTTTCAGACCACCCTCGTAGTTTTCTAGTTATACAAATTTATACAACATTTCTTCCAAATGAAGTGAACTTCAAGGTTGTTCCCAGAAAATTCAAGATATATATTTTATTTGTAATGTAAATATCTTTACTATATTATTTTTATCAAAATCATTAGAGCCATTTTTTATAAAATCAAAAATTTTGAAACATTTCCATGTAAAGCTTAGTCTGGGGTTGGGGATTTTCTTGAAAATCTTAAGTGTCACATCTTTGGAGGATACCGAACCTAAATACTAAGTTTCATATGTATTTGACTTTTTGTTTTAGAGTTATGCTGTTCATACGCGTGTGCGCTCGCACAGATCGTTTTCAAAAAAGTTTTTTGTATTTATTCAGGGGAACCTCAAAACATGTATTTCTGGTGAAATCTCGATATCCAATTTTTGGGTGGGATACAATACTTTTCCTACTTACTATACATAGTAGAGAAAGTAAAAATAAATATTATAGGTGGTGACAGAGAACATGAAGTAACAAACTGTACATGTCCCCTCCTGTTAATAGAAAAGCTGTTTACAACAGTTGTGCTGTCATAACCAGTCATTCGGTGAGTCTTTGCTTATCAGTGTTCAATGAAAGCTTCTGTATTGTGTTTGAGAAGAAAACAGGCTTTTAAAATTTAATCAACTGGAGGTAGTATACTGTGAAGCTCAATATTAATTTAATAAACATCGGAGTCTAACATACACATAATGTTTTACCAAAACTGTAACTTACACAGAACTAATTTTGTAGGATCTTTCCTATATCATCTGCATCCTGTAGCTGTGAGCAGCTGATGGTCCTACAAAACTTGTTCTAGGCAACTTACAGATTCTGTGTGTCAATATACGAGAGCGGATTGATCAGTTAGTGACTTTTTAAAGAAAATAACAATTTTTTACAAAAAATCAATTTTATTTCTCAACGTTTCCTTTCAATTCAATACGCGTCCATTTCTGCAATTTTTTTAACCCTTCCAAAAATTATTATTTTTCGAAGTCTGCAAAATATGAGGTTGTCTGTCATGATGTGTTCACTCAATGTGAATTTCTTCCCAGCGAGCCAATTTTTCAGGTTTGCAAAGAGGAAGAAGTCACTTGGAGCCAAATCTAGAGAATATGGTGGGTGAGGTAACAGTCCGTAACCCAATTCCACAAATTTTGCGATGGCAATTGCTGACTTGTGTGTGGGTGCATTATTCTGGTGAAAGAGAATATTTTTCTTCACCAAATGGGGTCATTTCTTTAACAATTGCTTGTGAAACTGATCCAGCATTGCTGCATAATATGAACCTGTGATCGTTTCACCCTTTTCCAGGTAGTGAATGTCTATCACCCCTTGTGAATCCCAAAAGACAGCTGCCGATGGAAGGTTTTCGCTCTCTTTGGTGCAGGTTCGCCAAAGGAAGTCCTTTGCTTTGATTGTTGTTTGGTTTCAGGTTGATGGTAATGGATCCAAGGTTCATAACCGTGATATAATGCCGCAAAAACTCATTTGGGTTGCGCTGGAACATGTTCAAACATCCCTGTGAAATGGTCACACGATTCCGCTTGTTCTCAGCTGTGAGTAGTCGTGGCACCCATCTTGCTGACAGCTTTCTCAACCAAAAACTTTGTGCAGAATGTGCTACACCCGTTCACTCGAGATGTTTACAGTTTTGGCTATCTCACGGATTTTCACTCAGTGGTCTTCCAGCACAGTATTGTGAACTTTGTTTACCATTTCTTCTGTGGTAACCTCAACCAGCCATCCTGTGCAGATGGCCTGGTGCCGTGCTTGAACGGCCACATCGAAATTCTGTGAACCACTTGTGAACCATGCCATGTGATGTAGCAGAGCCCCCATAATACCTGTTCAGCTTTTCTTCCATTTCGTTCATCGTCTTACCACACAAATGTAAGTGCTTTATCAGAACACGAAATTCACTTTTCTCCATTTTCTACGAAGTAACACACATCTGCTTATTTTAGACGCTCTCAACAATGTTGTAAGAAACAAATGACGACGAACTTTTGTGATTATACCCAGAATAGATTTAAGGCTTGGGTACAAACAAGAAACCTGTGATTAGAGCACTATCTCTCCGCCCTCGTATTTATTCTACTTCATGTTTATTATATTAAAAAGGTTCTTATTCTCTAATTGGAAACTTAACAACAGTAAATATAATCCAAAAATTTGTCTAGATAAGCCAAAAGACTAGCAGGCATACCAGCTCTGTTAACTGAAACATTATATTCCAGGAAGCAGAATTGTCTACGTCAAAGGCACGATCACTGTACCGGGATTGTGTGATCATGATGTGGACTATGTACAACAAATGCAAGTTGGTGCATGCAGATCTTAGTGAGTTTAATTTGCTGTAAGTACATAACATTGAAGAATAAGTCTATCCAGTATATAAATCAGGTTTAAATGACACTTTTTTTTTTTTCAAAATGAGAAATTAAGTAGAAGAAAAACTCACAAATTGTACCACATTTTAAAGTGCATCACTCTGCATTCTTACAGATATGAAGATGGACAGATATATGTTATTGATGTATCACAATCTGTGGAACATGATCATCCACATGCTCTAGAGTTTCTTAGAAAGGATTGCACAAATATAACAGGTACATAATTAACAAAGTTCATTTAACTGTAATTTAAATTGCTGCAAAATTAATATTCAATAACCATGTACTTTGCAGTTTTGGGCATACTGAAAATTAATTTTGGAAGAACTGTTTCGTATGGGCTGGTTAATTGTTTGCTGAAACTTTTGCGTTATATATTTTTATTTTTTATTTATGCAGCTGCCTTTAACTTATGTGATCATATCAGCAGCTTTTACTTGAAAAACAATAATGATATTATTAGTTATTGAACTGTAAGTTTTGTTTGTTAACATTTTGTATTGGTATTGTTTTCGTTTTAAGTATTGGTTTTTAATACTTCTTACTATTTAATACACTCACATTCATACTTCCAAACTCTGCAGAGGATGGGGAATGATTCTGATTAAAGAAAAATTCCCCATCCTGGCAGAGAAACAAACCCGGGACTTCTTAGTTGAGAAGCCAGAACGCTGACCACTCGACCATAGGGACAGACATTTAACTTTTTATTTCTTTGACTCCAGTATTTAACCTACTAAGTCCATTTTTGGTCTAAAATGAGAAAGTATACTGCAAGATTGTTCTCTACAGTGAGATAATGAGTCAAATTATTTTTCCTTTCAGAGTAACAGTCACATGAATGAGCAGATATATAACAGTTTTAAATATGACCTAATTTGTGCTTCCTGTAAAATCATTTATCTTATTCACTGAGGTCAAAGATTTATAAATAGAGACATTATATTTGTGAACAGCAAACACCTGTTTTTTGCCCTACACATTTGCTCAATATTTTTAATCTATTTAAGGATGTGGAAGTAACTCAAAAAGGAATGATTTTTTTATTACGAGTTCAACATTTTATAATTCTAAGTATCCTAAATTTGCCAAAATCCTATTTGTTATAACCTTGCCCCACATATGTATTCTTCTATGTGCTGTTTACTTCCCCTTTCCCACTAATTGGCTAATGTACACCTTTGAATGGCAATATATGACAAGCCTTGTGCAATATAAGGTGGGGGATAAAGGCACTGTCATGATAGATACAGTTATCCTGAGAGGCAAATTTAAACCAAGGGATCCTTCTACCTATATGTTGATAAGAATTTACACGCATCCCAGATGCATTAACTCAGTTACGTAATACATTTTATTCATATGGTTATGAAAATATAAGTTAGAAAAGCTTCTTCAAACAGATTAAGATAAATGATCATGTAAAATAAGGAACCAGTTAGTTTTGCACAACAACCTATTCAATGACAGCAGAGATGACTAGTGTATGTGACAGTTAAGACCTCATTTATGCATGCGATTTCATGTCGCCTGACTAGGAATAATATGATGGTATAACTTATAAGCGGTCAGTTTACACCTGCGAAGTATTGCATTGTGTATTGCTGGGAAATAAGCTCTATCAGCCCATTTCCACATTTGGCTCGACAGCTAGAATGGAAACCCCGTGTGTTGTGCTGTTGCTACAATCTCTCAAAAAAATAATCTGATGTGCTACATGCACATGACTTTCTATCCCCTCTACCATTTATTAGTGGATATACAAATTATTCGTACAAAAGTTTATTTTTCTATCTGTTTCATTTTAATCAAGATAAACATTTGCAGAAGTAGCCGCATTACACATTTTGTTAGGATACAAAGGGAACAACAATAGTCAAATGTTTAACTGGACACTTATATGCTGGCCTTAAAATTCCATACTGTTTCCATGACATAGCGAGAAATAACTGAAAATCATCAGGACTAAAAGAATGGCTTAATATTAAACAATTCAAACCATTAATAATGGATTACTTGGAAATGGCTAGTGCAATAAAAATGTTATTTGAAAGAAATTGTGCATTTTAAAGAGATCTGCAATTTAATATAGTATGTTCGTTATATAAGATTATACAAAATTCCTTCTGAATGAAGACTTTACAGGCAGTTGCCAGAAAATTCAAGATATGCATTTTATTTATCAAGAAAATACCTTTAAAATGTGATATTTTAATAATTTTGGAGCCATTTTTTAGAAAATAATCAATTTTGAAAAATCTTCCATGTAAAGGGTAGTTTGGGGTAGGAGGATTTTTTTGAAAATCTTTGTGTTGCATCTTTGTAAGGTTGTGTGTGTATATGCGTGCGAGAGAGAGAGAGAAAACAGCATAACTTCAAAAAACAAAACATTGCATAAACTCCAAACTTGATATTTAGGTTCAGTACCTTTCAAACATGTGACACAAAGATTTTCAACACAATCCCTCACCCCAAACTACCCTTTACATTGAAGATTTTTCAAAATGTTTGATTTTCTAAAACAATGGCTTTAACAATTGTAAAAAATACCATATATTAAGATGTTTACATGACAAATAAAATGTATATCTTGAATTTTCTGAGAATAGCCTTTGAAGTCCTCATCATTCAGAAGGAATTTTGCATAATCTTGTACAACTTGTGAATGTCAAGTGATAGACGAAAATGTACTACATAAGAAATGTAGATCTTATTTAAGATATACAATTTATTCCAAATAACTTTTTTGTGACATCAGTCATTTCCAAGATATCTGGTTCAAATTGTTCAATACTTGGTCAGTCTTTTCAACATTCATTTGTTTCTCACAATTGCACACAAAGAGCACAGAATTTTAAGACCAATGTATAGTGTCCTCTTCTTAAACATTTGTCTATCACTATTCCATTTGTATCTATAATGAAATCGTAATGCAACTATTTCTTGGAAAGGTTTATCTCTATTAAAATTAAGTAGATAGGAAAATAAACTTTACTAAGAATAATTTGAGGCAGTATTTTTAACACTTAAATGATTTCAGTGTAATTATATAATATAAAATATAACAGCCTGCCTTAAAGCAATATGTGTATAAATAACATATAAAATGTATGTACAGGCATTGCATTATGTTTATATTATTATATACATTTTTAATAATGTTATATGAATGTATTAAGTAATTTAATAATGTAGGAGCTGTGAGAATATAGGTCAAAAGTTGCTAACAATGAGATAGCATTAAGGCAATAATGAATTGGAAAGTTTAATAACGCTACTAGTAATTTTTGGAACAATAATGTAATATTTTAAAAGCACTTTATAAATAGCCAATCAACAACTAGAAAGGCTAAAAGTTAAATAAAAGTATTCGATTAGAGTAGGATTAGCCAATCAGAGACTTGAAATAGATGAAATTTGCAAATTTAGGTGGTAGAAGCCAGTTGCTAGTAGACAGCATTCCTAACTGGACGCGAGACACGTCTTCAAGAAGTTTAATACATATTCAGTGTAAGACGAATATTCATTATGGCGAGAATATAAAGTTTACTTGTTAAAAAGTACAAGTAATTAATAAATAATCTCTCAGCTCTCATAACAGTGAAGTGTTATTTAATCGCGTGAAGGATTAATAAATGGAGGGAAGTAAAAATTATAGTTTGTGTAATTTAACCGCATCACACCTTGTTCAGCGATACATGTTTCTACAAATTAATACTGATGCAGCCAAGGCAAACCTAAATATATGTAATATTTAAAGAAACATAAAATACAAAGTTGATTCCTAATCGTTGGGACGAAGGCCACCAGAAAGTAAACTTGGGGTGAAGGCTAACAGAAAGTAAACTTGGGGCGAAGACCACCGGAAAGTGAACATTGGGGCGAAGGCCACCGGAAACTTTGTATCGCACGTGGTTGCAACTACTTCAAGTTTGGCTCCCCAACAGTTGAACTATAATACAACTCCTTCTAAAAATAAATTATCTTCAAATTATTTTACCCACTACTAGGTTATAGAGGTTAGAGAAAGTCATGTGAATATAACACATCAGAATTGTTTTCTTCCCATTGGAAGAGCTTGTTATCACAAATAAATTTGAATACTGTTCCCACATGTTGTAACTACGCACTTCTTTTGCAGTATCAGTAAACTTCAGTAAACTTTACTTGCAACTGTAAACTTCAGCCCCACCACTGTAGATGTTCACTGCAGCTGTGAATGAAAATTTTCATTCCAATAAACCGCAGTATATAAGACTGGAAATTGTACATTCTACATCTGACTCTGGTCATGAAAGCCTTCATGTTTTAAGCACTTCTTACTTAATTTAAAATCATTCATAAGCAAAAGTTGAGTAACATAACATGTATGCTTCGTGATCAAAAGTATCCGGACACCTGGCTGAAAATGACGTACAAGTTCGTGGCGCCCTCCATCGGTAATGCTGGAAGTCAGTATGATGTTGGCCCACCCTTAGCCTTGATAACAGCGTTCCCTCTCGCAGGCATACTTTCAATCAGGTGCTGGAAGGTTTCTTGGGGAATGGCAGCCCATTGTTCACAGAGTGCGGAACTGAGGAGAGGTATCCATTTAGGTCGGTGAGGCCTGGCACGAAGTCGGCGTTCCAAAACATCCCAAAGGCATTCTATACGATTCAAGTCAGGACTCTGTGCAGGCCAGGACATTACAGGGATGTTATTGTCGTATAACCACTCCGCCACAGCCCATGCAGTATGAACAGGTGCTCGATCGTGTTGAAATTTGCAATCGCCATCCCCGAATTGCTCAACAGTGGGAAGCAAGAAGGTGCTTAAAATATCAATGTAGGTCTGCGCTGTGATCGTGCCATGCAAAACAACAACGGGTGCAAGCCCCCTCCAGGAAAAACACGACCACACCATAACACCACCACCTCCAAATTTCACTGTTGGCACTACACATGCTGGCAGATGACGTTCACCGGCCATTCGCCATACTCACACCCTGCCATCGGATCGCCTCATCGTGTACCGTGATTCGTCACTGCACACAACGTTTTGCCACTGTTCAATCGTGTAATGTTGACGCTCCTTACACCAAGCGAGGCGTCGTTTGGCATTTTTCTGCGTGACGTGTGGCTTATGAGCAGTTGCTCGACCATGGAATCCAAGGTTTCTCATCTCACACCGAACTTTCATGGTACTTGGAATACCATGATGCAGTTTGGAATTCCTGTGTGATGGTCTGGATAGATGTCTGCCTATTACTTTTTACGACCCTCTTCAAATGTCGGTGGTCTCTGTCAGTCAACAGATGAGGTCGGCCTGTACGCTTTTGTGCTGTACATGCCCCTTCACCTTTCCACTTCACTATCACATCAGAAACAGTGGACCTAGGGATGTTTAGGAGTGTGGAAATCTCGCGTACAGACTTCTAACACAAGTGACACCCAATCACCTGATCACTTTCGAAGTCCGTGAGTTTCATGGAGAGTCCTACTCTGCTGTTTCACGATGTCTAATGACTACTGAGGTCGCGGATAATGAGTACCAGGCAGTAGGTGGCAGCAGAATACACCTAAGATGAAAAATGTATGTTTGTGGGGGTGTCCGGATACTTTTGATCACATAGTGTATATAGAAGAATCTTTTTTTTTTTACTTTCTCTAGTACATCCTTACAATAAGTAGGGGATAGAACAGCGTAACTCAAAAACGAAAGGTCGGTTAAAGTGAAACTTGTTATTAAGTTCAGGACCCTCCAAGGATGTGACACAAACATTTTGAAGAAAATTCCCCCACCCCAAGCTACCCTTCACAAGAAAAATTGTTCATTATTTTTATTTTCTCAAAAATGGCTGTAATGTGATTAAAATACCGTTTGTTTAAGCTATTTTCATGACAAATAAAATGTATGTCTTGGATTGTTTTAGGAACCTTTGAAGTCCTCTTTTATTCTGTATAAACGGTAAACCATAAGAGATAGACAAAGTATCACTACACAAAAAATGTTGATGTTTTTAAAACATACAATTTATATGAAATAAATTTATTTACGGCATTAACCATTTCCCAGATATTCTTTGTTATTGGTTTGAATTTCAGATACTTCATACTTTTCTCAACCACAAATCACTATTGTTTTTTGTTTTTCTTTCTTTTCATATTCATGAGAGAACAGAATTTCAACCATTACATAGCAACTGACTTTGAAAGATTTGACTATTGCTTTAGCATATGTATTCTTCTTGTACCTGCAATGAAATTTGTGAATGAGTAATGAAGGTTTATCTGTATTAACAAGAAGGAGATACAACAATTGCTTTTGTAAGAATAGTTTGTAGAAGAGTGAGTAGAGAAAATCATGTGTAAAAGATTTTATATCACTTCAGTCTCTGTATTCCTTGTACCTACAATGAATTGCATACTGAAACCATCTTTACAAACATTTAATTTGATTAACAAGAAGTAGATTGTAGAACAAGCTTTTGCAAGAATAGTTTGTGGAAGAGTGGGTAGAGAAAATCAAGTGAATGTAACACACAAGGGTGCATTGTTGTTGTTGTTATTGCGATGATGATGGTGATTATTATTATTATTATTATTATTATTATTATTATTATTATTATTATTATTATTATTGTGATGATGGTGGTGGTTAGTATGCAGATGTATTAGATCCTGGTTTTCAAGTGAGTGTTGTTGAGGAATTTGATTTTACCCATGCTACAGTGTGAAATACTTTCTGGAAGTTGTAGATGTTATCAAGTTAAAGCAAGAGATTGGGTATATGCTTATAACTGCTACCACACTTCAGGAAGCCAAGATGGAGTGGCAGAATGATACATTTTCCCTGAGGCTATTGGGGCAGTAGATTATACTCTTGTGTTAATAAGGGAACTAAATATACATGGAGATGAGTACATCAATAGGAAATTCCTGGCATCAATGTACAGACCATGTGCAATGCAAATGAAAAAGTTATGTGTTATTGCTTATTGTTAGAGGGCACGGTTCTGCCCACGATTCCCAGTTGTGGAAAAATTCAGGCGTCTATACTTTGATTCAGATTACAGTATTGCACCATGGTTAGGTGTTTTAGGTTTGTTCGTGAAGAAACAAATAAGTTTATGTAGCAAAATGTTCATACAACTCAAAACCTGAAAAATACGAAATAAATTCCTATAAAACAGATCCTCAGTTTAATTTTCAAAGAACTGAACGTCTTGCACACATAGAGATTTAATTCATGATAACTTGTGGTGCAGCTACTAATTTTGACATTTTGTAATAGATATTTTCATTACCTAGTTGCAAAAGAGTTCAATAAAAAAGATGCAAGAAATACAAGAAAACCACCTTGACTATTTTCTGTTGGTAGGTAACAAGGTTCTTACTGTTTTTAAAATCCATAATAGAATTTTGAGAGGATATTCTTATACACCGGGGTGAGGCCAAAAGATTTTGCAGCTAAAATATTAAATTTAGTTACCCCGACATAAACATTGGGGAGCGTAGCCTCAGAGGCAAACGAGAGGACCAGGAACTTGCTGCACAAATTTAAAGTAGGTGTGGGATATTCATAACAAAATACATTCAAATTCACATTTAACACATGACCTGTGGTTTATTAAATAATTGACATGGTGCCACTATATTGTTCACAACAGATTACAGGGCAAACATTGGAGGGAGATGTTCCAGACACACGATCCACGCACACACAACCACTCGCTCTGAAGACACACACAAGACTAACTCTACTGGCGACGCCATGCTCTCAGACAAAGAGGCTCTTCCCTCAACTTGCCTTCATCCCCCTTGACTAGGAATTTGAGGGAAATACGCCACGCCGGACAATAATTCAACTCACAAACAAAATAATTAGTTCAACAATATCATTATACACAGCAATAATGTGTCCGACGCGACAGTGCACACACATTTGCTACAATACGGAGGTTTTCATTGCAAGTTGTAGAATCAAAGTTTGTTTTTAATTTGCCAAACTTTTAATTTTATTTCTATAATTTAAAGTATACATCTGTATTTCCTTTATTAAATATGAATAGGCACATAAATATAACTGCAACAAAAATTGAAATAGCCACACAGACTGAGAGTTGCATGTTTGTTTACTCAGCTGACATGTAGTGATGATCACGAAGCAATAACTACATGTCACCATGCAGTTGCTCAGTGAAAAGGGGAATTTTTTTATTTTTATGAACCTGCAAGCTGATGCTTGATTTTCAACTGCTCATCCTGCAGTGGCTCATAAGTAACTGCTAATGTTATATCACCCATTGCACCAGCCAGAAGTTTTAATCGACTGGCTGTGTTATTCTGTGTTACAACACATATCACTGAATATTACCTAATTGTATCAGCATGCTTGACCTAATACTTAGTTGCAAATAAGAAATACAGTTACCATGCTTCACTATTAGTTTCTGAAAACTAATCAGTAGCACATCCTAGTTTTTCAACACAAGCATTAGATTTGTCATAATTTGGTAAACTTGCACAATCAGGCTATAAAAGGTGGGTATGCTACTTAGCAATATACTTTTGACCTATGAATTTAGGCAGCCACAACAGTCTTTTATTTCTGAAAAATGATGCTATATAGTTCATCTGCACATGGTAGATTATCCAAATTTGTCTTTTTAGAACCTTCATCTATTATTTTGAAAGCAAAAAGTGAAAATAAAGCTATAACCAACAATATACATCAATTATCAATGAAAGCATATGGCACAACTTCACATGGTACTAGGCAGTGATACTGTAATTATTGATGGGAAGATATAAATAGTTAAAAAAAAAAAAGAAATGATAGTAAGATAAAGACATAATTGCAATAAATAATTTCCTTATATTAAACCAATATATAATATAGTAAGCTTGAGTTGAAATATTTGTCTGAAGGAAAAGGTAATTAGCAAGTCATGTTAAGCAAAGTCATCAGTAATAGCATGAGGAGCAAAAGCATTAGCTTAAAGATTCTTGGAATGCAGTTACATTATAAGTTCAGTATGTTTGAATAGTCATGCAGGCAGAAATTCTGCAAAAGAGAAAGGGAAGGCAATTCTGAGATTCAGGAGGCTATCCCATAGCAACAGGGTAACAGATGCACATGTTAAGGGCTTTTAATATTGGAGTACATATGAAGGGATGTTGGTAGGGGAGTAATATGTAGGCAGAGCTCAAGCAATAAAAGAACATGTATTGCTAAAATTAGCATCTTGCCTTTCTTTTCTTCATGTACAGCCTTAGGGCTTGCAGTCGTTTGCGGTGATTGGCAGTTCGTGGCACCTAAGACCATGCTGGGTTGTCAGCTACTTAGCAGTAGCCATGAGGGTGCAATGATATCGATGGCTTCACCAGGCAAAATTACATGATTGAGCCATCGAAATCAAGCCGCTGCTTACGATGAACATCTGCAAGCTGAGGATGCCAGCAAGACGATAAGGGAGGCCCTAATGAATGCCACAGGGGATATCAAACAAAACAAAGAATCAGGATGCAAAATCTATGGTATACGAACAAGGAAAACTGGACACAAACCCAACTTCTTTTTTTTGTAATCACAAACAGGAAAACCTGTATCAAAGCTTTATTTTCTAAACATGAAAGAACAACCCTATCGTAGACAGAAAGAGTCACAAATATATTAACAATAAAATAATCAAGGGGCTGGAAAACAATTAAAAAAAGTACTACCAAACTAAACACAACAGACTCTATAAATCATTAATAAAAAAATCAGAAGTATAATAAGCTGCCACTGATTAATTAAATCTTTGATTAAAGTTAATAGCAGAAATTAAGTTCTTCATTTTTAGCTTTAAACCAAGATGGGTAGGCAAGCAGAGTAAATTAAACTTTGTCAGCAAGTAATAGCTTAAAAAAATATTAAAGCAGATTTAAAGTAATAGCAAATTTAATCATGAGGAAGATAACTATTCCAGTGGCTATAAACAAGAGAACTAAATATAACAATATCCTAGTTATACTAAGACAATTTACAAATTTTAAGCTATACCAAGGAAAGGCAAAATAAATGTAACCCAAAAAAAGAAGCAGAAGTTTGATTAGAAATAAAACTTGCTTTTAAAATTTAAAATCATTAAACCCCAATGAAATGTAACATTAAAATACCCCCTATATATATAAAATGATACAGGACTATTTCAAAAATTTTAAAATTAGAAGCCAGTGAAGGAAAGCCTGAATCAAAAGAATTTAATTACATTTCCAAGAAAGGAAAAATTTTAACCTTCACACGAGAATAAAAAATAAATGGAGACACTTTTCAACGACAGAAGTTAAGCAACAGCACATATGCACTAAAACGATGGTAGCAAATCGTGAGAACTGTAAAGGTGATACAAGTTAGATTCAAACTGTGATTGAAGGTAACAAAAATAAAAACTAAAATCAGTGTACACGAGCCAACAAAGCCAACAGGGTTAAACACCTAGGAAAGCAACTTTATCAAAACCCAAAAGGTAATGAAAAATGGCTAAGAGTCAACTTTCCACCCCCACTGAATTCAGTATATATATATGTATATATTAGAAACTTAAAATGGATATGAGCTACATAGTGCATATGTGCATTACTCTAGTAAAATGTGAAATCTTAAAAATTAGTGGTGATGCTAGAATCTAAGTATAATGGCCTGAAAATTCATACAAAGCAAATAAATCTTGTATCCAGAGGAGACAGCAATACAAAATTACTCCATGTTTAAGGTGAAGGCTACTAAGGCCTTTCAAATAAGAAAAGATATAAAATAAAAGCTCTTTCCCTGATATAAAGGCAACTATTACAAAAACCAATATTAACACAGTAAAGAATGCAATTAGCCAAGAAGGTATATAGTAATAATAATGCAGTCAAAGACGGCAGATGAGATTAAATCTACATTTGCCTTCACACTAATACCTTTTTTATCTCAGGGAATAAACCATTTAAAATATTAAAAGCATATACACAATTCTAACATTGAACAATTTAACAACCCAAAAAAAGGAGACACAGGCACTTTTAAATTTGATTTTCCCTTGTAATTGACCTTCAACCGGAATGACAAAGTGCCAAACATGAACCAGGAAAAACAAACTAGCAATATAATATCGTAATAGTGGGGAAAATAAAACACAGGATTTTAAAGGAACCCCCACATTTCCATTTACTTGAAGGAGTAAGCAAAATACACAAGATTTAACACACTAAAAATTATCCAAAAAAATTCTTTTACCTCCAGTCACGATCGCTTCAAAAAATATTGGCTTACGAAATGGGGGTAATTGCTTTCCACTTAAGCACAAAAGTGAGCTGAATCACAAAATCCTACCTTGAATAGTAGTGGATATAGAATCCCTGTAGGAAGCTCTCGAATTCAATAAGTCTTAAAAAAACAGGCCAACACTTCTCACACTGACGACTGCCACACATTCACTGCCACACACCAGCCCTTCTCTCCAAGCAACCTGGCACGTTACCGACCCAAAATGAGGTCAGCCCTCAGGCCGGCAGGAAGCCCAAAGCCACATCCTAATCCAAAGAAATAGATGCAAGTGGGACGTAACTTAAAAGCCAAAGAGAAGAAACAAGGAACTTGAAATATTGCGATGTAAGTGACCAAAAGTAAATGTAAAAAAAAATTAATACATAACTTTACAATCATCACAAGAGGTTTTGCTGGCAAGCATTTTTACTCCTGGAAAGTTGTAGTGCTAGTTTGTTTTTTTGCAGAAACAGTTATTTCAAACTGTAAAATTTATACTGCAGAAGTTAACAGGTATAATAATTCAGTTGTTATAGTTCTGAGTGCTACTTGTCGCGGTAATCTGTCTGAGTTATCTTTTTTACTGAGCGCCTGTTATTGTTTTACTATTTTGAATTTTGGTCTCTTTGTCCTCCGGCTAGCTATTATTACTCAGTCGAGCAAATATTTCTTGAACAGGGTATGTAAACGGAAAGGAGTTGTTACTAAAAGATAAAGCTGATAAAAGAATTTGTTTTTACTCTTTTATTGCCGTCACAATTAATTTCACATATTTAATCTTGATACACGCCGGACTGAAACTGTTATATTTTCGAATGTAATTATAATCACTTATTTGCCGTGCACTATTAATTTGCATATTTCACATTTTGTAACTAACTTTACGACGTGAGAGATTCTGTAGAATTGCGTAACATGTACTTCATGAATGCTTTCTTAGAACTGCCTGACGTGTAACTCGCGCGAGAGATTTCTTAGAACTGCGCGATGTTTGCCTTGTGAATGATTCTGTAGAACTGCGTGTTACTTGCCTCTGGCTTAAGAATTTATACTCCCTCACCCCAATATGCCTAAACATTATAATCGAGCTGCTATTGGTTACTAAAGCGCGCCAACATTAGCGTCTATTTTATAAGCCAATTAAAATTACAAACACATTTGCTCTAGGGAAGATATTCCCTCCATTTCTAAAGAAAGGCACGCTACTCTGACATCATTTGTTTGTCTCTTCTAATTGATAAATAACTCACCCCCTCGCTTCATTGTTACCCGCTCCTATTGTCAGTTTCAGTGAGGCCGTGTAAACTTATTTCCTAACAATGCTTATAGCTAATAAACATACAAAATCATTGTCATACAATAATGTTAATTTACACTACAATCACTCTGGCATTCACAGTGTTGTGATATAAAATACTGCCTCATACTATTCTTAATCATTTTCATTCTTTGTCTTCAAATGATTGGCGACTTGCTTAGATAACTCAAGTATTACATCACATTAAATTTCTCAGTCAATTTAAACTGGTGTTATATTGCCGGCAGCAGAATCAACAGCAGATATTGAAGCAAAGTGTACCCTATAAAAGTGATGACCAACGTCCGCCTTCAACAGTGACACCAGACCTCCACAGCATTCTGAGAACCCTGCAAAAAGGAACTCTAATGTATTTTTTCCATGCCTTCAAAAGAACGTAACATCAGAATACATAATTTCCTGTTAATTTGAGGATAACGTTTAACGAAAATGTTTTTAGCATTCATGCTTGTTCCCAATTGGCTCCAGAATTTGCATAACCACATTGCTGCTTGATTTTTAATTTTGTTTGCTACTACAGAGTATTGTTTTGTCCATCTTGTAAGATTGAAACAACTCATTCTCTGCTACACATATTAAACTGAAATTTGATGTATTGAAGTAGTTATTATTTTTGCATTATTTGCACCACGCTTTGGGCGTCAATTTGTAGTAGTTTGTATTGCCTCATGTATGGAAAGCCAATTTGAAGTAGGAATATTGAAGGAGTTGTATTATATTTCGACTGTTGGGAAGCCGGGAAGCCGAAGTAGTTGCAACCGCACGTATGGTAAAAAGTTTCCGGTAGCCTTCGCCCCAAGTTTAAAAATATTAACTTTATAATTTTGATTGTTTCTTTAAATATTATATTTATGTTTGCCTCGGCTGCGTCAGTATTATTGTTAGAGACATGTTTCTCTTTGCAGGGTTGTGGTGCGACTGAAGAATGTAGGCTTACACAGATTATAATTTTACTTCACTCCTTTTATTAATGCTTGACACGATTTAAACAACACTTTACTGATATAGAGAGAGCTATGAGATTTTTTTTAAATTAATTACATGCATTTTTTTAACACGTAAACTATTTTTGTCTCACACGAATACGTATTAAATTTCTCGAGGGCGTGTCTCGCATCTGTCTACAACCAACACGTCCAGTTATGAGTGCTGTCTACAAGCAACTGAACTCTGTATTTGAAAATTTTGCTATATTTCAGTTTCTGATTGGTTAATCCTAGTCCAATAGAATACCTTCAATTAACTAAAGTTTTTTCTGGTTGTTGATTGGTTATTTTATAAACTGTCACAAAAAATTACATTATTGCTTCCAAGAATCACAAGTAGTATTGTTAAACTTTCCAATTCATTATTGCCTCAAGGTTACCTCATTGTTAGCAACTTTTAATCTATTATTCTAATTACATTATTAAATTACATAATACATTCACATAACATTATTGAACATGTATACAATAATATAAACATTTACAGTGACTGTAATATACACTTTTTATATATTGTTACATACACATATTGCTTTATTGAATTTACATATTATATAATTAGACTGAAATTATTTAAGTGTTAAAAATACTGCCTCAGTATAACAACTTCCCACATTTTGCAGCACATTTAATTTTGGTTCAAATTGATACAAAATTATGGATAGTTTATATGGAATATTTGTCAAATGTTCATAAAATTTGGGCAAATCTGTTTATGTTCTGAGTTAAAATTTAATTAATTTGAGGACATTTCACATTAGGTTGAAAATGATTGAAAATAAAGAATATTTTGTGCAGTGAAAATGTTGACCTTTGAGGTTAATTTGTGCACCCAAGAAGTTGAAGTCCTGTAAATAGGATTTTGAAGAAAATTTGTATACATATTTCAAATTTCGTTGAAATTAATAGCAGTATACATGAGCTGACTCACAAAACTTTATGGTTTTGGAGGTTATCCATGATAATACATTTTACCAATCCGAGAGCAGTATTTTCAACTCAATGTGCCTGAAATTTAATGCAATATGTATATTTACAATGTTGTTTCTTGTGGGGCTGTAATCAAAAAGTCCATGTGCTTTCCCATAAAGTATACTTGATTGTAAGTGTACACTGGAAAGCTATTACACTGAGCAGTCTGTGATACAAACTGTAGGTGAGGAACTTGGCAGTTATGTGTGTGGAGAGTTACCAATGGAACTCAAATTACATCCCTTAGCCTTTTGAGTGCAAACTTTCTCATTGGAATTAGTTTTATTTCCCTGAGTGTTAGGGAACATAAATTACTTGTGTTCTCAAGCTGAAATTATTTGTAGAACTCCTATATGATGGTTGATTTCTCAAAATTAATTAGTTTACTTGTTCTGCTTTTATTTGTAGACTTTTTCAGGCGCAAAAAGGTGGCTACTATGACAGTGAGGGAGCTGTTTGACTTTATCACAGATCCAACCGTAACAGAGGGCAATATGGATGAATATCTGGATAAAGTATCAGAAATAGCTGCAGCTAGAACAGAGGAAGAGGTCACTGCACAAGAGCTCATCGATGAAGAAGTGTTCAAAAATTCATATATCCCTAGAAGGTTGACAGAAGTAAGTTTAAATTTAACATCTTTGGGAGCATTCATTAATTATATCAGGCTATTTTTTTTAATCCTTGTTTTGTTGAAAAGAAAGTTCTACATTTCTCTGTAGAACACTCCAGCAAAGGTTTCATGAGTAAATTAGAGCTGTGAATCATTTCCTACTCCTACGGATATTTACTCGAAGGTAAATGGTCATATCTCATTTTTATTTCTTCAATTTTTAGGCTTTATCATCTGTGCTGAAGAAGCTAATCCAAGTCGAATCATAATCATGTAATTGTTTATGTAGTTTACTATATTTGGTACTGCAGGATCATTCTTATTTCTTTAATGTTAATTCCTTCTCAAGTGCACCATAAATACCAGTTTTAATTCCTAATCACTGACTGTAAAAATATCAACCAGTATATCTTATTTGTGACTTTAACACAATGTTTTATGCAGAAATATTCAATATCAATCTCAAAACAGTAAACAAGGAGAGGGAAAGAAGTTAAACTGCTGAGTAAGATTCGAAACTGTGCTGTTCTTTCGTTAATGTTCAACTACTGGTGACAATACCACTCAAATCATTTTGAGACTTTAATCTCAGCAACTTTCAAATTCTAATCTGTGTTTATTCTAGACAAACTCTTCTGCCACCTCCAAACTTTGCTTGTCTTTTAGGACAACTGTATTATATGTTTTAACATTGTTAATCAAATTACAGAAGCTATTATACATGATTTATCAAATGTGTCAGTCATAGTTCACACCAGAATTGAAGTTTTAATTTAATATCATGTTTGAAATGACTGTACAGCACCTATTAGGTACAACCATATCTGTAATTGGCTGTATCCTGTCACTTCACCATTTTCTATTTGTATGAATTTGACAGTTGACATTGGATCCACATGCTAGGGGGGATTTCAGAGACAGTAGCCAAATTCACTGTAAAATAAAGGTTTATAAAATCAGAAAGAAAACTAATGTAGGTGTCAGCAGAGGAGATTCTGTTTTTGAGCTGGACTTCAATCCCTAGTACCTTGTGAGTACTAGCCTCCTTTTTCTGTGAGTGTAGGGCTTTGCGTATCTCAATATGTAAATGAACTGCAAGCAGGAATAAAGATGAGTCTAAGATAATGTTCTACTTTACAAATTGCATAAATTAGAAAAAGTCTAGAAGCATGTGATTCATGTGTTATAAGCTGAAATAACAATTTTGAGTTTATATGCATATACCTTCACAATAAAACATTGTAATGGGATTATTTTTCTATATTTTGCATTAGTTATAAATGAACCAAAAGGAATGTAAGGTACGTACCCATTTACATGCATTTATTAACTTCTGTTTTTCTTTTTTAAATAATATTTGAGTTGAATTGTGGGACAATACTTCACTTACCCATTCACTAAAATTTGGACATGTTTCAAAAGCCCTCACTTTCATCTTTAATTGAAGATGAAAGCTGAAGATCGACACAATGTTTATAACAAAAAATAAATAAAACTTGGAATAAAAATAATCCTAGCTAGCTGAAATACTGCAAATAAATGTAAAATGTTGTTTTACCTTTTGCCGCAGCAGTTGGGTTCCTTACAGATAGATGCCTATAGCTGAAGATTAAAGCAGTTGATTATGTGCATAAGAATTGCACAAGTGCCATGTAGCACCATTGCTAATGAAGGGTTTATTTGGCTTAATTGCACTGTTTTATCATAATATTTTATATGTGGAACCTACTTTTTATAATTTGAATATTCTTTTGCACCTTTCTTTGATACAATGTTACAAATGAAAGTTACAACTAAAAACGTTTTTTTAAGAATGTAGTACATCTATAAACTATTATTAGTTTCAAATGGGAAGAGTTCTGAGCTACAGTGAATGAGGTGCATTTGCGTGCACAGCGTTGCCACTTCGTTACCCCCACTCTTTTCATATTTCCCTCTCACTCTCACATCTGCCTGTTGCTAGAATGGTCGACGTAAAGCAACCCAAACTGATTTAAAATAGAGAGTTGAGGGTTGTTACACTACATCACTATGATAAACTTACTTGAACGCGTTTCGGGAGACGGCTTGTCCCCATCGTCAGCATTCTCTCTCAACTGAGAGAGAATGCTGACGATGGGGACAAGCCGTCTCCCGAAACGCGTTCAAGTAAGTTTATCATAGTGATGTAGTGTAACAACCCTCAACTCTCTATTTTAAATTATGACACATCACTGTTACAAGCTTCTAAATCTTCAAAAATTGAACCCAAACTGAATTATCTAAACTTTTATAATTCTCCTGGTGTTTAAATTCATAATTGGGAATATACTCGCATGCTACGTACGTATTTTTAAGTGTTATATAATTATAGGTTATGAATTACCTGTGTTTTTAATCCAATGGAACTGCCAGTGGCTCATCCGTATCACTGTCATCAGTTACGTGAAGAGGCAATTCGTCACTGACACTGTCTTCATCGTCTGAGTCTTGCAAATTTATGATGATAGGTTCCAAAATATCGTCACGGCCTATTTCTTTCCAAAAGTCGTCGTCTTGTAGTTTTTCTGCATGTCTCACGCAGGCTTCCCAGTCTTGTTGAGTTACCTTGTCAATTTCTTCGTGAATAAGACGTTCAACGTCAGTCAGTTTAAAAGTGTTATTTCTGTTTGCAACCCCTTGTTTTATTTGAGCCCATACTAACTCAATTGGATTATACTGGCAGTGATAAGGGGGGAGGCGGAGTACCTCGTGTCTCATTTCCATTGCAAGTTGATCCAGCTGATACACTTTTCCCTGGTTTATAAATGGAAGTACTCGTTGCAGTAACTCATTTTTAGTTTCTGTTGCCGAAAATTCAACCCCCTTTTTTTGCAACCATTCAACAATTTGGTTCTTTCTACTGGCAGTGTTCGGTACTTTGTTTTCAATAACCGAATGATATGGTGCATTATCCATTATAATTATGCTTCCCTCTTCTAAATAATTTAGGAATCTGTTCAAAAACCATTCTTTAAACGTATCAGCTGTCATCTCTTCGTGATAATCTGAGGTGGTTTTGGACAGAAAAATCCATTTGCTTTCAGGTACAAATCCTGTCTTAGCGGACCCTACATGACAAATGATAAGTTGACTGCCTTTTCCAACAGGTACCTTCAGCCACCCTTTTTTGAGGAATCTTATCAGATTGAATTTTGAGTGTGGTTTTTATTTACCCATGTCTCATCTAAGTAAAATATAGGTCTCATATCGCCAGAATTTCGAATTTCGTGCATTTTGCGTAAGAATTTTATTCTTGCCGCAACAATGTCACTCCTCTCCATTAAAAATTGTCGCCCATCATTTGTCTTTCTGTACCTGAACCCTAATCCTCTCAAAATTCTATAAGTAGATGAATTTGAACCAGTGTATGATATTTTAGTTCTAAGGGCACAAGTTATTTTCTGTATTGTTGGGAATTCACCTTGGTCATAAAACTCGAACACAGTTCTGCGTACAACGTCCTTGTCAAAGTCAGTTAAATTTGTAATCCTCTTCGGAGGTCCAATGTGCTTTCTGGGCGATACAAACACTGGAGCATCACTGGGAACAGATTTTCTTGCCTCTCCGCAAATGCGAGACACACTTGCTTTACCGACACCACACGCTTTAGCAGTAAGCTGTTGAGGATATTTGAAATCAAGTTGATTTCTGTGTTCCTCATTGTTACATTTTTTAAAAAACGAGTAGACCCTAAATATAATAAATACTTCGAGCCTGACTTCGCAATACCTGCCTCTTTGACTCGCCACTAAATTCTCCACAATAAGTCATTGCACTATTTTAGTCTTGCTGCTTGCTCTCTGAACAACAATTGAATACTGATATTAACTGTGTAGGGTAAATAAACTCCAACCCAGATTTAAAAACAACACACAATCATAAACATGTGACGGCTCACGTTCTACAAGTAACACAAGTGAGCTGGGTGGGCTGTTTGCTCTCTCTCTCTCAGCTTTAACAAACGCCTTGGTTTTACAACATAATTCTTTATCACCATCAAGTCAGTAGTTCTGTATAATTACAATAATATATATATACATATACATAATGTATACAATAATGCATACATACAAATAATGTGACCATTACAGTGCTATATTATAACAAATGGGAATGTTTATTTGTTTGTATTATGAAAACTATTTGAGCTAAAAATATGTGGTTTTTACGGTTGTGTTACGAAAATTACTCCCTACCTTCTAGTGGGTTACTTTTTGCAAAATTTGAATTTTTGTCTTAGCGCAAATTATATTTATTAGAAACACATTCGCTTAGCACGCGTCACGCTTAGCTTACGGCAAATGCAATATGACAACACAGCGGAACTCCGATTGGTTGCCGCTCTGGCCGCGTTCAAGGACAAACATCATCCCATTTGAAAAACACAGTAGCTTTCCCATGATTCAACCCTTAGGTCATATGTGTTGGATAAAGCTACTGTACCATTTCTTCACTTTCCAGGCTAAAACCATTCTGTTGCTCCTTTCTTAGGCTCCTTGTCCCTCACATTTCCTAAAAATGTCCCCATCATTTTTGTTTCTGAGCTTCCAACATTTTGATTGCTACTATTTCCTTGTTCAACTTCTCCAATTTTTTATTCCAAATATCATCTCTCCATCTTTTAACCTTTTCACATTCTATTAGCCAATGGAAAATACTACCCAATTTGTCATACATAATACATTTCCCTGAGTAATTAGTTCCTTTACTTTCTAGAAATATTACTCCTGTGTGCAATCAAGCAAGACCTATTCTTCCAAATTGATTGCAAATGTCTACATGTAATATATATGTAATATGTAATATTTATTTCATCATTATTACAATAATACAAATAAAGCTTACATCTAAAACTTATGTCTAGTGCACCAGTTTTCTAGCTCCCCCATATTTAGCCCCTAGGCTGTATATATTGGGATAAAGCTACTATACCATTTCTCCACTTTCCAAACTGTGCCCGTTCTGCTGTACCTTTCTTAAGCTCCTTATCCACTTATCCCTTGTGTTGCCTAAAAATGTCCCCATCATTTTAATTGTTTCTACTTTTGTGCTTCCCAACATTCTTAATGCTACTGCTTCTTTGTTTAGCTTGTCCCATTTTTTATTCCATATAACCTCTCTCCACCTTTTAACCTTATCACATTCTATTAGACAATGAAAAGTACTACCTGATTCATCACACATAATACATCTCCCCAAACAATTATATCCATTCCTTTTTAAAAATATTACTCCTGTGCGCATCCACGCAAGACCTATTCTACCAAATTGATTACATATATCTACATACTTCTCCCTTCCCCAATCTCTTTTAACTGATTTATACAAGATCAATGACCTTTTATCCTCAAAACTAGCCCATATCTCTTGTTTCTCGATATCTTCCACCCTCAATCTCACTTCTTTCCAAAGCCCACTGTTATTATATTTATCTAATAGGAAAATATTCCTCATGCCAATTTCTTTTAGGACATTTTCCATCTCCCCTAACCAACACTCTTCTCCTAAGACAGCTTTTTGAAACTGTATACATTCTTTTAATATATTATTATCTTCTAAATTTAAACATCTATACCAATACTTCAAAATTCTTTCCACTATTATACCTTTTCTCCCTACCCTTCCTAGCTCTGCCAGTGCCACGCCCCTTGGTGAACTCTTGGGTAAACCCAAAACTTCTTTACAAAACATTCTATGGACTATATCAATCAATCATCCATCCCTTTGCCACCCCCCATATTTCTATTCCATATAACATTTTTGACTCTACTACAGCTTCATATAGCCTTTCCAACCAGTTCATTGCTAGCGTGGGTGTTTTGCACAAGCAAACTCTAACAGCTTTCATCGCTAGCTTTCCTTTCAATTGTGCATATTTAGATTGTGCTTCCCACTTCCCGTTGCTTGAGAATCTAATCCCCAAGTAATCAAATTCTTTTACCACCTCTATTTGCTCTCCATTTATATACCATCTTTCCTCTCTTTTTAATTTTGATCCTTTCTTGAACACTATTATCTTGGACTTTTTTGTATTCAGCTTTAGCCCCCATTCCATACAAAATTTTGCAATTTCATTAATAGCATGTTGCAACCCTATCACTGTTACTGCCCCAGCTACTAGATCATCTGCAAATAATAACCCTGGTATTTCCTTTTTCCCTATGACTGGACAGTGTTTATTACTTTTCATTATTCTATCTAAAATATCATCTATAAATAAGTTAAATAATATTGAATTTATTTAAAGGTGAGTCGGAATTGTTACACTAACATCACTTAAGTTTAGTGTAACAATTCCGACTCACGTTTAAATAAATTCAATACACATCACTGTTTCTAGCTTCTTTTCATTACAATATCAACGTAAATAATATTGGACTGAATTTCCCAGCCTGCCAGCTTTATATCCATTCGTCTTTCTAGTATTTCCTCCACTGCTTGCTCTAGGCTTTTCTCTCTGTTTTCCTCCACCCCGAATATCACTATATTGTGTCTTCTTGTCTCCATTTCCATATTCCGTTCCATTTTGTTCAATCTTTCTTTACAGATGCGAAGTTCTTCATGCACTTCCTTCGTTGTAGTGAACAGCATTCCTTTCAATTCTTCTATCTTTCTGTCGATATTTAATTCTATTCTCTTTTCTATTTTCTTCAGATCCACTATATCCTCTGAAATGATTTTTAACATTGTCATTATCTGTGTCATTCCTTCAGGTCCTGGGTTTAATTCTACTCCTCCAATAACCAATAATACTGCCAGGATCACAAACACCCAATAGGTATTCCTTTGATAGTTGATTCCTTTTCTCTTCCTTATTCTTTTTACCGTTTGTAAAGCACCCAATTCTGGCCCTATACACTTCCAAATCTACCCCCATTTTTCTTTTTTCCGATCTTTCCAGGAGCGCTACGTATACGCGACCGCTCGCTTCCGCTGCTCGCGCTAGACTCCGCAAATGTCTACATACTTCTTCTTCCCCCAATTTCTCTTAACTAATTTATACAAAGTCAACAAACTTTTATCCTCAAAACTAGCCCATATCACCTGTTTCTCTATGTCTTTCACCCTCATTCTCACTTCTTTCCAAAATCTACTGTTATTGTTTTTATCTAATAGCCAAATATTCCTCATGCCAATTTCTTCTAGCACATTTCCCATCTCCCCAAACCAACTTTCTCTTTCTAAAACATCTTTTTGGAACTGGATTCATTCTTTTATTGTATTACTGTCATCTAGATTAAATTATCTGTACCAATATTTCAAAATTCTCTCCACTATTATACATTTTCTCCTTACCCTTCCTAGCTCTGCCATTGCCACTCCCCTTAGTGAGCTCTTAGGTAGACCCAGAAGTTCTCTATAAAACATTTACTTTTTATAGCTAAAACTGGTTTTTTGTTTAACCCCAGAACAGATGCAGTGGGTCACTGTGACCCGCATAACTCCATGTGAATACGGTACCACTCTGTTAATGTTAGAAACTGGTCATTCCAATTGTCAGAACTGAAGTCATCATCAACTTTTCTTGAGTCGCTTTCACACTCAGATTAATTTAATCTGTTTCTTTTCCACTATCAAATAATTCCATATCACTAAGACTTTCATTAAATTCATAGATTTCACATAGGCCTGGGCTGTCTCCAGACTCAGTTGGTCCGGAACAAAGGCCGACCAAGTTTTTGATATTCATAGACAATAAAAAGTCTCGGACCAAGAAAGGCTGTGGATCAGCAAGGAGAAAATGTTACACGACGAAGAAAGGTAGTTCTGCGCATGCACGACTGCTATAGAGTAGTAAACTAACCACTCTTACTCCCTAGTTTTTAACGTTCTATGGTCGTTTCACAGCTGTTTTTTCATCGGTTCAGTGCTCACTCCTCGCCCTCAGCCGACAAAAAAAAAAAAGGAGGTAACCTAGAAGCGTGCATTAAAATGGTCAGAGGAGGAAAATGCCGGTTTTCCTTAATACAAAAAATGATGGATACTATTGAAAATAAATTGGTTTCGACAAATGCAGACGCCAAAAAAAAAAAAAAAAAAAGAGAGAGAGAGGAGAAATGGAGGGAGATAATACATGTATAGGCAGTTTTGTGCATGATTCTAACCTATTGCCACCCCTCCCTTTTTGGAAACGTTCTTATCCATTAGATACACAGTTTCATGGCATTGTTAATCGTTTCAATATGAATTTAACTTCCTGGAATATTAACTTTTAACCTTAAATTTTCAGAATCAAATCGTATTTGAATAGGAAGCAACATTTGCTGTTATTAAAATCTCACCCTGGATCTTAACCAAATAAATATTGTGTGATAGTAATTATACAGAAATAATTACCTGAGGAAATTCTAATACATCATAAACCTTCCGGGAGTTGTAATCCTTCTCTCCTCATTGGGAAAACGTAAGTAAAGCCTGAATTACTTCGAACTTAACCCAAGTGACTTAACACGACGTAATGTGAAGATCTTATACATTGTATTAAATGGAGCTATTTCGGGTTGTCTTAATGTGGCTTACTTTAACGAAGTAACTTAAAGAATTTGGCAGTGTCAAACGTTTCCTTCCTGTTACTCAAATTTAATGTGGAATGGCAATTAGAACCAATCAGCATGAAGCAGTAGCATGAAGTAATAGAAGAACAATCAATCAATCAAGATTCATTCCCGTTACGTTAAGAGCATCCTAATTAAACCTTTACTGTAGCAGAAGTTCTTAACTCTGCATTACATCCCGCCATGTTACGTAAAGTGCATAGTAATCCTGGTTTAATGAAGGTAAATTTAACAATGGCATATGAGTCATTAGTTATAATGCGGCTTACTGACGCCTTACTAAGATCAGTAGTGTTTTCTTGATACCCTTCTCTTGCATAATATGGAAATGCTATTAGCATCATATCAATTGAGACACTCAAGCCTTGGTTGTTGTCTCTGTCATATAGGTTAGGATGAATCCGTTTTATCAGCCTTCTAACCTTTGCTTTACTAAACCTGTATTTGTTTTGAAGTTTAGGTCGCCATACTTTCCAATTTTGTCTAATTTTGGTAGATAGTTTTACTCCACCATCCCATTTCGTGAATTCTAAGCAAGCAGCCACGCCCATCACTCCAAAGTCATCCATTTTGTAAAGATGGTCTGCCTTTAATCTACCCCTCTGAGGTAGACCAAAATTTGGTCCCGAACAGGGCGTTTGATCCCCGGACCAACGCAAGTCCCAGTCTATGAATAAGAAAATCGATGGTCTGCTGCAAATCCACCAGAAGTCGCAAGTTGGTCTGGACCAAGATCGACTATGAATACAGCCCTAAAGCAGCTGAACCATATCTTAATTGGTCAACTCTCATTTTATTGACATTTTCATGGAAACCACAAAAATATGTGAAAAATTACAGAGAAGTAACTGTGTGATGTGCACTGAACCTATAATAACATTGTAAAACCAAACCTGGAAATGGTCATTTACAACTAATAGTTAAAAAAACATGACTATTAGCAACTGTTTTGAAAAAAAATCTAATGTGTTACACTCACATGACTTTCTCTACTCTTGTACAAACTATTTTTACAAACGCTTATTCTCCATATGCTTCATGTTAATCAAGATGTTAATCTTATTGCTAATTTTCTTGTAGGTGCAAGGGGAGTTGATAGGCTTTAAGCGATAGTCAAATATTTTAAGAGCTGGTTGCTATGTGGAGTATTCCATTCTCTTTACATTACTAGGACAAAAAAAAATGAATAACGAATTTCCATTTGAGAAAAAGTATAAGTATTGGAAAATTTAAGGGAATAACAAGCAATATCTTGAAAATGGTTCACTCAACAAAAAAAATTTATGTGACATAAATTGTGTATTTTAATGCAATCTACATTTTTTGTGTAGTAAAATTTTGTCTATCTCTTATGGTTTACCAGTTATGCAAACGTCGTTCACAATAGAATATTTTTGGAGACATTCCCAGAAAATTCAAGATATACATTTTATTTGTCATGAAAATATCTTAAACATATGATATTTTAATCAAAATCGTTAAGAGCCATTTTTGAGAAAATTAAAATTTTCGAAAAAGTTCCATGTAAAGGGTAATCTGGGGTAGGGATATTTTCTCGAAAACCTTCGTGTCGCATCTCTGGAAGATACTGAACCTAAATACCAAGTTTGGTGTTTATCTGACTGTTTGTTTCTGAGTTATGCTGTTTACAGACACACGCACGCACGCACGCACGCACACACACACGCACACGCACACGTTTCCAAAAATCTCAAAACATGTATTTCCGGTGAATTCTCGGTATTGAATTTTTGTGTGGAATACAATACTTCCCCTACTTACTATACGTAGTAGAGAATGTAAAAATTTACAGACACAATAAGCCAGTCTCACCTGTGAAGTTTCCATTTAATATATAAAATGCCACATAGAATAGATGCAGCATGTAATATATTAAATCCTGCCCACCCTGGGCAGAAGTACTTTTGTATATGCTGTGTTCCTCTAACACATTTTTTTTTGAAGTAGATTATGTAGTTGCTATTGTTTAACGTAATTTATTTATATCTGCATCACGTATGGGAGCCAACTTGAAGTAGATAATGGTTACATATTTATGTTTACGTAATCTTGAAGAAGGTTATTGCTTACGTAATTGTATTTTATTTAGTTGCATTTAAGTAGTTCCTTAAACACGCTTTGGGTGTCTGAATTTGTTGATTATGTAATAGTTACTGTTATTACGCAATATGCTGCTATGTACGAGAAGCTGATTTCAAGATGCATTTTTGTTATTACACTCCAAGTTTTACACTATAATATTTAACTTTGTTATCAAAACTGCTTCTATGTATTATTTATGTTTGAATTTTGCCTCAGCTGCGTCAGTCGTACTTTAGAAACGTGTTTCTCTTATTCAGGGTGCGGTGTAGCAAGAATGTAGCCATCACAGAGTATAACTTTTTAAAATTCACTTCTTTTATTAATTCTTGCACATTTTTATAAAGAACTACACTTTTTAAGAACTGTGAGAATCTTCAATACTTTCTAGCGCGTATACATATTTTACGATTCACTCATAGAGAACACATGTTACATCTGTTTACGACCAAGGCTTGCCAGCAACTGAGTAACTCTCAACGGTTAAAAACTCGTAAGCTTCGGTATTTCAAGTCTCTAATTGGCTAATTCTAGTCCAATAGAATATCTGCATTTTACTTAAACTTTTTCCTTGCTATTGATTGGCTAATTTTAAACTGTTACTGAATTTACCTTATCTTTGATATAATCATGACTGGTAACTTTTCAAACTCTAACTCATTATTGCTACAATGTTACCTCATTGTTAGCAATTCAAAGCTTATTATTCTCACAGCTCTTGCATTATTAAAGTATATAATATATTCACATAACATTAATAAAGCATGTTTACAATAAAAATAAGCATATGCAATGATTGTTACATACATTTTAAATAATTATTACATACAAATTGTTTCAAGGTGGGCTGTTATTGAATTTACAAATTATAAAAATACAATTGAAATTATTCAGGTATTAAAATACTGCCTCATTTTTCCATCCTGAGACTAAAATAAGTCTTCTGATAGTACACACAAAATTTATTCTGCGGAAAGACTGTGTGTTCTACAATCTCACATGTTCCCTGTATAGTAAACCTACTGATTGGTTGTGATGTGTTGCATTAGGCATTGTGAATTCAACTGAAGTACCACTTTTGGAGGTCTCAGAACTATTAAACAAGGGAGAGTCACTTCCTGAAATCAGAAGTTATTTTAGTTGTTTACATTTCAGCATGATAATGTTGTGTTGCACCAATTCTTTCTGATATGTTCATGAGTGAAGCATTACTGTGTAATTTTATACAGGTGTTTTATTACTACGTTTACTACGTTTTATTACTACTACGTATAGTAAGTAGGGGAAGTATTGCATTCTACTAAAAAATTCAATACCGAGATTTCACCAGAAATACATGTTTTGAGGCCTCCTGAATCCAAAAAAGTATTTTTGGAAACATGTCCGTGTGTGTGTCTGTGTGTCTGCGAACAGCATAACTCAGAAATGAACAGTCGGATAAACACCAAACTTGGTATTTAGGTTCAGTATCTTCCAGAGATGCAACACGAAGGGTTTCAAGAAAATCCCCAACCCCAGATTACCCTTTGGATGGAACATTTTTCGAAAATTTTTATTTTCTCAAAAATGGCTCTTAACGATTTTGATTAAAGTATCATATGTTTAAGACATTTTTATGGCAAATAAAATGTATATCTTCAATTTTCTGGGAATGTCTCCAAAAGTATTCTTCATTGTGAACGACTTTTGCATAACTGGTAAACCATAAGAGATAGACTAAATTTTACTACACAAAAAATGTAGATCACATTAAAATACACAATTTATGTCACATACATTTTTTTGTTGAGTGAACCATTTTCGAGATATTGCTTGTTTTTCCCTTAAATTTTCCGATACTTATACTTTTTCTCAAATGGGAATTTGTTATTCATTTTTTTGTCTTGAATATGTAAAGAGTATTAATCTGTGGCAAAGGGAATGGTGCTGCACATAGCAACCAGCTATTAAGATATATGTCTATGCTTAAAGGCTACTGTATTTCTATATTGCCCTTGCAAATACAAAACAAGGGGAACATGGCCTTAAGTGAAAGTCAAATATTTTTAAAACTGGTTGCTATGTGTAAAATGTAATTCTCTTTGCATGTCAAGAACATAAAAAAAAGAACAACGAATTCTCAGTTAAGAAAAAGTGTAAGTATTGGAAAATTCAAAGAAATAACAAGGAATATCTCGAAAATGGTTCACTTTACAAAGAAAATGTTTATGACATATATTGTGTGTTTTAATGAGATTTACATTTTTTATGTCGTAAAATTTTGTCTATCTCTCCAGTTATGTAAAAGTTGTTCAGAATGAAGAGGACTTTTGGGGACATCCCCAGAGAATTCAAGATATACATTTTATTTGCCATAAAAATGTCTTATACATATGATACTTTAATAAAATTCGTTAGAGCCGTTTTTGAGAAAATAAAAATTTTCAAAAAATTGTTCCATGTAAGGGGTGGTTCGGGGCAGGGGGATTTTCTTGAAAACTTTCATGTCGCATCCCTGGAACATATTGAACCTATATACCAAGTTTGGTGTTTATCCGACTTTTCGTTTTTGAGTTATGCTGTTCACAGATATACAAGACATACATACGGGCAGTTTCCAAAAATGCTTTATTTTTTTTTTTATGTCCTGGACATGCAAAGAGAATGAAATGCTCCACATAGCAACCAGCTCTTAAAAGGAACTTCCTTAACACTCATCCACTCTCTTCCACTGCTTGCTTAGCACTCTGCCAATTTATATAACAATCCCAAACTACATTTTCTGTGAGACAGAGATTTCTCATTTTAAGTATCCCACACAATTTCCTGTTCATCTGTTTGTTAATAAGATAGAGCAAGTTTACCTGTAGGATAACCCACCTGTCAGCTACATCAAGTGTCGAATACCATAGACAACAACTTTCAGGGATATCGTTATCTTGGGATTTTAGAACCAGTCTTATGAGATGATAATACAGTACATAAAACTGCATGTTATAAAAGACAAAACAGTAAGCAATATTTCTCTCTATCTATGCCATTCCAAACTCATGACATTGTGTGAGAATCGTGTGTTATTATCCCTTGTCATTGATGTGAGAATAAGAATACACAGATCTCTTCCTCTGACGTCCAGTAATGCATTGCCATGAGTGCAGGCATCTGCCTGAGAGATGATCAACTGATCTCTAAATAACAGTTATGCATGCCTATTTGTATTTCTTTCAGACAAAATGGGAACCATGTTTTCTGTGCATCTAAGATTTTAAGATGCTTCTGAAATGTGTAAAAGGCAAAGAGATAATAAATAGATTTTCACACAAGCAGTAAGGTCAATAAACTTGTGTGCATTTCAATAGCAATTGCAGCAAGTATCTTATTTTACTTGACATACTAAGCACATTTGTTTGACTGAGAAATTTCTGGACCATCTTGTAATCCACAGTTATAAAATACATTTTATTTATATTCTTTTAAGACTTTTCATATACCATGTGTTTGCTTTGCAGGTTGTAGATGTTGAGCGGGATATAGATAAAGCCAAAGCTGGTAAAGGAGATGAACTAGTTTACAAAACAATAGCAGGGCTGAAAGATGATCTTTCTGGACCTCAGCAAAATCCACACTTGCTAGAAGATGGGGATAGTGGCAGTGAATCAGGTTCTTCTGAATCAAGTTCAAGTAACTCAGGAAGTGAATCTAAAAGATTTGTCAATAGCGCAAGACCACGAAATGAATCTCCAGAAAGCAAAAAGGTTTGTAAAATGTAATAGTAAAGTTGTGTGTCTATAATGATTTTATTGCCACAAAAATATTTTGAAGAAGTAATTTGTATGTACACAGTCCTTAACCTGAATGGATGTGACAATCTCTGAAATAGCTCAGTGTACATTCATTATAAAAGCTACTTTTTTACTTTCCTTACCATGTACCTAGTAGGTAGAGAAGGTTTTGCATTCCACCCAAAAATTTGATACCAAGATTTCATGAAAATACATGTTTTGAGACCCCCTGAATCCAAAAAAAAGCATTTTAGAAAAAGGTCAGTGTGCGTGCGTGCAAGATTTAATGGATATAAAATGATAATTTGCTAGCCTTCCGTTTGTGTAACAGAAGATCATTAAAGAATGCCCCAAGTAGACTTTTCATACATAGGACAGTTTTGCCCTGATGTACCCTGAACCCCTTTAATGACTTTTCAGCCATTCTTTAATATACAGCTCTGGCTTCTAGTGTTGCAGAGGTGGACCATTTATGCATATGAACATTAGTTGTGATATACTGGGTGTCCCAGAGCACCCATATCAACCATTTTTCTTTAAAACTATAAGATACTTGTTCGCAAATACAACCAAAACCTATGTAAAAAATTGATTGGTGGTATTTCCATTTTGCAGAACAAACTGGAAATAGGTACTCATGGTCAATTTTGAAATTTTAAATGGGAACATGAGTTGTTTAAGGTATCATTGGATAGTACCATTAAAATGAAGCAACTTTCACCAAAACTTTGTTTTCTTAATTCTAATGTTTACTAACAAATGAGCAATAGACTTCATCAACATTGCTTGATGGTGTTCCTCTGGCTGTATGGTTACCATTGTGGCTTCAACAGGATGGCTGTCCAGCTCACTTTTCCCTTAGAGCATGGCAAGTTCTTCACCAGTTGATTCCTGGACGAGGAGGACTAGTATGTTGGCCAGCCCAATCTGACTTAACACCAAACGACTTCTTCTTATGGGGGAAAATTAAAGACATTGTCTACCAAGTGCATCCTACAAGTAGACAAGATATGAAAGAAAGAATTCAAGCAGCTTGTGCGTCTTTCAGCGATGATGAATTTCTCTGTGCCATCAATGACATTAGAAGTATATCACAGCATTGTGTAGCACAGGGTGGTGGACATTTGAACCTTTAGAGTGAGTGATTACAATCATTACATACAGCATTTCTCAGAAGATGTCAGTAATTTGTTTACTTTTGTCTTTCGTTTAAGATTAGAGGCAGTATTGTAATGCCTAAATGATATTAATTGTGTTTTTTATTAATTAAATTCAATAACAGCCTACCTTGAAAACAATATGTATATAATTATTATATAAATTGTATGTGAAGTCATTATAAATACTTATTTTTATTGTAAACGTATTTATTAGTAATATGTAAATGTTTATATACTCTAATAATGCAAAAACTGTGAGAATACTGTGTTTTAGGATGTTAATAATGAGGTAATAATGTAATTTTGGTGACAATAATGTGTTTGGCGTTTTAAAAGTGCTGGTTATGAAAAAGATTGGTAATAACGTAATTTCGCTTACAGTTTGGAATTAACCAATCAAAAGTAAAGAAAGATTTTTAGTTTGAATACTTAAATTCTATTGGACTAGAATTAGCCAATAAGAGACTGGTATTACCAAAGCTAAAGGTTTTTACTGTTGAATCTAGTCAGTCTCGGGCAAGATATTAGACATAGCAGACGTGAAAGTCGTGGGTAAAAATGTTGTAAAGTATAAATGATAAAATTTGTGTTCTCCGCCAAAAAATGTAATAAGTGCTCACAGTTTTATTTTATAAAGTGTTGTGTTTATAAAATGTGCATATATAAAGTGAAATAAAAAGAAGTAAACTTTAAAAAGTAAATTGTGTGGCGTCTTATAATCTGAGTCTTATCACAACCCTGCAAGAAATTGTGTTTCTATAGTGCGACTGAAAGCAGTTGAGGCAAATAACTTTAATAATATTACGTAAAAACAAGCATCATCTTCACTATAAAGTTTGGCGTCCTAAAAATCAAACATCAAAGTGTATCTTCATTACGTAACCTTAATAATATTTATGTAAACAAAATAACCTACCGCAAGTTGACACAAAACGTGGGACTTACAAGAAACATCTCACATCAAAAAACATCGCTAAATTGCCTTCTTCAAATTGGCGTACAACTGTGGGGCAAACTCCTCCAAATAATTACGTAACCTACAAACTGCAAGTTGAAGAACAATACTTCTTCAGTTTAAGCTGATGCTTAAGTATTTCTTTCATATCTTGTCTAGTTGTAGGACGCACCTGGTAAACAATGTCTTTAATTCTCCTGTTAAGTCAGGAGATCAGGCTGGTCAATGTACTGGTCCTCCTCATCCAATCAACCTTCCAGGAAACAACTGGTCAAGAACTTGCCAAGCCTAAGTAAAAAGTGAGCCAGGCAGTCATCCTGTTGAAGCTACATAGGTAACAGTACAGTCAGAGGAACACCATGAAGCAACCAATGCAAAAGGTTGACAATGAAGTTTATTGTTTATTTGTGAGTAAACATTAGAGGATAGAAAAAAAAAGTATTGGTAAAAGTTGTTTTCATTTTAAAAGTATTATCCAAGGATACCTTAAAGAACCCATGTTCCTATTTAAAATCTCCCAGTTGACCACGAGTACCCCTACTTCTGGTTTGTTCTGGAAAATGGAAATCGATTCTTTACATAGGTTTTGATTATCAAATTGTTTTTGTAAATAACAAGTATCTTATAGATTTAGAGAAAAACGGCTGATATGGGTGCTCTGGGACACCTGGTATAGTGGATTGGATAGATTGGATTGACATAAAGATGGAGTAGGGATGTGTGCCCTAACACTAAAATCCAAAGATCTGTTATATTATTTTCCATCTTTATTGTTTCTAGTTAAATAGGTCAGTACCTTTAATAAGGAGTTGTAGACTTTTAACTAGACTCTTGGGAGATCCTCTGAACCAGTCACTCCCTCATCCAAACTAAGTCCTGATCACGTCCAGAGATAACACCACCAGTTGGATAGGAATGCGCAGGAGTAGAGAGGAAGTATGTGGGAATAATGCAGTACAGTTTCAGTCTTGTGACGACAGTGCTTGGAGGAAATGAGTGCTCCAGTATGGTCTCCCACCAACTGCGAGGTTCGTGCAGTCATCCGATTTTTGAGCTTAAAAGCAATCTCCAGCAGAGATCCATTGTCAGTTGTGCCACATGTATGGATACGACATTGTGTGTGACAGTATGGTAAGATGATGGTGCAGGCAATTCGCTGAAGGACGAACCAATATTCTGACAAAGACCATAGTGGCTGACTGTCCCTGGTGGTACCAGAGCTGATGGAAAGTATGTGGCAAGCAATTGTGCAGAACCGGCACTTCACAACTTCAGAACTCTTTTGTCAATTCCCCCAGATGTCTTGCTCGCTTTTGCACAAAATTGTCTCCCGGTGCTTGGTTTTCACAAAGTGTATGCAAGATGGGTGCCAAGGCAACTGACTGATGAACACAAAATGAAACATCTGGTCGCAGCATTGTCATTACGCAGAGAAAGGGGACAAGTTTCTCAACAATATTGTCATTGGGGATGAAACATGGGTGTCGCATGCCACACCAGAGACAGAGCAACAATGAATGCATTGGTGGCATAGTGGCTCACCTGTGACAACCAAATTCAAGCAGACAATCTCTGTCAAAAAAATCATGTGCACTGTCTGCTGGGATTGACGAGGTGTCCTCCTGTGTGAGTTTTTACCGTGAGGAGGGACCATAAATGCTGATCAGTATTGTCAGACATTGCTTAAACTGAGGAGGGCAATCCAAAACAAGAGACAATGCAAGACCCCATACACCAACGCCACACAAAATGTGTTGAATCAGTTTGGATGGGAAATCTTTGACCATCCATCCTACAGCCCAGATCTTACCCCAAGTGATTTTCATCTCTTCTGTCTCGTGAAGCGTTTTCTGGCAGGAAAATGTTTCCACAATGACACAGGTGCAGAATGAAGTGACTTCATGGTTCTGGACATTGGCGGCAGACTCCTACGACTTGGGCATACAATTGATGGTGCACCATTATGATAAATGTCTCAACAATGGTGGTGACTATGTTGAAAAGTAGCCAGTGAATCTATGTAATTATTCCAATAAATATCCCTTACTTAGTGATGATTTTGTTCCCTTTAATGCTCATCGGGACTTAGTTCTTGGATGTCTTCATCTGGCTTAACGTTTTGCAGTCAAAAATTATGCGAGAGGTAGTTTATTCCTCTTCACCACACAACCTACAAGTTGGGTTTTCTTTATAGATACCCATAGTATGTAGGTGTTTCCTTAATCTGCAGTATAAAGAAGCCTGTGATCAGCCTCATTTATGTCCTGCTAAGATTTAGGTTTTCTTTAGTATGAGCTAAAGTTTTAACAACATTCTCTTACTATGTCTATGTCCACTGTCGCTGGTGGTTGTTTAAAACCAACTCTGCAATGGTTCTCTTTACAGTGGACAAAGAAATACCAAATAGTGGCTCAGGGCCAATAAATTCTTCAGCTGAACCTTTCTTTGCTAAGGTGTCAGCTTTTTCATTGCCTATAATCCTTTTCTGCCCTGGTACCCAACCAAGTATTACCTGGTATTTTGCCAGTTGTATAAGGTTTTATAGGCAGTTCCAAACCAGCTTAGATGTTGTCTGGTTACTTGCAATTGCTTTAAGAGTGGCCTGGCTATCAGAGAAAATCTTTATAGTGCTATTTTTATAGACCCTATGGAAATTCTCCCCAACATAGCTTTCATTTGCATAAACTTCATCCTGCAATATTGTGGTTTTTTTTCTCAGAGGGATAGAAATATCGCATCTAGGAGATTCCCCATAAATTCCAGCTCCTGATCTACTGTCCATTTTTGAACCATCTGTATACCAGATCAGGTCTTTAGTGTGACAGTGTCTTTTATCATGATTCCATTCAAAAAGAATATTGAATATTTTAGGTAGCATATAATCACTGCCCATCTCAAAGGTTGAGTTTTTGATTACATTTATAATTCTGGTATGTCCTAAAAGATTATGGTTGCACCAGTTGGCATTTTTACTTTCTCTACTACGTATGGTAAGTAGGGGAAGTATTGTGTTCCACCCAAAAATTCGATACCGAGATTTCACTGGAAATATATGTTTTGAGAGCCCCTGAATCCAAAATAAGCATTTTTGGAAACATGTCCGTGTGTCTGTCTGTGAACAGCATAACTCAGAAACGAACAGTCGGATAAACACCAAACTTGGTATTTAGGTTCAGTATCTTCCAGAGATGCGACACGAAGGTTTTCAAGAAAATCCCCCCACCCCAGATTACCCTTTACATGGAACATTTTTCGAAAATTTTAATTTTCTCAAAAACAGCTCTAACAATTTTGATTAAAATGTCATATGTTTACGGTATTTTCATGACAAATAAAATGTATATCTTGAATTTTCTGGGAATGTCTCCAAAAGCATTCTTCATTGTGAACGACTTTTGCATAACTGGTAAACCATAAGAGATAGACAAAATTTTACTACACAAAAAATGTAGATCGTGTTAAAATACACAATTTATGTTATATACATTTTTGTTGTTGAGTGAACCATTTTCGAGATATTTCTTGTTATTCCCTTAAATTTTTCAATACTTATTTTCTCAAATGGGAATTCGTTATTCATTTTTTTGTCTTTGATATGCAAAGAGTATTAATCTGTGGCAAAGGGAATGGTGCTGCACCTAGCAACCAGCTATTAAGAGATATGTATGTGCTTAAAGGCTACTGTATTTCTATATTGCCCTTACATCTACAAGAAAATTAGCAATAAGATAGAGTCTGCAAATGTTTATCTCGATTAACATGAAGTAGATGGAGAATAAGCGTTTGTAAAAATAGTTTGTACAAGAGTAGAGAAAGTCATGTGAGTGTAACACATCAGATTTTTTTTTATGTCCTGGACATGCAAAGAGAATGGAATGCGCTACATAGCAACCAGCGATAAAATATTTGACTATCGCTTAAAACCTACCATATTCCCCTTGCATCTACAACAAAATTAGCTATAAGATTGACATCTCGATTAACATGAAGCATACGGAGAATAAGCATTTGTAAAAATAGCTTGTACAAGAGTAGAGAAAGTTATGTGAGTGTAACACATCAGATTTTTTTCCAGTCTATATGCACCCAACCTTGCTTTTCCTTTGATATAAATATCTAAAGGTGGCAGGTGGAGATGTGTTTGCATTGCAGCTGTAGGGGTACTTCCCTTGTAATACACAGGCATGCTAACATCTGCACATTTGAGAGTTTTTTTTGCTGCTGTTTTTTACACACTTTTGGCCACCATATTACGCAGCCATAAGTTATTATGGGTCTTACCACTCCTTTATACAACCCGGTATAATAAACACTTTTTCAGTTTTAATCAAACCTTCACACAACGAAAGCAGCACCATTCAAGAGGACATATATTAAGATTTAGTGGTGATCAGAAGTTGCAAAGTTGAGTCATTGAATATAAAACAAAACAAAACAAAACTTCTAATGTGGCACATTCACATGACTAACTCTACCCTCTATCGTTATTAATGGGTATACAAACTATTCTTACTTAAGCTTATTTTTCTATCTACTACATTTTAATCCAAAGAAACATTTGCAAAAATAGCTACATTACACATTTTGTTATAGATACAAAGAGAATAGTGATAGTCAAATGTATACGAACTGGATGCTATATGCTGGCTTAAAACTCCATACTCTTTCCTGAAATTGCGAGAAACAACTGAAAATCAACGAGACTTTAAAAGAATGAAAAGTATTGAACAATTCAAACCTTTAATAACGGATATCTCAGAAATGGTCTTATGCTTCAGAAAAAACAAATTTTAAGTAAATTGTGTTTTGTAAAGAGGTCCACATTTTTTGTATGGTACATTTTTGTCTATCGCTTAATGTTTACAAGTGATATAAGATTATACAAAATTCCTTCCAAATGAAGAGGACTTCCTAGGCCTATTCCCAGAAAATTCAAGATATACATTTTACTTATTATGTAAATATTTTAATATGTGATATTTTAATCAAAATCGTTAGTCATTTTTTCAAAAATCAAAATTTTCGAAAAATATTCCATGTAAAGGATAGTCTGGTGGGAGGGGATTTTCTTGAAAATCTTTGTGTGGCACCTTTGAAGGTACTGAATCTAAATACCAAGTTTGCTATTTATCCGACTTTTTGTTTTTGTGTTATGCTGTTCACAGAGACACATACATGGATCTTTTACTAAAAATGCTTTTATTGGATTCAGGGGTCTCAAAACATGTATTTCCAGTGAAATCTCGGAATCGAACTTTTGGGTGGAATGCAATACCTTCCTACGTACTATGTGGCAGAGAAGGTAGAAAACGGTATTCCAAATAAAATGCAACTGGATACTAAGTGCAATGCTTTTATGACTTTTAGAGTGATTCATGATACCTCAAGTTGATAAGCATTTGTCTTCTCCCTGCTCTCCTCAAGGTGAGAGACCATCTTTAGTGAAAAACAGCAGTCCAATATGTGATATAACGAGGATACATGTGCGATGAGGGAGTGCTGTAGTTGAGTCGTCAGCATTCTGGGTTCAATTCTGGGTGCAAAATTTTAAAACCAGTCCTCGTGGTCACTAGTACATTTGATTTTGGTGCTTTATTGCGTGAAAGACGTGAGTCCGCATTGCACCAAAGAATGGGTGTTTGTGTCCATATAATTGCATGTGTGTGAATGGATAAAAGTAACAAAAAGAAAATCTGATGTGTTACACTCACATGACTTTCTCTAATCTTGTACAAACTATTTTTACAATTGGTTATTCTCCATCTACTCATGTTAATCGAGATGTTAATCTTATTGCTAATTTTCTTATAGGTGCAAGGGGAATGTGGTAGGCTTTAAGCGATAGTCAAATCTTTTAAGAGCTGGTTGCTATGTGGAGTATTCCATTCTCTTTGCATGTCCAGGACATAAAAAAACAATTAACAAATTCCCATTTGAGAAAACGTATAAGTATTGAGAAATTCAAACAAATAACAAGGAATATCTCAGAAATGGTTCACTTGACAAAAAAAAAATTATATGACATAAATTGTGTGTTTTAACGAGATCTACATTTTTTGTGTGGTAAAATTTTGTCCGTCTCTTTGGTTTACTAGTTATGCAAAAACCATTCAGAATGGAGAGGACTTTTGGGTACATTCCCAGAAAATTCAAAATATACATTTTATTTGCCATAACAATATCTTAAAGATGTGATATCTTAAACAAAATTGTTACAGCCATTTTTGAGAAAACCAACATTTTTGTAAATGGTAGTCTTGGGCAGGGGGGGGCATTTTTTGAAAATCTTTGTGTCGCATCTTCGAAAGTTACTGAACCTAAATACCAAGTATGGTATTTATCTGCCTTTTCATTTTTGGGTTATGCTATTCACAGACACACACACAGATCTTCTTCTAAAAATGCTTTTTTTTTATTCAGGGGACCTCAAAACACTGACTATACACGGTAGAGAAAGTAAAAATCCTGAGTGTACATCATCATATGAACTTAAGTTTTCTTTTTCTCATACACTCTCTCAATCAATCTGTATGCTCCCGTATGACCTCCATGACAGCACTGAAGTCAGTGATAACAGAAATGTTACTCATCATTCCTTTTGCAAATGCTACAGTTTGTAATTTTCATGCTTGAAAAAGTAGGTCCATATGTTGTCTTTTAATGCAATCAACTTGAGAATCTAGAGATAGACACTGCTACTCATGTTTTTATCTCACCAATCTAACAGGCATAGTGAATAATACCCTGTAATTTCTTATGCATTATCACAAAATATATTAGCATTAAATATGCATTCATATGTAGCAATGTTTGTCTTGCTGCTAATCAAAAAGAAATTTCCATTGTAAACTTCTGATGAAGACATGTTGTGGCATCTGGCCATTTATTGTTAACCCAATTAATTGTACAAATTTATAACAACAATTTTACAAATTTATTCTTAACCCAGTTTCTAAAAATAACAATAAAATAAAATACAAAGAAAACTAACCTCTTAACTACTGGTAGCCAGCATTCCTCCTAATCTAAAAGTATAATTATCAATTTATTTAATCTCCAATACTAACTCTAACTCTACCTTGAGTTGCTTTACCTTGGACTCCAACAAACTCAAACCTTGAGGTTGTCGAGTTGTTGGGTCCTACTTGCAACATATCAAATAAAAACTACTGTAATTTAATACCCATTTACCTCTTCCTTGCTAATTTTCCTCATCCATTTTGCTCTTACTCTGCCCAAAATGTTTCCTATTTCTATTATATTTTTCCTAGATTTTACATTTACTAACTTTTTAGCTTGAATTTCTATTAGTAAATTTAACCATTCTCTCTTCTCTATCCTCTTTCTAAGCAACTTCGTTTCTTCATACTCTAAAACTATATGCCACTCTTGAACTTTCCAGTGGCATAGTGGGCATTTCTCCAAATCAATCTCTTTTGTCAAACCTTTCAAATTCACCGACCCTGTCCTAGCCCATGCAAATCCTGCTGTTTTATTACATATATAAACATACTGTTCCCTGCTCCGTACAACTTTCATTTCTCTATATAATGTCAGTGAGCTCTTAAAAGTAAAACTCGCTAATAAATCTTGTTTTTCCATGTCCTCTATTCTTGTCCTAATTTCATTCCAGAAACCTATTTGTAGTAATTCTTTATTTCTCCACATCTCCCCAAAACCTATCTTCATCAAGGTTTCCTTTATCTTACCTAGCCAAGACTCTTTTTGATTAAGTCTTTCCTGCACTATCAAACATTGATGTAAAATGTTCTGATCATCAAAATTTCTAATTCTAATCGAATATTTTAGCATTCTTTCCACCATTTTTCTTTAATTCCCATTCTCCCTAATTGAGCTACTCTGTTGGGTGATGATCTTGGTAAGTCCAATATTTGTTTACAAAAGCTCCTGTGGATCATGTCTATATTTACTCACCCTTCTTCCAGACCCCAAATCTCTGCTCCATATAACATTTTTGCTTCTACTACAGTAGTACTAGGGGCACCATTTATATTTTGAGCCTAGTAATTTAAACAAAGTAATTTCTGATTGAAAACTGCTTTATTGTCTTTCAAAATATTCTCCTTTATGATCAATATACTTTTGCATCCGTTTGAACCATTTGTCAAAGCATTTATTCCGTCTTCTTGAGACACCTCCAAAACATGGTTTTTTAAAACATCCATGGCTTCTTCTGCCAACGAGAATCGTCCATGCAATTTATTCTTGATGTTCGGGAACAAAAAGAAGTCATTGGGTGCCAAATCAGGACTACATGGCGGATGACCCATCAATTCGATTTTTTGAGCCTTCAAATACTCTGTTGTTAGACGAGATGTGTGTGCGCTACGGTTCTTGTTGGTTTTCCTTACTTCACCGAAGACTTCCAGCAAACAAATGGTTGTGTACCATTCGGCATTGACCGTTTTACGTTCCTCTAAAGGCTCTGTTGCCACATGACCAGTTTTGCTGAAAAAGCAGGCAACCATTTGCTTCGAAGTGCTTCGAGTGCGAACAACTTTTGTTGGATTTGCTTCATCTTGAAACACCCATACCATCGACTGCTGTTTACGTTCCGTCTCATACACATAGATCCATGATTCATCACCTGTTGCAATCTTATATACGTCTTTTCAGGCACTGCCATTGTATTTCTTGAGCATTTTTGTACACCAATCGACACAAGCATCTTTCTGAGATTGCGTCAAATTATATGGGATCCAACGAGAGCAAACCTTTTTCACGGCTAAATAATTATGCAATGTTTTATATATGCTGGTGGAACTAATTCCTAGGGTTGCCTCAATCTCACAATATGCCTCATGACGATCTTTCATTATTAGTTTTTGCACAGCATCAATGTTTTCTGGTACAACAACTGATTTTGGACGACCTTCACGAACTTCATCATTGAGCGAACTACGGCCACGATTAAATTTGTTATACCAGCGTTTCACAGTAGCAAAGGATGGCACTTCATCGCCAAATGTGGAAGTTAGTTGATCGATGCACTCTTGTCTTGATAATCCACGTCGAAAGTCGTAATAAATCATTGCACGCGCATTTTCACGAGTTAATTCCATGTTTTTGTTGACACACAGTTTTTAAGTTAGTGTAAACAAAACAAATGACGCTCTATTGGCAAAATGTTTGAAGTAGATTATGGTCAAAAATGTCAAACTTTCCATTGGAAACTTCAGATGGCACCTACAACATTCAGGGTTGCCAAGGCTCAAAAGAGAAAGAGTACAGTAAAACACCCAAATTTTCACATAGTTATGTCGCAGAACTTTAAACTTCTTAAGTACTACTTAACAACTAAATGAGAATGGCGAGCAAGTAGGATGAAAGGATATTGTGAAGAAAAGCCCAGCTAAATTCCTTGCCAAAAGAACCTTTATTATAATTATAGAATTCAGGGCAAAATAATTCACCCAAAATATGACCCAAGACCGGAAAACAAATATATGTATGGTTCCCAATTACAATCAAGACTAGCATAGTAAACACATCATTAACAATTATAAAAAACAAACAACATTTAAATAAAAAGTAGAACACTAATAGCTGTGGACAAAGCTTCACCCTATGCAGGTATATATATATATATATATATACACACACACTTCAAGCCCAGGATAAAGAATTACTGTGCTGAACCGACTTGAAAGTGCAGTTACCTGCAAGAAGATTGTGAAAAGGTTCAAAAACACTAATTAGCAGGCCAGTGTATCCCCTATTTAAATCATGTTGCTATAAGGAAATAGCTGCCAAATTTATCAGCTATAAGCAGCCAGTAACACAGACATCAATATGATACACGTAGGGCAATAGAATAATGCTATAAGTATTTGTTCGAGATGGATTAATTGCCCAACCAACCTGCAATACATAGAGTGTAATTATGGTGAAAAACAGAAAGGAGTTGGAAGAGAACTAAACTCTAAAACTGAAGTGGAACTAGTCAGCAATATGGGCAACTAGCAAATTTTTAAGTTACTCCAAGAAGGTGAGGCCCAAAAGGATTTATTGAAAGCTTTAAACCCAAAGGGCAATAATGAATAAACGCCGCCTACTGTTAATTCACACTTGCAATAATGCCCAGTTAGAACCATACAACTATTTAGCTTCAAAGGGAAATAAGCTAAAGCAGAAACCAATCCAAGTGGAAGGAAGCCCGATCTTATCATTGAACATTAACTTAAAATCATGTAGCAGCAATCGGGTATGGTGGCAGTCATAAACACTCGTAGATAAATTATAGCAAATGTGTAAAGCGATACTACTGGTCAGGAACAAGCATAGCCCTCTATGCAGTACAATAACAAGGCGTTAATTATGATGTAGATAGAAATGACAATAAATGCAATTAATGGAAACGATTATACTTGCTGAAAAGTAATAAACATTACACTAGTAACTATACACACAGCTAGCAATGTTTCACTACATGAAAAGGCATGTAGTGAAACATGAGGCTAAAAATTAAATGTGTAACATGAAACAAATATTATAACTGGTGGAAGTCAGCAATTAGCAAACTGCAAATTATACCAATAATAATAATAATAATAATAATAATAATAATAATAATAATAATAATAATAATAATGCTTTAAACCAAGGATAATTTCAGATGCTGACATAAAGTCAAGTACAAGTCACTTAAGTTAGATCAGACTTATCCTTGAATCAGTTTGTAAAAGTTTGATTTGATAAAGTATAGTAAGGTTATATATGAGCCTGACCTAAAGCAGCAATGCTAATCTGTAACCAATATTGTATCTTCAAATGATTTAGCCAAGTTCATGTAACAAATAGAAAATAAATATAAAATGATGACAACCAAGAAGTGGTACTATTTAAAGTTGTATGCAAGAATATAACTGTAAATCTAGTTCATTTGTTAATAATAAATGCATATAGAAACAAGCAGTAAAAGTAAATCCAACTGATAGTTAAAGGTAGAAACTAGTGCTTGTCAACAGTATGTAAATGAGGTGGCCTTTAGTAAAGCAATTCCTTTCAAACCAATTCACTTTAAAGCCGAAGCTGCTTAATCTGGTTCAGATTTCGGATAACCAAACAAAAGCAAAGCAACAGGTATGGGCATGAAATTTACAATATAACCTTGGTATTAAGAAACTTGCTATGGTGGCCAGTAGATAAAATATTAAATAAGCAACAATAATAATATCTGGCTCCACATAAGTTGGTAACTGATGGTAAAAATAGCCACTGAAAAATTACAGTTTGACCCAAAAAGCTTAAACTAAAGAGGAAACTATTAATGTGATAGCAAATATAGATTTAGATGGGAAGCAGAAAACACTAAGATAAAATTGGGTTAACAATAACGACTGAATTAGTTTACTAGGGCAAAATTAGCATACCAACTTATCAGTAGTTCCTGCAACTAAGTTAACTTGGCTTCTGGACCAATAAAAACCTTTAACATGATAACTAACGCATTTGCACATTAAAACCAAAACTCATCTGCGCAACAATAAAACGAACTTGAAAAATTTATTATAAACATATCCCAAAGTATGTGCATAGATTTAGCTAGACTAGCTAATTTAGAAAATTGCTTTAGCAATTGCTATAACCACAAGAAAATTAACTGCAAACATAGGTTGTCAAATTGGAAGTGTGTGATATTCAAAACTTTTGAATTGGGCTTTGGGCAATATTACAAGTTTTCATCCAATGCCCCATCTAGGTTGCATTATAAGGCCATGCCCAACCAAATACAATGCACACTAAATCCAACATTAATAATTCATGTAAGACAGAGGAAGTTTAGTTCCTGAAACTGAACGTGAAGCAGTGGCAGTGTAACTTGTGATAAATAAAAGGCACCCAGCAAATAGTATAAGTAAAATAATCAAAGCCTAACAGCTACTAGCAATTAACAGCCTACATAGCAAAGATAAATAAATCCCAGATAGCATACTCTGAAGTAAAACCCGTCAAACAATTTATAGAGAATAAAATAATGATAAATACACAAATATGTCAGAAAAACTTTCAAAAGAATAAAAGGGAGAAACAATTAATAGAATGAATAAACTTTACAAATTCAAATCACCTTTTTGGCCTTGCTGCTGCATATGTCCACCATACATAATGCACAACGTGAAATTACAAAATTGGCCCAGTGTTCCCTCAAGACATAAAAGGTGTATAATCCACTACCCAACATCTCATCACCCACTTCGCAAATTTCCAGTTTTACGCAAGTGAAAATTCAGGACTAGAAATGGTATACAATTAGTGACAAATTTTAATCATAAATGTGTGCAGCCAAACAGGACTATCGAAAGGAACACCCCTTTCGGAACCTGGGTTATTACTATCCCTACCCCATAAAATTTGCAAAATACTGTGGTAGAAAACAATTCATGAACTATTGAACATTATACTGTTTTTGCTGACAGGCAGTTATCTCCAGAAATGCTTTGTTCTGACTTTCACTTACAGTTTTGGTTAAATGAAGTAGTATACTATGAGACAGTTTAGAGACACTAGTTCTGGGAAATTAATATTTTAATTTTTTTTAAGAATGTACATAATAAATGTCTTTATGTAGGCAAGGTATTTAAACATTGAGCAAAACCCAAGCAACACAACAAAATGTCACTTTACCTTTGCTGGAAAATCTCACAAAAGACTGGCTTAATTCATGCATTCATTTTGCCTGCCTCTGTTCATGACTCAGTTCTAGCTGTCTGAGCACATTCACTGCTCAAAGTCAACTCCCTTTTCCCCAATCAGAAGGCACGGCAGTCAGTCATTTGCATGACCATGCCCCCTTCCACAGAATAATTAATACAAGGAGGAAAACAAAGAAAGCATCGAGGCCTAACAACCTGGACTAACCGAAGCTATGTGGATGGATGTAAAGCTTGGCTGCACTAAGTGAAAGATAAAAGAGAAAGTTAAATGGCCAGTTGGTACAACGTAGTGTATATTTGCTGGTAATGTTTAATTTGCAGTACATCAAACCAATTAACATTATAAAGATTTTATGACAGTAAAACATGAGCAGATTAGTTGACTGTGTCATTCAATTTTACAGCATTACTGTGCTTAAGGCTGTTCATTAGTAATGTAGTTTTATGCAGCTGTATTGAATACTTCACATTTTAGTACCAGTTCTCACAATTACATTAAAATGACAAGTAAAAATATGAATTAAAAAGAAAAAATGTTAGTGAATGAAATAATGCATGAGATGCCAATTAAGAAAGGAGAACCTAGGGAAGTTATAAATAAACATATGAAAATATATGATTGCAGCAAAAACTTAACCTCGTTTTAGCCTGTTAGCGTTTCAAACATTGAATTTTGATGATGTAGATTGAGTCACACTTTTTTACACTCACCTTCACTAATTAAAAGTTATATAAAACAGGAAACGTTTTCGAGGGCATTCGTCCTCATCGTCAGCGCTGATGATGAGGATGAATGCCCTCGAAAACGTTTCCTGTTTATGTAACTTTAATTAGTGAAGGTGAGTGTAAAAAAGTGTAACTCAATCTACATCATGATGAATACTTCACTGTTATTAATGCTTCTGTTTTTAATCTTTATTGAATTTTGATACAATCTATATACAGTAAAACCTGCCTTCAACGAACCCCTTGTTAAATGGAAATATTTCATGGTCCCATGAATTTTGTGGTGAAAAACATGATAAATTCCCTTTATTAAATGAAAACTGTCTTACGCAGACAACGGAAATCAAAGTACGCCTTTTAACGGAAACTTTCCAGTCCGGAATGCAGAGCTTAGAAAATTTTCAAGCACCCTGTGAAAGACTGCTCTAATTGTAAGTACGTAATGTTTAAGTTGAAACCTGACCATTTTGCTGACCAGTGTAGAATGGGGGCGCGCTAATGACGGTCCAAATGTTGAGAAACCTGTCACACTCGTCCTTCACTGCATAGTTAAGTTAACAATAACACGGCTGATTGTCTTTTATTGTTGTCTCTTCCCTTTCCATTTCCTGCTCTAATGACTTGTCAGACAGCATAGAATACAGCTCTTAACAGTACACCTCTAAACTTACAAAGGTGATGATTTAGTTCAGCAGTAGTCACCAAGAGTTCAAAAACAAGAGTTGTGCTAGATCTTAACACGAGAGTGCAAGTGATTTATGCTAGTGAATGTGATAAATTGAGTACATTAGACCCTTAGTTAACCAAATTCCAAGGGACCAAAAAATAGCCAATTCGGTTTAATGAAGTTTGAATTAACGAGGTTTTGCAAAAATAGTCCTTTATTTTCTGAAATGGTAAAATACAATTGTTGAGTTCACTTTCTCTCTTGTTATGCGTACCAATGAATGAGGGTGTTCCACTTTCATGACCTCTAAGAAAAAGTAAAACTAATTGCTGTATATGGTATATCCGGCATTTGTTTAATTAAGAAAGTGAAGAAGATGGCTGTGTCAGAGAGGAGACTGGGAGCTGAGGCAGTGACGTCAGATCAGAGTGGTGTATGGGCAACAGCTGGCAAAGTTAGGAAAATGACATCACCAAGGAGGGAGGAAGTTCAATCGCCATGTGATACGATCGCGGGCAGGGTAGAGGCGTGGTTTCAGAGTGGCGAATTGGTGGAAGAAGAAAGCATTGTGTTGACACCCAATGGGAGTTTACAGATTTTGGACAGAAACAAAGCGGGACTGTTAAGGGAGCCAACAGAAATAGATTTATGGAGTAGGAAAGTGTGCCATACGTATAGAAATAGAGCAGGCTCTGAGAGAAGTATGGGAAAACAGAAGCAGTAATAATGGGGAAGTAAATAGAATAGGGAGGGAGAGTGACTATAGAATGAATAGAAGGGAACAAAATAGACAAAGTAAACACAAGTATATTGATAAGCAAGTGATAGATTTATATGAAATCGTGAAGTGAATGATTTAGATATAAATGACGGTAAACACGGAGAGGGCTAGGAGGGAGAGGTACATTTCTTAATATGAACGAGAAAGTGTTGTTATGGTTGATCAGCACGGGGTACAAATAAGCATTCTCTAAATTGCATGTAATAGTTCCCATTTCCCGCTGATAGTGGAGTCTCAAACACAATCGGAGGAAGTAAGGGTAAGAGATGGGAATGGGAGAAGAACACTAAGCAGTATAGTGACTTTAAATGAGAAACTGTTAGCGATATGAAGCTAACTCAACACATGTTTTGTAAATGCGGAAGCTTGGGTACGAGCCAGGGCTCAACGCTGATCATGCCCAAATGTATTGTATTAGCTCAACACTCAATAAAGATATATCATATCATAATTGAGAAAGTTTACTGTCAAATGCTTGTCATAATTTTTTTTAAAACAGTACTATTTGGAACAATATTGTACTCATTGAATTAGTGAGTCATATAATACAACAAACAATAACCTTAAGAAACACTTTAAATATACCGTTCTTTTAACACTAAGTTTTAATCAGAACCCATGTTTTAGTTACAACTCTTATCCATTACACGTTTTAGTTCTATAATTTGACATTAATTGTTGTTGGCGGACCATTGTTCATAATATCATGGCACTCTGAAGATACCACATCCAGGGCAGCCTGAAATGCCATGGAGACATCAGAAGTGGCAGCAAATCTCTCAAGAACAGAAATTGCAGCGGCAACTTCAGCGCAGCCCACGGTATCATATCTTCATTTTCCACCTCAGAAGAAGGCAGTAAAAATTATTATTTTCTGCAGATGACTGGTTCTTCAGCAGCACAGATGTTGTCTACCTATGTCCATTCTTACATAATGACAGTACAAGAGGGCACCAACTGGGTGTAAGAGTGTGGAAGAGCATTATCAGAATCCCAATTGTATCCACATTATAAGTTCAGATGTGAATCATCGGTCTCCTGTTCAGTTTCAGCAGCGTTATCAGCTGCTGTCCAGGCCTTCTTAAAACAGTTATGGTGTTGTAACTTCATCCCAAGCAGCAGATATGTTGCGGATAGCTCGCAGTACATTCCAATGTGGAACTGTTTCTTGTAGTTGTATTGCACTGATGGCAGCCTTAACCAGCCAGCGTCTGAAATTACGCTTCATTGAGGCGATTATTCCTTGATACAATGGTTGCAGACGGCTCGTGGTTTTGGCTAGTAAGAAGACAACTTCTATGTTCGGAAGTTCGGAAGGTCATCGAACTGATGTGCCGAGCAGTGGTCCAAAGTTAGCAAAATGTTCCTCTTTCTCACAGCATTTGTTGTTGAATCTTCAAAGATTTGGTCATTCAAACTTTATTGTTATTCTCGTACTGACTTCGCAGATTGAATAGGTTGACTGTTTAAAACAACTTGGGTTTTTGTATTTTCCAATCACTAATGGTTTGAGCTTCCCAGAACCATCTGAATTACAACACAAGACCACCATCAGTCTCTCCTTGCTGTATATTCCTTCATGGCATTTTCCGTCCTTGGCATGTAGTGTTTTTTCAGGAATCAGCTTATAGAAAATGCCTGCTTCACCCATATTAAACACATTTCTTGGGTGATGATGAGAGAGCTTAGATTGAAACTTCCGCGCCCAATCATTGGCATCCTCCTCGTTTACTTTATGTGCCTCCCCACAGACACTGACAGCACTAATGCCATAGCCATCCCTCAGAGAGACCAACCCAGAAATTCTTTCTTTCTTGGGGATTTCCCGAGTCTTTTTTTTCTTTCATTGATTGATCTCTTTGCTACTGTATTCTTTTAGTACATTATTATATAATTATAAACATCTCCACCAATATTTTATTAGTCTTTCTTTGTTGCTCTTGCTAGTTCTTCCATTCCACTGATAAACTTCTTGACTGAGCCAATAGTTATTTTAGAAACACACTGTATATCACACCAGTCTTTAGCTACACCCTGACATACACCAAATTTCTACCTGATAAATTCCTTATTGTCAACTTTTTCATATACTCTTTCCAGCCATTTCATTGTCAAGATGGGAATTTGCTGCAGACATATTCTAGCTAATTTAATGATTAGTTTACACTTAATTTATATGCATTTAAACTGACCTCCCATTGTTTGATAATAATCCCCAAATAATCAGAATTATTCTTCTGAAAAGCTCTATTGGGTATCCAATAACAAAGCATTTGTCATCCTCCGTGGTCTAGTACCATACTAGCCTATAGTTCCCGAGATCGTGGGTTCAAACCCAGCGGAGGATGATGGATATTTTTGGGCGTAAAAATCCTTAGCACAGCTTCCTTCGGAAGGGAAGTAAAGCCGGTGGTCCCATGTTGCGGATTTATGCCACATAAAAGAACCTCAAGCCTGATAAAGAGGCCTCTGAGCAAAATTTCCGGTCTTTCACATCCAATGTACAATGGGACTCTAAAAACCCTAGCAGTTAAAGAGCATCCATAAATAAAATTCAATTTAATTTTTTAACAAAGCATCTCTCAACTAATTTGCAATACCTTTTTAAGCACTATTATATTATGTTTTTTGCTGATTAACCTTATATCTGTACACAAATTCATTAATAGCACATTATGTATCACACTTACAGCTATAGAGGTACTAGCTTTCTTCAGAGGAATTAAATAAATGCTGTGTTGTTCTACATAAAACTTTCAGCATCGACAAACATGAAAAAACATTGCCTTATTATAAACAATTGCAACATAAATAAAAGTGGTTAGATGCCCCTCTTCTATGTATGCTATCTTGTTTGTACATAGAGATTGGCATATAATATTGAAGTTATTTCACATTATACCACAGATGGAAATTAAAAATTGATGAATAATGGTTCCAAAAAAATTCAACTTAAACTGCAAGTTCTAACATCCTTGCAGTATATATACAGCAGGTGATTTTCATACTTGAATATTTAGAAATCTTATGATCTTGCTTCACAAACCAGAGCTCCTTGGTTCAATTCCTGCCTGGGATGGGTGAAGTTTTCTTTAATTACAATCTTTCCCTACCCTTCAGAGAGTCTGGAAGTATGCATGTGGAAGTGAATGTTAAACAAAAAAATCTGATGTGTTACACTCACATGACTTTCTCTGCTCTTGTACAAACTATTTTTACAAACGCTTATTTTCCATATGCTTCATGTTAATCTTATTGCTAATTTTCTTGTAGATGCAAGGGGAATATGGTAGGCTTTAAGTGATAGTCAAATCTTTTAAGAGTTGGTTGCTATGTGACGCATTCCATTCTCTTTGTATGTCCAGGACATAAAAAAAATAAATAACGAATTCCCATTTGAGAAAAAGTATTGCAAAATTTAAGGGAATAACAAGCAATATCTCGAAAATGGTTCACTCAATAAAAAAAATGTATGTGACATAAATTGTGTATTTTAACGCAATCTACATTTTTTGTGTAGTAAAATTTTGTCTTATCTCTTATGGTTTACCAGTTATGCAAACGTTGTTCACAATGAAGAATACTTTTGGAGACATTCCCAGAAAATTTGAGATATACATTTCATTTGTCATGAAAATATCTTAAACATATGATATTTTAATCAAAATCGTTAGAGCCATTTTTGAGAAAATTAAAATTTTCGAAAAATGTTCCATGTAAAGGGTAATCTGGGGGTGGGGGGATTTTCTTGAAAACCTTTGTGTCTCATCTCTGGAAGATACTGAACCTAAATACCAAGTTTGGTGTTTTCGATTGTTAGTTTCTGAGTTATGATGTTCACAGACACACACACCCACGCACGCATGCACGTACACGCGCACGCACATGCACGGACATGTTTCCAAAAATGCTGTTTTTGGATTCATGGGGTCTCAAAACATATATTTCCAGTGAAATCTCGGTATCGAATTTTTGGGTGGAATAGAATACTTCCCCTACTTACTATACGTAGTAGAGAAAGTAAAAAAACCCAATGTTAAAGAATCTACAGTCAATAAATTATTTCTGAAGTAAAAGCCCCGAATATGACCATAGAAGTTAAAGGGAGCTATACAAATGAAAAGAAAGGAAAAAAGAAACTATTAATATTGAGTATCTGACAAGTATAATTAGGATTTCAGCAAGAAAAATATTTTAAACCAGGAATCTTGTACTACATAGTATACATCTTCATCATACTGTATATCAGTGGTACTAATAGGTTTTATCTGAGCACAGTAATCGATATCTAGTGAGGATGAACAAAGTATCGCAGTTGTAAATAGTTTTGGTGTTTGGTGATGGAAGGAACTTTAAAATATTGGCACAGTATTTTGAAATTAGGGGATCACAATGTTTTAAAAGAATGTATGAAATTCCAAATGGAAGTAATAAGAAGTAACAGCTGGATGGGTGAAGTATGGGAAATTTTACAAGAAATTGGAATGGGGGAGCCATGGAAATGGAGATCAAAGTAGAGTAAGATTTTAGAAGGAAGTTAGGTAAAGAATTGATCCCTGATATAGATAGGCAAGAGATTTGGACTAGTTTTAAAGATAAGAATAATTAAAGAATTAGGGGAGGGAGAAATATGTGGATTGTTGTTATAAATTTGAAAAGGAAGGATTTGCACAGATGCAATCAGGAGCACTATTTTTAAAGGGTTTGAAAGGAGATAAGGGGAAGGGTACATTATGTGTGGGGAGCTAAAAGGAATATTTCATTGTTTATTAGAATGTGATGCGGTGCAGAGATAAAAGGAGGATATATGGGAAATAAAATGCGTTAGATTAAAAAAATTAATTATAGCACTTAAAATGCTAACTGATATGGGGAAAAATAGGAATAAAATGATGGGAGAATATTTGGGAAAAGTAAGAGAGAAATGGAGTAGAACAGTTAAGAAAGATGAGAGAATTGAGATATAAATTGTTAAAATAGTTAAGTAGTGAAATGTAAATGGTAAGTAATTTTTTATTTTACAAATTTATTCTTAACCCAGTTAATAAAAATAACAATAAAATAAAATATAAAGAAAACTAACATCTTAACTACTGGTAGCCAGCATTTCTCCTAATCTAAAAGTACAATTATCAATTTATTTAATCTCCAATACTAACTCTAACTCTACCTTGAGTTGCTTTACCTTGGACCCCAACAAACTCAAATCTTGAGGTTATCGAGTTGTTGGGTCCTACTTGCAACATATCAAATAAAAGCTACTGTAATTTAATACTCATTTACTCTTCCTTGCTAATTTTCCTCATCCATTTTGCTCTTACTCTGCCCAAAAAGTCTCCTACTTCTATTATATTTTTCCTAGATTTTACATTTACTAACTTTGTAGCTTGAATTTCTATTGGTAAATTTAACCATTTTCTCTTCTCTATCGTCTTTCCAAGCAACTTCGTTTCTTCATACTCTAAAACTAAATGCCACTCTTTGACTTTCCGGTGGCATAGTGGGCATTTCTCCAAATCAATCTCTTTTCTCAAACCTTTCAAATTCACCCCCCTATCCTAGCCCATGCAAATCCTGCTGTTTTCACATATATCAACATACTGTTCCCTGCTGCATACTACTTTCATTTCTCTGTATAATCTCAGTGAGCTCTTAAAAGTAAAACTTGCTAATAAATCTTGTTTTTCCATGTCCTCTATTCTTGTCCTAATTTTATTCCAGAAACCTATTTGTAATAATTCTTTAGCTCTCCAAATCTCCCAAAACCTATCTTCATGAAGGTTTCCTTTATCTTACCTAGCCAAGACTCTTTATAATTAAGTCTTTCCTGCACTATCAAACATTGATGTAAAATGCTCTGATCATTGAAATTTCTAATTCTAATCCAATATTTTAGCACTCTTTCCACAATTTTTCCTTTAATTCCCATTCTCCCTAATTCGGCTTGAGCTACTCTGTTGGGTGATGATCTTGGTAAGCCCAATATTTGTTTACAAAAGCTCCTGTGGATCATGTCTATATTTACCCACCCTTCTTCCAGGCCCCAAATCTCTGCTCCATATAACATTTTTGCTTCTACTACAATAGTATAAATTCTCTCTAACCATTTTAATTGCATTTCTGGTAATTTATCTATACAAGTTTTGATGGCTTTCATTGCCATTTTTCCTTTAGCTAATACTATTCTCTTCTGTTCGCTCCACCCACCATTGCTGCTTAGTCGTATCCCTAAATAATCAAATTTTTGGACTACCTCAATTTCTCTTCCATGCCAATACCATTTCTCATCTTTCCATAATTTATTGCCCTTTTTAAATATTTTAATTTTTGTTTTATTTACATTAATTCTTACACTCCATGTTTTGCAAAATTTATCTATCAGTTCAATTGTTCTCGCAGTACCACATTACTTATAGATCCTGCGACTAAATCATCTGCAAATAACAAACCAGGTATTTCCTTATTATTAATTATTGGCACATGTCTGTTCTCTACTCTAATTGATTCCAAAATATCGTCTATGAACAGATTAAATAATACAGGGCTCAATTTACAACCTTGTCTTAGACCAATATTATTCGGAATGCTTCTCGTTAATTTATTATTAGCAATTTTAATACAAAACTGATTGTCCGTATATATTCTTTGAAGTACTCTTATAAAGGTAGTACTCATCCCTTTCTTGCTCAGTTTAAACCACAGTACTTCTCTATTTATCGTGTCAAAGGCCTTTTTAAAATCTACAAATGACATGTATAATCTCCCTCTCTTGTAGGTTAAATATTTGAACTGTAAAAAATGGGGGAGGGGACTTCGTTATATAGATAACCCCCAGGGGAGTCTCATATAAATGTTGTTAGACTTACTAGATTGTAAATTTAAATTTAGCACTTTAGTTGTAATTATAAAAATATTTCTCTTGTTTTGTTTGTATTTGAATATTTATGAAAATGTGTTAAGAGTTATCATAAATATTCAAATAGTTTTGATCTTGTTAGTATATAAGCTGTTGTTATTCATAATTAGGAAGAATGTGAAAGAATTTTAATTATTTTACAGAAACGAAAGAAAGCAGTGAAGGAGCAGCAAGCAGAGAAACGCAAGATTAAAGTGAAGAAGCATATAAAGAAAAGAAAGGAAAAATTGCAAAAGAAGAAATAGGTGGATACAATAATATATAATTAATGTGATGTCACATTCTCTTTCAAAATACCTGAAACATTATCATACTGAACATTAATAAAAACATTCCCAGAACTTTATATAATTTATTCATGGTGCTTATTTTAAAATTAAATAGTTTAGTTTTGTATAGCTAGAAAACACCATAGCAAAATCCCAAGTTATTGACCCACCAACAAACTAGAAATCATTATGGTATATTTCCATTCTTAATGACAAATAGACTGCCAGCTATATATCAAAATAGACCAATAATTTGGTAAGAAATTCTGTTAGGTCATTATGCCACAAATTATTGTAATACTCGTACAACGTTCAAAGGTTTAGAAAATACTAAAGTGAAAGTTTTTGACATCTCCTACACTACAGCATATGAATAAACTGACCAATAATCATCTAACATTCATTGCTTTCAAAATATTGGTTTTTGAAGCTTTTTTACCTTTGTATGCATAATCCTATGGATATCTCAATTCACATCTACAGCACAAGGTCAAAGCTACAAGGAAGTAAAATCGGATGGATTATTAGCAAAACAGAAATTACTTCACAAGAGTATAAAATTTTCCACAAAAATGTACAATGCGAAGATGAAGTGCAGAAATTGTATACAGTGAACTGTAATCGTTAATGAGTCACTGTCACCTTCAGTTTTTATTTGAGAGCTGTTGCTCCTGTTAAGGACCGAATTCAGATGTGGAAGCTTGCATGCGATAGGCAAAACTTAAACTGTTTGGTGGTTTCTTAATGAACCTCTATAAATTGTCTCTTGGTGGGATTTAAAAGTTCATTGCTCAATCACTGTATTTGGTAATGTTATGTGCTTTCCAATATTGTGAGTGCTGTAGAGCTATTGCTGTGTTTGATGATTTTAACATCTGGGTTTATGTTGTACAAGGTACGTCCAGAAAGTAAGTTCCGTTTGGTAATAAAATTAAGTTGTGTACAGATACAGAAAAATTATTTATTGCACAAAATTCTACAGCTCATAAACTACCTTTCCACATAACTGCCGAAATTTTGCAGGCATTTTTCATAGGGTGGCACAAGTTTTTGTATACCTTCTTCATAGAAGTTTGCCACCTGTGTCTTCAACCAGTTGGAAACATTTTCTTTCAGCTCTTCGTCATTGTTGAAGTGTTGACCGCCAAGGAAAGACTTGAGATGTAAGAACAGATGAAAGTCGCTTGGAGCGAGGTCAGGGCTGTACGGAGGATATTCAAACACGTCCCAGCCAAATCCCTGTAGGAGGTTTTGCGTCACATTTGCAGTGTGTGGTCGTGCGTTGTCGTGAAGAAAAACAACACCTTTTGACAGCAATCCTCGGCGCTTATTCTGTATTGCACAGCGCAATTTCCTAAATGTCTCGCAATAAACATCTGCTTTGATTGTTTGACCATGCGGTAAGAAATCAATGAGTAAGATGCCTTTCCAGTCCCAGAACACTGTGCACATCATTTTTCGAGGTGTCAAGATTTGTTTCGGCTTAACCTTTGCTGGGGATGAAGTGTGCCTCCATTCCATTGATTGCCGCTTACTTTCAGGGGTGTCGTAAGAAACCCAAGTTTCATCTCCTGTGACTATCTGTGTCAGAACTTCTTCGTCGCCTTCATCATCACGAGTCAAAAACTGAAGTACACTACCCATCCGGTTTGTTTTGTGTTGCTTAGTAAGAATCTTTGGTACCCAACGAGAGCAAAGTTTACGAAATTTCAGTTTTTCGATAACAATTTCATGAATTAGTGATCATGAGATTTGGGGAAATTCCATAGCGACAGCACTAATTGTAAACTTGCGGTTTTCCTGGATCTTGTCATCAATCGCGTGAACCAGTTCTTCTGTAACCAAAGATGGACGCCCACTTCGTTCTTCATCGTGCACTTCACTACGTCCTTCATTGAACTGTCGGATCCATCTTCTCACCACTGAATCACTCATCGCATTTTGTCCATAAACTTCGCAAATTTGCCGATAAATTTCAATTGGTTTCACTTTCCTAGCATTCAGAAAATGAATCACAGATCTGATTTCACAAGCAGTGGGGTTTTCAATCAACACCGACATTGTAAACAAGCACAACAAAGCGTACGTGGCTGACAGCGATCTCAAAATGGCACACGTTTTCTTCTCCTTGATACAGAGCGTCTACCGTGCATGTGCGGAACTGCGATCACAGTGCTGCAGCGGAGAGAAATTGAAACGGAACTTACTTTCTGGACGTACCTCGTATTTGGTCCAGAAAGGATTTGCTAGAAATATTCAATATACTGGAGACATTCCTCTTCTACATACACTTGGTTCATATACTCCTACATATACAACTGATTAGATAAACACTAGCTGTCTGTTTTTCTGGAATTTGTCCTTGAGTTGCAGATTTTTTATGCTATATTTTTTCTGTGGTGCTAAGGATGTGTTATAATCCTTGTATATTTTTGTAAGTTTATTATATAGTCATGGATGGAACATGAATTTCTTAAACTGCCTTTGCGGAATTTGTTTAGAGAGGGTGGTGGTGTCCCTTAGGTTCTTGTATCTCTTGAATTTGGCTGTTTTTTTATCAATAAGGCGAAGGTCAAAGCCATTAAGAGCTATTTTTTATTATTATATAATTAATTACCTATTTAAAGACCTATGGTATATGGTAATTATACTAGAAAGAATTACACCATAAAGTTACATCCACTATTTATTTAAGCTAAAGGAAAAGCGTTTGAAATGATTACAACTGAATAAAACATATCACTAAGTAATTGTTAACAAGGTGAAATCAGTACCCAACAAATGACAATAGACATTTGCAAAGACTAAGTATACAATGTGTAGTTCCTGTATGTGACCTGGGTTACTCACCATGCACTCCCCTCCCATTGACAATGCCCACAAATCTTTTAGGGAAGATGACATGTTCAGATTATGTAGTTTAGGTTGGTGATCCTGTTGTTGTCCTAGGAGGAGTGTTGCTGGTGCACATGGGAAAACTAGAGTACTGTTATGTGATGTGTCTTTTAGACTGGTTGATTTAAAATCTGTTAGCATAAAGGCTGGTTTCAATCCATCAGCGCTCACAGTTTGTTTCCCTGAAGTTATCTACTTCAAAATATTTATCCTTATGGGAGAAAACAAAATATGTTTCATCATATAGTGGTTGTAGGGGTTTTCTAGTAGCAGCATGACGATTGAAAACAAATTTACTAGCCATCAACGCTGGGTGAATGAATACTCCCTTCTTATCAGGATGTTCGCTTGGCACTGGTTTGAAAGATCTCGTCTGTTCTTTCAGCTTGAAAATGAAAGTTTGATATATCTGGATCGTCTTCTGTTCAGCGAAAAAAATTCCAGGCAGGCTGACCATTGAACCAAAAGTCATTTCTGCTGATGTGGCTTCAATTGTTGGGATGACATTCAACGGTAGACCCATTAATACTAAGGGAAGTTTGAGAACCCAGTCTCCGAAGAGATGTGCCTTCAAAGCAGATTTGAATTGGTGATGCCAGCATTCAATTTTGCCATTGGCAAATACTGTGGTTTTTATGTGTTGTGCCTAATGCTGTGGTAAGACACTCCAAAAAATTGGAATCCAAATTGTTTTCCGTGGTCAGTAGTGATGACTTCTGGCACTCCAAAAGGACATATCTATGTGAATAGTAATGCATATGCAATTGTTTCAGCTGTAATATCTGCAAGAGGCATAGCCTCTGGCCAATAGGTGAAATGGTCAATTGTTGTAAGCAGGTGGTGGAATCCTAGTAAAGGTCGAACCAAATCAACATTAATGTGGCTGAATCTTGCTGTAATTTGTGGGTACTTTCCGACTGCACTGGTGATATGTCTCCAGATTTTGCTCCTGTGACATGTTGATACCCAGGATTGGATGCCTTGAGTGATGGCCAAACAAAATTTTTTTGATAGGTTGATGGAACCTTTAATACCAGAATGTGCCAGGTGGTGCAGAGAGTTGAATACTGATAGTCTTATTGTTGAGGTACATATGGTTAGAGTATCTTCTGGGATGCGTCACAGACAAGGTCCATACCATTTTGTAATTTTACTGTCTGCAACACAAGTGAGAATGATTTTCTAAGATCAGTCAGTTCTGTAACATCTGTTTGACCTTGAGTGGTTTGTTCCATAGTTAAGGTTGGAAGTATTGTAATGGAAGCATTTCTTGAATGAAAATCAGTCACAATATTATCCTTGCCACAGGTGTAGCAAATGTCAGCAGTGAACTGCCCGATAAAACCAATGTGGCGAACTGTTGGTGTGGGGTTTATCATACCTTTGTTTGAACATGAACGTTTAGGGCTTGTGATCAGTATAAATAGGGAAATTGTGTCTTAGCATGAATTGGAAGTGCTTAACAGCAGAGTAGGCTGCAAGAAGTTCTCTGTCATATGCAGAATAGTTCCTTTCAGCACTGATGAGCTTTCTTGAGAAAAATCATACAGATTGTAGGTCATCTTTTACTTGATACAGGGCCACACCAATTGCAAAAGCTGAAGCATCAACCATTGATTAGTGATAAATCTGAAAATGGATGAGCCAGTGGTGTTGCAACAGCCAAACTCTTTTTAAGAGCATCAGATGCTTGTTGAAGTTCTGTCCATTTGATTACTCTTTTATTAGCCTTCCTGGCTCTGTGAAGCAATTCTACTGTCCATTCCAAACCAGAGTGCCTTTCACTGAAAACAAACTCTTTGTATTATCCGCGCGAAAGTAGTTCGCAATCCCCGCCCATAATGTCTGCTTGTTCCCCTCCCACATGCTTGTTGAACACTATTTAATCTATAAAAAGGTGCCCTGCGTGAGAATCATAGTTCAAAATGCAACCTGAGGTAACAATCGATTTTATAAGTATGCTGCAATGAACATTTTACTTACGTTAATCACAATCCTCGGGCAAAAGTGCAACACCCAAATCCGAATCCTCCAAAGATGACTCAGCTACCGTATCAGAATCAGAACTACTCTTCAAAATAATGACAAGCTTATCCACAATTCCACAGCACTGTCACACTTAAAACAGTTCCCACATTTTATCCTCTTCTATGTTGTATTATGTCTGTTTATATTCCCTGATTGCTTTTGTTGCACTTTTCACTGAAACACCTGTAAAATCGGATATTAGTTTCGTAATACGCAATAATGATAGTGTCGGGTATTTTTGTAATAGTGAGTTGAATATATGAAGTATTGTTTGTTTTTTATCCACTTTTTAACTGTTTCCCACTTCTGTGTTTGAATAGTTTATTCGCACTACATGCACCTTCCTCTGCCATGTGAGCTCAAATACCAATTGACTAAATCACAAGATTTGACCTGAGCTGAGCATATGTGCGTTAGTGTATTACGAATGACTTCGCTTACCATATATCCTGTGTTACGCAAAGTGTTTATTCGGTACTCAGATAGCACCTCTGGGAATTCTTTGCTGCATTTCTTGTGTATGTAAGAGAGTGGCAGTCGTGCATGTCGGTTGGTATTAACAAGCAAGATGCTCTCTGCGTTAGCACAATAGCAGGTGAAAATCATATTTTGTAATATCTTAACAGCTACAATATATCCATTACCTTTAACGATGAGTTCTTATGATAACCGCAATAAAATGTGCAGTTCTATACCTTTCCTGCTCTAATATTTCATAATACAATACATTTATTGAGGAACTACTTACGTTGGCGTAAGGGTATATTCTTGGGTTCGTGACAAGCCGAAGCACGTGCTTCTGTTTACATCAGAGGGAACTCTGCTTTGGAATGGACAATAGGAGAGCTGCATGCTTGCTGGTGGAACCTATTAGTGCTCTGCGATAAAAGTTTATTATTCCCAGGAATCAACACAGATCTTGAATTGTTATAGGCTTTGGGTAGTTGGTAATAGTCTGCTTTCTCTCTGGAATTGATCTGATGCCTTCTGCAGATAACAGTATCCCAGAAATGGGACACTTGTGACGCTAAAAACACATTTGTTTAGGTTAAGTCTGATGTGAAATTCAATTAAACATTGAAAAAGCATGTGAAGGTGTTCCTTATGCTCTTCCTTACTGTCCGATGCAATCAGGATGTCATCAATGTAGCAGTAGACAAAGTCTATGTCTCTCAAGATATTGTCCATGAACCTTTGAAATTGGTACATTGCGGAGTCCAAAAGGAAATCGAATTCAAACAATCCAAACAGTGTTATGACTGCTGTCTTGGGAACATCATCTGGGTGAACTGGAATGTGAATTTTAGAAAAGATCTGTTTTCCATCCAATTGGCTATTAAAATATAGCAAATTAGATACAGGGTAGCTGTCTGGTTTAGTGATGTTGTTATGGGCATGGTAGTCTCCACATGGTCTCAAGGAACCAAATAGAGAGGGCTTGCCCAACAACTGTTAGAAGTTTGACATATTCCTAAGTTAACCATTTCTTGGAACTCAGCTGCCTTTAATTTATGAGGTGGTAACTGCCATGCCTTTGCTGTTATTGGATGTCCAGTGACGATTTGTGTGACTGACTATAGTAAATGGAATGTTCTCTTGCAGCGAGTTAGGAAAGTTCTTGAGGATGTCAGCATACTTCTCATTTGGAGGCATAACATGAACAGGTCCAATGCCTGAGACAGAAAAGTACCGGATGTTGCTGCTGATACTGTTGCATAGATGAGCCATCTGTTCTGTAGGTCTTCCAAAAGATGTACTGACAAAGAAAATCTGCACCGATGATAGGTGATTGCATGTCTGCTACCAAGAAATTCCAAGAGAAATTGTACAGTAGACGAAGGTTGAGACAGTATTTGCACCTCTCCTATGATTTAATTATGTTTGTATGTTTATTGTCTCATCTGTTTTATCATTTTAGTAGGGTTCATTCACATTTGCAATGTAAAGAAATATGTCGGTACTTATATTTTAATAACTTTAGACTTTGCACCAGCAGAAATGTAACAAGCGTTTGGAAGGAACAACAGTAAAGATTATTGCACTGTGTGTTAAATGTTTGTAAAAGTCTTTGTTAGTTGGCGTACAAATAGGACACAAGTAACTTGACACTGTAGAAAGCCCAGAATATTCTAGAAGCAGGGGATTTTTCATTGTATTCTACCATGTCGCCCCAAATTGGTCAATCAGGTTAACAGAAATTTGTTAGTGTTTAAACATAAGGTAAATTCGCACCAGCTCAAGGACCATTAGAATTAGTTTGTAAGCTTCAGATTTGCACCTCTCAGAACTGTATATATTTGAGGTCTTGTCAAAATGTCAAGTAGGTTTGGACTTCAAAAGCAGGAGGAACCTGTGCTCCTCACAACAAATTTTTTGTGCCAAAATTACTTTAAGAATGTAACTCAGTTTTAAACATAGCCGCGCAAGTAATATGTGTTAAAAGTAACAAGAAATTTGTGGAGAGAGTAAGTAAACATGCAGAAGTCTGTTAGACAAGTGATTAGATAATGCATTGGTAGAAGTCAAAATGTAATCATGAGCTTTGTTTAACACACAACTTGAAAGGTTGGTTGTAGGTTTCCTGTTACTACTTGGAGCAATAAAAAGAAAATGTGTGTTGAATTTGATATGCTGTGCCATGTACAGTAGTTTTGTTGGCCAATTGAGCCTTTACGTATCACACTCTGGAGATTAATAAAAATATGTTTGTAGCCCAAAAATAATTACAACAGGTATTAGAACCCAGACAACAGGATCGTCAATGAGTAGCCAAGATGATAAACAACACATCATCAGGAGGTGACCGACGGACTGCATTCTCCAGGTAAACATAAATAAAAAGGGAAAGAATGATGCATAATAAGATGGCTTCCAACTGCAGGGCACAAAAGTGTAAAGGCTTGTGGAGAATGCAATGCTAAAGAAACATCAGCTGATGGAGAATATGTCAGGAACCGAGGGCGGCGGAGACATCATTGCTGACAACGAGAGAGGAAGAGGACATGTTGACGATCCGAAGAGTAAAACAGGAACCAAGAGTGACAAACTATAGTGATAGTGCTAGTGAATTAAGTGTCTTAGGAAGGAGGGGCGCGAGACAAATGTGTATTCAAGAGGAGGAACACCCGTCATTGCCCAAGGTATGCAGGAACGATAAAAGCAGAATTGTCAGAGTACAGTAATTTCATGGTAAATTAATTTGCATGTTGTATTATTGTTATATTTATGTTGCATAGAAATCAAAATTGTAAACAAAGTGCCAAGCGATTTTGACACACCATTTATTAAGATAAGAATTAAAGACAAACAAGTATGTGCAGATGTTGATTCAGGCACCAATTCAAATGTATGCTCTCTATATTTATATAGCCAACTTATAAACAATGGTCTGAAAATTATGAGCTTACCAACATCAATATGCAGAGTGGCTATCAATAAATCAGCTCAAATTGTTAAAAACCAATGTCTGCTAAACATTAAGATTGAAAATAAAGCATTTGAAATTGTGTTCTTGGTTGTGAACAGATTAACAATTACATTATAGAGTCAATTAATATAGAGTCAACTGAAAAATTCAACGCCACAGCCGGGATTTGAACACGGTTCTCCCGCTCTCTGTGTGGTTGCTCTAACCATTGAGCTACTATGACAACATGCTGGTGGAGCATTGAATTCCCCAATTGACTCAAGTTGTTTCCCAGACATACCTACTAAGGCATCACCCTCGAGATGACAAACTTAGCAGCGACCTGCTTATTGCAACTACTTCAGTGCTGGGTGCATATATAATATATATGCTATTAAAAGTTTAATTAATTTATATAATAACAACAAAAAAATGACATTATACTTGGATCTGACTTCTTTAATGAGTACAAGGTGAAAATGGATTTTGAAAGAAGAAATGTTATATTTCACAAAGACAACAAGGTAATCATAACAAAATTCATGGAAGAACAGATCAACTCCATTGAACTGACTCCCCAAGAAAAAGAACTAGTTGATTCAGAACTATTCATTTAGCAAGTTAGCCTTAATAGAAATACGGAAGTTAGAAGAATAATAAACAAGGAACATTTTGAGACTGACCACGATCTCCATGAAGAACAGGTTTTTCATGGAGGAGAACTGAACCAGTTGACAGATGACGTCGGAAAGAAAAACAAAATTCTTGCAAACTGTCAGAATGCATACTCTAAGTAACAGCTAGGTAGAACAGTTGAAAAACATATTAATGAAAAATGCAGATGTCTTCTCAGAAATCCCAGTTTATACTCGCACATTCCAGGTAGATGGCATTAAACCATTTTACCACAAATATGATAATTTGCTGATTAGTTTGAGACCACAAGCTAAACAAGTTATAAAATGGTATTATGAAAGGAGACTCCAACTTTATTAGTGTCTTATGTTATGATTCACCCACATCTTTAAGTGTAACTTTAGATGCAAGGCAATTCAATAGCTATATGAAACAAGACCATTTTCAGAACAAGAGCGTAAATCAAATTATTTCAAAATTGTCAAGAGGACGCTATATTTCATCCATAGATCTTACAAATAGCTACTGGCAGATTCCATTGGACAAAAGTGTGAAGGAGTATTGCTCATTTTTAATGGAAGGGAAAGTTTTCCGGTTCAGAAAATTACCCTTCAGGCTTATTCAGGTAATAGATTTATTCAAGCTCTCAAAAAAGTTTTTAAAAATTTAGGGAAAGATTTTCTTTTAAGCTATATAGATGATTTTCTGATAATCTCCGAAAATTTTGAACAGTAATGGATGAAGTAGTTTTGTTGCTGCTACGTATGGAAAGTCAATTTTAAAAAATATTAACTTTGTAATTTGACTGTTTCTTTAAATATTATATATTTATGTTTGCCTCGGCTGTGTCAGTATTTTTGTTAGAGACATGCATGTCTTGGCAGGGTTGTGGTGCGACAAGAATGTAGGCTTACACAGATTATAATTTTTAATTCACTCCTTTATTTTTATTAATGCTTGACACGATTTAAATAACACCACTGATATAGAGAGAGAGCTGTGAGATGTTTTTATTTAATACGTAAACTATTTTCGTCTCACACAAATATGTATTATACTTCTCGAGGACACTTTTTGCATCTGGTTAGTAACACTGTTTGCAGCCAACTGAATAGATTTCTAGCATCTAAAATTTGTAAATTTCTGTATTTCAAGTCTCTGATTGGCTATTCCTAATCCAATAGAATACCTTCTTTTAACTAAAGCTTTTTCTGGCTGTTGATTGGCTATTTTATAAACTGTCACTAAAATTACATTATTGCTTCCAAGAATCACAAGTGGTATTGTTAAACTCTCAAACTCATTATTGCCTCAAGGTTACCTCATTGTTAGCAACTTTTACTTATTATTCTCACAGCTCCTACATTATTAAATTACGTAATATATGCACATAACATTATCACACATGGATACAATAATATAAACATATACAATGACTATAATATACACTTTTTATATATTGTTAAATACACATTTTGCTTTAATGCGGGTTGTTATTGAATTTATATATATATTATATAGTTAGACGGAAATCATTTAAGTATTAAAAATACTGCCTCATGGAGAATGTCAGTTTTGTGCTATTCAAACTAAAGAAATGTGGATTTACAGTAAATTTAAATCAATCCAGCTTGTGTGTAAAAGAAGTTAGCTTCTTAGGGTTTATCATAAATGAAAATGGGGTGAGACCTGTTCCAAAAAGAATTCAAGCTATAGGTAAAATTCCAGCACCTAAAAATGAAACAACTCAGAAGAATATTTGGTACCTGGAATTATGTTAGTAGATTTCGCTCAAAGTATTCTCAAGAAGTAGCACCATTAAGAGAACTGCTACAGAAGAACCATAAATGGAGATGGAACGATGAACTTCAAAATTGATATGAACAACCTCATAAATTGTTTCCTTCAGACATACTTTTAGAACAACCACGAGATGGGTGGCCATATGAAATTTATGTTGACGCATCTACAGGTGGTCATGCTTATATTTTAGGTCAAAGGGATCCAGAAGGCAACTTCCATGTTATAAACACAGCATCACGAGGACTTAACTCTGTGGAGAGAAATTCCTCGATCAAGAATTAGAAGTGGCCGCACTTCAATTTGCTGTAAGTCAATTTAGCACTTATGTGTACCATCAAAAAGTAGAAATCTATTCTGATCATGTTAGCTTAACATTTATCCAAAAATGTAAACTGACATCTACTAAAATCTTGAGGTATGTTCACGCAATACTAGTTATGATATTGAAATTATACACATCCCAGGAAAACAAAACATTTTCATTGATCTGTTATTAGGATTTAAGTTTGTTAAAGGAATACCGAAAACTTTGGAAAAGACAAACAAGAAGTAACCGTGTTGAAAATAAGCATTAAAATGAATAAAGAAAGAGAGCGAAAAATAAAGTGATTGCAGAATTGCAGCGCAACGACAAGAAGTTAAAAAGATATATTGATAATGCACCACAGATAAGCGAAAGGGAGAAAATATTGCTCTATAGAGACTCGGAAGGCTAACAAAGAATAGGAGACAGAGTTGATCACTGAATTTCATTTCGTTTGGGACAGATAAAGTGACAGATACCATCTTAGAGAACATGTATATGTCAAAAGCTCGAGAAAAGGTGATGAAGATAATTGCATGCTGTGATATTTGTCAACGTTGCAAATAGAGAAATGTAGGCTGTCAATTTGACACCAGTTCAGTGATTAGGAAACATCCGAGAGATCTCATTTGTTTAGATATCCATGGAGAATTACCTACTTCATTATTTGGTTATAAATAATTTTAGTTTCCTATGATGTGTTTAGCAAATATGTGAGAATATTTCCTTTAAAGAAAGCAAATAGCCAATCATACGCATAACTTTTTCTTCAACAATACGTGCCAGGGAAGGTCAGGTCAAGGCCAAGGCCATATTGATGATAATTTGACTCTGTTTGCAGGAAAAAGATTTGCAGGGCCAATCAAAGATTATGCAATATTTTTGTTCAAGGTATCATCCATGTGGAAATCTGAGCGAAGGCACCATAAGAGATATAGGCATTTTTCTGAGGACTTTGGTGCATAATCAACACTCAAAATGAAACCTAAAGAGCAACTTAGGAAACTACCAACCATATAACAGGATTTAAACCTTTAGAATTAGTGCAGGGCCAACAAATAGAAACAACTAAACATACCAGCCACGATTACATTGGCAAAGTACAATTGGAAGCTGAGGAAATATTTAAAGATAGAAAGAATGGCAAAAAGACGTAAGGATTGTCACATCGCCAAGCAGAAAGGAAGAGAGTGGAATATCCAGATTGGAGATCTCATGTTATTGAGAAATAAAACATTATCGAAGAAGTACGGAAGGAGAACCAGAGTTTGATGATATATTACTGAAGACCTTACCGCATAGTAAATATATTCTCAACAGACACACATGAAATAGCAGAAATCGTGGGAAGATATAAAATGTTACTTAAAGTATACAAGCAGAGACAGGAAGATGCTGATGAAGAGCAGGAAAGGGAAGAAGAATAACTTAGAATAAAAAAAGAAAGGAGAAGAAAACAAAAAAAGATAGAATAGGTATAAAGAGACTGATTATTCAGAAATGTAGTTGTGTAGAAGGAAAACAAATGTAAACTGTATATAAGCTTATTTTCTTTTGTTTCATTATATTGTAAAGTTAAGAAATTTGCAGTAAAACCTGTTTTATAAGTGACCATGAATACACTGTAAGAGTGATATTTCAATGAAATCTGGAGAGGTATAATAACCATATAATGTAAGAATATTGTCAAACGTATCCAGCATTAAGGTAATAACACAATATCCAATGATTTATATGTCAACTGTAGATATATTTTGTGCATGAGAATGTTTAACTTATTGTATCTTAAGCAAAGGAAAGAAAAAGGGGTATATTTATATGCAGAAAAACTACACTGAAATTAACGTACTTAGTTCAAGAAATGTTATAGTGTATGTGTAACAGTGTTTGGGAGTATAATGTTATTGAATGTTTGAGAAAGTGAAAGGAAGTCAAGTAGCACTCAGCAAGGTCACGAACAGCTCATGTGATCCTGCTACTATTACAAACAGAAAGCGAAAGCCAGGGATCTTTACACCTGTGTAAAAGAACTCAGGTAGGAAGTATGAATGACTATTGGCTATCATCTGTAATGTAGACCAAAATTCGTTCATAGGGGCAATTTGAGACAGTATTTGCATTTCTCCTACGATTTAATTATGTTTGTAAGTTTATTGTCTCATTTGCATTATTTTATTATATAACAGGGTTCAATCACATTTGCAATGTAAAGAAATATGTCTGTACGTATATTTTACTTTTAATAACTCTAGACATCTGCACGAACAGAAATGTAACGGGTAAACGTAAATGTAACAGTAAAGATTATTGCTCTGTGTGTTACATGTTCGTAAAAGTCTTTAATAGTTGGCATGCAAATAGGACACAAATAATTTGACATTATGGAAAGCCCAGAATATTCCAGATGCAGGGGATTTTACACTGTATTCTACCATGTCATGCTGAGTTGGCGAATCAGGTTAACAGAAATTTGTTAGTGTTTAAACATAAGGTAAATTTGCGCCAGCTCAAGGACCAATAGAATTGGTTTGTAAGCTTTACATTTGCATCTCTCAGAACTGTATATATTTGAGGTGCTTGTCAAAATTTCAAGCAGTTTTAAACTTCAAAAGCAGGAGGAACCTGTGCTCGCAACAAAATTTTTGTGCCAAAATTACTTTAAGAATGTAACTCAGTTTTGAACATAGCCGCACGAGTAATATGTGCTAAAAGTGACAAGCAATTCACGGAGAGAGTAACTAAACATGCAGAAGTCTTGTTATAAGCCGTGATTAGGTGATGCGCTGGTAGATATCAAAGTGTAACTATGAAAACTTTGTTAACACACAACTTAAATGATTGGTTGTAGGTTTCCTGTTACTACTTGGAACAATAAAAAGAAAATGTGTAATTGAAGTGTTATTCAGAAGTTAGAGGCAGTGAAGCGAAACAATAATTTAATTGAATTTTGAGTCAGTGGATACCTAAAGAAAATGTGTGTTGAATTTTTATGCTGTGTTATCTACAGTTATTTTATTGGCCAATTGAGCTTTTATGTATCACACCCTGGAGATCAATGAAAACATATTTCTACCACAAAGATAAATACAACAGGTATTAGAACTTGGACAATAGGATCTTCAATGAGTAGCTGAGGTGATGAACAACACGTCATCAGGAGGTGACCGACGGACTGCATTCTCCAGGTAAACATAAATAAAAAGGGAAAGGACAATGCCAGGTCAATCTTAATAGATGTTCTCCAAAGATCCTAATGCATCATCCATTAGCTACATAAAGTTTCCATTCAGACTTGTTATGACAATCAACACTGTATGGAGGAATTATAGATATATCAGCACCTGTGTCCATTAAATGTTTGTATCTGCTAGGTCAGTCATTGAAGAGGCAGCGAGGAATATAGCTATCAAAGTTGAAATAGAACAATATTAACAGTGAAGAGAAGAGTCAATTGATAAAATAAATGAGTCGAATGATATTAAAAGCCTTCACTTACATCATGGTGGTAAACGATCGTCCATCTTTTACCACCATGATGTTGTTGTTGTTGTTCACCAATGGCACTGGGGATTAATTGATCTGCGTCATTTTCCCTCTGGCTTCCCAATATAAAGTCTGTAAGTTACCACTTTTAAGGCCTTTGCATTTGGCGAGATGTTGTTTGTTCAGGATGACATCTTCTTCACAGAGAGTGCACTTGGGTGTAGGTAGGCATTATATCTTGTAGAGGTGTTCTGTGAGGCAATCGTGGCCAGTTGCCATCTTAAATAAGGCCACTGCAGTCTTCCTTGGCATTTTTTGTATATCAACTCTATCTTTAATAGTCTTATAATCTTTATCCTTTAATTTATCTTCATCAAGTCTCTGCTGTCTTTTGAAATGTTGTTTAATATTATTTAATTGTTTATTTATTTCTATTTGTCCTACAGGTTTTATTTGTTGTATTGCACCTTTCTTTGCTAATAGATCTGCATGCTCATTGCCGAAAAGTCCAACATGAGCTGGGATCCAATGTAGAGTGACATGATTTCTAGTTTCAACTGCTTTAATTAGGCTTCTTATTTCTTGTTGTTTTATTATTGTAATTTACTATTCCATCTATGGCTGATTTAGGTCTGATAAGATGACTATTTTTTGTTTTATGTATGCTCTATATAAAATGTTCTTTAATTATGCTTTTATAGCTGTTAATTTCCATCATAGTGGTTTGACGTTTCATCTAATGTTAGATACTGTGCAAAATGTTTACACTATACTCCTGCACCGGCATTTTTTTTATTGACGAGGGATCCATCTGTATATATTCGGAGTCATTCTTTTTCTGGGTATCTTTCATTTTCCGTAGCTATTGCTATGGCTCTCATTTCATCTGGTATATTGTTTTGTTTGTGTATTGTATATATGAGATCATTCTGATATTGTATATCAATATATTCTATTGGACTCGTTACCTCTGTTGCAATTATATTTGTTGTAATTATATTCTTGTATTTTAAGTTATTAATATATGTTCTGAAGCTTATTTGAGTTTTTAAATTACTTATAGTATCTGCTGTATACCTCCATGATGTAAGTGAAGGCTTTTAATATCATTCGACTCATTTATTTTATCGAGAAATATAGCACCCATCACATGCCGCCACCAGTCAGAGCATAGAGATCCCCTAGGTTGAAATAGTGTTTTCTTGAGTGGGTTCTGCTTTGAGATGAATTGTGTGATGAACGTGCACTATCCCATGAAAATCATGATTGAGCTTTTAATTCATTGGTAGCAACAGTTTACTCAGCAATATGCACTTCGAGACAAATTACTCAATCGAGTGTAAAATTGCTTGAGGCGCAACATAAGCTTATGTAGCTGCTTGTATGCTTTATAAGCAATATTAGAAGTAGGCAGTGAAAACTCCTGATTTTATCTGCCATTGTTGCTAGAGAATCGAGATCATCTTTGCTGGTGGCCAGTATGGAACGTGCTATGACAGGAAGCCTCTGGTAAAGTCATCCTTAACCTGACAATGTTCACATCTCTCTTAACAGCTGAGACAGTTTCTTATCAACCAATTCCAATGCTGTCAATAATTTCAACCTTTCTGCCCTCGGACTCTTCATATTCCTGCATTAACTTATTTTTGAGGTCCATGTAAGGATTAGTAGTTGTAGGTCGCATAAAAAATCTGAAATTAGCTCAGCAGCATCAGCTTCCAATGATGCGACAACATGGTTAAATTTTGTGGTTTCATTTTTAATTGACTAATTTTGAAGATTTAGAAGCTAGTAACAGTGATGTGTCATAATTTAAAATAAAGAGAGTTGAAGGTTGTTACACTACATCACTAAAATGTTCTTACTTGAACGCGTTTTGTGAGATGGTTTGCTCCCATCGTCAGCATGTCCTCAACTAATTTTGCCGGTCATTGTCTGGGAAATGTGTGTGGCTAGTGGTGTTCTCTGGTGCTGGACTGATGAACCTCCAAAGGCTGCTGGGTGGCGGCAGTTCAAAATTCATTAGGTGATTTCTGTGTTTCACGATATGTATTTTTTCCCAGATGTCCAATTCATTGCTGCTGTTGATCGGTTTTAAGAGTTTTATGTTCGGAGTGATATCATGGTGGGAGTGTGTGTGGCTAGTGGTGTTCTCTGGTGCTGGACTAATGAACCTCCAAAGGCTGCTGGGTGGCGGCAGTTCAAAATTCATTAGGTGATTCCTGTGTTTGACGATATGTATTTTTTCCCAGATGTCCAATTCATTGCTGCTGTTGATCGGTTTTAAGAGTTTTATGTTCGAAGTGATATCATGGTTTGAAGACCAGAAATGATGTGCTACTGCAGATTTATCTGTCTGTTTTTGGTAAATGCATCTCATTTGCTCTTTAAGTCTTATTTCAAGATTTCTTTTGCTTCTTCCTATATATACCAGGTTACAGTCATTACAAACTGTAATGAAGTCAAAAACAGAACACCACTAGCCACACACATTCCCCAGACAATGACCGGGAAAATCAATTGAATACATGCTGACGATGGGAGCAAACCATCTCCCGAAACGCGTTCAAGTAAGAACATTTTAGTGATGTAGTGTAACAACCTTCAACTCTCTTTATTTTAAATTCATTTTTAATATCTGCATTAGGGAATTGTGCTTTGATTCGCAGAAAACCATACTTGAATGTTTTTCCTCCATATATTGGTATTTTCACTGAAACTTGTGCCAATTCTGCTGTATTTGGTGTCAGTGTTTCATCGCTACTTTCTTCTGTCAACTTCACTTTTTCTTATGTTTTAATAAGGAATCTTTAATTTTGGGGACACCAATGCCTATACAGTAATTATACTAGAAAGAATAACACCATAAAGTTATATCCACTATTTATTTAATGCTAAAAGAAAAGCATTTGAAATAATTACATCTGAATAAAACATATCACTATATAGTTGTCAACAATTTATGTAATTGTTAACAAATGACAATTGACATTTGCAAAGAGTAAATGTGCTATGTGTATACCTCTATTTTCATAAGTTGGGGTTTGACATAAGCATTTCAGTCAGAAAAACATGTGAGCACGGCAGGCCCATTGCTATGGTAACAGTTTCCTTTTGCCAGATTGCTGACACCACATTACCACGTGTTCTGTGTTGCTTGTATTGAATCCTCGCATTACGCTCTTGGCTTCAGCTTGCTGTTTTCAGTTATTTTCTATATGCGTTATTTGTTGTGCTGTTTGTTACATGTTATTAGTTCCTTGTTATTCATTGTGTTGTTTGTGTGACTGCGAAAATGATTCCTCAAAGAGGTCAACTAAGGCCTGGTCCTACATGTGAACCTCGATGCTTTGATTGATGATTTCAGATGTTTCTTAATCATGCATGTGCAATGTTCATTGCTCACCTTTGTCTTGTAATGGTAAACGATTTGTACCCTTCGTTAAGCATGCAAACTGTGCATATGCATTTGTGAGTCCAAGCATTATTTTCTTCTATATGTAGCGTTGTCAACGTGCTATGAAATATACAAAGTGAAGGGGATTAAAGAATCTTTTTGTGTCCAAAGTACTTTATTAATTTTACTTACTAGCCAATAAAAAGTCTTGTTAATAGATTGATTCCTCTCTCAGAGTTGCAAGTAATATGCTTGCTGAATTCAAAATGTTTTATAGGCAGTGCATAATGAGGTGTGATGTTGCTACTTCTCCATTTTCATAAACACACAAAACAATATGATGTCTGTAGCAAAAATGTAGATCTATTTGATTTCATTTCTTACCAAATCATTTAATTTGTGGTTAAGATAAAAAAAACTAAAGCTGTAGCATAATTATGATTACCTATGGCCATTTCTTCGTACCTTAATCTGAACCTTTCCTTAACTCAATTTCTGTTAATTACTCATTGGTTTCATAAGTGTAGTTAAAAATTACTCGTGTCTGCTGTGTCTATGTGGGTTGTTTCATTAATATCATATCCTGATGTATACACATGTCAGCTGAGCATGTGTTGTTCACATTGGCAACATCGTGCTGCAGTTCAGAGTTTGGATGCTAATCTGTCAGAACCCAACTTAAGAAATACAGGTATAGTTCCTGAATGTGATGTAGGTTACTTGCCAGCTGGACATTGTTTTTGATATAGAGTCAGCTGAAAAATTCAATTCATAGCTAGTATTTGAACATTGGTTCTCCCATGGAAAGCGCAAGAACCATCTTCAAATTCCAGGTATGCCATTGAGGGCTGCTGTGTGATGGATGTGAGGTATTGTACATATTCCTCTTTGTTGAGAGGAATGCCGACTATTCTTTGTGTTAGGCTATTGTTGGTGCTCCTAGTTTGTAGCTGTTTTTCTTGATTTTTACTTTCTCTACTACGTATAGTAAGTAAGGGAAGTATTGTATTCCACCAAAAAATTTGATACCTAGAATTCACCAGAAATGTATGTTTTGAGACCCCCTGAATCCAAAAAAAGCATTTTTGGAAGCGCGTGCGTGCGTGCGTGTGTGTGTGTGAGAGAACAGTATAACTCAGAAACGAACAGTCGGATAAACACCAAACTTGGTATTTAGGTTCAGTATCTTCCAGAAATGCGACACGAAGGTTTTCAAGAAAATCCCCCCACCCCAGAGAACCCTTTACATGGAACATTTTTCGAAAATTTTAATTTTCTCAAAAATGGCTCTAATGATTTTGATTAAAATATCATATGTTTAAGATATTTTCATGACAAATAAAATGTATATCTTGAATTTTCTGGGAATGTCTCCAAAAGTATTAATTGTGAACGAATTTTGCATAACTGGTAAACCATAAGAGATAGACAAAATTTTACTATGCAAAAGATGTAGATCGCGTTAAAATACACAATTTATGTCATATATATTTTTGTTGTTGAGTGAACCATTTTCGAGATATTCCTTGTTATTCTCTTATATTTTTCAATACTTATTTTCTCAAATGGGAATTCGTTATTCATTTTTTTGTCTTGGATATGCAAAGATTATTAATCTGTGGGAAAGGGAATGATGCTTCACCTAGCAACCAGCTATTAAAGCGATATGTATGTGCTTAAAGGCTACTGTATTTCCAAATTGCCCTTGTAAATGTATATTCCCCTTACATCTACAAGAAAATTAGCAATAAGATAGACTCTGCAAATGTTTATCTCGATTAACATGAAGTAGATGGAGAATAAGCGTTTGTATAAATAGTTTGTACAAGAGTAGAGAAAGCCATGTGAGTGTAACACATCAGATTTTTGGAAACATGTCCGTGTCTGTGAGTGTGTCTGTGAACAGCATAACTCAGAAACGAACAGTCAGATAAACACCAAACTTGGTATTTAGGTTCAGTATCTTCCAGAGATGCGACATGAAGCTTTTCAAGAAAATCCCCCCCACCCCAGATTACCCTTTACATGAAACATTTTTCAAAAATTTTAATTTGCTCAAAAATGGCTCTAACGATTTTGATTAAAATATCATATGTTTAAGATACTTTCATGACAAATAAAATGTATATCTTGAACTTTCTGGGAATGTCTCCAAAAGTGTTCTTCATTGTGAACGACTTTTCCATCACTGGTAAACCATAAGAGATAGACAAAAGTTTACTAAACAAAAAATGTAGATCGGGTTAAAATACAGAATTTATTTCATGTACATTTTTTTTGTTGAGTGAACCATTTTCGAGATATTGCTTGTTATACCCTTAAATTTTCCAATACTTTTTATCAAATGGGAATTCGTTATTCATTTTTTTCATGTCCTGGACATACAAAGAGAATGGAATGTGTCACATAGCAACCAGCTCTTAAAATATTTGACTATCACTTAAAGCCTACCATATTCCCCTTGCACCTACAAGAAAATTAGCAATAAGATTAACATCTCGATTAACATGAAGCATATGGAGAATAAGAGTTTGTACAAGAGTAGAGAAAGTCATGTGAGTATAACACATCTAATTTTTTGTATTTCTGTTGGGGTTTAACCTTCCAAAACAAAGTACTTTATCCTACAAGTGTTAGCACAAGTGTGCTTACACAATCTTCACAAACAAGTAACTACAGTTACACTCTGAAACTTAACAGTGTGTTACCTAAAGGATAATACTTAATAACTATCATAGTAATTTGGCCATCTTCATGACATCTTTAATTTACACTGAGAAGTTTTAGAAACCACTTGTATGAATACCGTGTTACATCATTCTTTATTAAAATCTGTATGTATGTAAGTTGACGCTGACCTCTGATGCATCTGTGTTGTTCCTGGCAGTTGCTTCAGTGGACTCAGAGTCCCGGGTTCGATGGTTGGATGGCAGGGATTTGGAATTTGTTTTTGGTAGAGCTGAGGTTCTTGTTTCCAGGGGTGGTGACACTGCCTTGATGATATTAATAACACTGTCGGCGAAGTTTGAATTATTTCTTTATTTGGTTACGTAGATTCCTATCTGGTCGACCCGCCACCTTCGTCGTCGAAACCACTGTTATTCTTATCACTTTCGAAGTCGCTACTTATGTGTTTCTCCGACTAGCCCTCGAATTGCCTAGATTTCATAACTTCATTTTTACACTATAAACTTTCTGATTATTTTCTTCTAATTTCGTTTCGTCGACCGTCCTCGTGGTTAGTTTGTACCGCAATGTCCCGGCGTTTCCCTTTCCTCCTTCACGCCTTTCGCCAAAACTTAGCATTTTCCCCCACCTTTCTTAAGTTTCGTACCGTCTTAAGTTCAAACGTATCATGTGATGTATATGCGATCTTTCGATTGGCTATCATTTTGTTTCATGATTTTTATTATTGGCTACCCCCACTTGACAACTTTCACATCTGCTTCTTACAGCTTATTTTGAGTTTTTAAAATCTTCCCACGAACATTCTTAGATCGTAGATAAGGCACATATATTTCCTGACCCACCTAAGCTGTGAAACCGTTGTAAACCCTGTCCGAGCCAGAGTACAAAGGCGAAACTTCCGGTAGGCTTGTTGTCATCCACGCAGGTAAAATACCTTGGAGGACAACAAACTTTGTTTCCTGTCTTCCCTACAAAACCCATTCCTAATATGAATTCAGCACATTTTCGTCGCTATGTTCGATCCTATATTATTATTATTATTATTATTATTATTATTATTATTATTATTATTATTATTATTATTATTTCTCCTGGGTCTCGATAACCAGCTTCATATGCCCTGACGGTAAATTTATCATCGGACCTTTAGGTTGGATGATGGGTTTATCGTTAATGTCCCATCTAAGCTAATCTAATGTCCCTCTCTCCCTCTGTTCCTTTCATTTATCATTTTATTTATTCATTTATTTATTTAGTGGCTTACGACGATTTGATGGCGAGCCCACCGTTACACATTTATTCTGTTCACAATACATTTCAATCACTGAATACAATGCAATTTCAAATATGACAAGTATTTTTTACAAAATAAAAGAAAAACAATCTACATAATATCTGGCCGTCAACAACCTGGCTACAAACATTTATATTTAAGGAATCTGTTTATAAACACAATACATTCTTCAAACAACTTTTTTTTTTAATTACACATCTTAGTTCCATCTTTCTCTCTCTCTCTCTCTCTCTCTCTCTCTCTCTCTCTCTCTCTCTTGCACATTATATACAATACTGGTTTTCTTGATGCTATTAGCTGCCTCCACACTCAGACACCTTTTGGTACCTTTTTTCTGCCAGGTATACATTCTGTCCGGTTTTCTTACTGTATGTCATTAACATCGTGAATGTCAAGCACACGGTTTTACAGGACATTTCTATCCCAAAGCTACCAATTTGTTTGTAAACAATGTTCGCACATATGACTTTCCTTACTCGTGTTCCGAGTGCGTTTGTACATTTTCCCTATCCGACTCTACTAAATTTCTTTGGTCCTGCTTGAATGGACGAATCAATGATAGATGGTACCTACCGATTATTTTCCCGGTCCTTAATTGTTGGAGTTGAAATACCCTGTCCCCGAAGGTTTGTGATATCCGATAAGGACCTTTCCAACACATATGCATACGTCTGTATTCCTTCTTTATCTTGATGGTTTAAGCAGTCTGTTGATGCTACACGTTCGTGTATACCTGATAGGGACATGTTTTGTTTACTCACTACCTGCGAGTCGTCCGGTCTCTCACCAAAATAAACATTTTCATTTTCTGTGTTTAACCCACAATACAGGGGTGCTTGACCTACTTCTGACTCATCAGCTGACTGCAGTGGCGTGTCGTTAAGATCTCTCCCTTCGCACAGTTGTTGCGTAAAAATTCTAACCACGTTAATGCCTTTTCCCAATGTGCAAATATGCAATAAAAAATTGTTCTTCTTGTATTTTTGTTTTCGTTCCCTGTGTAATGCGAGAACCTGCGCGCATTCTCTGAGGTTGAGCCTGGGAACGCTACGACTCTTCCTGTCTCTAGTTTTCCGACCGTCGTGACCACGATCCTTGACTGGGGCCTATCCCTTGGCCTATGCTTTGTCCTGCCATTGCCCCGCTTAGGTGACCTATCGCGTCATCCATTTCGCGGTGGACATTTTGCGGCTGTCGTGTCTGTGATGGGTACCAGCTCGGCGTCAAAGCGTGGCTGTACGTAGGCATGCTTAAGAGCTCGTGGTTCTCATCTCTACGTGGCGGGGTCGCTGGCCGGCTTGGGGTGTTCTTGGCCTGTTCGGAGGTGTCCTTGGCCTGCCCGGAGTGTTTCCAGGTCGGTTCGGGGGAGTTTCTTGGCGATTCGGAGGCGTTCTTGGCCTATCCGCTGTTCCACCGTGGAGGTTATTTCCCCGGTGTTGCCTACTATTCGCCGGGTACCTGGAGAATCTCATGTACTGAACGGGATACTCCTCATGTTGCCTCGGTGGCCTACCCGTGCCCGTTTGGTTCCAGGGCCTATAGTTTCTCTCCCGATTTCTTGTAAATGGCTCTTGATAACGCTGTCGAACTGTGGAATAGTTGTTCAACGCACCTTGTGCCCTCGTCCCATCATTACGATGCGAATGTATCCGATCAATGTGTCTACCTTCAGTCCTGATTCTGGGCCTATCTTCTTCCCGCGTTCCGTACCCCTGCAGAGCGGTAAGTAGTTCTATGGCTTCGCTCAGCGTCCTCGGACGTGCTACCACGAGGTGATGACGTATAACATCTGGGAAGTGTCGTGTCAGGAGGGATACAAATTCACCTTCGGGCATCGGTGGGTCCAGGAGTTGACTTAGTTGGCCGAGTCGCAAGAAGTAGTCGACCATCGACTCACGCTTCTCTTCCCTGTATCGGCCATTATTTATTTCAGCGCGCACCCTGTATTGTGCAACGCCACTCCAATATTTTTCTAAAAATGCAGACCTAAAATGTTCATATTGTGCATGCTCGCCCACCGTCAATCGAAACCAACTCAGGGACGGGCCTATCAAGCTCCTTTTTATAATTACCATTTTGAAACGGTCGGGAATTCCCCTAAGCGCGAAATAAGATTCGAGGTCATTAATGAATTGCTTCGCATTATCGAATTCACTGTTGAACTTGGGGATTGGCAGTTCATTCAAAAATTGTAAAGGTATATTGCATTGTTGCAGGGGCCCTACGGTGCTTGACATTTCACTTGCCGTGTGCGGTGAGGCCGAAGGAAGGCAGGCAGGTTCGTTCGACCTCGGTTCGCTACTCGGGTTGTTACACTGGAACGACGAAAGCGCGGAAACCTGAGAGGTAATTCGCGCATCCGTGGCTCCTTGGGTTCGCGGTTCGATCTGTTCTAGCGCGTCCCTGCGAGCATTGACGGTCTGTGTCAGTTCCTCCCTTAATTTGTTAATTTCATCATTAACCCCTGCTTCAAGTGCCTGCTGGTTGTTCTATAATGATACACAGACTGTCATTGCTTCTTCCCTTGCCTTATCACTAATTGTACATATTAAGTTTTCATTGTTTACAATTTGTTGGGCCCTGATGGCGTCCATTTCCACGACAAGTTCCTTCCTTACTACCTCTACACTATTCTGTGTTGCTTTTAGTTCGTTTCTTATGTATTCTACATCCTCGTAGATTACATTTTGACTTGCTCTAATTTCTGACAAGACACTCTGTATTTTATTTTCTAAGCCCTGACTGATTTCCTTATGTTGGATGCTTAATTGTGCGGCTATCTGCTGCTGCAATGTTTGTTCTTGTACTGTTAATCGTTGAGTCAGTGTTTGCCCAAGTGTTTGCTCTTGTTCTGATAATCGTTGAGTCAGTGTTTGCCCAAGTGTTTGCTCTTGTTCTGATAATCGTTGAGTCAGTGTTTGCCCAAGTGTTTGCTCTTGTTCTGTTATTTTAGTGTTGAGGAGGCTCAATTAAGCCAACATTTGTTGCAGCATTTCGCTCGTGTTAAGTGATCCGGTAACTTGGTTTTCTAATGTTTCGCTATCTCCATTTTCTACACCTACCCGCGTGCTATTGTTAGTGAAATTTTCCCCTTGTTCATTGCTATTACCTTCCATATCATTGCCGGTTAATTTCTTGCTTCTTAACAGCATTTACAAACATACATGACCCAGTTTACTTATATCTATTGCATATACACTCCCTTCCAAAATTTTATTAACTTATGTATCATACAGTTAACACTTACTCGGTGCTGGGTTGAGCTGCTGCGAAGTGTTGTAATAGTTCACTAAACACTTCACTACACTTACACACTTTTTGAACACTGATGATGTCTGCGCTGAATGTCTGCTTCCTTGTTGTAATGGAGCGGCGTCGATGTCGCTTGTTGCCACGCGTCTATCGGTACACTCTGCTGCTGGTGGTTGCTGATGTCGTCATCGGCGTCGTCTTTCTGTCCCTCCTTCCGTTGTCGGTTCTCCGGATGTGTTATCCGCTGGCAGTATTTCGAGCCCCAACGTAGTGGGCGCCATATGACGCTGACCTCTGACGCATCTGTGTTGTTCCTGGCAGTTGCTTCAGTGGACTCAGAGTCCCGGGTTCGATGGTTGGATGGCAGGGATTTGGAATTTGTTTTTGGTAGAGCTGAGGTTCTTGTTTCCAGGGGTGGTGACACTGCCTTGATGATATTAATAACACTGTCGGCGAAGTTTGAATTATTTCTTTATTTGGTTACGTAGATTCCTATCTGGTCGACCCGCCACCTTCGTCGTCGAAACCACTGTTATTCTTATCACTTTCGAAGTCGCTACTTATGTGTTTCTCCGACTAGCCCTCGAATTGCCTAGATTTCATAACTTCATTTTTACACTATAAACTTTCTGATTATTTTCTTCTAATTTCGTTTCGTCGACCGTCCTCGTGGTTAGTTTGTACCGCAATGTCCCGGCGTTTCCCTTTCCTCCTTCACGCCTTTCGCCAAAACTTAGCATTTTCCCCCCACCTTTCTTAAGTTTCGTACCGTCTTAAGTTCAAACGTATCATGTGATGTATATGCGATCTTTCGATTGGCTATCATTTTGTTTCATGATTTTTATTATTGGCTACCCCCACTTGACAACTTTCACATCTGCTTCTTACAGCTTATTTTGAGTTTTAAAATCTTTCCACGAACATTCTTAGATCGTAGATAAGGCACATATATTTCCTGACCCACCTAAGCTGTGAAACCGTTGTAAACCCTGTCCGAGCCAGAGTACAAAGGCGAAACTTCCGGTAGGCTTGTTGTCATCCAAGCAGGTAAAATACTTTGGAGGACAACAAACTTTGTTTCCTGTCTTCCCTACAAAACCCATTCCTAATATGAATTCAGCACATTTTCGTCGCTATGTTCGATCCTATATTATTATTATTATTATTATTATTATTATTATTATTATTATTATTATTATTATTATTATTATTTTATTATTTCTCCTGGGTCTCAATAACCAGCTTCAAAGTACTATCTGTTATATATAGAATTCTTGTGATATACTGCAGCACATGAAAACTGAAGCAGTACTTTATAACATGGAAACTTTCCATTATGGAAAATGCCCTAAAGAACAATCTGTTCTATCATATACAGCTTACCATATTTTAAAAATTCTGATGTGAAACACTCACATGACTTTCTCTACTCTTGTACAAACTATTTTTACAAACGCTTATTCTCCATATGCTTCATGTTAATCGAGATATCGAGATGTTAACCTTATTGCTAATTTTCTTGTAGATGCAAGGGGAATTGGTAGGTTTTAAGCTATAGTCAAATATTTTAAGAGCTGGTTGCTATGTGGAGTATTCCATTCTCTTTGCCTTACCAGGACAAAAGAAATGAATAATGAATTTGAGAAAAAGTATAAGTATTGGAAAATTTAAGGGAATAACAAGCAATATCGAAAATGGTTCACTCAACAAAACAAATGTATATGACATAAATTGGTATTTTAACGCGATCTACATTTTTTGTGTAGTAAAATTTTGTCTATCTCTTATGGTTTACCAGTTATGCAAAAGTCGTTCACAATGAAGAATACGTTTGTAGACATTCCCATAAAATTTGAGATATACATTTCATTTGTCATGAAAATGTCTTAAATATATGATATTTTAATTAAAATCGTTACAGCCATTTTAGAGAAAATTAAAATTTTCAAAAAATGTTCTATCTAAAGGGTAATCTGGGGTGGGTGAATTATCTTTAAAACCTTCGTGTTGCATCTCTGGAAGATACTAAACCTAAATACCAAGTTTGGTGTTTATCCAATTGTTCGTTTCTGAGTTATGCTGTTCACAGACACACACGCAGACATGTTTCCAAAAATGCTTTTTTTGGATTCAGGGGGTCTCAAAACATGTATTTCCGGTGAAATCTCGGTATTGAAATTTTGGGTGGAATACAATACTTCCCCTACTTACTATACGTAGTAGAAAAAGTAAAAAGATTAGACAAACTTTTGTTACTATTCAATGTAATGTAGGTATGTTTAATAAACACTTTTAACCTCAGTTGAGCACTTCACACAGCTAATTTACATATACTCGACACAAATAAGGGTGTATAGCGAAAAATCTTAGTTTTGACATAAAGAGATTTTAACATTCAGAAACTTTTGTACTTGTTGAATTCAGCTGAAAAACACATTTGAGGTCAGAGTTGTTTGAAGGTCATTGTAGAACACATTATCAAATGTAAAAAGATGTACGCATTGCTAGAGATAGCAGCACATTAATCTTAGACATGACCTTTTCCTGGTAATCCTTATTTTTCACAGCTTGACAGTTTAATTTGTGGAAAAGTGTTTGAAGAAAAATGTACCTCATTAATACTTTAGCCCCCTCACTGTTATTGGATGGAATGATTCCTCATGAGGATGTTAATTTAAACAAAACATTCTCCAGTTAACTTGTGGGCAATATCACCTAGTGTAACAGCTGAAGCATGTTAGCATAGTGTTTCATATAATTTTACGACATATGCATATGAACAATTTAATTCCTGCTTATTATATTTCAAAGGAAGAGGCTTTTTTAATCCAATTAAAAATATGTAAATGACTGTCATAAGAAGCCAACAATCTATTCAAAGTTTATGATTCTATGAGCAAGCATTCCCCAAAGTCTAATGGAACAGAATCTCATCACCAAATTCCTAGAATCATCGACAGAGGAACAACTAGTGAGCCGTGATCATCAGGAACAAGATTTTGAAGGAGTTTGTCGCAGTTTCGTTCGTGTTATCTTATTTGCTGAGCACCTGTTATTGTTTTACTATGTTGAATTTTGAATTCTTTGTCCTCCGGCTAGCTATTATTACTCAGTCGAGCAAATCTCTTGAACAGGGTGTGTAAACGGAAAGGAGTTGTTACTAAAAGATAACACTAATAAAAGAATTTGTTTTTACACTTTTATTGCCGTCACACTTCATTAATTTCACATATTTACTCTTGATACACGACCGACTGAAACTGTTATATTTTCGAATGTAACTATAATCACTTATTTGCCGCACATTATTAATTCGCGTATTTCACATTTATAACTAACTTTATGACATGAGAGATTCTGTAGAATTGCGTAACGTGTACTTCGTGAATGATTCTGTTAAACTGCGCGACGTGTAACCCGTGAATGATTCTGTTGAACTGAGCAATACTTGTCTCTGGCTTAAGAATTTATACTCCTTCACCCCGATATGCCTAAAGATTATAATTGAGCTGCTATTGGTTAATAAAATGCGCCAACATTAGCATCTATTTTTTTATCCAATCAAAATTATGAACACGTATGTTCTAGGGAAGATATTCCTTCCATTTCTACAGAAAAGCACGCTACTCTGACGTCATTTGTTTGTCTCTTATAATTGATAAACAACTCACCCCCTCGCTCATTGTTACTCGCTCGCTTGTCAGTTTCAGTGAGGCCCTGTAAACTTATTTCCTAACAATGCTTATAATTAACAAACATCTCAAATCATTGTCATACAATAATGCTAATTTACACTACAATCACACTGACATTCACAGTGTTGTGATATAAAATACTGCCTCAAGTTGTTGTTCATCAGTGAATGAACATTCACATCTTTGCTTACATTTGTGTATAGTAAGGCATTCTTTATGATTAACAGAAGTTAATACAATACAATCCATCAGCAAACAAGGATGAATAATGCTACCTCAGGAATTTGTTAGCTGTTCTGGTCAATAGACTCTAGCTTCTGGCTTTGTTTCTTCATCCAGTTTGCACAAAGTGCAGTCCAAGCAAAAGTGAAGTGTCTATCAAGCTTCTCTGCATATTATGCCCAAATTAGGTACTTATGTTTTCAAAAGAAAGATAAACAACATTTATTTTGCCATAATCAAATACACTGCAATCAGTGCTTACATTTAGTAGGTTTACCTTTCTTGATTACAATTTTAGTAAAAATGTGTTTTTGTTTCATTCAAATATCTTTAAGAAAATAACACAATAATTTGTATTTTAACCAACCCATGTAGGGTTAAATTGCCGGCTAGGATTTAAATAAATATTGGCCGACTAGTGGATATGCTTGAGGCACATATGACACCAGGAAACAAATCAGTTTTAGCAGCATCAGGATGCAGCATAAACATTCTAAAATTGTAAAAATTGTGCTACATTGCACCAATTGTAATTATTAGGCATATGAATTCTAAAGCCGTTGGCTTGAAGTTATCTATTCTCAAACCTTTGCACTACAAAGAAAGCAAAATAAGAGAGGTCACAGGCAGGTAAAAACTGGTCCAAGTGTTGTCTGCAAATGCTAAAAGACTGTACAAGGGATGGGAGTGGTTTGTTATCTACAATGTCCTTTCCTATAGTGCAGTGATAGTTCAACCTTCTTTCCTTAGTGCTTAGAAATTTCTATACCTGGTAATTAGGTTTGAGATACAGTGAACTTTGGAAAAAGAGCTTATTATGTGCTGCTATTCAAGTGACTACCTTAATGTATAAACAGTGTTACAAAAAAAAAGAGAGAAAAGAAAAAAAAGGAACTAATAAACTCAGAGCTTTAAGCTGATTGGTTTTTGAAGAGTATTACAACTACAAGGTTAGCTGAGATGCTTCTATGGTCTGGTGGTTAGCATACTAGCCTCTAAATGAGGATGTCACAGGTCGATTCCTAGTTGGAGGGAATGAAGTTTTCTGTAACCAGTATTGCTCCCCATCCTGGAGGTATTAATTTGAAGGAGTGTAAATGAGTGAATATGATTGCTCCTGAGAAGTTGTTTCATAAAAAAAAAGCATAAATATGAGGGGGTATCAAAACATTAATAATTTGATTGTGGTTCGAATCTCCCATCCTTGCATTTGATATTGGTAGTACTGGATAAGCCTGACCGTGAGTGACATCGTCATGTGTGTCATTTATCTGGGGAAACAGACGCAGTGAAGGAATGTGCTAATTGTACCCACCAAATTCTTAAGGTGTAGCAGAATACATAAATTAGATTGTGTGTTCCCAATAAAACTTCATCACAAGCAGTGAAAATGTTGCAGCAAGCCTACAAAGAGCAAATTATGGGGGAAAATGGAGGTCTTTGAGTGGCATAAATGATTTAGGGAGGGCAAAACTAAGGATATCCCATGCCCTGAACTACCCTCAACTCTGCCTGCAACGTCAACATAATTGATGTTACTATGTGAGAAGATCATTGTGTATCGATAATACAGATTGAAGCAATTATCAATATCTCTTAAGGATGAACTAAGACATCATATGCAATGTTATCTGCTATTGCAAAGTTGTAACAAAGTGGCTATCGCAACTGGAATGGGAGCCTTCAACGATAACCAGATTTTTTGGCCAAAGACATCATATCTGATGAAACTTAACTGCATCATTATGACCCAAAGACAAAACAGGAAAGTTCTTAATGGAAATATCCTTCAAGTTCAAGATCTAAGAAGGCTGATGTTGAAGGAAATGCAGGAAGGGTCAACTCGTCCTTTTTTATCAGCAAGGCATTGCATATGATCACATGGTGAAGAAGTAATTTACTGTTACTGCTGACTACAATTGTGAATCATTGAAAGGGCCAGCCAAGAGGAATCTTGTTGCTATGGACAGTGTACCTGTTATCACACCATCAAGACCCAAGAGGCAATCACCACATTGGACATTGAAGTCATTTTCACCTATTTCCTACACCACTGATAAAAGGAGCTTTAGAGGTGTCATTATTTCAGCTATCAGGAGCTAAAAAAATTACAATTAAATTGAGTTTTATTTATGAACGCTCTTTTAACTGCTGTGGTCCTTAGTGTCCCATTCTATATTGGGCATGAAAGACCAGAAAGTTTGCTTAGAGTCCTCTTTAACACGCTTCAGGTTCTTTTACATGCAGTAAATCTATGACACAGGACCACCAGCTTTACTTCCCTTCTGAAGGAAGACATGCTAAGGATTTTTACGCCAAAAAAAATCCATCTCCCTCTGCCAGTTTGAACCGTGATCTCGGGAACTAGAGGCTAGAGTGGTAACCACTACACCACGGAGGACATCATCAGGAGCTGAACAATACAATTTTGGGTATACTCAACAACTATCCAAGAAAGACTTTCAGGAGTATTTTGAACAGTGGACTGAACACTGGAACAGTTGTATTATGTCCAAGGGAGAATATTTTGAAGATCTATAAGTGAATGCGAACAAAGCCACTAGTAGTTACCACTAATTAAATAATTCTGGTTATTTTTATACCCCTCAAATGATCTGGGAGGTAAAGAGGCATACCAATGAAGAAAAGCCAGCCAAATTTGTTTGACCATTATTGCTAGAGCTCTAAACAGCAGCTAGAACATACCATAATATTTCAGGTTGCATTCAAAACCTAAATGCATTGTTAGCAAAATGTTGATGAGAGATGAAGCTAGAGAAATTAAAATTTTCCTTGCCTGTTTTCGGTTTATTTATTTATTTATTGTACTAAGGCAGTTCAAGTTTACAGATTTCATATGGCCTGGAGCCAGTGCAAGGAATGGTTATGTTAAGAGTGTTGAAATATTGTTTTAGAATTTATCAATTTGCCATGGCCAAGTGGTTACACCACTTACCTCTCACCAAGGCAGCCCAGGTTCGTTTCCAGGGACTTGCATGTGGAATTTTTTATGGACAAAGCGCCGTCTGGGTGGATTTTCTCTAGGTTCTCCAGTTTCCCTGCCATGTTTCATTCCACTGGTGTTCCATCATCACCATTCCTATCATTCATCTCTCATCTGCATCTTTGATCCACTTTCTTGCTCTCATCCCTTTTAGTTAGTCATTTACGACTTACCACAGGGGCACATTCTGAAAGATTGCTTAAATGTACAAGGAAAGTGTATTCACTCAAAGAATTGCTAGGCGAAATCAGGAACCTACTTACAATTAATGTTATGGGCGATATGTGGCTAGGAAGACAGAATCTATGGGCAATGGTGAAGGGAAAAAAGTTCTTAAAGTGTTAATAGGACTTTAGAAGTAACGATCGGAAAGAGATGTCCATCGGGAGGTGTAATAGGGATCAAAGAGAAAGTATTGCATGGTTTAAACTGGGTGTTTGGAGGTTAAAAGATTACAGGGGAGGGACAGAAGAAGGGATTTGACCTATATGCAGGAATAAAGAACATGCAACCCATATTTTATTAGAATGCAAAGGCACATATATCTGGAGGAAAGAGCTTATTCAAAATAAATGTGTAAGATGGCAAAAATAGTAGTAATGTTTCTGGATGTTATGCTGCTTATATTAATTATAACACCTGATACTTTTACTAAGTAGGTTTTAATACTGAGTGAGTTCACTCTGTGTTGATATGCGAGACTTGCCTTCAGGAGATCCTGGGTTCAGTTTCTATTGGGCTAGGCACTCTGACCATGGGTTTTTTCATAGCCTTCCCTTTTTGGTAGCTGAATGTTGGGGTAGTACATATAATGCATGAATTTTTCTGTTCCTCATTTTCTTTATGTTTCAGGTCAAAGGATCAGGAAAGTGAATAACTGGTGAGATGTATGGTGACAGAGTTTGCTTTGTGAAACATACAGTGGAACAGGAAACATTGAGTATTTCATTCATTTGTGTTCCAAAAAATGAAGGATTTGCAAGCAATGGATTGTTGCTTGCTAAAGAAAAGATCCCTGTGCTATTATCAATTATGAATTCCTCTTCACTTCATAGAGCAAGATTTCAAAAAGAAATTTGAAAGCCGAGCTATTGAAATTGTGTTTCAAGAAAGTTCTCAAATCTATAGTTAAATATTTCTGTTCTTTTAAATTTATAATGTTTAAAAATTAAATTATGATAAAAGTATGTTGAGTTTTAGCCAGTCTTGCATTTTAAAATGGTTATAACCCTTGAAATCACACAGAAGCTCTTAAGTTCATTGGGGGTTTTCTCTTACCTGAAAAGATGAATGCCGAGTAGCTTTAAGCTCTATGGACTGTGGGCTCATTTGAGCTTCATTTCATGCATTCATCGTTCGATACAATACCTGGTTAAAGGAGGTTAAAATATTTAAAAAAAGTTAACTTGTTTTCTGTTGGCTAGTCTTCCAACATGTATCTTATTTCACGAAGCAGGAAGGAAACTTAAAATTAATTTAATTAAAAAATGTTCATAAATTTCAAATAATGTTCTAGAAAAGGATTGCTGGGATACTTGAACCAGATGAGAAGATTTAATGCACATATGAGTATTTTACTGTAGTAGCTCAAGCAATAGGCACAGAGAGCCAATTATCCTTATTTTGAGTTCCAGTTGTGGCATTGGATTTTTGAAGTCTAATTCAGCTTTTCAATTATAATGATATTATCATCTTCTTCTAATATGGCTAATATAGTTAAGATTGAAATTGTTTTATCCTGTTCGTGGTAATGATTCTACTTGTCATGAGTGAATTTTCTATAGATATTTAGGTGAAAAAGATAAACAAGCATAAGAAAACATGAAAATGTTTAAAAAAAATCTGATGTGTTACACTCACATGACTTTCTCTACTCTTGTACAAAGTATTTTTACAAACGCTCATTCCCCATATGCTTCATGTTAATCGAGATGTTAATCTTATTGCTAATTTTCTTGTAGATGCAAGGGGAATTGGTAGGCTTTAAGCGATAGTCGAATATTTTAAGAGCTGGTTGCTATGTCAAGTATTCCATTCTCTTTGCATTACCAGGACAAAAAAAAATGAATAATGAATTCCCATTTGAGAAAATTGGAAAATTTAAGGGACTAACAAGCAATATCTTGAAAATGGTTTTCACTCAACAAAAAAAATGTATATGACATATATTGTGTATTTTAATGCGATCTACATTTTTCGTGTAGTAAAATGTTGTCTATCTCCTGTGGTTTATCAGTTATGCAAAAGTTGTTTCACAATGAAGAATACTTTTGGAGACATTCCCAAAAAATTTGAGATATGCATTTTATTTGTCATGAAAGTATCTTAAATATATGATATTTTAATCAAAATCGTTAGAACCAGTTTTGAGAAAATTAAAATTTTCGAAAAATGTTCCATGTAAAGGGTAATCTGGGGTGGGGGGATTTTCTTGAAAATCTTCGTGTTGCATCTCTGGAAGATACTGAACCTAAATACCAAGTTTATCCGACTGTTTGTTTCTGAGTTATGCTGTTCATAGAAACACACACACGGACATGTTTCAAAAAATGCTTTCTATGCATTCAGGGGGGTCTCAAAACATGTATTTCCGGTGAAATCTCGGTATCGAATTTTTGAGTGGAATGCAATACTTCCCCTACTTACTATACGTAGTAGAGAAAGTAAAAAGTGGTGTACATGCCCACTGGCACCAAAATTAAACTGTTCTTTAAGCAGTTCCAGTGTTCTTTCTTTTGCATGACATCATTTGCATATGTATTTATTTGAATGCAGTTGATTTATGTGATTTTTCACACTTTCCCTTTCTACTTTCTTACCAACTATAGAAGTTAGAGAACTATTGTATCCTATACAAAAAATTTGTATCAAGATTTCACCAAAATTAAGCATTTTTAGGTCTGCTAAACCAAAAACAAGTAAACATTTTTAGAAACAGTGTTGTTCCCCCCTCTCTCTCTGTCTCTCTCTCTGTCTCTCTCTCTCTGTCTCTCTGTCTCTTTCTCTCTCTGTCTCTCTCTGTCTCTCTCTCTCTCTCTCTCTGTCTCTCTCTCTCTCTCTGTCTCTCTGTCTGTCTCTCTCTCTGTCTCTCTCTCTCTGTGCACATGTGTATGAAAGAGAGGGAGGAAGAAGATTCAATTCAACAAACAAAAGTTGTACAAATACCAAAATTAGTATTTAAGTTCAGCATCTTCCAAGGATGCTACAAAAGATTTACAAGAAAATTCTCCCACTCTTACCACCCTTCAAATGCAAAATGTTTTATTATTTTAATTTTCTTAACAAATGGCTCTATCCATTTTGCTAAAAATATTGTTTGACATATTGATATGAGGAATAAATCATATGTATTTGAATGCAGTTGATTTATGTGATTTTTCACACTTTCCCTTTCTACTTTCTTACCAACTATAGAAGTTAGAGAACTATTGTATCCTATACAAAAAATTTGTATCAAGATTTCACCAAAATTAAGCATTTTTAGGTCTGCTAAACCAAAAACAAGTAAACATTTTTAGAAACAGTGTTGTTCCCCCCCTCTCTCTCTGTCTCTCTCTCTCTGTCTCTCTCTCTGTCTCTCTCTCTCTGTCTCTCTCTGTCTCTTTCTCTCTCTCTCTGTCTCTCTCTCTGTCTCTCTCTCTCTGTCTCTCTCTCTGTCTCTCTGTCTCTCTCTCTGTCTCTCTCTGTCTCTCTCTCTGTCTCTCTCTCTCTCTCTGTCTCTCTCTCTGTCTCTCTATCTTTCTCTCTGTCTCTCTCTGTCTCTCTCTGTGCACATGTGTGTGAAAGAGAGGGAGGAGGAAGATTCAATTCAACAAACAAAAGTTGTACAAATACCAAAATTAGTATTTAAGTTCAGCATCTTCCAAGGATGCTACAAAAGATTTACAAAAAAATTCTCCCACTCTTACCACCCTTCAAATGCAAAATGTTTTATTATTTTAATTTTCTTAACAAATGGCTCTATCCATTTTGCTAAAAATATTATGTTTGACATATTGATATGAAGAATAAATCATATGTATTTAATTTTCTGAGAATACCTGATAAAGTCGCTTTTATTTTATTCATTTGTATTACAAAGAAACTTTAAATAATAGACAAATCTTAACTGTAGGAAAAATGTACAGTTGAATTTTAACATTAACATTTGAATTTATCATTAACATTTAAAATTAACATTATAGTTACACCTAAAGAAAATAACATTAGATAAATTTTTTTCATAGTGTTAACCGCTTTAAAAATATTGCATATTGCAGGTTTAGAACTTTCCTAAACTCATCTAACAGACATGCCTCAGAGTTAGCTATATATATATTTTTTTCTTTCCTTTTTTACTTTTTCTACCACGTATAGTAAATAGGGGAAGTATTGCATTCCACCCAAAAGTTTGATATCAAGATTTCACTGGAAATACATGTTTTGTGGCCCCTTGAATAAAAAAAAACATTTTTATTTAGGTTCAGTATCTTTCAAAGATGTGACAAGAACATTTTCAAGAAAATTCCCCCACCCCAGACTACCCTTTACATGGAATATTTTTCGATCATTTTTATTTTCTCAAAAATGGCTAACAATTTTGATTGAAATATCATATGTTTAAGATATTTTCATGGCAAATGAAATGCATATCTTGAATTTTCTGGGAATGTCCCCAAAAGTCCTCTTCATTCTAAATACTTTTGCATAACTTGCAAACCTTAAGAGATAGATGGAAGTTCACTACATAAAAAATGTACATCTTGTTAAAACACACAATTTATGTCATATTCATTTTTTTGTCAAGTTAACCATTTCCGAGATATTCCTTGTTATTTACTTGAATTTCCCAATACTTAATAGTGGGAAATGGGAATTAGTTATTTTTTTTTTTAAATATGTCCTGGACATGCTAAGAGAATGGAATTCTCCACATAGCAACCAGCTCTTAAAAGAGTTTTGATATTATTTAAAGCCTACTGTATGTCCATATTCCCCTTGCACCTACAAAACAATTAGCAATAAGATAGTTTCAGCAAAGGTTTATCTTGATTAACATGAAGTAGATGGAGAATAAGCATTTGTAAAACTAGTTTGCATAAGAGTAGAGAAAGTCATGTGAGTGTAACACATCAGATTGTTTTCTCTTTATTGTGAGAAAAGCATGTTACCATGAATAAATATTTGAATGTTGTTTACTCATGTTGTAACTAAGCGCTTTTTGCTATTTGAAATCTTTCCTAAGCAAAACTATATCATGTATAATGTAATGTGAATAGAAGAATCGGTTTTTATATGAAAACTGTGATATATAACAGATATGTGAATTTGTCATTGGTAAAAGAAATCATATGAATGAGTCATATCAAATTTTATATTTATTCTGTATGGACTAGCAAGTATAATTTCCATGTTTTATTGCATGTTAAGTTGCTAGTTTTTACTTTCTTTGCCACTTAGGTACCTAAACTAGAGGAAGTATCAATTCAATACTTAGTTTTCATTAGAAATGCATATACCTATTTAAGTTATGTGGAATACAAACAAAGAAGTTTCAGAAAATGTTCTAAAAAGAAATGGGGAAAGAGAGAACAGAATAATTCAAAAATGAAAAAAGTAATTGAATACTGTACTTTATACTTAAGTAAGGTGTACTTTCTAAAGATGCAAAGCAATGCAAAATATTTTACTATGACCCTTATTAAAAAAAATAACTCTCTTTGCATAAAATGGATATATTTGAGTAACTGCCAAACAAAATCTTGAAGGCCTGTAAAATCCACTTCATTCCTATGAATTTTATATAATTTGGAAATACTAACAACTATTTGTTGTTGCTGCATTTTGAATGTAATCAAGTCTGTGGAAATTCTTATCATGATTAACCTAAAGTACATAGAAGAATTGTCCTGTTATGAATAGTATATCATTTAAGGGATACCTGTGAATTTGTATAATGTGTTTAGAAAATTGAACGTCTGTTTCCAACAATTTATTTTCCCTACTACAACCTATTGTAAGTAGAGGAAGTGTATTCCATTTTATATTGGGATTCCCTCAGAAATATACATTTTGAGATCCCATGAATCAACAAAAAGCATTTTTAGAAAAAGGTGTTGAAAAGCAAAATGTTGAATAGATGCCAAACTTGGTATTGAAGCTTGGCATCTTACAAAGTTGCAATATGAAGATTTTAAAGAAAATCCCTCCACCCCAAATTACCTTTTACATGAAACATTTTTCATTGTTATTAATTTTCTCATAAATGCAGCTATTTTGATTAACTTCTTAGATGTATGTATTGAATTTTCTGTGAATAGGATGAACAGCTACGAATAGATAACTGAGTAGTGAAATTCATGTAAATGTAATGCAGATGTTTTTGTTACAGTAGACAGTGTTTATTTTCAAATTTTAGTATGTAAATAACAGTACCAACCCATCTATGTTTTTTTTAAGCAAACAAAAAAAAAAAAAATGGCGTTCACCATTTGATTCGAAAAAATTATATTTTGAAACCTGTATATGAACACAAGCAGAAGCATTTTACAATATGTTTAGAAAAATATGTTATTCCTTTTTAGATATACTGGATGTCTTTATTTTCTGCAGACAGCACGTCATCAGGCAGCTGGGCTGTCTTGGCTTCTTTGACTGATTTGTGTTTTTGTAAATAAGTGGTGGATATCCCACTTCAGACTTCAGAAAGCATCTCTTTCAATGGTGACAGCCTTCCAGGGTACTTGCTTCAAAGAAACCTAACTTTAACATTCCATCCCTAGCTGCACTTATACTCTGGTATCACCAACTGCCCATAGTGTGGGAATATGTCTGTCTATATTTCAAATGCTCGAGTTCAAATTTTGATTTGGGTGAGTTCCCTCAATAAGATGATTTTATTTTATTTTACTTTTTTTTTTTGCCATGTACCCAGTAGATAGAGGAAGTATTACATTCCATAAATTTGATATTGATATTTCACCAGAAATTCATGTTTTGGTGCCCCTGATTCCAATAAACGCATTTTTAGAAAAAGGTTTCTGGTGTGTTTTTTTTTTTTTTTTTTTTTTTGTTCAATGTCTTTCAAAGATGCAATGCAAAGATTTTGAGGAAAACTGTTTGAAATTTAATTTTCTCAAAAATGTCTCTTATTATTATGATTAAAGTACTATATGTTTAAGATACTTATAGGAAAAATAAAATGTAATCTTGGATTTTCTGAGAATAGCCTGTGAACATCTCTTCATTTGCAGGAAACTGAGAGAGAGAAAGAGAGACAAAAACGTACTATATGAAAAATATAAAACTTTAAAACCTGCAATTTATTTAAAATAACTTTTTTTTGGGGGGGGACATCAGCCTTTCAGAGATAACCGCTTTTATTAGTTTGAATTTCTCAATAACTTGGCATTTTCTTTAAAGTGCTATCGCTGTTTAGTTGTTTCTCCCGATATCTTGGAAAGTATATGGAATTTCAAAGCCATCACATAGTGACCGATTTCAAACATCTGACTATCATTAGGTTTCCTGTATTCTTGTACTTACAACGAATGTGAAATTTAACTATCTCTGCAAGGTTTCTATTCCGATTAATACGAAGTACTCGTAGGTAGAAAAATACCTAAGCTTTTGTAATATTAGTGTGTAGAAGTAGTTTCATAAAAATAAATGATAGTGGTAGGGAACGTAATGTGAATGTAACACACAAGATTTTTTTTTCTTTCGGGTGCGGGTAAGACAAATGAAAAACACGAAACTCCACTGACTCTAAGCACTTTAGAACATCGGTCCATCCATTTCACTCACCGTCGTTTATGACCTGCAGGTTAGAGGACGCTAGAATGAGAGAGAGAGAGAGATATTTTGTTTTTGTAGCATGCATTTCATATCTTATAAATATTAAGCATGCTTATATTTGTTTTTCTCAACAGAAAAAAAGAAACCTGCGCCTATGCTGCAAAGGCAAACTTTGGACACCGCACGCAATAAAGTAGATAGGCCAATATTTATTTACAATGACTGCTAAATGTTTCGCTCCGTAAAGTTGGGCGTTCATTTATTTCATGGGAAAAAAATATTCTCAAATGATTAGCGTATACACCTTTATGCACTTGAGTTTCACCTAGGCAATCCTGTTGTCATTAAGATATACCTATTTCTTTATCAGAATAAATATTTTATCCAATTTGGTATTATATCGAATGTATTATAGAAAACTTGTATTTTCTCGAAAGCTTCGTTATTATGTTAATGAGCTATTGTGTATACTAGAGTAATAAAAGATTACGTCTGTTTAGTCATTAGTTACAGTCGCCTGGATTGTATAGCTTAGGACAATAAAGTAAGCAGCGTCCTACTTTGTTTCGGGAACAATATTATTTGCCGTTGTTGGAAGAACAGCAGCTACGAGATGCAGGAAGTAAGTACATTAATAAAGAGGAAGAATTACTTATATCTAATGCTTGTCTAACAACTTGCACGATAGAAGCAAGATCAGGATTTGCTGGTTATGTTTCTTATCATCTGCACTGCTCGTCACCAGCGCTCTCTGTAGCATTCTCTCAACTATCATTCAGCTTGAGATGAAACAAAGTTGTGTCTTTAGTGCCCAAGTGCTTCACGCCTAGCTTCATTTGATTTAGAGATATACAGGTATGCTCTAAGATTAGAGTGTTTCTCAACATTAGACGCTCGTCCTACTGGAAAAAGATTCCACAGATAATGTTAAAATATATCTTAATGTCGATGTTTTGCTAAATGTACTTTAAGACGAGTAGCTCTGCAATAGAACTGGAAATGTTGAAAATTCCACTTGCGGTCTTCTTACCAAGAGAATCTTTCCAACTGTGTAAGCTCTTAAGTTAATAAAAATACTACAGTTAGCAACTTTTTGCATTAGGGCGAGACATTAGCGTACCACTTTTTAGATATATTTAAAATAATGTTTCAATTAAGGTTAATGCAGATACGATATTAGAGGAACATGATATTTTTACTTTCTCTACTGCCTACCTAGGATAGGGGATGTATTGCATTCGCGCAAAAATATGATATCAACGGAAAAACAATTTTTGAGGCATACGCGCGCGCGTGTGTGGATAATCTCGGAAACCGTTCAACCCATTTTAGTTGGCGATATAGGCTACAAGAAATATTTGCTTTAAAATGGGGATGGGGCGGAGGTAGGATGTCATTCATATTCGTATCGCCAATTTCACTAAATATAGAAAAAGCCGATATTCTAGACCCTTTTTTAATTTTTCCTGTATAACAATTTGCGCATCTTTTATGGTTTATCAGATAGATAGAATTCAAAAAATGAAGAGGACCTCAAACGCTATTCGTAAATTTTCAAGATATACTTTTTATTCCTCACACCACTATCTCAAGCGTATAAGACTTTCTAAACAATTTCAACCATTTTGAAAGAAATAAAAATAACGAGAAACCGTCCATGTAAGGCTATGTTTGCGTAGGGGGAATTCCTTGAAAGTCTTCAACTTGCAGTATTAAAGAAGCCTGACTAAAGAGAAGAGACATGGAGTTATTCTTAAAAAAATTCAAATTTTAAATTTTGACGTAAAATAACCTGAAACCCTAGCACACATATTCTATAAACCATTTTATGAAACTTTATTAATTTATTCTAGAAAGCAGAAAAGATTTAACATCCTTCATTTTTCTTTTCCTTGCCCCCTTTTCAGTTTAAAGTTTTGGTTTTACCCTTTCGGAATTACAATCCTAAACACAGTTTATTTTTACTTTCTCTACTACGTATAGTAAGTAGGGGAAGTATTGCATTCCACTCAAAAATTCGATACCGAGATTTCACCGGAAATACATGTTTTGAGACCTCCTGAATCCAAAAAAAAGCATTTTTGGAAACATGTCCGTGTGTGTGTCTGTGTGTGTGTCTGTGTGTGTGTGTGTGTTTGTGAACAGCATAACTCAAAAACGAACAGTCGGATAAGCACCAAACTTGGTATTTAGGCTCAGTGTCTTCCAGAGATGTGACACGAAGGTTTTCAAGAAAATCCCCCCACCCCAGACTACCCTTTACATGGAAGATTTTTCGAAAATTTTAATTTTCTCAAAAATGGCTCTAACGATTTTGATGAAAATATCATATGTTTAAGATGTCATGAGAAATGAAATGTATATCTTGAATTTTCTGGGAATGTCTCCAAAAGTATTCTTCATTGTGAACGACTTTTGCATAACAGGTAAACCATAAGAGATAGACAAAATTTTACTACACAAAAAATGTAGATCGCGTTAAAATACACAACTTATGTCATATACATTTCTTTTGTTGAGTGAACCGTTTTCGAGATATTGCTTGTTATTTCCTTAAATTTTACAATACTTATACTTTTTCTCAAATTCGTTATTCATATTTTTTATGTCCTGGACATGCAAAGAGAATGGAATGCGCCACATAGCAACCAGCGTTAAAATATTTGACTATCGCTTAAAAGCTACCATATTCCCCTTGCATCTACATGAAAATTACCAATAAGATTGACATCTCGATATCTCGATTAACATGAAGCATATGGAGAATAAGCGTTTGTAAAAATAGTTTGTACAAGAGTAGAGAAAGTCATGTGAGTGTAACACATCAGATTTTTTTTATATAGGTACATACATCAAAATATCAAAGCTTTAAATGGATGCATTTTCTTCATTTAAAGCACAGAAGCTTTCTAATGTGTTTATAAAATATTTGGAAGTAGCTATTATATATATATATATATATATGTGGTTTTTAAGTGAAATATGTATATTTTAATTTTTATGGTTGTGCTACTATTCTGTGTCAAGAAAAAAAATGTATCAGAATATGCATTATATAAACATCTGATGTGTTACATTCATATGACTTTCTCTACCCCCTAATCATTCATTAGTGGATGTACAAACTATTCTTACGAAAGCTTATTTCTCTATCTACTTCATTTTAATTGAGATAAACCTTTGCAGAAATAGCTTCATTGCAGATTGCGTTGGAGATATAAAGGGAACAAAGATAGTCACATGTTTGAGAACCGGATGCTAATGCTGGCCTTAAAATTCCATACTCTTTTCATGTAATCGCAGAAACAAGTGAATATCGACAGGACTTTAAAAGAATGGCAACGTATTGAACAGTTAAAACAATTAATAATGGATATTGGGAAATACCTTATGCCAGAAAAATATTATTTGAAATAAATTGTGTGTTTTAAAGAGAATTTTTTGTGAAGTACGTTTTCATCTATCACTCCACGTTTACCAGATTGTACAAATTTCCTTTCAAATGAAGAGGACTTCACAGGTTAATCCCAGAAAATTCAAGAGAAACATTTTGTTTGTCATGTAAATTTATTAACTATATGGTATTTTAATCAAAATTATTAGTCATTTTTTAAAAAATAAAAATTTTCGAAAAATGTTCCATATAAAAGTTGGAGGGAAGGATTTCCTTGAAAATATTCGTATCGCATCTTTAGAAGATAGTGAACTAAAATACCAAGTTTGGTGTTTATCCGACGTTTCGTTTTTGGGTTTTGCTATTCCTAGACACAAACACACAAGTTTAGGGTAGAATGATTCTCTTCAAAAACTTTGTCACATTTTTGGAACATACTGAACTTCAATACCGAGTTTGGTATTTATCTGACTTTTCGTTTTTGAGTTATGCTTTTCACACACACACGCGCGTGTGAACGCGGATCTTCATCTAAAAATGTTTTTTTTTTCCATTCAGGGAGCCTCAGAACATGTATGTTATGTGAAATCTCGATATCGAACTTGTGGGTGGAATATTAATACCTACTCTACCCAGCATGATGCGGTAGAAAAAGTAAAAATGAAAATTTCACTAGTACACACACACACACACACACACACACACACACACACACACACATACGTGCTCATGGACCTTTTCCTAAAAACTTCTTTTTTTCTGGGTGAAACCTCGATAATGAATTTTTGGAGTGAATGTAATACTTCCTCTGCTGTAATTAATTGCAATGAAAATGTCGTCCCTAATTGCATTAGTTTGACAGGAAAATGAACCAAGAGCATGAAGATTTGCTAACTCATCAGCAAATACATAGGTTATTGACCAATTGCTTTCCTAAGCGAAGCTAGTCTTAACTCGAACTACTGTTAATTTCGAACCCTGGTATCCTTCCTATGGCTTCCTTAGCCAGTTAAAGCACCCAATTATAATTTTAAAGTTAGTTTGTCAAGCTGTTTATTAATTTAAGTATTTGAACTTAATTGGTTGCGTGATTTGTTGTTTAATGCGATATTCATTTAATATACCTATTAGTACTAGCCTTTAAGAAAATAATCAGATTAAGTAGCAGTTTTAGAAAGCACAGGATGAGTAATGCTACACGCTTCTTCTTGCACCACTTTGCAAGTAGTGTCAATAAACACTGTAACTGTAGCTTTAACACTGGAGTTTCTCTCTGTCATAAACTGTTGCTAATATACATCATGCCTAACTAACCAAAGATATAACAGGTTGTGTGCATCTTCAATGTATATATTTCTGGCAGCTACTTATGAAGGATTGTTCATTACAATTTATGGTAGTGTCATGAAATACTTCATAAATTACCTGCAAGATAAACTTAGTTTGCCTAATGTAGGTGAATAAGTCAATATTTACATGTTTTTTATTCCTAATTTATTAAATAAAGTCCAGGTTTGTACTAAATTGTATATAGTGTGCAATCATAATACCGGTTCATTAATTTAGCTTGAATCTCCGCATGTTTGCGGGTGAAGACGTTAGCTCCCCCTGTATATGGTAAGAGAGAAGGAACGGGGAGAAAAAAAAATCTTATGTGTTACACTCACATGACTTTCTCTAGTCCTGTACAAACTATTTTTACAAACACTTATTCTCCATGTGCTTCATGTTAATCGAGATATCGAGATGTTAATCTTATTGATAATTTTCTTGTAGATGCAAGGGGAATATGGTAAGTTTTAAGCGATAGTCAAATCTTTTAAGCGCTGGTTGCTCTGTGGCGTATTCATTCTCTTTGTATGTCCAGGACAAAAGAATGAATAACGAATTTGAGAAAAACTAAGTATTGGAAAATTTAAGCAATATCTCGAAAACGGTTCACTCAACAAAAGAAATGCATATGACATAAATTGTGTATTTTAACGCGATCTACATTTTTTGTGTAGTAAAAGTTTGTCTATCTCTTATGGTTCACCAGTTATGCAAAAGTCGTTCACAATGAAGAACACTTTTGGAGACATTCCCAGAAAATTCGAGATAAACATTTCATTTGTCATGAAAATATCTTAAACATATGATATATTAATCAAAATCGTTAGAGCCATTTTTGAGTAAATTAAAGTTCTCGAAAAATGTTCCATGTAAAGGGTAGTTTGGGGTGGGGGGATTTTCTTGAAAACCTTCGTGTTGCATCTCTGGAAGATACTGAACCTAAATATCAAGTTTAGTGTTTATCCGACTGTTCGTTTCTGAGTTATGCTGTTCACAGACCCACACAGGGACATGTTTCCAAAAATACATTTTTGGATTCAGGGGGTCTCAAAACATGTATTTCCGGTGAAATCTCGGTATCGAATTTTTTGGGGGGAATACAATACTTCCCCTACTTACTATACATAGTAGAGAAAGTAAAAATACTGCATGTAGTTTCATTAAACATATAATCAGTGATGGCAGTCCTGTTGTGATGCGATGACCTGCAAAGCAGAAGACGCAGGTTCTATTCCCGGTACACGTGGAACTTTTCTCGTGCTAAGTTTTCGGAACGGGGAGCTCCATAAGTGACACTTGAGTAGTGGCTACGTTGAAATAGCGGGTTTTTTTTTTGTTTCGAAAACCACTAATAGGCGACGGAGGGAAGATCTAAAAGGCATGCCACCCGCACTACACACCCTGCCCTTGAATGTATGAGATAGAGGATGCAGCGATCGTTCCGTCGCCTTAGCCTGCCTTGGGGAGTGATACAGGGAGTTCAGTAATGCCGCTGAGTACTTATGAAATATGTTCTCTTCACGAAAACAGCTTGTTATCAATGCTCCCAAATAAAAACGTTTTTCAAAATAAGTATAATAATTTATTTTTTTATGGATTGCTAATATGTCAACACAGCAAACAAACTTATTAGTTAAATCAGTTTTTAGCACCTCTTGTTTCCCAGGTTTCATGTAAATAACTTGACTGTTCATTACGAATCCACCAATTTTGGCAATATTGAATAGAAGCAAGACGTTAGCACTGTCCTTAAATAATATCTCTACTTAAAAGTTGTGCCTTTTTACTTTCTCTGTCACATACGTAGAAGGTAGAGAAGATATTGCATTTCACCCAAAAATTCAATGCCGATATTTCTCCGGAAATACATGCTTTGAGGCCCCTGAATAAAAAAAATCTGATGTGTTACACTCACATGACTTTCTCTACTCTTGTACAAACTATTTTTACACACGCTTATTCTCCATATGCTTCATGTTAATCGAGATGTTAATCTTATTGCTAATTTTCTTGTAGATGAAGGGGGAATTGGTAGGCTTAAAGCGATAGTCAAATATGTTAATAGCTGGTTGCTATGTTTGTAAGATTTAGAAAAATAGTATATAAAGTGTTGTAACGTTGGATGAGAAATGTTTATAATATAATTACTGTCTATATTACCATAAATACCTGTGATACTATCTGAATTACCTGCTAAAATGACTTTAATACCTGTGATACTACCCGAATCATGTGAAATTACCTTAAATAGCTCTGATACGAATCCCTGCTCGACCACCTGTGATACTATCTGGTTTACCCTAAATATCAATGGCACTAGTTGAATTACCTGTTAAAATGACTCACATACCTTTGATACAACCTGAATTACCTTAAATACATAGCTGTGATACAAATCGCTATTCGAAATTATCACGTGTTTCTGTGAAACTATGCTGATTACCCCCCAAATACTTACGATATTACCCGAACTGTCTATGAAATACGAAACTATGTTATAACCGAAACCTGGAACCTATCCTCCTGTAATGCTAGCTGAAGTACTCTAAACACCTATGATACTTGAATTATTCTAAATGCCTATGAACTCTCTGAATTACCTGCGAAATACGAAACTTGCAATACCCAACCACCGGAATCTATCCTCCTGTGATACTAGCTGAATTAGCTTAAATACCTACGATACTAGCTGAATTACCTGTGAAATACACAACTATGATGCAGTCAGCCTCTGGAATCTAGCCTTCTGTGATACTAGCTGAATTAGCTTAAATGCCCACGATTCTAGCTGAATTGCCTGTGAAATCACATGCAGCTATGATACGCACTGCCCCTGGAATCTAGCCTCCTGTGATGCTAGCTGAATTAGCCTAAATACCTATGATACTAGCTGAATTACCTGTGAAATCATACAAGCTATGATGCAGTCAGCCTCTGGAATCTAGCCTCCTGTGATACTAGCTGAATTGCCTGTGAAATCATACACAGCTATGATGCAGTCAGCCTCTGGAATCTAGCCTTCTGTGATACTAGCTGAATTAGCTTAAATGCCCACGATTCTAGCTGAATTGCCTGTAAAATCACATGCAGCTATGATACGCACTGCTCCTGGAATCTAGCCTCCTGTGATGGTAGCTGAATTAGTCTAAATACCTATGATACTAGCTGAATTACCTGTGAAATCATACACAGCTATGATGCAATCAGCCTCTGGAATCTAGCCCCCTGTGATACTATCTGAGTAACTCTAAACACTATGATACTTGAATTATCCTAAATACCTACGATACTATCTGAATTACCTGTGAAATCCTACGGGACTATGGTATACGCACTTCCCGGAAGCTGTCCTATCCTGTGATACTACCTGAATTACTTACCTTTTAGCGTGAGTGGTTGTCTATTTGCGTGAGTGGGTCACCTTTTTTGCGTGAGTGGGTCACCTTTATGCGTGAGTGGGTCATCTTTTTGCGTGAGCGGGTCACCTTTTTCCGTGAATGGGTCATCTTTTTGCTTGAGTGAGTCACCTTTTTGCGTGAGTGAGCCACCTTTTTGCGTGAGTGGGCCACCTTTTTGCGTGAGTGGGTCACCTTTATACGTGAGTGGGTCACCTTTTTGCGTCAGTGGGTCACCTTTTACGTGAATGGTTCACCTGTTTACGTGAATAGGTCACCTTTTTGGGTGAATGGGTCACCTTTTTGCGTGAGTGGGTCACCATTTTACGTGAGTGGGTCACCTTTTATGCGTTAGTGGGTCAACTTTTTTACGTGATTGCGTCATCTGTTTACGTGAGTCGGTCATCTTTTTGCGTGAGTGGGTCACCTTTTTACGTGAATGGGTCATCTTTTTACGTGAGTGGGTCACCTTTTTGAGAGAGTGGGTCACCTTGTTTAGAGTGAGTGGGTTACTTTTTTGCGAGAGTGGCTAACCTTTTTAGCATGAGTGGGTTACGTGATGGAGCTGTCTACAATTAGTGTTCCAGCATTGACAGGAAACATCTTTCCATGAAGTTCTCGTCTACAGTCGCTTTCAAAGTCTAGCACCTCCCCTCCTATTCCCTATCTCTCCTGTATATAAGCCCATATTCCTACTCCTTCAGTATCTGTCTAGCCTAACAGCTCTCCTCGTTTTCCTATAACTCTCATACATACAAACGCATACTCTACTCTCAACCCCTGTCTAGTCAAGCATCTCTCCCCATAATCCCTATCTTTTCCATATAAACGCATACTCTACTCCTCAGCATCTGTCTGGCCTAGCACTTCTCCTCGTATCCCATACCTCCCGTAAAGCGCATTCCCTCCTGCCCTCTGTCTAGCTGAGTATCGCTCCTTGGTTTCCTATCTAGGCCATATAAAACACATTCTACCTATAACACCTGTCTATCCTAGCATAGGACTTCTCTCCGTTTTCTCGTCTCTCCTTATAAACGCATACTCAAACTCTCCTAGCCTAATACCTCTCCTCGGTTTGCTATCTCTCCCATATAAAGGTTTATTCTACCCTTCAAGCTCTGTCTAGTCTAACAGCTCTCCTCGTTTTCCTATACCTTTCATATAAAGCTTACTCTACTCCTCAACCTCTGTCTAGCCTAACACCTCTCCTCGTTTTCCTATACCTCTCATATAAACCTTACTCTATTCTTCAACCTCTGTCTAGCATAACACCTGTCCACTATGTCTTCCATATAAATGCACTTCCCTCCTTCAACCCTGTCTAGCCTAGTATCGGTCGTCGTATTCCCTGTCTCTCCCATATAAACCCATTTTCCTCCTTGAAGGCTCTCTCAACCTGGCATCTACCCTCGTTTCCCTATCCTTTCCCATATATGCCCAAAAACTGCGCTCGATCTCTCTATAATAACCTACTGAGACATTCCCAGTAAATTCGAGATATAAATTTCATATGTCATAAAAATAACTTAAACATTCATTCATTCATTCATTATCTGTTTACCCTCCTCTTATGTAGGACTTACACCCCCAAGGACTTATAGGCGGGTGCCTGGGGTCAGAGGCCCGTCGAGGAGCAGACACTCATGGATCAGACAGAACATCCAGGATGGGTGATCAGCCCGATGCCTGGTATGGGATGAAGGAAGTGGATGAAGCGAAATGTTGGTGAAATGGATGAAAGGAAAGGTGATGATGGAGCAGTTGGTGGAATGAATGGCGGGGGAAACCGGAGAACCCGGAGAAAACCCGCCCAGACGCCGCTTCGTCCACCACAAATCCCACATGCAGGTCCCTGGGATTGAACCCGGTCCGCCTCGGTGGGAGGCGAGCGGTAACTTAAACATATGATATTTTAATCAAAATCGTTAGAGCCATTTTTTAGAAAATTAAAATTTTCGAAAAATGTTCCATGTAAAGGGTAATCTGGGGTGGGGGGATTTTCCTGAAAACCTTCGTGTCGCATCCTTGGAAGATACTGAACCTAAATACCAAGTTTGGTGTTTATCCGACTGTTCGTTTCTGAGTTATGCTGTTCACAGACACACACACACACACACACACACACACACACACACACACACACACACACGGGGACATGTTTCCAAAAATGCTTTTTTTGGATTCAGGGGGTCTCAAAACATATTCCAGGTGAAATCTCGGTATCGAATTTTTGGGTGGAATACAATACTTCCCCTACTTACTATACGTAGTAGAGGAAGTAAAAAATAAAGTAAATATTTGCAATACAATTTAATGTAATGTTGCTTTTCTTTTCGTAAATTAATATTGCTTTACTTACAAAATAAGATATATTTAGAGAACTGAAAGTAATATCTGGTAATGCCTTTCTGTTCCTCAGCTAACGATCACGTGATTATTGTTGTCGATGATGCATCAGCAAGCACAACTAACCGACAAAGTGATGTGTGAAGAGGAAGCGGTTATTCACTGGTGGCGTTACTCTTTCCTTCCACTGATCCTTTACATGCATGTAACACGTCAGCACATTTAAGTGTTCTGTTCGCCTAATTCTAGACAATCACGATTACACACTTGCTCGCATTGTGCCTAGCTTCCAATAGTCCTGCAGCGGGTACCTGGAATGTGTTTTAACGCTCGTTTTACTTCGTTAAAACACCACAGGAGGTAGACACTGGAAATGATTATGAGGAAAATTTTGGCAAGGAAATGCTCCAAGCATAAGTTTAAGGTGCTTCCCCGGCATCTTGCTAGTTATGAGGACTAAGGAAAACCTAAAAAATCCTGCAGTCTGGTAAGACAGTCCGCGGACCTCCCACTTTCAAGTGCGTGCTAAACTGAACCCGGCCACCCGTGTTGGGAGCATGACTGGGTAATGGAGCACATACTATGGCAATCTGATACCTGGACAAAAGTTAACAAACCAATTTTTATGGTTAACTTAGGTTTACAAGATTAAAAAATCTGATGTGTTACACTCACATGACTTTCTCTACTCTTGTACAAACTATTTCTTCTCCATATGCTTCATGTTAATCGAGATGTTAATCTTATTGCTAATTTTCTTGTAGGTGCAAGGGGAATATGGTAGGCTTTAAGCGATATTCAATTATTTTAAGAGCTGTTTGTTATGTGCAGTATTCTATTCTCTTTGCATGTCCAGGAGATAAAAAAATGAATAACGAATTCCCATTTGATAAAAAGTATAAGTATTGGAAAATTTAAGGGAATAACAAGCAATATCTCGAAAATGGTTCACTCAACAACAAAAAAATGTATATCACATAAATTGTGTATTTTAACGCGATCTACATTCTTTGTATAGTAAAATTTTGTCTATATCTTATGGTTTACCAGTTATGCAAAAGTCGTTCACAATGAAGAATACTTTTGGAGACATTCTCAGAAAATTCGAGATATACACTTCATTTGTCATGAAAATATTTTAAACGTATGATATTTTAATCAAAATCCTTAGAGCCATTTTTGAGAAAATTAAAATTTTCGAAAAGTGTTCCATGTAAAGGGTAATCTGGGGTGGGGGGAGTTTCTTGAAAACCTTCGTGTCGCATCTCTGGAAGATACTGAACCTACGAGGGCTGATCAACAAAGACTGAGACTGATTTTTTCCTGTAGCTTCCGTGATAGTTTCGTATCTGTAACATAAATATTTGAAAAGAGCGGGTTTTTATGTATAATGTTGGTAGGCGGCAGCACTCTCGTATTGGTAGGTTGGTAGTAATGCTCTATTTTGTAGATCCTACGTGCATTTCGCATACCAGACAATGGAGGTAACGCGAGAGGTGACGCGAGAGGAGCAGTATAGCGTAATCAAATTCTGTTTTCTTTAAACCATACAGCCACCGAAACTTATGAAAAGCTGAAGCAAGCGTACAGTGAAGATACACTACCTCGTGCAACAGTGTTTAGATGGTTCAAGGACTTCAAAGAAGGCCGACTTGTCAGTGTTAAGCAAGGTGGACCTGGTGTTTCGGCTTCTGCTATGACTGAAGTCAACATCAACACAGCTGCTGTGATTGTCCGAGAGGATCGGCGTATAACATTACGTAACCTCAGTGAAGTGTTGAGAATTTCATATGGCAGTGTGTTTACAATTATGCACGACCATCTCCATATGACCCGAGTTTGTGCTCGTTGGGTGCCACGTCTGTTGACTCCCGAACAAAAGGCTGTGCGAATGGAGACAAGCCGTGAGGTGCTGCATCTCTTTGCTGATGGAGGGGATGCATTTTTTAAATCGATTATCACCGGTAATGAGTCGTGGCTGCATCATTATGATCCTGAAGGAAAACAAGCCAGCATAGTGTGGAAATTGCCAGGTTCTCCAACACCAAAAAAGGCAAAAGTTGTTCCATCTGCAGGGAAAGTGATGGTGATCACATTTTTTGACTCTAATGGAATGATTTACCAGCATGCAGTACCCCCTCACACTACTGTTACAGCAGCATACTACACGTCAGTATTGGCTACACTGAGGAAGCACATTGCAAAGAAACAACCAGAGCTTTCTCAGACTGGGTGGCGACGTCATCATGACAATGCACGGCCTCACGTCGCAAATCAAGTCATGCAGTTTCTGGCTCGATTCAACATTACCTGTGTACCACATCCACCTTATAGCCCCGATCTTGCACCCTGTGACTTTTTTTATTCCCATCACTAAAGGCAAAGTTTAGGGGTATTCGATTTGAGAACTCTGAAGCAGTACTCAAGAAAACGAGGCGATTCTCAAGGACCTGACAAAGAATGGTCTGCAGCACGTGTTCAAGGACTGGCAGAGACGCTACAAAAATGCATTGAAGTAGGAGGGGACTACTTTGAAAAAGATCATGTAAACATTGAATTTGGAGTAATAAACATCTGTGAAAAAAAATCAGTCTCAGTCTTTGTTGATCAGCCCTAGTTTGGTGTTTATCCGACTGTTCATTTCTGAGTTATACTGTTCACAGACACACACACAAACACACACACGGACATGTTTCCAAAAATGCTTTTTTGGATTCAGGGGGCCTCAAAACATGCATTTCGGGTGAAATCTCGGTATCGAATTTTTCGGTGGAATACAATACTTCCCCTACTTACTATACATAGTAGAGGAAGTAAAAATTACGCTTCCGTATTTTATATTCGACAAAATGTTCACACTTCGTTTAAAACTCGCAATAGACAATCCAAAGTTAATTTATAGTTTTGAAAAATTACTTCGTATTCTTATTTTTATCCCCTTGCAACCAAAGTTAATCTTTGGCGGTCTGGAAGAAAACTGGGTCAATTATGCTTTAGGACCTGGTAAAGTTTTAGCCGCCTCTACTTTCAAAAACTAACCCATTGCTTACAAATCGTCTCCATTTGGCATATCTGGGTGAAAATTTATACACTTATGGTGTAGGAGAAAGCGAAAATTGTAGACTATCTTACAAATTGATAAATCTAACTCTGCCCATATTTTAAATCCCTTATATACCTATACAAAACTACGTCATTTCATCGATGTGGACAAATTTTGGAGACTTATGGTTTAAGCCTCGTCTACTTTTGTTTTCAACCCCATGCATTCGTAATCGTTTGATTAACCATGACAAAGCGTATTCGGCGAAAGCTAGGTGTAGACACGAGAGGTGATTCAACGGCGACCTGCACAGATTTAATGCGGCTACCACACCCCCGTAGGAAAGGTTGAGGTGAAGGAACCATAGGAGGCTACAGACCATAGGCAGACAGGCCACAGAGACGTGCGGAAATCCCTAATATTCTCAAGCTCGCAGGTCCGTCCCACTGCTGGAGACGCCGAGAGAGGGCGATGAACGACCTGCCAATTAGGCAGGTATCCACGGGGAATACTCTTTCCATTGAGCTTGCATCTGCGCCATCTGTACGGCACCGCCATACGCCACGAAACCTAGAAGCACACATTAAAAATGTAAAGGAAACGGAATCAAAGGGAAACGATGTAAAGGAAATCGTGGTAAAGAAGAAAGCACCCAAGGTATTCGCCTACCGGCTCCGGGGAAACCACGAAAAACCCAGAGTGGGAGGTCGCTGCCGGGACCCCAATGCGAGTCGCACACATTACCGCGGCGACACAAGAGCACATAATTCTCAAGGGCTTCCTCGTCCTTATTTAAAACTCCTAAGATACAAATCTAACTGTTTCAGCAATTAATCCGTTCACTTATGCTTTAGCAGCCAGCAACATTTTATATTAACTTAGAGATGTCAAAAACAGCCACTATTCTTCTTCCCTTCACATAAATCTAAACCATAGGACCAGTCTGGACCTACAGCCCAGCGCAAATTAAAGAGTAACCTTCGGTACTTCCCCTTACACGAAAACCTAGACCACCTATAAATAGGAAACTTGCTTTTTGGGGTCGAACCGAAGTTAAAGGAGTTCGGCCAACAAAATATGTTAGTGTGCACTCCACAACTAATTTTACGTGAAGGTCGAAATATTTATTAACGTATTTTAATATAGGTGTTTGTAATACTGTTTGAAACTTGATTTCAACCATTGTATTATAGAATTTATAAAACTACTGCATAAAAGTTACAATAGAAGTTGCTACAAGTATTTTGTAAACTTTATTCATCACATCCATAAGAAATTGTAAAATGTAAATAATTATACTAATTTAATTCTTTTTAATTTGTAAAACTACATCCATAAAAATTCTGATCTGTTACACTCACATGACTTTCTCTACTCTTGTACAAACTATTTTTTTCAAACGCTTATTCTCCATATGCTTCATGTTAATCGAGATGTTAATCTTATTGGTAATTTTCTTGTAGATGCAAGGGGAATTGGTAGGCTTTAAGCAATAGTCAAATATTTTAAGAGCTGGTTGCTATGTGCAGTATTCCATTCTCTTTGCATTACCAGGACAAAAAAATGAATAAGGAATTCTCATTTGAGAAAAAATATCATTGGAAAATTTAAGGGAATAACAAGCAATATCTCGAAAATAGTCCACTCAACAACAAAAATGTATATGATATAAATTGTGTATTTTAACGCGATCTACATTTTTTGTGTAGTAAAAGTTTGTCTATCTCTTATGGTTTACCAGTTATGCAAAAGTCGTTTACAATGAAGAACACTTTTGGAGACATTTCCAGAAAATTCGAGATATACATTTTACTTGTCATGAAAATATCTTAAACATATGATATTTTAGTCAAAATCGTTTGAGCCATTTTTGAGAAAATTATAATTTTCGAAAAATGTTCCATATAAAGGGTAGTCTGGGGTGGTGGCATTTTCTTGAAACCCTTCGGGTCGCATCTCTGGAAGATACTGAACCTAAATATCAAGTTTGGTGTTTATCCGACTGTTCGTTTCTGAGTTATGCTGTTCACAGACACACAAGGACATGTTTCCAAATTTTTTTTTTGGATTCAGTGTGTCTCAAAACATGTATTTCCGGTGAAATCTCTGTACCAAATTTTTGGGTGGAATACAATACTTCCCCTACTTACTGTACGTAGTAGAGAAAGTAAAAACATATCAATTTTGAAAATGGGATCCTAAGCGCCTAAAGTTTTATCCACATAGTTGAAATAGGGGTAGATTTGTGTGTAGTGTTTGAAAAAATCTGATGTGTTACACTCACATGACTTTCTCTACTCTTGTACAATCTATTTTTACAAACGCCTATTCTCCATATGCTTCATGTTAATCGAGATATCGAGATGTCAATCTTATTAGTAATTTTCTTGTAGATGCAAGGGGAATATGGTTGCTTTTAAGCGATAGTCAAATATTTTAACGCTGGTTGCTATGGGGTGCATTCCATTCTCTTTGCATGTCCAGGACATAAAAAAAATGAATAACGAATTTGAGAAAAAGTATAAGTATTGGAAAATTTAAGGAAATAACAAGCAATATCTCGAAAACGGTTCACTCAACAAAAGAAATGTATATTACATAAGTTGTGTATTTTAATGCGATCTAAATTTTTTGTGTAGTAAAATTTTGTCTATCTCTTATGGTTTACCAGTTATGCAAAAGTCGTTCACAATGAAGAATACTTTTGAGACATTCCCAGAAAATTCGAGATATACATTTCATTTCTCATGACATTATCTTAAACATATGATATTTTCATCAAAATCGTTAGAGCCATTTTTGAGAAAATTAAAATTTTCGAAAAATGTTCCATGTAAAGGGTAGTCTGGGGTGGGGGGATTTTCTTGAAAACCTTCGTGTCGCATCTCTGGAAGATACTGAACCTAAATACCAAGTTTGGTGTTTATCCGACTGTTCGTTTTTGAGTTATGCTGTTCACAGACACACAGACACACACACACACACAGACACACACACACACACGGACATGTTTCCAAAAATGCTTTTTTTGGATTCAGGAGGTCTCAAAACATGTATTTCCGGTGAAATCTCGGTATCGAATTTTTGGGTGGAATGCAATACTTCCCCTACTTACTATACGTAGTAGAGAAAGTAAAAAAGTAAGCATAGGAAAGCTGTATGGTTATTTAATGTTTTTTTAGCGTGTTTCCACTAAAAATTTTAATATCGAGATTTCATCGAAAATAAATAAATTGTGGCTTCATGTCTGTATGTCTATCTATGAACAGAAACTCAAAAACGAAATTTAAGTAAATACCAAACTGATACTTATGTTTAGCACCTGCCAAAGATACGACAAAAAGACAGAGAAAGTGTTTCGTGATTGTTTATTTTTTCAAACAGTTTTCACTAAAATGTTTAATAGTTAGTATGCTTAATGTATTTGCATGAGAAACAAAATGTATACATTGAATTTTCTATGAACAGCCTATGAAGTCCTACTTCTGAATTAATTTTATTACATTTGTATTACCATAAATGACCATAAGAGATAGACAAAAAAACGTACAACAAAAAAGTGTACATCTCATTAAAAGACACACTTTATATAAATAAAATTGTTTGTATCGTTAGCTATTTCCGAGATATTAGTTGATATTGTCTTGAATTTTCAAACCGTTTTTATTCCCTTGAAGGGTTAAGTCGAAATTCGTTTATTTCTCGTGACCATGCAAAGAGTAGAGTTTCAAAGTCAGCATACGAATATGCTGCCCCGATTTTTAGAGAGTACCCCTTCAGCACTCCTGTACCTACACGAAACTGAATGAACACATTTCGATAAACATGAAGTGGATAGAAAGATAAGATGTTATAATAATAGTTTGTGGAAAATAAGTAGGGAAGGCTATGTGAATGTAACAGATTTTTCCACGCCCTAAAGCATAAGTGTTCAAAATTTTGTAAAACGTGTTTGATTTGCATGTAGGAGTTAAACATAAGGTAGGGGTAAGTTTTGAAACCTATAAGTTAGTACATAATGTTTATTGGCTACCACAGTACCCATAGTTTTGTCAAATGGGGCATATTTGTATGCGAAGGCTGACAATGATATATGAATAATTTTAAACTAAGCACACATACATACCGGGTGAGTGTTCTCAGCCTATGGATTGAGAAGTTTTGCACTCCCTGCGTTGTATAAGCTATGCCGTAAACACTGTCCACTGCATCGCGTCGTATCAATTTCGGCCGAAATGACAGTTTTGTACCGCTGTTCGTGCAGACTTGCACTCGTAGTGCAACAGTGTGCGCGTTGGTCTGCAGTGCTGAAAGTTCCAGGTTCAAATACTGCCACTTAAAGGTACTTTTTATGCTTAGCAAATTTAACGAGAACTGACGGCTTGGCATGGAAGTGTCGTTTCACTTAATTAGTCTAATTATGGGAATTTCATCAAAATACAAATTGTTACTTGTTAGAATATGCAAATCCACTTTCTAGTGCATTCGGAAAGAAATCATGATTTGTTAGAACGTTCTCGAAACATGAACAGAAATGAATAAGAAAAACTCATTTATTTGCAGGTGTGATTCGAACTTCTTACCTTCAGTACGACTCTCCAGCATATTAATCATTGCGCTACTAGAGAACGTTAACAACGAGCACTACCGTGGCCCTAATCAGTGGGCTGGTGAATGCGGTGTCAGCACCTGCATTTTGCACCGTCTGTAAAATGCAAGGTTGCCTAAGTTACCAATCCGCAGGATGAGAAGACTCACGCGGTATATATATATATATATATATATATATATATATATATATATATATATATTAAAGATGAGTGATTCTATAATTAACTAAAACATTGCCAAGATAAATCAAACGGAGCAATTTGCACGCCAGCGTTGTAAATTCTTGTTAATTCTTATTGCGTAAGTGTCCAAATTTTTATCAAACAGGACTCTGGAAAATAAGATATAAGAGTAATTTTTTGATAGGTGCAATGTGGTAATTTTTGCTGGTTTCAAACCGTAAGTAGCCAAAGTTTTGTTAAATGATGCAGATTTGTATGTTGGAGGTTGCAAATTACATAAAGGCAAATTGCTTTAAGACTGTAATTTTTACTCGGTCCTACAGCTAAGTGACTTAAATTTAGTCTAAGTAGGTCTAGATAAAATTTGTGTGTGGACGTTGAAAATAATATAGAGGAGTAAATTTTTAAAACTGTATTTTTTTAAATTTATACTGGATCCAAAAGCGTAAATGTTAAAAAATGTGTAAAGCGGGGAAAGTGCATAATCAAGTACTAAAAATGAGACGGGGATAGTAATTTAAAATTGCAGAATAGCCCATGTATATACAAAATGTATAATATTTTGTACGGAGTGATGAAAACGTGCTAGGTTTTACATAAGGGATACAAAATGAAAGTTGTAAAGTACTCATTAATTGCAACAAATGTTCAATTTTGTCCACATAGGCCGAAAGGGCGAATTTGAACGTAAGGGAGGATCGAAATAAAGGTAAGGGAAGATTTTGGAAATTGCAAGATAAACCTTTTCGAGATCCTAACACTCAAAAGTCCAAAGGTACATGTGAATTATATCAAAATATTCGCTGACGAAATTATACAGAAATTGTGGGACATGAACATGACAGACACGTTCCTCAAAATTTCAAAATTAAAACTCAAGCTTACGCGCAAGTTCACACGCACACACACACATACTGGTCGTCCTCCGTGGTGTAGTGGTTACCAGCTAACCTATAGTTCCCGAGGTCGCGGGTTGAAACCCGGCGGAGGGCGATGGATTTTTTTTCGGGCATAAAAATCCTTAGCATGGCTTCCTTCTGAAGGGAAGTAAAGCCCGTGTCGTAGACTTATGGTACGTAAAAGAACTTGAAGCCTGATATAGAGGCCTCTGAGCAAAATTACCGGTCTTTCACGTCCAATATAGAATGGGGTGTTAAGGACCACAGCAGTTAAAGAGCGTCGATTAAAAAAAAAACACACACACACAAATGTGTCACCATTAACATCCCCTTCCTTTACTTTCCCTTAGCTATGATAACACGTCAGAAGTAACACTGATTTGTTCATTGATACCTTTTATTTACTGGGCTACCCTTAAATGCAAACTGATTAAAGTCTCAATTCTTTACAATATTTGTTTATCATCAAGCAATCTACTTTTCAGCAGTTAATTGTTTTGCTGCTTTTATGTAACTAGTTATCTGTATAAAATTACGTTATTATTCATGTTGTTCGATTAAAAGCTATCTGTTATCTGAATGGTTAATCACGTTTAACCAATTAAGAATTGTCCAGAAAATCTCAGCTCTAATTCCCAGTATCACTTCCAGAAAACCCCTGAGCTTGTAAATATATGAATTTTAGAATTCTGGCGATAAGTGGAAGAAAACTTTCTATATGCTGATTTTCTTTCCCCTTTTTAAAAAATCCATGAAACTTAAGCGCCCATATTCTAATCCTGGTCGCAGAGACTTATACATTTCCAGAATCTTTGTAGTGTATTTGAGGCTGTTAGTGGCTATTTTATCTTTCAGTACAGCGTTATATAATTGCCGTGATTCTCAAATAGCTTTAACAGTTACTTAACTATCGTAACTATCGCACCTATCGCACCTATGAGATACTTTCATGTATTTGGAGAAGAAAATTGAGTGCAATAACGTGGCAGATTTTTGCATTATTATCTTTTTTACGTTCTTTATCCTTCATCTGGCGAAAGGAAGCTATTTTTTGCTTTGAGCCCCATTATTAGAAAATAAAAAAGCGCACTTAAGAAACAGTTCGCTCCTATGTTGTCAATGAATAGCATAGGATTACGATTTGCAGTCAGACGGAGGGGGCGCAACTTCTGGAGCACACACTGTACGTCATTGGTGACTTACGTGACTCGTAGGAGGAAGGGGAGACCAGATCCGGACGTCAATGCGCGCTACCAAGGGCGAGGTCTCTAACGATTCCACAATGACAAATCCTGACGCCAACGCTAGCCTGCCAGCACCATCTTCAATCCAGGGCACTCGAAAACGAGGAAAGAGCACCAGTAGGCCATCGTGTCGCCGCAACGTACCAATTATCCGATCCTACAACCCTGATGGGGGACAGTAAATTCGTGGTGAAAGAGGGATCACCCCGCCTATTGACCTGGGAAAACCACGAAAAAAAACAAGGCTAGAGTGACCGGAAATCGCACCTGGTACTTCCCGAATGCGAAGCTCTCATGTTACCACGGAGCCATCTCGCTCGGTGATGAAAAAAATCACTCACATGAGTTTCTCTACTCCTGTACAACCAATTTTCCAAACGCTTATTCTCCATATGCTTAATGCTAATCGAGATGTTAATCTTATTGCTAATTTTCTTGAAGGTGCAAGGGGAATTGGTAGGCTTTAAGCTACAGTCAAATATGTTAAGAGGTGGTTGCTATGTGGAGTATTCCATTCTCTTTGCATTACCAGGACAAAAAAATGAATAACGAGTTCTCATTTGAGAAAAAGTATAAGTATTGGAAAATTTAAGGGAATAACAAGCAATATCTCGAAAATGGTTCACTCAACAACAAAAAAATGTATATGACATAAATTGTGTATTTTAGCGCGATCTACATTTTTTGTGTAGTAAAATTTTGTCTATCTCTTATGGTTTACCAGTTATGCAAAAGTCGTTCACAATGAAGAATACTTTTGGAGACATTCCCAGGAAATTCCAGATATACATTTTATTTGTCATGAAAGTATCTTAAATATATGATATTTTAATCAAAGTCTTAGAGCCATTTTTGAGAAAATTAAAATTTTCGAAAAATGTTCCATGTAAAGGGTAATCTGGGGTGGGGGGATTTTCTTGTAAACCTTCGTGTCGCATCTCTGGAAGATACTGAACCTAAATACCAAGTTGTGTGTTTATCCGACTGTTCGTTTCTGAGTTATGCTGTTCACAGACACACATACGGACATGTTTCCAAAAATACTTTTTTTAGATTCAGGAGGCCTCAAAACATGTATTTCCGGTGAAATCTCGGTATCGAATTTTTTGTTGGAATGCAGTGCTACCCCTACTTACTACACGTAGTAGAGAAAGTAAAAAGGATCGAAATTTGTATAAACACCCAATTTGATGTCATCGTTTACGTTTTCCTATTGATTGGAAAATTTGACAAGGTGTGACGCCTTTGCTTTGGAGTTTATTTTAATTATTTTATCAGTTTTTCTTTCTTTTTTCTGTCTTCTTTCCCTAATTACTATTTCTTACATGTTTTTTCCCTTCCTCTAGCAAGGCCATAGAAGGACTTGGACTTCTTCAGTGAAAATTTGGCAAATACAGTGGAATCTCCATTATGCGTCGAAATGATGGGGATAGGTTATTGATTAACCGAAAAAATCGGATAACCTGCACCATAAAATTTTCAAAAATTAAACACTCATTACTTACAGTTTTGTAATTTGAAGCTCCGGTTATGTTGTCTACATACTGCACGTACACTACACAGACGCCACATACACGCCACTATGTACACAAACAAAAGTGTATTTACACATACCCTGTACGTATTCTCATAATTTCTCTTCTGTGAAGAAATTGTTTTTTTTTAAAACTTTAGATTAGCTTAATTTTGTTTTTATATTCATTCTCACTTTTGTAATGGCGAGGATATCGGGAAACAGGGTGTCATCTTCCTGTTCCAGAAACTCTAGTGAAGTTTCTGCTGGTTGATAAGCTGCTTGTAGTGGTAGGTGTCTTTTTCCATTAACTACTATCTTCCTTATCAGAAGCGGAGTTATTTTCCAAGTTTTCAAGTTCATTACTGTAGCTGGCAACGATCTCATCATCAGTTTTTAGTTCGTATCCTGGTAATCCACTGTCAACACTGAGGCATTGTTGGTTTTTTCATCGCTATCAGTAAATTCATTATTGCTTTCAATCATTTTGAAAAGGGACTTCGAACTTCTTTGAACATCTTTATCATCATCATCATCAACTGTAGGGTTTCTCTTTACCAATTCCTCAACATTTAGGTACAATTTCCTCCAAGAGCGCACAATGTTCTGATTTGAAATCATGCTCCACGCCACAGCTGCTAAATATATAGCCTCATTTAAATTAAACTATTTCTTCCAGAAATCTATCATTGACGTATCTTCTGCAAGCAATAGACTCAGTTCCCTCCTATAATGATGCTTCATTGTTTTAATCACGCCTGTATCCTTTGGCTCTGGCTGGAGAAGTGGTGTGAGGTTAGGCAGCAGGAAAGAAACAAAAATGTTTTCATCACATGATTTCAATTCCGTTTCGTTGGAATGGGAGGGGCAGTGTCAATAAAAAGAACAGCTTTTTCCGGCAATCCTGCAGATTGCCCACACGAACTTGGAATGAAACCATAAAGTAAAAGTGTCAGCGTCATCCGTGATGATCTACTGTGGTAGTAATCGACAGGAAAATGTTTAAAGACCGTGGATGTTTTGCCTTCCCTATACACAACTTCATTTTGTGTTCTCCACGTTACCCGTTCTTTACTAGACTTGTGTCTAAGGGCCATCTTTTCCAATGAAGCTGCAAGAGTTTTGCTTCGTAGACATTTCCAATACAGTCCGGTTGCATCCGCGTCATAAGTCTGATGTGGCACAAAGCGGTATTTTTCAATGACACGTTTTAAACTTTTCTGCAGCATCTGTATCAGCTTTTCTCCTACCAGAGAAACTTCACAAATTCCATAACGAGATTTAAACCATACCAACCATTCATTTGACGCCGAAAATGGCCAACAATCCCAATTTTTATCAACGATCTGCTCCTGTTTAATTAAAATTGGCCACATCTTCAACTCTTTTATGCTGGAACCACTTGGAAAGAGTTTCGTCTAAAGTTTTGAACGTGGATTCTTTCATAGGTCCGATGAAGATGCCAATTGTAGTACTTTGTCTTTGTTATTTATTAAATCACGCAGTTATTACGCCAATCTTGTATTCAGATGCAAGGCTACATACAGTATCTCCCTCAATTATCTATACTTTCGTTTCTATGTTCAGTATGACAAGGTTTCCTTTCACGCTCGTGGAAGACGTTGAAGAAAACGTCTTCCACAAGTGTGTGTACAAAGGTACGGACATTCAAACAATAAAACTGGACCTGACTGATGATGTACTTATGAGCTTATAATTATATGGAAGTCTGAACTTCTTAGAAAGCAGGTAGAGACGGCCCTGCAAACACACTCTTGAAAACACCCCTTTCACGCTGTTTCCGGAAAACGGCATTCCAACTAACGGTACTTATTACAGTACTGAAATACGTAATTTTTGTGCCTCACTTCTTCATTTAAAAAAAACGCAAGAATTAAGACTCCGATAATCCGCGATCGGTTAATGGGGTGACGAAAAATCGGGGATTTTACCGCAGTAAGACAAATTGTCTAAATTGGATGCTGTAATGAATTTTAAGACTGCAAACTTCTTTTCTAATCAACTGACTTATTACACAGAGTATATGAGCAAACTGAAATGTTTGGAATGCACAAACCTCTTTTATTTATTGCTAATGAAATGAATTAATAAGATTGTTAAGAACGGTACTTTTTCTGCTTATTACAGATGTGGTTCGGCACTTACGACAAGATGAAATGTATCTTCATAGCACTGTTAATTTCAGGTAAAATAATTCATAGTATATAACCTTCTTCGAAATTGTCTCGTAAGTTACTGTCACATTCAACCATTTGTTACACTTACAAATACACTGTATGTGTATTTCTGAGATAACGATTGAAAGGTTTAAAGAGTTTAGCTTGGAACCACACTAGAGGGATGTGGTTTCATGGAGCACAATTTCCTATGAATGTTTAGCATAAGTTTATTGTAACTCTTATGTTTTTTCACGAAACTTAAGTGGGATATTTGGTTTATTATTCCGTTTTTGTAAATAATCCTTTTGTTAAACTAATACCCATTTCACCACAAAGCTTTTAAAATTGTACACACATTAAACCTTAAATATAAAAAATTATGTGCTTGGATATTCATAATATCATTCTGATTAATAAATTTAGAAATTAAAAAAAAGGGAAACAGTTTAAACAGTTTACAGTTAGTTTTCATTATAAGTGCTTTAAAATTTAACTAATTTAAGATTTCATTCACTGAGAAAAATACCTGTAGTGAACTTTGCACGTAAATCCTTTCCTTTTTAGCTTGGCCGTCTGGTTTAAGCGGAGCAGAGATTATTCCACAAGCCGGCATTTTGTTTAGACATGTGGGTGAGGTGATCTTATCTGGGGATTCATGGAACCTTGTGGGAGAGCTGAAAGTGGCTGCACTCCAGGAGGAGCTCGATAACGTCATTACTATATTAAATAACATCAGCGACATGACATCTACCCTAGACGGTGGTAAAGATGTCCAAGATAACTTTAAAAGGTGAGACAGTTTCAGATATTTAGTATGTTTATGAACCATTGAAAATAATTTAAAAGTGGTATAAATAGCATAAGAACTCCAAGCAACATTGTCTATAGCGAGATGGCTCAAAAGGCACCATCCCTGTACACGTCATTCTAAATGTCGTTTTCTTTTTCGTAGTTTCTCAAAGTCACCAGACAATTAATACGGAATTGGGTATTCAATACCACGAACCCAAATTCCACTTACAGAACAAAATAAAACAGTAATAAAAAGATGACGCAGGACGGTGATTACGCAACTAAGACCATCTTTCGGACACACACTGAATCACGTGTATCAGATGCTGAAACGACGGGGAATAAGCAAACAAACAAGTACAGCCCACCTCCGTGGTGTGTCTATCTCACATTTAAAAAGTCCCGAGTTCGAATCTCGGTTAGGATGAGTTATCCGGTTAAGCATTTTTCCCTTATCCTGAAAATATAAATGTCGGGTAACTTTAAACTTTGAGCCCAGGCTCATTTGAGCATCATTTCACACATTTAATTTATTCATCGTCCAATATGACTTACTATGAGTAGTTAAAGGACGTGAAATTAAAGTTAGAAAAAAAATCTGATATGTCACACTCACATGACTTTCTCTACTCTTGTACAAACTATTTTTACAAACACTTATTCTCCATCTACTTCATGTTAATCGAGATATCGAGATGTTAATCTTATTGCTAACTTTCTTGTAGATACAAGGGGAATATGGTAGGTTTTAAGCGATAGTCAAATGTTTTAAGAGTTGGTTGCCATGTGGAGCATTCCATTCTCTTTGCATTACCAGGACAGAAAAAAATGAATGACGAATTCCCATTTGAGAAAAAGTATAAGTATTGGAAAATTTAAGGGAATAACAAGCAATATCTCGAAAATGGTTCACTCAACAACAAAAAATGTATACGACATATATTGTGTATTTTAACGCGATCTACATTTTTTGTGTAGTAAGATTTTGTCTATCTCTTATGGTTTACCAGTTATGCAAAAGTCGTTCACAATGAAGAATACTTTTGGAGACATTCCCAGAAAATTCAAGATATACATTTTATTTGTTATGAAAATATCTTAAACATATGATATTTTAATCAAAATCATTAGAGCCATTTTTGAGAAAATTAACATTTTCGAAAAATGTTCCATGTAAAGGGTAATCTGGGAGATATGGTATTTTTGGGTGGAATACAATACTTCCCCTACTTACTATACATAGTAGAGAAAGTAAAAATGATTGACTTTGTGGCAGCATAAGCCAGGAACCGAAAGTGTAATTTCTCTTATGATTACGTTACCGGATGTTTTGCAGCGAAGCGATGGCGTTGAAAGAGCGGCTGGCACTAGTGCAGAGCAAGGTGGAAGTTCTCGACCAGATCCTGAAGGAAAGACCTCCTCCTGCTTCACAGCGAAACACCCGAAGGAAGAGATTCATTGGCCTCATTTTCGGTATCAGCAATTCTAATCGTTTGGGACGTCTGGACGGAAGAATAAACCGTCTCGAGGGCAGAGTGGATAACCTGGCAGCTGAACTGACCTCCTTCAAAGCGGAGACAACCACCAGACTTAACAACCTTGATATTCGAGTTGAGGTAAGCCATTTCTAAAGCCGACACAGTAAGAAAATATTTTATCAAATTTATTTTACAAAGAATGTAAGGAAGTGAAATATCAATCAAACAGTTATTTTTCTGCCCAAGGCAGGTTCTTCGCTGCATACCCAGACTATTTCATTCCTTCTTCTTGTCCACTTTCTTCTTCTACATTTGAACCATTTATCCAACTTACGCTTGGTATCTTCTCTATCCCAAGTTTTTCCCATTCGCCATTCTTTTCAGCATTTTTTTAGCAGCATCCACTGTCCCAACCTATTCAATATCCTCCTCCTGATGAACTTCACATATTCTATAGGCAGCAATTGGGAGTCATCAGAGGATTTGAAATGACGTGGCGCTTCCACGATGCATCACACGCGGAACTCATGTCCCGAAACCTGCTTCCTTCTTTCTGAAACATCCTTGTTATTTATTTCTGTGCTTTCATTGCTGCATTCTTCTTCATATTCATGTTTGAAATGTTTCCAATCCTTGCTCACTTGTAACGTCAAACTTTCCACATTATACAATGTCAACCTCCACGGAAGGAATTTGATTAATATTTTCATTAGTTCTTTTTACTTTCTCTACTACGTATAGTAAGTAGGGGAAGTATTGTATTCCACCCAAAAATTCGATACCGAGATTTCACAGGAAATATATGTTTTGAGACCCCCTGAATCCAAAAAAAGCATTTTTGGAAACATGTCCGTGTGTGTGTCTGTAAACAGCATAACCCAGAAACGAACAGTCGGATAAACACCAAACTTGGTATTTAGGTTCAGTATCTTCCAGAGATGCGACACGAAGGTTTTCAAGAAAATACCACCACCCCGGATTACGCTTTACATGGAACATTTTTCGAAAATTTTAATTTTCTAAAAAAATGGCTCTAACGATTTTGATTAAAATATCATATGTTTAAGATATTTTCATGACAAATGAAATGTATATCTCGAATTTTCTGGGAATGTCTCCAAAAGTATTCTTCATTGTGAACGACTTTTGCATAACTGGTAAAGCATAAGAGATAGACAATATTTTACTACACAAAAAATGTAGATCGCGTTAAAATACACAATTTATGTCATATACATTTTTTTGTTGAGCGAACTATTTTCGAGATATTCCTTGTTATTCCCTTAAATTTTCCAATATACTTTTTCTCAAATGGGAATTCGTTATTCATTTTTTACGTACTGGACATGCAAATAGAATAGAATGCGCCACATAGCAACCAGCTCTTAAAAGATTTTACTATCGCTTAAATACTACGATATTCCCCTTGCACCTACAAGAAAATTAGCAATAAGATTAACATCTCGATTAACATGAAGCATATGGAGAATAAGCGTTTGTAAAAACAGTTTGTACAAGAGTAGAGAAAATCATGTGATTTTTTTGAGTGCCCGCAGTAAATGTTTCATCTTTAATTGCAATTTTCCGTACCATTAAAATCCTCCATGTGACTTCCTGATATCATCTCTTAATGCTTCTTATGGTATAGCCTAAGTATCTAAAACAATCCTTTAGTCTACTGCCTCAAATTCGTTCCATTCACCACAATCCTCTTCTTTTTACTTCTCTACCACGTACCTGATAAGTAAAGGAACTAATGCAATTAACCCTAAAAAATTTAACGTCGAGATTTCGCCGAAAGTGCATGCTTTTAGGTACCTTGAATCCCCCATCCAAAACAAAAAGTTTTTGTGTTTGTATGAACACTATAACGCATAAACGAAGTGCCGGATAGAATCCAAGCGTGATATTGAAGCTCAGTACCTAGCAAAGTGGGTCGGACCTCCTCGTGCCGTCGTCTTCCTTCCTTCTTGGAGCTGTTGGTGGCTGGTTCCTGGAATTCAAGCCTAGCACACTTGTGTGTTGCCCTATTTCTAAACTCTTTCCCAGGGTGTGGTGACGGTAGACGAAATGAAACTCCAGATAACTTGAACTTTAGTTTATTGCATTGTAATAATACTGTTTTGTGATGCCGCTAGCCGTATGTTTTAAACCTATATGCAATTCAAAGGGGCCTATCTTCAAAGATTTACCTCCCCAAGCTAGCTGTGTCTCCTATATCTAACTTCACGCGCATCGCCACAACATGGCGTGAATTGTTGCCTCTTCTTCAGGACCAGACGAAAAAGAACAGACGCGCGAGCTCTGCACGTGTGCGCTTTTATACTCGCTTAGGGGACGCTAAGTTCGCCTAGCTCTTTTCTAATCTTTTCTGTTATTGGTTCTCCCCTAAGCGTGCTATGAAAACATTTGCCTCCAAATCTGCAGTCTTGACAAGTTTGCGATTTCCAAGGTGTCAAAATCTCTCTCCCTCTCTTTCTATCTTATGCTATCTCTCTCCGTGCCTGTGACTGTTTAGCTGTGTTGCCAGCCCTAAACCCCTTTCTACCTGCCTGTTTCTCTTCTCACGGCTAGCTAACTTCACATCTTACATATATGTTACAATACTCAGCTTATTTCCTATTACATTTATGTTCCCTATATATCATAGTTCCCGCTACAAAAGATGGGATATGAAGATTTTCAATGCCGTCCTCCGTAGTCTAGGAGTACCATGCTAACCTCTACTTCCCGAGTTCGCAGGTTCAAACCCGGCGGAGGGCGATGGATTTTTTCGGGCGTAAAAATCCTTAGCATGGCTTCCTTTGGAAGGTAAGTAAAGCCGGTGGCCCCGTGTCCTAGATTTACGGCACGTAAAAGAACTTCAGCCTGATAAAGAGGCCTCTGAGCAAAATTTCCAGTCTTTCACGCCCAAAATAGAACGGCACGCTAAGACCATAGCAGTTAAAGGGCGTCCATAAATAAAACTCAATTTAATGAAGATTTTCAACAAAACCTCCAATTCCAAACTACCCTTTATTTGAAAAAGTTTTGTTTTCTCAAAACTAACTCCAACGATTTTGATTGAAATGCCATACATTTTAAGATATTTACATCCAAAATAAAATGTATATCTTCAATATTCTAGGAATAGCCTATGAACCTTTCTTCATTCAGAAGGAATTTTGTATACTTTTTTGTAACTGGTAAACCTTAAGAGACAGACAAAAGCGTGCTACAGAAAAAATATAGATCACTTTAAAACACACAGTTTATTTCAAATAACTTTTTTGTAGCATCAGCCACTTCCGAGATATCCGTTATTATTCGTTTGTATCGTTGAATGCTTTTGTCACTTTTTCAAAGTGCTATCGCCATTCAATTGCTTCTAGGGATATTACGGAAGCAATTATGGAATTTCAAGGGCAGCATATAGAGACCGCTTTTAAACATTCTGTCGCTCCAAAGTCATGTATTCACCTTGTAGCTACAACCAACTGTAACATGAAACTGATTCTGCAAACATTTGTCTGGATTAATAATGACGTAAATAGAAGGACAAACATTTGTTAGAATAGTTTGTAGAAGTTACGTAAAAATAACCGATAGTGGTAGAGAAAATCATGTGAATGGAATGCATCGGAGTTTTCATTTATTATAAATCGACGCATAAAAGTTGGCGTAATGTGTCTGAATACGGGCCAACTTCTCTCAGAGATTCGCTTTTCACCTGGAGTCTTGCTGATAAGTTTTAGTTTCTCTACTACGTACCTAGTAGGTAGAGCAAGTGTTGCATTCCACCCCAAAATTCGATACCGGAAAATGCATATTTTGAGACCGCCTGAATCCAGGAAACATTGGTAGGAAAAAGTATACATGTGTGCGTATACATCTGTGAACACCTTAACTCAAAAACGAGTCTAATAAACACCAACTTGGTATTTAGGTTCACTATCTTACAAAGCGAAGATTTTGAAGAAAATACTTCTACCCCAAACTACCTTTTACATGGAAAAATTTTCAATACTTTGTGACTTTCTTAAAACTACCCCCAGCGATTTTAATTTTAAAAAAATCTGATGTGTTACACTCACATGACTTTCTCTACTCTTGTACAAACTATTTTTACAAACGCTTATTCTCCACATGCTTCATGTTAATCTAGATATCGAGATGTTATTCTTATTGCTAATTTTCTTGTAGGAGCAAGGGGAATATGGTAGGCTTTAAGTGATAGTCAAATCTTTTAAGAGCTGGTTGCTATGTGGCGCATTCTATTCTCTTTGCATATCCAGAACATAAAAAAAATGAATAACGAATTCCCATTTGAGAAAAAGTGTAAGTACTGGAAAATTTAAGGAAATAACAAGCAATACCTCGAAAATGGTTCACTCGATAAAAAAATGTATATGACATAAATTGTGTATTTTAACGCGATCTACATTTTTGTGTACTAAAATTTTGTCTATCTCTTATGGTTTACCAGTTATGCAAAAGTCGTTCACAATGAAGAATACTTTTGGAAAATTCGAGATGTACATTTCATTTGTCATGAAAATATCTTAAACATATGATATTTTAATCATAATCGTTAGAGCCATTTTTCAGAAAATTAAAACTTTTAAAAAATGTTCCAAGTAAAGGGTAATCTGGGGTGGGAGGATTTTCTTGAAAACCTTCGTGTCGCATCTCTGGAAGATACTGAACCTAAATACCAAGTTTGGTGTTTATCCGACTGTTCGTTTCTGAGTTATGCTGTTCACAGACAGACACACAGACAGACACACACAGGGACATGTTTCCAAAAATGCTTTTTTTGGATTCAAGGGATCTCAAAACATGTATTTCCGGTGAAATCTTGGTATCGAATTTTTGGGTGGAATACAATACTTACCCCACTTACTATACGTAGTAGAGAAAGTAAAAAAATCTGATGTGTTACACTCACATGACTTTCTCTACTCTTTTACAAACTATTTATACAAACGCTTATTCTCCATCTACTTCATGTTAATCGAGATAAACATTTGCAGACTCTATCTTATTGATAATTTTCTTGTAGCTGTAGGGGAATATATATTTACAAGGGCAATATAGAAATACAGTAGCCTTTAAGCACATACATATATCTTAATAGCTGGTTGCTAGGTGCAGCACCATTCCCTTTCCCACAGATTAATACTCTTTGCATATCCAAAACAAAAAAATTAATAACGAATTCCCATTTGAGAAAATAAGTATTGAAAAATTTAAGAGAATAACAAGCAATATGTCGAAGATGGTTCACTCAACAAAAAAAAAATGTATATGACATAAATTGTGTATTTTAACGCGATCTACATTTTTTGTGTACTAAAATTTTGTCTATTTCTTATGGTTTACCAGTTATGCAAAAGTCGATCACAATGAAGAACACTTTTGGAGACATTCCTAGAAAATTCAACATATACATTTTATTTGCCATGAAAATATCTTAAACATATAATATTTTAATCAAAATCGTCAGAGCCGTTTTTGAGAAAATTAAACTTTTCGAAAAATCTTCCATGTAAAGGGTATCCTGGGGTGGGGGGTCTTCTTGAAAACCTTCGTGTCACATCTCTGGAAGATATTGAACCTAAATACCAATTTTGGTGTTTATCCGACTCTTCGTTTCTGAGTTATGCTGTTCACAGACACAAAGACACACAGACACACACACATACACACACACAGACACACACACGGACATGTTTCCAAAACTGCTTCAGGGGTCTCAAAACATGTATTTCCGGTGAAATCTCGGTATCGAATTTTTGGGTGGAATACAATACTTCCCCTACTTACTATACGTAGTAGAGAAAGAAAAAGTGAATAACGAACTTGAGAAAAAGTATAAGTATTGGAAAATTTAAGGGAATAAAAAGCAGTATCTCGAAAACGGTTCACTCAACAACATAAATGTATATGACATAAACTGTGTATTTTAACGCGATCTACATTTTTTGTGTAGTAAAATTTTGTCTATCTCTTATGGTTTACCAGTTATGCAAAAGTCGTTCAGAATGAAGAATACCTTTGGAGACATTCCCAGAAAATTCGAGATATACATTTGATTTGTCATGAACAAATCTTAAACATATGATATTTTAATCAAAATCGTTAGAGCGGTTTTTGAGAAAATTAAAATTTTCGAAAAATGTTCCATGTAAAGGGTAATCTGGGGTGGGGGATTTTCTTGAAAACCTTCGTGTCGCATCTCTGGAAGATACTGAACCTAAATACCAAGTTTGGTGTTTATCCGACTGTTCGTTTCTGAGTTATGCTGTTCACAGACAGACACACAGACAGACACACACAGGGACATGTTTCCAAAAATGCTTTTTTTGGATTCAAGGGATCTCAAAACATGTATTTCCGGTGAAATCTTGGTAGCGAAATTTTGGGTGGAATACAATACTTACCCTACTTACTATACGTAGTAGAGAAAGTAAAAAAATCTGATGTGTTACACTCACATGACTTTCTCTACTCTTTTACAAACTATTTATACAAACGCTTATTCTCCATCTACTTCATGTTAATCGAGATAAACATTTGCAGACTCTATCTTATTGATAATTTTCTTGTAGATGTAGGGGAATATATATTTACAAGGGCAATATAGAAATACAGTAGCCTTTAAGCACATACATATATCTTAATAGCTGGTTGCTAGGTGCAGCACCATTCCCTTTCCCACAGATTAATACTCTTTGCATATCCAAAATAAAAAAATTAAAACGAATTCCCATTTGAGAAAATAAGTATTGAAAAATTTAAGAGAATAACAAGCAATATGTCGAAAATGGTTCACTCAACAAAAAAAAATGTATATGACATAAATTGTGTATTTTAACGCGATCTACATTTTTTGTGTACTAAAATTTTGTCTATTTCTTATGGTTTACCAGTTATGCAAAAGTCGTTCACAATGAAGAACACTTTTGGAGACATTCCTAGAAAATTCAACATATACATTTTATTTGCCATGAAAATATCTTAAACATATGATATTTTAATCAAAATCGTCAGAGCCGTTTTTGAGAAAATTAAACTTTTCGAAAAATCTTCCATGTAAAGGGTATCCTGGGGTGGGGGGTTTTCTTGAAAACCTTCGTGTCGCATCTCTGGAAGATATTGAACCTAAATACCAATTTTGGTGTTTATCCGACTCTTCGTTTCTGAGTTATGCTGTTCACAGACACAAAGACACACAGACACACACACGGACATGTTTCCAAAAATGCTTCAGGGGGTCTCAAAACATGTATTTCCGGTGAAATCTCGGTATCGAATTTTTGGGTGGAATACAATACTTCCCCTACTTACTATACGTAGTAGAGAAAGTAAAAGTGAATAACGAACTTGAGAAAAAGTATAAGTATTGGAAAATTTAAGGGAATAAAAAGCAGTATCTCGAAAACGGTTCACTCAACAACATAAATGTATATGACATAAACTGTGTATTTTAACGCGATCTACATTTTTTGTGTAGTAAAATTTTGTCTATCTCTTATGGTTTACCAGTTATGCAAAAGTCGTTCAGAATGAAGAATACCTTTGGAGACATTCCCAGAAAATTCGAGATATACATTTGATTTGTCATGAACAAATCTTAAACATATGATATTTTAATCAAAATCGTTAGAGCGGTTTTTGAGAAAATTAAAATTTTCGAAAAATGTTCCATGTAAAGGGTAATCTGGGGTGGGGGATTTTCTTGAAAACCTTCGTGTCGCATCTCTGGAAGATACTGAACCTAAATACCAAGTTTGGTGTTTATCCGACTGTTCGTTTCTGAGTTATGTTGTTCACAGACACACTCACGACATGTTTGCAAAAATGTTTTTTTTATGGATTCAGGGAGTCTCAAAACATGTATCTCGGTATCGAATTTTTGGGTGGAATACAATACTTTCACTACTTACTATACGTAGTAGAGAAAGCAACAAATAAATGTTTTAGATGTATACGTTGATTTATAATATTTCTACTAAATTCACTTATTCCCTAACAGGAAAACAAGAAAAGAATCAACGAAGTGGACGCCAGGCTAAAGAAGCTTAGCAGCTTTGTCGGAAAGAGTTTGATCATATCATCAATGCTTCGTTCACTTGGGTTGATTCTTGAGAATATAGACAGTTATGTGGTGGACATGATGGAGGCTATACACGACTTGCTGCAGAACCGTCTCAGTCCCAAGCTTGTTTCACCGTTGGATCTAGTGATGGCACTGAAAACTGCCAGGAGAAAACTGCCAGTAAGCATTCGACCTCTGACTGAAGTGGAGCCGGATGCAGTGTACGACTATTACTCTTACGCCTCAATCCAGGGTTATGCTACCAAGTCCTCCATCGTCTTCTACATAAAACTACCGCTTAAGGTAAGCTGCTCTTTATTGGTATTTTTCAGATTAATTCATTCCTTTATTTCTTTAATAAAAACTTGAACACATCAAAAGAGAGAGCATTTTGCTATACATATTTGAACTGAAATAACGTGTTCTATATTGTGCAAAGCATTGATGTAATAAAGGGTGTTTCAACAAGAGTCTTCTATCTTTAAACTTAAACAAAACACGTTATATAAATGATAGAGGTTTATTTATTTTTTATTTTTGAACATAATTAATCTCATTACGCGTGGAAGAGAACATCAGTTAAGTGACCGCCGTGACTGCGTTGCGTTGCACGTATACGGTTGACCCAATTTTCAATGACAGAGGAACGTAAATTAGGTCCAAGTTCACGAATAACACGCATGATGTTATTCATAAGATCATTTACTGTTTCTGACTTGTTGAGATAAACTCGAGATTTAACATAACCCCACAAGAAGTAATCCAACGGCGTTAAATCACATGACCTCGGGGGCCAGTTAACATCACCACCACGAGAAATGATGAAACCTCTGAACTTCTCCTTCAAAAGAACTTCTCCTTCGAGAGCAGTATGATATGTGGCAACATCTTGCTGAAATCGGATGTTTCTGAGATCCATACCATCCAATTGAGGCCAAAAATGGTCCCTTATAAGAGCCTAGTATCTTTCTCCAGTGACAGTTAGAGCTTCTCCATCTTCATCTTGGAAAAAATATGGACCAATGATTCCACCATACCAAAATCCATACCACACAGTAACCTTTTGGGGATGAAGTGGTCGTTCTTGAATCTGCATTGTATTGTGATTGCTCCGATGGCGGTAACACAACCATCCATCCAAAAGTGGGCTTCCTCGCTGAAGATGATTTTTCAACAAAAATCTGGGTCAGCTTCTAATTGCTCCATAGCCCAGTCAGCGAATACACGACGCAACCTATGGTCGTTGGGCTTTAGTTCTTGAGTTAACACCATTGTGTAAGCGTGAAACTTCAAGTCCAGATGCAGAATTCCCAAGTTGTGATCCGAAAGCCCCAATTCTTGCGCTCGACGAGCAATTGATTTGTTTCCGTTCTGCGCACTCTCTCACGAACGGCGCCTATGTTTTCGTTGGAGCGCTTACGTCGATTACGTACAGGCGTTCTTTGATCGCTGACAGAACCACTTCTTTCAAATTTATCGATCAAACGCCAAATCGTTCTCTCGCAGGGACGATTATGCACACCGTAAACTTCACGCAATACACGGAAGGTTTGGCGAACAGATGATCCATTTTGATAATAAATTTTCACAATTTCTACGCATTGCTGAATGCTGTAACGTTCCATGGCTGTTTGTCAATAACAACTGTAAACACATGCTATCACATGTTAAAAGATAGAACACTATTGTTGAAAGACCTATAGTTGGTGATTTTGTTTGCATTATGTGATTGAAGAAAAAGTATTAAACTAGGTATAGCTATGTCTGCAAGTCTGTTTATTCAGGAATCAAGGCTTGCTAGCATGTTCTTTATAGGTTAAATAGATGTACTTTAAGAATTTAAATCTGGTATTTTTTTATTTTTTATTTATTTATTTTTTTGACACAGGCGGAAAAGAGACACTTCGACTTGTATAGACCATATTCATTTCCGGTGTATGACGAACGGAGTAAACATTTCCTTGAAGTAGCAGCTCCTGGGCACCTGGTATTGGTCTCCAAACTCAAGGAGAAGGCGGCTGAGTTGACTGCGGACCTGGAGGAATGCAAAAATCTAGGGAAGGTGTATGTTTGTCCGGCAACTTTCCCCTTGGAAACTCTGCAGGTCAGTTGTACCTTGAGCCTTGTGCTGGGCACCGTCGACAACGTTATTCGGCTTTGTGATCGGAAGATTGTGCCACCAGGTTTCCGCCCTGTATGGGTGCGAGACCAGTACGGCTGGTATTATAGCGTGTCCCAGACTACTAGAATCACAAAAATTGCTGAGGCCTCTAGGACGCCTACCATCTACACCATTGATGGCACCGGGTAAGTGGCATTTGTGTTGTATACCTCGTCTATTTGCTACATTGATATTATAAAGAAAGGAAGTTTGTGCGTGTGTGTGTGCATGTGTGCGTGTCTGTGTGCGTGTATGCATATATGTGTGTGTAGGGTAATTTCAAACACCACAATTTTGATAACACTATCGCCTTTAAACAATCCTGTCTTCCCGACAGACATAGGTTGTAAGTTAGCTTTTAATCTTAAATGAATAAAATACTAGAAAGGGTTTACAAGTCCTGGATACTATAACATGTTGGAGCTATATAATAAAGGATACTTATCAAGATGGTTTGCTTTTTGTCGCTGTGGTTACTTCAACATTTCACAGAGAATGCGTGTAAATCCAAAAGCCAAGTATACTTAATTCCAAGCGTTATACATAAATGGTTACTATGTAACAGTTAAACCATGGAGGAATACCAAGCACACAGAAGACAGAAGGTAACAAAAGTGTACACCGGTACGATTCATATTATATTTATTTCTTTAATTGGAATTTTATTGAATACTGTATACGTTTGCAGCGAAATCAACATCAGAGTCTCTGAGTTATATTTGTTCTAATTCTACAGATAGTTAAGTTTCTGTATGGCAAAATCTTATTATCTTGTCTAAATAAGTTCTACTATATTTCCTCTTTGCTATACTCAACTTCATTAGCATTGTATACTAAATATTAAGAAATAAAATTATGTCCAAATGAAGATCCGAAATAACTCGGTCATATATTGTATAATTAACAACTGAGAAATTTATTTTCTCTGAATGCTACACATTACGTACCAAGTTTCAATTGTTCGCTGGAGAGAAGGGGTATGAAATCTTCATATCCGCCAGTTTCATTGAATATTGATATCAGCGGGATAATTTTCTGCCCTAATGTGAATATTGTAGAGATTTTCTGTTATTAAATACTATGGAACGAAAGAGAAGGTACAAAAGTTTAAAGTTTCATCTACTGTGTTTATCTAAAAACCACTGGGCAACAAAATTTAACCTTTTTTCTGTTACGGGAGCGAAATTACTGGAATTTAATGTAGTTGTTCATGCTGACTACGAAAATAACAATGGAAATGTCAGATGTGGTCTAGTTTTCTTGTAATTTGAGAAATAAGTTATTTTTGCAAAACATAATAATTCTGGCCGGGCTTATCTTAATTACTTTTAGTTTATCTGCTATACTGGATCTTGGGAACATCTCTCAGCGCTCTCCATGCTCATTAGAAGCTGTACCACAACTTTCTGGGGAAAAGTTATCCACCATTTTCCTATAGTATGGCACACGACGGTTCCATAGCAGATTTGAGGCGAACGCTGTGAAATATTCCCAAGCAACATGTTTTTTACTTATCAAAAATCCATCAAAATGTTGATCAGAAAACAGTGTCTCACTTGGAGCCCATGAAAATGTCTATTTTAATTTTAGCTGTAGTTAGTCTTGGAAATTTCGAGTGTAAATATCTGAATGACGGTCCCACGAGCCAATGCTTTTACGAAATTTTTAATCAGTCCCAGTTTGATATGTAGAGGAGGTAGCAACTCCAATAGCTACTAATTCCTCGTTCCGAAGCTTGTCCAAGAGTTCATTATTTCCATTTGCAGTGCAGACTCTTAGCTCTGCACAGGAAACAGCAATATTTTGTAAACCTTCGTTGAAAGCCAAGAAAACGCACGATCATCTTTAAGCCACTAAATATTTGCCACTTAAACCTGTCATAATTTGTTCAATTTAAAATATCTCTATATTCTGACATGTCTCACAGCTAGGCAATTGGAACTGAAGGCAAACTGTTTCCATTATGCAATAATACAGCTTTATAGTTCAGTGAGGAAGCATATAAAATAGCCTCCATCGCGCTGGTGTGTGTTTGATATTTATGGCTTCCATTAAACCTTGTACATCATTACAAAATATTATGGGATTATTTTTTTCATAAAATTGTTCCAAGGGCTTCTGGCGGATTCTAAAAACAGACACGTTCACATTTTCTGAGATACAGTTAAACTGTTTTAGTCGAAATGTTAGCAGTGCTGCTTTAGTCTTTGAAAGTTCCAAGTCTTGGGCAAGTTTATTTAATTTATTTTGAGTCATTCCGTATAACTGAGAAGGAGTTTAAATGTTAAAATCAGGATCATGGGATGCAGAAGGTATATCTTCAGATGTGCTGGTTTTTATTTCGTCGTCAAATCAATAGTATAATTCAGGTAAGAGAGGAATAGGAAATCCATTGGTGTGGGAACTAGGCTATTACCTGAAAGTATATTTGGATAATTCCTTCTGCCTTTGAAATGAACTACAGGGGACACCATGCAGAAATGACAGTCAGTTACGTGGTAAGCTAAATCATGAACAAAACACTAATAGCTAACACTTTAGCTAATCACCGAAATTTGCAGAATAGACATTGAGGCAAATATGCGGGGGGGGGCAGCTTTTATTTTGGTCCACTATTTTGCATGCAAAATACAGCTGGTGTTATGCGCTGCGCTGCAAAACTCACTTTTCCAAAAACATAACAAGCATCAAAACTATTTATAACTTGTGCATATTAATTTCTAGCCTACCACAGATTTATCACCATACAGAATTAAAAATGAGTCTGTTGGTAAAAGAGACATATATCCACTATTAAGCGCAACACTACAAAAATCTGACGAATTTACTTCAAAAGAAAACTAAAACCGGCATCCACTCAGCAACATCTTGTATCTAACTAAACCAGCAATTGTTTACAAACAAGCATCATAAACCTCTCTGCACCACCCCTGTGTGCTGTGACCTTGGATAGGATAGGACTAGTCAATGGAGGGGACATCTCGACCCCCAATGGATCCCCCCGGGAGGAATGGATGAGGTGAGGGAACCGCAGGAGACGTATGGGTTGCAGAACGAGGCCAACGTAAGTCAACAGAGACGCACAGAGTTCCCTAACAGTTCTAGGCTTGACCACCCGGCCACGGGAGGGTCGTTTGGTGACGTTCCTCTAGTGAGACCGTGGAATACGACCCAGCAGTGGAGGCTCAACAGGCTTCCCTCTAGCAGGACCGAGAAGAAGTTCCAAATCGGAAGCCTCTACGCCATCTGCCCGACACCGACCGAACCACAGCCCGGAGTCAACCTGAAACATGAAAGGAAATAGGGGAGAAGAGAAATCCATGGTAGAATGTACCACTCCAGCATTCGCCTATGTCAACAGGGAAAACCACGAAAATCCCATTCAGAGTGGGCTCCCATCGGGAACCGAACGTGGGACCTCCAGAATGCGAGCCTCATACGTTACCGCGGAGCCATCGGTTTTATGACCTTGACCTTTACGCTCTTTCTGAAATGAGTGATCACAACCTTTACTATACGTTGAAAGCCAAGACCACTGCTCCATTTTTACTGTCATATTCATAATCTGCGGTATAAAATTAGTTAGAAATAGTTTATTTTGTTTCCTTAACATTTTAACTGTTGTCCAGTGAAATTGTTCAACCAAGTAAGGTCAGCCGGGTTAGCGTGCTGTGGTCACATATTGAAATTATGTAAACTTGACGTTTGGTCCGGGATTCTGACGGGCATCTTAAGAGGTAATCAGTCTTCTGAAGACATTCGCCATAGTCCCAGACGAAACGTCAAGTTCTACCACGGCATCCAAGCCCAGAAGACATACCATGTTTCACGAATCTTTAGGCAGAATTTTCCCTTACCCTTCGCAGTGTATGAAAGAAGATGAATGTGAATGTATTTCTTTTAAAAAAAAAGTTAATAATAAAAGCGTTAGTAAAACGTGCTGTTTAACGAATTATAACACCATTAGTTGCTTCTGAAGTCAAAAGACCCGATATAGGCATGGAAATTAAAGGAAGCTATAGAAATGAAACAGCAGCAGCAACAACAAAAATAACAATAATAATAGCTCATACAGTACTAGGGGTAAATGAAATTAATGAAATTAGTTAAATCGACATTCACAAGCCATAAAAGGGCACCGATGAAAATCGGGTAAACCATATGGTAATTTTATAAACAGAAACAATTGTGTCCAAAGCAACATCAGAAGCTTATTCAACCGATATTTATAGTTCCCAAGATCGCGGGTTCAAACCCGGCGGAGGGCGATGGATTTTTTTGGGTGTAAAAACCCTTGGCAGGGCTTCCTTCGGAAGGGCAGTAAAGCCGGTGGTCCCGTGTCGTAGATTTATGGCACGTAAAAGAACCTCAAGCCTGATAAGAGGCCTCTGAGCAAAATTACCATTCTTTCACGCCCAATATAGAATGGGACGCTAAGGACCACAGCAGTTAAAGAGCGTCCATAAATAATAAAAAGAAGATATTTATAATTATCATCTGAGAAGATTATTTTTTCAATGGTTACAGATTATGTACAATTTCTAAAATGTTTAAATTCATGTCCTGAGGATCAAGCTTCCAATTCTTTGAATACCGATGTGGAAGGTTACTAAATTATGTTTATAAATAACTCTGCGGCAAAAGTAGAAAACTTCATCTTCTGTGGTTATCTTAAAGTTAATGGAGCATTTCGAAGGTTCTTTCCGAAATATCTGGAAGCGTTTCCATTTTGATTTTTCTAATACTATTTGTTCTTTATATATAGTCCAATTTATTAAATAGCTGAATTTCTAAGAGACGGTTTAGATGTGTTCCATAAACGGATTACCTTTCAGTGGTTTGAAAATCCTACCTTACAACGAAATATGAATGCAGCGGAACTTATATAAGTAATGTGCACACTTGTACCGAGAGAAATATTATAACTCTATCTGTATGTGCAGTTCTTAGAAGTTCATTCGCTGGTTTGGTTATTTTGTGTTGAGAAAATGGTTAATAATTGCTACTTGTTGCGGCGACGCCCTCAAATAAGGCTGCTCCCTCACTACTTATAAATTAAGGACTCGGCTGTAAATAACATTAAGAAATACAATAAATGAAGGGAAAATATCTGAAGCATCTAATAATTATTTATGTAATATACAAAATGAGAACCACGTTTTAGACAACATGATGTTTAAAAACCTCTTTGTTCATAGACGTAAAAAATGTTTCTCAGCAAATTTTATACTCTTTTTTTTTATCACAGATATGATTTTTGTTTGTTTCCAAAATACAGTCGTCTATCATCTAATAGAGAGCATGTTATTTAAGCATCTTTTAAGTAGTATTTAACGCCAGTTCTTATTACATACCTCAGGTGGAATGGAATTTTGGGAAGGAAACGTTCCAGGCCTAAGCTTAGGGCACCTTCCTGGTATTTGTCAGGCCATATGATTTTCATACAATTTCAGGCTTTTGTACCAGTTTTGACACACTGTAAGAATCCTTTCATCCCGGGAATATTATATCAGTGAATCTGTCTGCCTAGAAGAGAAGAGGTTTCAAATACTTGTTTTTGAGCCCGATCTGGAAATGACTGACTGCTGACCTCCCTCGTAGAGAGCCAAACCTCCTTCAACTATGGTTGTTTACGTGCACTAAATTTTCGTAGGAACGTATCTTACCATTATTTACCGCCGGGCGCCTCAACAAATTAAATTTCAGTACTTTAATACAGTATGTTGTTATTTATCTGCAGGTATATCGCAGACACACCAGGATTCTACTTGAGGATAAACAATGATGAAGAGGAACTGTTTCCTTCAGATCATCTTGGGGAAAATGCTACTGTTCACATCAACGAGACCGGTGAGGTTGTCATACCTCCATTTTCCCTCACCGAGACCGTAGCCTTCGCCGAAGTAGAGATTATTCGTCAACAGAGAAATTTAGCAGAGTCCTCTAGCATCAGACTGTTGTCCCCAACAACACCTCCGCCAGAACCCAGCGTGAAGGTGGAAACTGGTTCCCCTGGAGTTCTCATCGCAGCTGTGGCTCTTCTGTACATCATTGTCTTTGCAGCATTTGGTTACCTGATATGCAGAGGGCGCCAGCGTAACATGAATCCCTTGGAAACTGGACCAGCGAGACTTGCATTGATGGCTGTTGCCACTGATGGAAAGGCGTAACAGTTGTTGACATTTCTGGTCGCTTATGATTTTGCACACATTCCCAAAAATGTAAGAGTCGTAGTGTTGGCTTTCGTTATCAAGCCAACTTGTGTGTTCTCAACGCCAGTTTCAACTGGAGGAGATTTGTGCGCAGTGCCCTTCAAAAGATAACATTTTTGTTTTAATTCTTCGTAAACTAGAACTGTGATCTTTGATCAATGTGTTCTACATTCATTCAAACACTTTTTTACGATCATGCGGTATAAACAAATAAATAAACGTTCTAGCAGAGGCATAATTATTCAGTTCAATTTTAAGTATAATAGATATGTTTAACTCTTTAAAACTCCATTGTAAAATGAATTTTGTAAAACCTTAATCAAATTCTAATAAATGTAAATGTCTTCTAAATATCAGAAGTCTTCAAAATCAGAGGAAAAGAGCAAAAATTATTTCCCAACTTCAATGGGCCTGATGTGAAAGTGTCACGTGCACAGATACAATTATTGAGAACAGATGACTAATCCAGCAACGGTAAAATAACCAACATTATAGAGCATTTCTATATTTTACGCTTCGGTATCGCCCGTTGTATAAATACTTAACTTTCACATTTATGTTGCGATTTGAAGATGTGCTCCTTTAAAACAGTGAGTAGTGCAGGGCAGAAATTTTATGACCGTTAAAAGCCAGCGTGTAGTTTCCGCTTATGTACCAGATTGACGTTAGCATTGAGATGGAGAGGGAGAGTGAAAGTATTAATTCTGCTACAGGCAGAGATATACGTCTGCATTACAAATTGTATTGCTGTTACAGGATTGTGCCTTCGATTTCGAGACCTTGCAGAAATTGATAGCCTTCTTGCTTTCTCTCCGTATAAATGGCTTATCTCAAGTAGGTTTCTCTCACATGAATTTTCTCATTCTGAACACGAACTTACAAAGGGATAAGAGTTGCTTTTGCAGCAACATTGCTTAATTAGATTTTCAGAAAATATTTGTAGAAATGTTTAAAGAAATATCGTTGCTCTTTTGTGCAGTTTACTCTTCGTGACCTTTGGAATAGTCTTTTCTCTCGGGAGCACACATGAGGGCGGATGTGAGAAGCCACTGAACAGAGAGATAAATAGAGAGAGAGAGACAAGAGGTAGTACACTGTCTTTTTCTTTCATTCTCTCTCGCTATGCACTGGCAGGTCTCATGATTCAAGAGCAATGCTACTGCGCAACCTGCATTCACCCACCTTCCTGTGTGCTTCCAACATGACCGCTTGAATCTGTTGCTTCTAGAAACTATAAGAGAGTTTCATTAGTTGCATTTCAGAAGGATACAGTGAAAAAATTATATAATTTACCAAAATCCTCACCATTACAAGCATTAAACCTCAAAACGGAAGTATTATAACGGTAACACAGTAATTGTGAGAGATGCATTCAATGTTTTTGTGCAGTAATATAGTACTGTCTGATACTTATGTAATGATAATTATAGTTTTATTTTTCTATTGCTATTTGCTCAATAAGCAGTGTTATTTATAATTTTGGTTATCTGTAAAAAACACCTAAAACTTATTCTATTACATAATAAAACGCATTAACTCTAAATCCATTTCCTTTGTCACTCCAATTATTATTATTATTATCATCATTATCATCCTGATCTTGAGGACTTCGTATAAATACGAGTAAATTCAGCTCCTGAAAGTACATAGTTTAAGACCCAATTTTTCTTTCCTTCCTTCTTTCTTTCTTATTTTTAAAGAAAAACGGTCGCTTACATAATAGGCTTGCTATTAAATTAGATGATAGAGTTTAAAAGTTAGAATATTTATGCTTATTTGTGTATTTGCTTTCTTGTAAAATGTATAAATGCCGCTTGTTTCCCTTTATCCTGGAATCATCCTAAATTTTGCGCATATTCTTTTTCTTTCTTTGTCCACTACCTAAACCCCAAGTCTTTCCGTTACTTTTCACTCGTATTGTACACACCCTTCATACATTTATGAATAACAGATTTTATAATTCAACCGGTCATTTGAGAAATGGCAAAATGGCTGCGTCCATAAAATAAATAAAATCCTTTTTTTCGCTTTTCAATGATTTTGCTGAAACAGCAATATTGTGACTTTAAAGAAATAATACCACACACTTTATTCGCAACACCTACAATTAATTTTATCCTTATTTGTTTTAAATAGATATATGCGCCTTTTTTGCGCTAAGCTAATAAAGTCTAAAATTTTCCGTTATGCTAACTTCAATTTACTCAAATCTTAATTTATGTTTTGTCCAAACTTATAACCAGGCATAAGAATTTCCAAGCATTAAAGCCAGGGCGAAAGGAGACTAGGTTGAACTATTACCGGACTGCTGTGACGTCGTAGATAATAAACCACTCTCATCCCTTGTACGACATTATTATTAATATTATATTGTATTTTTTGTACATTAAATACAACTTCATTTTACTTCTTTAAAATGAATTTTAACTGCCTGTTGGCATGTGCCGACCAATCACAAGACCATCAGTGACTCATGGTCGTTGTTTGTGTACGTTCTATGTAATGGTGATGGTTTGAGTGTAGCTAACCTGAAGCAAACTACTTAAGAATTAAAGTCATTATGACATTCAAAATAGTGCATAATTGGCCACTTAATAGGCATTCTTGTTATAAGCATTGCCTCCAGGTAGTGACGTAGTAAGGTTGTTAACACCTCAGCTGTAGGTATATCATTCATATTTACGTATTCTTAATATCTACCCAAGTTTCTTTTTCGAAACCAATTTTGCTGTCACTTCTAATAAATGGTTATTTTCTAAGAAACAGTTTCTCTGAAATCATTACGTGATGAAAATAATTTTTGTAATTTATTTCCATTTGCAATCGCAATATCCGAATTACAATGTTACGACTGCAAAAAACGTATAAAATTTGTAGTGCTAGCAGGTAGGAAAGGAGAGGGCGAAGTAATCAAAATGTTAAATCAAAATATGGTAACGTTTTGGTTACTTTTAGTGGTGGCCTCGCTCTCTCCTTTCCTACCTACTCAGTTACTCGTGAAAATTATTGCATTTGCTTTCAATTGTGGCTAAATATTCTCTAGTCCAAATCTGAACTCCTTTTTGTTTTTTAAAATTGTTTCATTTGACTTCACAGCTATATCGGGGGCTTGACTTGAGAAGCAATTGACGGCGTAGGCGTTTGTGACTCACTGAACTGCGGACTTTTAACTTTGGTTGTGTTCATATCTTTTGTGAAATACACTGACGTCCATATTCATACTTCCAGACTCTGAGGACAGGAAATGATTGTAATTAAAGAAAGGTTCCACCGCCGTAGCCCGAAGTTGTATCTGGGCTCTCTGGTTTCAGAGGCCGAAACGCTGACCACTCTTGTTACATACTGACACATTAACAATAGTTAGGAAAGTTAATTTTTCAGAGTTGAAGAAAAATTTAACGAATCCATTTTCTTCCGAGTTGCTGTAAGGCATTTCTAAAACACAGGTAAGTATATTATATAATATTTGTACACGTTTGTAAACAATATTTAAAACATTCCTGGTTATATGAGTGAAGATGGCAGCCTTACTAAGGTAAATTGACACCAAGGATGAATAAAATTCAAGCGAGTTGTCAAGACGCAAAGTAGACAGTGGTTTTACTTCCAACTAATGGTAAGTAATAGGTTATATCACAGCATCTTAGTATACCTGGTAATCTGGGTTTCTGTAAAATTTCTAGAATCTTCCTATATATGATTTCCTATACTGCAAGATCGAGAAAACACAATCATGCAAAATTAACTCCCATTCCTATAAGTAAAACATATGAAGTCCCGTATGACGTATATTCACTGCAAAACACATGTTGGGGATGCTGATGATTTTTACTTTCTCTACTACGTACAGTAAGTAGGGGAAGTATTGTATTCCACCCAAAAATTCGATACCGAGATTTCACCGGAAATACATGTTTTGAGACCCCCTGAATCCCCTGTGTGTGTGTGTGTGTGTGTGTGTGTGTGTGTGTGTGTGTGTGTGTGTGTGTGTGTGTGTGTGTGTGAGACTGTGAACAGCATAACTCAGAAACGAACAGTCGGATAAACACCAAACTTGGTATTTAGGTTCAGTATCTTCCAGAGATGCGACACGAAGGTTTTCAAGAAAATACCCCACCCCAGATTACCCTTTACATGGAACATTTATCGAAAATTTTTATCTTCTCAAAAATGGCTCTAACGATTTTGATTAAAATGTCATATGTTTAAGATATTTTCATGACAAATAAAATGTATATCTTGAATTTTCTGGGAATGTCGCCAAAAGTATTCTTCATTGTGAACGACTTTTGCATAACTGGTAAACCATAAGAGATAGACAAAACTTTACTACACAAAAAATGTAGATCGCGTTAAAATACAGAATTCATGTTATATACATTTTTTGTTGCTGAGTGAACCATTTTCGAAATATTGTTATTCCCTTAAATTTTCCAATACTTATACTTTTTCTCAAATGGGAATTCGTTATTCATTTTTTTGTCCTGGTAATGCAAAGAGAATGGAATACTCCACATAGCAACCAGCTCTTAAAATATTTGACTATCGTTTAAAGCCTATCAATTCCCCTTGCATCTACAAGAAAATTAGTAATAAGATTAACATCTCGATATCTCGATTAACATGAGGCATATGGAAAATAAGCGTTTGTAAAAATAGTTTGTACAAGAGTAGAGAAAGTCATGTGAGTGTAACACATCAGATTTTTTAAACTAAATCATTTTGTTACAAAACATGTACAGCAAAAAGTTAAGTAGTTACTTCGTATAAATGAAGACAGAAACAGCATTACGAAATGACACATTTTACTTTCTATACCAGTTCCTGTAGTATGTAGAGGAAGGATTGTACACTATCAAAAAAATTCTGATGTGTTACACTCACATGACTTTCTCTACTCTTCTAAAGACTACTTTTACAAGCGCTTATTCTCCATCTACTTCATGTTAATGAGATAAATATTTCCAGAAACTTATTGCTAATTTTCTTGAGGTGTAAGGGGAATATGGTAGGCTTTAAGCGATAGTCAAATGTTTTAAGAGCTGGTTGCTATGTGGCGTATTCCATTCTCTTTGCATGTCCAGGACATAAAAAAAACGAATAATGAATTCCCATTTGAAAAAATCTGATGTGTTACACTCACATGACTTTCTCTACTCTTGTACAAACTATTTTTACACACGCTTATTCTCTATCTACTTCATGTTAATAGAGATATCGAGATGTTAATCTTATTGCTAATTTTCTTGTAGATGCAAGGGGAATATTGTAGGTTTTAAGCGATAGTCAAATATTTTAAGAGCTGGTTGCTATGGGAGTATTCCATTATCTTTGCACTACCAGAACAAAAAAATCTGATGTGTTAAACTCACATGACTTTCTCTACCCTTGTACAAACTATTTTTACAAACGCTTATTCTCCATGTGCTTCATGTTAATCGAGATATCGAGATGTCAATCTTATTGCTAATTTTCTTGTAGATGCAAGGGGAATATGGTAGGTTTTAAGCGATAGTCAAATATTTTAACGCTGGTTGCTATGTGGCGTATTCCGTTCTTTTTGCATGTCCAGGACATAAAAAAATGAATAACGAATTTAAGAAAAAGTATAAGTATTGGAAAACTTAAGGGAATAGCAAGCAATATCTCGAAAACGGTTCACTCAACAAAAGAAGTGTATATGACATAAATTGTGTATTTTAACGCGATCTACATTTTTTGTGTAGTAACATTTTGTCTATCTCTTATGGTTTACCAGTTATGCAAAAGTCGTTCACAATGAAGAATACGTTTGGAGACATTTCCAGAAAATTCGAGATATACATTTCATTTTTCATGACAATATCTTAAACATATGATATTTTAATCAAAATCGTTAGAGCCATTTTTGAGAAAATTAAAATTTTCGAAGAATGTTCCATGTAAAGGGTAGTCTGGGGTGGGGGGGATTTTCTTGAAAACCTTCGTGTCGCATCTCTGGTAGATACTGAACCTAAATACCAAATTTGGTGTTTATCCGACAGTTCGTTTCTGAGTTATGCTGTTCACAGACACACAGACAGACACACAGACAGACACACACACGGACATGTTTCCAAAATGCTTTTTTTGGATTCAGGGGGTCTGAAAACATGTATTTCCGGTGAAATCTCGTTATCGATTTTTTGGGTGGAATACAATACTTCTCCTACTTACTATACGTAGTAGAGAAAATAAAAATCAGTTACACCGAAAATACGCTTTTAAGGCCCCTTAACTATATTACTTGTCTATCACGTACCTAAGGCAGAGGGACTAGGTATTACAGTCCATCCAAAAACTCTATGAGATTTCACAGAAATACGCATTTTGTGCTCTCCTGAATCCAAAGAAAAATAATTTTAGAAAAAATTCTCTACGCGCAGGTGCGTGAGTCAACATCATAACTCATAAACAAAATGCATAAATACCAAAACTTGGTATTGATTTTTCGGTCATGATGAAGTTTACATTTTAATTCTACCAGGGTTTGGTATAATTTCACACGTTATTTCTCATGAAAGAGGAAAGAAAGAAGGTTTCGGAAATTACGGAATAATCTGAGTTATATCAGCCATTGATTTTTTAGGTTTTGTTGTACAATAAATTTTATTTCATTTTTTTTGAAAGTAGTTTAATTCCAACTTTATTTTTAGTTCCATATAAAGCAAAATTTGACACAGCAATTAAAGTTAAGAATAAATAGTAGTGATTTAGAATGAAGAGAATATTTTGGGGCACAAAATTTATATTATGGTTTAATAGCACCTTCCATAGATCAAACTACACTTTACATGGTCAAATTTGCATTATATTTTAATTTTTTTCAAAAACGGCAATAACGATTTTAATTACGTAAAATACCATATACCTACTTAAGATATAAATAATACAATAAACTGCACAGGAAACGTAGGCTTTTTTAAAACACCATTTATTTAAATAACATCTTTATTTCCAAGATCTTTGTTATTATTGATTTGAATTTATTACTACCTTTGTCGTCTTTTGAGGTGCTGCCATAATTCATTTGCTTCTAGGTCTGGATATAGCGGCCCGCCTTTTAGAAATTGACATTTGGTTTGGTTTGCTGTGTATCTCTTCTACACACAACCAAACGTATATATTTTCTGCAAACGTTTATCTCGAGTAACATAAAGTAGATAAAAAAATCTGATGTGTTACATTCACATGATCTTCTCTACCCTCTATCGCTATACAAATTATTCTTACGAACACTATTTTCTTATCTATTTCATTGTAATCGAGATAAACCTTTTCAGAAATAGCTGCATTACACATTTCGTTATAGATACAAAAGGAATAGCGATAGTCAAATGTTTTAGAATGGACGGTAAACGCTGCCCTTAAAAGTGCATACTCGTTCCATGATATCGCGAGAAAAAACAGCTGAAAATCTATAGGTATTTAAAAGAATGACTTAGTAATCAACAGTTTGAACCTTCAATAACGGATATCTCGGAAATGGCTGATGCCACAAAAAAGTTTATTTGAAATAAATCGTGTTTTAAAGATATCTGCATTTTTTGTGTACTACGTCTTCGCCTATCCTTAAAATGTACCAGTTATTCAAGATTATATAAATTTCCTTCCGAATGAAGAGGACTTCACAAGCTATTCCCAGCAAATTCAAGATATAAATTTTATTTTTCATATAAATCTCTTTAATATGTAGTATTAAAGCCTAAGAATGTTTCATAAAATCGAAATATTAAAAAAGTTTCCACGTAAAAGGTAGTTTAGGGTGGAAGATTTTCTTAAAGCCATGGCCATTTCATTGGTTGCTATAGACCATGGTGCAAGAGTGCGCAATCCTTCTGCTAAATAGTTACACCAATAACCACAACAAAGGTTACAAAATGAGGTAGAAACGAAATATATGTTTACGCTTTCGATCGTGTTGGATAAAAGAAAAATAGGTACAGTGAGTGCATTCAGTTTGTCATACAGACCTCTTATCGTGATTGGTAGCCCATACCTTATCGGCTAGTGCAGGACACACCTTTTAAAGGGTTAAAAGTTAAGGGGAAAACTTGATGAGCGCCCAAGTTAACGAAATGTAGGATGTGTAATGTGAGAAATTTTTCAGGGGGTGCAAATTAAAGGTTGAATGGTATTCATTAAATACATAGCAAGGTAGCACTTTATAACAAAAAATCTGATGTGTTACACTCACATGACTTTCTCTACTCTTGTACAATCTAATTTTACAAACGCCTATTCTCCATATGCTTCATGTTAATCGAGATATCGAGATGTCAATCTTATTGGTAATTTTCTTGTAGATGCAAGGGGAATATGGTAGCTTTTAAGCGATAGTCAAATATTTTAACGCTGGTTGCTATGTGGCGAATTCCATTCTCTTTGCATGTTCAGGACATAAAAAAATCTGATGTGCTACACTCACATGACTTTCTCTACTCTTGTACAATCTATTTTTACAAACGTTTATTCTCCATATGCTTCATGTTAATCGAGATATCGAGATGTCAATCTTATTGCTAATTTTCTTGTAGATGCAAGGGGAACATGGTAGGTTATAAGCGATAGTCAAATCTTTTAAGCGCTGGTTGCTATGTGGCGCATTCTATTCTGTTTGCATATCCAGGACATACAAAATTGAATAACGAATTTGAGAAAAAGTAAAATCTGATGTGTTACACTCACATGACTTTCTCTACTCTTGTACAATCTGATTTTACAAACGCTTATTCTCCATATGCTTCATGTTAATCGAGATATTGAGATGTCAATCTTATTGGTATTATTCATGTAGATGCAAGGGGAATATGGTAGCTTTTAAGCGATAGTCAAATATTTTAACGCTGGTTGCTATGTGGCGCATTCCATTCTCTTTGCATGTCCAGGACATAAAAAAAATGAATAACGAATTTGAGAAAAAGTACAAGTATTGGAAAATTTAAGGAAATAACAAGCAATAACTCGAAAACGGTTCACTCTACAAAAGAAATGTATATGACATAAGTTGTGTATTTTAACGCGATCTACATTTGTTGTGTAGTAACATTTTGTCTATCTCTTATGGTTTACCAGTTATGCAAAAGTCGTTCACAGTGAAGAATACTTTTGGAGACATTCCCAGAAAATTCGAGATATACATTTCATTTCTCATGACATTATCTTAAACATATGATATTTTCATCAAAATCGTTAGAGCCATTTTTGAGAAAATTAAAATTTTCGAAAAATCTTCCATGTAAAGGGTAGTCTGGGGTGGGGGGATTTTCTTTAAAACCTTCGTGTCGCATCTCTGGAAGATACTGAACCTAAATACCAAGTTTGGTGCTTATCCGACTGTTCGTTTTTGAGTTATGCTGTTCACACACACACAGACACACACACAGACACACACACACACAGACACACACACACACAGACACACAGACACACACACGGACATGTTTCCAAAAATGCTTTTTTTGGATTCAGGAGGTCTCAAAACATGTATTTCCGGTGAAATCTCGGTATCGAATTTTTGGGTGGAATGCAATACTTCCCCTACTTACTATACGTAGTAGAGAAAGTAAAAAATGAATAACGAATTTGAGAAAAAGTATAAGTATTGGAAAATTTAAGGAAATAACAAGCAATATCTCGAAAACGGTTCACTCAATAAAAGAAACGTATATGACATAAGTTGTGTATTTTAACGCGATCTACATTTTTTGTGTAGTAAAATTTTGTCTATCTCTTATGGTTTACCAGTTATGCAAAAGTCGTTCACAATGAAGAATATTTTTGGAGACATTCCCAGAAAATTCGAGATATACATTTTATTTGTCATGACAATATCTTAAACATATGATATTTTAATCAAAATCGTTAGAGCCGTTTTTGAGAAAATTAAACTTTTCGAAAAATGTTCCATGTAAAGGGTAGTCTGGGGTGGGGGGATTTTCTTGAAAACCTTCGTGTCGCATCTCTGGAAGATACTGAACCTAAATACCAAGTTTGGTGTTTATCCGACTGTTCGTTTTTGAGTTATGCTGTTCACAGACACACAGACACACAGACACACAGACAGACAGACACACAGACACACAGACAGACACACACACGGACATGTTTCCAAAAATGCTTTTTTTGGATTCAGTGATTCTCAAAACATGTATTTCCGGTGAAATCTCGGTATCGAATTTTTGGGTGGAATGCAATACTTCCCCTACTTACTATACGTAGTAGAGAAAGTAAAAATAAACAGTATTGTATTCTCACTGTGATATCAATGCTTGTTGCCGCATAGAAGCAAACATAACTAAATAGTAAATCAATAAAGCAGTATATTTTCGCCATAATTCAAACTATAATTGGATAATATACCTTTACCAACATATTGCTGTTCATAGGAATACAGCAGGATTGTAAATAAAAATATAACCCAATTTTATTGCCATAATATGTATGTCGTATTCGTAAGCCGTATACATTAACCTACATATTTATCTCTAGTTTCTAAACATGTTCAATCAATTATAACAAAAGAGTAATTTACATTTAGTAAACGAATATCATCGTTTGGGATGTTTTACAGGGAGTGCCCACTTTCTGACGAGTATGTAGACTGTCTTCCCCACTTTACTGGAATATTTTTATCCAGTAATTTACTATAAAAGCACCTTTATGCACTGCCGTTGCAATTGCTGTGCGGTCAGCGTCCCACATACTCACGATACATCCACGAGTAATTTCGCTAGTGTACGGTGAAGGAGGTGTATTGTAGTTCCACTGTTGGGGAGTCAAAACTTGAAGTTGTTTAGATCAAGTACGTTACAAACTTTCCGATGGCCTTCGCCCCACGTATACTTTCCGGTGGCCTTCGCCCCACTTTTAAAAATATCAACTTTGTAATTTTAATGTTTATTTAAATATTATATATGTATGTTTGTCTCGGCTTAGTCAGTAGTAATTTGTAGAAACACGAATCTCTTAGCAGGGCTGGAACGGCTAAAGAATGAAGGCTTACACAACTTATAATGGTATTTAACTTCGTTTTATTAATCTTCACACGATCAAATAACACTTCACAGATATATCCAACTGTAGATCTGTGAGATTATTGTTACTTGTACTATGCAACATGTAAACTTTGTTATTCACGTCGTAATGAATTTTTTATGTCTCACACTTAACCTGTACCGTATCGAAGTGCTCGGGAGCGCTGCCTAGTAGTGTCTGGCTTCTACCGCTTAAATTTGTACATTTCTCTATTTCAAGTCCCTGATTGGCTAATCCTACTCCAATAGAATACTTTTATTTAGCTTAAGCTTTTTGTAGTTTTTGATTGGCTATTTATAAACTGTTTCAATTATTATATTTTTGTTCCAAGAATTATTAGTAGCAATATTAAACTTTTCAATTCATTATTGCCTCAAAATTACCTCATTGTTAGCAACTTTCGGCTTCTATTCTTACAGCTTCTACATTATCAAATTACGTAATACATTCACATAACATCATTATACATGTACATAATGATATAAACATTAATACAATGACTGTTACATACACTTTATATATTATTTATACACATATTGTTTTAAGGCGGGCTGTTATTATATTTTATATTATATAATTAGACTGATATCATTTAAATGTTAAAATACTGCCTCAACAGTATGACTGGTTCTGAGACAATAAACATGTTTTGGTTTCAATAATAGCAGAAAAACCAAGACATCAAGCTGTGTTATCAAGCCACCACCCTCTGCGATAGGCAAGACCCCAGAAAACGATACAAAAGCCGCCGAAGATTTTCTTTGGCGCTCTGTGTACGTGGTAGAGAAAGTAATAAGGTTTTGTAAGAATAGGGCAGGTAGAATCATACAACTGAAAAATTCAATGCCAGGATCTGAACCACGGATCTTCAAGTTTCCATCCGGTTACTCGACTGATTCCACCTCACCAACCTTGTCCAACACACGGCTTGTGTGGAAGAACAATTAATTCGTGTTTAAGAATAGTTTGTAGAAACTATATACAATTAAACGATAGTGATTAGAGAAAGTAATGTGAATGTAACACATAACCTTTTTAGAAACAGGTCCGTGATAAGTCTGCTTATATCGGTGTGTGTGCTTGTGAACAGCATAACTTAAAAAGGAAATTCGGGTAAATGCCAAACTCCACCGTCTTTCAAGGATGCGACACGTTGTTTTCTCCCAGTGGTAATATCAGAGAGGAGGTAAAGGAATTGTAATGACAAGAAGTGTAAAAGAGCCCCGGAGCAGGAATATGTTAAACGCTGTGGCGTTCCACCCTTCAAGCTGAGGAAAATAGCAATAAAGCTCCTGCCTTAAGCAGTGACGATGAAATATGAGCTCAAGATATATGGAATTGCACACTCTCACTCTCTCACAAACACACACACACACACACACACACACACACACACACACACACACACAGGTAGGCCTTCGATTAAGAAGTTTTGATTTTTACGTTCTCTACTGCGTACAGTAAGTAGGGGAAGTATTGTATTCCACCCAAAAATTCGATACCGAGATTTCACCGGAAATACATGTTCTGAGACACCCTGAATCCAAAAAAAAGCATTTTTGGAAACATGTCCGTGTGTGTGTCTGTGTGTCTGTCTGTGTGTGTGTGTGTGTGTGTGTGTGTGTGTCTGTGAACAGCATAACTCAGAAACGAACAGTCGGATAAACACCAAACTTGGTATTTAGGTTCAGTATCTTCCAGAGATGCGACACGAAGGTTTTTAAGAAAATCCCCGCACCCCAGATTACCCTTTACATGGAACATTTTTCGAAAATTTTAATTTTCTCAAAAATGGCTCTACGGATTTTGATTAAAATATCATAGGTTTAAGATATTTTTATGACAAATAAAATGTATATCTTGAATTTTCTGGGAATGTCTCCAAAAGTATTCTCCATTGTGAACGACTTTTGCATAACTGGTAAACCATAAGAGATAGCCAAAATTTTACTACATACAAAATGTAGATCGTGTTAAAATACACAATTTATGTCATATACATTTTTTTGTTGAGTGAACCATTTTCGAGATATTGCTTGTTATTCCCTATTTTTCAATACTTATTTTCTAAAATGGGAATTCGTTATTCATTTTTTGTCTTAGATATGCAAAGAGTATTGATCTGTGGCAAAGGGAATGGGCTGCACCTAGCAACCAGCTATTAAGAGATATGTATGTGTTTAAATGCTACTGTATTTCTATATTGCCCTTGTAAATATATATTCCCCTTACATCTACAAGAAAATTAGCAATAAGATAGAGTCTGCAAATGTTTATCTCGATTAACATGAAGAACATGGAGAATAAGCGTTTGTAAAAATAGTTTGTACAAGAGTAGAGAAAGTCATGTGAGTGTAACACATCAGATTTTTATGTGTTGCTAAGATACCGCAGGCAATTCATGACATGGATAACTTCTTAAAGCGCAGATGAGCTCGGAGTATGTGACCCCGAAAATTAGCTGAAATTCTTTTATTAAAGATTAAAAATTGTCAGAGGAGGAAATTCCAATCAGATAACTGTTCTCTATCAGGAACCTTCAGACTAGAAGACAAGTCGCGTTACCTTCAAGGCGTCCCAGTAGTTATTAGGACTGTACTTTTACTACTTCTAATGGCTAAATGCTGATGCTACTATATATCCGCGGGGTTTTATATAATGCAATCACAAAGTTAGCATATGTAATACAACGAGATGAAATTACTGATAAATCCTCCAAAGAAGCAAAGTAATATTGGGTTGTCTAATAAGTTCGTTCGTTTTGCTCACAAGTTCCATCTATATCGCCTGAAAACCCTGAACCCTTTGTACACTCAAGTTATCCTAGTTGCCTAACCACCCCTACGACTTAGGGAATAACAACCAGACTCACTATTGGATATGTCAGTGTGTATTTGTGACTGACGTTGGATAGAACGGCGTCAACTTGTGTTTACAAACAATGGAAAGCAAAAAGGAGCATTTCCGACATCTTATGCTGTTTTACTATCGTAAGGGTAAAACTGCCTCGCAATGCCGGCAGAAAATTTGTGCTGTCTACAGGGAAGGTGCAGTAACGAAGCGAGCATGCCAAACGTGGTTAGTCGATTTCGAGCTGGGAATTTCTCCCTAAAAGACAAACCTCGGTCTGGATGGCCAATGGTTACGGACGTGGAAAGAATTCCTGAAACGATAGTCAACAATCCACGAATTACAACTTGGATGTTGGCATTGGAGCTCAATTTAGTTCGTGCTACTGTAGCCAGGAACTTGGCAATATATTGTCGACAGTACTGCAGGAAATAAATATTTTGTTTACAAAACCTAACTGCCGTAGTTATTTATCTTTTGAACTACCTTGTGTTTCAAGTTTGTAAACGGAAAGTTCGGTAACTACGCTGTCGTAGCTATGCTGCGGGTGAGGTGTGTTTCCAGGCGTTCTTAGTGATTGAAACGTAACGAAAAGCGTGAGACAACCCTATACATTATTGCCAAACACAGTAAGATTAACTCTCTCTCGCAGAATAATTATAATACGAAATTTAATTATTATTAAACTCCATGAAGAATTAAAATAGACACTCGCTTTTAAATATAAAAATAATAATAAATTTATAATAATTACATTGTCACACCTCTGAGTGAAGTTTCTTCAGGTGTTCCTCAGTTCTCTAACTGGAAAATACTGGAATGATACCTATCCTGAAACTTAAAGCTGGAACGCTTCCATCCCAAATTTCCTCTCCCAATAATTATCATTTAACTTTACCTGTCATCAGTTTCCACCCCTGTAATACCTATACAGGATGTTTCAGAAATACTTTTACAAACTCCTTACACCACAAGAAGGAAAAAAGTTCATATGAACATATGTCCCATAATCCTTTGTTTTCTCGTTAGGAGGTGCTCAACACAATGGTACACTTAAAACACACAAAACTCATAAGAAATTCTCGAAATGTCCTCCTCTTGCTTCTGTGCATGCCTGTACTCGTCGAATCATGGAATGTCACCCTGTCAAAAACTCCGGGATGGTGTTGAATGGTTTCGCAGGCTTCCATGACACGTCGATGAAGCGTTTCTGCATCCGGGATGGCTGCTCCATAAACCAATGATTTAAGATGCCTCAGAGATAAAAATCCAAGGATTGAGGTCGGGAGAACATGCAGGCCATGGAAGCGGTCCTCCTCTGCCTATCCATGGTCATGGTAAATACAAGTGCATCTCGAACAATGCGATTAAAGTGTGCTGGAGACAGGCATTTATCACATTTATCAGCAAGGCGACGATAAACGGCGACAAAGGTTGGATGACTCGGTTGTCTTCGGTCTGGAAACTCCATCTGATAGAGCCGTGCAGCCTCGCGTCCATTACCATTCGCGCGACCATACATAAAAGTCATGTCTGCCTGTTCACGAAATGAATATCCAGCAATGGTGGAACGAAACACGCGCAGTTAGCTCACTACATGTACACAATTGAAACGCTGAAGACAGACTAATGACAAATGACAAACGTAAACAACACTCCATGGCAACACTTTGCCATCTACCTATGTAGTACAATGGGTCAACGCCTTCTAAGAATGCATAGAGAAAGTTTTGAGGTTGGACCCCGAAGGCCGTTGAACTCACACATTCATTGTAACAGGAATAACGCGAAAACCAAGGATTATGGGACATATGTCCATATGAACTTTTTTCCTGCTTTTGGTGTGAGGAACCCATACCCGAAGTTTGTAAAAGTATTTCTGAAACACCCGGTATAGTAAGGACGGACGTTAAACGCAATTCAATTCAGGAAAGAAAAGCCCTCGCGTGTTACATTCACATAACTTTCTCTTCTCACTCTTCTACAAACTATTCATACAAGAGCTTATTTTTCTATCTAGTTTTTGTTAATATAATTACATCTTCATTACACATTTATTTCATTGTAGCTGTTACAAGAATACAGTAAACTAACGCGATAGTCAAATATTTTAAGTGTCTCCCTATTTGATGGCTTTGAAATTCCTTCACTTTGCATAGAACACGAGAAAAAAAAACCCTGATCGGCTACTTTCACATTACTTTCTCTACCCATTCTTCAACAAACTATTATTATAAAATATTATTCTTCTACATAATTCATGCTAACTGAGATAAATATTCACAGATTTTTTTGCGTATTTCCAAAGAAGTTTAACTTTTTACTTATGCTGTTCACACACACACGCATGGACTTTTTCTAAAAATATTTTTTTTGGGTTCAGGGGTCTCAAAACGTGTATTTTCGGTTAAATCTCAAAACGAACTTTTTGGTTAAATACAACACTTCCTCTGTTTACTGTAAGTAGTAGAGGAAGTAAAAAATCAAGTAAGTATTTGCAGTTGAGAAAAATATAAAGTAATTGAAAATTCAAACCAATAACAAAGAATATATCGGAAATGGTTAATGCCACAAAAAATCTTTATTTGACATAAATTGTGTCCTTTAACGTGATCTACATTGTTTGTGAAGTAAGATTTTGTCTGTCTCTTCTGGTTTCCCAATTACACAAGCGCCATTCGGAATGAAATGGACTTCACAGGCTATTCCCAGAAACTTCAAGATATGGATATTTTATTTGTCATGTAAATATCTTAAACATATGGAATTTTAATCAAAACCGTTAGAAAAATGTTTGGGAAAATCAAAAATTTCGAAAATGTTTCCATATAAAGGTAGTTTGGGTCGAGAGGATTTTCTTGGAAATCTTCGTGTCACACCAGTAGTATTAGTCCCGGATGAGCCAATTGGCTTAACGATAATCCTGCCGCTAGGGGCGCTCGTGTCGCTAGTGTCGCTGCGTGCGACGGCGGCGGCGGTAAGTTTGAAAAGCGCCCTGAGCGGGAGGATTATCGTTATTGCAATTGGTTCATCTGGGACGAGTTAAAAGAATTGAGGATTAGGGTAAGCTGAAGGAAAAAGAGGAAGTGACGTGGAGTGTTTTGATTGGTTCGTTAATTTGGGTGGAAGATGAAGGAAGGAGGATGGAAGAGTATGGAGGTCGCGTGATGGAGAGGAGCTGGGTGGCGAGGTGTTGTCTGTGCGGAGGTCGGGACTGAAAGAGGGAAAAGATGGGGAGCGAGGGATAAAAAGTGTAACAGAAAGTGACGTGTGAAGTTGTGATTGGTGGAAATAAGAAGTGATTTTTTTGGTGGAAAGGAGCAAATGAAAGTTGTTGATTGGTAAGAATAAGAGAGATTATGATTGGTGGAAAGAAAAAGGAGTGGGGTATGTTGGAGGTGATGGGAAAGGTAAGTTTTGCTAGCAACAAGATTTGCAAAAGCCTGTCGTGAACTGATCAGCAATTTTTTGAACGTTGGATGGTAGTTTTCTTGAGTGGATAGAGAGATGGGGCGAGTATGAGATGCGGTGGCGAAAATGGGAACTAAACAAGGTGATTGAGACAAGAGGTTTAAGGACGAGGAAATTTGGAGGTTAGTGGTGAACATGGCGGTCGCAAGAGGTGGGGGTAAGGAGACGCGGTGGTGAGAATGGGAACTAAAAGAAGATGGCGGTAGCAAGAGCTTAGAAGAGTAGATTTTGAGGTTAAAATAGTGGGAACTAAAAATGGCGGAGGGTCTGCGACAAGCAGATGCGGTGAGAACTAAACAAGATGGCGGACGCAAGAGGAGGGTAAGGAGATTTGAGGTTACAGTACCAAAACACGAAAGGATATATTCCTACGCCAAGCAGGTCCGAAAAATAATTATGCGTGTGGTACTTACCTGTTACCGGTGTGGATGCGTCACCAAAAGCGCGGCACGCGACGCGGAAAAATAAAAGCAAACTGTTTTTGAAAATGCTTAACCAGCTTTAAGATCAACCAACATCACTACGCACTGATATACCTAGGTTTTTAAAGCGGTACAGACACCCTTTGCAGAGGCGTAATTTAACTATACCAAAAACCTGGTACTGGACCATCGTGATGGTCGCTAGCGTACGTAGGAGCAGGGTTCTCATAGCCGGTCGAAAGCGGTCAAAAACGTGTACGACGTAGGTGTTCACAGTAGCTGCTGTCGAGTCAACCGTCGAGGTGTGAATGAACGAGATCTGTTCTTGCCGGCAATCTGGTTGGGAGATGAGAAGCGCGGTGGTAAAAATGGGAACTAAATAAGATGGCGGAGGCATGAAGTTGAGGTTAAGGAGCGGTGAGGTGTTGTCTGTGCGGAGGTTGGGGCTGAAAGAGGGGAAAGATGGCGAACGAGGGATAAAAAGTATAACAGAAAGTGACGTGTGAAGTTGTGATTGGTGGGAATAAGAAGTGATGTTATTGGTGGAAAGGAACAAATGAAAGTTGTTGATTGGTGAGAATAGGAGAGATTATGATTGGTGGAAAGAAAAAAGGTGTGGGAGTGGGGTATGTTGGAGGTGATGGAAAAGGTAAGTTTTGCTACCAACAACATTTGCAAAAGCCTATCCAGAACTCATCAGCAATTTTAAATAACTAGTATTTCGGGGTTTTCTCTGGTTGGTAGACGAATGCAAGCTGTTTCTGCCATACTTATATTATTCGTCTTTTCCTTTTTTTCTTTTTTTCTTTTTGTTTTTTCGTTTTTTAAAAAATAACTAGTTTTTTGGGGTTTTCTGCGGATGGTAAACGAAAGCAAGCTCTTTATGCTTTTTCATAGGTTTTCCCTGGTTGGTAGGCGTTTTCTGTAGTGGTTGACGAAACCGTTTCTAATTTTCGAGGTTTTCTCAGGTTTTTAGCGGTTGTCCCTGCCCGGTAGGCAAATGAAGAAGTTTTACCTTGTCGGCGCACGGATACTAGGCACATACTCGCACACACACACACGCGTTGCAGTTGCCATACTTATATTATTCGTCTTTTCCTTTTTTCCTTTTTTAAAAAAAATAACTAGTTTTTGGGGGTTTTCTGCGGTTGGTAAACGAATGCAAGCTCTTTCTGCTTTTTCATAGGTTTTCCCTGGTTGGTAGGCGTTTTCTGTAGTGGTTGACGAAGCCGTTTCTAATTTTCAAGGTTTTCTCAGGTTTTTTAGCGGTTGTCCCTGCCCGGTAGGCAAATGATGAAGTTTTACCTCGTCGGCGCACGGATACTAGGCACATACTCGCACACACACACACACACACACACACACACACACACACACCCGTTGCAGTTGCCATACTTATATTATTCGTCTTTTCCTTTTTTTCTTTTTTTTCTTTTTGTTTTTTCGTTTTTTAAAAAAATAACTAGTTTTTTGAGGGTTTTCTGCGGTTGGTAAACGAATGCAAGCTCTTTCTGCTTTTTCATAGGTTTTCCCTTGTTGGTAGGCGTTTTCTGTAGTGGTTGACGAAGCCGTTTCTAATTTTCGAGGTTTTCTCAGGTTTTTTAGCGGTTATCCCTGTCCGGTAGGCAAATGATAAAGTTTTTCTATAATGTCGTCGTTCTGGCTTGTGGCGCACGGATACTAGGCACATACTCGCACACACACACAGACAGACACACACACGGACATGTTTCCAAAAATGCTTTTTTTGGATTCAGGAGGTCTCAAAACGTGTATTTCCGGTGAAATCTCGGTATCGAATTTTTGGGTGGAATGCAATACTTCCCCTACTTACTATACGTAGTAGAGAAAGTAAAAAAGTATAAGTATTGGAAAATTTAAGGAAATAACAAGCAATATCTCGAAAACGGTTCACTCAACAAAAGAAATGTATATGGCATAAGTTGTGTATTTTAACGCGATCTACATTTTTTGTGTAGTAAAATTTTGTCTATCTCTTATGGTTTACCAGTTATGCAAAAGGCGTTCACAATGAAGAATACTTTTGGAGACATTCCCAGAAAATTTGAGATATACATTTCATTTCTCATGACATTATCTTAAACATATGATATTTTCATCAAAATCGTTATAGCCATTTTTGAGAAAATTAAAATTTTCGAAAAATTTGCCATGTAAAGGATAGTCTGGAACAGAGTTTTATATACAATTTTACAAGTTGTTTTAAGAAATTGTTAAATTTCGGTACCGAAAAAAAAATAAAAGATACGGTTTTCCAAAAGATTTCGAAAGAACTAAGTTGCTGTATCAAAATTTCCTTGTTACAAATTGTGCATTTATTTCTTAAGGAAACCAGGAATACAGATTTTTTATAAATTTTAGCGTGCACCGATCTATATTTTTAACTTTTACCCCTACGTTTCTCGTCACCATTGCTGAAGAGGTTGGTATTTCTACTCTCTCTACCACGTAAAATAGTGGGTAGAGGAGGTATGCATTGCATCCAAATATTCAATATTGAGATTTCACTGGAGAGCTAAATACTTGTTTTGAGGTCCCCTGAATAAAAACATTTTTAGAAAATTCTGTGTGTATGCGTCAGAGCAGCATAACTCAAAAATGAAAAGTCGGATAAATACTAAACTTGGTATTTAGGTTGAGTACCTTTCAAAGATACGACACAGAAATTTTCAAGAAAGTCCCTCCACCCCAAACTACCCTTTACATGAACTATTTTCCGAAATGTTTTATTTTCTAAAACTGTCTCTGACGATTTTAATTACAACACCATATATTAAAGACATTTATATGAAAATAAAATGTATATCTTGAATTTTGTGGAAATAGCCTGTGAAGTCCTCTTGATTCGGAAGAAATTTTCTATGATCTTGTATAACTGCTAAGGTTTGAGGGAAACATACAATACAAAAAATTTAGATCTCTTTAAAAACACACAATTTATTTGAAATAACTTTTTTGTGACGTCAGCCATTTCCGAGATATCTGTTATAAATGGTTCGAATTGTACAATGCTTAGCCATTCTTTTTTAAAAGGCATGTCGCTTTTCAGTTCTTGCTCGCCATGTTGATGGAAAGAATTTAGAATTTTAAGGCCAGTGTATAGCGTCCCTTTGGATGTATAACGGATGTGCAATGCAACCATTTCCCGAAAAGTTTATGTGGATTAAAATTAAGTGGATATGAAAATAAACTTTCGTACTCACCTATAAGTGATAGAGGGTAGAGGTCATACGAACGTAGCACTTGAGAATTTTTATTCAACAGTTGGTGTTACTCCTTAGAAAGGAAGTATCTGCTGATTCTATTTAATTCTTACATTTTACATAACACGTATGCACGGCACAACACAAAAACACTACACACGACACTCATAGTTTTAAATATTGCACTAATAACATCAGGTATAAGTGAGCTCTGCGCACTTCAGTCATTCTCATACAGCACTACGAGCAAAGAACGTGTGCTGATGTAAGTGTAAATAGAGGCGTGAGAAGCGGATGTTCGTCAGCAATAAAATGCAACATTATTGGCGATGGTAGGAATCGCGCAGTGGCGGATCGTGACAGGATGACCCCGTTTTTTACAACTTGACAATTTTGTGGTCAAATGAGGCATTTAACTCGACGCGCATGTTGAAACAGCGGTTGCGATAAGCGAGCTTATAAAAAAATGGCTCTAACGATTTTGATTGCAGCTTCGATACGTGTCCACGGAGACCTAAATGCTAGGCAACTATACCTCTGTTTCTATACGTGAACGGCAGATTGCAGGTTCGATACGTGTTCACGGAGACCTTAGTGCTAGGCAACTGCACCTCTGTTTCTATACGTGAACGACAGATTGCAGCTTCGATACGTGTCCACGGAGACCTTAGTGCTAGGCAACTATACCTCTGTTTCTATACGTGAACGGCAGATTGCAGGTTGGATACGTGTCCACGGAGATCTTAGTGCTAGGCAACTATACCTGTTTGTATACGTGAACGGCAGATTGCAGCTTCGATACGTGTCCACGGAGACCTTAGTGCTAGGCAACTGCACCTGTGTTTCTATACGTGAACGTCAGATGGCAGCTTCGATACGTGTCCACGGAGACCTTAGTGCTAGGCAACTGTACCTCTGTTTGTATACGTGAACGGCAGATTGCAGCTTCGATACGTGTTCACGGAGACCTTAGTGCTTGGCAACTGCACCTCTGTTTCTATACGTGAACGGCAGATTGCAGCTTCGATACGTGTCCACGGAGACCTTAGTGCTAGGCAACTGTACCTCTGTTTCTATACGTGAACGGCAGATTACAGCTTCGATACGTGTCCACGGAGACCTTAGTGCTAGGCAACTATACCTCTGTTTCTATACGTGAGCGGCAGATTGCAGGTTTGATACGTGTTCACGGAGACCTTAGTGCTAGGCAACTGCACCTCTGTTTCTATACGTGAACGGCAGATTGCAGCTTCGATACGTGTCCACGGAGACCTTAGTGCTAGGGAACTGTACCTGTGTTTCTATACGTGAACGGCAGATTGCAGCTTCGATACGTGTCCACGGAGACCTTAGTGCTAGGCAACTATACCTCTGTTTCTATACGTGAACGGCAGATTGCAGGTTGGATACGTGTCCACGGAGATCTTAGTGCTAGGCAACTATACGTGTTTGTATACGTGAACGGCAGATTGCAGCTTCGATACGTGTCCACGGAGACCTTAGTGCTAGGCAACTGCACCTGTGTTTCTATACGTGAACGTAGATGGCAGCTTCGATACGTGTCCACGGAGACCTTAGTGCTAGGTAACTGTACCTCTGTTTGTATACGTGAACGGCAGTTTGCAGCTTCGATACGTGTTCACGGAGACCTTAGTGCTAGGCAACTGCACCTCTGTTTCTATACGTGAACGGAAGATTGCAGCTTCGATACGTGTCCACGGAGACCTTAGTGCTTGGCAACTGTACCTCTGTTTCTATACGTGAACGGCAGATTACAGCTTCGATACGTGTCCACGGAGACCTTAGTGCTAGGCAACTATACCTCTGTTTCTATACGTGAACGGCAGATTGCAGGTTCGATACGTGTTCACGGAGACCTTAGTGCTAGGCAACTGCACCTCTGTTTCTATACGTGAACGGCAGATTGCAGCTTCGATACGTGTCCACGGAGACCTTAGTGCTAGGCAACTGTACCTGTGTTTCTATACCTGAACGACAGATTGCAGCTTCGATACGTGTCCACGGAGACCTTAGTGCTAGGCAACTATACCTCTGTTTCTATACGTGAACGGCAGATTGCAGGTTGGATACGTGTCCACGGAGATCTTAGTGCTAGGCAACTATACCTGTTTGTATGCGTAAACGGCAGATTGCAGCTTCGATACGTGTCCACGGAGACCTTAGTGCTAGGCAACTGCACCTGTGTTTCTATACGTGAACGTCAGATGGCAGCTTCGATACGTGTCCACGGAAACCGTGCATACGTGTTATGTAAAATGTAAGAATTAAATAGAATCAGCAGATACTTCCTTTCTAAGGAGTACACCAACTGTTGAATAAAAATTCTCAAGTGCTACGTTCGTATGACCTCTACCCTCTATCTCTTATAGGTGAGTACGAAAGTTTATTTTCATATCCACTTAATCTTAATCCAGATAAACTTTTCGGGAAATGGTTGCATTGTACATCCGTTATACATCCAAAGGGACGCTATACACTGGCCTTAAAATTCTAAATTCTTTCCATCAACATGGCGAGCAAGAACTGAAAAGCGACATGCCTTTTAAAAAAGAATGGCTAAGCATTGTACAATTCGAACCATTTATAACAGATATCTCGGAAATGGCTGACGTCACAAAAAAGTTATTTCAAATAAATTGTGTGTTTTTAAAGAGATCTAAATTTTTTGTATTGTATGTTTCCCTCAAACCTTAGCAGTTATACAAGATCATAGAAAATTTCTTCCGAATCAAGAGGACTTCACAGGCTATTTCTACAAAATTCAAGATATACATTTTATTTTCATATAAATGTCTTTAATATATGGTGTTGTAATTAAAATCGTCAGAGACAGTTTTAGAAAATAAAACATTTCGGAAAATAGTTCATGTAAAGGGTAGTTTGGGGTGGAGGGACTTTCTTGAAAATCTCTGTGTCGTATCTTTGGAAGGTACTCAACCTAAATACCAAGTTTAGTATTTATCCGACTTTTCATTTTTGAGTTATGCTGCTCTGACACATACACACAGAATTTTCTAAAAATGTTTTTATTCAGGGGACCTCAAAACAAGTATTTAGTTTTCCAGTGAAATCTCAATATTGAATATTTGGATGCAATGCATACCTCCTCTACCCACTATTTTACGTGGTAGAGAGAGTAGAAATACCAACCTCTTCAGCAATGGTGACGAGAAACGTAGGGGTAAAAGTTAAAAATATAGATCGGTGCACGCTAAAATTTATAAAAAATCTGTATTCCTGGTTTCCTTAAGAAATAAATGCACAATTTGTAACAAGGAAATTTTGATACAGCAACTTAGTTCTTTCGAAATCTTTTGGAAAACCGTATCTTTTATTTTTTTTTCGGTACCGAAATTTAACAATTTCTTAAAACAACTTGTAAAATTGTATATAAAACTCTGTTCCAGACTACCCTTTACATGGAAAATTTTTCGAAAATTTTAATTTTCTCAAAAATGGCTATAACGATTTTGATGAAAATATCATATGTTTATGATAATGTCATGAGAAATGAAATGTATATCTCAAATTTTCTGGGAATGTCTCCAAAAGTATTCTTCATTGTGAACGCCTTTTGCATAACTGGTAAACCGTAAGAGATAGACAAAATTTTACTACACAAAAAATGTAGATCGCGTTAAAATACACAACTTATGCCATATACATTTCATTTGTTGAGTGAACCGTTTTCGAGATATTGCTTGTTATTTCCTTAAATTTTCCAATACTTATACTTTTTTACTTTCTCTACTACGTATAGTAAGTAGGGGAAGTATTGCATTCCACCCAAAAATTCGATACCGAGATTTCACCGGAAATACACGTTTTGAGACCTCCTGAATCCAAAAAAAGCATTTTTGGAAACATGTCCGTGTGTGTGTCTGTCTGTGTGTCTGTATGTGTGTGTGTGTGCGAGTATACCTTTTGACTTTTTTTATCCAGGAAGCCTCAAAGCCTGTATATCTGGAAAAATCTCAGTATCATTTTTCCGGTACAGTATGGCACTCTCTACCTACTATTTTACGTGGTAGAGAGAGTAGAAATACCAACCTCTTCAGCAATGGTGACGAGAAACGTAGGCGTAAAAGTTAAAAATATAGATCGGTGCACGCTAAAATTTATAAAAAATCTGTATTCCTGGTTTCCTTAAGAAATATATGCACAATTTGTAACAAGGAAATTTTGATACAGCAACTTAGTTCTTTCGAAATCTTTTGGAAAACCGTATCTTTTATTTTTTTTTCGGTACCGAAATTTAACAATTTCTTAAAACAACTTGTAAAATTGTATATAAAACTCTGTTCCAGACTACCCTTTACATGGAACATTTTTCGATAATTTTAATTTTCTCAAAAATGGCTATAACGATTTTGATGAAAATATCATATGTTTAAGATAATGTCATGAGAAATGAATGTATATCTCAAATTTTCTGGGAATGTCTCCAAAAGTATTCTTCATTGTGAACGCCTTTTGCATAACTGGTAAACCATAAGAGATAGACAAAATTTTACTACACAAAAAATGTAGATCGCGTTAAAATACACAACTTATGCCATATACATTTCGTTTGTTGAGTGAACCGTTTTCGAGATATTGCTTGTTATTTCCTTAAATTTTCCAATACTTATACTTTTTTACTTTCTCTACTACGTATAGTAAGTAGGGGAAGTATTGCATTCCACCCAAAAATTCGATACCGAGATTTCACCGGAAATACACGTTTTGAGACCTCCTGAATCCAAAAAAAGCATTTTTGGAAACATGTCCGTGTGTGTGTCTGTCTGTGTGTCTGTCTGTGTGTGTGTGTGAGTATGTGGCTAGTATCCGTGCGCCACAAGCCAAAACGACGACATTATACAAAAACTTTATCATTTGCCTACCGGACAGGGACAACCGCTAAAAAACCTGAGAAAACCTCGAAAATTAGAAACGGCTTCGTCAACCACAACAGAAAACGCCTACCAACCAGGGAAAACCTATGAAAAAGCAGAAAGAGCTTGCATTCGTTTACCAACCGCAGAAAACCTCCAAAAAACTAGTTATTTTTAAAAAAACACGAAAATACAAAAAGAAAAAAAAAGAAAAAAAGGAAAAGACGAATAATATAAGTATGGCAACTGCAACGGGTGTGTGTGTGTGTGCGAGTATGTGCCTAGTATCCGTGCGCTGACAAGGTAAAACTTCATCATTTGCCTACCGGGCAGGGACAACCGCTAAAAACCTGAGAAAACCTCAAAAATTAGAAACGGCTTCGTCAACCACTACATAAAACGCCTACCAACCAGGGAAAACCTATGAAAAAGCAGAAAGAGCTTGCATTCGTTTACCAACCGCAGAAAATCCCCAAAAACTAGTTATTTTTTTTAAAAAAGAAAAAAAGGAAAAGACGAATAATATAAGTATGGCAATTGCAACGGGTGTGTGTGTGTGCGAGTATGTGCCTAGTATCCGTGCGCCGACAAGGTAAAACGTCATCATTTGCCTACCGGGCAGGGACAACCGCTAAAAAACCTGAGAAAGCCTTGAAAATTAGAAACGGTTTCGTCAACCACTACAGAAAACGCCTACCAACCAGGGAAAACCTATGAAAAAGCAGAAAGAGCTTGCATTCGTTTACCATCCGCAGAAAACCCCAAAAAACTAGTTATTTTTTAAAAAACGAGAAAACAAAAAGAAAAAAAGAAAAAAAGGAAAAGACGAATAATATAAGTATGGCAGAAACAGCTTGCATTCGTCTACCAACCAGAGAAAATCCCGAAACACTAGTTATTTAAAATTGCTGATGAGTTCTGGATAGGCTTTTGCAAATGTTGTTGGTAGCAAAACTTACCTTTTCCATCACCTCCAACATACCCCACTCCCACACCTTTTTTCTTTCCACCAATCATAATCTCTCTTATTCTCACCAATCAACAACTTTCATTTGTTCCTTTCCACCAATAACATCACTTCTTATTCCCACCAATCACAACTTCACACGTCACTTTCTGTTATACTTTTTATCCCTCGTTCGCCATCTTTCCCCTCTTTCAGCCCCAACCTCCGCACAGACAACACCTCACCGCTCCTTAACCTCAACTTCATGCCTCCGCCATCTTATTTAGTTCCCATTTTTACCACCGCGCTTCTCATCTCCCAACCAGATTGCCGGCAAGAACAGATCTCGTTCATTCACACCTCGACGGTTGACTCGACAGCAGCTACTGTGAACACCTACGTCGTACACGTTTTTGACCGCTTTCGACCGGCTATGAGAACCCTGCTCCTACGTACGCTAGCGACCATCACGATGGTCCAGTACCAGGTTTTTGGTATAGTTAAATTACGCCTCTGCAAAGGGTGTCTGTACCGCTTTAAAAACCTAGGTATATCAGTGCGTAGTGATGTTGGTTGATCTTAAAGCTGGTTAAGCATTTTCAAAAACAGTTTGCTTTTATTTTTCCGCGTCGCGTGCCGCGCTTTTGGTGACGCATCCACACCGGTAACAGGTAAGTACCACACGCATAATTATTTTTCGGACCTGCTTGGCGTAGGAATATATCCTTTCGTGTTTTGGTACTGTAACCTCAAATCTCCTTACCCTCCTCTTGCGTCCGCCATCTTGTTTAGTTCTCACCGCATCTGCTTGTCGCAGACCCTCCGCCATTTTTAGTTCCCACTATTTTAACCTCAAAATCTACTCTTCTAAGCTCTTGCTACCGCCATCTTCTTTTAGTTCCCATTCTCACCACCGCGTCTCCTTACCCCCACCTCTTGCGACCGCCATGTTCACCACTAACCTCCAAATTTCCTCGTCCTTAAACCTCTTGTCTCAACCACCTTGTTTAGTTCCCATTTTCGCCACCGCATCTCATATCGCCCCATCTCTCTATCCACTCAAGAAAACTACCATCCAACGTTCAAAAAATTGCTGATCAGTTCACGACAGGCGTTTGCAAATCTTGTTGCTAGCAAAACTTACCTTTCCCATCACCTCCAACATACCCCACTCCTTTTTCTTTCCACCAATCATAATCTCTCTTATTCTTACCAATCAGCAACTTTCATTTGCTCCTTTTCACCAATAAAATCACTTCTTATTCCCACCAATCACAACTTTACACGTCACTTTCTGTTACACTTTTTATCCCTCGCTCCCCATCTTTTCCCTCTTTCAGTCCCGACCTCCGCACAGACAACACCTCGCCACCCAGCTCCTCTCCATCACGCGACCTCCATACTCTTCCATCTTCCTTCCTTCATCTTCCACCCAAATTAACGAACCAATCAAAACACTCCACGTCACTTCCTCTTTTTCCTTCACCTTACCCTAATCCTCAATTCTTTTAACTCGTCCCAGATGAACCAATTGCAATAACGATAATCCTCCCGCTCAGGGCGCTTTTCAAACTTACCGCCGCCGCCGTCGCACGCAGCGACACTAGCGGCAGGATTATCGTTAAGCCAATTGGCTCATCCGGGACTAATACTACTCACACCTTTATTTGATACTGAACTTAAATACCAAGTTTGGTATTTATCGAACTTTTCATTTTTGAGTTATGTTCTTCACAGACACCAGGTAGACAGAAAGACACACATAAGCAGACGCTTTTCTAGAAATACTTTTCGGGATTTAGGAAGCCTCAAAACATGCATTTCCGGAGAAATCTTGACATCGAACTTTTGAACATATACAATACTTCCTCTACCTTAAGGAAGAAGTAGAGAAAGTAAAAATTGTCAGAAAAGTGTCATGAAGAAAATTTGCGTTAAGGAAATCGGGAATTTGTCTTAAAAGAATAATGTTTTTTCAGACATTCTGATTCTGAAGTAAATGCAAATGCTAAACCAAACTATACTATTTTATATATTACATATGTTTTGTGATATAAATGTTTAACTGAGCAAGTGCATTAGAAAACCCAAATCATAAAGCGCGCAGCAAAATACTTAAAACTTCATTGAAATATTTCTAATAAAAGTAATAACTCACTTACCAAAATAGTCAGGAAAATATTCTTCTGACATAAAAAGAGAAAATGTTGATTTTGTATCAGTTTTGACGCTTTCACTATTCTGTTGTTATGGGGAGTGTTAGACCACAACAATATCCAAATGTACCTATAGGACTATTTTCTTTCTCTACTACCTACTTATAGTGCGTACAGGAAGTATTGTATTCCACCCAAAAATTCAATATCGAGATTTCATAGGAAAATATATGCTTTCAGGTCACCTGAATCCAACTAAAGCATTTTTAGGAAAAATGTCCGCATGTGTATGAATGTCTGTGTGTGAACAGTATAACTCAAAAACGAAAAATCGTATAAACACCAAACTTCGTATTTAAGTTCAGTAACTTCCATGGATACTACACGAATATTTTAAAGAACCTCCTCACCCAAAACTACACTTTATATGGATTACGTTTCATTATTTATTTATTTCCTAAAAAGAAGGTTCTATCGATTTTGATTAAAATACCCTATGTTTAAGAAATTTACATCACTAATAAGATGTATATTTTGAATTTTTTAGGTATATCCGGAATGAATTATTGTAGTTCTGTACAGGGTGATTTATGAAGAGCTGACACATTTATTTCTTCAATTGTTTCAAAACGAGTTATGCTAGCGACAACGTATACCTGAAATGCAGAGGAATCTTGGGAGATTATTTACCTCTATAGCAAATGTTGAAAATGTCCTCCATCTTGCATAAGGCACAACTCAACACGCCGCTCCATGTTGCTGGCCACTCGTTGGAGGACTGTTGTCAATAGCTTAAATCTCGTGTGTAATGTTGTGCTTCAGATCGTCCAATGTCTGGGGACGTGTGGCATAACCCTGTCTTTTAAATAATCGCACAGAAAGAAGTCCGGCGATGCCAAATCCGGAGATATCGGTGGCCACAGGTTCTTGGAAATTATCCGGTCATCAAAAAAACTTGCAATTAGTGCCATGGATTTATTTGATGTATGACATGTAGCGTCGTCCTGCTGAAAATATCCCTGACTCAGCTCTACATCGTCTAGTTGCTCAGCAAACTCCAAGAAAATCCGCAGTCTTCACATTGTTTTAAAAAAAATGGTCCCACTATTCTCTGTACGGATATTGCACACCAAACTCCGATTTTAACCGGGTGCATAGGTGCTTCATAAATAACATGTGGATTTTTGCTGGCCCAGTAGCATGAGTTATTGAGTTCACTTAGCCGGATAAATGGAACCATGCTTCATCTGTGAACCAGGTTTTTGCACAATGAACGCCTGAAACCAACGATAATAATTCAGTCGTCTATCCTTAACTGGTTCCTGTAACTGATGGGCAACCGTAAACCTATACGGCTTTAGGCCTGCACTTTTCACAGCTCTCTGACACATTGAGCAGCTGTACCCTGTCTCCTGAGACAAACGTCTTAATGATTTTTTGGGTGCCTGATTCAGTCGTGCCCATACGTCAACAACAACCGTGGGAAGCCTAGATGAACGAGTTTTGCCTTTTTCACTCATCAGAGATCCAGCTGTTACTAATTTGTTTACCAGTCCCAGTATTGTGTTTCTTTGGAGAGGATTCCGAGCACCAAATTCTCTCTGGTATACCCTTTGAGTATCTATAATTGAATTCATAATCCAGTATTGCTTTACAAGGAAGGATCGTTCATTTAATGTGTACTCCATTTTCATGTTGACTAGAAACATTTCAAAAACAGTTGCCGACAATAAAGCTAACAATTACAAATAAAACATAACCATCTGCGCATCTAGTGACAGGCAATTGAAACTCCAGCTTAATTTGGTGCTAAAATTGGGGCACGATTGAATTTCGAACAGAATAATTAAAGAAAGGAATGTGTCAGTTCTTAATAAATCACCCTGTATAACTGATAAACCATAGCAGATAGACAAAAGCTTACCACATAAAACAGGTAGGTTTCTTTTATTTTAATTTTTTAATTGCGTGTTTCTATAGAAATCCAATGTTTGCTTTGGTGCTATGTTCCTTCTGTATACCTGAGAGAAATGGACTCTCGGCATGGTGGAGGAACCCCTCTGCTTAAGTTCATTTGTTTTATTTATTGACAAGCAATGGTCTCGCCACTACTTACATCCTCAACTCGGAAATGGTTAGCACCACATAAAAATGTGCGTTTTAAGGATATCTACATTTTTCGCGTAGCAAGTATTTTTTTTCTTTACCTTTTATAGTTAACTAGTTAAATATAGAAGACTATATAAAATTAATTTGGAATACGCAGACTATTCGCAGAAAAGTAAAAGAAAACTCATTCTCTATGACACACAATTCATATCAAGTATTTTTTGTGGAAACCGCCACTTCCGCAATATACGTTGTCATTAGTTTGGATTTTGAATGCTTCTTTGTCATGTTTTGGAGTGATCACTAGTCAGTCATTTCTTGCAATGTCATGGAAAGAATGGAATTTGAACTCCTGCGTATAAAGATTTGACTACCCTTTCAACCCTCTGTGTTCCCCTTTGTGTGTGAAAGAAGTGTATGATGAAACCTGAAATCATTTCTACAAACGTTTATTTCAATTAACATAAGCAGCGAGGAAAATAAGCTGTTCTAAGAATAGTTTATAGAAGGAAAACAAAAATAAAGGATAGCTTCTAGAGAAGGTATTTTGAATGTAGCATTTCATTTTTACTTTCTCTACAACGTATAGTAAGTAGGGGAAGTATTGTTTTCCACCCAAAAATTCGATACCGAAATTTCATCGGAAATACATGTTTTGAGACCCCCTGAATAAAACAAAAGCATTTTTGGAAACATGTCCGTGTGTGTGTCTGTGTGTCTTTGAGCAGAATAACTCAGAAACGAACAGTCGGATAAACACCAAACTTGGTATTTAGGTTCAGTATCTTCCAGAGATGCGACACGAAGGATTTCAAGAAAATCCCCACCCCTGATTACCCTTTACATGGAACATTTTTCAAAATTTTAATTTTCTCAAAAATGGCTCTAACGATTTTGATTAAAATACCAGATATTTAAGATACTTTCATGACAAATGAAATGTATATCTCGAATTTTCTGGCAATGTCTACTAAAGTATTCGTCATTGTGAACGACTTTTGTATAACTGGTAAACCATAAGAGATAGACAAAATTTTACTACACAAAAATGTAGATCGCGTTAAAATACACGGTTAATGTCATATTGTTTTGTTGTTGGGTGAACCATTTTTGAGATTTTGCTTGTTATTCCCTTAAATTTTCCAATACTTATACTTTTTCTCAAATTCGTTATTCATTTTTTTTGTCCTGGTAATGCAAAGAGAATGGAATGCTCCACATAGCAACCAGCTCTTAAAACATTTGACTATCGCTTACAACCTACCAATTCCCCTTGCATCTACAAGAAAATTAGCAATAAGATTAACATCTCGATTAACATGAAGCATATGGAGAATAAGCGTTTGTGAAAATAGTTTGTACAAGAGTGGAGAAAGTCATGTGAGTGTAACACATCAGATTTTTTAAATACTAATTTTCCTTTCTTTTCTCTAAGTTTCGAATCTTATTGAATCCTGGTCATTCGGCTTATATAAATCTTTACAATTAGTTAGATTCCTGACACGCCGTTGGGTATAGGGATACACTAGCGGTGTTTTCAGTAAGCAGGTGGATTTCTACATTACTAAGAGTGTATGCCGGCTAGGGAGTAGTCCACTGTCCATAGATCGTGCCACCGGAGAAAAGCAGGACGCTACGGCCGTGAAATGGCCTCTTTCAGGGTTTGAGGTTCTTTCACATGAAAATACATTACATTTTATGGCTCAAACGCGTTATTTCCCTTCGGAAGGAGGCCTTGCAAGTATTTTTACGCCCGGATAAAGTTCATCGTCCTCCTCGAGGTTTGAATCCGCAACCTCGAAAACCGGAGGCTAGCATGATAACCACTAGACCATAAATATTTATAAATTTTACACTAATCACAGAGGAAAGGAACTTTTTAAACCTGGGAATTATTTTCACTGAAATCTAGGATACTTTCACTGTATTTACCAAAACTTAAGTGTATGAAAACATGAATTTTAAGCCAGGTTGCTAAGATGTTCCTTAAAAAAAATCTAGTGTATTTAAGTATGATAAAAATTAAAGAAAGCCATATATCTATAGAGAGGGATAGGTGTATAGTCTTGTAAACAGTGTCTTTAAAAGTAAACAAATGGTTGGAATTAAATAGTGAATGAGCATAAAGACAGTAAATAAATTAAACCCCTGCCTGAGATACAAGATACGATGTATATACAAATAGCAGGACGTTGTGTGAAATGGCGTGATAACTTCTTTCCGTTGATTACTGTGAATCCCCCATTTATGTGTAGAGCGGAACTGGCAGAGACAGTGTCTCTCTTACGTCAAGTAGCATAACCTTTTAACTTGCGGAAATACTGACCACGGCGCTACGGTTTCCGATGCACTAAGTGCGGTTGTTTTTAACTGATATTTGCTAGTTCTCGGCGTCAAGCTGATAAGGGCGGATGCGGGATGACTCAGTAAGCAATAGCAAAATTATCAGCTACATCATATATTCTGCAATTAAAATAGCATCTCAATATTGCGTAAACGCCCCTGAGGAATAACTACTGTTTAATAACAAGGGTAAACAACATGAATACTTAAAGAAGGGAGAAATAAATACAAAACTAGTCTCGTTCCGTTGTCTTCATTAACAATAACACAGAGAGAACAGTTAAAAAATCTGATATGTCATACTCACATAACTTTCCCTACTCTTGTACAAACTATTTTTACAAACACTTATTCTCCATATGCTTTATGTTAATCGAGATGTTAATCCTATTGCTAATTTTCTTGTAGATGCAAGGGGAGTTGGTAGGCTTTAAGCGATAGTGAAATATTTTAAGAGGTGGTTGCTATGTGGAGTATTCCATTCTCTTTGCATTACCAGGACAAAAAAAAACTGAATAACGAATTCCCATTTGAGAAAAAGTATAAGTATTGGAAAATTTAAGGGAATAACAAGCAATATCTCGAAAATGGTTCACTCCAAAAAAAATAAATATGACTAATTTGTGTATTTTAACGCGATCTACATTTTTTGTGTAGTAAAGTTTTGCCTATCCCTTATGGTTTACCAGTTATGCAAAAGTCGTTCACAATGAAGAATATTTTTCGAGATATTCCCAGAAAATTCAAGATAAACATTTTATTTGTCATGAAAGTATCTTAAATGTATGATATTTTAATCAAAATTGTTAGAGCCGTTTTTGAGTAAATGAAAATTTTCGAAAAATATTCCATGTAAAGGGTAATCTGGGGTGGGGGATTTTCTTGAAAACCTTAGTGTCGCATCTCTGGAAGATACTGAACCTAAATACCAACACGGACATGTTTCCAAAGATACTTTTTGCTTTCTCTACTACGTATAGTATGTAGGGGAAGTATTGTATTCCATCCAAAAATTCGATACCGAGATTTCACCGAAAATATATGTTTTGAAACCCCTGAATCGAAAAAAAAACATTTTTGGTAACATGTCCGTGTGTGTGTCTGTGAACAGCATAACTCAAAAACGAACAGTCGGATAAACACCAAACTTGGTACTTAGGTTCAGTATCTTCCAGAGACGCGACACGAATAGTCGTCCAAATTTATTCGTTCACTATTGAAAAGTACTGTTCTTCTTGACGAACATAGGCTCTAAGGTATTTCCTAAAGGTTTAAATTGGCATGTACAATTGAAATCCCATTTAACTGCATATAAATACCTTTTATTGCGAACATGGTGGATTTTGATGACTTTAGCCCAAAGGATTAAACGGGGAATTTTATAGTGATTAAAACACAGAGGAGCGTAGTTTTAAATAGTGCTCATATCTCAGATTTCCCTTTTATTTCGTTTAGCATTGTTATTAGGGAATGCTTTTGGTATAATTTAAACAAAGCTGCATTTGCAATTCCTCGTGTAGAAATCTCCACCATTTATCGGGAGAAAATATTTTGCAATTTTGCTACAGGTCATGAAAATATTGATTCCTTGAACTTTCCAAAGGTTACTTCAACCCATATTTTCAATTCCTTTTCTACAAAACTATATCGGTTGACCAATCGGGACACAAATTTATGCACTTATGAAAATTATAGTCTATCTTACAACTTCAAGAACTACTCCTAGTCATATTTTCAAGCCCTTAAGTACAAGTCTGCACCATTTGACCCATCTAGACAAAGCTTTGGACACTTACGTTTTAAGTGCCAACAAGAATTACAAACATTTCTCACGACTTTCTAAAACTATTCCTATCCTTATTTTCTTTATTTGAACTATTTGACCTTTATAGATAGAGCCTTATATATTATACTATAGGGTCCCGCGAAAATAACAAGCTACCTTACAATTTTCCCAAAATTATCTCTACCAATATTTTCAAACGTTTACGTACAAATTTGTACCATTTAACCGATCTTGACAAACTTTGAACATTTACATTTAAAGCCTGAAAAAAGTGGTGGGAGATATAAAGCTTTCAAAAAAAACTAGCCCTTCTGCATAAAAATTAATATCCTTTGAACGATCTCAACTAAACTTTGAAAACTTGTGCTTTAGAAATAGAAAATGCTATCCCCCACCTTTATTTTTAAACATTTACGTACAAATCTAAACTGTTGGTGGATTTGGACGAAACACTTGACCCTTATCTTATAGGACACGGCGAATATTACAGCCTACCTACAACTTTCAAAATATTCCTGTATTCCTAATTTTCAATACCTTATTTAAAAATCGCCAGTGTTTAACACATCTTTATGCAATTTTGTGCACTTGCGTGAAGGCAAGGCTAGGCAATCTGGCTATTATACGCTACAAATTTTTAAAAAGGTTAGGTACAGTCCCCCATATTACAAATCTAAGCTATTTACTCATCTAAAATACGGAAAACCTAGGACCAGGAAAAATTATAACAATGAGGCGAACAACGTTGTTTGAATAACATGTATTTGAAACCTGTTTTTCTTTGTTTTGGTTACAAGGTTTACTAATATAATAAAGAACATAATAAATGTTACTTTTCAAGCCTGAGAGTTCATTTTAATTGTTTCATAATATTCCTAAATTTGCTATAAACTAGCATCTAAACGATCTCATATCTTGGAATTATTTCTAGCAGCGTTCAATGTTTAAATATACAATATTATGTATGTATAATACTCTTGTACTATTATATATAATATTATATGTATATGTATTTCGAACATCGTTTAAAATGTTATAAACCATATAAAATTTAAGCGTTTTTCATAAAAAGTTACCTTTATTACCACATGCAAACTAATAAAAACATGGCATAAGATGAAGTGGGTCATTCCACTATGCGTTAATGATATTAAATGATAATAAAACGAGTGGTTATACTTTTTACTTTCTCTACTACGTATAGTAAGTACGGGAAGTATTGTATTCCGCCCAAAAATTCGATACCGAGATTTCACCGGAAATGCATGTTTTGAGACCCCCTGAATCCAAAAAAAGCATTTTTGGAAACATGTCCGTGTGTGTGTGTCTGTGAACAGCATAACTCAGAAACGAACAGTCGGATAAACACCAAACTTGGTATTTAGGTTCAGTATCTTCCAGAAATGCCACACTAAGGTTTTCAAGAAAATCCCCCACCCCAGATTAACCTTTACATGGAACATTTTTCGAAAATTTTAATTTTCTCAAAAATGGCTCTAACGATTTTGATTAAAATATCATATGTTTAAGATATTTCGATGACAAATGTTATGTATATCTCGAATTTTCTGGGACTGTCTCCAAAAGTATTCTTCATTGTGAACGACTTTTGCATAACTGGTAAACAATAAGAGATAGACAAAATGTTGCTACACAAAAAAATAGATCGCGTTAAATTACACAATTAATGTCATATACATTTTTTGTTGTTGAGTGAACCATTTTCGAGATATTGCTTGTTATTCCCTTAAATTTTCCAATACTTACTGGACATACAAAGAGAATGGAATACTGCACATAGCAACCAGCTCTTAAAAGATTTGACTATCGCTTAAAGTCTACTTTAACATCCCTTTAGTTATACAGGAAAAATGTGAATATTTCAAGCACAGGAGATAAGAGATAAGCTTGCTTACATTTTGATAGTATTAGCTCACATCCTGTGAAACTCTTTTCAGAAGCTTTTCCTTAAACGTACGAACAAAGATAGTAAGCATTCATAAGTCTTGAAAGTAAACTTGAATTTATAGGTCTGATATTACAAAAGGCTTCACACGAAAATAAAATACATATGTATAACACTTTATCCGTTACCACTTCAAAAGTACTTTATTAGTTATTCATACGACATCGGTTCTGTTCATTTTATTTAATTATAATAAATATCTGTATAGAAGTAATTTATGAAGAAAATATTACAAATGTAATGTACACTTGTGATGATGTACGAGAGTGATACAAAATTCAACTTCAGAATCTGATGTGTAACATTCACATGGCTTTCCTATATATGCCATTCGTGTGCGCACCTATTATGTAATTTTTTCATACAAACGTAACTCTTATTTCTTCATCTACTCCTCATTGTTGCAAAAAAATTGCTAAAACGATTTCAATTAGGTAATTTTGCAGTAATGCACATTTTATAGCCTGTAACAACACAGCTGTTTAAAACATCGATAATATTGTACGCCAAGAAGTTACGACTCTTTGCATTAGGCTCATGATAAACAAAGAAATACTTTATATAAAATTTAAAACACAAAATATCTGCTGTGTTACACTCACATGACTTTCTCTACTTTTGTACAAACTATTCTTATAAACGCTTATTCTCCATCTACTTCACATTAATCAATATAAAAATTTGTAGAAACTATCTTATTGCTAATTTTCTTATAGGTGCAAAGGGAAAATGGTAGGCTTCAAGCGATAGTCAAATATTTTAAGAGCTGGTTGCTATGTGGAGTATTCCGTTCTCTTTGCATTACCAGGACATAAAAAAATGAATAACGAATTCCCATTTGAGAAAAAGTAGAAGTATTGAAAAATACAAACAAATAACAAGGAATATCTCGGAAATGGTTCACTCCACAAAAAAATGCATATGACATAGGTTGTGTATTTTAACGATATCTACATTTTTTGATAGAAACGTTTTGTCTATCTGTTACGTTTACCAGTTATGCAAAAGTCATTCAAAATGAAGAGGGTTTTTGGGCACATTCCCAGAAAATTCAAGATATACGTTTTATTTGTCATAAAATATCTTAAGAATATGATATTTTAACCAAAATCGTTAGAGCCATTTTTGAGAAAATAAAATGTTTTAAAAATTTTCCATGTAAAGGGTAGTCTGAGCTGAGGTTATTTTGTTGAAAATATTTGTGACGCATCTTTGAAAGATACTGAACTTAAATACCAAGTTTGGTGTTCATTCGACTTTTCCTTTTTGAGTTATGCTGTTCACAGACACACACACGGACCTTTTTCTATTTTTTTTATTCATGGGGCCTCATAACATGTATTTTCGGTGAAATCAGGTATCGAATTTTTGGGTGGAATGCAATCTTCCCCTACCTACTATACGTAGTACAGAAAGCAAAAACGAATAACGAATTCCCATTTGAGAAACAGAAAAGTATTGGAAAATCCAAACAAATAACAAGGAATATCTCGGAAATGGTTCACTCGACAAAAAAGATGTATATGATATAAATTATGTGTTTTAAGGAGATGTAAATTTTTTGTGTAGTAAAATGTTGTGTATCTATTCGGTTTTCAGTTATGCAAAAGTCATTCAAAATGAAGAGGACTTTTGGGGAAATTCCCAGAAAATTCAAGATATACATTTCATTTGCCATGAAAATATCTTAAACATATGATATTTTAATCAAAAACGTTAGAGCCATTTTTGAGAAAAAGTTTTGAAAAATGTTCCATGTAAAGGGTAGTCTGGAGTGGGGAATTTTCTTGAAAATCTTCATGTCGCATCTTTGAAAGATACTGAACCTAAATACCAAATTTGGTATTTATCCGACTTTTCGTTTTTGAGTTATGCTTTTTCTAAAAATTTTGTTTTTATTCAGGTGGCCTCAAAACACGTATACGGTGAAATCTCTATATCGAACTTTTGGGTGGAATGCAAAACTTCCCCTACTTACTATATGTAGTAGAGAAAGTAAAAATCTAAACAAACAATAGTTAATATTTGAGTGTGAATGTCACAAAATATTTGAACAAAATTATAAAATATCGAGATCTACATGTCCCTATATTTAGGTTTAGCAGTTATATAAAATTCAATAGCTGTTTGCAGAAAATTTACGATATGCATGTTGTTCATCGTTCCAACATTTTATTTATATTATATTTTAATTAAAATCGTAAGAGCCATCTTTCGAGGTAGGGAGGGATAAAGAGAGTGAGACAGAGAGAGAGAGAGACAGATAGAGGAAAAAGATAACGGAAATGTTCCACGTGGGGTAGAGGATATACCCATATGAAAATGTTCGCCTTGAATACTACACACACACACACACACAGAGAGAGAGAGAGAGAGAGAGAGAGAGAGACACCGATTGACTCACTGACTCTGAGTGACATGCATACACAGATATATTACTTTCTCTACTACGTATAGTAAGTAGGGGAAGTATTGTATTCCACCCAAAAATTCGATACCGAGATTTCACCGGAAATACATGTTTTGAGACCCCCTGAATCCAAAAAAAGCATTTTTGCAAACATGTCCATGTGTGTGTCTGTGTGTGTGTGTGTGTGTGTGTGTGTGTGTGTGTGTGTGTCTGTGTGTGTGTGTCTGTGAACAGCATAACTCAGAAACGAACAGTCGGATAAACACTAAACTTGGTATTTAGGTTCAGTATCTTCCAAGGATGCGACACGAAGGTTTTCAAGAAAATCCCCCCACCCCAGAGTACCCTTTACATGGAAGATTTTTCGAAAAGTTTAATTTTCTCAAAAATGGCTCTAACGATTTTGATTAAAATATCATATGTTTAAGATATTTTTATGACAAATAAAATTTATATCTTGAATTTCCTGGGAATGTCTCCAAAAGTATTCTTTATTGTGAGCAACTTTTGCATAACTCGTAAACCATAAGAGATAGACAAAATGTTACTACACAAAAAATGTAGATCGCCTTAAAATACACAATTTATATCATATACATTTTTTTGTTGAGTGAACCATTTTCGAGAAATTACTTGTTATTCCCTTAAATTTTTCAATATTTTCTCAAATGGGAATTCGTTATTCATTTTTTTGTCTTGGATATGCAAAGAGTATTAATCTGTGGGAAAGGGAATGGTGCTGCACCTAGCAACCAGGTATTAAGAGATATGTATATGCCTAAAGGCTACTGTATTTCTATATTGCCCTTGTAAATATATATCATCTACATGAAAATTAGCAATAAGATAGACTCTGCAAATGTTTATCTCGATTAACATGAAGTAGATGGAGAATAAGCGTTTGTAAAAATAGTTTGTACAAGAGTAGAGAAAGTCATGTGAGTGTAACACATCAGATTTTTTTTAAAATCCTTTGTGTTAATGGAACCTCAAGGCCTGTATTTTCGGTGGATTCTTAAATAGGAACCTTTGAATTGGATTTAGCACTTTAGAAAGTAAAAGCCAATATGCTTAAGCTATTCTTAATCTCGTCAGAAACAAAATAAAGGGCACTTAGATTTTCTTCATTTCTATATACATTAAGAAATATTTCGCAAATGTTAGAACTATCAGAGATAGCTGATAATAAATTGTACACTGTAATAAGATCTGCATTTTTCCTATAAGAAACTTTGTTTCTCTTTAATACGAGGGGCGGCCAATAAGTAAGGTTCCCTATTTTATAAAAAACATTACACACAATTGAGCATGTTGAATTAATTTTATTTATATTATACAATGCTTCTATTACTTTTCTACATAGTCAACGTGTCTTTCCAAGCATCTTTGGGGACGTGACACAAGATTTTCCAAGCCAGTGTTGTACTAGGTCGGGTCCTGTGCTCGCAACCAGCTGTTCGCTGATTTGACTTTATTATCGGTGTTAAAAGTGCTTACCTTTGAGTTGGGAACATGTGAAAATCACTGGGGGCAAGCTCCGGTGAATACGGAGGATACGAGAAAACCTCCAAGTTGAATCTTGACCCACGCGGAGCTCATAAGATTCAACTGGGAAGTTTTCTCGCATCCTCCATATTCACCAGACCTTTTTCCAAGTGATTTTCACATGTTCCCCTGACTCAAAGGTCATCATGGAGGTAAGCACTTTAACACCGTGACGAAGATGAATCAGAAGTGAACAGCTGGTTACGAGCACAGGACTCAACTTCTAGGTAGCTAGGCGAATGCTGGGTGAATAATTTGATCCGCAAATTTTCCTATCATCCTTTTCATCACTAAATTTCCTTTCCTCTTTCTTCCCGCGATACCAGGCATTGGCTGAGCACACATCCTGGAAAGGCCACTGATCCAAGGCATTATTTGTAAGTCTTTCAAAGAAGGTAGCCTGTTGAAGAAGGTAAACATCATGCTACTGAAGTTAAACAGACAGTAAATATTATATAAATATATACATTGTTTAGATTGCTTGGCTGCTAAGAGCAACGATTTATGATAAACTTCAAAGTCAGTACATTTCCAGGCAAGCAAGGACTAAAAACGCACAAAATAAATTATACGCCATAGTTTCCTATTGAAACAACTTCACTCATTTCTCACCACTTTATTAAAACAGGAAACAATTGTAATAGTATTAAAAATAATCGTACCTTTAAGCACCTCCAGATTTCTTTTAATATTGATTGCTTGGTCTGTACAGTATTTACAGCATTCACAACAGAGTGAAAATAAAACTTGAATTTATGCCATAGTAGTAGCTTTACAAGGGGTAAAACCGCTTTTAACATATGTGGCATATAATATTTTTACTTTGTATACTACGTATAGTAAGTAGGGGAAGTATTGTATTCTACCCAAAAATTCGATACCGAGATTTCACGGAAATATATATTTTGAGACCCCCTGAATAAAAAAAAAGCATTTTTGGAAACATGTCCGTGTGTGTGTGTGTGTGTGTGTGTGTGTGTGTGTGTGTGAACAGCATAACTCAGAAACGAACAGTCGGATAAACACCAAACTTGGTATTTAGGTTCAGTATCTTCCAGAGATGCGACACGAAGGTTTTCAAGAAAATCCCCCCACCCCAGATTACCCTTTACATGGAACATTTTTCAAAAATTTTAATTTTCTCAAAAATGGCACAACAATTTTGATTAAAATATCATATGATTAAGATATTTTCATGACAAATGAAATGTATATCTCGAATTTTCTGGGAATGTCTCCAAAAGTATTCTTCATTGTGAACGACTTTTGCATAACCGGTAAACCATAAGAGATAGACAAAATTATACTACACAAAAAATATAGATCGCGTTAAATTACACAATTTATGTCATATACATTTTTTTTGTTGGGTGAACCATTTTCGAGCAATTGCTTAAATTTTCCAATACTTATACTTTTTCTCAAATTCGTTATTCATATTTTTTGTCCTGGTAATGCAAAGAGAATGGAATACTCCACATAGCAACCAACTCTTAAAATATTTGACTATCGCTTAAAACCAACCAATTCCCCTTGCACCTGCAAGAAAATTAGCAATAAGATTAACATCTCGATTAACATGAAGCATATGTAGAACAAGCGTTTGTAAAAATAGATTGTACAAGAGTAGAGAAAGCCATGTGAGTTTAACACATCAGTTTTTTTAGACAGCGCTCGAATTTGTAAAATATTGATAATATTATAGTGATTACTGAAACTAACAGAGATCACGTTTATAACGCGGTTCCTGAAACAAGAGAAACGGCGTTAAAGTAGTGAGATTTCAGTTGCTTTGTTTCTCTAACAGTCATTTTCAAGGAAATTATTTTCAACCTGTTTTGTTTACACCAGCCAATGAAGCGATTAAATGCTAAATCATACTGTTTTCAGAAGTTTTGGGTAAGTAATAATAATAATAATAATAATAAAAATATGTGAATTGCGCACAAGTGTGCAGAATGTAGCTTTCAGCACTAAGTTCTGTCACCGTTTTTGGACATTTGTTGCAGTTCAGCACGTGGTATTTGTCACATTTTAGTTCACAGTGTTATTCTTTAGCTGCTACTGTAATTTCACCTAGCTCTTCCATTTTAGTTTCTTCTGAAATCATAATTCCGCCATTCGATCTTTATGTAGGCTAGAGAGAAAAAAGAATAACGTTTTAATTCAGCAGAAGGCTGCTAATATAACGTACGAGAGATTAACTCTACATCGAATTATGAAGTATGACCATTTGTATTGTGAACAGATAATGCGAACGACATGAGAAATTAATGATGTAAAAAGACATAATGAAAGTAAAAATCTGATGTGTTACACTCACATGACTTTCTCTACTCTTGTACAAACTATTTTTACAAACGCTTATTCTACATATGCTTCATGTTAATCGAGATATCGAGATGTTAATCTTACTGCTAATTTTCTTGTAGGTGCAAGGGGAATATGGTAGACTTTAAGCGATAGTCAAATCTTTTAAGAGTTGGTTGCTATGTGGAGTATTCCATTCTCTTTGCATGTCCAGTACGTAAAAAAAAATGAATAACGAATTCCCATTTGAGAAAAAGTATAAGTATTGGAAAATTTAAGGGAATAACAAGCAATATCTCGAAAATGGTTCACTCAACAAAAAAATGTATATGACAAATTGTGTATTTTAACGCGATCTACATTTTTTGTGTAGTAAAAGTTTGTCTATCTGTTATGGTTTACCAGATATGCAAAAGTCGTTCACAATGAAGAATTCTTTTAGAGACATTCCCAGAAAATTCGAGATATACATTTCATTTGTCATGAAAATATCTTAAGCATATGATATTTTAATCAAAATCGTTACAGCCATTTTTGAGAAAATCAAAATTTTCGAAAAATGTTCCCTGTAAAGGGTAATCTGTGATGGGATTTTCTTGAAAACCTTCGTGTCGCATCTCTGGAAGATACTGAAGCTAAATATCATGTTTGGTGTTTATCTAACTGTTCGTTTCTGAGTTATGCTGTTCACAGACCCACAGACAGACACACACACAACCATGTTTCCAAAAATACCTTTTTCTGGATTCAAGGAGTCTGAAAACATATATTTCCGGTGAAATCTCGATATCGAATATTTGGGTGGAATACCATACTTTGCCTACTTATTATATGAGTTGTTAAACATGTGCAAATACAAAGGGTAATTGTCATGTGATTGGACTTGAAAACAAAGTTGCCACAAAGAAGCTTATCGCACCAGTGGGATATTCTAAGCTTTTAGCTCGTGTACACTGTGTAAGAAGTTCTACCTTTAGGCCGTGCTGTTCAAAAATTTATTTTTTGCCAAGCTTTTGACAGTTGGGACCGTTATTCAAACAATTTTCTTTATATAGATGGCATTCAAAAACTACTTTCTCTCATTTTTTCCACTTTTAGTTCCACTAGAAAGCATATTTTCTTCCGAATACAATTTTATTATTGTTTATGTATATAATAAACCACAGCTTGTGTGTATGTTAACCTAGCAAGTCAAACAAAAATAAATCAACATATTTTATTATTATTATTATTATTATTATTAATAGTAGTAGTAGTAAACCTTTTTTACTTTCTCTACCACTTACCTATGTAAGTAGAGGAAGTATTGTAATCCACCCAAAAATTTGATATCGAGATTACATTCGAAATACATGTTTTATGATCCTCTGAATAAAAAAGCGTTTTTCGAAAAAGGTGCATGTGTCTCAGAACAGCTTAGAAACGAAAATTTGGTTAAACAATACACTTTTTATCTTCCAAAGATACGACACGAAGATTTTCATGAAAATCCCCCAACCCAAACTGCCCTTTACATGTAAAAAGTTTCGCTTTAACGATTTTGATTAAAATACCGTATGATTGCGATACTTGCATGAAAAATAAAATGCTTATCTTGAACTTTCTGTGAATAACCGCTGAAGTCCTCTTGGTTCTGAATGACTTTTGTATAGCTGTATACCGTAAGAGACAGGGAAACTCTGCACAAAAAATGTAAACTTCGTTAAAACATACAATTTATGCCAAATAAAATATTTTATGGCACTAACCATATCCTAAGTATCTTTGTTATTTTTTTATTAATTTATTATTGTCGCTTTAACAATAAAGTCATAACGCGACTACAATAAATTTTAATAATTACAATTGTCGCTGTATCGTTCGTGTTATCTTATTTGCTGAGCGCCTGTTATTGTTTTACTATTTTGAATTTTGAGTTCTTTGTCCTCCGGCTAGCTATTATTACTCAGTCGAGCAAATTTCTTGAACAGGGTGTGTAAACGGAAAGCAGTTGTTACTAAAGATAACACTGATAAAAGAATTTGTTTTTACACTTTTATTGCCGTCACACTTCATTAATTTGACATATTTACTCTTGATACACGCCCGACTGAAACTGTTATATTTTCGAATGTAACTATAATCACTTATTTGTCGCACATTATTAATTCGAGTATTTCACATTTTTGTAACTAACTTTACGACGCGAGAGCTTCTGTAGAATTACGTAACGTGTACTTCATGAATGATTCTGTTAAACTGTGCGACGTGTAACCCGTGAATGATTCTGTTGAACTGTGCGATGTGTAACCCGTGAATGATTCTGTTGAACTGTGCGATGTGTAACCCGTGAATGATTCTGTTGAACTGTGCGACGTGTATCCCGTGAATGATTCTGTTGAACTGTGCGATGTGTAACCCGTGAATGATTCTGTTGAACTGTGCGACGTGTAACTCGAGAATGATTCTGTTGAACTGTGCGACGTGTAACGCGTGAATGATTCTCTTAAACTGCGCGTTACTTGTCTCTGGCTTTAGAATTTATACTCCCTCACCCCGATATGCCTAAAGATTATAACAGAGCTGCTATTGGTTAATAAAGCGCGCCAACATTAGCGTCTATTTCTATATCCAATCAAAATTACGAATACATATGCTCTAGGGAAGATATTCCCTCCATTTCTAAAGAAAAGCGCGCCACTCTGACGTCATTTGTTTGTCTCATCTAATTAATAAACAACTCACCCCCTCGTTTCATTGTTACCCGCTCCTATTGTCAATTTCAGTGATGCCGTGTAAACTTATTTCATAACAATGCTTATAATTAAAAAACATCTCAAATCAATGTCATACAATAATGTTAATTTACACTACAATCACTCTGGCATTCACAGTGTTGTGATATAAAATACTGCCTCACAATATTGAAACAAATTACAACATTGATTATATAACATTATACAATTTTATTTCTTTTAAAAACTTTACTATGTTGTGGCAGATGGTTGGATCACTCAGGGCCACCGAGAGGTTAGCAGGAGTACCACACTGAAGCCGATGAACACCGTAGATAGGGCACTCTGCAGCTATATGCTGAACTGTCAGAATGGAGTGACATGCAGGCTGATGATCTTTTCCAAAGAGATATGAATGTGCAATTGCAGTATGTCCGATACGTAGCCTGGTGAGAAGTACCTGGTCACGACGAATTAGATGTTTTATTGGGTAACTGAAACTAGGATTGGAGCTTAAGGCGATTAGTTTGCTATTGGATGTGGAACTCCAGTGTAGCTTCCATTTCTTACATATTTCATACTTGAGGAAATGTTGGAAATCGTGATGCGGAACCTCGAGGTCAGGCTTGGAGAGCGGCATGTTGCTTCATCAGCTTTTTCATTTCCAGATATGCCCATGTGAGGTGGTATCCATGCCAGCGTCACACGTTTATTGCTGGCTTTTATATCATTATACAGCTGTAAAATGTTCTGCACTAAAGAATTTCTGGATGACTTCTGTTGTAGAGCTAGAATAGCGCTCATCGAGTCAGTGAAGATGATATAACAACAGTGTTCAGCTTTCATTATGTAATCTTTGTCATTGTTCTGAATTATCAAATACGTAAACGTTTTCAAGTCGTAAGTTGCTATTTTTTTTCTCGTGGTCATGCAAGGAGCAAGGAGCAAGGCTTCATAGACCTAATGCTTTATTAAAAATCTAACGTGTCACATTTATATGACTTCCTCTGTTTTCTATCGTACATATGTGGGTATACAAACTATTCTTACTTAAGTTTATTTTCCTATACACTTCATTTTAATCGAGATAAACGGAAATAGCTGCATTACATATTTCGTTATAGTTACAAAGAGAATAGCGATAGTCAAATGTTTTAGAAATGGACGCTATATCGTGAGGTGAGAACCAGAGGGTTCTATCTGCGTTTGAGTGAATTTGTTCGGAGAGGAGTTCAAAGTTTGGGATCTAATATACAATTAGGGAATAATGATATGGGTTTGAAATATGTTGGTAAATGAATAACAAAGTTTCTACAGCTTACCATTATCAGTTTATTACAATATTACAAAAGGAACACATTTATTATAATATTTAAAGCAAAACGATATTTTGATAGAACCTTTTGGTTCCAGGAATCTCTGGATATGATGAAAACTACACAGAATGTCAGTTAAAAGAAGTTACTTTATATAACTCTGCATCAACTATGAGCATCCATTTCATCATGGATTGGATATCTGAAGCCTTTTCTTTCGACAATTTTCTACCTAGAGACGTAAGTTTTGCTTTTAGTAGTCGGATGTGATGTTCTTTGTTTCTTAAAGGTTTATTTTTTTAACACACTGACTTTATTCCATTCCTGAGGACCATGACTCCTCTTAAAGTAAACGCAAGAAGGTCATTCCTTTCGAATTTCAATTGTGATACCTGCACGAATGGCACTTTACTGTATTAAAAAATTTTGCCCTGAGTGTAATAGTCGTCGAAATCAGATGCTGCCATTTCAATTACATCATAAGGAGACATCCTGTTACAGGGCATAAGCATTCTTTTTAAAGAAAAACGGAGACCAAACTTCTGAAAGTATCAGAGGAATCTCTATATTTGACTGATGTTGTCAACTTCTTGAATGCAAGAATGCCCTGGTGTTGAGCACTTCATTGTAATGTTTCTAGTTTGACAATGTTCTTTAAGAAAGGAAATTACAGCAAAAGAAATTAGGGAATTCCAATTTTGAGGAACTCCAAAAAATATGTTCTTCAACTTCAGCGTACATGTAAGATTTTTTTTCAGAATTGTAACTACAGCAATGGCAATGTCATTTTCACATTATGCTCCGTACCAAATGGTACAGAAGCCCTTTTTACCCTTTGAAACATGAGCAGCAAGTTTTCTTTTATAAAAGAAAGAATTAATATTTGTTTGTGGTAACGAAATCACATTCTGGAGATCAAAACAAAATACCATTGCGTTATTTTAATATTGCTTTCTTGTCGCATAAAAGATGACCATTTCTCTTTTAAATTGTGTTATACTTTTCAAAACAACTCTTTAGTATCTTTTGTGCCATATTAAACTCTTCACAAAGTTCACATCTATCTGACTTTGGAAACAAGAATTCAAGATTACATTCATTATTATGATTGATATATACATTGACAGTTTCACATGTTCAAAATTATTCAAAACGCACTCCTGTTTATACATATCATACATTCAACTTAAGCTTAAGTTAGGGCTTAAATATATTTTTTGTATTCTACTCTACAGTAGTGATATTACACTTTGGGTAAAACTCTGTGTGTTTTCTCACAAACTTCTTAGACATTTGTGAAATACTCTCCCTTGTCTTTTAGCCCCTATCATCAGGGTTTTGGAATTCCAGAAGTCCTATATTTTCTGAAATGAACATTGTATATTGTTTTCTGACTCACTAACATATCCAAGGAAAAACTTATTGCAGACTCTAATGTGTTCATTGTTTACATCCAAAAAATAAGAAAATGCATTTCTTTTCCTAGAATTATAATTTTCTCTTCTATGAGTAACTTTACATTTGGAATACTGTGAAATATGTTTTTTTACCTTCCCTACTACGTATAGTAAGTAGGGGAAGTATTGTATTCCACCCAAAAATTCGATACAGAGATTTCACAGGAAATACGTGTTTTGAGACTCCCCGAATCAAAACAAAAGCATCTTTGGAAACATGTCCATGTTTGTGTCTGTGTGTGTGTGTGTGTGTTTGTGAACAGCATAACTCAGAAACGAACAGTCAGATAAACACCAAACTTGGTATTTAGGTTCAGTATCTTCCAGAGATGCGACACGAAGGTTTTCAAGAAAATCCCCCCACCCCATATTACCCTTTACATGGAACATTTTTCGAACATTTTAATTTTATAAAAAATGACTCTAACGATTTTGATTAAAATATCATATGTTTAAAATATTTTTATGACAAATGAAATGTATATCTCGAATTTACTGGGAATATCTCCAAAAGTATTCTTCATTGTGAACGACTTGTGCATAACTTGTAAACCATAAGAGATAGACAAAATTTTACTATACAAAAAATGTAGATCACGTTAAAACACACAATTTATGTCATATACATTTTTTGTTGTTGAGTGAACCATTTTTGAGATATTGCTTGTTATTCCCTTAAATTTTCCAATACTTATACTTTTTCTCAAATGGGAATTCGTTATTCATTTTTTATGTCCTGGACATGCAAAGAGAATGGAATACTGCACATAGCAACCAGCGTTAAAATATTTGACTGTCGCTTAAAGTCTACTGTATTCCTCTTGCATCTACAAGAAAATTAGCAACAAGATTAACATCTCGATATCTCGATTAACATGAAGCATATAGAGAATAAGCATTTGTAAAAATAGTTTGTACAAGGGTAGAGAAAGTCATGTGAGTGTAACACATAAGATTTTTCTCATTTTCATCTAGAGAATAAAATGACATCATAATATAATTCCTGACATCTTTGGAAATTTTATTGACATTTAAATTTGCACCTACAATCTTCATGTTTGTATTTTCTTTTCAGCTACAACTTTACCTGATATGCTAACACACACATTCCCATTCATTTGCAGTCTCTTCCTGGTCAGTCTTTGTGTTCTTATTGGTGACAATTTATCGTTTTCAGAGGTACAAGCTTCTGAATCAGTATATGGAACTAACGACAAGTTAATTTTTCTGCTTACAATCCACGTCCAGTGTTACTGGATATTTTCACTGGAGATGTGAAATAGTTTGTAATTATAAACTTATATAGTAATTTATTTTATAGATTATAAGTTCAAGTTAAAGTTAGTAAGCCCAATAACCTTGTGTTTTCTTCAGCATAGTCTGTATTTTGTACTACTAAGTCATTGGTTGAAACATCTTTTGCAGAATTATCATCATCATCCATAACCTGTAAAAGATGAACTTAGAAAGACATTTATTCAGTACAGTCAGACATAACGTACATTGACAAACTACATTCAGCCAAATAAGTATATATTTTTCAGTAACAGATGGATTACATTAAGTAAGCACGTTCATATAAAATGAAAGTTATAATTTCAAAATTTGCCCTAGTAAATTCTTTGTTTCCAGTATTTTCCAATATCCTATTTAGTCGAATGTATTCTGGCCACTGGTATCACATTCTTGCTAAGATGTTTCACTTTCCATCTTGTGTAACTGTATATAATGCAAAAGCAATAATGACAACACAAGAAATGAAAATGAAATACAAACTAATGGTGCAGACAGAACTATCTGGGTCTTAGTCTTACCAACATTTGTAGGTAGAACTAAATTTACCTGCTCATTACGCATAAATGGTACATGATATGAATAAACTAGTGACCTATAATGAAAGAAAACATTTTCATATTTGTTTTAAAATGAAAAACAACACTTCCAGAAATGTATATAGAACCCTCTGGTTCTCACCTCACGATACGCTGGGTTTAAAATTTCATACTGTTTCTAATGTAATCACGAGTAACAATTGAGAATCGACATCATTTTAAAAGAATGCTTAAGTATTGAACAATTCGAAACGTTAATAACGAATATCTCGGAAATGGCTGATGCCACAAAAAGGTTATTTGAAATAAGTTTTGTGTTATAAATAGATTTACATTTTTGTGTATTGCGTTTTCGTCTGTCGTTTAACGTTATGGAAAGTTATAATTATAAAAGTATAATGATAACAGATTATACAACATTCCTTCCAAATAAAGAGAACTTCATGACATTTCAAGAAAATTCAAGAGATAGATTTTATTTGTCATGTAAATATCTTTAATATATGGAGATTTAATAAAATCGATACAGCCATGTCTTAGGAAATACAAAAATGTCGAAACTGTTCCATGTAAAGGATGGCTCTGGATACCACGATTTTATTGAAAATTTTCGTGTCGGCTCTTGAAAAGGTACTGAACCTAAATATCCAATTTGGTATTTGTCTGACTTTTCGTTTTTGAGTTATGCTGTTCAAAGGCACACACGCACACATGTTTCCGAAACTACTTTTTTGGATTAAGAGGTCCTCAAAACATGTATTGCCGGTGAAATATCTATATCGCATTTTTTGATGTAATACAATATCTTCTCTACCATCTAAGTACATGGTAGAGAAAGTAAAACTATCACTATCGCTTTAGCTTACTGTGATTATCGTATGCCTACGACGAAGTGGTAAATATATAATGAAAGTTTATCTCGATTGGATAGAGGAATAAGCATTTGTAAACATAATTTGTGGGAGAGTGAGTAGATAAATTCATGTGAGTGCAACATATCAGATATGTGTTGCTTATCTTTGCGCGATTGGCATTTTCAAAAACCTAATGATGCTGTATTTATTTAGTAATCTGCCTCTATTTGAGTTTTCAAATAACACAGAGTAATAGATATAACATAATAACATACAGAAATATAGTAATGTCAGCATAAAATAACTATGATGAATACAGAAGAATATAATACTATAATTAGGCAACAACATTAAAACATTATATAAGAAGAAAATAACAGAAGTATTTTACATATCGTGTACAACCAGACTGAAAAATGCAATGCCAGAGCCGGGATTTGAACCATGGATCTTTGCAACGCAAGGTGAGTGGAAGATTGATGGCCAAAATTCCGGCTATGATATTGAATTTTTCAGTATGATTCTATGCCTCCAATACTGTAATGTTTGGTTATTTGGTTATGCTATGAATAAAATCGCTGTCTTGTGTGTGTGATACTTGCTACGCCCTTTGAATTCAATTTGCTTAGTGGAATACGACATAATATTAGTGCACTTGTAATTCCGTCTTTATCGTCGCTCATTTATGTCCAGTAAAACAGATTAGTTCTAATTTTTACTTTCTCTACTACGTATAGTAAGTAGGGGAAGTATTGTATTCCACCCAAAAATTCGATGCCGAGATTTCACCGGAAATACATGTTTTGAGGCCTCCTGAATAAAAAAAAAGAATTTTTGGAAACATGTCCGTGTTTGTGTGTGTGTGTGTCTGTGACCAGCATAACTCAGAAACGAACAGTCGGATAAACACCAAACTTGGTATTTAGGTTCAGTATCTTCCAGAGATGCGACACGAAGGTTTTCAAGAAAATCCCCCCACCCCAGATTACCCTTTACATGGAACATTTTTCGATAATTTTAATTTTCTCAAAAACGGCTCTTACGATTTTTATTAAAATAACATAAATTTAAGATACTTTCATGACAAATAAAATGTATATCTTGAATTTTCTGGGAATGTCTCCAAAAGTATTCTTCATTGTGAACGACTTTTGCATAACTGGTAAACCATAAGAGATAGACAAAATTTTACTACACAAAAAATGTAGATCGCATTAAAATACACAATTTATGTCATACACATTTTTTGTTGTTGAGTGAACCATTTTCGAGATATTGTTTGTTATTCCCTTAAACTTTCCAATGCTTATACTTTTTCACAAATAGGAATTCATTTTTCATTTTTTGTCCTGATAATACAAAGAGAATGGAATACTCCACATAGCAACACCTCTTAAAATACTTGACTGTCGCTTAAAGCCTACCAATTCCCCTTGCATCTACAAGAAAATTAGCAATAAGATTAACATCTCGATTAACATGAAGTAGATGGAGAATAAGCGTTTGTAAAAATAGTTTGTACAAGAGTAGAGAAAGTCATGTGAGTCTAACACATCAGATTTTTAATACAGTATCTTGTGATTTTAAAACATACGTGCAAAAAGTGAAGTGTTTCGCAGAAACTTATAAACCAAAAGTAGTCGTATACCGCTAACCTAAGATGAGGAATTGCTGTGTTTGACCCAAAACTCCAGAACGGAAATTTCACAGGAAAAATGCCCCTGATTTAGAAATGGAACATTTTTGATAACTGTCCTTGTGTCTGTGTGTAGCGACTGTGTCATTAAACATATAAAAGTCACATTAATAAATTTCATTCCTACATCACACATCTTTCAACGATGCAAGTGGCAGATGCGCAAAATCTTCCTGTTCTCACCAAAAAATCTTTATTAGAAAATGTTTTGTTGCTCTTTATTTTCTCGAAAATAACTAATGTTTTTTATTAAGCTATCATATGTTTGAGAATACTGGCGTGATATATAAAATGTTTATCTCTTTTATTACTATTTATTTTGTTTTATTTGTTTGAGAAAGGTTAATTTTTATGGTAGTGTTGTATTATATTTCGACTGTTGGGGAGCCGAACTTGAAGTAGTTGCAACCACACGTATGGTAAGATGTTTCCGGTAGCCTTCGCCCCAAAATGTACTTTCCGGTGGCCTTTGCCTAAAAATGTTTAAAATAACATTAACTTTGTAATTTTGACTGTTTCTTTAAATATTATATATTTATGTTTGACTTGGCTGCGTCGATATTTATATTTGTTTAGAGACATGGATATCTTAGCAGGGAGTGGTATGACTGAAGAATATAGGCTTACACAGATTATAATTTTACTTCACTCCTTTTACTAATGCTTGACACGATTTAAATAACACTTCACTGATATAGAGAGAGCTGTGAATTTTTTTTATTAATTACTTGCACTTTTTAACACGTAAACTATTATTGTCTCACACAAAATATGTATTAAATTTCTCGAGGACGCATCCGGTTAGGAACACTGTCTACAAGCAACTGACTTCCGAATTTGTAAATTTTGCTCCATTTTAGTTTCTGATTGGCTAATCCTAGTCCAATAGAATACCTTCATTCAACTAAAGCTTTTTCTGGTTGTTGATTGGCTATTTTATAAACTGTAATAAAAATTACATTATTGCTTCCAAGAATCACAAGTAGCATTAAACTGTCAAATTAATTATTGCCTCAAGGTTACCTCATTGTTAGAAACTTTTAGCCTATTATTCTCACAGCTCCTGCATTATTAAATTTCGTAATACATTCACATAACATTATTGAACATGTACATAATAATATAAAAACATATACAATGACTGTTACATGCATTTTATATATTATGTTATAGACATATTGCTTTAAGGCGAGCTGTTATTATATTTTATATTATATAATTTGACTGAAATCGTTTAAGTGTTAAAAATACTGCCTCATGTTTTTCTGTAAATAGCCGGTGCAGTTCTCATTATAACTTCTTTGCTGACGGTTTCTTCAGACCATGGTATGTGTGTTGCCATGGTATTGTGTAACTTAAGTCATTATGGAAAATGTTTTTCGCGATTAACATAAATCGATACAAAAATAAAATTTGTGTGAATAATTTCTAAAATAGACGATAATGATTAGATGATGACGATTGATTAACATGTTTAACCGGGTAGTCATATCGAACGAAATGTTTGAAATGGTGCTAAATGGGTCCGGGAGTCCCTAGAGCTTAGAGTTACCCAATATTCGTCTTCTCAGGATAAGGGGAAACCCCGAAAAAAACTTATGCCGGTAACTCATCCTAACCGAGATTCGAACTCGTAATCTCTTGAATATGAAACAGATACGCTAACCTAACACCACAGAAGCAGGCATTACAAACTGTTTGATTGTTACATTTCAGACCTATTTACTACATACCTTTACCGAGTAATTGACAGTGGGACGGGAGGCCAGCTTTTATTGTCCTAGAAATAAAATGGTAAAATATGAAAGTAAGAAATGTGTTTTTATTTATTATTGCCCATTCATAGCCATTCCATCTGCATCTTCCTATCTATAAAATGTCAAGGAACAGTTGGCAGCACTGTGCGTCATTCTTTCCCCTCCCATGGCATTACAACGCGAGATAAACGAGATGTCATAGTGAGAAATATCAACCACAGCGGAAACTGCTACATTATTAAGGACAAGGAAAATCGTGTGTCTGATTTCTGTGGTGATTCTCTTCTTCTGCAATGGCACCAACTTTCACAGCAGGTTGGTAAATATGTGTTATCTGTTTCTAGCTACAGTGTTTGAAATGTTTCGAAAATGCTTTGGTTCTAATAGACCTTAACATTCAATTTTAAATAAAATATTAAAAGAAAATATAACAAAGGATTTTCATGTATGTGTTCGCATATGTATTGTTTTGACGTGAGAAATTCCAAAAGTTTGGCACTAACGTCATTTAGTTTGAAACGCGCATTCAGAGCAGAGCAAGTCGTCCTCCGTGGTCTAGTGCTACCATAGAAGTCTTTAGTTCCCGAGGTCGCGGGTTCAAGCCCGGCGGAGGGCGGTGGGCTTTTTAGGCGTAAAAATCCTTAGCATGGCTTTCTTTCTGTTTTTTTAAATATATATATATATTTAAATGTAGATTTTTTTTTTACTGTTTTCGTTACCGCTTATTACCGCCGTTACACATTACACACACACACAAACACCCATGCCCATGGCGGGACTCGAACCCGCGAGTTTGGTGGAGCGTCGGAGCTATACACCCCAGCGACCACGGCTACGAGGGCCGGCAATCCTTCGGAATTGAATTAAAACCGGTGGTCCCTGTCGTAAATTTACAGCACTCAAAGAACCTCAAGCCTGATAAAGAAGCCTTTAAGCAAAATTTCCGGTCTTTCACGCCCAATATAAAATGGGACGCTGAGGACCACAATAGTTATAATTACCAAAGAAAGAGCTCTTATTTGTAAAACCAAACCCAGTTTCATCCCTATTCGCAACAAACCATATGTTGTGCTCAGTTGAATATTAAGTTTCCCAATAGTAAGGAAACTAGATGCTACTGAAAGCAATAATAATTGGTATTATCCATACGACAGCATAGGTCAACTCAGACTGTTCCATTAGAAAATCGAAAGAAATACTTGTTTTAGTTCATGCATGTTTTTTATAACTTGTTATACAAAACATGGCATATGAAACCTGTTCATGATTGTTGCACTCACCCCGATGGTTTTCTTAACATTTACTTTCATAACTATATATAATACCTATTTTTATTATGCATCCATAAGTATATATATGTTTCTATTCGATTTATAAGCTCGAAAATCAGAGAGGGTTGGTTCAGCAGTAACACCAAGATTCGCATTCTGGAAGAATTAACGTTAAAATCCTTATTCCGACCAACCTGACTGGGACTTCCAGTATCTTCTATCTAGCAACACTGATGAATGCCGGATCGATATACGTTTCCATGATACTAAAATACGCGATCTCAAAAGCAGCAAAAAGGGCAATAAAACTAAGATGAACAGTACATAAGGTGTCTCTTAGGCCGGCAGCCGTCATTAGAAACAAAAGTGCAGGTGTAAGGATTTCTGCAACTATATTTGAACAAATTCCTAAATATATGTGATATGACTTTAGAGGTTAAAGCGACACTAAATAAAAAAGCGTTTGTGGTAATTAGTAAAGATTCGTCTACTACTAAACAAGGAATAAATTATGATAGCAGAAGTCTGGCAAGAGTATTTAATTTTGCGGCCACATTGCTATGTCATTTATTATTTATAATTTATTCGACAACTTTCAATACTGTAATAATACTTTGAATCAAAATGACTGATCTCTTTTAATAATGCCAGCATTGTTCTCAACCACTTATCTTTTCAGTAAGCCATAAAAAGCAAAAGGACCATTATAAATATTATATGTATTATATGACATATAATCAAAGTATTATATAAGTTATTCTGAATATTATAAAAATTATTGTTTTATAAACTACTAACTCAATTTAACGCTCCGCAAAACGCAAGTCTGAGCCTATGCTCAATTAAAGTGGCTTAAAATAACAATTTCTTTAAAACTTAATTTGATTTAAATAAATAGGCAATCAGGCTGGAAAGTTCTGAAATGAAATTCCTGTGTAAGTCATTTAAAAGAGTGCATTTTCTAAAGCATAATGGATATTTATATGCTGATGGATATTATGTGTTTTATGCTACAACAGTTCATAATTATAAATCTTAAATTTAAATCAGTTTCTCTTACATTCTTTTTATATTTATATGTAATTTACATTCAGCTATAGCTGTAGTTTATTACTCTGCTAGTTATCGCTTAGAAGCGTTTTTAATTATTGGTTTGACTTAAGAAAATATTTTAGTTGATGTATATTATACTTTCTTTCTTAAGTTTGGCATTAAATGTAAGTAAATATTAATTTTAGACATATGTTTGGCTTTCAAATCACGCGAAAAGCGTCCTCTTTCTCCTGTGTTCTAAAGAGACAGAAAAAATACAAAAAATGACTCTATCTATACTGTCGTTCTTCCTATTTCGGAGAAAAACAATGTGGAAATGGCATTCAAACAGCGGTTTTTTCAGGACTGCATGGCCTATCCTAGCTCTGCAAATCCACCACTTTTTACTACAATAGCTAAGTAATAGTGAGAAAAATGCAATACAATTTGTTGAATGGAATTAATGATTATTTTAACCTGCATTACTACAGCTGCATACTAATAGCATAACCAAAAAGAAATGATGACGTGCTACATAAAATCTAGTAATCTGTATCTTCATGCATGTATTCTCCGTTAAATTTGCATTATTATGTGAAATTCAAAGTTGGAAGCAGCAGGGGCTAGATAATTTGTATATGATTAATAATTCAGAATAATTTAATGTATTTCTTACCGTGATATATTAATATCACCCAAATATCATCAGTAATAATATATAGTTCAAAGCATAAGGTTGCTTATTTAGTTGATGTTACATTTTAAATTTGTTTAGTGTTTCATTGAATAGACTCACCCCTTTAATTTCCTTAGGGGACTTTGACTTATTATTCGCTGAACTGTAAATTTTCTTAAGTTGATTTCTAAGTATTTTTATTATTCGCACTCACTCTCATGTTCATATTTCCAGACTCTTTTGGGGGATAGGGAATGGTCCTGCTTAAAGAAAAATTCCTCGCCCCCCAGCCAGAAATCGGACCCGGGACCTATGGGCTAAAAGCGATGACCACTCAAACGCAGAGGCAGTTAATTTACATTTTTTGTATTGTTTCATTTGTATAACCTATTTTAACTTCTTTGGTCATATCGGGGACTTTGATTTAAGAATCAACCAACTGATGGTGTCTGAAGGGGCCCTGTCATTGCTGTGCCATTGCTGTGCCATGTGGGGAATAGGTACAATATCCTAACTGGAGAAAGTGCCGAGTCCCCTCCGATAATCAGGGGGAAAAATAATGATGTTTTTACTCTCTGAACAGTAGGGATTTTAACGCTCTTTTTTTCATTAACTGTTTTATCGAACACGCATTCACTCCCATATTCATACTATCTGAATCTATGGGGGATAAGAAATGATTCTGGCTAAAGAAAAATTCTCACCCCAGCCAAGAATCGAGCGCGGTACCTCTGAGTTGAGAACGGTGACCACTCGAGCATAAAGGCAGTCAATATTCAATTTTGTTTTTCTTTTATTATGAGTTACACATTTTAACAACAGCGCCGTTAGTTTTATAATCCCAAAGTCAGGTATAGTTTCTTACATTTTCAACCTCATATTTGAAAGTAAAATGTAGTCTAAATTACACTCGTATATACTTAATTATAGTTCATGTTAGAAATAACGAAGAAACAATGTAACTACATATTCAGAATTTAGGAGGAAGGGTGATGAAAGGAAATAAATGTCATAAATTTGGGTTGAAATTTTTATATTAAAATTACCTTCAAAGTAATTTACAATTTCTCTACTACGTATAGCAAGTAGGGGAAGTATTGTATTCCACCCAAAAAATCGATACCGAGATTTTACCGGAAATATATGTTTTGAGACAACCCCGAATCCTAAAAAAGCATTTTTGGAAACATGTCCGCGTGTGTGTCTGTGTGTATGTCTCTCTGTGTGTCTGTATGTGCTTGTAAACAGCATAACATTTGGATAAACACCAAACCCGGTATTTAGGTTCAGTATCTTCCAGAGATGCCACAAGAAGGTTTTCAAGAAAATCACCCCACCGCAGATTACCCTTTACATGGAACAATTTTCGAAAATTTTAAATTATCTCAAAAATGGCTCTAAAGATATTGATTAAAATTTCATATGTTTAAGATATTTTTACAAATGAAATGTATATCTCGAATTTTCTGGGAATATCTCCAAACGTATTCTTCATTGTGAACGACTTTTGCATAACTTGTAACCATAAGAGATAGACACAATTTTACTGCACAAAAAATGTAGATCGCCTTAAAATACATAATTTATGTCATATACTTTTTTTTGTTTGTTTGTTGAGTGAACCATTTTCGAGATATTGCTTGTTATTCCCTTAAATTTTCCAATATTTTTTCTCAAATGGGAATTCATTATACATTTTTACTTTCTCTACTACGTATAGTAAGTAGAGGAAGTATTGTACTCCACCCAAAAATTCGATACCGAGATTTCACTGGAAATACATGTATTGAGACCCCCTGAATCCAAAAAAAAGCATTTTTTGAAACATGTTCGTGTGTGTGTGTCTGTGAACAGCATAACTCGGAAACGAACAGTCGGATAAACACCAAACTTTGTATTTAGGTTCAGTATCTTCCAGAGATGCGACACGAAGGTTTTCAAGAAAATCCCCCCACCCCAGATTACCCTTTGCATAAAACATTTTTCGAAAATTTTAATTTTCTCAAAAATAGCTCTAACGATCTTGATAAAAATATCATATATTTAAGATATTTTCATGACAAAAAATGTATATCTTGAATTTCCTGGGAATGTCTCTAGTAGGTTATTTAGAAGAGATCGAGCACAGTTTTTTGCGTTTATATGGGAAAGGATAGGGAAAACGAGGGTAGATGCGACGGTTCAAGGAGGAAAATGCGTTTATATGGGTGAAATAGGGAATACGAGGGTTGATGCTAGGCTAGACAGTGGTAGAAGGAGGGGAAATGCGGTTTATATGAGACAGATAGGGAATACGTGGAGAGGTGCTAGGCTAGACGGAGGCTGAGGAGTAGAGTATGGTTTATATGAAAGGTATAGGAAAACGAGGAGGGTGTTAGGCTAGACAGAGTTGAAGGGTAGAGCATGTCTTGTATATGAGAGGGGTAGGGAACAAGAGCAGGGGTGTTAGGCTAGACAGAGGTCAAGAAGTAGAGTAGGGTTTATATGAAAGGTATAGGAAAACGAGGAGGGGTGTTAGGCTAGACAGAGTTGAAGGGCAGAGCATGTCTTGTATATGAGAGAGGTAGGGAACAGGTGCAGGGGTGTTAGGCTAGGCAGAGGTCAAGAAGTAGAGTATGGTTTATATGAAAGGTATAGGAAAACGAGGAGGGGTGTTAGGCTAGGCAGAGTTGAAGGGTAGAGCATGTCTTGTATATGAGAGAGGTAGGGAACAGGAGCAGGGGTGTTAGGCTAGATAGAGGTCAAGAAGTAGAGTATGGTTTATATGAATGGTATAGGAAAACGAGGTGGACTGTTAGGCTAGACAGAGTTGAAGGGTAGAGTATGTCCTTTATATGAGAGAGGTTGGGAACAGGAGGAGGGGTGTTAGGTTAGGAGAATTGAGTATGTGTTTATAAGGAGAGACGAGAAAACGGAGGGAGATCCTATGCTAGGATAGACAGGTGCTAAAGTTAGGTTAGATAGGAAACCAAGGAGTGATACTCAGCTAGAGGGGGGCAGGAGGAATGCGCTTTTTGAGAGGTAGGGGATACGGGGAGTGGTGTTAGGCTAGACAGAGGTTGAGAGTAGAGTAGGCGTTTATATGTATGAGAAGTATAGAACAGGAAGAGGGGTGTTAGGCTAGACAGAGGTTGAGGAGTAGAGTATAGTTTATATGAGAGGTATAGGAAAACGAGGAGAGGTGTTAGGCTAGACAGAGGTCGAAAATAGAGTATGGATTATATGAGAGGTATAGGAAAACGAGGAGAGGAGTTAGACTAGACAGAGGTCGAGGAGCAGAGTATGGTTTATATGAGAGTCATAGGAAAACGAGAGAGGTGTTAGGCTAGACAGAGGTAGAGGAGTAGAGTATGGTTTATATGAGAGGTATAGGGAAACGAGGAGAGTCGGTAGGCTAGACAGATAGTGAAGCAGTAGGAATATGGACTTATATACAGGAGAGATAGGGGCTAGACTTTCAAAGCGACTTTAGACGTGTACTTAGTGGCAAACTGTTTCATGTCAATGTTCTAGACATGCCCATCACGTAACCCATTCAGGGAAAAGGTGGCTGCAAAGGGAAAAAGGTGACCAGTAAAGGGAAAAAGGTGACCAGTAAAGGGAAAAAGGTGACCATTAAAGGGAAAAACGTGACCAGCAAAGGGAAAAAGGTGACCAGCAAAGGGAAAAAGGTGACCAGCAAAGGGAAAAACGTGACCAGCAAAGGGAAAAAGGTGACCAGCAAAGGAAAAAAGGTGACCAGCAAAGGAAAAAAGGTGACCAGCAAAGGGAAAAACGTGACCTACAAAGGGAAAAAGGTGACCAGCAAAGGGAAAAATGTGATCAGCAAAGGGAAAAACGTGACCAGCAAAGGGAAAAAGTTGACCAGCAAAGGGAAAAAAGGTGACCAGTAAAGGGAAAAAGGTGACCAGCAAAGGGAAAAAGGTGACCAGCAAAGGGAAAAAGGTGACCAGCAAAGGGAAAAATGTGACCAGCAAAGGGAAAAAGGTGACCAGCAAAGGGAAAAAGGTGACCAGCAAAGGGAAAAACGTTACCAGCAAAGGGAAAAAGGTGACCAGCAAAGGGAAAACCGTGACCAGCAAAGGGAAAAAGGTGACCAGCAAAGGGAAAAACGTGACCCACAAAGGGAAAAAGGTGACCAGAAAAGGGAAAAAGGTGACCAGCAAAGGGAAAAAGGTGACCAGAAAAGGGAAAAAGGTGACCAGCAAAGGGAAAAACGTGACCAGCAAAGGGAAAAAAGGTGACCAGCAAAGGGAAAAAGGTGACCAGCAAAGGGAAAAATGTGACCAGCAAAGGGAAAAAGGTGACCAGCAAAGGGAAAAAGGTGACCAGCAAAGGGAAAAAGGTGACCAGTAAAGGGAAAAAGGTGACCAGCAAAGGGAAAAGCGTGACCAGCAAAGGGAAAACGTGACCAGCAAAGGGAAAAACGTGACCAGCAATGGGAAAAAGGTGACCAGCAAAGGGAAAAAGGCGACCAGGAAAGGGAAAAAGGTGACCAGCAAAGGGAAAAACGTGAACCGCAACGGGAAAAGCTAACCCACTCACACTAACAGGTAAGTAATTCAACTAGTATTGCAAGAGGCTGACTGCATCATAGCAGTGTATGATTTCGCAGGTAATTCAGCTAGTATCGTAGGTATTTAGGCTAATTCACTAGTATCACAGGAGGATAGATTCCCGAGGCTAACTGCATCATGGCTCTGCATGATTTCACACGTAATTCAGCTAGTATCGTAGGTATTTAGGCTAATTCAGCTAGTATCACAAGAGGATAGATTCTAGGGTTGGGTATAGCTTAGTGTGGTATTTGTTTGTGGTATTGTAGACTCACGAGAAAAATTATTGCTGAGGATGGAATAACTACCTATGCGTATGGACATTACGCCATTTCAAACAGTGCTTAAGAGAATGTAAGTTGAAGATGAAGATTTTCTCGTGAGTCTACAATCTTAAAAAATTAAGTTTATCCGTGTGCTGTATATGCAACTAGCAGACGCCTGATGAAGAAAGAAGAAGATGGAAGGGAAGGTGGTAACCCTGCCATTAGGAGCAATCCTAGTGCTAGTCTCAAGCCTAGATAAAAGGGGAGAGACATCTACAATGAACTAAAAAAATAAAGGTATGTTGACGCAAAGCTTTTCAATTTGTGAACCAATATGCAGTTTATTCCTCTCCGCATCGTACAATAAGTGTTTAACATATAATAAGTTTGTAAGATTTAGAAAAAGTATATAAATTGTTGTTACGTTGGATGAGAAATGTTTATAATCTAATTACTCTCTATATTACCATGAGTAACTGTGATACTAGTTGAATTACCTGTTAAAATGACTTAAATACCTGTGATACTACCCGAATCATGTGGAATTACCTTAACTAGCTCTGATACGAATTCCTGCTCTAAATTAGCATGAGCACCTGTGATACTATCTGGTTTGCCCTAAATATCAATGATACTAGATGAATTACCTGTTAAAATGACTCAAATACCATTGATACAATCTGAATCACCTGCATTTACCCTAAATAGCTGTGATACAAATCGCTGATCAAAATTATCAATAATATCTGTGAAGCTATGTCGATTACCTCAAATACTTACGATATTACCTGAACTATCTGTGAAATACGAAGCTATGTTATAACCAACCCCTGGAATCTACCCTCCTGTAATGCTAGCTGAATTACTCTAAACGCCTGTGATACTTGAATTAACCTAAATACCTACGATACTCTCTGAATTACCTGTGAAATACCACGCTAAGCTATACCCAACCCTAGAATCTATCCTCTTGTGATACTAGCTGAATTAGCCTAAATACCTACGATACTAGCTGAATTACGTGTGAAATCATGCAGAGCCATGATGCAGTTAGCCTCGGGAATCTATCCTCCTGTGATACTAGTGAATTAGCCTAAATACCTACGATACTAGCTGAATTACCTGCGAAATCATACACTGCTATGATGCAGTCAGCCTCTTGCAATACTAGTTGAATTACTTACCTGTTAGTGTGAGTGGGTTAGCTTTTCCCGTTGCGCTTCACGTTTTTCCCTTTGCTGGTCACCTTTTTTTCTTTCCTGGTCACCTTTTTCCCTTTGCTGGTCACCTTTTTCCCATTGCTGGTCACGTTTTTCCCTTTGCTGGTAGTAGGTTATTTAGAAGAGATCGAGCACAGTTTTTTGCGTTTATATGGGAAAGGATAGGGAAAACGAGGGTAGATGCGACGGTTCAAGGAGGAAAATGCGTTTATATGGGTGAAATAGGGAATACCAGGGCTGATGCTAGGCTAGACAGTGGTAGAAGGAGGGGGAATGCGGTTTATATGAGACAGATAGGGAATACGTGGAGAGGTGCTAGGCTAGACGGAGGCTGAGGAGTAGAGTATGGTTTATATGAAAGTTATAGGAAAACGAGGAGAGGTGTTAGGCTAGACAAAGTTGAAGGGCAGAGCATGTCTTGTATATGGGAGAGGTAGGGAACAGGAGCAGGGGTGTTAGGCTAGGCAGAGGTCAAGAAGTAGAGAATGGTTTATATGAAAGGTATAGGAAAACGAGGAGAGGTGTTAGGCTAGACAGAGTTGAAGGGCAGAGCATGTCTTGTATATGAGAGAAGTAGGGAACAGGAGCAGGGGTGTTAGGCTAGGCAGAGGTCAAGAAGTAGAGAATGGTTTATATGAAAGGTATAGGAAAACGAGGGGAGGTGTTAGGCTAGACAGAGTTGAAGGGCAGGGCATGTCTTGTATATGAGAGAGGTAGAGAACAGGAGCAGGGGTGTTAGACTAGGCAGAGGTTGAGGGTAGAGTAGGCGTTTATATGTATGAGAAGTATAGAACAGGAGGAGGGGTGTTAAGCTAGACAGAGGTTGAGGAGTAGAGTATAGTTTATATAAGGGTATAGGAAAACGCGGAGAGGTGTTAGGCTAGACAGAGGTCGAGGAGTAGAGTATGGTTTATATGAGAGGTACAGGGAAACGAGGAGAGTCGCTAGGCTAGACAGATAGTGAAGCAGTAGGAATATGGACTTATATACAGGAGAGATAGGGAATAGGAGAGGAGGTGCTAGACCTTGAAAGCGACTTTAGACGTGAACTTAGTGGAAAACTGATTCATGTCAATGTCCTTGGCATGCCCATCACGTAACCAGCAAAGGGAAAAATGTGACCACCAAAAGGAAAAACGTGACCAGCAAAGGGAAAAAGGTGACCAGGAAAGGGAAAAAGGTGACCAGGAAAGGGAAAAAGGTGACCAGGAAAGGGAAAAAGGTGACCAGGAAAGGGAAAAAGGTGACCAGCAAAGGGAAAAAGGTGACCAGCAAAGGGAAAAAGGTGACCAGCAAAGGGAAAAAGGTGACCAGCAAAGGGAAAAAGGTGACCAGCAAAGGGAAAAAGGTGACCAGAAAAGGGAAAAAGGTGACCAGGAAAGGGAAAAAGGTGACCAGGAAAGGGAAAAAGGTGACCAGGAAAGGGAAAAAGGTGACCAGCAAAGGGAAAAAGGTGACCAGGAAAGGGAAAAAGGTGACCAGCAAAGGGAAAAAGGTGACCAGGAAAGGGAAAAAGGTGACCAGGAAAGGGAAAAAGGTGACCAGGAAAGGGAAAAAAGTGACCAGGAAAGGGAAAAAGGTGACCAGCAATGGGAAAAAAGTTAACCAGCAAAGGGAAAAGCTGACCCACTCACACTAACAGGTAAGTAATTCAGTTAGTATCACAGGGTAGGACATATCCCGGGGAAGCGGATATAGCATAGTTCCGTATGATGTTGCATTTAATTCAGAGAGTATCGTAGGTATTTAGGATAATTCAAGTAACATAAGTGTTTAGAGTCACTCAGCTAGTATCACAGGAGGCTAGTTTCCTGGAGCAGGACGTATCATAGCTGCATATTTTGCACAGGCAATTCAGTTAGTATCGGAGGGCATTTAAGCTAATTCAGCTAGTATTACAGGAGGCTGACTGCATCATAGCAGTGTATGATTTCACAGGTAATTCAGTTAGTATTGTAGGTATTTAGGCTAATTCATCTAGTTTCACAGGAGGATAGATTCCAGGGGTTGGGTATAGCATAGTTTCGTATTTCACAGGTAACTCAGCTAGTATCGTAGGTATTTAGCATAATTCAAGCGTCATAGGTGTTTAGAGTAATTAAGCTAGCATTACAGGAGGGTAGGTTCCAGGGTTGGTTATAACGTAGTTTCGTATTTTACAGATAGTTCAGGTAATATCGTAAGTATTTGGGTAATCAGCATAGTTTCACAGATTCTAAGCTTCTAGAATCGAAACCGGTAATAGTTTTAATAAATGTATGTTTAGTAATTTAGCTCCCTCACATCAGCATCTACCATTTAATCTTTACTCGAACTTCATAGGATTCATAGGCTTGAAAATATATGAAATCACCTCTTCGGGATTCGATCTGAGTTTTTTAAAGTACTTTTTGTCATGATAACGATATTTAGGGACTGGGTGCTCTGTTTACGGTTTACTTGACGTGTCTATATAAATTAGATTACGAGTTATTAAATTTACAAGTAAATTTCATTAAATCGGTATTCGAACCCAGAACACCAGGAACAAAATAATCTATAATATTAGCATGACATGTTAAACAAAGCTGTGTGAAGTTACGCTATCAATCTAAGTGATATATTCTAGTGTACACAGGAAAATTAAGGAACACATTAAAAGATGGGGGAATCGAACCAAGCACAAGTGATTGACAATTATATACAGCATTAATTACCTATTATAAGAGCTATCAATCATGCTTTGGTTCATCCCTCTATCTCTCTTAGTTCCAGAGATAATGAAGATTTAAAATTAAGAATCGAACTCAGGACATCAGGTATCTAATTACACATCCACAAGATACTACCTAACAACATAAACGTAACAAGGTTTATTTGGCGTCTTTATCTTAAGTAGTGTAGGAGTTATTAAATTTATAAATAAATTACATTTTTACGGTATTCGAACCCAGAACACCAGAAACAAAATTATTTATAAAATTAGTTTTATATATTAAAAAGAGTTGTATGCAATTACGCAATCAATCTAATTGATATAGTCTAGTATACAGAGAAAAATTAAGGAAATCATTTAAAACTCGGGATTCGAACTAGAGACAACTGATTGAAAATTATATACAGTATGAATTACACATTATAACAGCTATCAAACATGCTTTAGATTATCCCTCTACCTCTCTGGGTTTCCAAGATAATGAAGATTTAAAAATTAAAGATCGAACCCAGGACACCACGTACCCAAATATACATTCAGAAGAAACTACCTAATGACATTAATGTAATAAAATTTATTTGGCGTCTTTATCTTAATTAGTCTCCGAGTTATTAGAAGATGAATTTGTAATTTCTCGTAGGATTCGAACCCAGGCATCCCGGCCAACTCGGATTAATATCTCAAGGACGCGGCGCATTCCAAACAATTGATTAGTTTTTATCCCATTGTTCTGTCTCTTTTCATTCAGGAGATATAAGCAATTAATCAGTAGGGGACATTTGGGGTTGGGGGCTAATTAGTGGGGGTGGGGCTAATTATCATATTAATTGCATTCCATGCATATTAAGTGATACAGAACCCGCAAATGTACCCTATTGATTATTGCTTATATCTCCTGAATGAAAAGAGATAGAACAATGGGATAAAAACTAATCAATTGTTTGGAATGCGCCGCGTCCTTGAGATATTAATCCGAGTTGGCCGGGATGCCTGGGTTCGAATCCTACGAGAAATTACAAATTCATCTTCTAATAACTCGGAGACTAATTAAGATAAAGACGCCAAATAAATTTCATTACATTAATGTCATTAGGTAGTTTCTTCTGAATGTATATTTGGGTACGTGGTTTCCAGGGTTCAATCTTTAATTTTTAAATTTTCATTATCTCGGAAACTAAGAGAGGTAGAGGGATGGTCCAAAGCATGTTTGATAGCTGTTATAATGTGTAATTAATACTGTATATAATTTTTAATCAGTTGTCTCTAGTTCGAATCCAGATTTTTAAATGATTTCCTTAATTTTTCTCTGTATACTAGAATATATCACTTAGATTGATTGCGTAACTGCATACAACTCTTTTTAACATACAAAACTAATTTTATAAATAATTTTGTTTCTGGTGTTCTGGGTTCGAATACCGATAAAATGTAATTTACTTATAAATTTAATAACTCCTAAACTACTTAAGATAAAGACGCCAAATAAACGTTTTTACGTTTATGTTGTTAGGTCGTATCTTGCGGATGTTAATTGAGATACCTGATGTCCTGAGTTCGATTCTTAATTTTAAATCTTCATTATCTCTGGAACTAAGAGAGATAGAGGGATGAACCAAAGCATGATTGATAGCTCTTATAATAGGTAATTAATGCTGTATATAATTGTCAATCACTTGTGCTTGGTTCGATTCCCCCATCTTTTAATGTGTTCCTTAATTTTCCTGTGTACACTAGAATATATCACTTAGATTGATAGCGTAACTGCACACAGCTTTGTTTAACATGTCATGCTAATATTATAGATTATTTTGTTCCTGGTGTTCTGGGTTCGAATACCGATTTAATGAAATTTACTTGTAAATTTAATAACTCGTAATCTAATTTATATAGACACGTCAAGTAAACCGTAAACAGAGCACCTAGTCCCTAAATATCGTTATCATGACAAAAAGTACTTTAAAAAACTCAGATCGAATCCCGAAGGGGTGATTTCATATATCTTCAAGCCTATGAATCCTATGAGGTTCGAGTAAAGATTAAATGGTAGATGCTGATGTGAGGGAGCTAAATTACTAAACATACATTTATTAAAACTATTACCGGTTTCGATTCTAGAAGCTTAGAATCTGTGAAACTATGCTGATTACCCAAATACTTACGATATTACCTGAACTATCTGTAAAATACGAAACTACGTTATAACCAACCCTGGAACCTACCCTCCTGTAATGCTAGCTTAATTACTCTAAACACCTATGACGCTTGAATTATGCTAAATACCTACGATACTAGCTGAGTTACCTGTGAAATACGAAACTATGCTATACCCAACCCCTGGAATCTATCCTCCTGTGATACTAGATGAATTAGCCTAAATACCTACAATACTAACTGAATTACCTGTGAAATCATACACTGCTATGATGCAGTCAGCCTCTTGTAATACTAGCTGAATTAGCTCAAATGCCCTCCGATACTAACTGAATTGCCTGTGCAAAATATGCAGCTATGATACGTCCTGCTCCAGGAAACTAGCCTCCTGTGATACTAGCTGAGTGACTCTAAACACTTATGTTACTTGAATTATCCTAAATACCTACGATACTCTCTGAATTACCTGCAACATCATACGGAACTATGCTATATCCGCTTCCCCGGGATATGTCCTACACTGTGATACTAACTGAATTACTTACCTGTTAGTGTGAGTGGGTCAGCTTTTCCCTTTGCTGGTTAACTTTTTTCCCATTGCTGGTCACCTTTTTCCCGTTGCTGGTCACCTTTTTCCCTTTGCTGGTCACATTTTTCCCTTTCCTGGTCACCTTTTTCCCTTTCCTGGTCACCTTTTTCCCTTTCCTGGTCACCTTTTTCCCTTTCCTGGTCACCTTTTTCCCTTTGCTGGTCACCTTTTTCCCTTTCCTGGTCACCTTTTTCCCTTTCCTGGTCACCTTTTTCCCTTTCCTGGTCACCTTTTTCCCTTTCCTGGTCACCCTTTTCCCTTTGCTGGTCACCTTTTTCCCTTTCCTGGTCACCTTTTTCCCTTTCCTGGTCACCTTTTTCCCTTTCCTGGTCACCTTTTTCCCTTTCCTGGTCACCTTTTTCCCTTTCCTGGTCACCTTTTTCCCTTTTCTGGTCACCTTTTTCCCTTTGCTGGTCAACTTTTTCCCTTTGCTGGTCACCTTTTTCCCTTTGCTGGTCACCTTTTTCCCTTTGCTGGTCACCTTTTTCCCTTTGCTGGTCACCTTTTTCCCTTTCCTGGTCACCTTTTTCCCTTTCCTGGTCACCTTTTTCCCTTTGCTGGTCACCTTTTTCCCTTTGCTGGTCACCTTTTTCCCTTTCCTGGTCACCTTTTTCCCTTTCCTGGTCACCTTTTTCCCTTTGCTGGTCACCTTTTTCCCTTTGCTGGTCACGTTTTTCCTTTTGGTGGTCACATTTTTCCCTTTGCTGGTTACGTGATGGGCATGCCATGGACATTGACATGAATCAGTTTTCCACTAAGTTCACGTCTAAAGTCGCTTTCAAGGTCTAGCACCTCCTCTCCTATTCCCTATCTCTCCTGTATATAAGTCCATATTCCTACTGCTTCACTATCTGTCTAGCCTAGCGACTCTCCTCGTTTCCCTGTACCTCTCATATAAACCATACTCTACTCCTCGACCTCTGTCTAGCCTAACACCTCTCCGCGTTTTCCTATACCCTTATATAAACTATACTCTACTCCTCAACCTCTGTCTAGCTTAACACCCCTCCTCCTGTTCTATACTTCTCATACATATAAACGCCTACTCTACCCTCAACCTCTGCCTAGTCTAACACCCCTGCTCCTGTTCTCTACCTCTCTCATATACAAGACATGCCCTGCCCTTCAACTCTGTCCGGCCTAACACCTCTCCTCGTTTTCCTATACCTTTCATATAAACCATTCTCTACTTCTTGACCTCTGCCTAGCCTAACACCCCTGCTCCTGTTCCCTACCTCTCTCATATACAAGACATGCTCTGCCCTTCAACTCTGTCTAGCCTAACACCTCTCCTCGTTTTCCTATACCTTTCATATAAACCATTCTCTACTTCTTGACCTCTGCCTAGCCTAACACCCCTGCTCCTGTTCCCTACCTCTCTCATATACAAGACATGCTCTGCCCTTCAACTCTGTCTAGCCTAACACCTCTCCTCGTTTTCCTATAACTTTCATATAAACCATACTCTACTCCTCAGCCTCCGTCTAGCCTAGCACCTCTCCACGTATTCCCTATCTGTCTCATATAAACCGCATTCCCCCTCCTTCTACCACTGTCTAGCCTAGCATCAGCCCTGGTATTCCCTATTTCACCCATATAAACGCATTTTCCTCCTTGAACCGTCGCATCTACCCTCGTTTTCCCTATCCTTTCCCATATAAACGCAAAAAACTGTGCTCGATCTCTTCTAAATAACCTACTGTCTCTAAAAGTATTCTTCATTGTGAACGACTTTTACATAACTGGTAAACCATAAGAGATAGACAAAATTTTACTAGAGAAAAAATGTAGATCGGTTAAAATACAGAATTTATGTCATGTACATCTTTTTTTCTTGAGTGAACCATTTTCGAGATATTGCTTGTTATTCCCTTAAATTTTTCAATTCTTATTTTCTCAAATGGGAATTCGTTATTTATTTTTTTGTCTTGGATATGCAAAGAGCATTCCTCTGTGGCAAAGAGAATGATGCTGCACCTAGCAACCAGCTATTAAGAGATATATCTATGCTTAAAGGCTACTGTATTTCTATATTGCCCTTGCAAATACAAAACAAGGGGAACATGGTACGCCTTAAGAAATAGTCAAATATTTTTAGAACTGGTGGCTATGTGTAAAATTCTTTTTGCATGTCAAAAGATCGTTTCTGCAAATGTTAATCTCGATTAATATGAAAGAGATGGAGAATAAGAGTTCGTAAAAATAGTTTGTGCAAGAATAGATAAAGTCATGTGAGTGTAACACATTAGATTTTTTTACTTTCTCTACTACGTATAATAAGAAGGGGAAGTATTGTATTCCACCCAAAAAATTGATACGGAGATTTCACCGCAAATACATGTTTTGAGAGACCCTGAATCAAAAAAGGCATTTTTAGAAACATGTCCTTGTGTGCGTCTGTGTGTGTGTGTGTGTGTGTGCGCGCGCGCGTGTGTGTATGTGTGTCTGTGTGTCTGTGAACAGCATAACTCAGAAACGAACAGTCGGATAAACACCGCTGATGACCTTAGCTGTTTAGCGCCCTTAACCCCCATATCATCATCGGATAAACACCAAACTTGGTATTTAGGTTCAGTATCTTCTAGAGATGCGACACGAAGGTTTTCAAGGAAATCCCCCCAGATTACCCTTTAATGGAACATTTTTCGAAAACTTAAATTTTCTCAAAAATGGCTCTAACGATTTTGATTAAAATATCATATGTTTAAGATATTTTCATGACAAATGAAATGTATGTCTTGAATTTTCTGGGAATGTCCCCAAAAGTATTCTTCATTCTGAACGACTTTTGTATAACTCGTAAACCATAAGAGATAAACAAAACTTTACTACACAAAAACGTAGACCACGTTCAAATACACAATTTATATCATATATACATATATATATATATATATATATATATATTTGTTGTTGAGTTAACCATTTTCGAGATATTGCTTGTTATTCCCCTATATTTTCCAATACTTGTACTTTTCTCAAATGGGAATTCGTTATTCATGCTTTTTTGTCTTGGTAATGCAAAGAGAATGGAATACTGGACATTGGGTACAATAGAGGAATCCTGGCGCAGTTGTTTGGGCATATATGGGAAGTGATAGGGAAAACGAGGGTAGATGCCGCGTTGAGAGAACCTTCAAGGAGGAAAATGGGTTTATATGGGAGAAATAGGGAATACGACGACCGATACTTGACTAGACAGGTTTGAACGAGGGAAGTGTATTTATATGAAAGAGATAGTGGAGTTATGTTAGGCTAGACAGAGGTTTAGAGTAGAGAATTCATTTATATGTATAAGGGGTATAGGAACAGGAAGCGAGGTATTAGGCTAAGGAGGTTGAGTATGCGTTTATAGGGAGAGGCGAGAAAACGAGAGATCATCAGCCAGACAGGGGGGGCAGGAGCGGAATGCGCTTTATGAGAGGTAATGGATACGGCGAGAGATGCTAGACTAGACAGAGGTTTAGAGTAGAGTAAGCGTTTATATGTATGAGGGATATAGGAACAGGAGGAGACGTATTAGGCTAAGGAGATCGAGTATGCGTTTATAAGGAGAGACGAGTAAACGGAGAGATCCTATGCTAGGATAGTCAGATGTTAAAGGTGGAATGTGTTTTATATGAGAGGTATAGAAAACTAAGGAGAGATACTCAGCTAGACAGGGGATAGGAGGGGAATGCGCTTTATGAGAGGTACGGTATACGGGGAGAGATGCTAAACTAGACAGAGGTTCAGAGTAGAGTATGCGTTTATAGGTATGGAAGGTATAGGAACAGGAGGAGAGGTGTTAGGCTAGACGGATAATGAAGGAGTAGCAATATGGGTTTATGTACAGGAGAGATAGGGAATAGGAGGGGAGGTGCTAGACTTTGAAAGCGACTTTAGACGAGAACTTCCTGGAAAGCTGTTTGTTATCAATGCTAGGACACAAATTCTAGACAGCTTCAGCACGTAACTCATTCACGTAAAAAGGTGACCCACTCACGGAAAAAGGTGACCCACTCACGCAAAAAGGTGACCCACGCACACAAAATGGTGACCAACTAAAATAAAAAAGTTCACCCACTCAAGCAAAAAGGTGACCCACTCAAGCAAAAAGGTAACCTACTCACGTAAAAAGGTGACCCACTCACGTAAAAAGGTGACCCACTCAAGCAAAAGGTGACCCACTCACACATAAAGGTGACCCACTGATGCCAAAAAGGTGACCCACTCACGTAAAAAGGTGACCCACTCAAGCAAAAGGTGACCCACTCAAGCAAAAGGTGACGCACTCAAGCAAAAACAGGTGACCCACTAACGTAATAAGGTGATCAACTCAGGGAAGAAGCTGACCCGCACAGGGAAAAATGTGACCCATTTAAGCAAAAAGGTAACCCACTCAAGCAAAACGGTGATCCGCTCAAGCAAAAAGGTGACACACTAACGTAAAAAGGTGACCCACTCACGAAAAAATGTGATCTACTCACACAAAAAGGTGACCCACTCACGCAAAAAGGTGACCCAATCACGCAAAAAGGTGACCCACTCACGCTAAAAGGTAAATAATTCAGGTAGCATCGCATGGTAGGACAGACTCCGGGAAGCGGATATAGCGTAGTTCCGTATGATTTCACAGGTAATTTAGATAGTATCGTAGGTATTTAGGATAATTCAAGTATCATAGGTGTTTAGAGTCGCTCAGCTTGTATCACAGGAGGATAGATTCCAGAGGCTAAGAGGATCATGGCTGTGCATGATTTCACAGGGAATTCAGCTAGTATCGTAGGTATTTATGCTAATTCAACTAGTATCACAGGAGGGTAGATTCCAGGGTTGATTATAGCATAGTTTCGTATTTCACAGGTAATTCAGAGAGTATCGTAGTATTTAGGATAATTCAAGTATCATAGTGTTTAGAGTCACTCAGCTAGTATCAGAGGAGGCTAGATTCCAGGGGCAGGACGTATCATAATTGTACATAATTTCACAGGCAATTCAGCTAGTATCGTGGGCATTTAAGCTACTTCAGCTAGTATCACAGGAGGCTAGATTTCAGAGGCTAATTGCATCATAACTGTGCATGTTTTCGCAGGTAATTTAGTTTAGGAGTTATTAAATTTATAAGTAAATTTCATTTTATCGGTATTCGAACCCAGAACCCCAGAAACAAAATTATTTACAATATTAGTTTGACATGTTTAATAGAGCTGTGTGCATTTACAGCATCAATCTAAGTGATATATTCTAGAGTATAGAGGAAAATTAAGGAAGTCATTGGAAGATCGGGATTCGAACTAAGGACAACTGATTGAAACTTATATACAGCATTAATTACCTATCACAGGAACTATCAATCATGCTTTGGTTCACCCCTTTATCGCTGTTAGTTTCTGAGATAGTGGAGATTTTAAAATTAAGGATCGAACGTAGGAAACCAGATACCCATATATGGATTCACAAGAAATTACCTAATGACATAAATGTAATAAATGTTATTTGGCATTTTATCTTAATTAATTCATGTGTTATTAGCAGATAAATTTGTAATCACTCCTAGGATTCGAACCCTGGCATCCCGGTCAAATTGAAATATATTGCAAGGACGCGGAGCATTCCAAGGATTAATATGCAGGAATGTGCAATTAATATGCTAATTAGTTCCACCCCACTAATTAGTCCCACCCATTTCTGGGAAATACGAAACTATGTTATAACCGACCCCTGGAACCTACCCTCCTGTAATGCTAGCTAAATTACTCTAAACACCTATGATACTTTAATTATCCTAAATATCTACGATACTCTCTGAATTACCTGAGAAATTCGAAACTATGCTATACCCAACCCTGGAATCTATCCTCCTGTGATACTAGTTGAATTAACGTAAATACCTACGATACTAGCTGAATTGCCTGTGAAATCATGCACAGTTATACTCTGGAATCTAGCCTCCTGTGATACTAGCTGAATTAGCTTAAATGCCCACGATACTAGCTGAATTGCCTGTGAAATTATGTACAATTATAATACGTCCTGCCCCTGGAATCTAGCCTCCTGTGATACTAGCTGAGTGACTCTAAACACTATGATACTTGAATTATCCTAAATACCTACGATACACCCTGAATTACCTGTGAAATACGAACTATGCTATAACCAACCCTGGAATCTACCCTCCTGTGATACTAGCTGAATTAGCATAAATACCTACGATACTAACTGAATTACCTGTGAAATCATGTACAGCCATGATCCTCTTAGCCTCTGGAATCTATCCTCCTGTGATACTAGCTGAGCGACTCTAAACACCTATGATACTTGAATTATCCTAAATACCTACGATACTATCTAAATTACCTGTGAAATCATACGGAACTATGCAATATCCGCTTCCCGGAGTTTGTCCTACCCTTGTGATGCTACCTGAATTACTTACCTTTTAGCGTGAGTGGGTCACCTTTTTTCGTGAGTGGGTCACCTTTTTCGTGAGTGGGTCACCTTTTTGCGTTAGTGGATCACCTTTTTGTGTGAGTAGGTCACATTTTTACGTGAGTGGGTCACCTTTTTATGTTAGTGGGTCACCTTTTACGTTAGTGGGTCATCTTTTTTGCTTGAGCGGGTCACCTTTTTGCTTGAGTGTGTCACCTTTTTGCTTGAGTGGGTCACCTTTTTCCTTGAGCGGGTCACCTTTTTTGCTTGAGTGGGTCACCTTTCTGCTTGGGTGGGTCACCTTTTTTGCTTGAGTAGTTCATCTTTTTACGTGAGTGGGTCACCTTTTTGCTTGAGTGTGTCACCTTTTTGTGTGAGTGTGTCACCTTTTTACTGATTGAGTTACGTGCTGAAGCTGTCTAGAATTTGTGTCCTAGCATTGATAACAAACAGCTTTCCAGGAAGTTCTCGTCTAAAGTCGCTTTCAAAGTCTAGTACCTCCCCTCCTATTCCCTATCTCTCCTGTACATAAATCCATATTGCTACTCCTTCATTATCCGTCTAGCCTAACACCTCACCTCCTGTTCCTATACCCCTCGTACATATAAATGCATTCTCTACTCTAAACCACTGTCTAGCCTAACACCACTACACTATCTCTTTCATATAAACGCACTTCCCTCGTTCAACCCTGTCTAGTCTAGTATCGGTCGTCGTATTCCATATCTCTCCCATATAAACGCATTTTCTTCCTTGAAGGGTCTCTCAACCCGGCATCTACCCTCGTTTTCCCTTTCCTTTCCCATGTATGCCCAAAAAACTGCGCGAGGATTCCTGTATTGTACCTACTATCGACATAGCAACCAGCTCTTAAAATAATTGACTATCGCTTAAAGCCTAGCAATCCCCTTGCATCTACAAGAAAATTAGCAATAAGATTAACATCTCGATTAACATGAAATATATGGAGAATAAGCGTTTGTAAAAATAGTTTGTACAAGAGTAGAGAAAGTCATGTGAGTATAACACACAGATGTTTTTTAAAACGAATGTCAGAGCAAGTTGCTGTCATGTAGAGGATGAAAATATACTGTATGAACATGTGTCCGGAAACAGTTTAATCCTGCATTACAGCTCTTTCTATGACTCCCCGTATATTGTATGATGCTGTTGTTTAAAATAAAACCATAGTGTTTCCCCTTCACACAATGGCCACCGCACGTCTACTCACGCGCCGGCCGCCGCAATTGGGACTCCCGCTAAAACAACCGCCCCACGTTCTCGTAGTTACAGTTACAGTTACAATGGTAATAAACACATACCTTATAAAAAGAGATATTGGAAAAGTTATCCTTCTCTATTCGCATATTTCTGATATTCTCTCAGGAAATTTTTATTCACATTGGAGCGTTTAATATCTGAAATGAAGTGAATTTCTCTCCTGATGTTTTTCTTTTACTAATATGTGGGGTAAACGTTTGTAATTGACTTGGTGAAATGATAGTGCAATTGATCCATGCTTCTTCTTTAAGGAAGCATGGTTCTATTTATATGGCTATGTTTCTTTGCAAAATAACGGTTATTGAAGTACAGAGAAACTCGAAATTTCCTTGCATAGCGCGAAAATCAGTGTGCAGTAAATGCATGCAGACAACAAGCAATAAATGCAGAGAGGTACAGGAATATCTTATACCATTTTTGAACAGCTGACTTACGTTTGTTAATCTGAATTTTTCCACCAAGGCTCTATTACCATGCATACAATTGACGAGTCGTTACAGGACAACGTTCCCAACATATTTTGACGCTTTAGTTTTATTTCATAAGATTGTGATAAATATATCCATAGAGTTTTAGATATTTAAGGCAAACTTTGTTTAAGTAAATCCAGGAAAATGGCTTTAGATTTCTTGCGATTCATTTCCCGGATGCTGAAGTAAGCAGTAAGTTTGGTGGCAAACGGTGTTTAGGGTAAATATCACTTCATGGGTGGGTTTATGGTAAAGATCACGTAGGTGAATTATGTAATTTCTGCTGACATACGCTTACGTCAGCTACTAGTTAGGCACTAATCAGCATTTTGTCGGGTATTTAGACTTAGAATTTTTCGTCAGCGGTCTCTCGACCGATCACGTGCCTAACAGAACTCTGTGTTGATCAGCTCTCTAAAAGTTACTTAGTGCTAATTTGCAACCTTGACGTAGGCGCTAGGCACGACGAAGATGGTTCACCAAACTTCCTCCGTCACTCAGATAAACCCACAAGCTGTCTAGTTATTTCCCTCTGAAATGTAGTTTAGTTTAAATTAGAAAGATTAAAGCCTGGGAACTGATATTACATATCTGATGTCACCATTTACCACTCTTGCAGCTACCGCAACCTGTAACCCTCTCAAAGTCATCCTGTGCTACGTCCCCATCCTATTCCTGACGTCTGATGAAGGCGCTAATGGCGTTGTCACATCCGGCTGACATCCCTACTTCCTTCCATTAGGGTTGTGGCTCGATTCTCACCCTTCCCATAACTGCTGTAACTTTTTCGGTGGGAGTCCGAGGTGCAGCGGCCGGCGCGCAAGAAGCCGTGCGATGGCCACAGTGTGAAGGCGAAGCACGTAATATACCAAAGGGAAACAAGGGGGTGGATCCTTGAAGAATATGTTGTGTCAGGTTAATAGGACAATGAAATGAAACGGATGCTCTAGTACGGCATTGTTGTAATCAGATGGTGAATCTAACAATGAGCTGTAATATTTTTTCTTTCACACTGGCCGTATTTTGGATAAACTTGGAAAGTTGACTCGCATTTAACAATTCCGTGCCATGACCAGAACACAAACCATACATCTTCAGCTTTCTGTACCAACGCTCCTGATCTATCATGGTGAGATTCCGAGCTTTCCCGTCTAATTCGTGTATTCCGGGAGAGTTGGGCTTTAATCAGCTTTCAGAAATCACACTAAGGTAGCTCAAGAGGTAGCATGGGCATGAAAAGTCTAATATCCATGGCTCTAATTCTGGCTGTGGCAATACATTTTTACTTTCTCTACTACGTATAGTAAGTAGGGGAAGTATTGTATTCCACCCAAAAATTCGATACCGAGATTTCACCGGAAATACATGTTTTGAGACCGCCTGAATCCAAAAAAAGCATTTTTGGAAACATGTCCGGTGTGTGTGTCTGTGTGTCTGTGAACAGCATAACTCAGACACGAACAGTTGGATAAACACCAAACTTGGTATTTAGGTTCAGTATCTTCCAGAGATGCGACACGAAGGTTTTCAAGAAAATTCCTCCACCCCAGATTACCCTTTACATGGAACATTTTTCGAAAATTTTAATTTTCTCAAAAATGACTCTAACGGTTTTGATTAAAATATCATATGTTTAAGATATTTTCATGACAAATGAAATGCATATCTCGAATTTTCTGGGAATGTCTCCAAAAGTATTCTTCATTGTGAACGACTTTTGCATAACTGGTAAACCATAAGAGATAGACAAACTTTTACTACACAAAAAATGTAGATCGTGTTAAAATACACAATTTATGTCATATACATTTTTGTTATTGAGTGAACCATTTTCGAGATATTGCGTGTTATTCCCTTAAATCTTCCAATACTTATACTTTTTCTCAAATTTGTTATACATTTTTTTGTCCTGGTAATACAAAAAAATGGAATACTCCACATAGCAACCAGATTTTAAAATATTTGTCTATAGTTTAAAGCCTACCAATTCCCCTTGCATCTACAAGAAAATTAGCAATAAGATTAACACCTCGATTAACATGAAGCATATGGAGAATAAGCGTTTGTAAAAATAGTTTGTACAAGAGTAGAGAAAGTCATGTGAGTGTAACACATCAGATTTTTCAACTTTGATTCAGATTTCCAATTAAAAACGACTCAACACCACCTAACCTATTTGTAACCGCATTCCCGTAGGAAGTAAACAAGAGGGTCTTCTTGTTATTTGCGGGCGATCTTCGCACAACAGCTATGACGTAATTCCACATAAAAATGGAATAGTTCACTCATTATAAATGTAAATAGGTTTGTGGACGAATGAAGTCCCTCCATGCCCATATTCATACAATGCTATCATCCAACATGAGAGGTACGTATCCCTAAATTTTTAAATTAAATGTTTGTTGCGTCATATTTTTCGAGATATGCTTGCCATATCATTATTCTCCAAAACTATAACGGCCAGAGAAATGATTTTTCTCTCTGTTACAACTTAATTTTACATGTCGTGTTCCCTTACACTCCGGATAAGGAGTTTGCCAATTATCATTATACTGCTGAGGGGGATGGCAAATGCATGTAATTTTTTAAAAATGTTGTTTCCGTATTTCTGTCCTTGAATTCGACAGCGCTACATAAACTATCTTCACAATAGCCGGCTCAAAGCATTATTTATCAGCAAAAGTGTATTTACTAACAGCTTTGATATGCATTTCTAAGCCATCCATTCTTTGTGCTTCGCAGGATGGATCCTGATGTCCTTGTCCTGTGTCACGGCTTCACAGTACAATGCCGGTATTGTACTACGAAGCCGTGGAGAAGTGATCATCGGTGGAGACTACTGGACAGCAGCCATAGACATCAAAGTTCCAGATTTTGAGAACTTAGTGAATATGTCAACGGCCGTGCTGGCAAACATAAAATCAAATGCAAGGTTCAACGTAGACGTCCTCAATCAGCATGTATGTATAACGTTTGTGTTCTTAGTCTTGTTTTTAAAATAATTATATTTACCTAGGGTACGTCACTCTCTTGAAACCCCCGCTTATATCCCTCCCCAAAAGTCTTGTTAATAATTTAAAACGGACTAGGATAAACCATTGATATTTTGTAAATTATATGTTTATTTGCTTCAATATGTGTTTGTTGCTTTGAGTAACGCTGGAAATGGCATTAGCGTCTCATATCTTCAACATTAAAGTCCTTATATTGCACAGACACTAACAGATAATATTGTTTGCTTGTTTATAAATTGAAACAATAGATACCCTAAAAATAACAGTAGTCTGCATTCTCAAACTTTTTGATTTCTTAAAAGTAGGTGTTCTTGAATCAAGTTTTTATGCTGACTCCAGAAATAACTTCCGTTTTTTTTCTATCACGTCAGGGTTTTAAACAAAATAAGAATAAAGTTTTGACAATTTTACTAATGAGCGTAGAAAAGTATTCAAATACCATTTCACGCAAGGTAAGTTTTTATTCAAGAAACATTTTAAGAATACTCTCAAGAACTCCCTTAATTTATCAAGAACAACAAGAAGCCAAAATGTTTCATTTAATTTTTTTCAAACTTTCTCTTCTTTGACTTCCTTGCAGATCCTTGAAGACGACTGTCCCTCCTCAACATCCAACAGTAGTCGGCCATCATAGTTTCATTCCATCTCCCCTGGTACCTCCTCTCCATTTCCTTAATATCTTGGTGAAAACGTTCACCCTGCTCTTCATTATAATGTCCCAGATTTTCTGGAGAGTAGTCGATATGTGAATGCAGAAAATGCACCTTTACACTCATGTTACAACCCATCTTCTTGAAATTTTCCAACATTGTTTCGACAATGGCCTTGTAATTAGGATCTTTGTTATTGCCTAAGAAGTTTTCAGTAACTGATCGGAAGGCGGTCCATGCTTCTATTTCTCTCTCATTCATTGTCTTCTCAAAATCGTCATCCTTCATCAATATCTTTATTTGAGGACCAACAAAGATTCCAGCATTTAATTTGTCTTTGTTAATGAAGCGAAATTTCTTGGAAAGGAACTTGAAGCAGGGTACGTCCTGTGGTAGAGCCCTTACAAATTGCTTCATCAAGCCCAATTTTATGTGTAGTGGCGGAAGCAATATCTTTATATCTCTATATCTTTGAAGTGAAATTGTGAAAAAATTGTACATGATAGAAACAAACTAAAAACAGTTCTGAAATCAACATAAAACGTGAGTCAGAATCACTTGTTAGTTTTCAGTCATCCGATATGATGCAGACTAGTGTAATACTAAAGTGAAATCAGAACTACTGCCAAGCATTACTTTTGATCAGGAATGCCAATAATACAACATATAGGTGCTTATTACTCTTCATCACTTGTATCTGGAATTATTACTGGTCCAGTAGAACCCTCTCCAAAATCAAATAACCATTTTCAGAATCATTTCCGGGAAAATTGCCCTATTTGTATTACTGCTTCCTCTTATTATAAAAATACGACATGCGCCCTAAAATTAAAAATAATACTTCAGATTTATGTTTAATTTCACAAGAGGTTCTGATGTTGCATTGCAAGAAATTTATATTGTTTCTCAATATTGCTTTAAAGTGAAATTTGACTGCCTAGTAATTATTAACAGGATCATAATAATTGGATTTAAAAGCATATACTTACATACCATAATGTGAACCCTTCCTTGAGGAATCCTTTGGATGTTAGTCGCATGGCAGTAAGTCTCTAAAGTGGTTGCTACAATTGAGATGTACCAAACAAACTGCAAAATCAGTATGTCCTCTGCACATAAAAGGTCAGATGAACACTATAAAGACATAAAACCTATTAATCGGTTGAAATAAGCTTAAACTTTATTGTCACTTTAAAGCTACACCGACCGAGCGAAATGGCTCCGCGGTAGCGTATGAGGCTTGCATTCGGGAGGTCTCGGGTTCGTTTCCCAGTGACCGCCCACTCTGATCTTGGGTTTTCCCGGTTTTCCCTGGTCGATAGGCGAATGCTGGAGTGGTTTCTCATCTACCATGATTTCCTTTCCAACAATTCCTTTTCATTCCATTTCCTTCCCCTCTTTCAGGTTTCTGGCATATGGTGATGGCGGACAAATAGCGCGATGTTTGCTCGATGGAAATAGCACTTCCCGTGGATACTAGAGGGCTGCTTGGACTACAAGTCGTTCATCACCCTCTCTAGGTAGCTCCAGCAGTGGGACATGTCTTCGAGCCTGGAACTTTTAGGGACTTCCGTGCGTCTCTGTAGTCTGTCCGCTTGCAGCTGTAGCCTCCTGTGATTTCTTCACTTCATCCCTTCCTTCTGGGAGGTGGTAGCCACAATAGATCTATGTAGGTCGCAGTGCGCGAGGCATCTTTTTTATAATATATGGTGTGGCCCCGCCTCCGCCACACCAGGTGACGATCATCCGAAAGGGATATACATCGCCTCCCCTACCATGCACTAACTACTCTACGGTGATGGAAGGGAAAAATAATGGTAAGGTGGTGTCCGGTACCGCCGAAGCAAACCGAATGTTAGTGGGTGATGTTCTAAAAAGGCGCCTGCATACAAGGGAGTATGCAGACAGAGTGGAGGTCAGGTACTGGCCTTGGCGATGGCCCAGACCAGGAACCTGTGGTTAGTAGTGGTAGTCATGCTCATGCTAAGAGGATTGAGGTGATGCTATCATGCTCATAGAATAATTGTTGGTGGTACTTACAGTTTTATGGAGGCCTCGGCCGGAGAGGGGGCCGATGTTGTTGTCTATCCCAGCTGGCTGCTGTTTGTTCTGAAAGCAAAGGGAGGGGAAAGAGGGAAGGGGAAAGGGGTAGGACATATTATTTACACTCTGAAATATATATTTTATGTTTGATATTGTTCTTTTTTCTTTTATTTATTTATTATTATTTTTTTTAATTTCCTCTCCGTTGTATAATCTATACCTATAAGCTACATTGGGCCATAGAGGGGTAAATGGATTGCGGAGTCGTTAGAAGTAATGTAACATGCGCAGTCGAAATGTGAATAAATTTAGTTGCATCGCTGCTGGCATTTACCGTCTCGAAATGTTTATCCTTGTATTTGATGGCACAAACCTGGGTATGGCCAGAGAGAAAGTCTCTCACGCGAATAGAGATGCCAATGAGCTGGATAGATTTGGAGAATTTGCGGCTAAAACCATATTCAGCTCAGCTAGGCTGTGAAACGGAGGCTTGTATAAACTACGTCTTGTTCTGTAATACCTAATGTGAGGCTTACTTTTGAGTTGCAGTATACAGCGTATCATTAAAACGTAAAAGTGTTATTCACCAAAGAAGCCATTTCTGTGTGGTGTCCCTCTCCACGGCGTAGTTTGTTTGTTATTTATAGTTTTATTTCTATTATATTAAAATATAGAGTAATGTAATATATATAAATACTACAAAGACAGAGAATTTCTTTGATTTGTTTTGTTCATAGGGTAAAATCTAAGAAATCACTCTGATGATGCTGACCATTCTTGCATACATAAAAAGCTGATTTTTTCTCCAATTTTTACATTCTACTTGTAATGTAATATAATATTTTTTGAGTGCCAAGATAATTACAATCATTTGGGAGTGACTGCTTCTGCCCTGGCCATTTTATAGTCATCTCCCTTCCTTTGGTTATAATAATAATAATAATATATTATTGAGCATTAAATTATTGCATATTAGAGTGCCTTCTCGGATTACTATTACATATTAACACAATTAGTAATTCTTATATTTATTTGTATTTACATTATTTTCTTCTATTAACCGTCCATATCCATTTATTCCTATTCATTCCATAGCATGAACTATCTTTTCTCCTAATCTCTATTTCTTTGCATTCAAATATAATATGTTGTATATCTTCTCTTCCCCCACCCTTTTGATCTACATTAGATTTAAGTTCATGGTTTTTTTGCATTGATTCTATACCCTTCCATATTTTACCCATATTATTTTGTCTAATAATTATAGTTACGTTCTCTGCTTGTCTCTTTCCCCTATTCTTACATTAAAGTCCCCATTATTATAATTTCTATGTTCGTATATTTATCATTTAAAATTTGTATGTCTTTCTCTAAAAGATGGTACAGTTCAAGATTGTGAAGCAGCCGATTTGGCCTTCACAATTCCAAAATGCCAATCTCCTTGTTGACCGCTATCGCGATCCCATTCTGTTACGGAACGGTGTAAACCTCTCTAAAGGTTTTTACTTCTCAACATTCTACTTAGCATATTAAAGAGTGGTTAAGTTGAGAGCTATGGAGAAGATAACCGAGCGAGATGGTTCCGCAGTAACGTGTGAGGTTGCATTCGGGAGATCCGCGGTTTAAATCCCGCCAAGACGTCCTCCACGACTGGCATTTTTCAGATTTTCCTCAGTCCTCAAACTAGCAAATACCAGGGAGGTACCCTAAAGTCTTCGAACGATCCCATCCCAAAATATTATTTAATTACATGTATCATCAGTGTCCACACCCTGTGGTATCGTACGTCGTAAGAGCGGGCCTTATACTCTCCTAAAACAGATGGAGAAGATCGTGATCATACTATCCCCAACTTTGCTGCTATTTCGATCAGTATGGTGCCGAGAGTATTTTTACTCCCTTAATCCTAAAATGTAATGGACACTATGATATTCGAGCAATAAAGGCAATAGAAACCCCTGAATATTGAAATTCACGATTTAACTCAAAAAGCACTCAGAACAATCAGCTGGCTATCTCACCACCAAAAGTCAATTCTCTCCAGCCGTCAAAGGCTACGTGACGTTTCCAAAACTTTTAAAAATTGGTATCTAAGGGTTAACTACACTTTTTGGATATCACTGCGACTTCAATACATGTTCAGGGAACAATACATGTATATGTGGAGAAGTAAAATAGTATAGGGGGAATTCGGAATTGAGAAAACCACTGTTATGTCCAATTTCGGCAACCTTCCCATCACTGACTAACTTCCTTGCGTCTGATAACTATAGATTATTTGGCATTTCCAAAATTTCTGAAATGGGCGGGGGCTATGAGGGTCACATTAATTCTCTTATAGGTTCAATAAATTTAAACATTCGGAGATGATGTTTTACTTGATGTCCGATTATTGTACTCAGATGTACAAGCGAAAATTCAATTTTAAAGAAAGAAAGAAAGAAAGAAAGAAAGAAAGAAAAAAAAGAAAGAAAGAAAAGAGGAAGAACTCATTGATGACAGCTAGCTTAAAAAAGCTATAGGTATACTATTTTGGCTAACTACATTGCTGTTGATCAGTTTATTTGTTGCAGGGAATTAAAGTGCTTAACAGGCAAAAGCCGCTGAATGATAAAAGTAAATGCGTAAAGCAAAGCTGTTTTGGCGTATCCATTATGCTTGTGTTAACGGATAAGTTATCTACTATGGTTTATACAGAATGTAACAAAAGTGTAAGGCACAAATTGGAGGATACATTCCTCACACGTACATGAAATTATGTTATATGAACATGGGTCTGGAAACGTTTTGTTTTGCGGCGATCAGCTCCTCATCCGTTGCTGTTAGGCTTACCTTGATGCTTCTCCCGTCAGTTCCAGAAGTTCGCCGTGTGTTGGTTCTCTTCACTTTTATCCTCGGCTAGCTGCAGTAGTTTTCTTTAAACTATATAGGAGCATGGACTTATCCTCGGTAAAGGAAAACGTAGATCTCGGGTGGTGATATAGGAAGACATAGACTTGCTTTGTTTATGAAAAGATGACACTGCCGTTTCTTTTTATTTAATTAACACTCGTAGTATACAAAACTGGTATTGCCGCTGTAAAATACTGTCCACCGCTGTTAAACTACGGCGCGGAGATGACACGAAGTTTAAATATGCTTATTATCTCTTTACGAGTAGCGGATCTTAGGTGTGTTTCTAAAACTATCTTGATTCCCTGTTTTGGTGCGATATCTCGCACATCCTGCAGCATCTCTCCCTGACCACACATGACAAAAACTGTCTGATAAACTGCCCTGCTAAAACTCCATGATAAAACTGTTGACAATACTGTCTCACTGCAATGCTAAAATTCCATGACAAACTGCCTTGACAAACTGCCCCGAATTTGCTCCAAACAGATCCTTTTATAGTCTCAGGCTTCTGAGGCTGCTTCCTTTCCTATTGGTCCATTTTTAGCGCGACTCGACGCGTCTAACTATTTCGAATAAACTTCCAGGGATCTCATTGGTCCAAGTTTAATATAAATCGCGGCTTTTCCTACATTTACCGTTAGGCTATCTGTCTCGCTCACTTGGTCACGGCGAATTATCCAATAAAGGGACAAAAGCTCTACACCCTCGCTGTAGGAATAATGGCACAGCGACCGAAGAGAGGTAATAAAACTAGGTTTTCTGCCTTCGAAAGCACTATTCCTGTAGCTAAAACATTTCATCGTGGACAGTATTTTAACATAGCGCTTAAATTATTTACATTAAACCATTTATAACTCTACTAATATTAGTAACCTAGATAGATACATAACGTTAAATCACCCTTCTTAAAATATACAAGCAGTATGAGAAAAAGATATTTACATAGTACGATTTAACATCAATAAAAGTTAATTAATAAATTATCTATAATTACAGTTCTTGGGCTCGGCCTAGAGTTGCCGTTTCAAATTGCCCTGTTCTGGAAAAGAATAAATTTTTCAGCACTTGATACAATTTTCTTTTACAGAATAATTCCTCTGATTATGAGCTTTGTTGGTTTGTTTTTTTTTTACATAGACCCTTCGCTATACCTGTTCCTTCACAAGGGTTCTGCCAAACCAGTGGTGTTTACACTTGGGTCATTCACTTTTACACTTTGTTATGGTTGACCCACTCTCCTTTTAAAAACAGGTTTTTCGAGAGGCATTCTGACATACAATACACTTCCACGCACACGAATAACTTGTAACGCAAACAAATACGCTAATACCCAATTAAGTTCTAAAATTAAATCTATTTACGTACATATTGGTACATAATTATTATGCATTTATTTATTTCTTTACATCCTTATTTATCGGGTGTATTACCTTTACTATTTGTTCATAGGGTTGCTGCCTCATTTCGAGTAAAACTAACCTGATTATTTTCATTACATTCTTCACCCTTCTCATTCTCTAAACATTTGTACGGTTTGAGCAACTGTTTATGATATCTCCCTACGATCTTGGAATTCTTTATTTCTTGTAACTCAAATGTATCCGAGCCAAAAATGTTAATCACCCTGTATGGACCTTTAAATAAATTTTCCGTTCTATGATACCTCTTTTTTATAATTAATAAAACTAATTTATATGTTTAAAGAAAACTGTCAGCATATTGCTAGCATACCAACCAATTAATAATTTACAAATATTGCTAAATATCAAAAAAAGATACTAAATATTCTGACAATAAAAGCTGTTTCAACCTTAAGACAAACTTATTCAAGCAGAAAGAAACTGAAACATATTAATGGCAAAGGTGTTTCTTGTTCTTCTTCACTATCACTAATGAGCATTTAATACTCAAGTCTCTTTAGTAATGAAAAAAAATGTTCTGCACAACTGCTTAAGATAATTCATTAATTCACATGTGAAAGCTCTCCTTTCCAGGCACTGCAGAGTCAGGATCAATGATATTATGTCTTTCTTTTTCTTTTCTTTTTTTTTTAATTTGAATGCTGGATTTTTTTTATACCCATACTAATTCTCCAAGTTCGATCAACCATTTCTTTCGCTTCTTTGTTTTAAATTCCTGCTTTCTTTTCTGCGCCCTCTTTGACATTCTTTCAAAAGCTTTCTTTAACGTCTCTTCTCCCGTTAGTGTTTTCGGATCTTTAGTTTCTAGTGTCTGTGGTAATTTCCCTTCAAGTGTTTCTATTAACTTCCCCTTCATCAGCTCAACTAATTTCCCCTCTAAATTCTTATCTTGTTCACTTAAGTTTCTTTCTAAGCCCTTACTCTACTCATTTAATTTCCCTTCGAAATCCTTATTCTGTTCACTCAGTTTTCTTTCTAAGTCTTTACTCTGCTTATTTACGATTCTTTCTAAGTCCTTACTCTACTCATTTGTTTTCCCTTCTAAATTCTTATCTTGTTCCCTTACGATTCTTTCTAAGTCTTTACTCTGCTTGTTTACGATTCTTTCTAAGTCCTTATTATGCTCATTTGATTTCCCTTCTAGATTCTTATCTTGTTCCCTTACGATTCTTTCTAAGCCTTTACTCTGCTTATTTACGATTCTTTCTAAGTCCTTATTATGCTCATTTGATTCCCCTTCTAAATTCTTTTCTAGTTCACTTACGATTCTTTCTAAGTCTTTACTCTGCTTATTTACGATTCTTTCTAAGTCCTTATTATGCTCATTTGATTTCCCTTCTAGATTCTTATCTTGTTCACTTACGATTCTTTCTAAGTCTTTACTCTGCTCATTTAATTCCCCTTCTAAATTCTTATCTAGTTCACTTACGATTCTTTCTAAGCCCTTATTCTGCTCCTTTATGGCTAAGCTGGTAACACTTAATTCTGTCTACATCCTTCCTTAGTTTTTCTCCATCGTTTCTTAAACATAGTTGTCCTGCCTGAATTTCTTGCACTACCTTCCCTTGCTGACTGAATTTGGAGTCCAATTGACTTTGTAATCGGGTGACCTGTTCACCTGAATATTCCCTCATCTCCTGAGCTAATTCCCTTCTCATCTTCCTGTTTTCCTCTCTGACATATTCACCTATCTGTATACTCTGCTCATTTAATTTCCCTTCTAAATTTTTACTTTGTTCACTCAAATTTCTTTTTGACTCCTTACTCAGCTCATTTAATTTCCCTTCTAAATTCTTACTTTGTTCACTCAACTGTTGAAGCAATATTAGCAGCTGGTTTTGACCTGCGTCAATGACCTGCTCAATCGGTGATTGCCTTTCCAGCCTAACTTCTACCTCTGCTGCACCCATATTTTCTCCATCTGGTGTTATGCTGACAATAGCCTCCCCATTCAGTTCTTTCAAATCTTCCCTTGACCTACTCATGGTTCCGTTAGCAAGTGCTACCTCCCTAGTAATGACTTTACCCCCTCTCAATAACATGTGTTCACAAAACTGAGTCACTACTCTGCATGCCTTTTTGTTTGTTTTTGTATAAATGTTCTAACCTGTATTTTCTCCAATGTTAATTGATGCGTCCCGGGTTCGAATACTGGTGAATTTCTAGAAGCGATGCTCTCAGCTGTTTTGTTGTCCCCCGTAGGTAGACTAGAAGTTCGCGTTGTAATTTTGTTCTGCTGTGCCCCTTTCCTCTGAAGATTCTTCCTCTATTCGTTGTTTCCTAGTCCTCCGTTTGAGCTTCGAGCTGGTCTTCCCTTCGAGCTCCACGTTATGGCGCCAGTTTGTGGCGATCAGCTCCTCATCCGTTGCTGTTAGGCTTACCTTGATGCTTCTCCCGTTGGTTCCAGAAGTTCGCCGTGTGTTGGTTCTCTTCACTTTTATCCTCGGCTAGCTGCAGTAGTTTTCTTTAAACTATATAGGAGCATGGACTTATCCTCGGTAAAGGAAAACGTAGATCTCGGGTGGTGATATAGGAAGACATAGACTTGCTTTGTTTATGAAAAGATGACACTGCTGTTTCTTTTTATTTAATTAACACTCGTAGTATACAAAACTGGTATTGCCGCTGTAAAATACTGTCCACCGCTGTTAAACTACGGCGCGGAGATGACACGAAGTTTAAATATGCTTATTATCTCTTTACGAGTAGCGGATCTTAGGTGTGTTTCTAAAACTATCTTGATTCCCTGTTTTGGCGCGATATCTCACACATCCTGCAGCATCTCTCCCTGACCACACATGACAAAAACTTTCTGATAAACTGCCCTGCTAAAACTCCATGATAAAACTGTTGACAATACTGTCTCACTGCAATGCTAAAATTCCATGACAAACTGCCTTGACAAACTGCCCCGAATTTGCTCCAAACAGATCCTTTTATAGTCTCAGGCTTCTGAGGCTGCTTCCTTTCCTATTGGTCCATTTTTAGCGCGACTCGACGCGTCTAACTATTTCGAATAAACTTCCAGGGATCTCATTGGTCCAAGTTTAATATAAATCGCGGCTTTTCCTACATTTACCGTTAGGCTATCTGTCTCGCTCACTTGGTCACGGCGAATTATCCAATAAAGGGACAAAAGCTCTACACCTTCGCTGTAGGAATAATGGCACAGCGACCGAAGAGAGGTAATAAAACTAGGTTTTCTGCCTTCGAAAGCACTATTCCTGTAGCTAAAACATTTCATCGTGGACAGTATTTTAACATAGCGCTTAAATTATTTACATTAAACCATTTATAACTCTACTAATATTAGTAACCTAGATAGATACATAACGTTAAATCACCCTTCTTAAAATATACAAGCAGTATGAGAAAAAGATATTTACATAGTACGATTTAACATCAATAAAAGTTAATTAATAAATTATCTATAATTACAGTTCTTGGGCTCGGCCTAGAGTTGCCGTTTCAGTTTCCATGTTACAACTCATTTTCTCCAACTCATTAATCATGGAAAACACACACGAACATAACGTACCAGCATACCACATGCAACATTCGTGTTATCATGGATCGGCCATGATACGGGAACAACGAATTAGTTGATATGCTACTAGTTTTTGGAGAGTGTCAACGTAATGACAGCAATTATAACAATATATAACGAACAGTTTCTAGGTAGACGACACCCAACTCATAGATTTTTCCATTAGTTGGAATGACTGCGGAATCGTGGTCGGCAGTATGCGCCAAATCGGCCAGTAGCGTGCGGCAGAAAGACTGTGCTTGTAGACGCCTTAAGAGAAGCTGTTGCCGCAAATCCATATACCAGCTGCAAGGCTGTTACGCATAACCTGCAATTCCATATTGTGAAAGAGCACAGAATAATAAAACGAAACCTTCTGAATTACATTAACAAAAAGTTTAAGCAAATTCTGTTTATGTCTCTTAAATAAAATTTACTCGTTCACTATAAACTTAGACAGCATAGTATAAAAGTCTTCAAGTCGTATAAAATAATAAACCTTGTTGCAACCCAAATCAGGAAGATTAGATTAGATTAGATTGTATTCTGTGAGTTCACTAGCAGCCATAAAGGCTTGTGAACATAGAACATGTCAAGGAAATGTACAAAAATTATATATAAACATAAATATTACATAGAATATGGAACATTTGAAATAAAATACAAATACTATATGCGTGTTAAGGAAATGTACAATAAAGTTACATATATACATAAATATTACATAGTATACAGAATATTTAAAATAAAATAAAGACATATTATATACAAAATGAAACAAATCAAGTGTAATTTTGTACAGAGTTGAATACCTCCTTACTGTTATAACGTTAACATACGTATAGGCAAGAACAGTTATTTTAACATTCCCTAGGATTTTACCTTTGTTCGTCTGATCATTTTGTTCTATTTGATTTGTAATGCATAGCATTTACTGTCAGTTCTTAATATACATACATTTAAATAGCTTCATTAATTCTAGAGCAGGCATCAAATATGACTGGCACTTGTCATTAATATTTACTAATACTACTTACAGAGCTATATAAGTATTATCATTAGGATAATTTGTCATTCAGATAATCTTGTACAGAATAATATGCTTTTGAGCATAGGTACTCTTTAACAGCAGTTTTAAAGACATTGAAATGAAGAATAATTGCTATAAGAATAACTTTATATTGTTAAACTACATAACAATATTCCATTTATTGTTTTACATGATATGGAACATGTGGGCAATTATCACTTTTTATGGACAGCTGAATATGCAATGGGGAGATTGCAGCTCAACCATTACCGCCACAACACTTTGCCAACTTTGCAATGCTGTAAAGCAGCCCATGGTTCAAGGTCGCTCCAATTTGAACTTTTGGGTGGGCATGGTTACAGCATGTCTCAACAAGTGTCTATTGGTACAAATTGTCTAAATGTTGTTCAACAAGACAGAATATCTCGCAGCAGTGATTTTCTCTTCGAATTTATGGGGGGCAACGATATTTCATATGCAATATCTCTCGGGCCTCTACTGCAGTGTGTGTGTGGGGGGGGGGTTCCAGAACATAAGATAGTTGATCCCTACTCTCAACTCCAATGGACTATTTTCTCTGGGGCTGAGTTATCGTTGTACCAAGAATTACCTCCCAAACAGAAACTATCCGTTATCAGAATTGGCTCAGCAACTATGCAACTATAACACCTGTAATATTGAGCAGAGTGCTCGAAAGGCTAATGAGAAGGGTGGCATTATATGCAGAGTAGGACGGATTTTATTTTGAAAGTCTTGGATTTCCAGATCATCACAATAGAAGCCCCTGCAGTGACAGAGAGTAAGCCAACCAAATTACTGCTCATTATCCATCCGAGCTACCCAGTACTTTCTCTGGGTTTCATTTTTAAGGGAATATATCAGATTAAAACGTTTTAAACTGCATATACATATGTTAGAAAACATTCAATGTTCATCCATGTAGCATAAAATACTATCTACCACGACCTAGGGCGCAATAGTTGGAGACTTTGCCTACATTTATAACATCTACAGTCCAAGCAATATTGTTTTAGAAATGGAAGAATAAGACTGCATTAGTGATTCTTGAGCATTTGCAACTGGTGCAAATACTTAAGGTTCTACATTTCAATAGTAACTTTGAGAAAACGAATACAGGAAAACCAGTAATGTAGGATGAACTATATGTTTCATCGCTTATAAACAGCAAGAGAATAACCATAACTTTGATCAATGGTAAAAGGTACTGCAACGGTGGAATTTTAATTTTACTTCCTCTACTACGTATAGTAAGTAGGGGAAGTATTCTATTCCACTCAAAAATTCGATACCGAGATTTCACCGGAAATACATGTTTTGAGACCCCCTGAATCCAAAAAAAAGCATTTTTGGAAACAAGTCCGTGTGTATGTCTGTGTGTTTGTCTGTGAACAGCATAACTCAGAAACGAACAGTCGGATAAACACCAAACTTGGTATTTAGGTTCAGTATCTTCCAGAGATGCGACACGAAGGTTTTCAAGAAAATCCCCCCACCCCAGATTACCCTTTACATGGAACATTTTTCGAAAATTTTAATTTTCTCAAAAATGGCTCTAACGATTTTGATTAAATATCATATATTTAAAATATTTTCATGACAAATAAAATGTATATCTTGAATTTTCTGGAAATGTCTCCAAAAGTATTCTTCATTGTGAACGACTTTTGCATAACTGGTAAACCATAAGAGATAGACAAAATGTTACTACACAAAAAATGTAGATCGCGTTAAAATACACAATTTATGTCATATACATTTTATTGTTGAGTGAACCATTTTCGAGATATTGCTTATTATTCCCTTAAATTTCTCAATAATTTTCTCAAATGGGAATTCGTTATTCATTTTTGTGTCTTGGATATGCAAGGAGTATTAATCTGTGGGAAAGGGAATGGTGCTGCACCTAGCAACCAGCTATTAAGAGATATGTATGTGCTTAAAGCCTACTGTATTTCTACTGCCCTTGTAAATATATATTCCCCTTACATCTACAAGAAAGTTAGCAATAAGATAGAGTCTGCAAATGCTTATCTCGCTTAACATGAAGTAGATGGAGAATAAGCGTTTGTAAAAATAGTTTGTACAAGAGCAGAGAAAGTCATGTGAGTGTAACACATCAGATTTTTTTAATAGTGTTTAACGCGCTTCTTACTACATACGCTGCCACAGCCGGTGGGCCCTGATGATACGTGTAACAAAATGATAATTAGGAAAATAATTTTGAGAAGAAACCCTTCCAGGCCTAAGTTTAAATATTTCCTGGTATTTTCCAGTTATGAGGACTGAAGAAAATCTGGAAACGACCAATCAGGAGGCCAGTCCTGGCGGGATTTGAATCGTGGACCTCCTGTTCCCGAGTCTGTGTCATTTCTTTTCAGTGGCTGTGACTATGAGGAACTCGGCTGAGTAGTATATACCCCACGGGAGCCAGACACCGCCAAATCAAGGTCATGGCGTCAAAGAGAGGTATTCCCCCGTCCTTGAGGGAATTCCCTCGACGCAATGAAACCTTGGCTTGGTCGGAGCTACCTCCCGTGGGGCTTTTTCTTTTAACACAAATTAAAAAAGAATTCTTGGAATTTAGTTTTTAATTATAAGGAAATATAGGTTAATTACTTGGAAATAGATTATAAAATATTTTAAAGTGACGTAAACTTTAAAAAAGGTCACGTGATAAAAAAGTATTTAAGACTAGAACGAATGATGTATAAAGGTTGTAGCGTGTTTGGCGTTTTTATTAGCGGTACATATTATTTTTAAAAATTATGAATGCGTACATGTTATTGATATTAGTGGCGTTTGTAGAAGCGAACGGCTACGGCAATAATAATATAGAGGAAGAGAATTGTATTAGTTTTGGAAGATGTGGATTTAAAGTTGACGGAAACACGGGACATTTACAAAATGCAACAATGTGTCGCAAGGATTATGAATTGATGACAAATTGTTCGTGCGTATATAAAAAAGATAGTGTATGTAAATTTAATTCTAGATCCATGGATATAAAAAGCATTAAAAATGTATATACGTGCTTAAAACCTGTTACTAAATGTCAAGCGGGAAATAGATGTGGGTTAATGTATTATGGTAATTTTACGGTCGGACATGCACAGTGCGAAACAGGATATGTAATAAATGAAAGTTGTGAATGTGTTAAGAGTATAGCTACGCACGATAATGGTACTCAAGTGGGGTGTAATTTTAGTAGTATTTCTGTGAATATGATTACGAACAATAATAATTTAATATGGGTTGAAATGATGGATTGCAGAGAATTGCTTAATATATTTGATTTACCAGATGGAATAGGACTTGATTGGAAATTAACATCGAAAGAAACTGAATTCATTACTGTATATAGCATGATCGATGATATAAATACTTATTTTACGGATAATTATATATATGTTTTTGGAAAGTGTGGAAATGGGGAATGGAAATTAAATATAGGAAATAAAAATGTTATATTGGGAAAGGTAAAAAGATCTGTGTCTAGGTGGGGTGCAGAGGGTTCGTTTAACATAAAATCGGAATGTGCTCCGGGGTCTAGTTTTACCGAATCGGGAGGTGCAGGTCGAATTTCTGTAGAAAGTTTGAGGAGAGCTTCGGTTGAAAAATGTAAATCGGCTGTTAACAGGGTAAAGCAGAGACTTGGAAGAGAGTGCACCGAAAAGACGAAAACCTTAAATAGAGAATTTAATGTACTAGTAAAAGACAATAAAATAATTAAAGACGAATTGGAAAAGGCCACTGCAACAATAGCAGTTTTAAGAAATGATTTGGAAGTTCGAAATCATAATTTATCAAAGCATAAAGATTTGGTTAAGAATATTAAGAGTCACGCATATCATATATATGACGAGTTTCAAGAATTGAAAAAATTAATTACATCCCTAATTAATACGGGTTGTTGTACTGGCAATAATGGTGGAGACGAGAATTCGGATATGTTTGTAAACTACGATCTAGATGAGTTAGAAGGAGATGAAGAAAAAGAATATGAAATTGGAGGAAGGAGGAGTGAAGAGGAAAGAGCAGAAGTAGAAGGAGGCGATGAGTTTGAATTCATTACAAAATAAAAAAATAAGGTAAGTTGGTGTATATTTATTTTTTATTTTTTACCAATAATATAATATATTTTCTTTTGTTATTTAAAAAAAAGTCACCATTAAAATTGTGCTTGTATATATATAATGTTTTTAGTAATATTATTGTACATATATATGGTTTTTTAGTAATAGCTATGAACATATTTATTTTGTAATCATTTTTAAAAAGTTTTACAAAACAAAAAATTAGTTGCTAGATATTAAAAAAGATACAAGTTATCATTAGACATAATTTCTACATTTGATATTATATGTGTTTCATATAAATTGATCATTTACATTACTATAAAGTAACAATTCCGTCCAAAGGAATTCATCTTTGTAATCTGTTACAAATTCTTCACCCAGATTTTGATATCTGGTCACACTGGACCAATCTAAATAATTTGAATAAAAAAATAACGTAAGTTGGTGTACATTTATTTTTTATTTTTTATCAATAATATAATATATTTTCTTTTGTTATTTAAAAAAAGTCACCATTAAAATTGTACTTGTATATATATAATGTTTTTAGTAATATTATTGTACATATATATGGTTTTTTAGTAATAGCTATGTACATATTTATTTTGTAATCATTTTTAAAAAGTTTTACAAAACAAAAAATTAGTTGCTAGATATTAAAAAAGATACAAGTTATCATTAGACATAATTTCTACATTTGATATTATATGTGTTTAATATAAATTGATCATTTACATTACTATAAAGTAACAATTCCGTCCAAAGGAATTCATCTTTGTAATCTGTTACAAATTCTTCACTCAGATTTTGATATCTGGTCACACTGGACCAATCTAAATAATTTGAATATTTTCGCATTGTTCGCTCCGATAATTTTTGATAAATACAAGTTAGCACCCAATCCATATTATCATAGCAACTATCTATTACTTTCTCTGTAATATTAATAGTTGCACACAACCAACACCAGTCCAACTTGTCTTTAAAGTAGATAATAAAATCTTCCGATAAATTTTGAATTGATGAAATTTCTAACCAATTAAATTTATCACTAAATTTTTCCATGACATCAAACGAAAAGTTTATTGTGTCTATGGATTTGTTTTTAACATTTTTTTCTATTATTGGTTCTAAAAACTCGTATTTATACAAATTGTAGTAATGTAAATCATCAAATTTTGAAAACATGTCAAGTAATGTCCCCGAATTAATGTTTACCAAAATATCTATAGCAACTTTTTTTTTAACTATAGTATCCACACATAAATGTTGCAAGGAATTACATTAAATTCTGGAAATTTATCAAAAATAAATGAAAGTAAAATGAGTGATATTGTTTTAAATGATAATAATATGACAATTACATTACGTAATACACAAATATCAAGAAAAGCATTATGGACTTTAGTTACTGAACCATCTATTAAAACTTTTCGTTTAGTAGTTAATAAGCGCAAAAGAACCTCAAATTTTGATACCGTACCTTATGGTTTTCAAAAAAAATTATGTCGTTAAAATGAACAAAATATCTAAAGCAACACTTAGTTGTATAAAACATGTCATCAGACTCGGACGATGATGTTAACATGAAGTATGATATAGCCGAGTTATCTAAAGTGCAACCTTTACGTTTTCCTTTAAAACGTAAATCTAATCAAGACATTTCTTTTTTTAAAAAAATTCCTAAATTATCATCTTTAAGTCAACCAACTAAGCGAAATACAAATTCAGAGTTTTCTTTTTTTAATAAAGTTGCTAAATTACCGATATTAAATAAAGCTAAAAAGCGAACTAAGGATGAAGAATATATTTTACCCTTTAAAAAAACAAAAAATTATGAATCCAATATAAATGACAATTCATTAAATATGAAAGAATTAAAAAAAACGTTAATGTACTTTTTAATCCAACCTTACAACAAAGTTTAGCTTTAAATCATAAAATTGAAAGAAAAGAAAATACTAGAAATGAAGAAAGCTTAAAGCATAAGCTAAATACATATTCTAATTCGAATTTAAAAATACATAATGTAAATGAAAATAATAATAATAAAATATACAGAAACTTGAAGAGAAAGGGACTTTATAATGTAAATAATAATGAAATAAAATTAAAAAATGATTTGCAAAATAGAAAAAAAATTAAAAAAAATATATCTGATAATGATATAGAAATAAAGTATTTTAATCAAAGCGAAGTAGTTGATGAAAACTTAAAAAAAATAATTAAAAATGTTAATTCTGGTAAGGATATTGAAATGAGAGATTTTAATCAAGGAGAAATTGTTGATGAAAATTTGAAAAAAAAATTTAAAAAGATTAATCCTGGTAAAGATATAGAAATGAAGGATTTATCTCAGGGGGAAATTATAGATGAAAATTATAAAAAGTTTAAAAAAGTTAATCCTGGTAAAGATGTAGAAATGAAAGATATATCTTACAACGACGTAGAAAACGATATACCTTTTGAACGTTCCGAGGTAGTAGATTCAGATATTACAAAATTTAAATTTCCTAGTACAATACAAGTTACAGGACCATCACGCAGTGGAAAATCTACTTTTGTTAAAAATTTGCTTAAAAATTCAGATAAAGTATTTAATCAACCTATAAAAAGATGCTTGTGGTGTCATCCTTCTGAATATCCACCTTCTTTTCCCACTGAAAAAGAATTTAATAATTGTACATTTAATGTACGTATGCATGAAGGAGTACCCGAACTAGAATCAGTTAGAAACGGAGATTTAGTAGTATTGGATGATCTAATGTACGAAGCAGATGGTAATAATGTATCAAACTTTTTTACCAAAGATTCGCATCATAAAAATTTTGGAATAATTTATATATTACAAAATATCTTTCCACAGGGTAAAAAATTTAGAACCATGTCTCTTAATTCTAATTATATTGTAGTGTTTAAAAACAATAGAGATAAACTACAGTTGGATAGATTATTTCAACAACTTGAACCGAGAAGATCTAAATTTTTATTAGAGGCATTTGAAAAAGTTACAGAAAAGCCGCACGGATATTTAATACTAGACTGTACGCAATATACCCCCGATAAATATCGCTACAGAACAGGAATATTACCTGACGAAATATTATCATCTTTTGTTTCTAAATAATATACCGAAATGTCACCTAGATTATCTCCAAAAGTTTTTAAAAAAGTCTGTAAACTATCTTCACCCACAGTTGCAAGGCAGTGTGGCAATCTTACTGTTCTCAGTAAAGCAAATCCGAAATTACGTAAAAAAATTTTAAAAGAAGCAAGTCCAGAATTTATAAAAGCTATTTCCGAATGTGCACTAAACGTATGTAACGGAAAAGTATTAATTTCTGATAAATGTAAAAATAGATTAAAAAAACATAAAAAATTGTGGAGAAAATTAATAAATAAAAAAACTTCTTTAAAAAAGAAAAAGAGTATTTTAATACAGAAAGGAGGTTTTCTTCCGTCATTTATATTGCCGGTATTAGGTGCATTAGGAAGTGCTCTAGTATCTAAGTTTACTTAAAGAAAAAAAAATGAAGTACGGAAAACAAATTATGTTGTTGCATCCGCAGCCAGAAAGTTTAAAAAAAATAAATATTATCGATAAAACTTTAGAAACTTTAACCAGAGATATAGAAGGTATACAAAAACAGTCCATATCGCCCGATGATAAATGGAAACTTCTTAAATATAAATTAATAAATTATCACGATATTGTGTCAAAGCTGCGTGAACCTTACATTCAATCGGAAAAAGAATTATGGAAAGAGTCTAATAAACAAGAGGAGGAAGGAAAAAATCCTGATTTTGAAAGTGATTGGGAAACAGCAAAACCTAAAACAAAAGTTAAAAAATCTCGAAATAAAAAAATTAAAAAAAAGTCAGTAGAAACAAAAATAAAAACAGAACCGATTTCTAATATAAGATATAAACCATACAACTTGCGTTCTATTAGGAAAAAATGGGAGACACTTTAACACAAAAAGATAAAAAAGCACTTGATAAATATTATTTTAAATTGGATCATTATGCAGGACTTGGTACAGTTAACAAACTTTACAAGGCAACTGGCATTTCTAGACACAAAATTAATAAATATTTACAAGGACAAGACAGTTATACTTTTCATAAATATGCCAGAAAACGTTTTCCAACTAAACATTATCATGTGACAAATATTGACGATTTATGGGAAAGCGACTTAAATGTGTTAAATAATATTAAAGAATATAATAAACCGTATATATTAACTATAATTGATGTTTTTTCTAAATACGCATGGGCGATTCCTCTAATTTCTAAATCTGGAACAGAGATAGTTAGAGCTTTCAAAGAAATATTTAACAAATATAAACGTATTCCTAAAATTTTACAAACTGATAAAGGTACAGAATTTACTAATAAACAGTTTCAATCATTTTTAAAAAATTACGAAATTACTCATTATCTTACAAAAAATAATGTAAAAGCAAGCGTTATAGAACGATTTAACAGAACACTCAAAGAAAAAATGTGGAAATACTTTACATACAAAAATACCTATAAATATACTGACATATTACCCAAATTAATAAAATCGTATAATAATTCATATCATAGATCCATAAAAATGGCCCCTATCGAAGTAAATGAAAGCAATATTTCACTGGTTTATGACACTTTGTACGGAAAAAATTTACGTAAATACAAAGTTTATAAACCACAAAAATATAAAATTGGTGATCACGTTCGCATTTCTAAAATAAAAATGAAATTTGATAAAGGATATGAACAAAATTGGACTGATGAAATTTTTAAAATTAGAGAAGTAATACATGGAATCCCCGTTGTGTATAAGCTAGAAGATTTATCTGGAGAAGATTTAGACGGAATTTTTTACACGGAAGAAATACAAAAAGTACAACCTCAATCGATCTTTAAGATAGATAAAATTTTAGACAAAAGAGGTAAAGGTGACAGTAAAGAAGTGTTAGTGAAGTGGAAAGGATATCCTACAAAATTTAATTCTTGGATAAAACAATCGAATTTAATATCACAATGATAAAAAGAGAACCTTTTTCCGTTACACTTACTAGTAATGGATCTATGGATCACTTTAAAAATAATACAACATCTAGTTTTTGTAACATGCTACCCCAACGAATAGTTTTATTAGGTGAATGGGAGGTAGCATTAACCAAAATAAGATATCCCGGAATGTTTAAAAATATAACAAAAAGTGGAAATTTCATAAAAGGAGATCGAGTTCATGTAACAGATACTGGAATTAGCACGTATAATTTTCGGTACGATTTGGGGGAATCTACAATCACTGATAACATAATGCTATTGAATGAAATTAATCGTACTTTAGAAAAAAATGCATTTGTTAAAACATTTTTTAAATATAATTCAAATACAGGTTTTGTCAGTGTTAATTCCGATGCAGTAGAAAAAAATAATGACGAAGCTTCTACAAAACCTGGTAAATCTAAACAAAAGAGACGAAATACTGAACAAGGTGAAGCAGCAATACAATCGACCGGAGCAGAAAATGTTTCATCCTCGCAACCTGTAATAAAGAATGAAGCAACAACGATACAATCGGATGAAACAAAACCAAAAACAAATAAACATTTTATTCGCAACTTATTTTTGTCACCCGATTTAAATAGACAACTAGGATTTAAATTTGGTACCAATGTTGCAAAGAGTACACGTGCATCATATCCAATGAATTCGTATTTAACTTTTCCTTATGAAATGTTTGTTTATTGTAACTTAATCGATCCACAAATGGTTAGCGATACGTTTGCTCAAATTATCGAAAGTACGACAGTAGAATTAAACATCGATAATAAGCATTTAGCAATTGAAAAAGCATTTTTTCCTCAAAATTGGGTACCTTTACTTCAACACGATTTTAACATTATAAAAATAGATTTAAGAACGGGTGTAGGAGAATTTTTACCATTTGTCGACGGATTTTCTTCAGCCGTTGTACTTTCTTTTAAACCTAAAAAACATGAATCATCACGAACTTGCTAAATACTTTTTAAATCAAAGTGGAAAAGGAAGCGCGGAAGATCCAAATTTTGTATTATACAGAGGAAAGCGTTTTCAAAGAGGACACGGACTTTTTGGTGCACTTGGAGGATTATGGAGATTTGTATCTCCACTTTTTAAAAGTGCAGCAAAAGCTGTTGGTAAAGAGGCACTAAATCTAGGAGCTAACGTTCTAACAGATGTAGCAACATCTGGAAAAAAATTTAAACAATCACTTAACACAAGATTAAAAGAAGGAACAGGTAATTTAAAGAAAAAAGCAGATCAATCTTTAGATTCTATGTTTGGTTCTGGAATAAAAACTCGAAAAAGAAAAAAACAAACTCATTCGAAAGTTAATCCTCAACGTAAAAACAGCAAAAAAAGAAATAGAAAAAAAGATATATTTTCATAAAAAATATATAATGTCTAATATATACATGCATTCAGCATTTAACATTTTTGATGAACAACCCATACAAACAGGCATTGAAAATTATAACATTATTGAGCTCGATCCTCAAAATGCCATATCTCATAATTCACCTTTAATTTTTCACTATACTGGAAATGCTGATACGTACTTAGATCTCACATATGTACTATTACGTTTGCGTTGTAAAATAGTAAACGAAACTGGTCTAAACTTAGAAGCTACAGACAAGGTGACACTTGTTAATAATTCTTTAAATTCACTTTTTCAACAAGTAGAGATTATTTTAAATAATGTTACAGTAACTCAACCTCAACCAGGTTATCCTTATAAAACATATTTTGAAAAACTATTAAACTACTCTAATGATGCCATGAATACACATTTAGAAGGGTCGCTTTGGAAAAAAGATACAGCAGGCAAGATGAATAATTTCGATCAAAATAATGCTATACAATGGCGCTATAATTATACAAAAGGTAGTAAAGAATTTGAAATAATGGGTTGTTTATCCACCGAGATATGTAATCAAGAAAAATATTTACTCAATAACGTTTCCGTAACTGTAAAACTTACACCTTCAACTCCTGAATTTCATCTCGTTGGAGAAAAATTGGGAAAAACTATTTTTACATCTGCTAAGTTATCTTTAAAACGTATATATCCATCTCCTACTGTACTGTTAGCGCATCAAGAAGCACTAGGTAAAAATAATGCAAAATATCACCTTACAGGAGTAGATCTACAACCTTTCAATATTCCGAGAGGAACCCAGAGTAAAACTATAAACGATATTTTTGTAGGCAAAGTACCTCGCAGTTATAATAGCTTTTGTTACAAATCAAGCATATAGTGGCGATGTTTCGCTGAATCCATACAACTTTCAACACTTTGACCTGAACTTTTTTCAATTATTTGTAAATGGACAACCTAATCCATTACAACCGCTAACTCCAGATTTTACAAATGGACTATATTTACAATGCTTTCAAACTTTACAAGACGGATTGGGTATTCATTGCGATGATCGAGGACATTCTATTTCTAGGTCTTGTTATGAAAGTGGATATACAATTTTAACTTTCGATTTAACAGCAGACATGAGCGCAAACGAATCATATATTTCTGGACTACAACACGGAAATGTTACCGTAAACGTAGGATTTAAAAAAGCTTTATCAGAACCTGTTACTATGCTAGTATGTTCAGAATATCAAAAACTATTGGAAATAGATATTAATAGATCTATACATATATCATCATGAACACTCAACAAATACATAAATTATTATCCAATAATCCTTATACAAAACCATATTTTATAGGAGTATTTGCAAGGGATCAAATTCCTAGAAATCAAATATTACAATTTCCCACTGCATTAGTAATAAATACAGATCCCAGCAACATGCCAGGACAACATTGGGTTGGAATTTTTATATCAAAATCGGGTATAGGAGAATATTTTGACAGTTTCGGATTTGCTCCTTTTTATTCAAACATTTTAAATTTCTTGCAATATCAATGCGGCACAAGAAATTGGATTTATAACAAACGTCGATTGCAAAGTTCTTATAGTTCTACTTGTGGGCATTATGTTATTGGATATCTCATTCATAGATGTTGTAACTTACCAAGAAAAATTTTTTTTTCTAAATTTAAAATAAAAGATTTTAAATATAATGACAACGTAATCAGTAAGGTTATATGCTTTTCTCGTACTTCTTGCAAAGAAAGAAAAAAAGAAAAATATCAAATATGTAAGCCAATAAAAGGTGAGTAAGTTTTATATTATATTCATTTTATTTTTAATTTTCAAAATAGAAACATGTCGTCAGGAGCTGGATTCATATATTTTAATTTTTTAATTGACAATGACCGTAAATATATAGTAAAAGAACTTTCTATATGTGGTTCAAATCACGAGGTACAGACATGGATATTTCTTCCTCCTTATGAACGGCATATATTGGATGAAATAATTAAATCTACCAATGACAAAATTACTGCTAAAGTTCACGGATTAAAATGGCACGACGGAGATGTAAAATATGATTTGTTTCCATTAATTTTAAATAGATGCGTAGATAAATTTACTGTAGTATTTACAAAAGGAGAGGAAAAAGCTAAATTTCTTCGCGCAATTACCAAACGTACTGTAATAAATATTGATGAAATCGATGTACATCACGAATTCTTTACTACATTTAATACTAATCCGTGTATGTATGCTTGTCATAAAATGCCTGTTCTTAATTGTTCTCAACGAAATGTAATAAATCTTGCTATGTGGTATTCGCATATTGTTGATAAACGCAACGTATATCCGTGTGATCCAAAACCCAATGTATCACATCTTTCCTCAGATTTGAACCACGAACCAATCACCTTCGAATCTACCATTTATGATGTATATATTAATGATCTGTATTAGAATGCATCTCTTCAGTATAAAAAGTGTTGATGACGAAAAAGGACTACGCTCTCTCTCTCAAGAAAAGACATACTAGAAAACATGTAAGTAGAACGTTTTATACATTATAGCCATATTTTTTTTTATCTGATTTTTTTAAAAAAATATAGATGTTTTACCTATATTTATTTTATTTTTTATAGGTCTTCAGAAACTAAAAAGCAGAAAATTACTGAAAATGAGAACAATAGATCACTATTAAAAAATCACAACGAAAACAACGAGACATCACTTATCGGTTTAAGAAGTAACATATACTTTTTAGATCATGGACAAAAGAAGATTTTATGCATAGGATTTTCTCCAGAATTTCCTTATGATTTACGCATTACTATTTCCAAATGTGGTGAACATCGCGGAATAATATTACATAACTTAAATGATTGGAAAAGCTTAATTCACTGTATTAATTGTGTTGATACAGGATCCAAAAAAGAAAATTTCAAATGGAAATGTAATTTAACAGATGAATTACATTTGGATATAAAATATGTATTTGGTACACAAAATATAATTTTAAGACAATATCAGGGAGATGAACAGATATCCTTATCTCTAATTGAAGAAGAATGGATAAATTTAGCAAAACTTTATCCTATTGTAAATGACATATTTTATCATAAATCTAAAGATTCTAAAGAAATAAAAAATCTTATAATGGCATATATTAATTACATAAAAGATACATTAGAATCGTCAGATGATACAAGCAATATGTCTTACTCACGCTTTACTGAATACATGATTTGCGTCACACCTAGAAACTATTACGAAATATTTTACTTCCTTCACAAACAACTGGTCACGTGTATTGCAAAACGTGACTCTGAAGTATAAAAAGAAGGTGCCGATACTCGCATATCTATCATAGTCATCGCTAGCCACCACCAGTCAACAACAAACATCAGCAGCAATATGAACCCCGTAGAAGAGTTGGGATTTATTGCCGATCTCAACAAGCGCGGCAAATCTACAAAACCTTTAACTGCAGACGAGTTAATAAGAGGCCAACAGTATTTAATACAGGAAGCAAGAATGGTAAATACAAAATATGGCAGAAGAATGATAATAAAGTTAAATGGTCGTGATATGTTTTTAAATAATAATTTTGAAGATATATCTCCAGCTCAAATAGCACAAATAAATAAATCCAAAAATTATTATATATCATACACCGAAGAGGATGATTTTGTATTTATAAAAAAGCATTAAAGCAGCATTCCAATCAAAAAATGATGAAGTCTACAAAAAAATTAAAAAATAGAATATAAAAGGACTACACTTCATAAAAAGGTAAGCAGTATATATATAATCATGAACTATGACAATATAATTTTAACTTATGTATTTATTTTTATATTACAATGTTTTCTTAATTGCTTACTATGGTGCATAAAAATACGATACTTTACTTGTTCATGTACTTCATGTAGCACATGCGCAAAAAAAACAGATTCAGAACCCGTATAAAAAAAGACACTTCCTTAATATTTTGTCACTTGGTAAGATGTCTATCATCATTTCGGAACCTATCGATCTAGGAAACAACATATTTACAAGATTAAATTTTGATTGTAACGATAATGTTAACGCGTGTGGATTCTATCAAAAAAATACATTTAAAACATTGTCAACCAACATCACACAATCTGGAAATATTAAAACAGTAGAAATTACAATAAACAAGGAATATACATGCAATGATACAAAAAAAACAGATGTAATTAATATACATTTTAAACTTTGTAGATTGGATACGACTGCAGAAGATGCACGAGTGACAGTATCATCCAACAACCGCTGCTGCCTTGATCAACTGGTGACACGTCATGGTATATACAACGTACTGCAGGAGAACAACTACGAAAGTGTGCTAGTGGGTGCCCTCTTTATTCCAAAATTAAATCAAAAAATAGACAAAAACTTTTCTCATCTACATTTTGAGGTTAATACTCGTAATCTAAAAGAAGAAATTGATAGAGACAATTCCATTGCTAAACTCATCTATGAAAATTATAACAAGCCAGAAGAAGAAAAAGAAGAAGGGAGAGACGAGTGTGGAATATATTCGTCTTTGTGCACAACAATTATAAAAATTATTTTTTTAGATACAGAACAATAATAAAAAAAGTATTTTGCTTTTATATACAATATAGTAAATAATTTATGCATAAAAGAATTAATGTTAATAAAACTAATTATACTATATCCAATATTATTGTTATTAAAATTTTATACTAACACATGTTTTTTTAAAATCTTATATTGTATTATTATAGCTTATATCATACATATAAAGAAAAAGCAATTTAAATAAAAAATTATAATATATTCAATATTATTGTTGTTAATTTTTTATACAAACACATGTGTTTTTTATCATTTATTATACATGTAAAAAAATTTAAATAAAGAAAAAAATATGCCCCACGGGAGGTAGCTCCGACCAAGCCAAGGTTTCATTGCGTCGAGGGAATTCCCTCAAGGACGGGGGAATACCTCTCTTTGACGCCATGACCTTGATTTGGCGGTGTCTGGCTCCCGTGGGGTATATACTACTCGGCTGTTTATTGTGCAACACTGCCGCTTTCACAGTAACACTTTAATAATAATAATAATAATAATAATAATAATAATAATAATAATAATAATAATAATAATAATAATAATAATAATAATAATAATAATAACAATAAATGTATTATCATCGTCGTCATCTCATTAACGGAAAAAGAGAGTGTAATTTCCATTGCAAAAACCGAGAAGAGAGGCAGGTTTACATTTTCTTGAACGATGAGGATTATGGACATTAAAACATGCCCAAGCATAACTACTCTTGTAGAAAGTTAAGCATTAACCTATGCTCATTGTATGCAGCTGGGACTTATCGTATTTTTTCTAGCACTGCGTTCACGTCATCGGATTTAATAATGGAATTTAATTCACACTGTATAGCCCGTTTCCTTTAGCAAGCTGGATGAAACAACTCGGTGCCGCTGTCAAAAACATTTCTTTCGGTTGTGATGTAAACTTTGAAACAACTTTATTCAGCTTTTCTATTTCAGAATAGTTGATTGACTGGTTGCGCTGCTAGCCGCTTCGAGGTTTAAACTGAGTTCTGACGATTCTAGAGACTTGATTTATTGCTAAGAGAGAAAGCAACCCAAGCATTGCTGCAGGTATTCTCCTTCAATCGAGTTATCGTCAGACAGAAAAATAAACTCACAACAGCTGCAGGCATTCATTGTTCACAGTTACAGCCTAATCTTAAAATGAAATTTGCGTATTTTTCCTGAGGGCCGTATCACACCCGCCGCCTCCGGTAGGAACATCTCCAGGAGCTACATCGCCTCCCCATGCACGTGCTGCCAGCCTAATCATGGTACATGCACACCAGAGGATGGATTGGAAGGTTACGTTGTGCCTTTTATGCTGTTATGACGTATACTGTCGGGTCCGGCATTTTCACGCCGCCTAGTAAAACGAAATATGGTAATGTTGGCATGAATTGCACGCGAGCTGTCAACTATTAATTCCCGAGTGTTGCTCATGAGGAAGTCCTGGGCAATACTGGATGTTATGCGTTAATCACAAAAGCAATACATTATTAAATATATTAATTTTTATTTACATCCTAAGACAAAAAGTCCGATGTGTTACACTCACATGACTTTCTCTACTCTTGTACAAACTATTTTTACAAACGCTTATTCTCCACATGCTTCATGTTAATCCAGATGTTAATCTTATTGTTAATTTTCTTGTAGATGCAAGGGGAATTGGTAGGCTTTAAGCCATAGTCAAATATTTTAAGAGATGGTTGCGATGTGGCGCATTCTATTCTATTTGCATGTCCAGCACAAAAGAAAAATGAATAACAAATTTGAGAAAAAGTATAAGTATTGAAAATTTAAGGGAATAACAGGCAATATCTCGAAAATGGTTCACTCAACAAAAATGTATGTGACATAAGTAGGATAGATAGGACAGACCGGGGCCACTTTTTTGCGTTTATATGGGAAAATATAGGGAAAACGAGGGAAGATGCTAGGCTAGGAGAGCATCCAAGGAGGAAAAATGCGTTTATATGGGGAAGATAGGGAATACGAGGAGAGTTGTCAGGCTAGACAGGGGTTGAAAGGGCAGAATGCATGTTTTATACTGGAGAGATAGGGATTACAAGGTTAGATGTCGACTAGACAGGGTTTGAAAAGTCGGAATATATGCTTTATAAGGGAAAGGATAGGGAACACGAGGGGAGATGCTAGGTTGAGAGAGTCTTCATGGAGGAAAATGAGTTTATATGGGGGAGATAGGGAAAACGAGGGTAGATGCTAGGTTAGACAGAGGTTGAAGTAGGAGGAATGTGCTTTATATGAGAGTGACAGGGAATACGAGGAGAAGTGCTAGGCTAGTCAGAGGTTGAGTAGAGTATACGATTATATACGAAAGATAGGGAGTAGATAAGGCTAGACAGGTACTGAAGGAGGGGGAATATGGACTTACATACAGGAGAGATAGGGAATACAAGGAGAGGTGCTAGACTAGACAGGACTTGAAGGGTAGAATATAACTATTTTAGAACACACTTAGAAGCTTTTTAGGTACTACATGCTTAGCTAACTTTGCAGGTATTCTGATGATGTTTTAATGCGGTGGAACAGACATTTGACATCCTCTTACTGGCTTTAAAATATTTTTAGACATAGAAACAGATATGTGTTTTAGGGTATTGGTGTAAGCATTTTAGCCAGTGTACTAGTTAATAGTGGAGCATTTTAGTGTTCATTTAGAGACATTTTAGGCACAGGTACAGGTATTTTTGATATGGACAAGGCTTTCAGGACATTCTGGTATGAGGCAGGGCAATTTTAGGTGTTTCAGCAGCATTTTGGGAACTGGAGCAGGTAGATTCAGGGTATTCATATAGGCTTCAGAATATTTCGAGGTGTTTTATGATGCTTTAAAGGTATTTTGACAATTTTCAAGACGTTTTCAAAGCTCGTACTAGGAGTGTTTGTGGCTCTTTAAAGGTATTTTAAGTTATGGATGTGGCATAGGCACAGACCATTAAGAGTTCCTGAAGGGCCTTTGGAAAGTGTAGTGGCTGTTTTATCGGCTTTTGGAAAGTGTAGTGGCTGTTTAATTGGCTTTTGGAAAGTTTAGTGGCTGTTTTATTGGCTTTTGGAAACTGTAGTGGCTGTTTATCGGCTTTTGGAAAGTGTAGTGGCTGAGTTATTGACATTTGAAAAGTGTAGTGGCTGTTTTACTGGCTTTCGGCAAGTGTAGTGGCTATTTTTATGAGGGCTTTTGGGAAGTGTAGTGGCTGTTTTATGGGCTTTTGGAGAGTGTAGTGGCTATTTTATGCCATTAGAGTTCCTGGAGGGCTTTTTTGATAGTGTAGTGCTTATTTTTATGCTATTGACACATGGTTTTCAGGCATTCTCTCATGTTTTATAGAGTTTTCTCTTGTATTACACATGTCTCATGATGATCTAGAACCATTTCTTACATTTTTACTGTCACACCGGTTGCTTTTGAGGTCTTCTCAATATTCTAACGCTAACATGCAATAAACTATGTAGAGTAGTCTTTTCTAACTCAACCTTAAGCTCTGCTAGTGATATTGTTTTTATTCAGCTTTTCTGTTTTTGTATGGCTAATTGTTGGCTATGTGTATCGTCTTTACCAGTTAATTGATGCTTTATTAGATAAGGAATGTAAGGGTAGGTGCCTCTCCCCTTTTATCTAGGCTTGAGACTAGCACTAGGATTTGCTCCTAATGGCAGGGTTAACGCCTCCCTTCCACATTCTTATTTTTATTTATTCTTTAGGTGTCTGCTAGGTGAATACACAGCACATGGGTAAACTTCCACTTTTTAAAGTTGTAGACTCACGAGAAAATCATCATTTTAGGATTACATTCTCTTAAGCACTGTTTGTAATGTTGTAATGGCCATATGCATATGTCGTTATTCCATCCTCAGCAACAACTCTTTTATCGTCGTATGGAGTCAATGCAATTTTATTCACTTGCACTGTGGTAACACTATGCTCTCGTGACGGGATCAGATTCATGGGCGTCCTTATTATTTCTCTGGCTTTAAGACAGTCTGTATAGCTGTCGAATGTGATGTGCTGCTTAATAGCGCTACGTTTTATACCTTTAATCTTTTTTATCATTGAGCCGTGGATATCTAGCGCATACATCTTAGGTCGCAGTCCGACAAAGCGTTGGATGATTTTACCATTAGCCTCATCTTTAAATTTTCCAAGCACTTTCTTGTTTAGAGCTGAATAGCATATATGATTTGTAGGATAATCAGCCGTATCCAGATGCTCAAGAAAACGTAGCTTGTCCTTGTACACATCTTCAGTTGTAACTTGATGGATGAATGAATCAGTGTCCATATACATCAGCTTCAGGTTTTCAACTCCATAATGCGGTAACAACACATCATAATGATAGTGGTGCATTAATGTCTTGGAGATGTCCAACACACTCATTCCAATGTATATAGGCTTGTTGAACACGATCTGTCGGGAGGCCATATGCACATCAGCTAGATTGGTGGCATATATTGTTCGATCGCTAAACGTAGGCTTTGCAATTAACTTTTCCAGATTCTTCTCGTTTGTCACCCACCGTAAATCCACACGATTACGAAGGTTTTCCATTGTTTTTCCAAACATAGCATTGTTGAACAGTTTGTAGAGATCCTTCTCAAAATCATTTGCAGCCTTTTGTCGTATTCTGTTGTTAAATTCCACATACGGTTTTAACCACTGTGACTGTCGGAATTGTAGCACACGATGGATTTTTGTTAGTCGTAGTCCATGACTAAGAGCTTGCTTCAAAGTCGTGATCCAAGGTGAGGAATTAACTTCTTTGTAGTCGAGTCCTTTGGTTTCAGACACTCAGGCAGGAATGGTAAATCATTATGCAGATCATGGAGTTCAGCAGGATACTCGATGTCAACTTCTAATATGTATCCATGAGGATCATCTTCTTCTAGTCTTTGTAAGTTTATTTCTTCAGGTGAAACCCACTAAAATCCACCAACATGAAGGGCGTGACACATTGTCCAACCATATTGGTTATCAGCGTCCTCGTATGTGATGAATTGGGTTGGTCTCGACGGATCAAACTTGTCCGTGTAAGTGTTATTAGCCTCTGCATACAGATGTGAAACTTGGCATAAACCTCCTCTTATGCCAGATTCCACCATGAGTAGTTGGTCATAATCTTGCAACACTCCTAGTTCGATTCCAGTATACAGTAACATGGCGTCCCATGTAAGTCTGGAGAGGTGAAATAATGTGCTGGATCAACTTTTGCGTTTTGAGAGTTTGCTCTCTGAATGTCTCAAAGACATCAGCTAGAAGAAGAACATCCGAGGTGAAGTAGAAGTCACTGTATTCTCCCAGGTTTCTCACATTGAACAGTCTCCATACATTTCTAGCATGTTCGTAGTCAGCATCACTCATTTCTTCTTCATTCAGTTTATTGTAGAAGTAGTTCTTAGGAGGCAGGCAGGTCTCGTTCAAGACATCCCATGATGTGACGTAATCGTAGGGAAATACACCCTTACGTGTCATCAACTTCAACTTGTCTTCTCCGAAGTACTTCAATGTTTCAGGATATGAGATTAGATTTTTTTACCAGCTTATCCAAGCTTGTACTCAGGAACCGAAAGCTATCCACAAACCGGAGCTTTATATCTCCGACATATTTGGAGAATGAGATATAGCTTTCTTCAGAGTTAGGAATTACCTCCACACGTTCACTTGTACATCCCAACTCCTTAACAATGAAATGAGAGTCATATCCGCTAAGGTTATGTATGAAGACAGGGATATATTTAGGCGTTTTACAGGCTAAATCGCATTCATTATGAAGACTTCGTCGGTATTCACCGCTGATGTGATCATGATCGCGTACTTTGTAGTTTTCTTCTGTAAAGGTTTTTCCACACAAGTAGCATACTGTAGAAGACTCAAAATCCTTTTGCTGTTGATCCGTAAGTTTCAGAGGCTCGCTAGATTTGTAGGGTATATATTTGTATATATTATATATTATAATATATAATTGTATTGCCGATATATATAATTGCCGATATATATATATATAATATATAATTGCCGATTTGTATATATTATCAATCTCCTTTGCAAGGGATGTCAGGTATTCCATAAACTTCTGAGCAGCATCATAACCACGATATACATAGGGATGCTTAGGAAGACCAGTTTCGAGGTGTTCAACGCTGGATGACGGTTTCACGTAAACACAGAAGCTCATTGCTGTGTGCTCTTGATAAGGGGTTGTATAGGAAGTTTCAGGACTGGGAATACACGTATGACATGGAGTGAGAATACTCTCAAAATCCGCATAGATGACATAAGGTACTTTCAGCATCCTCTCCATATTTTTAAACTGTACAATTGATTTCTCCTTGGTGGGCATAACTACCCTTGCAACATTATGCTGGCTACAGATGGATGCATGTTATTGCAGTTTTTCCAATCCACTTCGTCCATATCGATTGTCAAAGTGAGTAAAGCACCGCTTACAGGTCGGTATCACTCCATCATGCTTAGTTTTCTGACGTCGAACGAGCTTCTCAAAATTATTGATATATACGTAGTGATGTTTTCCACTACTATCACTCAACATAACAGGTCACGGTGCTCAGGTAGTTCAGTGTCAGCAACCTTTATCGGATACACTTCATGCTTCTCATCCAATCCAAAAACGTTGATAGATATGCTATTAAGCTTCTCAAATTTAGATATTTGAGAAAGTGGAGTAGGATAGGAAACGCAGCTGAAGTCGTACTTATCTTGAAGCTGTTTGTATTTACTGACGCGTTGAGGCTTGGTGCTGACGAATTTGGCTAGTACAGAATACATAAAACACTTCTCATCGATATAGTTATGGATATTTATACACGCTTCTTTACTTCCAACAGATGGCGGTAGTGGTATGTAGCTGCTTCCTCGTAAGGGGTTGTACTTGTTTATACGGAGTCGAACTCCTTCCACAGCAAGCAAAGCCCAGTTGCTGCCCTTAAGTTGTGACTCCTCCATTTCAGTGGCCAATTTCTTGTATTTCGCTTCCAACGTAGAGTCCAGATCCGTTTCTAGAAACACAGGCTGATTCCGTGTTTTAAATGTTTTGTCACAGGTTTCTCCGATACTGTTTACAAATCGGCATTCAACCAGCAGATTAATTTTCACACTCTTGTGAATACCAAGGTCTTTATGCACTGCCTGGATTATTCGTTGTTTGGCCTCATGCAGGTACATATTCAGATCCTTAGATGAATTGCATCGTATAAAATACGATTTCAATCGTCCTTCGAACGCTGTCTCGTATTCTTTCATGTCACAGTCCTCCATTGTAGATAATATGTGATGTTTGGTAGGCTCCAATCTGCTTTTCTTCTGAGGACTGCTTATTTCACATACATCTTCGTGCCGCTGTCCCTTATAACCATCATTAAAGGTTACATTACAATGCTTACATTTGAAGAGTCTCTTACAGGTCATATGATGTCTTCTCTTGTCATAACTTCGGATGAATTCCTTTCTACATTTACTACAAGCGTATCCAGTAACGCTTGGAATGATATCCTTATATGCAGAGTTATTCATCCTTACTCTTGATGCAGACTTCCTCGTCTTGATAGCGTTTATCTACTCTCGAAAGTTGATTATTCTTGTAGAAAACACGATGTTAACACCGCAAGACTAATCAGCGCAAGGAAGTCCAGTGGCTGAGGTCACCCTATTTATAGAGGGAGCACGAGCCTTTAGATCAATTATATACTGAACTTTAATAATAAAACGGCGATTAAGCATCTAAACTCTTATATTTCAATACGTTACACAGGTATTCGGGCGTTTCCGTAGGTCTTCGTACATGTTCGTGTGTTTGGATAGGTGTTCGTATGTGTTTGGGTATGTATGTGTGTGCGTGTGTGTTTTGAACTGTCTCTAGATGTGTTTGTGAGTACACATGTGTGTGTCTATGTGTGGGTGTGTGTGTGCGGGGCGGGGGTGTTTTTTGATTGCTTCTGTATTGATGTGTTGGTGTATATTTGGGTGTATTGTTTGATGTTTCTGTGTTAGTATTTGTATGCGTGAACGTGTGTTGAGCTGTCTCTAGATGTGTTGTGTGATAGTGTTGCGTGTATGTGTGTGCGTGTATGGGTGTTTGTTTAGTATGTGTGTATTGAACTGTCTCTGCATGTGTTTGTGAGTACACATGTGTGTGTGGATACATGTGTGTATTTTTGGCTGCCGAGAAGTCACCGAGTCTGTGTATGGGTATGTCTTCGTGAATGTCTATGTGCTTGGATAGGTGTTCGTATGTGTTTGGGTGTGTATGTAGGTGCGTGTGTGTGTTTTGAACTGTCTGTGGATGTGCTAGTGTTGTGTGTGTGTGTATATGTGTGGCTATGGTTGTGTGTTGATCAAGAAGAAGAAAGGAACAAAGAAAGGAATAAAGAAGAAAGGAAGAAGGAAAGAGAGAACGAAGAAAAAAGAAGAAAGAAAATTAAGAATTTAATTCAGACCTGGGATACCTAAGTATACTTATAAATATATTTGTTAAATACTTCTATTCCAGCCGTATATGTCTCCTAGTTTAATATTTATTAACCATTAAATTTTTATAAGATTCAAACAAGGACATCAGGATACCTAAGTACACACCATGGTTTAACACAGATAATCAATGATATCTGATAAATACATTTTTGATCCACCCAAACAACTCCTTTAGTTTAATAGCTATTAACCATTAAAGTTTTGCTACTCGAAGTCAAGTCTCTAAGATAATAGTAAAAATTAATCCTTGAATAGCTTGATTATAATTATTTTGTAATGATACCTGAAAAGTGTTTCACTAAGCCTCTTAGTGCTCTAAACTTATTGTGATTTACCATATTTGTCTAAGTCTCTTAACTCATTAAAATTAAACATTTAGGGTTTACCGATCCGAGATCGGATATGAACATCAGAAAGCCTAAATAGCGTTTCAGGAGAAACTAACTAATGTTATCAATTTAATGTAATTTGTTCGAAGCGTCTAGCTGTCCTAGTTTAGGAATAATGAAACATCAAAGTTTAAAACTCTGCAGGTATTCGAACTCCACCCCTAGAGATATCTTTCCGTAAGTAAGCAATAATACAGGACTATGTGAATCATTGTTGACGCTAAAAGGGCATAAAGTCAGTAGTATGTATATGTATGTGAAGGATCAATTCTTGCTAGCGATATTTATTTGTAAAATCTCCTAGTTATTAAAATAATGGCTCTAACGATTTTGATTAAAATATCATATATTTAAGATATTTTCATGGCAAATGAAATGTATATCTCGAATTTTCTGGGAATATCTCCAAAAGTATTCTTCATTGTGAACGACTTTTGCATAACTAGTAAATCATAAGAGATAGACAAAATTTTACTACACAAAAAATGTAGATCGCGTTAAAATACACAATTTATGTCATATACATTTTTTTGTTGAATGAACCGTTTTCGAGATATTGCTTGTTGTTCCCTTAAATTTTTAATACTTATACTTTTTCATTTTTTTGTCCTGGTAATGCAAAGAGAATGGAATACTCCACATAGCAACCAGCTCTTAAAATATTTGACTATCGCTTAAAGCCTACCAATTCCCCTTGCATCTATAAGAATGTTAGCAATAAGATTAACATCTCGATATCTGGATTAACATGAAGCATATGGAGAATAAGCGTTAGTAAAAATAGTTTGTACAAGAGTAGGGAAAGTCATGTGAGTGTAACACATCAGAATTTTTTACAGTAAAATGCAGTTTTTATTACGTATATTGCGAGTATAATATAATTTCCAATTGCTAAGGTTTTTTGATTTCAAGGCATTTATGCTCACACATAAAAACACTCTCCTTTTAGTTTTCAAACTAAATTTTGGGTAAGTAAATATTATATTGCTAAATGAAGAGGCAAATAAAAATAGAAGTTAACTTAACATTGGGTGTGTAAACCATCTGCTTCTATTATTGCCCTCATTCTACAGGCATGGATGATATCAAATGCCTGGTCATATTTTCAAGAGAGGACACTTCCTCCCAAGGATCCTGTATTTAATTCCACTGAAGCTCTTTTGTGTTGCGTTGCCTTGCGTTGTCCAAAACTTTCTTCACCTCTGCCCACACATTTTCAATAAGATTCAAATCTGGTGAGCAAGGAGGCCAATCAACCACTGTCATAACTTGTCTTTGTGAGTTAGTTTGAAACCTGCTGACTTGTGTGGACAGAGTGGTTATCCTACTGGAATTCAATCATTCCACTTGGGATATCTAGTTCTTACAGAAAGAACTCTAGTGTTTTCGGGATATCTTTACTTCTGGCTATTTAATTTATTTTGCCAATGATCTTGGCATTCCATTTGTGCCAAGTATTTTGCATAGTAACGTTTTCCTCTCGGGCTTTCCCCATTTGTAGATGAAAATGTCTCCTCGTCTGTGAATAATACCCTATTCCAGTTGCTGTTGACATTTTCTTCTGCAAATGCGAGTCGAGAAAGTTTGTGACCGTCTGTAAGATGCTGCTTCTTAATTGCCGATCGAGCTGTAGTCAGACGACGCGAGGCTGTACGGTTCGACCCGGGGAATTAGAATTACTTCTAATTGTAGACACATGCTGGAAGGAATTCCTTTCTGCCTTTCTACAAGTGCAGTGTCCTACTGAGGAATTGACAAACGTTTTTGACCCGAACCAGGTCGACGACGTACCATCCCTTCCCTGGATAACCGCACCCACCTCGTAAACTTAGATTATTATGCAGCAACGTTCACTAACCTAAGGAGATATCTCCCTGTAGCTTCGTATTTATGTGTGCGTTCAGCTATAGCAAAAGTGTGTATGATTGCTAACATACCATGTAGAACTCCAAGACTATGAGGTGAGCACGCATGATCACACCAGCGTCATTCATAAGTGAAGAATGAAACAGAGGGTTTGCATCCAATATTAAGTCAATTAAATATTTGATTTAGTTTTTCACTTTGGAATTCTTACTAATATGGCACTTATTTTGAAAACGAAAAGAGTAATTTGTGTTTTTATGCATGGACATCTTAAAATTAATAAATATCTTATGCATGGAAAACATAGGACATTGCCATATATTTAACAAATTAAAATTTAATTAGTAGGAAAATATGTACATATATTAAAGATTGGAGGTTTTTCCAGTTACGAGACGCAAGTGTTTCACCGCTCGGCTACCATGCATAACCATGATGAAAAACATCTTGCTACTTATCGCATAACTTTGAAATGAACGCAGAGTGGTATTAAATCGTGTATTGTGAACGCATCGTCAGCGAATGCTTCCGAGGTTTTCCGAATTGAACTCCCTGTCAGGCTGTTGCTCATTTATTTTATCTTAGGCTGTACAATTACGTGAGTACCATACTTTAAAGGTTCCATCGTAAACATAAAATTAGTTTCATAGAGACCATTCCTAAAATGCTGCTGCCACTCATGGGGCTGCACCATACAACCAGTAAGTTGTGATTCAAATCCTATAGCCTCACGAAAATACTAGAGATCCTAACTACTCTTAATTCTTATTGACAACACCATGAGATTATAATGCTAGATAAATAGCCTCCTTGATTTCTTATAACAACAGGCATCTCTTATCTCATAGAACACCGGAAAACACCGTAATATTTACATATTTTATATGACGAGAAAAGATAAAACTCCGCCGCATAAGAATGACAGCCGAGCTAGGTAAATACCGTACACGACAATACAAACTATTAATTGTTTCCATATTGATGCTCGTGTTTGATGCTGAAATTTGTAGGACAAAACTATTTCCAAGCAGCAGGCGTATGTTTTTCAAGGCACTGACTGCAGCTCCACATAGATTATCAGCGAGTTAATAGCTATTCTCTAGTAGCCATGTTGCTACTGAATACTGTAGACAGAGCCAACTACATTCTAGTTGAGAATCTTTCTTTTCTTTTCTGCATAGATATCGGCCTTGGAAAATCTCGTGAGCAGAATCTCCAAGAAAGCTGCTCTACTAAGAAGCCTCTTGGTGGACAGTGATTCCATTGTTGCTAGCAGAAGAAAAAGAGGTATAGTTGATACTTTACTTTCCGGCATAACAGGCAAGGATATAGTCGGCTGGATCGGCGAGGGTGCCAAATTCCTTTTTGGCCTCTTTGGTGGTGACGACAAGGAGGATATCGAGCGACTTAATAAGGCCCTAGACCAGTTAGCCGCCAGGCAACAGGCTTTTGAGCATGCAACTCTAACGGCGCTAAAAGACCTTGAGGGACAAATTCAAGAGACTGCCAGAGCCTTGGAGGAGCTGAGTGTTTGGACCAGGACGCAGTTGACGAACCTTCGCGAGGAAGTCAACTCCAGATTCGCTCTAGGGGAGAAGTTGGATGCCATTGGTTCAGTGCTTCAGGAATTCCTTGGCACAGTAGAAGATCTCCTGAGGGGCCTTGAAGATACCGCTGAGGGACGACTAAGTCCTTACCTGATATCACCTAAAGCGCTATTGGACGTGCTGCGGAAGGCCAGTAAGAAGTTCCCGGCGAGCATCAGTCCTCTAACAGGTCTAGTAGAGGACGAAGTGTACGCCTATTACACCTACGCTTCAGTGATGGCCATTGCAACCACTACTTCCATCAGGTATATCCTCTTCCTTTCTTCATATTACTTCAGCAATCTCTATTTGTCAATTATTACACATTCAATAGAAAATATATGCAATGCCATAGTTTTATTAAGCAGTTTCACCTGTGAACCAAGAAGCATTAGCAGTTGGTTAAAAATAACAAAGTGCAATATAACATTCAGAAGCTACAGTACTGACTATACTCACCTAGAAAACATGGTATTTAGAAGCTATGCTGTTTTCAGCTTTGTTGGCATAGTTTTAACCATTTTAACTATTCCAGACATTGAAAGAATTTCAATAAATTTTATTAGTCACTGATAATTAATTAATTATACCATTTAATGTTTCTAAATAAAATGGTCGCTTTTAGCAGGTAAAGGTACTTGATACTTTATATTTTTGCTTTAAAAACGGAAATAAACTATATTATTAGCTGCTGCGGTGGCCAGGCATGTACAAATAAATAAGTATGCGTATTTCTTGTTAGTTATAATTGTTTTGATATATCGAAGAATGACTAAAATTTATGTTATACCTTAGGTGGTTTTGATGAAAAGTATTAAACTATTTAATAATGTAGATTCTCTTATGGGCTTTCTTAAAGCGTTTACAATATTTTTCAAAATGCTTCATGTTTTATCTTAGAGTTATAAAAACTGTAATAGTTGAATATGTCACATTTGGCGTTAAATTTGAAAAAATGTATACAGTACACTTAAAATTACATTACTTCGAATAATAGCATACGTTGTAGTATTATCATTTATAAATAAACTTATAACAATCAAACCTTTAAAAAGGTTAGTTTCTTGGGAAGCTTATGGATATTATTGGTATCATTTTTGTAATATTACTTGCCTCTAGCACAATTTCGTAAAACAATAGTTAGTTCTTTGAGAAACTGTATACCACGCTACACTCAATAAGATGGGATTGGGCAATTTTTACTGAAAAAATTAATACTCAGATTTCGAGGCAAAAGTTGTGCTTTTTTCTGCTGCATTCTGTTCCATTCCTTACCGCTGCGTCGTCCTACGTGGTCTAGGGTTACCATGCTAGCCTGTAGTTCCCGAGGTCGCGGGTTCAAACCCGGCGGAGGACGATGGAGTTTTTCGGACATAAATATCCTTAACATTACTTCCTTCGGAAGGGAAGTAAAGCCGGTAGTCCTATGTCGTAGATTTACGGCACGTAAAAGAACCTCAAGCCTGATAAAGAGGCGCTCTGATCAAACGTTTCATGTCCAATATGGAATGGGACGCAGCGATGCTAGAGAAATTAATTAATTATAAACACAATTAAACGTAAATCTACTGGGTCTTCGTCGCTATGGTTAGGGACACAAGGTGTCCAAACTCTGAACTAAGAGGGAACGTGAAATGAGGCCTACTACTATATTCTTTATCTCCTTCCTATTTTCCCCTCTTTCTCAATGGATATTATGTACATGATGGTTGTAACATAACACATAGATTACACGATACCACAATTTTATGGTGTTTGCAGTGCTGATGGGTTAAAGATGGGGTGTTTTAAAAAATTCGCTGTGCCCATATGTTTTCTTATGTATTTATAAATTCCGTGGGTTCCCTTTTCTCATTGTGACGATTGTTTCTATTCATTATTTCATTGATTGAATGTCTTCAGTTTTCAGTTTCAACTTCCCTTGTTAATATTTCATTACTGACTGATATGGCAGCTAATTTATGTCATAATACCGAAAGTTTAACTCCATTCAAATATTAATTAAATGAATAATACTTACCTCATCATATTTCTTATAAAGCTTAACTGTAGTCTCCGAAATACACAAATGGTGCTTTGTGATGAACTTAATATATTTTATGCTACATTCATTGCTTCTTCGTGTTGAAATATAAAATAGAAACATTGATTTCCAAGCAGTTACTGATGTAACCAGAGTTCAGCACTATACCTATGAGATCAAATGTGCAAAAGCCCTGTAAAAACTAAATTCTGCCTTTCATGATATTCCCAAGGTTTGAAGATCGGTTTACACTCAAGAAATAAAGCACATAACACTTATAATTATATCCGTTTTAGCAACTTATGAGACTATGAATATTAGTCCTACGAACAAGGGAAATTTTAATAATTTTGGTCTGATTTAAATTTGTTTGTACTTCTGAATATCTTAACATATAATAGGACCATATAAAACCTTGACAAACATTTTGGACATTGTTTATCATTTCCGCATGCAATTTGTAAAAGTTGAGAAAAACAAAATTGCAAAGTTTACACTCAATAAGCATAATTTGTGACTTGATGTATTTCCTCACTATGTTTCACTTCCCATAGCCTATAACAACAATAATCGATGTAATTGTTACTTTCTCAGGGTGTTTGCCAAGCTGCCATTTAAAGCCGAACGTAGCACGTTTGATCTTTATGAGCCCCATCCCCTGCCGGTCCTGCACAACACTTCTCGTTTGTTCCTGGAGATGATGGTGACGTCCGACCTGGTGCTAGTGTCGAAGCTGAAGGATAGATCCGCACTAATGAGTTTGGTACAACTTAAAGAATGTAAGCGGCGAGGAGACACCTATCTTTGCCCAGCGGAGTTTGCCGTCCAGGAGGGCTCCAGCTGCGTCCTCAGTCTGGTGCAAGGACGTGAAGAGCGCGTCAAGGAGATGTGCGAGAGAAGAGTCGTGCCTCAAGGGTTCCTGTCGCGATGGGTCAGGGATCAAAACGGCTGGGTCTACAGTGTCTCCAAACACACGGAGATCATACGAGTGTCTGAGGAATACCGACACATCCCGAGAAGTTTCATCAACGGCACAGGGTACGTATAATATATTATCCTAGCCCGATGTTTAGGCATTTATTTCAATCAACATAGGCAGGCAAAGGTTAAACATCTGATGTGTTACACTCACATGACTTTCTCTACTCTTGTACAAACTATTTTTACAAACGCTTATTCTCCATATGCTTCATGTTAATCGAGATGTCAATCTTATTGCTAATTTTCTTGTAGATGCAAGGGGAATATGGTAGACTTTAAGCGATAGTCAAATATTTTAAGAGCTGGTTGCTATGTGGACTATTCCATTCTCTTTGCATTAATAGGACAAAAAAAATGAATAACGAATTTCCATTTGAGAAAAAGTGTAAGTACTGGAATTTTTAAGGGAATAACAAGCAATATCTAAAAAATGGTTCACTCAATAAAAAAATGTATACGACATAAATTGTGTACTTTAACGCGATATACACTTTTTGTGTAGTAAAATTCTGTCTATCTCTTATGGTTTACCAGTTATGAAAAAGTCGTTCACAATGAAGAATACTTTTGGAGACATTCCCAGAAAATTCGAGATATACATTTCATTTGTCATAAAAATATCTTAAACATATGATATTTTAATCAAAATCGTTAGAGCCATTTTTGAGAAAATTAAATTTTTCGAAAAATGTTCCATGTAAAGGGTAATCTGGGGTGGGGGATTTTCTTGAAAACCTTCGTGTCGCATTTCTGGAAGATACTGAACCTAAATACCAAGTTTGGTGTTTATCCGACTGTTCGTTTCTGAGTTATGCTGTTCACGGACACACACAGACATACACACACACACACACACACACACACACACACATACACGGGCATGTTTATAACAGCATCACAAACTTCCCATAGAGAAAGAAACTCGCTGCTTACAAATGTGAGAAACACCAAATTACAGTATGAGAATACCCGAACTTCGAAATATGATCGCAGAAAATATGGTTATTAACTTCGACATATTTATTACTCTTCTGATAGCGATGCTTGGGCAACATAGAGACTTTTGTTGAATGTTTTTGTGTTATTTTATATCCATACACAATAAATACATTTTGTTTTGTTGAGTGAACCATTTTTGAGATATTGCTTGTTATTCCCTTAAATTTTTCAATACTTATTTTCTCAAATGGGAATTGGTTATTCATTTTTTGTCTTGGATATGCAAAGAGTATTAATCTGTGGCAAAGAGAATGGTGCTGCACATAGCAACCAGCTATTAAGAGATATGTCTATGCTTATATTGCCCTTGCAAATACAAAACAAGGCGAACATGGTACGCCTTAAGCGATAGTCAAATATTTTTAGAACTGGTCGCTATGTGTAAAATGTAATTCTCTTTGCATGTCAAAAGATCGTTTCTGCAAATGTTTATCTCGATTAATATGAAATAGATGGAGAATAAGAGTTTGTAAAAATAGTTGGTACAAGAGTAGAGAAAGTGATGTGAGTGTAACACATCAGATTTTTTTTCTTTGTATATTAATTTTGCCCTTCATCTTATTTTGTCTTCCTTGTGTTTTTTTTTAGAAGTTTTGTGTATGTTGGTTACTGAGAATGAACAAGGTTATGTTGTTGTTACTTAAGATGCTATTATTTCTTCCCAACCGAGATTTTCTCTGCAAATAACGACGAGGAAGCCCAAATGTAACAACGTGGAATTCACTCAGCTGCATTCACGAGAAATCATCGTTACAAACTTGGTATTTGTGGTTGTTTAGCAGTGCTGTTGCGCAGTATTTTCTCAGCATTTTATTTTTAGTTGTTGCTGTTATTTATAGTCTTGAGAGTTTTAATTAACTCTCTGTTTAAGTAACTTGTGAATTCATTTTTAAATGCCTCCAAAGAAACGCAAGGCTTATGGGTAAGTGCTATCTAAGGCTAAATGTGTAGGAATAAACCGTCAAACCACGGGCAACGCCGGGTATTTCAGCTAGCTCGCTCATAAATGTGAGTGTATTATATTTTGCAGTGCGGTAAATTGCTCGATGTATGTGTTTGTAGGGTATAAAAGACCACAAACCTCATCTAAATGCCATGAAAGTAAATTGAGTTTTATTTATGGACACTCTTTAACACCTGTGGACCCTAGCGTCGCATTCTGTATTGGACGTAAAAGACCGGAAGTTTTGCTCAGAGGCCTCTTTAACAGGCCTGAGGTTCTTTTACGTGCCGTAAGTCTACGACACGGGACCACCGGCTTTACTTCCTTTCTGAAGAAAGCCATGCTAAAGAGTTTTACGTCCGAAAAGGTCCATCGCCCTCCGCCGGGTTTGAACCCGCGACCTCCGGAACTAGAGGCTAGCATGGTAACCAGTACACCACGGACGACGACACTCAAAGCCATGAGTGAGCCAACAACTCTCATACTCTAGATGAAAACCTTCTTTACATCTTAGTGAGAGCTATCTCAAGAGCAGGCTACTATTATATGTTTGATAATGTTGATCTTTGTAGGTACATCTGCATCATTTGGCCAGTCAATCCCTGCTACTTAAAGAGACCTGCTATTTTGCTCGAATATTCTCTTGCATGTAGGAAGTACCTTTTATAATTATAGTCGTCTGTCAATGTTTTGTTGTTTCACGTCTTGGTTTCCCTCATTTCCCAGTACCCTTGCAAGATATTGAATTCTGCTCCAAGCAAGCCGTGGAAGACGACGGGATCCAGTTTCTGCTTCATAACGTATCTAAAATATAAGAACTAATGTCGATCACATTTCCCTATTGTCGCACCGGAAGACCTTTTAAAATATTCACATGACTTGGTGGCCTGGAGTGTGGAATCTTCATATTTATCGCTTCATTCCTGTTTCCTGTATATGTTAGGAGTTTCTGCATTATGTGAACGCTATGCAGTTTTTTATTTTATTAAATAACTATGGGACCAAAGAGAAGTTATAAGGTTTTAAATTTCACCTACTGTAACTATAAAAAGATTACTCGACCAGTGATTGTCCCACATTGAGGGTACTTATAGACTATGCAGCATTTCCAGAACTTGGAAGACGGTCGGGCACAGGGGTTATTAAATGATTAACATGGCTTCCTTTGGAAGGCAAGTAAAGCCGGGGGTCCCATGTCTAGATTTACGGCACGTAAAGTAACCTCAAGCCTGATAAAGAGGCCTTGAGCAAAATTTCCGGTCTTTCACGCCCAATATAGGAATTGAACACTAGGAACTACAGTAGTTAAATAGTATTCATAAAGAAAACTCAGTTTTAATTTTATTTTGTTATCAAATACATAGAAGGCCCGAAATGAGCATACTGGGTTTACCAGCTTATGCATTTGATAACCTCCCCCCTCTCCCACGACAGTCAGCATGAAGTTAAGGAAATCAGACATTCAACGGATGTTTCACATCCCTTTGCATGAATATCCTATTTTATAATCCGCCCCCATGCTTTCATAGGGAGGGAAGTGGATACGTCAACCGCGAGGGGACGACAGTGTCTAGCCACCGTCCACCAACTCTCCAGGTTGGTGCTGGAGGACATTAAGGATTCTCACAATCCCGCCTAGGCTTTGTCCAGGCGTACCCAATCACCCATGGGTATAGAAAGACACTGACCCGCCGAGTCCAACCCAATCCGAATAGCTCAATATAGGGAGGTTCCCAGGTGTAAGTACCATGAGTGCTAGGGTTCTGCAGTGCCCGTTCCACGGCAGTTGAAGGGGTTGGAGACACTCCCAGGAAAGGAGACATAGCAGTCCCACCAAGCGCCAGAGAGAAATATTTTTATAGCGGGAATTTCACCGTCTGCCGCAACACACAACCGCCGTCGCCTGGTCCTACAACCTTGAAAGGAAATGATGGACAGGAAATTCGTGGTAGAAGGGTATTACCGAACCGGGGAAATCACGAAAAAATAAAACATGATCAGATTGGCCGGCCTGATGGGAATGAACCCGGGATCTCTCGAATGCGAGCCATTCGAGAGATTGTTTATTTCAAAATATAGTCAGCTAGTTTATTTAAAAATAATTAAATTTGACATAGTATAAAATAAAATATTTTACTTTACAACAATTGGATAAATTTTACACATTTGTTTCGAAATTCCGATCTTAGCATCTCTTCAACTAAAGAATCGCATTAATCCGTAAAAGCTCACTTTCAATATTTGTAAAACAAATTACTATTTAATTTATTTTATATTCGTGAGACAACCTAAGTATTCGCTGCGTCCTGGGATTCCCAGTAGGCTGCTCTTTGAGTATGCTACCTAGTATGTGCTGCCACCATGACCCTTATCGCCACATAATGCGCAGTTCTGTTCCGCAGCTGGAACGCTCATATGCTTGGGGCGCATACGTGGGAGGATTCTGAGCCACGCTGTTGGCAAGATGAACATTGCTTGTGGACTCTGCAATGGCCCTATACTCCTAAACTCTTAATGGGCCAAATATCGGAGGTTCATTAATTGCCTATTCACTTGGGCGCTTTGCATTTCTATTTGAAGAGGTGTTCTTAGCCTGCGTTACGTACTAGTCTTCTTTAACCTCGTCTCCGGGGAACTAGTCGTACAGCCCTTTAATTGCAATGGATGTAGGATGTGACACCTCGCACACTCCGACCATTTTGATCCATTGATCTACACCTCCCGGGAGGCAGGGATGAAGTGAAAGAACCGTAGGAGGTCTCAGTTCCGCAGACAGACAGGCCCACAGAGACGCGCAGAAGTCCTTAAAACGTCCAATTTGAACACCTGTGCACCAGAGGCGAGGAATCCCAAGAGGGCGACACAGCGACCCTAACGTGTGGGACAACTCACTCTGGCGTTTACGGGGAGAAATTTCTCCAACGCGCATGCCTCCACGCCATCTGCCCGTCATCGCCAGCAACGCAGGACCTGGAAGTACACCTGAAAATTGAAATGGAGATGAAATGAGAGGAAATGGGGTAAAGAAGAAATCGCCTTGTCGACAAGGGGAAAACCATGAAAAAACCCATGCCGGAGTGGGTGGTCACCCCGAATTGAACCCGGGATCTCCCGAATGCGGAACACAGACGTTGCCGACTGAGCCATCCCGCTCGGTCTTTAATTACAAAGTGAGCGCTTCTTTCCCCTGGTGCGGAACTAAATAATGCTGACTCCCTTGGACTTACGGTATCCTACCATATTGCAGCAATCGTTCAAACAGAACATGTTTACGCCAAACTTAACGGAGTTTCGTGCAGTGTGTATTGTGTATTCATATTTAGGGGATGTGTGTCGTGAAGTCATAAGTGGGAGGATATTCGCGGCCTGGCTGCTAGCTATGTATACAGGAGCAAAGGGGAAGGTTGTAGGTGTGTGTGTGTGTGTGTGTGTGTGTGTGTGTGTGTGTGTGTTTGTTTTCCTTTTTGTGTTTGCTTGTGTGTTTGTGCAAAGCGTCATGTCCTTGGTCATTGGAACTGGTTGATTAACTAGTCATTAGTAGATGCAATGGACGTAGAAGGATTTTTGGGTGTAGTTGTTGGATTCAGTTGGAAGGAGTCCTTTGGTTTATAGAGTTAGCGTTATTTCTGTAACTATGTCTCAGTCAGTGATGTCATTTTTGTGGCCGTCGTTGTTGTCATACCAGATTTAAGAACTTATTGCTCTTAAATCTAAGAGTCGTTGAATAGCAGCTCCTAAAATTAGCCTACAATTAATCTAGTTGCTTATGCCTGGATAGGAAAGAGTAAGATAAGGTAGTAGAAAAGAAAGGACAGCTAGTGAGGCTAAAATGCACGAGGAACAGAGGACCTGTACAGGGGTATCTAGGTTCCAGTCAGAGACCGTTGGCTGTGGTCGTATTTCTCTGCTTTGCTAATCTGACATTTGTTCGCTTGCGGACGTATTAATGTCGACCGCTGCTATTGCCGGGACTCCCGATGAAGCTCCTAAGTCACCAGCGCAGCTCATTTTTTTCTGCGAGAACCAACGGAGTCAGTAGTCCTCTGCAAATGACCGGAGGAATGACAGGCAATTTTACATCAAGTTCTAAAGACGACTAAAAAACCCGGAAGGCACTTTTTTTTATCAACGCCGGCCGGAACAGCTTAAGCATGTATGAACATGTTACCTTCCTTTGCGTATAATCCGAGTTCTTGATCATGTGCAAGTCTTCCCTCTTTTTATGAATCCGGTGTTTTTTTGGAGGGCTTTTATTGTGTAGTCGTTTGTAATGAGATATACAAATCCTGTTGCAGGTTTTTGGAAGATGAACCAAATACGTACATCAAATCAGGAGATGGTTATGTGCTGCAACCTGTGAATAATTTGGGCGACTACATTCTCAACGCCAGCGGGAGCAGCCATGGTCTTCTAGTGCCAAGCATCGATATAAACACGATGCTGGATAATGAGGACGTCTTTCTGCTACACAGAGGGTCTCTGTCGTACACCGCATCTGCGGTGGGCAAGTTACAGACAGGATCTCACCAGACACAAGATCAATCATCTTCTTCGACGCCAATAATTGCCATTTTGATCGCAGTACTCTGTGTGGCTGTAGTGGCTAACTTCGTGTTGCTCGGAGTGTTATGGAGGCGGCTGAGATGCTGGATAAGGTTGTCTGGCATGAACAATGCGCTGTCATATAAAAAACCTGAAGAAGAGACTTTCAACTAGGATTATTTAAAACATCGCCAGGTGAAGGCAGAATAAACAGATGTGTATGTATTGCACCAATGGCATGGTTTATGCTGTCTTTAAAATTTCTGTCAAAAGAATGCCAAACTAGAAACCAGTATTAATTTCAGGAACTCATAATATTCAACTACACCTGAGTTGGATTGTCCATTTTTGCCCTTGTGTAAATACCTTCATGGAATGTGACAATAAAGTTTTTGCTTTACTGCTTTCATGTGTTTATTACAGCTCCAAACAGTATTCCATCTCTTGTGCACCTACTTCCTTAACCGCAAAGAAAATAGCTTATATACAGGATGAAAGGAAATGTTATGAATTTCATAGGATGTTGAATCATATCATAAATTATTACAAAATTATGCAATGAAGTTTATGGGCCAAAAAGAATAAAAATCAGAAGCATCATCGCAATTTATTGACTAACAGCTTTCATAAGGTATCAGTGAGTCTCATGATATGATAAATATAGTACTTCATGTATTGTTTATTGTGCTAAGAGTTTTACAAATTTGATTGTCTACTGCACTTTGACCCTGGTCACTCATTCAGTAGACAATCACTACAGTTTATTTACATTTTACAATCTCTTGTCACTAAATTAACACATTCACTATAGTTTTCCATTCAAAGTAAGATGCGCTACCTCTTACTTTTCTCTTTCCACTGTCCAAAGCCATTCATTTTTTACTTTACACAAAAACTTTCCAATGCTTCTAGCGTCCTTGCATACCATTTCAATCATAAGTGTATTTCTATCCCCCTTCAAACACTTCTTATTAAAAAATTCTTTTCTCCAATTTTCTGTTCCTTGGCACTTAAATACTATGTGTTCAATGTCTTCATTACCACCACATATCGGACATTGGTTCTGAGGAATACCCTGTCTTAGCCCTTTTAGCCTCCATGCTCCGGTTCTTACCCATGCAATAGATTCCCTCTCTTCTTTATTTACTATGTCTATATATTTTTCCCTACCCCATGTATTTTTCATTGGCCTATAATAAACTAATGAGCTCTTTCCGGCAATCTCACTGTACATGATTTGTATTTCTATATCTTCCAGTCTTTTCCTCACCTTTTTCCAAAAATTTTTCACGTTATTTTCTCTCCTTCTCCATATATCTCCTAACCCATTTTTCTCCAAAATGTTCCGTAATTTACTTACCCATCCATCATTCATTAGGCTATTCTCTTGGTATTCAATACATTGTCTTAACACATTACTTTTTCCTAGATTTAAAGTTCTGAACCAAAATTTCAAAGCTCTTTCCATTATCATCCCCTTAGTTGCCACCCTGCCCATCTCTAATTGTGCTACCTGTCTTACAATTGACTTTAGTTCATATATAACATAATTAAGCTCCGGATTTTATTTTTATATCTGATAATTGTTATTTCATACTGAGCGTGTGAAAACTAAGCTTGTACCTAAAGAAGAATCATATTTGGAAAATTCATTGCCACGGCAAGGTTCAACCACGGATCTTCACCTTTCCGCGCAGAAACAAGAAGCAGAAGGAAGAGGTTATGGAGCCTAATTCGGGAAGGCAGATGATGACAATGACGACGATGATATTAAAAATTTCTTTTAAATATGAAATTGACCACACTGATTTACAGTATTATAATGAAATGACAATGGAAGAAATAAATATAGCATGATTAACGTTTGTTACAAGCCAAATACAGCATTTCAGTTACCCGGATTTTTGGACCAACTTACCTTTTCCTTATATCACGACTCACCTACAGAGATTAATTTATTAATCAAGACTAACTTATAATAAACTCGCATTATTTCTGTTAAAGTTTCCCCGCATAGGAATATGACTTTAATTCAAAATGGTGTGAGAAGTTTGGCATTAAACATTAATTATGCTATGCAAGGAAAGTCATTTAATGCGGATAGTTGGCGATATTTAATCTAAAATGGTTGATGGATTAAATGAAATATCGTTCAAATTTGAAGTAGATTATGTAGGTTAAATTCATGTGTGTCATACCGTGTGCATAAAAGAGAAAAGCGCTAATTTATGAACCTGATGACGTTGACATCATGACAAAGTTTACGATGACTAAATAAGCAATGGTGCTAGTTTCATTACAAATTGAGAGACAATTGCAATTATTACCGGCACACAGAAAATATGCTATGAATAAGTAAGCAAATTTCATGAAGTGACGGTGAAAAATGGAAAGGGAGTAACATTCACTTTTATTTATATTTGTCGCAGTAATCTGTTCGTGTTATCTTTTTTGCTGAGCGTCTGTTATTGTTTTACTATTTTGAATTTTGGGTTCTTTGTCCTCCGGCTAGCTATTATTACTCAGTCGAACAAATTTCTCTGAGCAGCGCGTGTAAACGGAAAGGAGTTGTTACTAAAAGATAACAGTGATAAAAGAATTTGTTTTTACACTTTTATTGCCGTCACACATATTTAATCTTGTTACACGCCTGACTGAAACTGTTATATTTCCGAATGTAACTACAATCACTTATTTACCACGCACTATTAATTCGCGTATTTCACATTTTGTAACTAACTTTACGACGCGAGAGATTCTGTAGAATTGCGTAACGTGTACTTTGTGAATGCTTCCTTAGAACTGTCTGACGTGTAACTCGCGAGAGAGATTTCTTAGAACTGCACGACGTTTACCTTGTGAATGATTCTGTAGAACTGCCTGACGTGTAACTCGCGAGAGAGATTTCTTAGAACTGCGCGATACTTACCTTTGGCTCAAGAATTTATACTCCCTCACCCCGATATGCCTAAACATTATAATAGAGCTGCTATTGGTTACTAAATCGCGTCAACATTAGCGTCTATTTTATAAGCCAATCATAATTACTAAAACATATGCTCTAGGGAAGATATTCCCTCCATTTCTAAAGAAAGGCACGCTACCCTGACGTCATTTGTTTGTCTCATCTAATTGATATATAACTACCCCCTCGCTTCATTGTTACCCACTCCTATTGTCAGTTTCAGTGAGGCCGTGTAAACTTATTTCCTAACAATGTTAATAATTAACAAACATCTCAAATCAATGTCATACAATAATGCTTATTTACACTACAATCACTCTGGCATTTACATTATTGTGATACAAATTACTGCCACAGGGTACTGTCTCCAGGCGAAGATTTTCAGGAAAATTCCCCACACACCAAACTTTCCCTTTCATGACATTTTTTTTCGTTGTCTTAAAAATAGCTCTACTTTCGATTAATTAATTTTGATACAAACGTATATTTCAGATATTATGTAATAAATTAAATATATTATATATTGCTCTTTCTTTGGATAGCCAGTAAGTTCTGTTCCTACAGAGTGAATTTTGCATAATTTAGTATAATTGGGAATTCACAGGAGGTAAGAAAAAATAGGAAAATGTAAAGCTCATCAAAATTCACAGCTTGATAAGAAAAGATTTTTTCGTAGCATTAGCCATTTTGGAAATATCCTTTGCTGCATTTTTATACATTTGCAGAACGTCATCTGATGACGTGCTTGAAAGTTTTCTATTTTTATTACTTTCTCTACCACTTACATACATAGTAGGTTGAGAACGTATTGCATTCCACCCAAACATTCGATACCGAGATTTCACCGAAAATAATATTTTAGGTCCCCTGAATACAAAAAAAGTTAGATAAAATCCTTATGTGTAAGTCTGTGTGTGTGGGTATGTGTGTATCTGTGAACAGCATAATTCAAAAACGAAAAGCCGGATAAATATCAAACTTGGTATTTAAGTTCAGCACCTTCCAAATATGCAACACGAAGATTTTTAAGAAAAACCTCCAACCCCAAGCTACCGTTTACACGGAATATTTTTCGAAATTTTCGATTTTCTAAAAATGGTTCTAATTTGTATTAAAATACTACATATTAAACATATTTACATGACAAATAAAATGTATATTTCGAATTTTCTGGGAATAGCTGTGAAGTTCCCTTCATTCAGAAAGAATTTTACATAATCTTGTATAAGTGGTAAGCGTTAAGTGATAGAGAAAAACGCACTGCACAAAAATTTTAGATGTCTTTAAAACACACAATTTATTTCAATAAGCTTTTGTGGCATCAGCCATTTTCGAGATATCCGTTATTAATTGTTCGATTCGTTTAATACTGTTGTCATTCTTTTCGAGTCCCGTCGATTTTCAATTGTTTCTCGCGATTGCATGGAAGAAGTGTCGTATTTTAAGGCCAGCGTATAGTGTCCAGTTCTAAAACATTTGACTATCACAATTCGCTTTGTATCTATAACGAAATGTGTAATGTAGCTATTTTCGGAAAGGTTTATCTCGATTAAAATGAAGTAGATAGGAAAATAAATTTACGTAAGAATAAATCCACTAATAAATTATAGAGGGTATAGGAAATCATGTGAATGTAACACATCAGACTTTGTTCTTTCCATTGCATAAGCTGTTTATGGTCTTCTATTGTTTTTGCATATTGTATGCCTCTACGTACTTATTGCTTAATCTGAAGTCATTCCTAGGTGCAAATCTATGATGAAAAGAAAAATAGCTTTTTATATGTTAAAACGTACATACGTGAATTTTTAATTAGCAAGGGTGGCGAATTTTAGCATTTTGAAATCAAAAATTCAGGCTACTAACAAGGCATTGGCTTGTGCCTTGGGAATGTAAGTCCTCCAAAGAGGAGGGTAATCTAAAGAAGAAGAAGAAGAAATTAGCCTTTTTACTCGTACCTTTTAGTATTTTTTAGTGTTTGCACATTTTTAATTTAAATTTTATAGCATTCTGAAAAAAACATATAATTTAATTTAATTCTGATAAATACATAAGTAATATATTTTAAATAAGATTACTGTGATATCAAAATTACACGTGTAAATGGTAAGATAAAAATCTGATGTGTTACACTCACATGACTTTCTCTACTCTTGTACAAACTATTTTTACAAACATTTATTCTCCATATGCTTCATGTTAATCGAGATATCGAGATGTTAATCTTATTGCTAATTTGCTTGTAGATGCAAGGGAAATATGGTAGGTTTTAAGCGATAGTCAAATAACTGTCAACAAAAAAACTGTATATGGCATAAATTGTGTATTTTAATGTGATCTACATTTTATGTGTAGTAAAATTTTGTCTATCTCTTATGGTTTACCAGTTATGCAAAAGTCGTTCCCAATGAAGAATACTTTTGGAGACATTCTCAGAAAATTCGAGATATACATTTCATTTGGCATACAAATATCTTAAACATATGATATTTTAATCAAAATCGTTAGAGCCATTGAGAAAATTAAAATTTTCGAAAAATGTTCCATGTAAAGGGTAGTTTGGGATGGGGGGATTTTCTTGAAAACCTTCGTGTCGCATCTCTGGAAGATATTAAACCTAAATACCAGGTTTGGTGTTTATCCGACTGTTCGTTTCTGAGTTATGTTGTTCACAGACACACAGACAGACACACACACGGACATGTTTCCAAAAAGACTTTTTGGATTCAGGGGGTCTCAAAACATGTATTTCCGGTGAAATCTCGGTATCGAATTTTTGGGTGGAATGCAATACTTCCCCTACTTACTATACGTAGTAGAGAAAGTAAAAATGCGTAAAGCAAACTCTGAATTCATTCTAAATCAGTTTAAGTTAAAGCAACACAGAGAAAAATTGAACCAATGCAAAAAAATCTGATGTGTTACACTCACATGACTTTCTCTACTCTTGTACAACCTATAGAGAAAGTAAAAATGCGTAAAGCAAACTCTGAATTCATTCTAAATCAGTTTAAGTTAAAGCAACACAGAGAAAAATTGAACCAATGCAAAAAAATCTGATGTGTTACACTCACATGACTTTCTCTACTCTTGTACAACCTATTTTTACAAACGCTTATTCTCCATATGCTTCATGTTAATCGAGATATCGAGATGTTAATCCTATTGCTAATTTTCTTGTAGATGCAAGGGTAATTGGTAAGTTTTAAGCCATAAAATATTTTAAGGGCTGGTTTCTATGTGGAGTATTCCATTCTCTTTGCATTACCAGGACCAAAAAAAAAAAAAAATGAATAACGAATTTCCATTCGAGAATAAGTATAAGTATTGGAAAATTTAAGGGAATAACAAGCAATATCTCGAAAATGGTTCACTCAACAAAAAAAATGTATATGACATAAATTGTGTATTTTAACGAGATCTACATTTTGTGTGTAGTAAAATTTTGTCCATCTCTTATGGTTTACCAGTTATGCAAAAGTCGTTCACAAAGAAGAATACTTTTGGAGACATTCCCAGAAAATTCGAGATATACATTTAATTTGTCATGAAAATATCTTAAACATATGATATTTTAATCAAAATCCTTAGAGCCATTTTGAGGAAATTAAAATTTTCGAAAAATCTTCCATGTAAAGGGTAATCTGGGGTGGGAGGATTTTCTTGAAAACGTTCGTGTCGCATCTCTGGAAGATACTGAACCTAAATACCAAGTTTGGTGTTTATCCGACTGTTCGTTTCTGAGTTATGCTGTTCACAGACACACATACACACACACACACACACACATACATACACACATACGATCGCGCGGACATTTTTCTAAAAATAATTTTTTTTATTCAAGTGGTCTCAAAACATATGTTTCCGATGAAATGTGATAAGGAATTTTTGGGTGGAATGCAACACCTTCTCTACTACCATGTTCGTGGTAGAGAAAGTAAAAAGAGAAGAATCCAACTACCTGGCACAATTGAGGCTTGATTCGTACCTTTCGAATCAGGGGCGCCATTTTTACCATGACGTAATCCACATTTATCTGTGAAATTAATTTGATTATTATTAGCTGTTTTGTTGTGCTACTAAATCTGCCTTTTGTTTATTGTTTAGATTATAAAAATAAGTGAAAGTATGCATGCTACAAATAATGCTTTCATTAATTATTTTATTAAAAAACAAAATCTCCATACCGTATACTCTAACAGAACAGGATGGCGCTAACTCTGTGGCCTGCATTCGGAAGGTCCGGGGTTCAAACTCCGGGGCCCACTCGGTCGCTAGGCGAATGCTGAGTAGGATAATTTTATCCGCGAATTTTCTTATCGTCCCTTTCAACCTGTATTTCATTTCTTTACTGCCACACCAGGCTGATCACCCATCCGGTATATGCTATGATCTAGAGTTTGTTTGCTCTTCGACAGGTTACTGACCCAAGGAGGGAGGGATGAGGGGAGATACCCGAAAGGTTATCAGATCCGGATGAAGAGGCCCACGCATAGACGGGGTCCCTAACGTTTTCAGATATAATGCATCCAAAGCCGCCCTACCCCACGTTTTAGCCCCTACCGTCGGGGGGACGGTACCCCCTGGTGGGGCCCTTTTCGGAGGCGAATCCTAACTAGGTATTCCCATAAAGATGCCAAGGAAGAAACCTCTACAAAGTGAACCTCCACCGCCCAGCCGCAACCCGCCGAACACCGTCGCCTCATCCTACTACCCTGAAACAGATGACAATGAAGAAGATCAGTACACGAAATTCGTGGTAGAGGAGGAACCACCTCGCATTCGCAGACCTTACCGAAAGCGGAAACTACGAAAAATCCATGTAAGAGTGGGCGGTTGCCGGGATCGAACCCGGGTCTTCCTGAATACGAGTTGACACGTTACCGCGGCGCTACCTCGCTCGGTGATTAGTGTGCAATTTTTACTTTCTCTACTACGTATAGTAAGTAGGGCAAGTATTGTATTCCACCCAAAAATTCGATACCGAGATTTCACCGGAAATATATGTTTTGAGACTCTCTGAATCCAAAAAAAGCACTTTTGGAAATATGTCCGTGTGTGTCTGAGTGTGTGTGTATGTGTGTGTGTGTGTCTGTCTGTCTGTCTGTCTGTGTGTCTGTGAACAGCATAACTCAGAAACGAACAGTCGGATAAACACCAAACTTGGTATTTAGGTTCAGTATCTTCCAGAGATGCGACACGAAGGTTTTCAAGAAAATCCCCTCACCTCAGACTACCCTTTACATGGAGCATTTTTTGAAAATTTTAATTTTCTCAAAAACGGCTCTAACGATTTTGATTAAAATCTCATATGTTTAAGATATTTTCATGACAAATGAAATGTATTTCCCGAATTTTCTGGGAATGTCTCCAAAAGTGTTCTTCATTGTGAATGACTTTTGCATAACTGGTAAACCATGAGATAGACAAAATTTTACTGCATAAAAAATGTAGATCGCGTTAAAATACACAAGTTATGTCGTATACATTTTTTTTGTAGAGTGAACCATTTTCGAGATATTGCTTGTTATTCCCTTAAATTTTCCAATACTTATACTTTTTCTCAAATTCATTATTCATTTTTACTTTCTCTACTACGTATAGTAAGTAGGGGAAGTATTGCATTCCACCCAAAAATTCGATACCGAGATTTCACCAGAAATACATGTTTTGAGACCTCGTGAATCCAAAAAAAGCATTTTTGGAAACATGTCCGTGTGTGTGTCTGTGTGTGGGTGTGTCTGTGTGTGTGTGTGTGTGTGTGTCTGTGTGTCTGTGAACAGCATAACTCAAAAACGAACAGTCGGATAAACACTAAACTTGGTATTTAGGTTCAGTATCTTCCAGAGATGCGACACGAAGATTTTCAAGAAAATCCCCCTACCCCAGACTACCCTTTATATGGAAGATTTTTAAAAAATTTTAATTTTCTCAAAAATGGCTCTAACGATTTTGATGAAAATATCATATGTTTAAGATATTCTCATGAGAAATGAAATGTATATCTCGAATTTTCTGGGAATGTCTCCAAATGAATTCTTCATTGTGAACGACTTTTGCATAACTCGTAAACCATAAAAGATACACAAAATTTTACTACACAAAAAATGTAGATCGCGTTAAAATACACAACTTATGTCATATACATTTCTTTTGTTGAGTGAACCGTTTTCGAGATATTGCTTGTTATTTCCTTAAATTTTCCAATACTTAATACTTTTTCTCAAATGCGTTATTCATTTTTTTTTATGTCCTGGACATGCAAAGAGAATGGAATGCGCCACATAGCCACCAGCGTTAAAATATTTGACTATCGCTTAAAAGCTACCATATTTCCCTTGCATCTACAAGAAAATTACCAATAAGATTGATATCTCGATTAACATGAAGCATATGGAGAATAGGCGTTTGTAAAAATAGATTGTACAAGAGTAGAGAAAGTCATGTGAGTGTAACACATCAGATTTTTTTATGTCCTGGACACGCAAAGAAATTGGAATGCGCCACATAGCAACCAACGGTTAAAAGATTTGACTATCGCTTATAACCTACCATATTCCCCTTGCATCTACAAGAAACTTAGCAATAAGATTGACATATCGATATCTCGATTAACATGAAGCATATGGAGAATAAACGTTTGTAAACATAGTTTGTACAAGAGTAGGGAAAGTCATGTGAGTGTAATACATCAGATTTTTTTTATGTGAAACGTATGTTCGATTACATCGATGGCGCTCAGACCACTTTACTTGATAGAATATTTTATTTGGAAATATTTTAGAAATGGCATAGTGTAAAGCCAGCAAAGAATAACAAAGTATGGACATAGTGGTTGAAACTATGAAGGCAGGACTTAGAGTACTTGCAGCTTTGTAGGTCGCCATTAGGGTATGTCATCTCAATATAATTTGATATCTCCTTGTGGTTTACCGGGAAAAATACGAATCAGCTGGAGAATTTAGTGCCATGCCGGCATGTTGTCATGGTAGCTCAGTGGTTAGAGCAACGGGATGGAGACAGGGAGAACCGTAGTTCAAATCCCAGCTGTGGCATTGAATTTTTCAGTCGCTCAATTCTGTCTTTCCAACCCTGTCCAACACACGGCTTGTGTGGAAGAACAATTAATTATATTAACATTAAGTTGGCAATGCTGCACACTTTTTAGAGGATAGCAATATTGTGAATCCCCGTTCTCTGTATCACAGTCCGGAATGGCAACATGACGTGCCACAGGACGTGTGATATAAGAAATGATATTCCAAGGTTACTGCCACTTCCTGACTCATGATAAAGACAAAGAAAACATGACAGTATATACAACTTTTCCAGGAAGGAGTTTAATAAACTGCTGATAATTTACCAACTTTCCATCGCATAAATACTAAACAATGAAGCATAAACTTTAAACATGAGTAACTGTTGTAAAATTTGTTTTATGAGTTAAAGAAATCTGGGATAGTAACGTCTGTAGCTTTCCATTATCTTAAACTTCGATGTTTACAGCCTATGCCACAGGTTGCTTGACGCTACAATACAAACTAGGTTTAGTGGTTTTTACTTTTCCTACTACGTATAGTAAGTAGGGGAAGTATTGTATTCCACCCAAAAATTCGATACCGAGATTTTACCGGAAATACATGTTTTGAGACCCGCTGAATCCAAAAAAAAGCATTTTTGGAAACACGTCCCTGTGTGTGTCTGTGAACAGCATAAGTCAGAAACGAACAGTCGGATAAACACCAAACTTGGTATTTAGGTTCAGTATCTTCCAGAGATGCTACACGAAGGTTTTTAAGAAAATCCCCACACCCCAGATTACCCTTTACATGGAAGATTTTTTGAAAATTTTAATTTTCTCAAAAATAGCTCTAAAGATTTTGATTAAAACATTATATGTTGAAGATATTTTCATGACAAATGAAATGTATATCTCGAATTTTCTGGGAATGTCTCCAAAAGTATTCTTCATTGTGAACGACTTTTGTATAACTGGTAAACCATAAGCGATAGACAAAATTTACTACACAAAAAATGTAGATCGCGTTAAAATACACAATTTATCTCATATACATTTGTTTTGTTGAGTGAACCATTTTCGAGATATTGCTTGTTATTCCCTTAAATTTTCCAATACCTATACTTTTTCTCAAATTGGTTATTAATTTTTTTGTTCTGGCAATACAAAGAGAATGGAATGCTCCACATAGCAAGCAGCTGTTAAAATATTTGACTGTCGCTTAAAGCCTACCATATTCCCCTTGCATCTACATGAAAATTAGCAATAAGATTAACATCTTGATTAACATGAAGCATATGGAGAATAAGCGTTTGTAAAAATAGTTTGTACAAGAGTAGAGAAGGCCATGTGAGTGTAACACATCAGAATGTTTTTCCTTGAAATGTTTTCAATTATGCACTTCATTCATGGATTGGTGGAAGTGCTCGTGTCCTGTAATGGTAATGCATTTTTATGTGTGCAGAATATGAAAAATAGGTTTAATTCAATCGGTGTATAGCATCTGAAAGAACTTATTTCCTCTCAAGACATGATTGACTCCAAATGCGTTTCTGTACTGAAAAGATTTTATCTTTGTGCATTCAAAATAAAGGAGAACATTTTGAACAGGGAACACAGATGTGTTGATTCCATGTACCATGTTACACGCATCTATCCAGATTAGTAGCGTTCCTTTATTTGATAATTAAATGTTAACTTATGTGTAGTACTTATTTGATATTGAAATGCAAATTTATCAAACGACTTATGGTTCATCCTGTAATTTTTATATTTCAGCAATTAGGGTCACTGTCCTGATATGCAGAAAAATTTTAAAATTACATACTTGAGGTAGTAAATAACTGGACCATATAGCTCGGTTGAAAATTAGACTGAAGGGCAGTAATTGGACCTAAATATTGTGTATACATTGTGTGAGTCTTTGTGTATACAGCATGTAACAACAATATACGGCACAAATTGCAGGACACATTCCTTACACGTAGGCGAAGAAATTGTGTTATATGAACATGGGACTGGAAACACTTTGTTACCATGTCACAACTCATTTTCTCCAATTCATTAATCATGGGAAACACACAAGAATAGAACGTACCAGAATACCACATACAACTCTTTCTCACAGGAGATTTCAATATGCCCTCCGTAGGCATTGATACATGCATCAACCCGCCGTCGTAGTGAATCCCGGATGCGCTGATGTATCCCTGGAGTACTGCGTATGGTTTCGCAGCCTTTCATAATACGGCACGGAGGCTCTGAACATCTGGTACTTGGTTTCGATACACAAGAGCTTCCAAATCCCCCCACAAATAAAAGTCCAGTGCGTTTAGGTCCGGGGAGCGTGGAGGCCAGGCAATTGGTCCACCTCTACCTCTCCGTCTGTCACCGAATCTGTTATTTAGAAACCGACGGAAATTAACACTAAAATGATGAGGTGCTCCATCGTGCATAAAGCACATGTTTTGCTGCACAGCTAAAGGCACATCTGTCAACAGATCAGGTAGAGCATTCTCTATGAAATTATGGTAACTTTATCCGTTGAGTCTGGGTGGAAGAACGTGAGGCCCTACCAAACAGTCACCAACAATGCCGGCCCAAACATTGACAGGAAATCTTTGTTGATGACTCGCTTCAACAGTTGTGTGAGGATTGACTTCAGCCCATACATACCTTTATGATAATTTACAATCTGATCTCGTTGAAACAACGCATCATCTGTGAACAGCACCTTTGCACTAAAATTAGGGTTGACACTTTGTTGCATAAACCATTCGCAGAAGTGCACCCGTGCAGCTTCTGATAGTGCCTGCACACGCTGTAAATGATATGGATACAGTCTGACCTCGTGTAACACTCGCCAGACAGTCATGTAGTCAACATTCAATGTTGCAGCTACTTGTCTTGTACTGACACTAGGGTCGTCGTCAACTGCCTGAAGAATTGCCGCCTCCCGTTGCGGTGTCCTCGTCCTTCTAGGCCTGCCCCGGTCGGGAGTATCAAGTTGAAATGCCCCATGTTCCCTAAGACGACGATCAATGGCTTCAAACGTTTTCCTGTCGGGCACCTTCGTCCTGGAAATCTCTCCCGGTACAAACGTTGAGTGCAAGCGCCATTTGCCGTCTTCTGATCCATACATCAAATGGGCATCTGCTATCTCTGCATTTGTATACTGCCATTGCACGAGCCAAGAGTGTGATCAACTTTACTAGTACGCAGTAACTCGTGTGCTTGCCAAGCAGTACGCTCACTGGAGCAGTTGATGTTACCTGTAAACAAGCAATGACATAAGTCGCATGGCAACAGGGACATGAAAAACAAAACACTGGAGGTGCACCTACGATAATGACAATATAACCAGACATAACAAAAGAGTGCATGTTCCCCATGATTCTAACGTTCTGTTCTTGTGTGTTTCCCATGATTAATGAGTTGGAGAAAATGAGTTGTAACATGGAAACAAAGCATTTCCAGACCCATGTGCATATAATATAATTTCTTCGTCTACGTGTGCAATTTTTGCCGTACATTTTTGTTACAACCTGTATAGCATAAGTCGCATATATATAAACACGCCAGGTGAATCACCTGCAGCTATTTGTTTCGAATTTATATAACCCAAAGAAACAGATGCGCCTTGAATCTATCTTGCTACGTGTTCGAATGTGTGGTAATGTATCAATTTCTTTACCCTCCGTTTTACCTCTTTCGACCAATGATTAGGTAGTATTACAAAACAAAATATTTATATTTGAAAAGCACAAATAAATTGCATTAAATGGATAGAATGCACCATGCATTTTTGCGGTACATGTACATGCATACTGAACACGGAAGCAAATTCATGGTCTAGAGCACCAATGTAATATTAGCATTAACGGTCCATTCAACAAGCTGTATAACTTCCAAAAAGTGAAATATCCAGGCATCTGCGTCGAAATCTGTCATGACCAGACAGAGGGAGGTTTTAGTAGTAGTAGTAGTAGTAGTAGTAGTAGTAGTAGTAGTAGTAGTAGTAGTAATAGTAGTAGTAGTAGTAGTAATAGTAGTAGTAGTAGTAGTAGTAGTTGTGGTGGTATTTATTAAGTATTTAGTATTACATTAATTGCATAAGACAGTCACATGGGTCATAAGACCGTACATGCTCTCTAGAAAAATACCTGGTCTGTATACGTGACTTGCAGTATCAACCAGAAAACAACTATTTTTTATAATCACCGCACTATATACATATAAAATTGAAAAAAAACTCTGAATCACAGACTCAATCACACACACACTACTCAAGCACCACATATGTTTAAAGAAAATTTACATAAACACCTTATCTCTTAGTACACGTACTTACATTAAGTATGTGCCCAAGCTTGGCCAGTTTTGGCTGTTTAGAATCATGTCCCAGCATGCTGTCCTTAGTCTGTTGGAAGCCAAAAATACTTCCGGTAATAGTTTTTTCCTAATACCCTCCGTCTGCACGCATGCTGCCAAAATATGCGTCCAGTCTTCTTGTTCCCCGCATAATGGGCAAATCCTCCTGCCATCGTCATCAACAATCTTGCGAGCTTTCCACCCTCCCAACCTAAGCCATGCTATTCCAGTCCTGTGTTTTATACTCAATTCCAAAATATATGTTTCCTTACCCCACCTAGTTTTTATTTCATTTTGTAGCTCCAATGTTGATCTTTGTCTACATTCAAATTCTATTTTCTGCCTGTTAATATCGCATAGTCGTCTTTTGACCTTTCTCACGGCACTGTGTGTATTTTCATTACACCTTTGCCAGATATCATTTAAGCCAATTTTTGATAATTCGCGTTGCAACCCCGCCGCCCACCATTTTGGATGCTCTATGTTGTTCATTTGATGACGATAACATATTGCTCTCAGAGTTGTTTGATCACCTTGAGTTATTCGCAGCCAGTATCTAACTACGTTTAGTTTAGCAAATACAGCATCTTCCCAGCATCCTACCTTCCGAAGAACTCCGTAGTTTGAAGTACCTCTCCCCAACCCTAGAATGCGCTTCCAGAAATTGCATTGTATTTTATTTACATTATCCACCCTTCCCATACCCACACTTCACTGCGTGTAGTAATGAGGACCTAACAATTGCTTCATACATGGTCTGTAATGTTTTTACAGTAAACAATCAAGTTAGGAACGGACCGAAGGTTAGTGGCGGGGGAAGGTGGATGCGATTGCGATCTTGCAGTGTTCCCTGTAAATAAATATCAACAGTTGGAGGCACTACACACTGCTTCGAAAGCAGATTGATCAGGAGAACAATGTAGATGTGTCTAGCTAGTGGTAGTGTGCAATAAAGTTACTTCATTACTTAATTAATGAACAGAATTTTGAGTTAGATGTATTGGCTTTTCTGTTACATCGTGGGTTTTATAACGTATAATAGTGAACTTTCGAAATACATTGAATATAAATCGCCTGCGATTAGCACGTAAACATTATTATATTTAAAAAAAATTACGTTCCATAACCCGACGTAGTAGAAGCAAATAAAAAAATCTGATGTGTTACACTTACATGACTTTCTCTACTCTTGTACAAACTATTTTTACAAACGCTTATTCTCCATATGCTTCATGTTAATCGAGATGTTAATCTTATTGCTAATTTTCTTGTAGGAGCAAGGGGAATATGGTAGGCTTTAAACGATAGTCAAATATTTTAAGAGCTGGTTGCTATGTGGCGCATTCCATTGTCTTTGCATGTCCAGGACATAAAAAAGTTAATAACGAATTCCTATTTGAGAAAAAGTATTGGAAAATTTAAGGGAATAACAAGCAATATCTCGAAAATGGTTCACTCAACAAAAAACATGTATATGACATATATTATGTATTTTAACACGATCTACATTTTTTGTGTAGTAAACTTTTGTCTATCTCTTATGGTTTACCAGTTATGCAAAAGTCGTTCACAATGAAGAATACTTTTGGAGATATTCCCAGAAAATTCGAGATATACATTTCATTTGTCATGAAAATATCTTAAACATATGATATATTAATCAAAATCGTTAGAACCATTTTTGAGAAAATGAAAATTTTCGAAAAATGTTCCATGTAAAGGGTACTCTGGGGTGGAGGGATTTTCTTGAAAACCTCCATTTCGCATTTCTGGAAGATACTGAACCTAAATACCAAGTTTGATGTTTATCCGACTGTTCGTTTCTGAGTTATGCTGTTCATACACACACACACACACACACACACATGGACATGTTTCCAAAAATGCTGTTTTTTTATTCAGGGTGTCTCAAAACATGTATTTCCGGTGAAATCTCGGTATCGAATTTTTTGTTGTAATACAATACTTCCCCTACTTGTGAGTGAGTCGACGGGCCCTTAAACCCCACTCACTCACTCACTATACGTAGTGGAGAAAGTAAAAACAGATTTTCTGAGATTGCCTGCCTCAGTAACACTATCTCCTGTTGCAGATTTCTGCGTACTCCGAATTCTTTCCGAGAATTTATGTTTCTTTGTCACCCTTGCTTTAAAGTTCCAGCTTTACATCCTACTCAGTGATACTGAAATCTGTTCTATTGCCTCAAGAGCTTCTGGTATGTTTCTGTACTTGCAAATGCATTAGTTATTGTAATTGCAATATCACTGAAATGATTCTGAATATATGAAAACTCTAAACCAAAACTAGTGAAGGTATTTTCTTGAGTGAACGTATAGCAGCATTTTTCTCTCGTCAAAGACATTAATTACATTAACAACTTTGTCGCAATATTGAGATTAATATGTCTGCTGCAGCCATGTTCTCCACCGGGTTACAATTGGCTGTGGGCGCAAAGGTAACTCCAGATTCCATCCCCTTAAATATTTTTATTCTTGAGGGTACGTTGCGAAAATCTCTTTCACATTGGCTATAATAGTATCACCATCCGGAAAACAGGTTCTAATTTTTTCCGAACTCGGTAATGACCATGTGCTAGACATGTTTAATGCATTAATGTGTCATTAATGCATTTTAAGCGTCCTTTGAGCTCTATGTGACATACACTATGTGATCAAAAGTATCCGGACACCCCACAAACATACATTTTTCATCTTAGGTGCATTGTGCTGCCACCTACTGCCTGGTACTCATTGTCCGCGACCTCAGTGGTCATTAGACATCGTGAAACAGCAGAATGGGACGCTCAGTGGAACTCACGGACTTCGAACGTGGTCAGGTGATTGGCTGTCACTTGTGTCAGAAGTTTGAACACAAGATTTCCACTCCCCTAAACATCCCTAGGTCCACTGTTTCTGATGTGATAGTGAAGTGGAAACGTGAAGGGACATGTACAGCACAAAAACGTACAGGCTGATCTCGCCTGTTAACTGACAGAGACCGCCAACATTTGAAGAGGGTCGTAAAGAGTAATAGGCAGACATCTATCCAGACCATCACACAGGAATTCCAAACTGCATCCGGATCCACTCCAAGTACTATGACAGTTAGGCGTGAGGTGAGAAACCTTGGATTCCATGGTCGAGCGGCTGCTCATAAGCCACACATCATGCAGGAGGATTACAAACGACGCCTCGCTTGGTGTAAGGAGCGTCAACATTACACGATTGAACAGTGACAAAACGTTGTGTGGAGTGACGAATCACGATACACAGTGTGGCGATCCGATGGCAGGGTGTGGGTATGGCGAATGCCCGATGAACGTCATCTGCCAGCGTGTGTAGCTCTAATAGTGAAATTCGGAGGTGGTGGTGTTATGGTGTGGTCGTGTTTTTCCTGGAGAGGGCTTGCACCCCTTGTTGTTTTGCGTGGCACGATCACAGCACAGACCTACATTGATATTTTAAGCACCTTCTTGCTTCCCACTGTTGAAGAGCAATTCGGGGATGGTGATTGCATCTTTCAACACGATCGAGCACCTGTTCATACTGCACAGGCTGTGACGGAGGGGTTACACGACAATACCATCCCTGTAATGGACTGGCCTGCACAGAGCCCCGGCTTGAATCATACAGAACACCTTTGGCATGTTTTGTAACGCCGAATTCGTGCCAGGCCTCACCGACCTACATCGATACCTCTCCTCAGTTCCGCACTCCGTGAAGAATGGGCTGCCATTCCCCAAGAAACCTTTCAGCACCTGATTGAAAGTATGCGAGAGTGAACGCTGTCATCAAGGCTAAGGGTGGTCCAACACCATATTGACTTCCAGCATTACCGATGGAGGGCGCCACGAACTTGTACGTCATTTTCAGCCAGGTGTCCTCGTAGTGTACGTTACATCTGATAGTTTCGCCATTTGTGTTGAAGTTTTCCCTGTCAAATTCCGCCACAAACGATGCTAATGTGATAGTGGTATTACTGTGTGATTTTTCTTTGCTTTAGGCATGTTGCCACAGTTCTCCACTGGTTTGTATGCAGCGAATAAATGGAGCAGTCGTAACGAAACCGGCCGTAGTGAAGGGAGGGGCAGGAATGTATCCGTCACAATAGTTGACGCCACCTTTACTCCTTGGGGTACCACGATTGCTCTGTTTACTTACTAAAACTTCAATACCTGATCATGACGTAAGCTTCTGTGTTCTTTGTGGTACTTCTAAACCTACTAGCGCCAGTTGTTACTAAGGCATACATAGAAATATATTCAATATGTGGATATGCCGTTACTCTATGGCGAAGGAAGCTGATAATGTAGTGGAAGCAAGGTGCCTTTACGAAGAACGATTTTGTTGCGGAGGGTATGCTTGCACGTAAGTACCAGCTGCTATCTCACGTAGATGCTGTCTCAGGTCTCCGAAGTTTCTTGAAGTTCTCTGCCGGGCTGCTTGTCGTGAAGCTGAGGAGAAATTCCTATCCTAGCTAGGTAACTTGATACTTCTCAGGATTTTATGTAAGTGAAGGCAAATAATAAACCTTTCCCTTAAACAGCTTAATTTATTCAAAGTAAAATGCCCATTGAGGCGGCTAGCAGCTTTCCTTTGCTTAATACAAAATGATACAAAAACTGTACATTTAACCTTCCCGCTACTACGAATTCTTTACGTGGACCTATCTAGTTGCGTCATACGATATTTTCCCGCCCACATAACGCACATAATCCCTTAGTCACATGTTTTATATCGTGAGAGTGTAAACAGAGAGCGTGTAACTTGGGGCCTTCTCCGCTTTGTATGCTTTCCTACTGTGACGCTAGAATCCGCACCTTTGTCTGTAACAACTATTCTTATTGGTTATCTACTTAACGTGCTATGAAAATAAAATGCTTCAATTTTAGGAGCCACGCTTCCCTTTGACTTCTCTGGTAAAACCCATTATCTCCATCTCACTTTAAAACTCTCGTTTCTCTTTTTGTTTTTCCAACTCCCTTGTCTCCAGGAATTGGATCACTATCTCTGTCTCTCTCCAATCTCGGACATCTCTCGCTATTTTCAGAACTTTGCCTAAACTCTGTGTGCATTAGCGCGTATATGCATGTGGACTTTACCCCTGTTACTGAGGTACAAGTTATTTTACAGTAAAGCTATTTCTCAATATTATTTTACATTATTAGTTATTCCTATTATTGCAATACCTGTTGGGTTTATGTCGCCTTACAGTTTTAGGAAGAAGATCGCCAACTGCAGATAGACGAAAGGAGCCTTCGTGAAACAGGGTCAATAAAAAAGGCACCTACTGCTCGGGGTGCTCCAGTGACTTCTGGAGGTAATGAAGAAACGGTGTGTAATGCAATTGAAAACAACCCGCATATCAGTTCTAGGACCATAGCACGGGATATGGACATTAGCCAGGCATCAGTGTGAGTCTATTGCACCGCAATAAATTTCATCCCTACCACCTACAGTTAGACCAGCTTCTCTGTGAACTCGACCATCAAGCGCGAGTGCAAATGGTTATTGCAACATGTGGAAACTGACACAAATTTTTAAGCAACATGATCTTTAGTGACGAAGCCACAATCCACAATAACCAACAGAGTATGCACTATTGGAGTATAAATAATCCACACTGGATGAGAGAGACTACGTTTCAGGTGTATTGGAGTGTCAACGTATGGTGTGGAATTCTGGGCGATTAACTAATAGGATCTTACTTTTTCGAAGGTAACCTCACTGGACCTTGATATCCTCAGGTTCTTCGAGAAGATCTGCCGCTGTTATTATAATATTTGTGCCGCTAGTGAAATGGGTGAGAATGTTGTTTCAGCAAGATGCAGCGCCTCCACATTGGTCCGTAATTGTACGGAATTACTTACACGGAGGATATCTCAAAAAATGGAATGGGCGAGGGGGCCCTATCGCTTGGCTGGCTAGATCTCCTGATTTCTCCCACTGGATTTCTTCCTATGAGGCTATAAAGGAAAGGGTCTATGCTGAAGATCTATAGAACATAAATAAATTCGCTTGTCGATCAGCGAAGCCTGCAGGCATGCCACACTACACATACCTATTGCAGCACACAAGAACTCTGCAACAGCGTACTCAAATGTGTATTACGAAAGAGGGTGACATTTTGAGCACTTGCTTCATTAATCAAGTACCTTTCGAACTCAGCTTATTCTTGCATGTGAGTTTAAATGTCTTGAACTGTAGTTCTGTAGTTACTATGTATTACTTTTTCTTCTTCTTCCTTTTATTTTGCAAATTTTTGTGTAAGAGTTGCTAAACGTAAGGAATTAAATTCCAATAAAGACGTATGATACGACATTAATGTCTTTTCAGAAATTGGCTTTTCATTCTTTATCCAGTACGCTGAAGTCCTTACAAATTAACAAAACAAAAAATGCATTATTCCTACGAAATACCTATTTAGTTCACGATAGACTAACATCGGTCCCACTCGACCACAGGAAACTCTTACAAATCTTTCTCACACGAAACATTTCGGTATTAAGCTGGTTTCTAGTCTACGATAAGATATATATGTTTTAGCTCCTGACAGCTTATTAGTAGGGCCCGGATGTTTAGGTTTTAAACTATGTTTTCCCTCGCTATTTAATTAACACATTTCAAGATATATATTCGTTTCATACTTCCTGGAGTAGAATATCCGAATTTCATTACACCTAAAAAAAACCTAAATGAGTGTTTGACACTAAAATAGCCTAAATAGCTGTTTTTCCTTTTTCGAAATGAAGAATGTTATTTTTGGATTGAAACTTATTGTAAAATTCTTTCCACCACTTATAGCCATAGATAGTTCAAGTTACTACTTTTACGCAGCACATGTGACCTGGTGACACCTGGATGCAGCCGATAGAAGGTCAAGAGGAGACCTGCGTAACGGGATCGCCTCCAATCGTTCACCAAGAGTACAACAGCGTACACTGAAAGTATTTTTCTAATGTAATTGTTGTACAGTGAAACAATGCCTAAATCACATTTATTGGAAAAATGGATTGCTGCAGATTCACACTTCACTTTGTTAGTGACAGACAGGGCCGGAGGGGAGTTCTACAGTCCTATATGTTACGTGCTTGGCCCACGGCCTGTACCGCCTTGCAGAGGAAATTAGGAGCCACTTCGATGACGTAAACAGCGGTTCGGTTGGTCAAGAAGGTTTTCTTAAAAGCCCCAACATGTATACAATTGTTCAAAGAGAGCAATGTGGCTAGATAACTAAGGTAAGTCACTCCGGAGTGGGAGCTGCCATTGGCTGCCCGCCTGTGACGTAAGTGAGAGTGAAGACGAGCGCGCGGAATACAAACACAGCGCAGTGAACACACTAAATTCCTCCCGATTAACTCCCAATTGTTTATTATTAGCACTTCTTCCAGTTTTTTTAAAAGGTATACTATTTCAGAGCTTTCTACAAACATTGTGGGCTAACCATAAAGCAAAACGAATGGAAACTGCATTACATTAGTAATATATTTACGTATAAACAAAACTACTGGAACACATCCATTACTTCAACGTAAACTGTAGGCGCTACAAGAGATTCAAACATACATTACTTTAGTACTAACGGAAAATTTACAACTACTCTAGAGGAATCGCTAAATGGATATGCTGGTGTATTTTTTTACCGTAAGAAATGAAAACAATAATTCCAGAATACATTATTCTGTTACAGGATGTAAAAATGAAAAAGACATACCTGCAACAATCCACTTGTACCTGGACTTTCACTAAGTGCATATCCATGCCAATTGGGAATGAACTGCTACGGAACTGCATCTGGGAGCAGAATTTTCTTAACCGGCAAACCTAAAAGTTCACTCTTCAAATCCCGTTTATAGTCACTAGGAAGAAAGTGCACTGAACATACACGTGAATTATCAGCGTTAAATTTGTCAATACGCTTATAGCGAGACACCCACACGCGCTTTAATTGCTCATTTTTTTTGTAAATATGTGATAATTCACACCAACCGTTTTAAAACCGTAATTACGGTATTGTGCTACAGCACAATACATTCTACTCTTAACGTTCTCACTCATTGCACACCGACTTAAACACTTCACCAAAGCAAAGAAAACTCAATCTATATTCAAGATTCTAGTTTAAATATGTGTGTGCAACTTATTTGTTGAAGTGGGGGTGTATGGCTGAGTGATAAGGAACAATGCACTTTCGTACATCTGTTGTTAAGTTGTGAAGTTTCCGCCAACATAGCGGGGTAAAGTAGGATAATTTACCAAAACAGCTAAAAATATATTATACTTTCAAAATAAAGCCAGAAGCATATATTCCCTTCCGATATATGACTACATCTTGATTTATTGCACTTGTACGTGACTTTTAAAGCGAAGAGAAGGTCAGATTAATATCTGTTGCGGCATAATTATTTCAAAGGAAATGCTGTTTGCTCTTACAGGCAAAGTTTAGCAACCTTTTTCCGTCCATTGTGGTTCTGTAAAGGATGATATACCTGGAAAAGCTTGCCATTTTCAGGGAAGAATACCTTTGGCCCGCATTACATTTATTTTCATGTGCAGACTTACCTGCCTAAAAGGAAGTTCTTTATATTCCTCAGGAATGCGTATTAAACAGTAATTATTGTGAGCAGAAGCTATTTGAAGACCAAGTATCATATAAGCATGATCCGGATTCTGATGACATGCCATCTTTTAATTCTTGCAATAAAGGTATTGCTTAAGTGTACATAAATCCTTATCATGGGTCCCATATTAAGAAATATATATATATATATATGACCTAATATATATATATATATATATATATATATATATATATATATATATTAGGTCATTTTGGTAGTTTCAAGTTTTCTATTTTGGATAATCTTTTTTTTCGATATTACATCATTAATTTGTAATTTCTTTGTCCTTTGCCTCTTTATTTGTTAATTTCCTTGCATAAGTATTGAGTATATAAAGATTATTGATTGGTCTGGAAAGGGTTGCTTGTGGGTGGAGAGATGGTTATTGTCAGGGAAACAGTTATAATTACTGTTATGAATTCATGTTCAAAATTAGGGATGAGGAGGTCAGTTTTCCCTTTTTTGCTTAATAAGTGCGTATTGCTCTTATTTATGTATGACATGGACTGTGAATCCTCTTCATTCGCAATAAACATTGCATATTCTGAGTTTTCAAAAGAGTTAATGCTACACTTTTGTAAGACCTGTTTAAAAACACAATAAGTTAGAAAATTAATTAAAATATATTTGTTCTATGTTCTTGTTTGGAGAATCTGAAAAGCAAAGAAAATAATGTTCTTACTTGTTTGAAGAATCTGAAAAGGAAAGTAAGAAAATTTTCTTTTCTTTTCAGATTCTTTGAACAAGAACATTTTCACGGCTCTTACTTATTTTTTCTTCTTGTATAGGAGTTATATCAATATATAAATTAATTTATAGCTTTCTGTACACTGATTTTAGTAAATCAAATAAATCTCATTTTATATAATTTTTGTAATTACTAAGTCATTTTAAAAAAAATCTGATGTGTTACACTCACATGACTTTCTCTACTCTTGTATAAACTATTTATACAAACGCTTATTCTCCATCTACTTCATGTTAATCGAGATAAACATTTGTAGACTCTATCTTATTGCTAAGTTTCTTGTATATGTAAGGGGAATATATATTTACAAGGGCAATTTGGAAATACAGTAACCTTTAAGCACATACATATCTCTTAATAGCTGGTTGCTAGGTGCAGCACCATTCCCTTCCCCACAGATTAATACTCTTTGCATATCCAAGACAAAAAAATGAATAACGAATTCCCATTTGAGAAAATAAGTATTGAAAAATTTAAGGGAATAACAAGTAATATCTCGAAAATAGTTCACTCAACAAAAAAAATGTATATGACATAAATTGTGTATTTTAACGCGATCTACATTATTTGTGTAGTAAAATTTTGTCTATCTCTTATGGTTTACCAGTTATGCAAAAGTCGTTCATAATGAAGAATACGTTTGGAGACATTCCCAGGAAATTCAAGATATACATTTTATTTGTCATAAAATGTTTTAAACATATGATATTTTAATCAAAATCGTTAGAGCCATTTTTGAGAAAATTAAAATTTTCGAAAAATCTTCCATGTAAAGGGTAATCTGGGGTGGGGGATTTTCTTGAAAACCTTCGTGTCGCATCCTTGGAAGATACTGAACCTAAATACCAAGTTTGGTATTTATCCGACTGTTCGTTTCTGAGTTATGCTGTTCACAGACACACACACAGACACACAGACACACACGGACATGTTTCCAAAAATGCTTTTTTGGATTCAGGGGGGTCTCAAAACATGTATTTCCGGTGAAATCTCCGTATCGAATTTTTGGGTGGAATACAATACTTCCCCTACTTACTATACGTAGTAGAGAAAGTAAAAATTAGTAATCAAAATCCGCGCCCTGCTTATAAAACACCGCTCTGACCTTATTTCCTCTCATGTATTTACGTTCATCTCCCCTGTATTTGCTCACATAATATTGATTTGTTTCGTAAAGCCTCTCCTGCCAGTTTGGCGTGAAATGTGTCCATGTTTTATACAATGTAACGAAAACTAAGATACGAGTAAGTTATTGCACTTTCCTTGTATAAATACTAAATAATATAGGCACCTAATTACAATTGGTAAGTTCCTTAGATCTACCTCCTTTTAAAAAGATCAGTGTAATATGTTTCAATGATCGCCAGTGCAATACACCAATACACCTCCTTTTAACAACACCCACTTTCCCGTGGGTGAAAGCATTACATTTGTGTGCTTTTAAGGGTATTGGTTGCGAGCGTATACTAAAGAATACAGGAAAGGTTGTTCTAAAATTAATATCTCCAAAATATTAAGGCTAGATGCATCCTTGTTCTTACTCTTTCAAGTAGGAAGGATCAAATGGGAACTATGTAAATTAATTATTCATTAATTAAAAAATTAAAACAGCTTTATACTAGAAATAATTAAGAAACTAGTTTTATATAAGCACATTCTCAGCCTAAATAATGAAGCCAAAATATCCAAATTTTGAACACATCATTCGAATGTGCACTACTCTGTAAATTCGGTTTATTTGAAAATTGGAAGATATTTGCAAGACTTGCTGTGCAGATAACTGTTTTTCAGCATGTGCGCACAGTTTCATATGCATAAGTCGATTATTCATGGTTTTACCTAGACGCGAAAAAAAAGTCTCGGAAAAAATGCACATATATCAAGTTTTCAGCTATCATGACTATTAAAACTGCTATGTTTAAATCATATTACATAATAGCATGATCAACATACAGTTTCTATCATTAAGCTGCGTTTTTCACAATCCATAAACAAACAATACAATTTAATTTCGAATCAAAATTTAAGACCCGATAGCGTATAACGTTGAATTTTAATAGCGTATAACGTATTTTATTTTCGCTGCTAACATTGGCCGAATAATGTGTTATTGGTTTTCTTTAACATAATATAATTAAAGTCAAGCAATAGCATAAACTATGAAAATGGTTTTAAAGCTTGCAACTTAGAGCTTCTGAACAACTTTAATACAACAAATATCTGGTTCATATCCACATATCTCTCCTTTGAATAACATATGTGCTGTAAGTCATCCCTCAAGAACAACTTTCGTATATCGACAGTTTTTTAGTGAATATTTCAAGGAGAAATGAAATTGGCGCCAGTTGGGTATTTAGCTGTAAAAAGACAGGTTTGTGTTTATTATTTCCAAGACTAAGTCTAGTTATAGATGCGATTTTGTTTCAAGTAGTATAGGTCCAAACAGATCGTATAACGAGAATATTATCCGAACTTTCATGCCGAAAAGTACGGTGCAGAATACTGGCTAGCTAAAACTTCACTCTCGATGACGTCATGTAGCAGGCGGACCGAAAGCAGTACAAGCGAAAATGGTGCGGGAAGAGACCCCCTGCAAAGAGAGTACCGGCAACCTCTTCCACCTGGGGCAATACCCGCTGGAGAATTTGGCTGTCTGCTGCCATTTTACTATGCCGAGCATTTAAAAGACGTTAAAAATGTCGTCAATGAATTAGACGAAACAGAAGCTTCCTGCATTGCCAAGACAAGAAATCGCTCGAGTGCCCCACTCCTTCCCTTGCATATAGACACATTTTTGTTTTATGGCAGAAGCTATTCTCCTGCTGGAATGTACAACTTTGCCACTGAAAGATGCTCTAGATGCACGTTCTTCGAAGTTGCAGAAGATTCTTCAGCGAATTCTGGTTTTGAAGATATGAAAATAATCAATTCAGTATTGCAGGGAGAAAAGTATACAGGAAAACTACCCCTATAACCTGCTGCACTGGCATCTATATTCTACGCTCCAATAACGCCATGTTCCGTTGAAAGAACCTTTTCTTCGTACAAGAATGTGTTACGTGATAATAGAAAATTGAGAATGTATGTAACTATCTACTGCAAGCCAAAGTATAAATCTTACAACTAAGTACTAGAAAAGCAAAATTATTGATACCTGCAATGATCCACGAAACAAAACAAAACAAACAAAAAAACTATTTTAATCAAGAAAAACCTAAAACTAAACCTATTTTAAGCATATAGGAAACCTAAAATGAAGGTTTATTCCACCTAAAAATCCGGACCGTACTTATTAGAGTTCACAGAACTTTCCGTTGATTGATAATAGATAGGCGCAAGAACGATTAACAACTATTGCTTGACAAATGGAGTGATGTTTTCAAGTAAGACTGCGCGTTGCATAGGGCCAGGTGATTCACTTAATCCAAGGTAAAGTAATATTTAATTATTTAACATACTGTAACTTCCACAGTGTACTCGAGATTTCTTTCACTATTTATTTCTCTACCTCCTTTCCTTTTAAATAAAAACTTCATTTAAATGGCTTCAATTGAAAATCAGTTGCAAATATATGTTATCGAGCTTTTTATTTATCACTGGAAATCTGAAACGGTAATTTTAAGCAACATTTTCCCGGTAGTTCTGAGTTTGACTTCAAAAGATGTGAAAAAGATATAAAATTTAATAACATAACTTAAACATTACATAAATTCTATTATAACGTACCTTGATTTAAAATAATAGTTACTGTATATAAACAACATCAATTCGTCTGCCTTTGTGGTTTAGCGTACCAGCCCACAAATCCAGAGGTCCTGGGGAAGATTCCCACTTGGAGGGGAAATCATTGTCTTTTATTTTAAGTTCCTTTGTTTACCCAGTTTATTATTACCGCGTTTTACGTATTATTTAACGCTTATTGCCGCAATTACACAACACACAGACACCCATGCCAGGACTCGAACCCGCGACCCTCAGCTTGGCGGAGCGCCGAAGCTATACACTCCAGCGACCACGGCTACGAGGGCCGGCAGCCTTTGAACGAAATTATTCCATTTCCTCCCTAGAGTTTGGAAGTATTAATAAAACTGTGACAAGATTTTTGAAGATCATAAGTAAGAAGATAAATGTCATCCCGTATAAGAAATCGTTTCCAAAGTTAGGAATGACCTTAAATGTGACAGATAAAGATGGAGAAATTAAAGAACCATGAAGGTTGTTTCAATTTCCATTAAAGAACTAGTGAGAGGTTTAACGAAGATAAGTAAAGCACAGGTGTAAACCAAATTAATCCGGAACGTGTTAATATATGCTTCAAATGAAACAAAATTAAAACTTTGGATATTTTGAATATTTAACTTGGGGTCTATCAGACACCACCGAAGTGAAAGTCGTTTTAATCATACTAATCTTTACTTTCATTACCACTACCTATATAGGTAGAGGAAGTTTTGTATTCCACCCAAAATTGCGATATCAAGATTTCATCGCAAATAGAAGTTTTGAAGTGCACAAAAAGAATTTTAGGAAAACAGATTAAAGAAATATCTTTTCTGGATTCTAATAAAATAACATTGCTAAGTTGCCCAAAACCGTAGTGTGGAAATTGTTTTAAGACGGAAAGCATTTTAATCTATCTAGTTCTTATGGAAAATCGTATATTGAAGGTGGTGGCGGTGATTTCAGTAGCGGGGGACGACGTATGTGTTGATGGTGATTTTGCCCAATGCTTATATTATAAAGCAGAAACCTGAAATGTAAGCTATGGTCATAACTTTTGAGAAACGACTTTCGCTTAACAATTAGCAATTCAGAAATATCCTTATACTTATACTTTTCATAAAATATATATTCTATTTAGTATTAATAGCAACACTTTTCAAGCAAGGCAATGTGAAAACACTACACAGATATTAAATCGCAAGTAGATTTTTGCTAATAATGAGCTAGTTTAAATAAACATATAACTGAAGGCGCATCTGAGTTCAATCTGGCAAAGTATAAAAACAACAAAAACAGCAATGAATATTTCGGAAACGGCTGGTGTTACGAAAGAGGTTATTTCATATAAATTCGATATTTTATTGAACTGTGTGTTCATTGCTGTGCTACAGTTTACCATCTTCCGTATTCTTTCTCTACGCTATCTTAACTTTTGTTGGTATTTCACTTTAACTCATTCTGGTCTTTTTCTTTTTCTGCGATACTTATATATTCTGCAATACTATCTTCCAAGTACCTGCTTTATTTTATTTGTTTTGTCCTCCTGCGGCTATCATTAGCCTATTACTGGTTTATGTAGTCCATGGTTTTTGTATTTATTCATGTGTCTATTTCGGCTTAACTTAGCCTCTCTACGGTAGTTTTAAGTTTTAAATTTCTGGACCTCTTTATTTGCCTCTGTATCTATATATGTAAGCTGGTAATCTTATTTCTGTATCCTGCATAAGACTTTTTTAATTTCTCTACTACGTATAGTAATTAGGGGAAGTATTGTACTCCACCCAAAAATTCGATACCGAGATTTCACCGGAAATACATGTTTTGAGACTCCTGAATCCAAAAAAAAACATTTTTGGAAACATGTCCGTGTGTGTGTGTGTCTGTCTGTGTGTGTGTGTGTGTGTGTGTGTTTGTGCCTTGAACAGCATAACTCAGAAACGAACAGTCGGATAAACACCAAACTTGGTAATTAGGTTCAGTATCTTCCAGAGATGCGACACGAAGGTTTTCAAGAAAATCCCCCCCAGATTACCCTTTACATGGAACATTTTTCGAGAGTTTTAATTTTATCAAAAATAGCTCTAAAGATTTTGATTAAAATATCATATGTTTAAGATATTTTTATGACAAATAAAATGAATATCTTGAATTTTCTGGGAATGTCTCCAAAAGTATTCTTCATTGTGAACGACTTTTGCATAACTGGTAAACCATAAGAGATAGACAAACTTTTACTACACAAAAAATGTAGATCGAATTAAAATACACAATTTATGTCATATACATTTTTGTTGTTGAGTGAACCATTTTCGAGATATTGCTTGTTATTCCCTTAAAATTTTAATGCTTATTTTCTCAAATGGGAATTCGTTATTCATGTTTTTGTCTTGGATATGCAAAGAGTATTAATCTGTGGCAAAGAGAATGGTGATGCACATACAACCAGCTATTAAGAGATATGTCTATGCTTAATGGCTACTGTATTTCTATATTACCCTTGCAAATACAAAACAAGGGGAACATAGTAGGCCTTAAGCGATAGTCAAATATTTTTAGAACTAGTCGGTATGTGTAAAATGTAATTCTCTTTGCATGTCAAAATATCGTTTCTGCAAATGTTTATCTCGATTAATATGAAATAGATGGAGAATAAGAGTTTGTAAAAATAGTTTGTACAAGAGTAGAGAAAGCCATGCGAGTGTAACACATCAGATTTTTTTACTTTCTCTACTACGTAGAGTAAGTAGGGAAAGGATTATATTCCACCCAAAAATTCGATACCGAGATTTCACCGGAAATATATGTTTTGAGGCCCCCTGAATCCAAAAAAGCATTTTTGGAAACTTGTCCCTGTGTGTGTCTTTGTGTGTGTCTGTGAACAGCGTAACTCAGAAACGAGCAGTCGGATAAGTACTAAACTTGGTATTTAGGTTCAGTATCTTCCAGAGATGCGACACGAAGGTTTTCAAGAAAATCCTCCCAACGCAGATTACCCTTTACATGGAAGATTTTTCGAAAAGTTTAATTGTCTCAAAAATGGCTCTAACGATTTTGATTAAAATATCGTATATTTAAGATACAATAAGATGTATATCTTGAATTTTCTGGTAATGTCTCCAAAAGTGTTCTTCATTGTGAACAACGTTTGCATAATTGGTAAACCATAAGAGATAGACTAAATTTTACTACACAAAAAATGTAGATCGCGTTAAAATACTCAATTTATGTTATATACATATTTGTTGTTGAGTGAACCATTTTCAAGATATTGCTTGTTATTCCCTTAAATCTTCCAATACTTATAGTTTTTTCAAATGGGATTTCGTTAATTTTTTTGTCCAGGTAATGCAAAGAGAATGGAATACTCCACATAGCAACCAGCTCTTAAAATATTTGACTATAGCTTAAAGCCTACCAATTCCCCTTGCATCTACAACAAAATTAGCAATAAGATTAACATCTCGATTAACATGAAGCATATGGAGAATAAGCGTTTGTAAAAATAGTTTGTACAAGAGTAGAGAAAGTCATGTGAGTGTCATGTGAAAGTCATCTTTCTTTGTTGTACATTCCCTAGTCTACATTAATCATCTTACAGTGTGTTTGACGTATCGTTTTTACTGTCGTTATGGTTACTTTCTTCTTCTTTTTTCGGGGTACTATGATTTCAAATTTGTAGACTCTGTCCTCCTGAGTGATTCTTTGCGAGGCTGTAATATCTTTCAGCATCCTTAATCTAATTTCTTACCTCCGCTTACGACATCCTCTTACCGTCTCCTTTTAGAGCTGCCAAACGCTTTAACTCGAAAGTGTTTACATTTTTAGGTACACATTCTTAACCAATTTTCCCCCTTATTCATTCTAAAAAGTTGATAAATCTTGCACTGCGAATATTTCTGAAACAAAAATAGCTTTTGAAAAATTACTTTCTCAGGAATGAAGGTAGAGAAACGGCTCATTAAAATAGGTGATATAGGGCATTCAAAAACGTGAGAAATTTATATTTTTAATACAAACTTATGTTTTAACCGTGTATTAATTTTAAAGCAATTGATAACATGGAACATACCATGGCATCGATGTAGATCAATTACAACCCTAAAAGTTGTAACGAAACGCATATCACTTGCACATCCTGAGGTTCAAATGCGTCATTGAGTTTCAAGCCCAACTTCATTGTGCATTTAATAGCGACTTGATTGGCGTATTGCAATGCGACAAAAGCTGTTCTTAATGTTATTTTTAATTTTCAATTGCGCTGGAAATATAAAGGGGTTTACAGTCAGATAGATGGGAAATTATTTGTCATTATTCTCCTTCAAGCGTTAACCTAACATTACAATTTCTCGTGATGTACTTGACCTATTGCGATGCAACAAGCGTCATTCTTAATATCGTTTCCGAAGTTATCAGATGTGAAAATACCGAGCGAGGGGCGCCGCGGTTACGCGTGTGACTCGCATTCGGGAGGGCCCGGGGTAGATCCCCGACGACCGCCCACTCTGACTGGTTTTTTCGTGATTTTCGCTTGTGCCAGGGTGGCTTTTTTAATACCACGAATTTTTCAGGTCCCTCATTCCCCATTATTCATTTCATATCACCTTTCGGGGCACGGGGCTTGACTGAACAGCTTGGTGCTGTGTGACTGTTTCGTCCTCCTCTGGTACGGAACCAGGACACTTCGAACCAGTTTGTCAGGAGGAGCGCTGGGGGGGGGGTGCCTCAGGAATGTTTCTATCTGTGAACTTTAGGGACCCCGCACCTGCCACTACTTGGTCCGGAAAACATCCCCTCGGATCTTTCGTCCCATCCCTCCCTTCCTGAGGTTGCATACGGCACAATAGGCCCCTGATCGCAGTGCTTGTATGCTCCTCTGCCCCCTGAGGTGTGAAAATAATATGCAGTTTACATTAAAAAACAAACAAACATAAGTTTATGTTGAAAATCATAGTGACATATTTTTGAACGGCCTATATCAACTATTTTAATGAGCCCGTCCCCTGATTGATTGACAGTGAACGTGTTTTTCAATTTCTATTATTGTTTCAGATATATTTGCGGTAAACGTTTTAGGTGACTCACCCGACATAAAACTCAAAATGCCCATGTTTTTACTGGTCGACAAAGCGACCAAGCCCCATTCTTGTTTCTCACACAAACTAGTGCTCGACAAAACGACCAAGAGTGTCGGAAGGTATGTAGGTATAGCACTGGCGAGAATAGTAAACACTGCCAGCATTACGCATACCATCCAATACGTCTGATCGTTTTGGAGCAGTACTTAGCTCACTTTCCTTCCTATCCTGCAATTATCATTTTGTTCTTTATTATTTTGGTCCAACAATTTTCCTTAAGTTTTCTTTTGGCAACTAAAACATTTTATTTACTTACACTGCTAATTTAGGCTGATTTTAGTTTTAAAACCAAATTTTTATTTATGCTAAGAAACAAATGGGACTTGGTTATACACAACAAAAACACTTGAAATGTATATTAGATTGGAAACATACAATCTTACACACATCAAATTACAAAATGATCTTCTTTCACTAAACCTACTCACAAATAAAGCTGCAATTGTGTAACTAGTTGTGTAATAATAATAATGAAAGGCCAGAACCTATCAACCCGACTGCCAGCCTCATGCCCACATGTACGGCAGAGGTGTCCCGGGAGGTGATGTCAGCTACAGGCGTCTCCCAGCCAGGAAGTTAGTTTTCGTGACCTACATATCACTACCAATCGCAGCTCCTCGTAGTTCTCAGGTTGCTGTGTGGGCACCAGGCAGCCTGTACCTGTACCAAAAAATCCGCGCGCTTCAACCCCGTTTTCTTATTTCTATGGCTATTCACGTTTCGCGTATATGTGTGACAAATGACATTGTGCATTATGATCTTAATTTGCCTTGTTTGGAAATTAGTCTCTTTTAAAATAATGATTATTTAGAATAAAAAGTTCCGTTGCCAAGGACTGCTCTTTCATTCGCTTCATCTTCTGATTAGTCGGTTTTACTAACACAGTTCCTTAATATTTAAATGCGGAAATATGTTTAACCTGCTTAACCTCTATTTTACTGTTACATCACTGTTTTTACTTTCTCTACTACGTATAGTAAGTAGGGGAAGTATTGTATTCCACCCAAAAATTCCATACCGAGATTTCACCGGAAATACATGTTTTGAGGCCCCCTGAATCCAAAAAAGCATTTTTAGAAACATGTCTCTGTGTGTGTCTGTTAACAGCATAACTCAGAAACGAACAGTCGGATAAACACCAAACTTGGTATTTAGGTTCAATATCTTCCAGAGATGAGACACGAAGGTTTTCAAGAAAATCCCCCCACCCAGATTACCCTTTACATGGAACATTTTTCGAAAATTGTAATTTTCTCAAAAATGGCTCTAACGATTTTGATTAAAATATCATATGTTTAAAGTATTTTCATGACAAATGATATGTATATCTCGAATTTCCTAGGAATGTATCCAAAAGTATTCTTCATTGTGAGCGACTTTTGCATAACTGGTAAACCATAAGAGATAGACGAAATTTTACTACACAAAAAATGTAGATCGCGTTAAAATACACAATTTATGTCATATACATTTTTTTGTTGTTGAATGAACCATTTTCGAGATATTGCTTGTTATTCCCTTAAATTTTCCAATACTTTGTTATCATTTTTGTGTATGTGTGTGTGTTAATGCAATAAGAATGGAATATTCCACATAGCAACCACCTCTTAAAATATTTGACTATCGCTTAAAGCCTACCAATTCCCCTTGCATCTACAAGAAAATTAGCAATAAGATTAACATCTCGATTAACATGAAGCATATGGAGAATAAGCGTTTGTAAAAATAGTTTGTACAAGAGTAGAGAAAGTCATGTGAGTGTAACACATCAGATTTTTTCCGTTTCTTTTCTATCTTTTTTTCAAGTATTTTATAAAGTAAAAGATTACAACAGAGATCAGCTGTGATAATAGTGAATTGGTAATTTCCCAATGGAAATTCTGAATAATTTTCAAATAAAGTTTTGCAATGGTAGACAATAGACATAAATTGCAAGAATAAATCAGCTTAGAAGACGTATTATACATTTTAGGTGTTTTACGATCTTTTCCTATATAAAGATTTCATAGTTTAACATGAGAACTGAATATAAAATATAACAGCTGAAATCAAGTACTGTGCAGTTTTTACTTTCTCTACTACGTATAGTAAGTAGGGGAAGTATTGTATTCCACCCAAAATTTCGATACCGAGATTTCACCGGAAATACATGTTTTGAGACTCCTGAATCCAAAAAAAGCATTTTTGGAAACATGTCCGTGTGTGTGTCTGTGTGTCTGTCTGTGTGTGTGTCTGTGAACAGCATAACTCAGAAACGAACAGTCGGATAAACACTAAACTTGATATTTAGGTTCAGTATCTTCCAAGGATACGACACGAAGGTTTTCAAGAAAATCCCCTCACCCCAGAGTACCCTTTACATGGAAGATTTTTCGAAAATTTTAATTTTCTCAAAAATGGCTCTAACGATTTTGATTAATATATCATATGTTTAAGACATTTTTATGACAAATAAAATGTATATCTTGAATTTCCTGGGAATGTCTCCAAAAGTATTCTTTATTGTGAACGACTTTTGCATAACTGGTAAACCATAAGAGATAGACAACATTTTACTACACAAAAAATGTAGATCGCGTTAAAATACACAATTTATGTCATATACATTTTTTTAGTTGAGTGAACCATTTTTGAGATATTGCTTGTTATTTCCTTAAATTTTCCAATACTTATACTTTTTCTCAAATTCGTTATTCAATTTTTTATGTCCTGGATATGCAAACAGAATAGAATGCGCCACATAGCAACCAGCGCTTAAAAGATTTGACTATCGCTTATAACCTACCATGTTCCCCTTGCATCTACAAGAAAATTAGCAATAAGATTGACATCTCGATATCTCGAGTAACATGAAGCATATGGAGAATAAGCGTTTGTAAAAATAGTTTGTACAAGAGTAGAGAAAGTCATGTGAGTGTAACACATCAGATTTTTGTTTATTGATACAGGATTTTATACCTATGTATAACAATGTTTGTACTGCGTATCGCGTGTCGGCTACACTTCGAGTAAGAGCGAGAATAATAAACATTGCCAATATTACGATTTAGTTAATTTCATTTACCTCCTCCGTTCTTTATTGTACAATGATCTAGAAGATTTTTATCGTGAATCTTTCCCTTTGCTCCTTATAATTCTAGTTTTGTATATAACGGATGAAAAATCGCTGATATTCACGCAAAAGAATGTGGAACATCAGTGGAACGTATTAATTACCCCCGACAGTGTTCCAGTTCCGGAACTGCTGTAGAGCCTATAAGTACCCTTTGTTGGTGGAGCAATCATTGGTCGGAATGTTCGAGTAATGTTTTAGATAAGCACAGTAGGTAGAGTTTTCAACCTTTGTACCTTGACTTTGGTCTCGTAGCTATTTAATAACACTAAAGTTTCATCGTTTTCACATAATATACAGACCCTTACTATATTCAAACGTTGAATCTGGTGAATATGAAAATTTCTCACTGCCAGGCCGCCAGTTAACCGCTTCGAAAATGACGCATCGCCTACGACCATCGAGAAAAATAATCCTCTGGGTTATTAATTATAAAACATCAATTGGCTGATTTCTGATGTTAACTGAACACAGTTTTCTCTGTTTATACAATTATATAACATACCGTTCTAATGAGCTCTGATACGGTTCAACTAGTCCCCGTATTCGATTTGATTCTATATAGATTAAACAAAGGTATAAAATATTGTATTTAATATTATAACTCGATAGGAAAAACCTTCATACGAAATATTGCAATTGTTTGAGGAAGTAAGTTTCGACGGCCCAGCCCTTTTCTTGGGACAGGAGAGGTCCGTCGGCACACATATACAAAGGCATTGAGCCATTAAAAAAGGGTCTACGAGGAAAGTGCTATTTCTTTTCAAAGCAGAAGAAACATGATGTTTGTTCCGAGAAAAGGCTTAAAGCCATAAACATACGTACGTGCTACAGTATAAATTAAACTAATTGTGAATAGTACCGTGGGAAGAGAAAGCTGAACAGAACTGAAATTTTAGCCAGTAAATGTAAAGTCAAGGACACAAACTGACGAATACGAAAACAGGAGATCTTCACATGATTTAAAATCGCACAAAATAACCACGTGACATAGCGGAGTAGGGTTGAAATCAGACATGGCGAAATTCACAAAATACTAGTGACTTCACTCTTCGCTGCACCCTACGTCATGTAACTACACTCTTTGCGGAACCTTGTGACATGTAAGCACACTTAGCTGAACTCTGCACCGTACAAGTTAGGCCGCGGCTATGAACGCAGGGAAAACATTACAATACTTCTTAATACTGCCGACTAACAAATCATCTCGATGTCAGTCGCGGATAATTGACGAAGTGGTGGCTCGCGTTCCTGAATGCGAAACACAACAGTATAATAAAGCCAATATTCACCAGAGCCGATGTTTTTATTATCGCAATCTTTATATAATTTTAGCACCCCTGTAGACTTTACAGAGTCGACACTGCTCAACGCTAGCAGGAGAAAGAAGAGACTTAATTGTCACGCATCGAGGACGCGGCCAGCTTCAGCTCGATTACAACATACAAAAGAAATGAATTAAAACTTCCTTTCATGACGGTTGTTAAAGCTTTTCGTTTGGGTAACGTATGTGTATTGTAGCGTTATATACAGATTCGATTCTCTTTTGGTATACTGTGTCTTAGTTGCTAAATCATGACTACTATATATACTACTGCTGGAAGTGAAACACCCGCGGCAGTTGTCTTATTTTACATGCATATTCAACAACTGTTTTGTCCTCCATAACATTCTCAATAAATAGTCAAAGCCTTCTTCGCAAGTATTTTATTTTATAATTTCACTGTGTTCGTATTCCAGTGCATAGGCCTTGTAAATCCTGTTTATTTATTTAGTAATTTATGAACTGAAATAAAAAGATGTTTTATAGACAATGTTCGTCAGAAAGAATAGGGTTTTGTCGACGGTGAAGAAATTATGAATATCGGTAATTATTTTAAATTACCCTATACACATACATACACATATACATACATCCATACATACACAAATACATTCATACACACATACAGACATACATACATACATCAACACATACATAAAAGCATACAAACATACATACATACATACAAACACACATACATACAAACACACATACGTACACACATACATACAAACACACATACATACATACATACACACATACAAACATACATAAACACATACAAACATACATACAAACATACACACATACATACACACATACATACATACATACACACATACAAACATACATAAACACATACAAACACACATACATACATACACACATACATACACACATACATAAACACATACAAACATACATACAAACATACACACATACATACAAACACACATACATACACACATACATAAACACATACAAATATACATACAAACATACACACATACATACAAACACACATACATACATACACACATACATAAACACATACAAACATACATACAAACATACACACATACATACAAACACACATACATACAAACACACATACATACACACATACATAAACACATACAAATATACATACAAACATACACACATACATACAAACACACATACGTACACACATACATACACATACATACAAACACACATACATACATACATACATACGTACACACATACATACACTTACATACAAACACACATACATACATACATACATACATACATGCACAGATACACAGATATATACATACATATTATACATACAAATTCCATAATAATAGTAATAATAATAATGATTATAATACTGCTATAAAAATAAATATTCTATTCTCGCTATATTAAAATGTATGTATACATTGGAATTGTTTCAAATTAAGCAAGAATTTTACAGCATGCGTTAACACGATTGAAATCTTTATTCGTACTAACAAGCCCTTGGAATGGAAGGAAAAAAATCTGATGTGTTACACTCACATGACTTTCTCTACTCTTGTACAAACTATTTTCACAAACGCTTATTCTCCATCTACTTCATGTTAATCGAGATAAACATTTGCACACTCTATCTTATTGCTAAGTTTCTTGTAGATGTAAGGGGACTATATATTTACAAGGACAATATAGAAATACAGTAGCCTTTAAGCACATACACATCTCTTAATAGCTGTTGCTATGTGCAGCACCAATCCCTTTGCCACAGATTAATACTCTTTGCATATCCAAGACAAAAAATGAATAGCGAATTCCCATCTGAGAAAATAAATATTGAAAAATTTAAGGGAATAACAAGCAATATCTCGAAATGGTTCACTCAACAAAAAAAAATGTATATAACATAAATTGTGTATTTTAACGCGATCTACATTTTTTGTGTAGTAAAATTTTGTCTATCTCTTGTTTACCAGTTATGCAAAAGTCGTTCACAATGAAGAATACTTTTGGAGACATTCCCAGAGAATTCAAGATATAGATTTTATTTGTCATAAAAATATCTTAAACATATGATATTTTAATCAAAATCATTAGAGCCATTTTTGAGAAAATTAAAATTTTCGAAAAATCTTCCATGCAAAGGGTTATCTGGGGTGGAGGGATTTTCTTGAAAACCTTCATGTCGCATCTCTAAAAGATACTGAACCTAAATACCAAGTTTGGTGTTTATCCGACTGTTCGTTTCTGAGTTATGCTGTTCACAGACAGACACACAGACGGACATGTTTCCAAAAATGTTTTTTTTTTTGGATTCAGGGGGTCTCAAAACATATATTTCCGGTGAAATCTGGGTATCGAATTCTTGGGTGGAATACAATACTTCTCCTAGTTACTATACGTAGTAGAGAAAGTAAAAAGGGAGAAAACAAAAGTTTAAATATCGTCCTCTGTGGTGTAGTGTTTACCATACTAGCCTCTAGCTCCCGAGGTCATGGGTTCAAACCCGCCGTAGGGGGATGGATTTTTTCGGGCGTAAAAATCCTTAGCGTAGCTGATGGTCCCTGTAGTCGATTTACGGCACGTAAAAACCTCAAGCCAGATAAAGAGGCCTCTGAGTAAAATTATTGGTCTTTCACGCGCAATACAGAATAGGATGGTAAGGACCACAAAAGTTAAAAAGCATCCATAAATAAAACTCAATTTCTCTGATAAACTTTCAACTATGTCCGTTAGATAATGCTTAGGAAAGGTCTAAACTTACAGCATGGAATATTTCGAAAACGGCTAACGCTACGAAAAAGTGTATTTGACATATACTGTAGTTTGATGTCCTCTACATCTTATCTGTGATGAACCTGGCTATCTTTATGATTTTCTTGTTATACAAAATTCTATAAAATTCAGCAAAATAAAGGGAAGTTTACAGGGGATTCACATTTTACTTCTGAGGTAAATACCTATACATATTAAACGTATGACTTTTTCAATAAAATAGGGCCACTTTTTAAGAAAATAAGAGATAACGATAATTGTTACATGTAAGGATAGTTTGGGATGAGGGATTCTATTGAACATTTTCGTGTCACATCGTTGGACGGTGCTTAACTTAATTGCCAGGTTGGGTATTTAAATGATTTTGCGTTTTTGAGCAATGCTGTTTACAGTACGCGCGCGCGAGGGAGCCTCTGCTAATTTCTTTTTTTGGTTCAGAGATCCCAAAACGTGTATTTCCGGTGAAATGTAGATGTTGAATTTTGGGTGGGACGTAGTACTTCCCATTGACGATGGGATATAACAATGTGCTTTGTTCCCCTAGATGAATTGGTAGTAAACAAATCTGATGTGTTACACTCACATGACTCTCTCTACTCTTGTACAAACTATTTTACAAACTCTTATTCTCCATCTATTTCATATTAATCGAGATAAAGATTTGCAGAAACGATCTTTTGACATGCAAAGAGAATTACATTTTACACATAGCACCAGTTCTAAAAATATTTGACTATCACTTAAGGCGTACTATGTTCCCCTTGTTTTGTATTTGCAAGGGCAATATAGAAATACAGTAGCCTTTAAGCACAGACATATCTCTTAATAGCTGGTTGCTAGGTGCAGCACCTTTCTCTTTGCCACGGATTAATACACTTTGCATATCTAAGACAAAAAAATAATAACGAATTCCCATTTGAGAAAATATGTATTGAAAAAGTTAAGGGAATAACAAGCAATATCTCAAAAATGGTTCACTCAACAAAAAAATCTAATGTGTTACACTCACATGACTTTCTCTACTCTTGTACAAACTATTTTTACAAACGCTTATTCTCCATCTACTTATGTTAATCGAGATAAACATTTGCAGACTCTGTCTTATTGCTAATTTTCTTGTAGATGTAAGGGTAATATATATTTACAAGAGCAATATAGCCTTTAAGCACATACATATCTCTTAATAGCTGGTTGCTAGGTGCAGCACTATTCCCTTTGCCACAAATTAATACTCTTTGCATATCCAAGACAAAAAAAATGAATAACGAATTCCCATTTGAGAAAATAAGTATTGAAAAATTTAAGGGAATAACAAGCAATATCTCGAAAATGGTTCACTCAAGAACAAAAATGTATATGACATAAATTGTGTATTTTAACGCGATCTACATCTTTTGTGTAGTAAAATTTTGTCTATCTCTTATGGTTTAGCAGTTATGCAAAAGTCGTTCACAATGAAGAATACTTTTGGAGACATTCCCAGAAAATTCAAGATATACATTTTATTTGTCATGAAAATATCTTAAACATATGATATTTTAATCAAAATCGTTAGAGCCATTTTTGAGAAAATTAAAATTTTCGAAAAATGTTCCATGTAAAAGGTACTCTGGGGTGGGGGGATTTTCTTGAAAACCTTCCTGTCGTATCTCTGGAAGATACTGAATCTAAATACCAAGTTTGGTGTTTATCTGACTGTTCGTTTCTGAGTTATGCGTTCACAGACAGACACACACACGGACATGTTTCCAAAAATGCTTTTTTTTCGATTCAGGGGATCTCAAAACATGTATTTCCGGTGAAATCTCGGTATCGAATTTTTGGGTGGAATACAATACTTCCCCTACTTACTATACGCAGTAGAGAAAGTAAAAATGTATATGACATAAATTGTGTGTTTTAACGCGATTTAATATTTTTGGTAGTAAAATTTTGTCTATCTCTTATGGTTTACCAGTTGTGCAAAAGTCGTTCACAATGAAGAATAATTTTGGAGACATTTCCAGAAAATTCAAGATATACATTTTATTTGTCATGAAAATATCTTAAACATATGATATTTTAATCAAAATCGTCAGAGTCATTTTTGAGAAAATTAAAATTTTCGAAAAATGTTCCTTGTAAAGAGTAATCTGGGGTGGGGGGATTTTCTTGAAAACGTTCGTGTCGCATCTCTGGAAGATACTGAACCTAAATACCAAGTTTGGTGTTTATCCTACTGTTCGTTTCTGAGTTATGCTGTTCACAGACACAGACACACTCACATAGACACAGATGTTTCCAAAAATGCTCTTTTTTATTCAGGGGGTCTCAAAACATATATTTCCGGTGAAATCTCGGTATCGAATTTTTGGGTGGAATACAATACTTCCCCTACTTACTATACGTAGTAGAGAAAGTAAAAATGTCTGTGAAGCAGAACTCTCGCAGAATGGCGACGCTTATATGATTCGGGCAGTTGTTGGCACTGTTAAACAGATTCAACATTCCTTTTGTACAATTATTACCATCACCTGCAATAAATAGCAAAAACTTGCATTTGGTTCTCTGTAACAACAGTGAAGCTGTTTGTATAATTCACTAATCTTAGTAAAGTTCTGGTGTTATATAGGAAGATACTATTAAGAATATTTTTTATTGTTTTCTCTTATTCTTTTAATGTATAGAATACTGTCACAAATATTGGATCTTTCTATTGTATCGTATATATGAAGGTATGTTGAAAGCGACAATTTGACAGCATTCTGCAAATCTAAAAAAAATCTTATATTTAATATTTACAGTTTTGGAAATATTGAACAGAGGAAGAACAATATTGAATCTAATTAGGAAGAGAAAAGGAAATTGGCTGGGACATTTGGCGCAATAAAAGCTGCTTATAATAAGTACACTGGAAGAAATTATATGGAGAGACAAGTTCAAGTGGAAGAGGATACCATATCGTATATCAATCATAAGATATGTTCATATGCGGAGATGAAAAAACAGAAGATAAGGAGGAGCAGAGGAAGTTGAATTTGCAGTGAAATACCTGCCTTTGAGCAGAAAGTATTGACTAAATTATTACAATACTGCCGTACCATCAAAGCTGTGTGTGTTTTAACCAGAATTAAGTCTCCGTGGTTAACAATTCATCTACTGTTCTTGCGTAAAGAAGGTCAGCCCTCATAACAGTATACTTGTCGGACACTGAATTAATTATCGACTGCTTCAACACCGTTCATCTTCACGTTTTCTTCACTAGAGGGTATATATGTGATAGCTTTACTGTTAGAGATTGGTCTTCGAAGAGTGTAAACCCACACTGAGAGACACGCCAAAAGTAGGAAATTGATTATTACAGCCACCCAAAGAGGTGTAGGATCACAATGAACACTAACGTCTTCCTTCAGCAAACTCTCTTTCCTCCGTTGGGAACCGCGCAGAGAAGTTTCGGAAGCCGTTCTTGTCTCGTTGCCAGGCAGTCCTTGTGGTATCTTCGCTATTTGCAGATCTTCCAAGGACGTTAGGTCTATGCTCGGCACTATCACTTCATCGGTCATACTGTCAAGGGCAGGATACAAGATGAAACCATCGTCGGTCTTCGTGTAGGTGTGTCTCTGGTCCATTAAGAACCTGCAATTTCATATAAAATACTCTTTAATATGGTCTATGAATGAAAATGCAATCTGGTATGGCACATGAAAATAAACATAACCTATAATTAACCACATGTGAAACACTGCGTGCATACAGATGTATGTACTTCCTGGATCCCTATAATATTTATTGCGTTGTAGTAAGATGCTTAAAATATGTTATATGATTAGAGCCTTCTTAGAAGGAAGAAACAGATACTCTTTGAAAAACTGTGATGGGGTGGAAGTTCCTTATACCAAAGCAAAAAAGAAAAATCTGATGTGTTACCTCACATGACTTTCTATACTCTTGGACAAACAATTTTTACAAACGCTTATTCTCCATCTACTTCATGTTAATCGAGATGTTAATCTTATTGCTAATTTTCTTGTAGGTGCAAGGGAAATATGGTAGGCTTTAAGCGATAGTCAAATCTTTGCTTCCCATGCTCATTGTCTGGGTCTTGGCGAACCGCTCGAGCGGACAAGCGTTCGAGTGGCGACCAAGTCTAATGCTGCTTAACTTTTACAACCGCTTGTTGATTGTGAAAGTAAGCAGGTCGGTTGGCAGCGAAGCAAGATGTGGGTATAGGATTTGGAAATAACTAAGTTAAAATGTGGGTGGGTCACTGTTTAACGGTCACTCATCCACCTAGGACCAGGCCCAATACAGCTTAACTGGGGAATGTGAGATGGAAGGGTAGCCCTTACATCAGTAGCCCCATGGTGTCCTTGAGTAGACGGTAGCTCTGTGATCGTAATGTCCCAGGTATTCACCAACTTATTTAGTTGGGTTGCAAATTTTGTGTGTATGATGCGAGATCTCTCACGCACCTTGTCCACGATGTATTTGAATCCGGAATGGGTATGTAGGATGTACGTACGGTATCATAGATCATTCTTAATGCCCCATTCTGAACGGTCTGCGGATGGTGGTCGCTGCCACTGATTCCCATACCTTGCATCCAAACAGAATCAGGGGGGATGATCGCTTGATATAGGCGTAGTTTTAGGTAGTTAGGCATACTGGAACGAAAATCAGGATACAGGCCGAACTTTTCCCTGTCATGTGGAACGAAAGTGAGCCTGCAGTCGAGTAGGACGCCAGGATATGTAGCAGAGGTAACCCTGGAGATTCTCCTCCACCGTAATCTTAGTGACCACGTCGGCCGCCAGTGAGGGACCTTGCTCAGGATAAGGGCGGAGCTCTTTCCCGGGCTAATGGTCATCCTCCACCTCACGCTCCACCTGCCCTGGAGCTCTCGCTGCAGCGGAGGGTAACACAAGCGGACATGTTTGTTCTATTTCAGCAATTAGGACATCGTTCGCGTACTGGCACGTGACAGTTTCCGTTGGGAAATCAGAACATGTAGGCCGCGAAGAGAAGCGGGGACAGTACACTGCCCTCCGGGACTCCCGCAGCTATAGGTCTGAGGGATGAAACTTTTTCTTACATCTTACTTTGAAAACAGGTCTCGCAGGAAACTGCTTATCAGCGCAAAATAGGGAGGAGGGAGGTCTGCCTCCTTGAGTTTGTACAAAAGGCCGTGATACCACGTGGAGGCAAAGGCTCTCTCTACGTTAAGCATTACCGCTATGGTCTTAAAGTTCTTCTGGAATCCCAGGGAGGCCTTCTCGGCCACTTGCAGTAACTGCAAGGTGCCCATGGCGAAAACCAAACTGGCGCCTTTCTTCAAATAGAGGAATAAGGCGGGTCAGGAGTAACCGTTCGAAAACTTTTGAAACGGTCGTGAGCACATTTATGTATCGGTAATTACAAGGAAAGACCGGATCTTTTCCAGGTTTCAAAATGCACACGCCTTCCAATGAGTTGGGAGGTGGCGAAGATGTGGACACGCATTGAAAATCCGCGTCAAGTGAATCACGTAATTTCGAGGAAGGTGCTGGAACATGGATGCCGTGACACCATCATGTTCAGATTTGTTGGTCGCTTTATGAGTTTGTTACTAGTCTTTACTGATGGCATACGTGGGAGGGCATCATCGCGTCTATAGCCCCTTTTCTATTGAATTGGTGGGAGGTTGTTATCTTTAAACAGTATAAGATCTGGTTGAAGATTAGGACGTTCTACCCACCACTTGCTGAGCTGCTGAGCTCTTTGTACCATTTCTACCAAAAGTCAATTCTTCAAAGGTAAGAATGGTAATACCCATAGTTCTTCGAATATGATGCTTAAAGGCTTTCACCAAAGTCAGGAGACAGGAGTGGATGGAGGAATGAAGTTCCATGTGATTCCTCTTCTCGTAGCAGATTCAATTATCAGTTCTGCTGATCAACAAATTGCGGGAATTCTATAATATCATTTAATTCCCTTGCTGCGCCAATGATGTTGGTATCATTGTCGCTATATATTTGAGAAGGTCAGCCCCTACGTGAAGTAAAGCAGCGAAGTGCTGCCATAAGAGAATTTTTAGAGAGAGATTTGGGATAACTTCTAGGTGTGCTGCTACAGATGATATCTCAGCATGTCTTTCTTGTTAGTTTACTCTTCGAGCACCTAGTCTAGTATGAATGGAACAGTATAAATCAATCCCACGTTCAGAAATGGTCTGGAAGGCGTCACTCTGTCCTTTTGGAGTTTTCTCGTTTTCTGTTGACTGTTATTGCCTTTACACTTATTTTTTTTAATTAACAAAATCGTATATACTATGCATGGATAAACAAGTAAATGCAAAATATAATAAACCCATTAAATCAAAAAATTATGGCTCTCTACTTTTGCCTTATTACTGTTAATCTGAGGCAGGAGTTTTAACACTTAAATAATTTCAGTCTAATTATATAATATATAAATTCAAAACAGCCCGCCTTAAAGTAACATGTGTATATAACAAGATATAAAAAGTGTATATTACAGTCATTGTATATGTTTATATTATTGTATACATGTAATAATGTTATGTGAATGTATTACGTAATTCAATAATGTAAGAGCTGTGAAAATAATAGGTTAAAAGTTGCTAACAATGAGGTAACCTTGAGACAATAATGAGTAAGAAAGTGTAATAATGCTACTAGTCATTCTTGGAGCAACAATAATGTAATTTTTGTGACAGTTTATAAAATAGCAAATCAACAACTAGAAAAAAGCTTAAGTTAAATAAAAGTATTCTATTAGATTAGGAATAGCCAATCAGAGACTTGAAATACAGAAATTTACAAATTTAAGCGGTAGAAATCAAGTCAGTTGCTTGTAAACAGCGCTTATAACTGGACGCATTGCTTGCAGACAGTGTTCCTAACCGGACGCGAGGCACGTCCTCGAGAAACATAATACGTATTCGTGTGAGACAAAAATAGTTTACGTGTTAAAAAGTGCAAGTAATTAATAAAAAAAATCTCGCAGCTCTCTCTATATCAGTGAAGTGTTATTTAAATCGTGTCAAACATGTTTCTAACAATAATACTGACGCAGCCGAGGCAAACATAAATATATAATATTTAAAGAAACAGTAAAAAATTACAAAGTTCATATTTTTTAAACATTTTTGGGGCAAAGGCCACCGGAAAGTACATTTGGAGCGAAGGCTACCGGAAAGCGGGTACTATACGTGCGGTTGCAACGAAATTCAAATTCGGCTCCCCAACAGTTGAACTACAATATAACTCCTACTTCAAATTGGCTTTCCATACGTGAAGCAACAACCTACTTCAAATCTCATAATATTTATCCCAAAAATTATTAATCCCATAATGATTTAAGGGTTAAAGTGACACTAAAGGTAACTTTAAGGGACTTCTTTTATGATTTGGGCAAGGCTGGTAACACTGCAAGTCCTATCTTTGTGTTATTTGGTTTTGATACAACTGCCAAGAGTAATGCACACTTAAATTTTAACTAGGCTTGGCAAAACCATATCCGATCTTTATTTGAAAATCAAATCCAATGCAAACGAAGTTGTTTTCAGATATAATGAAAAGTAAGAATTCTGAGACAGAAAAGTATTTATAATTTGACTTATTGCGTCTGTTTAAACTTAAAAGCTTAACAATTGCAGCTTTCAAGCACAGAAGCAATATTGATCCAAGATTATGCAGTGTAATGGTAATAAGAATGATATCTAGATTTGCAGCAGTGTAGCATTTTAAATTTAAAAAAACAATAGCTTTATCAGGAAAGAATTTCCGTAACGAAAATTATTTTGTGTATTTAAAATTAATTGTATTAAAAGTATATATTTATTATAAGTATTAGTTATTAAAGAATATGTAAAACAAAATTAAACGCTGCAGTTTATTGCTTTCGCCATCATAGATATTAATTTAGTTATTTATTGTTCAAATACATTACTTTTTCCATAAAGCTATGTACGCCTCTTTGTGAGGACCCCCTGTAAACACCATTTTCTTATTCAGGAGGATCCTAGGAACTACCATTGTTGTTTACACTACTTTGTAGTATCGTTATTGCAATGGTATAAAATTAGATTGAATTGAAATTGAGAAATGACACACTCGAATAAATTGGAAAACTTTTTCGGTTGTTACTCTACCTTTATTTTTGTTCTCATCCTTCAGAATTATGGGACTTTACTTTTTTCTTTGAGCTTCAGAAGTTTTCAAGGTAAACATAGCAAAAAGCGTAACAAATATGATAAAATACATTTTACAAAGGCACTGCGTGTTTTACTTACCCCGTGCCAGACACTGCGAAGATCTCCGGAGTACGAGCGTCCTCTTTTACTCTCTCCAGCCGTGTGCTTCTGGTAACGCTATAAATCCAGCCATTCTTGTCCCGAATCCATGTAGGCGCGAGGTTTTCGGAGGTTGCCTGAACCTCACATAGCCTCGACACGGCTTTTATCTTCATCAGGAGCATGTTAAGTATGCAGCTGTTGTCTACCGTTTCCAGGGCCGTTACAGCGGGGCATACGAACCTTCCTTCGAAATACTTGCATTCCTTCAACAGTGTGAAGGCATTCATCCAGGCAGCTTTGTCCTTCATCTTGCTCACTAGGAGAAGATTCGAAGGAGACTTAATTTGGAGAAAATCCCCATGGACAGTGGAGTATACCGGGAGGCTGCGGGCTTCGTACAGGTGGAAGAAACGGTTTTCTGCTCTCATGGGAAGATCTACAAACACCCTAATGCTGTTTTTGAACAAGACTGCTGCAGTGACCATGGCAAACGAATAGTAAGGATGCACTTCTCCATCATAGATATAGTTTAGGTCAAATAAAGGCTTGAAACTTTTTGGAAAGTCACGATAGGAGTCTCTGATTGCAACGGTAAGGTTTTTAGGTGGCACCAGCTTCGAGTTTAGCCGTCCTGAGGTTAGCATAGAATCTAGACCTTCCAGTAAAAGCCACATTTTATCGTTCACATATTGCACAATAGAATCAAAAAAGGATAGGTAGCCGCTTTGAGAAATATCGAGTTGGAAGGCATCATAAAGACTTAGCAGAAATTCGCCTGTTTTCAACATGTCTTTGCTATGGTTTTGCCTGAGATACTTCAGAGCAGCGACAGTGGCGTGGAGTACAACAGAGTCGTTGCTGCTTTCTTCCTTAGCTGGCTTGCTATAAGAGTGTGAGTTTCCGAAACTGTTTTTGAAGTTAACAATTTCGTTATGTACAATGTCCTTTAAGGGCCTGGTTTTCGCTTCTAGTTCATCAAGTAACCGGTTTGCAGCATTCCAGATATCACTGAGATCTGGCTGATTCAGTATGGGCAGTCCTCTGTTTATATCTGATTTAGGCAATTCTTCCTCTAATTTGTTATTCATTAATTGCGCCTTTTCTAGGGATTCTCCATACAAGAGCTTCAACTCCATCGTGTTAAGACCATCCTCCTTAAACATCCGCGTTAATTGGTTCAGCCTATTGTTCATTATTGAAACTTGAAGTTCCAGGCCGGCGACCTGCAAACATAGATACACTGGTTAATGTATTTCTTTAAAATATCCCAGAATTTAATTTTTATTGTAAAAATCGCATTCTTTCAGTTAAGAAATAGTAAACAGAACACTAATGAGAGTGTAATTCACTAAGCGTTTACTGCAACAAAAATAGATACAAGCCGACTACGTTTCGATACATAATGAGGATACATGTTAATGAAGAAACGACATTCACTAAATTGTATCCTTGTTTTGAGATGTCCATCATTCGGCTTTTTAAAAACATGGGGCATTATTCTCAATTATCAGTATGACTTCATTTTACATAGATTTTGTGGTAAACTAATATGAGCGATAACTACCACTCGAAACTCTAATGCACTTTACATATAATCACAGCATGCCTGACATTAACAGGGAGTTGCAAATAAATAGTAATGATATATGCTTCGTATTATTATTTAACATCCGTGGATTATTTTATGAATCGTAGTAACTACTACAGGATTTTGATGCGTTCCTGTAATTCTTTATGATTACTTTTGCTTTTCTCAATGGAGATTTTCCCACGGGCAAAGCCTAAGAGAGAAAAGAAAAATCAGAACATAGTACATTACAAGGATATTATTGCAGAAGTGGTAGTAGTAGTAGTAGTAGTAGTAGTAGTAGTAGTAGTAGTAGTAGTAGTAGTAGTAGTAGTAGAAGTAGTAGTAGTAAGTAGTAGCTGTAGCAGCACCAAGAACAGAGGTACTAGTCGCTGTGTGATGGTATTGTAATTCTGCTGTTGTTGCACGAACACGAAAAGGAACAGCGATTTGCGGCGAGAAAAGTAAATTATTTGAAAATTCAAACCATTAACAAAGAATATGTCGGAAACTGTTAACGCCACAAAATATTTATTTGTCATAAATTGTGAGCTTCAACGAGCTCTACAGTGTTTTGTAGTAAAATTGTATCTCTTTTATCTCTACGGTTTACCAATTACATAAAAGTCATTCAGAATTAAGAGGACTTCACAGGCTACTCCAGAAAACTCAAGATATGCACTTTATTTGTGCAAATATCCTAAACATGGTATTTTAATCAAAACCATTAGAGCCATTTTGAGAAAATAAGAAATAACGAAACTTTTTCCACGTAAAGCGTATTGGGACGGCGGGATGTTCCTGATAATCTTCGTTTCGCATCCTTAGAAGATGCTGAACTTAAATACCGAGTTTGCATTTATCCAACATTCGTTGCTGAGTCATGCTGTCCACGGGCGCACACACACTCATGGATCTTTTTCTAAAACTGCTCTTCTTTGAATTCAGGGAGCCCAAAACCCGTATTTCCGGTGAAATCTCGGTATTCAATGTTTGGGTGGAATGCAATATTTCGTCTACTTACTATAGTTAAACAATAAAGAAAAGTCTTATGTATAATGATGAAGTATTAATTTCTCTACACATTCTTCAACAAACTATTCTTTTAAAATATTATTCCTTTATCTACTTCATGAAAACCGAGAAAAAACGTCTTATTTCACATTTCCTTGTAGACACAGGGGGATTAGGGTGAAGAAGATATTATCTTTACGTTATTTGCAGCACGCTTTGGGCGTCAATTTGAAGAAGGTTGTATTGAAGGAGTTGTATTATAGTTCAACTGTTGGGGAGCCGAACTTGAAGTAGTTGCAACCGCACGTATGGTAAACAGTTTCCGGTAGCCTTCGCCCCAAGTTTTTTTAAAAAATATTAACTTTGTAATTTGACTGTTTCTTTAAATATTATATATTTATGTTTGCCGAAGCTGCGTCAGTATTATTGTTAGAGACATGGATGTCTTGCCAGGGTTGTGATGCGACAAGAATCTAGGCTTACACAGATTATAATTTTACTTCACTCCTTTTATTAATGCTTGACACGATTTAAATACCACTTCACTGATATAGAGAGCTGTGAGATTCTTTTTTATTAATTACTTGCACTATTTTTAATACGTAAACTTATTTTTCGTCTCACACGCATGCGTATTAAATCTCTCGAGGACGCATCTCGCATCCGGTTACAAACACTGTCTGCAGACAACTGAATTGATTTCCTCCGCCTAAACTTGTAAATTTTTGTATTTTAAGTCTCTGATTGGCTATTCCTAATCCAATAGAATACATTCATTTAATTAAAGCATTTTCTGGTTGTTGATTGGCTATTTTTATAAACTGTCACTAAAACTACATTATTGCTTCCAAGAATCACAAGTAACATTTCAACTTTTCTAATTCATTATTGCCTCAAGGTTACCTCATTGTTACCTCATTGTAAGCAACTTTTAACCTATTATTCTCACAGCTCCTACATTATTAAATTACGTAATATATTCACATAACATTATTATATATGGATACAATAATATAAGCATATACAATGACTGTTACATAAACTTTTCATATATTGTTACATACATATATTACTTTAAGGCGGGCTGTTATTGAATTTATATATTATATAATTAGACTGAAATCATTTAAGTGTTAAACATACTGCCTCAAGGGGAATACAGTAAGTTAAGTTTCTTTGACATAAATTGTGTGCTTTAACGAGCTCTACATTTTGTCTATCTCTTACGGTTTACCAGTTACGCAAATGTCATTCAGAATGAGGAGGACTTCAGAGGCTATTCCCAGAAAATTCAAGATCTACATTTTACTTGTCATTGAAAATATCTTAAACATATGGTATTTTAATCAAAATCTTCTGGGCCATTTTATAGAAAATCAACATTTTAGAAACATTTTTCCATGCAAAGGGTAGTTTAGTGTGGGGATTATTTCTTGAAAATCTCCTGAGGCATCCTGGTGCTGATCTAAGCTGAAATACCAAGTTTAGTATTTTGTTTTCGACTTTTGAGTTATACTGCTTACACATACACATGGAAGTGTTTACTGAAAATGCTTTTTCTTATGTAGAGGACCTCAAAACATGCATTTCTGGTGAAATCCTAGTATCTTTATATTTGGGTGAGATGCAATACTCTCTTTACGTACTACGTACGTAGTAGGGAAAGTAAAAATACGAACATAAATAGGTATTTCAATATAATATTTATCAGAAACATTTTATTCTGTGTTTAAAATGATTTTTACCTACAGCCCTTGTTATAAACTTAACTTACTAACTAACTACGTATTTGACGACGTAACAAGCTAAATGTTACACAAAAAACTTTAAGCTGCTGTTTGAGTGAAGATTACACGGAATCTGGGATGTGATTCTCTGGCTCAGCGAAGTCGTAGCTCGTCGTTAGTTTGAGCAGATGCACTCTCTAACTGCTGTACGGAATTCTCGAGTAGGGAAGTGTTCATTTATTGGATCACGTTATTTTTCCCGCTTATAATAGCACTGTGGCAGTTTTTGTTTCTCTGGCTCGTTTCTTGTTATAGCACGTAGTTAACATTTTAAGGACATTAATTAGCACATGGTAACTGGTACAACTTTTATTAGAGCGTGCCTAGAAGTTGTATGTGATGTAAGGACATTACAGTTTCAACTTGCTGATTAAAAAAGTAAAGTTAAATCGAAAACTAAAACCACGGTTTAAGATGGGGAGGAAGGCGGGAATACTTGCGTACAATATTCTTCTTTACTGGATGTAGTAAACAAAATTATATTAATATACTCAGTGATGTTATCAAATGCGTTACGTTTTATTTCCTTACTCAGCAATTAAGACGAACAACGAATACTCGATTATCACACAGAATTCGTTCTAAGATGGAGGTTATAGAGTGCTTAAAATCAGATAGGACAGCAGGGTCCCGTACAAACATCAAATATGGAACAAAATTAAATAAATAAAAAACAAGGAGATATGAATATGGGGTTTTAAAAATGGTATGA